>JARGCV010000003.1:12890000-14265000 GCA_034064705.1 Bothrops alternatus | reverse complement strand
CCCCAAAGAGGTGACCAGCAAGGAGGGGCTTTCGCTGGATCCCGGGAGAGCAACTGTTCCGTCAGATCAGGCGATTCCTCCAAACCGGCGGACGAAAGGACAGGCCATAGAAATATGGCTTGTCCCTAGGCTGCAAACAGCCGAAGTCACGCTACCATCTGGCAACTTCGAAGCAGGGTGGACAGGACTGGGTGAGGTTTGCCTCTCTTACATCCTAACTACTTAATTACCTGCGTAAGCTGCTAAAGTACTTTCCCCCCTGTGGTGAGGGAAGGGGGATCTAGCCCTCCCTCCAGAAACAGCAGCTGTCAACCACTTGGGAGTTTAAAACGTTGGAAAAATACTGAGATCTTAATTGGAATCCTATTTCCTAAAATTGGTGGATTATAAGATTTGCAACTGTCTGCTCTCTTTATATATACAGTGGGGTAAAAAAAGTATTGAGGCAGCCACCAACTGTGCAAGTTCTCCCACTTAAAAAGATGAGAGAGGCCTGTAATTGTCATCATAGGTAGACCTCAACTATGAGAGACAAAATGAGAAAACAAATCCAGACAATCACATTGTCTGATTTGGAAAGAATTTATTTGCAAATTATGGTGGAAAATAAGTATGTGGTCAATATCAAAGTTCATCTCAATACTTTGTTATATATCCTTTGTTGGCAATGACAGAGGTCAAACATTTTCTGTAAATCTTCACAAGGTTGGCACACACTGTTGCTGGTATGTTGGCCCATTCCTCCATGCAGATCTCCTCTAGAGCAGTGATGTTTTGGGGCTGTCACTGGGCAACACGGACTTTCAACTCCCTCCAAAGGTTTTCTATGGGGTTGAGATCTTGAGACTGGCTAGGCAACTCCAGGACCTTGAAATGCTTCTTACGTTATTCGTTACCCGGGCGGTGTGTTTGGGATCATTGTCATGCTGAAAGACTCAGCCATGTTTCATCTTCAATACCCTTGCTAATGGAAAGAGGTTTGCACTCAAAATCTCACGATACATGGCCCCATTCATTCTTTCCTGTACACGGATCAGTCATCCTGGTCCCTTTGCAGAGAAACAGCCCCAAAGCATGATGTTGCCACCCCCATGCTACACAGTAGGTATGGTGTTCTTTGGCTACAACTCAGCATTCTCTCTCCTCCAAACACGACGAGTTGTGTTTCTACCAAACAGTTCTACTTTGGTTTCATCTGACCAAATGACATTCTCCCAATCCTCTTCTGGATCATCCAAATGCTCTCTAGCAAACTTCAGACGGGTCTGGACATATACTGGCTTAAGCAGGGGACACGTCTGGCACTGCAGGATCTGAGTCCCTGGTGGCGTAGTGTGTTACTGATGGTTGCCTTTGATACGTTGGTCCCAGCTCTCTGCAGGTCATTCACTAGGTCCCCCCGTGTGGTTCTGGGATTTTTGCTCACTGTTCTTGTAATCATGTTGACCCCACGGGGTGAGATCTTGCGTGGAGCCTCAGATCGAGGGAGATTATCAGTGGTCTTGTATGTCTTCCATTTTCTAATTATTGCTCCCACAGTTGATTTCTTCACACCAAGCTGCTTGCCTATTGCAGATTCAGTCTTCCCAGCCTGGTGCAGGTCTACAATTTTGTTTCTGGTGTCCTTTGACAGCTCTTTGGTCTTCACCATAGTGGAGTTTGGAGTGTGACTTTTGAGGTTGTGGACAGGTGTCTTTTATACTGATAACAAGTTCAAACAGGTGCCATTAATACAGGTAATGAGTGGAGGACAGAGGAGTCTCTTAAAGAAGAAGTTACAGGTCTGTGAGAGCCAGAAATCTTGCTTGTTTGTAGGTGACCACATATTTTCCACCATAATTTGCAAATAAATTCTTTCCAAATCAGACAATGTGATTGTCTGGATTTGTTTTCTCATTTTGTCTCTCATAGGTGAGGTCTACCTATGATGACAATTACAGGCCTCTCTCATCTTTTTAAGTGGGAGAACTTGCACAATTGGTGGCTGACTCAATACTTTTTTGCCCCACTGTATTTCT
The DNA here is from genome assembly GCA_034064705.1 of Bothrops alternatus. Classification (NCBI taxonomy): domain Eukaryota; kingdom Metazoa; phylum Chordata; class Lepidosauria; order Squamata; family Viperidae; genus Bothrops; species Bothrops alternatus. The sequence goes on along the minus strand of JARGCV010000003.1, from coordinate 14,262,982 downwards.
TCCTTGATTTTTATTCTAATTACTATTGAAGATTTGGGGTTTTTCCCCCCTTAGAATAGAGCGGGGGGGGAACCCTAAAAAGATCCAACTAACTCTAAGACGTAACCTTCTATTCTCTAAGAGACTTGTTCACAGCTTTGAAAATAGATAAGATATAAAAAACCTTGAAACACCATCTGCAAAATTCAGCTCAGCTCCCCATTTGGTGGACTTTCTGACTGTCAGTTTCTTTTTCTTGAGTTTAATATATTACAATGGAAGGAGTACAAGAAAGGATTTCTTCTACAGAGGAAGTACAGGAACAAATTCTTTGTACGTTAAAAGCGATGATCCAAACTCTACGTATGCAAGCTCTGGATATACAAACTCAAACTATGACTTCAATCAAAGAATTATCAGGATACTACTATACAGATAACAATAAAGCTGTATGTAATTTTATCATATTTTTACTAGTCTTCTCACAATATGAATACATAAAGTGATCAACTAGGTATATTCTAATTTTATCAATGTTTTTCTCTTTACCACACTCAAAGAAAACATGATATCTATAATGCTCCCATTGTTGTTATAGTAACCTTTGTTTATACAACTGAAAGTAAAATGATAAAAAGGTGCCTTATGAAATGCAATTAGCTTGAATGGGGCAAAGAATATAAAATTTGTATACAAGTTCATATCGAACTAAAAGCACTATCGTCACATTGAAAATTGCACCACATATATGGTTCATTACAGATATGGGTATAAAGTAATGGTGCAAATAGCATTTGATCTTAAGTTGCAGAAATGATAAGTCCAAATAATTTGGAAGTACTTCAGTCTGATTTAGTGTCTGAATTGGGCCTGCTGTTCACAAAATATATTGTTGGACAGGGTGGGGTTAGGAAGTATTCACTATCTTTGCTGTTAAATAAATCCAGCAGGCAGGGTGAAAAATGCTATTCCCAGACAAAATATGCTTATTCAAAACGAGAGTTACTGACAATGGATAAGAGTAAATATAAAACTAAGGTCCAATTCTCTTTCTCTTCACAGAACTGTTAAAACAGGGTGAATTGCTTGCAGAGCTTAAAAGTTCTTCTGCACAGTGAACAAAAATAATCACAACAAAAAATCAATGCCTTTAAAAATCAGGAATTAGAGGTTTATTGAGGATATAGATTCAAACTGTTGGAAAGTGCCAAAAATGAAGTTCCAGGTACACTGTGGATTCTGAATAGGAGAATAAATATTGAGAAGATTTTTCAGGAAAAGTTTCATAACGGGAAGAAATTAACCAACATGGTAATGTTGCTAAAATTTTAGCAAAATAAATTCTGTTATATGGTGATCTTCCTAGTCTCAAAAAATCCTAAAGATGATGAGATGAAATGAAGAGTGTACTGATAGCTGGAGGTAGAGAAGCACTTCTTGAAAATTTTAGTGTCAAACAATTCAGAACTTAAGGAATGTAGTCTCCTCCATTGAAGTTCTGCAATACATTCATGGGTCTTGAAGTACATACCATACAAATGAATATTACAGCCCAATTATCACAGTTTATTCATGTACTAATTAGATTTATGTGGGCTACAATTGATTGGGCTGTCAGCAAAAGTTGAGATTATATTTATCAATACAAAATAAGATGTCTGCTATACAAATACTAAAATACAGTAAACTCATAGAGAAAACCTAACATGTAGTGCTGTAATAAGTAGATGCGAACAGGTTTTCTATAAAAGCTCTTTTCAAGTGCTTGCAGAAAGCCCACAGCATAAGCATGGATTGAATTCCTGGCAGGAGTTATTCCATAGTGCAGGCACCCCACTAAAACAAATTTCAGTTGCACCAGAGTCAACAAAATGCTTTGTTGCTTTGTATGGATAAGCCCTGTTTGGACATCTTTATAATCAAAAACATATGAAGAAGAGCAGCCATTTTTATTCCAGTGAAAATGATAGTTGCAAAGAATGAAAAAAGAGAATATCAGAAAGCCAGAGCAATTCTTTCTTTCCACTGCATCTAAATATCTACACTCCTCTTCAGATGGAGCATAGTAAGGTAAAACCAAAAAGGAGGGGCAGGTATAATTGATGTAGCATATAATTGGAAGTACAGATGCCTGCATCAAGGGTGAAGGATAGGGGTGCCTCCCTTTATTCATTTTCAGAAGGCTTATGTAGATGCATGCTTAAAATGATACTTGTGCACTTTCCTCTTTGATTACAACTCATCAAGGAAAGTATCGTTAGATGCTGTGGATGGTGTTGATAACTCCTCCATAAACTGGACTGTCTAAGTCACGGGTATTGTATAGATTTATCTATAATAGGGTTTAGGGGAAAACGTATTTTCACCAGATCAGTTTAATAAACCGTGAGCAAGGCAGAAGTATACTAAATGTCCTTTTCTCCAAGATTCAGAATTTTTAGAGAATACTATTTAGAAAGTTGTTCTTATATTTCAAAAACTTTTAAAGCAATGCTCCTATTGCTGTAAGTGTTGCTTTACAGGAAATGCTAGTGGTACTACCCTTGACTGTAGAAATAAGAGAAAACAAAATTAATGTAAGCATATGGAAAAAAATAAATCAAACAAAGAACAAAAACAATCCCTTATTTTTTGCCAGAGAAACGCAGGGGAAGAACCAAATGGTGTTATAGGTACAACAATTGAAAAGGAACTGAGCCTCATTCTTGGGTACATGTATACCTTTCACCACAATCTGAGTCACTGAATGGATTGCACATTGTGCAGAACTATCAATAATGTGTTAGATGGTAAATATGAAAAGCTAAATGGGAAACTTAGTCGCGAGAATGTGACAAAGTTCAACTCAGAAGCATTCCAAAACTGTGAAATTGATATGGGGAAGACCTGTTCTTTGTCTGACCTATCAAATCCAGGAGACTGCAGCAAGAAAGAAGACTTCAGCACCAATTTTAATTTCAGCAAGAGTTTATGTGAAACCAAGGAAGATCTTGCTCAATCAATCAATGCTTTAAACACTCAATAGGGAAAAATACTTTTCATGGCCAAAATCTCTTAAGGTTTTTTTCCTTTCTTTCTCCAACGATGAATAGATCTGGACAAATGAGCCTAGATACAAAAATGGACGATTTTGTAAAGGAGGAAAGAAACTGCAGAGAGCAGAAGACACTTTAATGCAGAACCAAATACTGTGGTTCAAAAAGAACTGAATGAGGAAGAAAGATACTAATGATAGCATGGTTTTCTGTGTCCATTTTGAGGAATATAACTGGAAGGAACTGAGCAAGGAATAATTTTTAATTTTCAAAAAAAAATATCTACCTCATGTAACAATGACATAAATGGAAAAATGCCAAAAGTACGATCTACACTAATACTGAAATATTGCCATCTCTCAGCCCCCTATTATTCCAGAGCCTTTTGCTTTTGTGCACACATTTTCTGTTCCTGCCATATAAGCAGAGCTTGTTCTCTCTATTCTCTCTGTTTTCTTTTCGTTGACACTCAGGAAAGGCTTTAAGGTTATTCCCAGGAATATCCCAGAAACATAGCCACCCCCACAGAATAGCTTGTTGTTGAGTTCTCACTGATGAGTCATTCAGGCTTTTAAATTCCATTTTAAAAAGAAATCACCAAACGGTGGAAAGAAAATAAAAAAGGACATCAAGTAAAGATAGGCTTTCACGGTCTGATGATTCATATACCCAATCCCATGACTCACACAGCATTACACTACCAATAAAACATGGAGGCCTGACTGATTAGTCACAGTAATGAATTTTTCAAAGAAAGGATTTTCCCCTATAAATAATAATGGCTGTCTGGATGTGTTTATGTGACTCACCTTTCCACCATGCGAGGAAGCACCAATTGTGTCATCTGAAAAAAATAAGAAAACGATTGAGTAATATGCAGAAAACAGACTGAGGAAAGCCGTCTCACAAAACAGCTGACCTCTCTTCATCTCAAGGAATTATAGAAGAATTTGAAGGTCGTCACTTGTATGGCAGTGTATTTTTATTCTACTTATACATTGTGGGTCTTTGATAAAATATGTTGAGCAACTCAGATAAAAGCTGCACTTATAAACAATTTAATGCCTTATTAGAGAATAGTTTCAGAACGTCTGCATGTTACACAGGTGAGTTTCATCAAATATCTATTGCTAATACCAGACAGTGCAAGAAATAAATTTAATTAATATCACAGCAACAAAAGCAAAAGTGGTTGAACAATGCAATTGTCTGAGAGGAATCAGGAATGGCAGTCTAGACCATATGGAACAAAAGTCAACTGATCATGGATTACAATTCCCATACGTCTCAGCCAGCATGATTAAGTGGGAGCTTGTATCAGGCACTTCTCATAATTCATTCCATCTTAAATGAAGGCACAGGATAGACAGACAAAAAACACGAATAACATTTTCCAAACTGTTGATCACAGAAAGAAACCAAAACCTTTTGTTTTGTGATTTTTTAACGGTAAAAATTTCCATTATTTTGTAATCACTGAGAGTGAGTTGGGTGGCCATATAAGTAAGTAAATAATCTAGAAAAGCAAGCCACTGAAAGAGCTAGAATTATTCTACTTTGCAGCACATCACCTAGTGCTGCCGTTTATCTTATGCAACAATTTGTATTAGCCAGCTTTTAACATTAAAAAATGATTCTAAAAATAGTTTTCTTACTTACTTATTTCTGATATGAAATGAATTGTCGTATCAGAAAAATTGGTTCTGGCCAAAGCTATGAGGAATTTAATCTGTATTTTAATGTATCAAATCTAAGTATACCGTACTATAGCAGTTACCCATTAAAAAAGAATGCATTTTATCAAAAAATATAAGCTACTGTTTTTTACAGCACAATCGCCATTATGAGAATATGATACAATCTCCAAGTTCCATTTTTAATCTAATTCAAAATGCAAGTTTTATGGCCACAACATCTGCCCTAATGTTGAACTTCTTTTGCCACCTGTTCCCCTAGTACAGTGTTTGTCTAAGAACTTAGGAAAATGTAAACCATGCAAAATTTTCTGTGACATTTCATTGTTAATCCTTTAAAAATTACATTTGTTGTTTATCATGCAATTACTTGAATTAGATAATTAGAATTAGTGACAGATGATTACATTTCAGATACAAAATGTAATGGAATATATTAAGGCCAATTTAATGTGTGTGTGTGTGTGTAATGGAGTATATTAGGGACCAATTTAGCGTGTGTACGTATGTGTGCGCACACACACACACACACACATACACGCTCAGCCAGGTGGAACCTACATGTTAAATGTTAAATTTAATTATTTAATGGACCACTTTTTTCTCCTTTTTTGTACACTATTTTTTTTCTTCTTTTGTTGTAGTTAGGATTGAATGTATGTTTTTGTTTTGTTTCATTGTTCTGTATTTTATTCTCTATGATAAAGCAATAAACTTATAAAAAAGATTTCTGTCTATATTTGAGAATAAAGGAAATTGCTTAGAGGAAAAAAAAGAAGAGAGAAAAGAAGGAAACACTAATATCAGATTGTTACAGAGTTATTCTGCATACCTCAAAATATATGAATTATTTAGGCTTAACTCATAGTTATTTAGGCTTAGATAACTTCGGTTACTGATGAAAAGCAAGATTACCCAATTCTTACATAAGAAATATAAAATTCTCTCTATTTCCAGCCTTCCTAGGTGAGCCAGAAATGGCACAAATGAGAAATAAAAATTTTCATAAAAGCAAACTTTTTTTGGGGAGGGGAGGGAATCTCGGGGGGAGGGGGGACAAGGTCAGAGAAGAAAACAGATGGGATAGAGAAACCTTACAGAACCACCAGCAGTGGCTACAGAATGCTTGAAAAGTACAAATTACTTCAGTGGACATGAGTCCTGGATACACTATATTGTCATGTGCATGATATGGATGCAAAACCTGACTTCCTCAAGCATGTAAGGTCTACATCAATGATTTGTGATAATGGAAAATAGTTCAAACAGGAATAGATAGCTTTTTATACTACCCAAGACAATATTTCCTACACTATCCTTTATCGCTATATTTATTTTATTTATTTATACTTTGCTCTTAGCCTGAAAGTATTCCAAAGTGAATCTACAAAATACAAATAAGACAAGCTCTGCCCTCAAGAGTAGCTTAAGTGGGGAGCAGCAGGAATCCCAACTAAGTGCAGGGGTGACCTAGAATAGTGGGTAAGTGTCATGGGGGGGGAGGGGAAGGTCCTGAGTGGGTCAGTTCAGTGAGTGAGTTGGGGAAACTGAGGGAGAGCTTGGGAAGCCAGTACAGGGTATACACATGTGTAGAAAGGCCAAGGGATGGTGAGGTGAAGTGGGGCGGGAGCACAAGAATGCCAAGGGTTGGATAGCATGGAGGAGTGTTAGCACACGCAGCCAAGGGACTTACCACGGCAACTTCTGAGCTTTCCTGTCTGCTTCCCTATTGACTTTGCTTGTGGAAAGCAGACAGGGAAAGGTGCAAATGACCATCCCATAACAATGGAACACTGCAACCATAGTAAGTGTGAACCAGTTACCAAGCTCCCAAATCACAATCACATGACTGTGGGCTGCTACAATGGCCAGAACTTTGTGGGCCAGTAATAGGTATGTTTATTCAATGCTGTTACAACTTTGAACAGTCAGTAATCCAGGACTACCTGTAGTCCAAACTTTATTAAAGTTTATGTTTAAAAAATAGTTGACGAGTGAACGGGCCATGTTTCAGGTTCAGTTATCTTAACACAATATTTAACACACTCTGACAGATCCTCTCCTACATATCCCTTTGAGCACTCCTACTAGCAAATGACAAAATTAATAATGTTAATAAGCAGACGATAATTCACACTCATTTAAAAGAAAAAAACATGTAATAACACAATAATAAGAATAGTTTATATGGTATCATGTATCATTTTCCAGTAGAGGCCTGCAACATTTACTGTTTCTAGAAAGCGATTATACTTAAACTCAGATGAAATAAAAAGCTGTATTTATTATAGAAACAACAAATTAGGAATAGTGAGGAATGCCGGTTGTTCCCTTCATATCAACACCTTTTTAGTAGATTTATACGTCTGACCTCAACTTTTGATAGAAGAGGTTTGCTCAATTTCAAAAGACAGAGAAACATTGCCTTGAGATTTTGAAATGAGAATGCCTCACAATATTGTTTGGGGGAAATGGCAAGAATATGCCATTCTCTTAAATACAGAAAGTAACAGTCTTTATCTTTCAAAGTGGAAATGTCAGGCTTCCAAATGAAACATTTTAATAATGATATCCAGAGAAAAGGGAGAAGAAATGCCTGAAACATCTAATATAACTAAAAAAAAATTAAATGGAAAATGGAATAAAAGGAAATGAATGAATAAAACTAAGTAGAAAAAATATGCAGGGCATTACTGAGATTCAATTTGCCATATAAAAAGAAACAATTGGAAAAACCATGAAATATGATTCTTTAAAAAGTGTTACAAGTCCATCTGCTGCAGGTAGTCCTTGACTTACAACAGTTTGTTTAATGACCGTTCAAAGTTACAATGGCACTGAAAATAATGACTTATGACTCTTTTCCACACTTGCAACTTTTGCAGCATCCCTGTCTCACACGATCAAAGTTTGGCTACTTGGCAACTGACTCATATTTATGACAGCTGTAGTATGCCAGCATCATCTTTTGCAACCTTCTGACAAACAAATCAACGGGGAAGCCAGATTCACTTAACAACCGTATTACTTACTTAACAACTGCTGTGATTTACTTAACTGTAGCAAGAAAGTTCATAAAATAGGGCAAAACTCACAACAACTCTCTCGTTTAGCAACAGAAATTTTGGGCTCAATTGTGGTTGTAAGTCAAGGACTACCTGTATTTTTGATGTTGCATATTGATACCTTCTACATACCACTTTTCCAGAATAAGAAAACATTTTTTTTAATAAATATGAAAACAGTCTGGCAGGGTGAGGTATGCACAACTTCAAGTACATTTTACCTTTTTTTCTCCTGGAAAGCCTTATGCTATTAACATATGTAAAAACACTTCTAGAGGCTGCTAGAAAAAATGGATTATGGAGAAACTCTAGAGCAGTGGTTCTCAACCTGTGGGTCGCGACCCCATTTGGGGTCGAACGACCATTTCACGGGGGTCGCCAAACACTGCAGTCCGCCGTTTTTTCCCCCTCGGCCAGCGCAGGGGGCAGCACCACATATGCGCGGGGTAGCACCGCGCATGCGCGCTGCGGGCCGTCGCGCCACGCATGCGCACTGCGGGCCGTCGCGCCATGCATGCACGCTGCGGGCCGTCGCGCTGCACATGCGCACTGCGGGCCGTTGCACTGCGCATGCGCGCTGCGGGCCATCGTGCCGCGCATGTGCGGTGCAGGTCAGGGTCACGGCCTCAAAAAGGTTGAGAACCGCTGCTCTAGAGGGAAGCCTGTATAATTACACCTGCTTTACAGAGAGGAAATTGCACAGAAATTGTTTTAGACAAATACTTTTATTACTCTATATGCAATATAGTCAATTCTCCTGCATTAGCACAACTTCCCAAAATGGCACTTACCTTGCACACAGATAGGATATTAACATTTATCATCTTGTCAATTTGCTGTAATGGGGAAAAAAACAAAACAGAATTATTATGAATTCTTGATTTAAAAGTTTGCAGCAACTAAGGTGACTAGAGTATATACTATGCACAAGTTATCTGATCAAACTTGGGAGCTCAATTGGCATCTTGGTAATTTATTGATCTGATGTGATTTCTGGATCCAGAATTCAAAGTTACAGTACTGCAGAATCAGAAATTTAATTCATTTTTCTTGGCAGAGTTGATACAACCATGCTATATCAATGTATTATCTCAATCTTTGTTTTTTAAAAATATTTAATTTAAAATATGCCTTAAAATTATCATTTAAGGCAGAGGTCCCCAACCTTTTGGGCACCAGGGACCGGTTCTGTGGAGAGAAGTTTTTCTGTGGACTAGAGTGTGTGTGGTTTTATGTGCTGCCTGCATCCTGTGGATGGGGCTTTGCTTGTTTGTGCAGACCAGTTGCTGGCATGCCGTGGCCCGGTATTGGTCCACGGACTGGGAGTTGGGGAGCCCTAATTTAAGGTCAAATTGTCTTGAAATTTTCATGGATATAATCTCTACAATGATAACTAAAGTCAGAGGGGTTTTTTTCTGCAAAAGAAAGGGATGATATCCCTTCTTGAATGCAGAGGACATGATAAGGGATTAATTCACTTCTTTAACCTTGCTAAATATAGTGCTTTGAAAACTATAGATTATAGCTCTAGCATCTCTGAATTAAACTAATGTTCAGACTAGATGGCCTGCAGACCGAATGAAAAAATAAAATTATCACACTTAGGATGAATAATTATGAAAAATGGAGCACAGCCATGTGAAGCAAATGGTTAAATGAAGACTCTTCCCCTGCAAGATTCTGCGATTGGTTTGAGCCTAATTGCACAGATTGTTGTGCTTTGATAACAAACTTATACACGATATGTATATAAATTATTAATGCTTCTCTCCCTTTTCTACAACATCATAAAGCACAAGAAAATGAGATTAAGACTGGACTTTATTGATACCCAACATTAGAATGCACTGGGTTCAGGCTTATCCACTCAACACTGGGAATGAAAATGTGGCTCAAATGATTCCCTTTCCCCTTGGCATTTCCCCAAATTACACTCACATTCATTACGTGTCAGATGTGGCCCATTCTGAATGGAAAATCTGCTATTGTTTGTTTAAAATGTTTTTATTTTATCACAGATAGATATTGTTTTATGTTTGGGTTGTGAGTGTCCAGAGTTTCAGTCAAGATGGGCCTCTATAAAATGTTTTAAATGAATACATTCATTCATTCGTCGAGGATTTAAGAATGAGTCTTGATGGGAGAGACGTTGCAAATACAAGTCCTGAGTGGACAGAGGGACAAAATCTTCTTAAAACAAAACTCAAGAGAAGGTGGCTGAGGAAGTAGTAGAGCAAAAGAAGACATAAAAGGCAGATAAGGTTAAAGACTGAAAGAAAAGCAATATCACAATTTGAAATAGCAAATATCTATATACTTTTTGGATACAAATTGCATGCTTGTGTGATCAAGGAGCAAGTACAACTTTCTATTGTTTTTTTTTTCATCTTGCTTTTCAAAGCAGCTTAAAGAACTCCTACATAATAATCTACTTTCTCATCTTGAATCCTTCTGTGAAGTGTGACATAAAACAATTGAACATAAATTGACAATAAATCAAATCCTTTAGATCAGGATTGTCAAACTGCCGGCCCACAGGCTGGATGCATCATGCCAAAACTGTGCCCACTCCATTGCCATCAATGGCAAAAAAAATCACAACATGTCACATGATGTTGCAAGTTTGACACCCCTGCTTTAGGTATTGTTTGGGGAGCTGGGGTGGAATTTTTACCATCATAGATTTTCACTTATCGAAATATAGTTAATATAAAGTACATGGTAATTAATTTATTTAAAAATTTCATTTTACTATTTTATGTGATATTGCTTAACTATGTATACAATACATCTTATATGCATTTTAAAGGGCAAATCAGACAATCATGTTATGTTAAACACAAAGCAATTCCTATTCTTTATGGCTAGTAGAGCAACCTCAATTATTATTTTTTTGTATGTGAGACACAACCAAAATAAGATACTTCTACAAAACTGAGAGAAAAGGATGTAAATGCAACATTAATTCAAACAAGACTAATGCCCTTAATACTGGGGGGTTTTAATCAATGTATTGAAGGTATGAAGATGTGAAGTATCCTGACTCCTTGGATTAGGATTAGTCATTATACATTTTAATTTGAAATTAATGAACTGTTCATAGGACTGTTTCTAAATCTAGGGAGGGGGGATGCTAATAGGTTCTTATTCATACTTTTTCAATTATGATTCTATTAACAAGTCAAATAAAACCAAATCAAATATTTAAATTTAATATTAAATATTAATTTTAAAAGACAGGTGTGGAAAGAAAAGAATACTTACTCTATCTAAATTTGGAATCTCAAGGAAATATTCAGGATAATCATATGAAACACCCACGTTATTCACTGAAACATAAATAATTTTAAATATACACCTTGAATGTATCATGTTCAAAAATTAAAGTTTTGAGAGCAGTGTGTTTAGCAAATAGTTAAGTAACATGTTACTGACATCCCTAGTTCCTATAAGCACCAATGCCTGAGATTATGCATTTATTAAAGTTTTTTAATATGTTATTAATCAAGGCAAAGAACAGCAATGAACACAAAAAGACTGTCAATACTGTCACTTCTATTAAAATCATAAAGCACCAGAAAGGCTAATTTGGTTGGATCCAGACTTAGCCATACTTACAACAGATTCCTGATTGTTTTCACACATGACACAAAACCAGGATTGTCTACTATGGTTAATTTAACAAGTCATAATGGCCTGGATCGCCCATAACACTAAGCTATAACAAGATGATTCATCTGTTAAGCTAAGCCAAATAGCTTAATTATTTTGTTTGATGTGTGAATTTTGCTGCTGAAATCAACACGACTTAATTTATCATGATTTCAATACATCTGTTTTAAGAGGCTCTCTGGATTTAATCTATGTTTAAATTTCAACTCATCAATTACAGTCTAAATTCAATTTAATCCTGGCATACCAACTTGGAACCGACTATAATTTATAATTATTAATTAAATAACAGATTAAAATACAGCTTCTCAGTTTAGTTATAGTAGCAAATTAACTGTTCCACTATGCAGGAACAATCCCAATTTCTTTATGCTAAAATATGGTTCACTGGACTAAGTTAAGTTTGGATCAAGTCACTGTAAAGTATGATTTTAAAAGAATGCAAATGCTAACTTATATAACTATGTTTATGATTGGTACATAGAGCTAAGAAAATGTTACCAGCTAAAACAGTGTAACATACAGCAATTCTTACAATGAAGAACTTTATATGTCAATACACTCTAGTTACTGAACTTTAAATGACATATAATAGTCCAAGAGATTAAATTTTAAAACAATGCAAACAGCAACATTCTAGCAAACATGTTAGATAAATGTAGTTGAACATTCAACCTAATTACATGGCAATATAGAACTGAATTTGTATTTATCAGGCAACTCATAAATTATGAATTGTAGTCTCATTGCTCTTAAACATAAAAGCATTGCCATTTTTGCCAATAAAACACAGTTCTATGAAAAAAATCTTTTGGATAATCTATTTTTTTTTTGCATCTCTTTGTAATGACACATTGATTAACAAATAACCTTATGTACAGCTAGACTCTGTGAAAAAGCATTCACCCCTCTAGTTTAATTAATTAAATTAAATAACTATGGCCAATATGAGTACTTTACTAAACCATCACAAACGATTTGAAATAATCCTATACTATATAAATCTCATAAACTTTGGCACCCTTTATCTCAGTGAAATTCTCATCACACCGATTCTATAGATATGTCATGATCCCATTTCTGAAGAGTTGCATTAAAAAGTCACTGCCTATTAGTTTGAGGAAAGTTACAAAATGATTTCTAAATACTGGGGCACAACCAATCCTCAGAGACAGAGTTTTGAAATGGAGAAGACTTGAACCAACAATGTATCTTTCCAAAAGTGGCTATTCTGTAAAAATCATAAAAGAAAACAGTGTAAAATTGTCCAGGAAGTCATAAAACAGTGGTGGCGAACCTATAGCACGGGTGCCAGAGGCGGCACTCAGAGCCCTCTCTATGGGCACGCGCGCCGTCGCTGGATTTTATAAAACCTTTTCGCTTTAGGCCTCTGCCATGTACAAAAAAAAAAAAGGTTCAATCAATCAATTTCAACTTCTTGCGGGGAAAAAAAAGATCTTGCAAAGTTGGAATTGATTGATTGAACTTTTTAGTCCCACCCAGTCTGCTGTTACCACTGCAGCCACGCCCACCCAATGGGCCACACCCACCCAATGGGCCACACCCACCCAATGGGCCACACCCACCCGGCACCCGACGAGGCATAAGTGGGTTTTGGGTTGCACTTTGGGCACTCGGTCTCTAAAAGGTTCGCCAACACTATCATAAAAGCTTCAGAACAACATCCAGAGGTCTGCAGGCTTCTCTCGCTAGGGTTTATCCATCAGAAAAGTACCAAGTAAAAATGAAATTCATGGAAGAGAATAAAACCCAAGAACACTGATGCTCATTTCAAATTTGGAAAAATAAAACAAAACAAAACAAATTTCCCCCTAAACTCAGCACCTGAATGACTGGATGATTGACTGATGAATCAAAAGTGAATTGTTCTGGGCTACATGGATATCGTTATGTACAGCAGAAATCATACAATGCACTCCACAAGAAGAATCGCATACCGCTGTCTAGGCTGGAGGTGATTGTGTAATGGTTTGAGGATGCTTTTCTGTCTCATGATGTGGACAACTTGCCATTGTTTAAGAAAGATCTGCTTTGTTTCAGAAAAATTTAAAGGGAATACAAATCTCTTCATAAGCTGAAGCATAATGGCAGCAAGATAGTGATTGTCAACAAGAAGTCAGTCTTACAAGAGAATGGATGAAGAATAAATACAATGTTTTGAACCAACCAAGCAGAGGTCCATGGAAATAGTATGGCTATGCTAGAAAATCTTCCAATGTTTTTGAGTTGAAACAATATGACATAGAAAATAATGTTTCAAATTCCTACATAGTGATGTAAGAGATTGAACATCAGTTACAGGAAGCATTTGGTTGCAGGTATTGCAATCAATTATTGAATCTAATGGGGTCGCTGGTCACTGCAAGGTTTTTTAAATATACTAACAACCAAACTTTCATGTTATTTATTTACTCACAGACATTTCATATATCAACAAGCTTACATGAATTTAATAATATTCAGCAACAATGACACGCAGAAATTCAAAATAACCAAAAGGAGGTAAATACTTTTGCACAGAACTGAATATGCCTTTTCAAAATTGGCTCCAGAAAATAAATGAATAAAGTTTATTAACTATCGTATCAGCCTTCTTTCATTTGGATGCAAATTTTAACTACTTATTTTCTACTTCAAATAAGCATCCATTAATTGTACCTAGAGAACCAGTTTGGTGTAATAAGTAAAGGCACATGGCTAGAAACTAGGAGACTATGAGTCTAGTCCTGCCTTAGGCATGAAGCCAGCTGGGTAATTTTGGGCACTCATTCTCTCTCACTCCTAGGAAGAAAACAATGGCAACATCCTTCAGAAAATCCTGCCAAGAAAACTACATGCATTTCTCCAGGCGGTCATCAGGAGTCAAAGGAGTCTCTCTCTAATCAGTTGAATTATTTTACAACCGATACTGTAAAACCACTGTATGATTATTTGCTCTAATATGCCAAATTGCTATCATGAGCTGCACATCAATATCATTTATAGCCCTATTAAGAGTATTTGTTCACAATGTCTAAGAATGATACTCTTCAACGGAGACTGAATTAGACTATAGAACATTAGATGGCAGTATAAACCCACACATGGTGTACATGATCTTTGAAATCTCTCAATAAGGAATATTTGAGTGGAGTGAGGAAAACAAAAAAGACAGAAGCACAAGAATAATGCAAAACAGTATCCTTATTACTAAACATTTTCTTTCGGCCACAATTTCTTGTTTTTAAGTTGTTTTCTGTTTTGTTTCCATGTTTCTAAGAGGTCCATTTTTTACAGATTAATTAAATGCAAGTGTTCTGAATTTTTTTTCCACACACTTCAATTTTTTCCTCCACACAATCTGTGATGTTCCAGTCATCACCAATCAATTAAATAGAACTTCCGTTCGATATAATTTCAATCTAGGTTTTTCATGAAGTATTTTTGGTTATCGGAATTACCACTCACTTTAAATGAGTCCTTTTTAAAAAAAAAACCAAAACCCTGATATCTGTGGGTGGTAAATGGTTGTTTTCTTGGGCTCAAGAACAGTGATAGACAGTATGTTGAAGTAGTAAAGCAGTAAAGCAGTGGTTCTCAACCTTTCTGAGGTTGAGACCCCACTTGCCCCGCCCATGCGTGCCGCGACCCCAACCCGGGGGCGCGCGCGTAAAAAATTTTTTTTAAATTTTTTTTTAAAAAATCAAAAAAAAAATCAAAAACAAAATGGCGGCCGGGATGGGCGGATCTGCGCATGCGTGGATCGGCCTGTCGCACGCGCCACGCATGCACGCATCCGCCCGTCGCGGGACGCCATTTTGTTTTTTTTATTTTTTATTTAAAAAAATTAAAAAATAATAAAAAACAAAATGGCGGCCGCGACGGGTGGATCTGCGCCTGTGCGGATCAGCCTGTCGCACGCACCGCGCATGCGCGGATCCACCCGTTGCGGTCTGCCATTTTGTTTTTATTTTATTTTATTTTTTTTAATTTTTTTTCCGGCGCGACAGGCGGATCTGAGCGTGCGCGGCGTGCGCGCGCCAAAAAAAATAAAAAAAATAAAAAAATTAAAAAAAATTAAAAAATTTTTTAAAAAAATAAAAATAAAAAAAACAAAATGGCGGCCGGCGGTGCCCGGTGACCCCCACGAAATGGTCTCGTGACCCCAAATGGGGTCGCAACCCCAAGGTTGAGAACCACTGCAGTAAAGAGATTACTCCTCTAGAAGAAGGCAATGACAAAATTTAACAAGATCATGAAGAATGAGGGTACTGAAATGACAAAAATAGTTTGTGGTAGCAATATATGGATAAGAAAATTGGTCACTGATAAAAATAAAGACAGAGGCCTAATAAAATATGGACTTAGAGGTGATTGCTAAAAGTATCATGAGCCTCAAGAAAAAGAAATCAACAAGTCGTAGATTAAATGCTGCACCCTTGAGCAGATGGTCAACAAGCAAAAGTGTGCATCCTTTGGACATGTGATGTGAGTGGATGGTAGATTAGAAAAATGATTGTTTTTCTCAACATTGAAAAGAAATGAAACACTATTCTTCAATTGTTTTCATTGCATGGAATCTGTTGGCTAAATAATAATGTAATGTTTTATGGATTTGTTTATAGATAAGAGATGGTATATGGGATGAAGAGAGAAATGTTTGTATCTTTAGAGAGGATGAAGAGTTACTGGTACTAAATTTGTTTAAACTTTTGTGATGAAGCTTGGAACTCATTTCTTTATACATTTGTTTCCTCTTTTTTATTATATTCTTACCTTTTTTCTTGCACTTTTTACTACTTTTCTTTATTGTCTTTCCTTTAGGTTTATTTTGTATTAGTTTTCACTATTATAATTACAATTTTTAATAATAATAATATCCCAGAGCTTCTGATCAAAAGGCCCTCTGGAACCAACTTCCCCCGGAGATCCGTGTCGCCCCCACCCTCTTCGCCTTTCGTAGATTGCTTAAAACATACTTTTGCCGGCAGGCCTGGGGCAGCTAACACCTTGCCCCTAGCCAGTGTATGTTTCTGTGTATGTTTGTGGAGTGATTGGTTTCTTTTAGCTCAAGGGTTTTTTATAGATATGTGTTTATTGTAATTTCTATCATGCTGTGAGCCGCCCTGAGTTCTTTGGAATAGGGCGGCATAGAAATTAAATAAATAAATAATAATAATAATAATAATAATAATAATAATAATAATAATAATAATAATAATAATAATAATAATAATAACTGTCTGGTGATAGAAAATCAGTTGCATTTGAAGGAACTTTTTTACACAGTTTTAAAAAATTCTGAGCTAAAACTGGAAGACCACAAGATGAATGGGACAGATATTATTTGAATGTCCTCGTAAGAGCTATTGTTAGTGACTGGAAAAAAAATGGAGTCTTTCAGGAGTTTGGAATGTCCCACAGAGCATGTCACTATGGAGGTTTCATGGGTGTAGTCCCTTTTTGCTGTGCTGCTGGGCCAAGCTGAGGTGCTTATGGCTTCTTTTCCTGGCACTGCACTTGCATCGCACTGCACCACCATCACCCGCCCAATTAATTTTTTCAGTCTGTGCCAGGCCTTCGAGGAACTCCAACCTGAGGCCCTCAGTTCCACTTAACAATTGCAACTGGGAGAAACAGGATGCCATCATAAAGTTATCTCATATCACATGGTGATCCACTTAACCACAATGACTTACAACCATAATTCCGGGCTCAGTTGTGATTGTAAGTCAAGAACTACCTGTAAAATTAGAAGAACAATTGGACCTGTTTTTTAAGTTAAACAAGAAGGAAGATACAAATTGCCAAAATTTATGGGATACAGCCAAAGCCTACATGAGGGGCGTTGCAATTTCTTATATGGCTAGGGAACATAAAATCAAAACACAACATCAAAGACAATTAGAAGAAGAACTACGTAAAGTTGAGGAAAACCTGCAAAAGGAACCACAAAGATGTGATCTGAAGCAACAGATAGATTTAATTAAACATAAGATAGATATTATCATGAAGGAAGATTTAGGATAGATAAAACGTACTAAACAAAATTTCTTCGAAAACGCCAATAAACCAGGGAGATGGTTGGCTTATAAAATAAAAAACATAACAATAAGCAGAGGGTTACTAAACTTTATAATGCCAAGGGTGATATGGTATGCCAGAACGAAGGAAAGAAAGTAATGGCATATGAGTTTTATAAGAATTTATACAAAGACGACAAAAAGAGAAATAACTATGACATAGTACAGTATTTACAATTAGCTGATTTACCCAAGGTGCCAGAAGAATTTAAAACTCTGCTGAATAAAGAGATAACACATCTAGAACTCTCGGTCACAATTAAGAAACAAAAGAATAAAGCACCTGGGCCAGATGGTATACCCGTAGAAATGTATAAAATTGCACAAGAATCTTTAAGCCCAATGCTGTTGGATTTATTTAATGAGGTTTTAACCCAAGCTAAAACACCAGCTTCGTGGGAAGAAGCCTTCCTCACTTTGATTCCTAAAGAAAACACAGACCTGGCGCAAATTAAGAACTATAGACCAATTTCTCTTTTGAATTCGGATTATAAGATTTTCATGGCAATAATGGTGCAAAGACTTGAAAGGTTCTTAGTAGATTTTATACATTCTGATCAAAACGGCTTCCTATTCTAAAAGATACATAAGAAACAATGTTAGGACTGTTTTGGACATATTGGAGTATTATGAAGTGCATAATGAAAAGCAAATGTGTTTAATTTTTCTTTATGCACAAAAAGCATTCAACAACATAAAATGGGATTTTATGTTCGATCAATTATTGTATATGGATTTCAGGGAAAATTTCTTAAGTATGTTTAAATCAGTCTATTCTAAGCAGGTGGCCAAAGTAATAATCAATGGAGAACCGACGGAGAGCTTCCAAATCCAAAAAGGCACGAGGCAAGGTTGCCCACTATCACCACTGCTGTTTATATTATCTCTTGAGGTATTAACTAGAGTAATCCGACAAGATGAACAGATCAAAGGTTTAGAGATTAAGAAAGTGACATTTAAAATACAAGCCTTTGCAGATGATTTAGTTTTTATAATCGAAGAACCATTACAATCAGGGATAAGATTGATGGAAACACTGAGTAGATATGGGGAAATAGCAGGCTTAATGATAAATAAAGAAAAAACTAAAATGCTCGTCAAAAATATGACCAAAATACAGAAAAATGAATTGGTTGACAGAATAGGTGTTCAAATTACAAACAAAATTAGATATTTAGGGATACAATTGACTGCTAGATGCGCTACACTTAAAAGGGATAATTATGATAAGTTAATAGAACAGATCCAAAAAGACCTTGATATTTGGACTAACCTACAGCTCTCTTTTATGGGCAGAATTGCGGTGAGTAAAATGAATGTGTTGCCGAAAATTTTATTCTTGTTCCAATGCATATCTATAAAACTAGACAAGAATATTTTACAAAATTTGAATAAAATGATGCTCAAATTTATCTGGCAAGGAAAAAGAGCAAGGATTAAATTAAAATTATTGCAGGACTCAAAGGAAAGGGGGGATTTGGCCTTCCAGATTTGGAGAAATACTACCAGGCTATAGCATTAGTATGGGTAAGAGATTGGATATTATTAAAGAACAGGAGACTATTATGTCTGGAGGGCCATGACCTACAAATAGGATGGCATGCTATATTATGGGATCATAAATATAAAATACATATATATTTTCGAAGACACTATATTAGACAAGCTCTTATCGATGTATGGGCAACCAAATTATACCCAAGTACCTAGTTGGATCTCACCGTTAGAAATATATGTACACCCAAAATTTACCCAATTAGATAAGATCATAACATATAAAAACATTTTAGATGAAAGAGGGGAATTGAAATCCAGGAAAACCCTCCAGGATGCAGGGATAAAATTAGAATGGTAGGCATACCTGCAACTGCAGGCAAGATATTGGAAAGATAAAAAAGAGGCATTAAATTAGAACCAATAGAATTGGATAAAATAACATTGGGATCAGAGGATAAAATGATTAAAAAATTATACCACTATTTGTTAGATCAGGCAATGTCTGAGGAACAAGTAAAAGTGACTATGTTAAAATGGAGCAAGGATTTTGGTCTTAATTTTGATCTGCACATCTGGCAAGAACTATGGGCAAGAACTATGGGCAAGAACTATGGGCAAGAAACAAGAAGCTTACTTTGGCCACCTCTTACAAAGAAAACCTCTACAAAATGTTCTATAGATGGCATCTCCCACCCATAAGATTAGCTAAAATGTGTTCCAATGTCTCCTCTAAATGTTGGAAATGTAATCTGACAATTGGAACATACTATCATATGTGGTGGGAGTGCCCGCAAGCTTGTGATTTTTGGAATAGGATCAAAGATTGGTTGGAAGAAATATTAGAGCGAGCGGTAGAGCCAAAACCAGAACTTTTCCTAATAGGTATAACCACGCAAAAGTACGACAAAGGCATACTTTATTTAATGTTACACATTCTAACGGCTTCCAGACTGGTTTTTGCTCAAAATTGGAGGAATAAAGGAATTCCAATGGAAGAAGAGATCCTGTATAAAATCCTTTCATGTGCTGAGATGGACAGGCTTACAATGATTATGAAGGACAAGACAGAACTCGAATACTTCGAAATCTGGGACAAATTTTACCGTTGGTATGAATTAAGGAGAACTGCTCGGATCTCAAGTTAATGATAGGATTGAAATATATATATAACTGTACATATAATTGTATATTTAATTGTATTACATAGAAGGATGAGGTTAAGAATGATGTATTAAGTTTTTGTACCACGAGAAACAAACTGTTAGGAATACTTACTCTGGAATGTCATGCTTGTCCATTTTTGTTTTAATTGTATTATAAATAAAAAAACTTTTTAATAAAAAAACAAAAAGAACTACCTGTAAAGTAATAAAAATACAGGGTAATTGACATTACATTAAACTTTGGCCATGTCATGCAGGGGAATTCCCTGGAGAAAGCAATTATGCTTGGAAGAGTTAGCAATAAAGAGAAACCAGTCCACCAAAGAATACGGTGATAGGACACCATCAAAGCTAACATTAGCCAGAGCATAGAACAATTCGAAGAAGTAGTGCAAGATTAGAAGATATGGAGAGACGTGGCCCACAGAATTGCCAAGATTTGGACATGACTGAATGGATAAAATAAAATCATCATCATTATCTTTGGAAAGAATATTCTATTTTTTTCATGTTCAAGATATCAAGCTTTGTTCCACAGAGAATAAATACAATTAAAATGTGCATTTTATCAGCCCATTACGAGGTTATAGTTTCTTCCCATCCGCCCCCAAAACCCCCAAAGAAATTGAATTTAAGATACAAACCTAAGATACCAATGTCAAGGCCTTCCAAGCCTGCTTTTATTTTGCTGTAAATAGTATCTCGGTTTTCAAAGTCAACAGCAATTGTTTTTGTTTCCACCTTGAATTTGTCCTCTGAAATAAAGAACACATACATAACAGGTAACCATGGAGCACTATGTCTCATTACTATTATACAATAAGCTGAAATGGTAAAACAGCCAAGGTTTTGAAATATATCGTTTTCATGAACCTTTTATCAGATTGTGCTTGACGTTTGCTCAATTTTAATTTAAAGGCTTTCGAGAAATTCTAAGTTTATTTTGCAATAAAGATTTTTTTAAAAAAATAGTTATTATTCTACAACACACCAAGCCTCTTCTCTTGAAGGGCTAACAGGTTATTTATTTAGTAATCATTTACAATTATTCTTGTCTATTCATCACTGACCAGTTTTAAGCAACTTACCTTTAATACTGGATCAAGATAAATAACTATGAATGAACTATTATTACTTAATAGCAATAAAGTACTAATGACAACCTGAGAGCAAAATAATCATCTCACAGTTAACAGTTGCTTCCTGATAGAGCAATAATAGAATATAACACACAAAATAGCAATAGCAATATTATTATGGATTAGGCCATATCAAAATATAGATTATAAAACACATAAGATTAATAAGATTGTATATAACAAAAGAATAAAAGAAACAAATAGCAAAATAATAAAAAAGCAAATTATATTTTTGTAACACCCCTACAATTTACCACGATCAGATATGTAGATCTCCAGTTCATAAAGGGCTATATAATATGTAATGTTTGAATTCTGACCACACGTGAAGTATGTTCTTTTTAATATAAGGATCCAAGGATCCTTATATTAATTAGGATCCAATTCATCTAATGTGCACTCTCTTTCTTATACAATTGACATCAAATGTTAAGGTGTTATGTCTTCTATCTCTGCAGTTCTGCAAATACAAGTATCTTCGGTATAAGGTATGTGTCCAGTTGCTTGAATACCATCCAAAGAATTATGCATTTCTGGGTTTAAATAACTTGCAATTTGGAAGGTATGTTTGTAGTGGCTCATCCATTTTAATGTGCCAGTCTTATTGAGCATTGCTATATCTTTATGTGCGTCTATAGCCAAGATTCTTTGTGCAACTATTTTTTTAGCTACCCGTAGTTCTCCAATTGTACAAGAGATAGGGAGACCACAGTTCCTAATGTAATTTGTCAGGTGCACAATCAAAGAGGTCTTGAATTGACATTTTGTCCGTTTTAACAGAAGCAATTTTGGAAGTCTGTCAGTTTCTATAGCATTAATTTTGCACCAATAATTATATGCCCTGATTAGACAAAGAACCAACTGTATAAATTCCCAATTTAGCTCTGACTGCAGCAACTGAGGTCCTTTTATCAACACCAAAATACTCTTAGATACTGTGCTTATTCTTGTAGTGATATATATTTTAAATCCCCAACTTCTGCTCCATATAACAGAATGGGGGCAACTTTGGCCTTTATATACTTTAAGAACTGGAGTTAAAAAACCTGGTTAACTGTGGTTTAACTTACTTGACTTTCGTATTTTGTTCTGTTATAAAGCTGAATGTCATGCCTAGTACAAGCACTAGAAAAGCATATGGCTGACTCAATGGTAGTGGCAATGGAAGACCACGTTTGGGACAGATCATCCTGGAGAAAATCCATCTATGTGGCTGCTAAGAGTCATTTTGATGGTTCATCTTCATCGTCATCATTGTCATCATCACCACCACTCCTATTGTATACATTGATCAAACATTTCATTCTCTAGTTGAATTTGGATGTTAAGATTCTTCAAGTGCTCTATTTTGTTTGTTCCTGCTATTCTAGTAAGTTAACAAGTTCTTGTAATACTTCTGTGGGCAGAGCATACCCTATCAAGTGATTTATGTTTTAGCTATCTACTAATCCAAGCACTGCAACCTTCAGCAAGAAGATTCAATGATTCTCCTTACTAGGCATTTATTGGCATTGCACTGGATTCTACAATATGTGTGATATTCTATTAATATGCTACAATAACATATGGATTAATAAAGATTATTTATGGTGGTTCATCTTTTTCAATATCCTTTAAAATCTTGGATTATTGTTACTAGCCATAAAAAACCCATGAGCCTTTATAATAAAGAGATGTGATCTAGAAATAATGCTCATTGAGATTTCTCTGCTAAAACTGTGACCACAGGATTTCAAAGCAGAACAGATGTAGCTAAAAATAGCAGCACTCCACCTCACTCTAGAGATGTTCAACCTGTTGTATTTTTTTTCCTGATGTGATCACAAGATTGCTACTGCAGTAAGAACTATTTACGTCATTATTTTGCATAGCAGCATGTCCCCTGGGGACTTGAAAATAATGCACTTACTTCCAAAAGATGAAATACAAAGTGAACATTTGTATCTTGCTTTAAGGGCTATTTATTTGGGGGATGGAGGAAAAAGTAACTGAAAACAATTTATAATTCTCCATGGTTAGATAAACAATGGAAATGTGTACCATATAGTTTGGCCCCAAGGTACAAGGTGACTAATTGAGAAAATATGGAAATCTGCAAACATTTGCAATGACAGAAAGGAAGGGCAAAGCTAAGCCCTTCCCTACTAAAATATAGTATTTACCAATCTAACAAGAGCACAATCAAGATTTATAGATCTGCATGCCACTTCACATTTTTCTTTTAAATAAATGAACACAGAAGATGATTTTAATTACAGATACAATTTGGTGTCTAACTATGATTCAGTGTATTAAAAGCTATCAGCAGAACGCACTTATGTGCAATTTATGGAACATAAATGAAGACTAAATATTTCATATATTACTTATATTAATACTAAATTGTTTCTAGTCTTTCTGCTCAATTTGTCCTATAAGGTGGATTACAACAAATAAAAAACAAAATTAAAATAAAACAAATTAAAAAGGCAAGTTAAACTCAGTACAGACATGTTTTTAAAATTTAAAATCTAATGTAGGAAACCAAGTGAGTCTGTATTTTTATCAAGAAATCAACCAGTTGTATATTAAGACATTTAACGATATTATTCCCTTAGTAGCTCTATTATGTAGCCCTATTAATAGCCCTATTATCAGCAGCATGGCCATATCCTTTGAGCAGCACCCCATATCATTGCCTGCATCACCTTCCATTTTAACACAGATGGCAAGCACATGTGGGAACGGCTGAAACAAAAATGGCAAGACACAATAAATGCATAATATTGCACAGTTGGATCCAGATACTGTGTTTGATCGTGCAAAATGGCATTTGTTGATCTAAAAAAAAAAATTCTGCACATGCGGGAATAAAGATAGGATGATGATGAGTCCTTAGTTTAGTAGCTCTATGGCAAGACAAACATCTCACCAATTTATTGTTATCGGGGACGTACAAGGTTCTTATTAAAAGTCATGCTATAATATTGTGCAAATACAATTAAAACTTTCCAATTCATGTAACTGTAACATTTTTAGCTCAATCTTCAGACAAAAATCATCTACATTGGTTGACTGATGGTGATTTATGTATTTCACTAAGATGGCCATCCATTTTAAAAAACACACCTCTGTGACTTACAACAGGGATCCCCAACCCCCAGTCCATGGACTGGTAACAGGCCACAACATGCCAGCAACCGGTCCGCACAAACAAGCAAAACCCCATCCGTGGGATGCAGGCAGCACACAAAATCACGCATTCTCCAGTTTGTGGAAAAAATTTTCTCCACAGAACCGGTCCCTGGTGCCCAAAATGTTGGGGACCTCTGACTTACAACAACAAGAAAAGCCAAAAGCCAATAGAATCAAAACATTCTCCAACACATCCAGCAAAACCATCCCTGAGTTTAAATCTTACCCTAACATTGCACTTGTGGGAAGAGCCAGTTCTTATGGTCTTCTGGAAGGCTATTAAAGCAGCGGCCTGCTGGATCTCAAGATAGGGGTTCCCCACAGAATTGGGTCTGCTAAGGAAAAGTTTCACTTCCCAAGTTCTGCAAGGTGACAATATTACCCTCAGGGAGAGTCCTGCAAATACCTGTTCGGTGCCAGGTTAGCAAGTCATTAAATAACAAACTAGTTGAAGAGCCAGTAATGATGACAATTTAATTATTCTTCTCTTTTCACAGGGCAAACTCTGAGGAGAGTAGCAGTAATATGTGATTATGACTAATTATTCTTAGTTAAGGACTATAAACTAATTTTGTATTTCTCACGTTCTGCAATTAAATGGCCAAACTATCGCCATTTTTAATATTTTTTACATGTTGTATGTAGCATTCAAGTAAGGACTTTCCAATAAGTGGAAAAAAAGGACTTTCTAATAAGCAGTTTGGGTAATGAAGGAAAGTTTGGGAGGCATTGCCTTATACTTTACTGACTGGAAAACAGATCATGGATCTATTTTTCTGTCTGGCTTTTTAAAATTGAGCTCTTTCATGTAAAGTATTTGTCTTTCCTTGTGGAAACATCAAGCTTAATTAACCTTTTGCTCCCTCGAAGTATTTTTACTCCTGGCCTTTTATACCATTTGCACATTTTTCTTATGTAAGCAAAAATTGGATTCCAGAAATTATTTAAAAATACACAGAAAACATACTGCCCATGACATGATACAATTGAAAAGTAGGGAAACACATTTAATTATTGATATTACAATATGTTTAATGTATAACAATAGATTGTGGTTTGTACAGGATTATTCTACTGTTGGCAAACTGTCAGCTAGGCTCAAAGGAGGAGTCAAGCAGGGACCCAGCTTGGAATCATTGTGCAGTGGCAAGAGGTATAAACTTGACCTCCCCCAAGATCCATGAAGCCTTATCTAGTTGTTCCCAGGGGAAGACAACCAATCTGGGGAGATTCTTGTAACATAGGTAGAAGACAATAAATGTGGTCACTTAAGCTATTTAGCGGGGCTAGATGAATCAAAAGTTGGAATTAAGATTGCTGGGAGAAATATCAACAACCTAAGATATGCAGATGATACCATTCTAATGGCAAAAAGTGAAGAGGAACTAAAGAGCCTCTTGATGTGGGTGAAGGAGAGTGCAAAAGTTGGCTTGAAACTCAACATTAAGAAAACCAAGATCATGGCATCCGGCCCTCTCAATTCCTGGCAAATAGATGGGGAAGAAAGGGAGGTAGTGACAGATTTTATCTTCCTGGGCTCCAAGATCACCGCAGATGGGGACTGCAGCCAAGAAATTAAAAGACGCTTGCTCCTGGGGAGGAAAGCTATGGCAAATCTAGACAGCATACTAAAAAGCAGAGACATCACCCTGCCAACAAAAGTACGTATAGTCAAGGCCATGGTTTTCCCAGTTGCAATGTATGGCTGTGAAAGTTGGACCATAAGAAAGGTTGAGCGCCAAAGAATTGAGGCCTTTGAACTGTGATGCTGGAGAAGACTCCTGCGACTCCCCTGGACTGCAAGGCGATCAAACCAGTCAGTCCTAGAGGAGATCAACCCTGACTGCTCTTTAGAAGGCCAGATCCTGAAGTTGAAACTCAAGTACTTTGGGCCACCTAATGAGAAGGAAGGACTCACTGGAGAAGAGCCTAATGCTGGGAAAGATTGAGGGCAATAGAAGAAGGGGACGGTAGAGAATGAGGTGGCTGGATGGAGTCACTGAAGCAGTAGGCGTGAGCTTAAATGGACTCCAGAAGATGGTAGAGGACAGGAAGGCCTGGAGGAACGTTGTCCATGGGGTCGTGATGGGTCAGACACAACTTCGCAACTAACAACAACAAAGCTATTTATGAGTGGCTCTGGTTGCTTGCACCTGACATCTACTCTTTCAAATCACTGGTAGTAATGAGAGGGCTGGGGAGTTTTGTTCTGCCACTAGAATGACATCAAGTATGATCAATGATACCCAAGATGATCGGCTAGAAAGGGAGCATTCTGCTTAGAAAGCAGCTGTTTTTATCATCAACATTTTATCAATATAAGGTGTATGTGTGTAAAATCTCCTATCTTTTCAACTACTGCAAAAGTGCTGTAGAAAACATTAAGTTTACTACAGACCTTTTCATAAATTTGAATGATTTAGCACGAGGAAGATTATGTTCATTTTAAACTTCTTCTACAAGGTTGTCATGATGCGGCTCATGTCTGAGTGTTCCTCGTGCTTATGATAATGAGTGCTATTTTTAGCCTTGTTGAAAGGCAGACACCTGCCCAGAGGTTCCTGCATGGATTGTACCGCATACACACTCTTGTGGATAACTACGCTTTGTTTTGAAGCTTGGATGTATATGGTGATTTTAGTAATGTGTTTAAAAAAAAACTTTTTTTTAGTAGATTTCTGAAGTTGCATCTAGAAAGTATTTTGACATAAAAACACTAATAATTCAGAAATACTGTTCATAGGAAAGCCAACTACTCTGAATCAAATACAAATAGTGTTGTAGTGCTCTTTCAGCTGTAAATGCACTGTTTTGCAGTTCTTCCAGATGCTATGGAAGCCCAGATAATCATCCCTAAAAGTGTCTCATTGTTGAGTTTTTGAAATCATTTTACGCTGATTCTGTCTTTGTCAGAAAAGTGATCTTGCTTCTTTTCCATTCACTTGTGCAAACATATATTTCCCAAATGTGTTGGATTTTAACTCTCATAGTTTTAACTGATATTGCCATGAGAAGAATGAAGTGGCATTCAAGCTTTTATAACTATAAAAAGTTTTATGTGGGGCTACCTGGGAAGAATGTAACCCAATGGTGGTGAACCTATGGCACGGGAGCCAGACATGGCACTTGGAGCCCTCTCTGTGGGCACACGCACTATCTCCTCAGTCCCGCCTCCTCACACGGCCCCCTCACAGCAGCCCTTCTGAAGGAGAGTCGCCCCTGGGCACAGCCCATGCAAAGCAGTGCAACTAAGGACATGGTAGCTGGGCAACGGGGACAAGACTCTGCCCTTGCGCCCCGTCGTGCACAGATGCTCCTGCGGGGTGTGGGCGGAGGGCGTGGCCACCATGGTGCTGCTGGGCTGCCTGTGTGATCTGTGGCAGGCCGTGGAGGTGGTGGGTGGCCCTGTGGGCAGGGAGGAGCAGGGATGGGGGCGGTGTTTGGGCACTCGGTCTCTAAAAGGTTCGCCATCACTGATTTAATCAAATATCATTTTATTTACACTATACTTCTCCTCCATACAGAATTTAAGACAATACCGAAATATCAATGTAAAGAAACCAGATTTAGTCAAGCACTTCAGCTCATCAACACTTCAATTCAAATACGTCTGATTCTTCTTAAATTGTAAAATGCATGTACATTTTATATTTATTGGTAAATAAAAATGGAACATAATACATGTAATCCTAAACTTACAGCTGGACACTTAACGACCATTAGATGTTATGATAAATCTCCTCAGAGCTACTTACAACTCATTTTCAAAGTTACGATGGCCGCCCTTATTCATGTGATCGCATCCTGAGCATTTGGCAGAATTTTACAGCTGTTTGCTATGTCCCATGGTTACATGACCACAATTTGCAACTTTTTTGCAGGTTTCTGGTATTTACTTCTGGTTGTCGGCAAAAAATGCCCATTATGGGAAATGGATTCACTTAATGACTGCCACACAAAACATAAAATATTTAATCTGCCCATATAATGCCTTGACTGCCAACCATAATTCCAAGATCAATTATTGTTGTTAAGTCAAGAACTATCATAAAAATAATAAAGGCAGAACAAAGGAAATCTTAAATTTAAACGTCACCCAAGCTGCCTGAGTGGTGGCACAGTCTGCTTGGGGCCACCTCACTGCAGGAGAAAAAAGACTACTGTGGGTACAATATATTTCTGTCTCTGGTGCCTATAACTTAGCCATCACCACCATCTGGGAGAGGAATCCCTGTGATGTGATCAGCAGGGGAGGAAGCTACCACAAAAGACCTACCTAACCTAGATTGCATCTCTGCTCTCTTGCCCCACCTTCCTGCCAGTGACTAGTACAGTGATGGTGAAACTTTCAGAGACCAAGTATCCAAACTGCAACCCCAAACCCACTTATTTATTGCAAAGTGCCAGGGCCGCATCAGCATTGTGGTGCCCTCGGGGGGGGGGGGGCAGGGAGGCGCCTCTGAGTGCCATCTCTGGCATGCAAAAACCAGGGGCACAAAAATGGGCCACCATGCTGCAAGGTGCAAAAATGGCCGCTGCCGCGCCACGGGGTACAGATACAAGGCGCTGCACCACAGAAGAACGGGACAGGGCTAATGAGTATCACGCAGGCACTAGCCCCGTCCCATTTGCAGTGTGTGCGTGCTTGCGGTCTCGTGTGCACATGCACGCATGTAAAATGCTCCCCCCTCCCTTTTCTTCCAGTCTACCAATCAACAATGGTTGGTGACCTCTGCTCTACCACCTGTACTCGAGCTTACTAGTTGGCCGCTTTACCTCCTTTGTGCTGGGTGGGGCTCCTGCTCTGGGCAACGGTGGCAGCCTGATGGATCTGCTGCTGGCGGTGGTGGCACACATGCCAACAGAGAGGGCTCTGACTGCCACCTCTGGCATGCGTGCCATAGGTTTGCCACCCCTGGACTAGTAAATTACTAACTCCTGCCTTCTAGCCCAGTGGTTCTCAACCTTTTTCAGGTTGAGACCCCACTTGCCCCGCCCATGTGCACCGCGACCCTGACCCAGGCGCGCGCGCCCGCGCGCGCCAGGCCGATCCGCGCATGCGCGGGGCGCCCGCGCCAAATAAATAAATAAATAAAAACGAACAAAAAACAAAATGGCGGACTGCGACGGGCGGATCCGCGGCGCGCGCGTGACAGGCCGATCCGTGCATGCGCGGGGCGTGCCAAAAAAAAAAATAAAAAAAAAAAACAAAATGGCGGACCGCGACGGGCGGATCCGTGCATGCGCGGTGTGCGCAAGCGATGGGCCGGTCCGCGCATGCGTGGCACGCGCACACCGAAAATTTTTTTTAAAAAATTTAAAAATCAAAAAATTTTTTTTTAAAAAAACCACAAAATGGCGGACCGCGACGGGCGGATCTTGCCATGCGCAGAGCGCGCACACGATGGGCCGACCCACGCATGCGTGGCGCGCGCACGCCAAAAAAAATAACGGTGGGCAACGGTGGCAGCCTGATGGATCTGCTGCTGGCGGTGGTGGCACACATGCCAACAGAGAGGGCTCTGACTGCCACCTCTGGCATGCGTGCCATAGGTTTGCCACCCCTGGACTAGTAAATTACTAACTCCTGCCTTCTAGCCCAGTGGTTCTCAACCTTTTTCAGGTTGAGACCCCACTTGCCCCGCCCATGTGCACCGCGACCCTGACCCAGGCGCGCGCGCCCGCGCGCACCAGACCGATCCGCACATGCGCGGGGCACACGCGCCAAATAAATAAATAAATAAATAAAAACGAACAAAAAACAAAATGGCGGACTGTGACGGGCGGATCCGCGGATGCGCGGCGCGCGCGTGACAGGCCGATCCGTGCATGCGCGGGGCGTGCCAAAAAAAAATTTTTTAAAAAAAACTAAAAAAAAAAACAAAATGGCGGACCGCGACGGGTGGATCCGTGCATGCGCGGTGCGCGCAAGCGATGGGCCGGTCCGCGCATGCATGGCACGCGCACACCGAAAATTTTTTTAAAAAAATTTAAAAATCAAAAAATTTTTTTTTAAAAAAACCACAAAATGGCGGACCGCGACGGGCGGATCTTGCCATGCGTGGAGCGCGCACACGATGGGCCGACCCACGCATGCGCGGCGCGCGCACGCCAAAAAAAAATTAAAAAAAATCAAAAAAATCAAAAAAATTCAAAAAAATATTCAAAAAAAAATTGGCAGACCGCGGTGTCCGGCGACCCCCGCGAAACGGTCGTTCGACCCCAAATGGGGTCGCAACCCATAGGTTGAGAACCACTGTTCTAGCCAAAAGAGGTAGAGGTAACTCTTTCTTGTCAGCTCCATCTTCTGGTGATGAAGAATTGATTTCATAAAAACTAAATCTGGTCATGCACGGTTAGTACTTGGACAAAAGATCACCAGAAAATTCCAGTGTCTAAACAAAGGAATCCTGAAATAAAGCAATAGTAAAATGCTTCTATTTTAAGAAAACTACATGAACATGTTCTTGAAATCACTAGGAGTCTAAATCAACTCAGAGATTTTTTTATTAATCAAGAAAAAACAAGATACTCACCTATTTCACTGGCAGTCTTATCCAGTTTTTCTTGCGATCTGCTGATAAGAACTATTTTCATTCCTTTTCTTGCTAACTGAGAAAATTAAATATATATAAAATAAAATTAAATATATATAAAACCCGAAGAACCAAAGACCTACATATATATATAAATATATATATTCTGAGCTTGTACAGAATTGGAATTAATCTTTTTGTACATATATAGAAAACACACACACACACACACACACACACACACACAAAGATTAATTCCAATTCTGTACAAGCTCAGAATCATTATTAAGAATTGCAATTGTGGGGTTGAATCCAAAGATTCTGCCAGAAGAAACCTTTAATACCCACTTAATTCCAAATAAGTGTCTCAAATAGGAAAAAAAGGCATTTTATATACAGGTAGTCTTTGACTTATAACTGATTGCTTAGCAACCATTTAAAATTATGACATACCTGCAAAAAGAAGCTTAAGATCCAGTTTTGGAGTTATGACGCTCCTCATGGTCACATGACTACTTTTTGGGCAGTTGGTAAGTGGCTCACATTTATGACTGTTTCTGGCACCCTGCTGTCATGTGACCATAATTTATTTGTTTGTTTGCTAAATTTATTTGCTGCCCATCTCTCCAAGGAGCTTCTTTGGGTGACTTACAACAGTAAAAATGCAGAAGTGAAAAGATGTGCAAACATAACAGTATCAAAATAATGAAACAATAAAGATAAACAGAATAACCTATGAAGGTATAGCAATATGAGATTTAAAATGGACAGGGAGAAACAAGGAGCGCAGGGAGCAGGTGAGGTTTGATATCAGTCTATTAGCCACCTCCAGTGTAGTGCAACATAAGAACATAAGAACATAAGAAGAGCCATGCTGAATCAGGCCAAAGCCCATCGAGTCCAGCATTCTGTGTCACACAGTGGCCCACCAATTGTACATGGGGATCTTGAGCAGAAAGAGAAGGCAAAACCCTCCCTTTCCCTTGACCCCCAAACAAATGGTACTCAACAGAGAGGCGGCACATGGACATCCGTTTTAATAACCACTGATACACTTGGCATCCATGAATCTATCTAACCCTGCCTTGAAGCTGTCAAGGCTCAAAGCTGTCACGACCCCTTCTGGAAGTGAATTCCATAAATCAACGACCCTCTGGGTGAAGAAATATTTCCCTTTATTTGTCCTCACTTTCTTAGCTATGAGCTTTAGGGAGTGCCCCCTTGTCCTGGTATTGTGTGATAGAGAAAAGAATTTTTCTCTATCCACCTTTTCTATCCCATGCATGATTTTATACACTTCGATCAAGTCACCCCTTAAACGCCGTCTTTCAAGGCTGAAGAGACCAAGGCGTTGCAATCTGGTTTCATAAGGGAGGCGCTCCATTTCCTTGATCATTCTTGTTGCCCTTTTTTGCACCTTTTCCAGTTCCATTATATCCTTCTTGAGGTACGGTGACCAGAACTGTACACAGTACTCCAAGTGTGGTCTCACCATCGATTTATACAGAGGCAATACAACACTTGCTGACTTATTTTCGATTCCCTTCCTAATCATGCCAAGCATGGAATTTGCTTTTTTTTTACTGCTGCTGCGCATTGGGTTGACATCTTCATCGAGCTGTCCACCAAAACCCCAAGATCCCTTTCTTGGGTTGTCTCAGAAAGTTTGGTCAGTAAGTTGGTAAGTATAATTGGGGTTCTTTGACCCGATGTGCATAACTTTGCACTTGTTTAGGTTAAAATGCATTTGCCACTTTGTTGCCCACTCACACAATTTCAAGAGATCCTTCTGGAGCTCCCGACAATCAGTTTCACTTTTCACAACCCGGAACAAGTAAAGGTCCCAAAACTGACCCTTGGGGTACACCACTTCTCACTTCTTTCCATCCGGAGAATTGTCCATTTATTGCCACCCTTTGCTTCCTACAATTTAGCCGGTTACCAACCCAGGACAAGACCTGTCCTCTAATTCCGTGGTTGGAGAGCTTTTTTAGGAGCCTTTGGTGAGGGACTTTGTCAAAAGACTTTTGAAAGTCAAGATATACAATATCAACTGGGGCCCCTTTATCTATGTATTTATTTACACCCTCGAAGAATTCTAACAAGTTAGTAAGACATGATTTGCCTTTGCAGAAACCATGTTGATTTTCTTTCAGCAATGCCTGTTTTTCTATGTGCCCTATAATTTTATCTTTAATAATGGTTTCCATCAGTTTGCCTGGAACTGAGGTTAAACTGACTGGTCTATAGTTTCCTGGATCACCTCTGGATCCTTTCTTGAAGATCGGGGTTATATTTGCTTCCCTCCAATCCTCCGGTACAGTGCCTGATTTTAGGGAAAGATTATATATTTTAGCTAGAAGTTCAGCAATTTCACACTTGAGTTCCTTGAGAATTCTAGGATGGATGCCATCTGGACCCGGCGATTTGTTGACGTTTAGTTTAGAAAGGCATGCAAGAACATCTTCCTTGTTTATCTCTATGAGGTTTAATTCTTCTATTTCCCTCCCTGGGAAAACTAATTCAGTGGCAGGCAAATGCTCTCTATCCTCCTCAGTGAAAACGGAGGCAAAGAAGTCATTTAGCCTCTCAGCAATCTCCTTGTCTTCTCTGATTATCCCCTTCTGACCATTGTCATCGAGTGGCCCAACTGATTTTCTGGTTGGGTTCCTGCTTCTGATGTACTTAAAAAAGGTTTTGTTATTATTTTTAATATTCTTGGCTATATGCTCCTCAAAGTCTCTCTTGGCTTTCATGACTATCGCCTTGCATTTGGTCTGCCAGAGTTTGTGATCCCTCCTGTTCTCCTCGGTAGGAAGAGCCTTCCATTTCTTAAATGAGTTTTTCTTCTTTCCAATAACCTCCTTTACCTCATTCGTAAGCCATACTGGTATCCTCTTGGACTTTCCAATCCTCTTTCTTCTTTTAGGAATGCATTTTATTTGAGCCGGCTGTAACGTATTTTTAAACAGTTTCCAAGGATTTTGGAGGGATTTGACTTTTTTTACTGTTCCTTTTAGTTTCTTCTTTACTATTTTCCTCATTTTGTCAAAATTCCCTCTGTGAAAGTTTAAGGTCTCTGTGTTAGTTTTCACTGACAATTTGCTATCCATGGTTAAGTTGAAGGTTATTGTGTTGTGATCGCTGGTTCCTCTGGGCTCGGTTACAAGGACATCATGAACCAAATCCTGTGCGTTAGTTAGAACCAAGTCCAGGATCCCCTTTCCCCTGGTTGGTTCCATGGCCATCTGCTCAAGGGAATGATCGGCTTACATGTCGAGGAACCTTGTCTCTCTTTCATGTGTAGAACAAGAATTTACCCAATCTATTTGGGGATAGTTGAAATCCCCCATTATGACTACCCTATTTCTTTTTGAGGCCTCCTTAAATTCGTTTTCCAAATAGCAATCTGCCTCTGGAGTTTGGTTGGGAGGGCGATAGCAGATCCCTAACGTCAGATTAGTTTCCTGTCCTGGGATTTTTATCCAAAATGTTTCTGTGGGTGAGTTTGAATTTTCTTGAATTTCGAGTTCATGAGATTCTAACTCCTCA
This sequence comes from Bothrops alternatus, assembly GCA_034064705.1. NCBI lineage: Eukaryota > Metazoa > Chordata > Lepidosauria > Squamata > Viperidae > Bothrops > Bothrops alternatus. The sequence goes on along the minus strand of JARGCV010000003.1, from coordinate 14,228,393 downwards.
TTTATGTACAAGGCCACGCCACCACCATTTCTCCCTCTCCTGTCCATCCTATACAATTTGTAACCTGGAATCCTTGTGTTCCCTGAGAGCCAGGAGCTCATTGCACCGATCACACACCCAAGACTTCTGTCCAGCAGACAGATAGTCATACATGTGACACTCAATGCAAAACTCTGGGAAGCTCCCCTCCGTCTGCCAGCTATCTATCTCCATTTCTTGTTATTATATGTTTGCTATTATTATTATACTAATTATTATTTTAAAAAAACACACAGCTTTTTTGGGTTGTTCACATTTTTGTTTTGGTCTGTTTACTTTTTGGATTTTTTCTTACTTGTTTTAGGATTTTATCGCGTGCCGTCAGGGGCGCGATGGATGCTAAAGAAAAGGTGAATTTGTAATTAAACAAGAAACCCCACAAACTTACCAGGGCTCAGCAGGTATTCTTCCCAAGGTTCCTGCCTAGTTCCCTCCTCCCTTTTCATTTCCTGTTTTAAGTCCTTATTAGAAAAAGCTCTGCTTAAGTAAAAGCAGCTTCCTCTCTGCCTCACAAGGAAGAGTGAGCTGTTTGCTCTCAGCTACCAGGGATTAGCCAGCAGGGGGGCTGCAGCAGAAAGCTCCACCCCCTCCAAACCTGTGCTGAGGGCAAACTTAGAAGAAAGGGGAAGGAGAAACCCCTTTTTGGCTGCTTAAAAAAAAGGTGAATTTGTAGTTAATCAAGAAACCCCACAAACTTACCAGGGCTCAGCAGGTATTCTTCCCAAGGTTCCTGCCTAGTTCCCTCCTCCCTTTTTATTTCCTGTTTTAAGTCCTTATTTGAAAAAGCTCTGCTTAAGTAAAAGCAGCTTCCTCTCTGCCTCACAAGGAAGAGTGCTCCCCCATTCGATCTGCAGGCCAACAAGACTCTTACAGAAAGGTAGGAAAGTAGGGGCTGATCTCAATCCGGAGTAGTGGGCGGGCACTACTACAGAGAAGGCTCTTTTTCTGAATGTCATCAGCCACTATTCTGCCAGACAGGATCCACAGTAGGCCTCCTCTGCTGGCACGAGTGAGGCAGGCCTGACATAGCGGGACAAGACAGTTCATCAAGTAGCCTGGACCCATGCTGTTTGCCATTTATGACATTTTTGCTGGAAAACTGTTTACTTCCAGCCCCTGGCAAAAAATACCCCACAGCAAGCAATGGGTTTGCTTCACGGCTGCTGGATTTGCTTAATGACCGTCACAAAAAAGGTCGTAAAATCGGGTCCAGTTATGTGATGACCTGCATGCCCATCATGACTTATGACTGTATTTGCCGAGGTCAATTACAAACTTGAGAGAACTGCCTGTAGCATCCAAGTGACTGCACCAAATTTAGCTAACATGAATGACTACTGATCAATTTTGAAATGAAATGGCAACATTAAATTTTTAGATCATTGTGAACATATTCTACTGGTCAGCCAACTGGCTCACACATCCCACCCAAATATCGGAATGTAAGTGAATATACAATGGAAACCAGAAAATTTTCTTTTAAGATTATTAAATAAAGAACTGGGGAAAATTTGTTATTATATATACTGATTGCAGCAAGAATTTTATACGCTCAAAAATGAAAAAAACTCATTAGTTTCCATAATGGAAGAATGGATTGAAAAAGTGACAGAATTGGCAGAGATTACCAGGTTAACCACATTAATTAGGGAAAACAACATAACTAGCTCTGTTTATACTTCGAAACCACTTCTGGACTTTCTGTTTAAAAAAAAGATAAATTTTGATTTTGGGTTTTGATGATTAAATAGGATGTTATTATAGATTAGCTAGTATTTACTATCTTTATATAAGTAAAAAGCTGAGGTTATAACCTTGTGATGTAACTTACTGCACCAAAAAAAAAAAAATGAAAGCCACTGCTTTTTGGCTTCTTTGCCTTTTCTTCATTCTAATCCTCTTCCATTTTTTCATTGTATTTATTTTTCATTGTATTTTATATTTTAAAACAAGTTCAATTAAAAGTTTTTTTTTAAAAAAAGAGTAAACCATAGATGCACTGGGGAGAAGCCAGAAGCAACTCCTTACTTGTTGATATGATGGCCTATGCCCTAGGATCGTGTAAGAGCTGGACGGCGCATAGGTGGGACAAAGAAACTGCCATGAGGCTTGGAACAAAGGAAACAAAGGAACACAAAAGACCATGAGGCTTGACCATGAGGTTTGGGAACAACAGGAAATGAGGGAGGGGCTGATAGGTGGAGGAAAGTTGTACCATGATTTGAATCTACCGGCTACAGGTGTAGCTTTGTCATTGGCTACAGGTATAACCTCGTCATTGGTTGTTTGTAACCATGTGATGCCTTGTGTAACCGCCCACTGTAACAGGTAATAAAAAGGGAAGGCAGCCCTTTGTCTGGGTCGCTTCACCCCAAGGAATCTGCACGCCCACATGTTTCTTAATTAGGCTATCGTGAAGGATCCGCCATTGATTGGGGCACAGTGAGGTGCTTCAAGTGGTGACCCCGACGTGATTCGGGTCGGTGTCGTATGACTACGACATCCCTGACACCCTCATACTCATCTCGCACATTCGTGGCTTCTTTCACAAGAACCGACCTCCCATGAGTATGTGGACAGAATTCTCCAAGGAACAGATAGCACATCTGGAAGGGCTTGATCTGGAAGGGCTTGGTGTAATTCTCAGGGCCTCAATTATGCAACTAAAAAAAATTCATAAATTGCCTTCACTTAAGGAGTTTTAAAAAAAATGTTAATGTTTATTTGGCATTGTCCTATCCCTTAAAGGGACCATTAAAAATTGCTGATTGGATTAAACTTGGCTTATGTGAGGAGCCTAGAGCTCCTTTCCAAATTCTCCTTACGTGGAAGACGGTCCTTGCTTGTTTGCAGGTCCATTTTCAAGATTTACCTCTTTCTACTTCTTCTTCTGACTCAGAATATTCTCTTCTGGCGTTACCTCCTCCCTATGCAACCTCTATGACTCCTACTGCCCCCTGCAGTTCTTCTTCTGATGTTTCCTCTGATACTCGTGTTGTTTATTATCAGGACTCTTCATCTGTTCCCCCCGCCCTGTCTCCTGTTCATCAGGGAATTCTTCAGGCTCGTACACAGGGAGCTCTTACGTCTGCTGAAGACTTAATAACTGCCTCTGCCTATCCAGTTGATCTTACTGGTGCTAATCCAGTCTTTACTCCCTTACCTTTTAACTTGTTAAAAAATCTTAAGTCTGTTGTTTCTACTTATGGTCTTAGCAGTCCATATGTCCAGGAATTTCCTGCCTCTCTTTCTGCTACTCACACTATGATTCCTTATAACTGGAAAAGGAGAAAATACCTCCTGGCCTCCCATTGATTCAAAACTGCCTTAATAATGCCTTGCTCACTGTTAAACTTTCTTAACTTGTGACAGGCTCCCCTGAGACGTCTGGAGCAGAGAGCCATTTCCCAGCCATTTCCCCCCCTGCAGCAGAGAGCCATTCCTCCCCTTTTTTCTTCTCCCCCCCCTTCTTTTGCCCTAAAACTGCAGGTTTATTATCGATGGTTGCCATGGTTGCCAGATCTGAAGACGCCTGAAAAGGATGGCTGTAAATGAGATCCCATCTCCATCTGCATATGACTCTGTGTTTTGTTCTTGCCATCTCCATCTGCATATGAATCTGTTTGTGCTCCCTTCTCTCTCTCATTCCGCCCCCCGTTGTTTTGTTTAATAAACCATGGCCCCCTCCCTTTTTTATTTCTCTATGATGGCCTATTTTGAATTTATGTTTTCTAGTCTTGTTAATGATTTTTATTTTTATGACAATTTTTGCTGTTTTGTATTTTATCTCTCTCACTATGCTATGTTGCTGAATGCATCCAATTGTTGGATATGTTCTCATGGATGAATGAAAACTCTCTCTCTTTCACTTTGAATCCTTCCTTACTGGTCTCTCTTGCTTTGTGTTACCCTGCTCAAGTGTGCAACTTTGTATAACTCCCCTAAAGCCAATATATTATATTTATATATATATATTTATTAAATTTCTATACCGCCCCTCTCCCGTAGGACTCGGGGCGGTTTACAACCCAATAAAAACATATAAAACAATAAATATTTAAAATTAAATTAAATTAAATACAAGGCTGTTACTTGCAAGCAATTGTGGAACAGTTTTCATTTGCCAAGAATGTTCAGACTGCTAACTGGTGTGCAGTATTCAAACATTTCATGTATTCATTTGAACGAGAGATTTGCTAAAATTTCACAAAGAGCAAAAGACCAATTGCTGGTTGACAAATTGATATTTTAAAAATTACAAGTGAAAGAAGACTAACTAACAAGAAGTTTGGAATTACTATAAAAGGATATTCATTTCATTTATTGGATTTCTATGCCGCCCTATTCCAAGGACTCAGGGCGGCTCACAGCATAAATAGAAATCAACATTAAAATACATATAAAAAAGGAACCCCTGAATTAAAAAAAAACAAAACCAATCATCCAACTAACATGCACACAAACATACACTGGCTGGGGGCAAGATGTTAACTGCCCCAGGCCTGTCGGCAAAGATGTGTCTTGAGCAGTTTTATATTTGATTCTCTTCACTTTGCTGCATACAGTAAATGCTTGCAAATACAGTATTTGGCATTAGTGCATAAAACAAGAATTTTGTAAAAAGCTATGAAGAAAATAGAAAACTTTGATGGTAAATGGGAAATGTAAACATCAGAGCAGGAATTTTTCAAGGAGATTCATTCTTTTGCTTTTTACTGTCTTGGTAATACCTTTCACTAATATCCTGAATAAAACAAAACCTGGATACAAACTGTCAAAATGGAAAAATAGTGTACTTTTTTTACACAGTCAGTTGAAAGTATATGGAAAATCAAAAAGTGAAAGTGAATCCTTTATATTGTAAGGATATATAGTCTGATAAGGATTGGATCTTATGTGGAAAAAATGCATATCGGTCAATACCCAAGAATTGGTCTGGCATATGTACATTTCTGACAACGCACCCAATATTTCTGCCACAGTCGCTCATATGGAAAGTATGGTACAAAGCAATCCTTTATCACAAGGAACTGGTGCCTTGTTTGATTGGGACAGTTTGTTTTCCTGGCTACCTAATGCTGGGTGGCTCAAAAAATTGGTTTTTAGTATTTTAATGCTTGTAATATTCTGTGTAACAATCTGTTGCTGTGTACAATGTATTCCTCACCTATTGAACATGTGTAAGCCTCCCTCTTCTGTCCATTTCCTGGATAAGAACCAACTACAGCCTCTGATGACTGGACAAATTCACATAAACTGGCAGAAGACAAAACCATGTCCCGTTTTCTTGGAAGAAAGACAGGACTCTTATTAAAAGAAAAAGGAGATGTTGATATGATGGCCTATGCCCTAGGATCGTGTAAGAGCTGGACGGCGCATAGGTGGGACAAAGAAACTGCCATGAGGCTTGAAACAAAGGAACACAAAAGACCATGAGGCTTGACCATGAGGTTTGGGAACAACAGGAAATGAGGGAGGGGCTGATAGGTGGAGGAAAGTTGTACCATGATTTGAATCTACTGGCTACAGGTGTAGCTTTGCCATTGGCCACAGGTGTAAGCTTTGTCATTGGCTACAGGTATAACCTCGTCATTGGTTGTTTGTAACCATGTGATGCCTTGTGTAACCGCCCACTGTAACAGGTAATAAAAAGGGAAGGCAGCCCTTTGTCTGGGTCGCTTCACCACAAGGAATCTGCACGCCCGCATGTTTCTTAATTAGGCTATCGTAAAGGATCCGCCATTGATTGGGGCACAGTGAGGTGCTTCACTTACTGAAATGAATTCTCTTATAAAAAAACTGAAAGAGAGTTAGGTAAATGAAACAGAGGAATTTCTGTTTTGGAAAATTGCTACTTTTTATAGAAGTAAGTAAAAGTTTAGCTAGGAAATTGTGTCAATATTTTTAATTTCTTTTTACGCTGAGTGCAGCTGAGACAAATCTAGGATTCTTCTCCCCACAATCTAGAAAATGGAGTTTCATCTTAGCATTTTATTCAGGCTAATCATACAAATCTAAACACAACTTTTAACCTTTCAGCAAAGTTCAGAATTCCAGATTCATTAAAAGAAAACTGCTGAGTCAGGAATATGGATATAGGAAGGGGCGCAGGCCCTAGAGACAGAGAATAAATGTTTTTTTAACTGGACCTGATATTGTTGGGATGTGATAGAATAAGTAAAATCCTCTTAATGTTTGACAGAGAATGGGAAACATCAAGGAAGGAGTAAAGGGACCTTTGCAGCTTTTGCCAGTCCAGAGAAGGGGTGTTCTCTTACCTGAACGCCTTTTCTCAGCACGGAGATGTACAATCCATCAATGAGTTAACTCTGCCTTCCTGCCCATTAGACCAAGTCAGCCAAATTTGTTATGCCCCTCCTTGGGTGACCACTCCCCATTCTTTGACGAGGGTGAAGCTGACTGTAGTTTGACGTGTTGGCTCCCAGTTTCCTAATATGAACTAGTTATTCTTAAGGGTGGGATTGGATTCTACATCTCCGTGCTGAGAAAAGGCGTTCAGGTAAGACAACGCCCCTTCTCCAGCACAGGAGATGTAGAATCCACCAATGGGACATACCAAAGCCTTACTGTCCTAATGGGAAGGGAGCCGGAGAGGCCGTTGTCATGTCCCCCGTGATTACCTGTTGGAGGACCCCACTTCCAAAGGAAGCATCCGCAGATGCGAAGTGGTCTATCTTGTAGTGTTGGAAGAATGGAGAGGGTGAGGACCACGTCGCCGTCCTGCAGACCTCCTTGATAGAGGCCTGTGTGGCCCACGCCGGGAGGTTGCAGCACTGCTAGTGGAGTGTGCTGTGATCTGCCTTGGTGTTGGTAGGGACAGGGACTGATACGCTTCCGCAATGCAGGTCCTGATCCACCTGCCTATAGTTGAAGCAGATACCTTCTGCCCCTTAGAGATATGATTGAATGAGACTAATAGGGCCTCCGACTTACGGAAAGGCGCCGTTCGCTCGATATAGTATCTCAGTGCCCTACGAACGTCCAGTGTGTGCCACTGTCATTCCAGGGTATGGGACAGGTTGGGGCAAAAATCCGATTTCTTGGGCCCTATGGAACGTGGTGTTGACCTTGGGAACAAAGGTTGGGTCCAGGCGAAGGACCACATGGTTTTGTTGGAAGGAGCAGAGGTCCTCCCTGGCCAATAGTGCCGTGAGTTCCGATATACGCCTGGCTGAGGTGACCGCGACCAGGAAAACAACCCTGAGAGACAAGTCCCTCAGAGTGCACGACTTGATGGGTTCAAAGGGTGCTTTGGTGAGGACCCGGAGGACTCACGGTAATTCCCAGGTGGGATACCTGTGGATTACGGGTGGCTTTGTGTTGGTGGCTCCCTTAAAGAAAGCACGGTGTTGTGCCAAGGGAGCTGAGTTTGCACATGTAAGTAAAGTGGATAGCGCCACAACCTGTCTGCGGATGGTGTTGGGGGCAAGGCCTTTGTCCAGGCCATCGAGCAAATATTCTAGGATGTTTGGGATTGTCAGGTTCAAGACCTCAAGTAATCACCTTTTGCACAAACCGCAGAAACTTCTCCATGTGGAGTCATAGATGCGGTTAGTCGACGGTAGGTGGGATGCATGAATCAATGAAATTAATCTTGGAAGGTATGATTCCCCGCTCAAGATCCGGCGTTCTAGTACCAGGCGGCTAATTGAAGCCATTGGGGTTCTGGATGTTGTAGGGTTCGCTGGCTGAGTAATATTTGGTCCGGGAGAATCCTCCATGGGGGGGAGCTGGAGAGACTCACCAGTCCATGAACCACAGTCTTCGTGGCCAATGTGGGGCCACAAGTATGATCTCCGCCCGTTCCTGTAGTACCTTGCGGATGGTTGTCAGGATCAGTGGAAGGGGAGAGAACGCGTAAAGTAGACCCCCCTGGCCATGGGGCGCGCAGGGAGTCCGCTCCCTCCACTCCCGGCGATAGGAACCTTGAGAAGAACCTTGCTAGTTGGATGTTTGTCAGGGACACGAACAGATCTACCACTGGTTTTCCGAACTTCCTCCCTATTTCTGCAAATAGGTCTGGACTCAAGCGCTATTCAGCGTGGTTCACAGTTCATCTGCTTAGGAAGTCCGCCTGTCTGTTCGCTGCCCCCGAGATGTGTTCAGCTCTGATAGAGGCAATGTTTGCCTCTGCCCAGGATCCCAAGTCTTGGGCCTCCCTCATGAGGGTTTTGGACTGGGTTCCCCCCTGCCGGTTCATGTGTGCTTTTGCTGACACGTTGTCTCTAAGGACTAGGACATGTTGTCCCGCTACCCTGTAGTGGAAGTGACGAAGGGTCAAGTGTATGGCCCTTAATTCCAACCAATTGATGTTGTGTGCCAGATCTGCCTGGGACCATTGTCCCTGTGCCCACTGAGACTGCAGATGTGCTTCCCAACCAAACAGATTGGCATCCGTCATGAGTGTGAGCCGGTTGGGTTCCTTGAAATGTGACCCTTTGGCTACTGCTGGTGACGCCCACCATTTGAGAGACTGCAAGGTTTCGGGTGGGACCCTTACTCGCCTGTTGGAAGAGCTGAGTCTCAGCCTCTGGAATGGAAGAAGAAACCATTGGAGTTCCCTGGAGTCTAACCTGGCCCAAGGGACTATTGCAATGCATGACACCATCTTCCCCAGGAGTTAAGAGAGCCTGACCAGTGGCACTGTTTGGTCCCTGTGTACCTTTAGCGCTAGGGACTGTATGCTGTTGCGACGCTCCTGTGACAAGTAGACCTGCCCCCTGAAGGTATCTATGATGGCGCCCAGGTGTAGGATATGGGTGGAAGGATTGGTCTAACTTTTTTTGGAAGTTGACCGAGAACCCGTGTTCCTGGAGGACCCTGATTGTCTGAGCTAGGTCCGACTGAGCGACCTGAGGAGAGGGAGACTGAATGAGGATGTCATCTAGGTAGCACAGGACGCACAACAGTATTGTTTGGAGGTGCGCGGCCACCACCGCTAGTACCTTGGTGAAGACCCTTGGGGCTGACGAAAGTCCAAACGGAAGAGCCCTGTACTGGTAATGGTGTCCCGCGTAGTAGAACCTGAGGAATCGGCGGTGGCTGGGAGCGATGGGAATTTGGAGGTACACTTCCCTGAGGTCTATGGATGTCAGGAGATCCCCGTGTCTTATGCCACCTAGGATGGAGAGGAGGGATTGAATTTTGAACTTTCAGTAGGCAATGTGATGGTTCAGACCCTTTAGGTCCAGGATTGCCCTCCAACTCCCTGAGGTCTTGGGAACCACGAAGAGGATGAAGTAGAATCCCCCCCTCGGTTTCCAACCAGCACCTGTTCTATGGCCTTTATCTCTAGGAGGTGTCGGATGGCCTCTCGCATAAGATTGCTTTTGGCGGGGTTCCTTGCTTGGGGACAAGAGATGAAGTGTTCCGGGGGATTGGATACGAACTCTAGGGATAGGCCGTATTGGATGGTTTGGCAAACCCAGGAGTCCATGGTGGTGGCTTCTCACTGGTGGGAGAAGAACGCCAGTCTGCCACCTATGGGGGGGACAGCTTAAGAGTCATTTGAATCTTCTTTAGGGGCGCCCCCCTCCCCAAAAGGGCCGTTTGCTCTGGCCCTGGGTCTGGGGCCGGACCTGTCTGTTGACGATCCTGCCTAGATGTGGGGGCTGGGGGTGGTTGAGAAAAACCCGTCCCCGTTCCAGTCCGAAAGGGCTGCCTACGTGTGTACAGGTTTGAGCGTCTGTCAGCCCATCTGCTGGAGTGGGCCAACACCTTACGCTTGTCCTTGTTTTCGGTCAAGTAGGAGTTCAGTGCTTCTCTGAACAGCTGCCCACCCTGGTAAGGGGCCGTGGCTTTGCGCCACTTGGCCTTTGGGTCGGCTTGCCAGTGTTTGAGCCATAGCATCCTGCGTGCTGAGATGTTGGATGCTAACACTCTGGATGAGAACCTGGCCCCATGTAGCGTGGCATCAGAGACATATTCTGATGCAGCCGCCAGCTTGCTCAGGTCTTCTTGTGTATGTACCTCTCCTTGGGGATTCTGGCTTGTAGTTGATGAATCCAGAGTAAGGAGGTTCGTGCAAAGAAGGATGCATAGATGATGGCTTTTACTGCCCACGCCGCTGCCTGGTGGGTCCTGTGGAATGCGAGTTCTCATCTCTTGTCATCGGACTTTACGACTTCCACCATGTCCCCCGACACTGGGGACGGGAAGAAAAGAAATCCAAAGGGTTCATCCACCTTTGGCACCTCAAGGTCCTCTGACTGTTCTGGCGCTGCAGTGAACATTTTCCTGTCTGTTCCCTCCGGGAATGACCATCACCATACTCCGGTGATGACCATTGTTTCTTGATGGCATTCCGAAAGAGTGTTGGGTAGGGAACATGGTGCTGAGCTACAATGGGCTGCAGAATAATGGGTCTGCACTGGGTGTTGGGTCTGGCTGTGAGGTATGGTCCGGTCCAATGTTAGCCATGCGGAGAAGTGTAAGGAAGAAGGAAGGGTTGAATACCCCTCTGAATGGGGGAGGATCTGGAGGAGGGTCTTCCTCCTCCCACAATGACAAGTCCTGTTGGTCATCCTCCGTAGGAGAGGAGCCCCTGCTTTGAAAGGACCATGGCGGGGAGAGGGGTTCCTGGTGTCCGGTTTCCCCTGGTTGAAAACAAGTTGGAGTCATGGCTGTCACAGATTCGGTTCTCGGTCCGTGGTTAGCCCTAGAGGCCAGTATCCTGTTAAATGCCTGCTTGATTAGGGTTTGGAGCCAATCCTTGGAGGGAAGACCTTCAGTCTCCGTCCCCCTTAGCCCTGCCACTGTGGGGGTGAAAGTGGCCTACAGGTGTGGTTGCTTGGACTCGCTCCTCCTCAGGGGCCTGACGCGACCCCTCCGGGAACCATACTGCTTGGGTAGAGGGTCCCAAGGTAAGATCGAAAGGCGCCTCCTCCATTTGTTCTGCCTTTGTCCTGGCCTGCTTTTGCGCTTTGGAGAATTCCCTCTCCAGAGCTTGGTGGCTTCTGCTAGCCTGTTTCTCCGCCATCTTGGAAAGTTTCCTTCCACAAATGGACTTAATTTTGGTTTTGATCCTGCCTGCCTCCTCCTGCTTGGAGGATTTTTGTCTTTTGCAGCTGTTAGGAGGGGAGGTGGTGTTCTTGGATTGAGACACCATGGGCTCCTCTATCTTGATGTGAGCTTTCTCAGTGGAACTGAGAGGGAGCTCCGGCAGGGGATAGGCTGAACAGGTATAGCAGCGAATGGTCTTCCTGCTATTCTGACCACTTAACCGGTGGTAGGAGGTTGTCCAGTCTTGTCTACTGTTGCGGCAATCCTGCTTGCTATAGACTGCAGGTATGCTTAATGTGGTCAGGTCCGCAATTGCACCAGATTACTGTGCAGGCATTTCTGGGAATGAATTATGATGTTATGTCTGAGTAATTTTTTTATTTTATTTTTATTTAAATTAATTTATTTATTATTACTATTTATTTATTCTTTATTATGTATTATTTATTTATGTATTATTTATTTATTTATGTATAGGTTTCCAGATGAGGGGGGGAGGTGAATGAATGGTTTGGGTGCTAAAGGGAGAGCACCGGCAACAAGGACCTTGCTCTGCAACTCTCCCCCCCTTATGGGATAAAGGCAGATTAGGAATCCCCGTGAAGAAATAGGTTCAGTGGTGGAAGAAAGGGGGGAAACGGCTGCTGCAGCATGTTCCAGTCTCCAAGATGGCAACCGGTGCAAACAGAAACAAAGGTGAAGCAATCACTCTGTTAATCCAGCGATCGCTCAGAGCAACTCACAAGAAACACCCCCCCCCCAGGGAACGAAGACGCAAGGAGAGAAGAGGGAAATCCCAGGAGAATGGCGGCCGCCGCTCCGACGAACAAGCCCAGCCGGCTGCCACGTTGATCCCAGCGCTTAGCAGCTGATCGATCCTTCCCCAGGCTTTCCCTTCGTTCTGGCTGTTGCCAGCCCTGTCAGCTGTCGCGCTGCTTCTAGCGCTTAACAGCTGATCAGGCTTTCCCCAGAGCTTTCCCTTTCATGCGGAGCAACGAGGATAAAAAAGAGGGTGGGGGATTTTGATTCTCAGGGAGTCCCTCCGATGGGACGGCTGCTGTGCTGTTCCCAGAACAGGCAGCTGGTTTGGTTCTTTCTTCCACTTCTTTAAACCTGAAGCCTCAGGAGAAGCTTCAGCTCTGTGGATGGAAAAGGAGGGGAAAAGCCCCTTCTCTGTCTTCTACAGCCTATTTCATCCAGCGCTGATTCCAGCGCTGCTGGAAGGGCTGTGAATGAGGGGAGAGAGAATCCACCAATAATATCTACTACCTGCCTTAGACCGGGAGCCAAATTTGTCACGTCTGTCTGTCACTTGGTCTTGAAGTCATGAATGGGGAGTGGTCACCCAAGGACGGGCATGGCAAATTTGGCTGACTTGGTCTAATGGGCAGGAAGGCAGAGTTAACCCATTGGTGGATTGTCCATCTCCAGTGCTGGAGAATGCTTCAATCTCTCTAGAAATTTCTGAGCTTGAAACTAACGCATAAATAACTAGTGTATTATAATAACTTATAGTGACTCACCTCTAATATACATGAAGGGAATTTTAAAAAGAAAGGGACGTTGTCTTACCTGAATGCCTTTTCTCAGTACGGAGATGGAGAATCCACCAATGGGTTTTCTCTGACTGCCTGCTCTTGAGACCAAGTAGCCAAACTTGACACACCCCCTCTTGCTAGGAGATCCAGTCTTAACAAGGGCGAAGTGGCTGAAGGTAGACGAGGTGTTGGCTCTCAAACCCTTAATGTGGCCTAACTGACCTAAAGGGTGGGTGTGGATTCTCCATCTCCGTACTGAGAAAAGGCGTTCAGGTAAGACAATGCCCCTTCTCCAGTACAGGAGATGGAGAATCCACCAATGGGACATAGCAAAGCCTCATTGTGCCGTTGGGTGGGAAACAGATAAGGCCGGAATAGTGTCTATGGGGACCACCTGCTGAAGGACCCTCTGACCAAAAGAGGCGTCTGCTGAAGCAAAGCGGTCAATTCTGTAATGGCGAACAAACGGGGAGGGCGAGGACCATGTTGCAGCCCTGCAAAGCTCCACGATGGATGCCTGAGTGGCCCATGCCGCAGAGGTCACAGCACTGCGAGTGGAATGGGCAGTAAGATGACTTGGAGCCGGCAGGGAAGAGGACTGATACAGCTCCGCAATACAGGCTCTGATCCACCTGCCAATAGTCCCTGCGGAAGCCTTCTGGCCCAGTGAAGCCGGGCAGAAGGATAAAAACAGTGCCTCAGACTTACGAAAAGGCTCCGTGCGCTTCATATAACGCCGCAGTGCTCTGAGGACGTCCAACATGTGCCACTGCCGCTCCAGGTCATGGGAAGGATTGGGACAAAAATTTGGTAAAATGGCTTCCTGTGCTCTATGGAAAAGAGAGTTCACCTTGGGCACAAAGGTGGGGTCCAGGCAAAGAACCACCCTATCGCTGTGGAAGATGCAAAGGTCATTTCTGACCAATAAGGCGGCTAGTTCAGAAATGCGTCTGGCCAACGTAATGGCAATTAAAAACGCAATCTTAAGGGACAGATTCCGTAACGGAATAGTTGCTATAGGTTGAAAGGATGGTTTAGTTAGAGCGCGAAGGACGCGCGGCAATCCCCACGAGGGGTACCTATGTACCACGGGAGGCCTGGTGTTGTACGCACCTTTGATAAAACCACGTATCCTGGGATGGTGAACTAAGGGAACTGAATCTGCACACGTGAGTATTGTACATAGGGCCGCTACCTGCCGGAAAATGGTCACCGGGGCAAGGCCCTTGTCCAGGCCTTCCAGAAGGTAATCTACTATCTGAGGGATGGTCAATTTGGAAATATTCAGTTGTCTCCCACGACACCAATGGCAAAAAATTTTCCAAGTGAAATTATAAATGGTAAACTGCCTGCCGGGTGCAAAGGTTGCGGACATCACGAGGCATCTAGAAAGGCTGATAGACAGTGCTGGGGTGGAGCCAACTGTTGTGGTACATGTCGGTACCAATGACATTGGGAAAGCTAAGCGGAAGGTCCTGGAAGCCAAATTTAGGTTGCTAGGTAGAAGATTAAAGTCCAGGACCCCCAAGGTTGCATTCTCAGAAATGCTACCTGTTCCACGCGCAGGGCCACCTAGACAGGCAGAGCTCAGGAGCTTCAATGCGTGGATGAGGCAGTGGTGCCGGGAGGAAGGGTTTAGATTCATTAGGAACTGGGAAACATTTTGGGACAAGCCACACCTGTACAGAAGGGACGGGTTACATTTGAACCATAATGGAACCAGACTGTTGGCGATTAATATTAAAAAGGTTTCAGAGCAGCTTTTAAACTGATTCATAGGGGCAAGTCGACTGGAGCTGGGCAGCTTCCGGTTCGAGAAGGCGCACTGCCTAATATGGAGGGTGGAAGTTATGCACACATTGGTGAGTCAACAGGAAAACTAAATTGTAATAGTCAAGCAGAAAGACATGGTAGACCATCTACAAATTCTACAACCAAATTCTACAGTCAAAATCCACAGTCAAAGTTGAAAGTGCACCAGAAAATTACATATAAATGTCTGTACACGAATGCTAGAAGCATTCGAGCAAAAATAGGAGAATTGGAATGCTTGGTGAAGGAAAATAATATTGATATTATCGGCATAACAGAAACCTGGTGGACAGATGAAAACCAATGGGACACAAGGATTCCAGGTTACAAATTGTATAGGATGGACAGGAGAGGGAGAAATGGTGGTGGCGTGGCCTTGTACATAAATGAGGAGTTAGAATCTCATGAGCTCGAAATTCAAGAAAATTCAAACTCACCCACAGAAACATTGTGGATAAAAATCCCAGGACAGGAAACTAATCTGACATTAGGGATCTGCTATCGCCCTCCCAACCAAACTCCAGAGGCAGATTGCTATTTGGAAAATGAATTTAAGGAGGCCTCAAAAAGAAATAGGGTAGTCATAATGGGGGACTTCAACTATCCCCAAATAGATTGGGTAAATTCTTGTTCTACACATGAGAGACAAGGTTCCTCGACATGTTAGCCGATTATTCCCTTGAGCAGATGGTCATGGAACCTACCAGGGGAAAGGGGATCCTGGACTTGGTTCTAACTAACGCACAGGATTTGGTTCACGATGTCCTTGTAACCGAGCCCAGAGGAACCAGCGATCACAACACAATAACCTTCAACTTAACCATGGATAGCAAATTGTCAGTGAAAACTAACACAGAGACCTTAAACTTTCACAGAGGGAATTTTGACAAAATGAGGAAAATAGTAAAGAAGAAACTAAAAAGAACAGTAAAAAAAGTCAAATCCCTCCAAAATGCTTGGAAACTGTTTAAAAATACGTCACAGCAGGCTCAAATAAAATGCATTCCTAAAAGAAGAAAGAGGATTGGAAAGTCCAAGAGGATACCAGTATGGCTTACGAATGAGGTAAAGGAGGTTATTGGAAAGAAGAAAAACTCATTTAAGAAATGGAAGGCTCTTCCTACCGAGGAGAACAGGAGGGATCACAAACTCTGGCAGACCAAATGCAAGGCGATAGTCATGAAAGCCAAGAGAGACTTTGAGGAGCATATAGCCAAGAATATTAAAAATAATAAGAAAACCTTTTTTAAGTACATCAGAAGCAGGAACCCAACCAGGAAATCAGTTGGGCCACTCGATGACAATGGTCAGAAGGGGATAATCAGAGAAGACAAGGAGATTGCTGAGAGGCTAAATGACTTCTTTGCCTCCGTTTTCACTGAGGAGGATAGAGAGCATTTGCCTGCCACTGAATTAGTTTTCCTAGGGAGGGAAATAGAAGAATTAAACCTGATAGAGATAAACAAGGAAGATGTTCTTGCATGCCTTTCTAAACTCAACGTCAACAAATCGCCGGGTCCAGATGGCATCCATCCTAGAATTCTCAAGGAACTCAAGTGTGAAATTGCTGAACTTCTAGCTAAAATATATAATCTTTCTCTAAAATCAGGCACTGTACCGGAGGATTGGAGGGAAGAAAATATAACCCTGATCTTCAAGAAAGGATCCAGAGGTGATCCAGGAAACTATAGACCAGTCAGTCTAACCTCAGTTATAGGCAAACTGATGGAAACCATTATTAAAGATAAAATTACAGGGCACATAGAAAAACAGGCATTGCTGAAAGAAAATCAACATGGTTTCTGCAAAGGCAAATCATGTCTTACTAACTTGTTAGAATTCTTTGAGGGTGTAAATAAATACATAGATAAAGGGGCCCCAGTTGATATTGTATATCTTGACTTTCAAAAGTCTTTTGACAAAGTTCCTCACCAAAGGCTCCTAAAAAAGCTCTCCAGCCACAGAATTAGAGGACAGGTCTTGTCCTGGATTGGTAACTGGCTAAATTGTAGGAAGCAAAGGGTGGCAATAAATGGACAATTCTCCGGATGGAAAGAAGTGAGAAGTGGTGTACCCCAAGGTTCAGTTTTGGGACCTTTACTTTTTAATTTATTCATCAATGATCTGGATGTAGAAGTTAATAGTGAGGTAGCCAAGTTTGCTGATGACACTAAAATGTTCTGAGTTGTAAAAGGTGAAACTGATTGTCGGGAGCTCCAGAAGGATCTCTCGAAATTGTGTGAGTGGGCAACAAAGTAGCAAATGCATTTTAACCTAAACAAGTGCAAAGTTATGCACATCGGGGCAAAGAACCCCAATTATACTTACCAACTGATGGGGACCAAACTTTCTGAGACAACCCAAGAAAGGGATCTTGGGGTTTTGGTGGACAGCTCGATGAAGATGTCAACCCAATGCGCAGCAGCAGTAAAAAAAGCAAATTCCATGCTTGGCATGATTAGGAAGGGAATCGAAAATAAGTCAGCAAGTGTTGTATTGCCTCTGTACAAATCGATGGTGAGACCACACTTGGAGTACTGTGTACAGTTCTGGTCACCGTACCTCAAGAAGGATATAATGGAACTGGAAAAGGTGCAAAAAAGGGCAACAAGAATGATCAAGGAAATGGAGCGCCTCCCTTATGAAACCAGATTGCAACGCCTTGGTCTCTTCAGCCTTGAAAGACGGCGTTTAAGGGGTGACTTGATCGAAGTGTACAAAATCATGCATGGGATAGAAAAGGTGGATAGAGAAAAATTCTTTTCTCTATCACACAATACCAGGACAAGGGGGCACTCCCTAAAGCTCATAGCTAAGAAAGTGAGGACAAATAAAGGGAAATATTTCTTCACCCAGAGGGTCGTTGATTTATGGAATTCACTTCCAGAAGGGGTCGTGACAGCTGTCAGCCTTGACAGCTTCAAGGCAGGGCTAGATAGATTCATGGATGCCAAGTGTATCGGTGGTTATTAAAACGGATGTCCATGTGCCGCCTCTATGTTGGTTGAGGCAGGCAGGATTCCCTTGAGTACCATTTGTTGGGGGTCAAGGGAAAGGGAGGGTTTTGCCTTCTCTTTCTGCTCAAGATCCCCAAGTACAATTGGTGGGCCACTGTGTGACACAGAATGCTGGACTCGATGGGCTTTGGCCTGATTCAGCATTGCTCTTCTTATGTTCTTATGTTCTTATAAATATGATTGGTTGCTGGACGACAAGAGACCTGAATCATATCAATGGCTCGAGGAGAAAACAGTTCTTGAGCCATTATACTGCGCTCAAGTGTCAGACGGTCAACTGTAACCATTGAGGGTCCGGGTGTTGGATGGTCCCCTGGTGTAATGACACACGATGAGGAGGGATCTGCCAAGGGGGAGATCGGGAAAGGTTAACCAGGACAGCAAACCATGGCCTCTGTGGCCAATAAGGGGCCACGAGGATTACTTCCGCCTGCTCCTGGAGCAGCTTGCGGATGGTCGCCGGTATGAATGGGAGGGGAGGGAAGGCATAAAGGAGGCCTGGTGGCCACTGAGTCTGCAAGGCGTCCGTCCCCTCCGCCCTTGGAAGGAAGTAACAGGAATAGTACCTGGGGAGTTGGGCATTGGTTGGCTACGCAAACAGGTCTAGTAGTGGATGGCCGAACCTGTGGGAGATCTCGGAGAAGAGATCCGGATGCAACCCCCACTCCGAGGGATCCACCATGGAGCGACTCAAAAAGTCCACTTTCCAGTTCATGACCCCCGAGATATGCTCGGCCCTGATCGAGGCTTGGTTGGATTCCACCCAGGAACCCAGGAGCCATGCCTTGGACATGAGGGACCTGGACCTGGTGCCCCCCTGACGATTGACGTGCGCCTTGGAGGCCACGTTGTCTGTGAGGATCAGAACGTGACAACCCCTGATCCAGTGTCTGAATTGGCGTAGAGCTAGATGAATGGCTCTGAGCTCCAGTCAATTGATATTGTGTCTCAGAACTGCATGGGACCAACGGCCCTGAGCATACTGAGACTGCAGATGGGCTCCCCAGCCGAACAGACTGGCATCTGTTGTGATTGTGATGCGATCCGGTTCCTTGAAGGGTGAGCCTTTGGTCACCGCTTGTGAGAACCACCAGCGCAATGCCCTGCGAATGTGGACCGGTACCCTGACCTGACGGTTGGATGCACTGGCATTCGCCCATTGGAACAGAAGAAGGAACCGCAAGTGAAGTCTGGCCCATGAAACGATGGCTATGCAGGAGACCATCTTTCCCAACAATTGGGAGAGCAGGACCAATGGAACTGTGTGAGTCCTGTGCACCTGACAGGCCAGGTCTCTGATGCTGGTTATTCGCTCTTGGGATAGATAGACCATGCCGTTTGTGGTGTCTCTGACGGCTCCCAGGTACAGAAGCCAGGATGAGGGAACTGTCTGGCTTTTTTGAAATTTACCGAGAAGCCATGTTGTTGAAGGGCCTGAATGGTACTTTTCACATCCGCCTGAGCTGCCTGGAATGTGGATGCTTGAATCAGTATGTCGTCCAGGTAACACTGGACACATATTGGGATTTTCCGCAACTGGGTGGCTAACACGGCCAGGACTTTCGTGAACACCCTGGGTGCCGAGGACAGGCCAAAAGGAAGGGCCTTGTACTGGAAATGCCTGCCTCTGTAGCAGAACCTTAGGAACCGTCGGTGTGCTGGATGAATGGGAATGTGGAGGTACGCTTCCATGAGGTCTATTGACGCCAGGAAGTCTCCCTGTCTGATGCCCCCCAGGATGGATTGCAGAGAGTGCATCTTGATCTTTTTGTAAGTGATGTAATGGTTGAGATGTTTGAGGTCCAAAATCACTCTCCACCCTCCTGAAGCTTTGGGAACCACAAAGCGGATAGAGTAGAACCCCCCGCCCTTGTGAGTTGCCGGTACCGGTTCTATAGCCTGAATCTCTAAAAGGTGTTGGATGGCCTCCTGCATGAGGCCCTGTTTGAATGGGTCCCTGGAAATGGAACAAGCAATGAATCGGTCTGGGGGTGTGGCTAGAAACTCTAGGGAGAGACCGAACTGGATGGTTTGTAAAACCCAGTTGTCCGTGGAAGTGAGTTCCCACTGGTGGAAGAAGTGGGTTAGCCTTCCCTCGATGGGAAGTCTTGTGCAGGAGTCACTTGGACTTCCTGTAGGGGCGTCCTGCCCCTCGAAATGGCCGCTTAGCCTGGCCCTGTTGTCTGGGTCAAAACCCAGGCCTGTCATAGGGACGGTCATATGGCCTCTCCTGTCTGGGAGTGTATGAGTGGGAGGGTTGGGCGACTGTTGCACCTGCTGCTGGCCAAAAGGATTGCCTGCGAAAGTAGGGAGTGGGATGCTTGTCGGGCTTTTTGTTTAAAAGAGCCATGACCTTGCGCTTGTCCTTATTTTCTACCAGGTATGGAGCCAGGGCCTCCCCGAATAGATTGTTACCCAGATAAGGTGCAGCCACTAGACGCCATTTGACCCTGGTGTCAGCCTGCCAGTGTTTGAGCCACAGCATCCGCCTGGCGGCGATATTGGATGCCATGGACCTGGAGGCAAAATTGGCCGACTGAAGTGTGGCATCCGCCATGTACTCAGTGGTCGCCACCATTTTACTTAGGTCCTGGTGGGTCCGAATGTCCTCAGCGGGGACCCTGGCCTGTAGCTGGCGTAGCCATAAAAGTGTCGTCCTAACAAAAAAGGATGCACAAGTGACCTTTAATTGCCCATGCTGCAGACTGATGGGTCCTCCAGAAGGTCTGCTCCCATTTTTTATCATCCACCTTTAGCGCCTCCGACAGGTCCCCAGCTACCATAGTCTGGGAAACCAGAGGGGTCCAGGCCTCATCCACTTTGGGGATCCCCATACATCAGTGAGGTCTGTGGAGGTGCTAAAGAGCTTTTTCTCGGTCCCGCTTATGGAAGGGAATGAGGAAGAGGAAGCCCATTGTTTTCTGATCCCTTTAAGAAAAATAGAGGGGCACGGGACATGGTGTTCTGTTGCCACTGTTTCAAAAAAGATAGGATTGGGGCTGGAATCCGATGTGGCCTGCAGTTGTGGGGACTGATCGGATCCAATGTTGGCCGTTGATGTGGCTTTGCGCAACAGCGTGAGAAATAGGGCCAGGTTGAATAAGTCTCCCAGAAGGAGAGGGTTTAGGAGGAAGTTCCTCCTCCTCTGATAAATTAAAATCTGGCTGTTCCTCACCTTGAGGGGAAGAGTAACCGCTCATGGAGGAGTGCGCTGGAGAAGTGGGCTCCTGAATCATGGGGGTCTCCACAGGGGGACCATAAGATGGCATGGCTGATGTAGAGGCCCCCCGATCTGGTGTATGAAAGGAACGCTGCACTAGCACTCGGTCCATGACCTTGGAAAGCAAGGTTTCAAGGCGGCCGTCAGAGAAGATATTCCCGATGTCCAGCCCCGAGTCCTGCAGCTGTGGGGGTAAATGTGGCCTCTGCGGCTGGGCATGGAGCCATAGTGGCGTGCTGAGCCAGTGCGGATGGAGAACCCAATGTGACCGGCGTCCTGGAGGGGGACCACACGCCTTGAGCTGAAGCTGAGGGACCTAAGGGAAGGTCAACTTCAGGGGCCGCCAATTGATCAGTATCCAATCCGGCCTGCCTCTGTGCCCTGGAGAACTGCTTCTCCAGGGCCTGGTGCCTATGGCTGGCTTGCTTTTCCGCCAGCTTGGAAGACTTTTTAAGCGTGTGCTTCGTCTTGGATTTGGACTTGCCTGCTGCCCCCTGTTCAGAGGGTGTTTGGTAGCCGTAAACAGAGGATGGAGAGGCGGTACTCGAGGTTTGAGGCATCGAGGAGCCCTCCATCCTGGCTGAGCAATCCCAGACGAACTGAGATAATAGCTCTGGCAGGCAAGTAGCTGGCGGGAGCAAGATTGGAACAAGCAACAAGACTGTTCCCCTGACCACCCAACCAGAAAAAAATTCTCTCTGGGTCTAGGTCACGGCAATTGAGTCATATGCCGAAGGCACGTTTGGGGCCACTCTCTGGGCTCCGCCCGGAGGCCTTAGGTGGCCAGTCAGGGTGCACCAGTAAAAAGAAAAAGGAAAAAACCCTAAAAGGACTTAGAGGCCTGAATGGACAAAAAAAGGTCCTAACAAAGGGAGGATCAATCTCAATTGGTGGCTACTCAAATTGTATATGCAGTGGTTGAAACACAGTCCAGATATGGCCTAAGCCAGGCCCACTACTATGAATAGGTCTATTTGGGCCTAAAGAAACCTGCACGTGGTATCCAAGATGGCCGCTAACTAGGGCGAGTAGGCCTCGTAGGCCTAGGTAGGCCCCACCCCACGTGACTTCAGACTGGAGGATGTCAGGAGGCAATCCGTTAATTGAGACCTAGAAATAACAATTAAGGATAAATTTGAGGCCTTAAATGGGGCTGTGAGTACATTGACTGCTGAAACATAGGTCGATTTAGCCTCCTCGCCCCTTTTCGGCAGTCCAAAATGGCGGCCGCGACTCGTTCTCCATTGAGAACGGTCTCCTCGGCCTCAATTTCAAGTTTTGGGACTGTGAGGGTCGCGGTGGCAGCGTTATGCGCTGCGCCGAAATTGAGCACCCCTGGGACTGTCCCGAACGGCAGGAGAAGCAAAGGGCTCAATTCGGCTTCGTTGCCTTTTTCGACAACCAAATGGCGCCTGCGACTGTTTTCGGCTGCCTGAAGTGCTTCAAACAGTCTGAAGTCAAATTTGACTTTCAGACCTGCAGCCTGAGAGTTCTGTAAAGGAATGGATGGGGGGGTGAGCAGGGATCTGGAAAAAGTTCCAAGCAGAGCCCTGGGGAAAGGAACGCAGGGAAGCTGCAAAAACCTCCCCCCTTCCACCCCTCAATCAATATTAATTTAACACTGAACCCAGTGTTTGTGGGGAAATTTGTTAAAGGGAAAGCCAATTAGTTTTTAGTAAAATATTAGTGAGGAGAATTCACCAATGGAGTTTTCTAACCTGATATCTGCTGAGAGCCAAACCTGATACGTCTTCAAGAGCTGAGACCAAGTTAAGACTGGGTCTCCTAGCAAGAGGGGGCATGTCAAGTTTGGCTACTTGGTCTCAAGAGCAGGCAGACTGAGAAAACCCATTGGTGGATTCTCCATCTCCTGTACTGGAGAATATCCACTTCTACAGCATGGAATAATAAACTTGATTATGAGTATAACACCAAACATCCTATGACAGAGGTCATCAACCTTTTGGGCACTAGGGATTGGTTACGTGGAAAGAGGTTTTTCCTTGGACCGAAGGATGCATGGTTTTGTGTGCTGCCTGCATCTCATGGACGGGGCTTTGCTTTTTTGTGCGGCCTGGTTGCTGGCATGCCACGGACTGGTACTGATCCACGGACCAGGAGTTGGGGACCTCTGTCCTAGCGAAAAATACAATGCACACATCTTCCAATAGCAAAACCTAACATTAATGACACTATCAGGGGTTAACCATAATCATTAGCAACCCCTCTTTTGCACAGGGGAGTTCATCCTTCCCATTCTAATACAAAATGAATTTACTTG
This sequence comes from Bothrops alternatus, assembly GCA_034064705.1. Lineage (NCBI taxonomy): Eukaryota > Metazoa > Chordata > Lepidosauria > Squamata > Viperidae > Bothrops > Bothrops alternatus. The sequence goes on along the minus strand of JARGCV010000003.1, from coordinate 14,205,464 downwards.
TGACTTTTAAATGTATTTTGTGGCTCTTTAATATATGTGAAAGAACACATTTATTCTTGAATTACTTTTATAAAGGGAAACAGTTCCAAAACAGACCAGCACTACAAAGACTACATAGAATTACTATTTGGGGAAGACCTGAAGTAGACCAGCTTAAAACTTACCGCTTCTGCATAAGCCTTTCCAATTCCATCTGTAGCTCCTGTGATAACTATAAAATAGAAAGGGCAGAGGGGAAAATAAAATTATGAGAGTGAATTAAGATTTCCAAAGTACAGAACCATCAATAAACAAGCATATTAATATTATTATTACAAAAGGGCCTTTAAGGAGTCTCTTTCATTTTTCCTCTAATTGAAGCATTGTACAAATAGTCTTCGAATTAAGACCATTCGTTTTAACATTCATGCTGAAGTTATAATGGCACTGAAAAGAGTGACTTATGATCAGTTCTTGCACTTTTGACCACTGCAGCGCCCCTGTGAGTAAAATCTGGATCCTTGCAAACTGGCATTTTTTTATGATAGTTGCAGCGTCTTGGTGTCATGTGATCATTTGCAACCTTCCCAAATGGCTTCTCATAAGCAAAGTCAATGGGAGAAGCTAAATTTGCTCAGTGCCTGCATGATTTGCTCAGTGCCTGCAGTGATTCACTTAACCACAGCAAAATGATAGTAAAATCAGGTGTCACTACCTTAATGACTACATTGCTTAGCATTGACAATTTTGGTTCCAATTATGGTTGTAAATAAATTGCAGATATTACCTGTAATATCTGCATTATTTTATAATTTCCTTAAAAATTAGAATTCGAGACTGTTGTGAATGAATTAACAATATCCAGATACAAATGACTCCATTACAAATTAACATGAAATAAGTTCCTGTGTAGCCTTAACACAAATTACCAGTCACCATTATTTCACGATAGAAAAAGCAATCTCACTTTTCTGACCTGTTTCTTTTTAGGAGGATTAGAGCAGTGCTTTTCAACCAGTGGTACGGGTACCACCTGCGGTACATTGGCACCTGGCAGGTGATAAGCAACCATCCTAGAAAGGTGGTAACGGGGCAGGGGAATGAGCTGAACCGGTGGCAGCAACGCACAAGCCTGAGTGAGAGATGGCTGGAGCTGCAGGGCTGTTAGGGCTGAGTGGAAGCGCCAGGATCAGTGCCGCTTTCCAGATGATCGGCGCTTCTTTGAGGCTGTCAGGGCTCAGCGAAGCACCAGGATCACCACCAGGCTCCAGCTGGAGCTTGGCGCTGCTCCTGGTGCTTCTGCTGAGCCCTGAAGAAGCACCAATCAGCTGGAATGTTGCAGCATCTCCAGGATCTTGTGATTTACATTCAGATGCTTGGCAGCTGATACATATTTATAACGGTCACAATGTCCCAGGGTCATGTGAAGTGACCAAAACCTGCTGCAACCATCCAGCAGATGGGGGGGAATAAAAACCAAACGCCCCCACCCCCACTGCTAATCCTCAACAGAAATGCTCACAACAATGAAAACTTCGGACAGGAGCAAGAGCGCCGCCGGGTGGGCAGGCAGGTGTCTTGCTCAGCTATGGCTTGGGGGGGCACTTTTTTCAGTGCTATTGTAACTTCGAACAGTCACTAAGCGAACTGTTGTAAGTCAAGGACTACCCGTACTTTATCACTTTTTTCCTTTTTTTTTTTTGGTCATCAAGTTTTTGACACCTTGCTAGGCGACTGGTGGTACTCGGATATTGCCATATCCTAAAAGTGGTACAATGGGTGAAAAGGTTGAAAAGCCCTGGATTAGAGTGTAGAGCACAGGTATTTTAATTGGGCCTTGGACCACATGACAGAAACCGAAACAGAACCAGCTTTGGTGATAGTCTGGACTTTGCAGCTCCAATATATACTCTAAAACCTCAGAACCTTAAACAGTACTATCCCTTTTGAACAAAGAAACAGAGGTTTGAATGGCAAACAAAGGCCAACATATGTTTGGGATTTTAGAATTCAAACACAAAAGCACCTGCCTCATAACTCCTTAGACAACAATTGTTGATAAGACAAAAAAGAATGCATAGTGGATGTGGCAGTAGCTAGAAACAGAAAAGTAGAAGAGAAAGAACTGGAGAAAATCACAAAATACAAAGACCTACAAAGAGAACTGTAGCAAAAGAAACAAAGATAATACTAACAGTAATAGGCACCTTGGGTGCAATCCCAAAACATCTGAAGCATCACTTGAACACCATCAATATTGACAAAATCACCATCAGTCAATTGCAAAAGGCAGCTTTACTTGGAACAGCTTACATCCTCTGATACCTTTAATACCATCAAACAACAATAGCTGCCTTAGGAAGGATTCAATATGTGGATAAAAATGCCAAATCCAGTCTAAACATCTGGTTGATTGTGTGACAAACCAGAGTAATAATAATAACAACTATCCCAATGTTTCCTCCACAAATCACCATTAAAGTTAAACTGAAGTCCTTCACTTGAAAAAAAGAAAAATACCTTTATATAACTTAACACTGGCACTTGACCCATATGTCTGCAAGATTCTCTGCAGGCATAAATGAATTTTGAAAAATTAACTTAAGTTGGTTAAAATATTATGTGTGGTTTTAGCCTACAGCATTTATTTTTTATTAATAATCACTTCAAAATCAAAATCATGTTATAGGAACACTTTAAGTTTACCCTCTACTCACTACATGCATTATACAAACTGTTTAGTTATTTGAAACTGGTTCAGCTCGTGTCTTTTAGCCCCTTGAATGCACAAACACTTGATTGATTAAATATTAAGGCTGCAGTAAACTTTGACAGCTGTCTTTTGTCTGGGTGCTTTTGGGGAGGAGAAATATATGCAATGACAGAGAGCTTGCATCAATATTCCTCTTGGGATCTATTACATGGAAACCAAATTGCTATTTCAATTCTCCTTTCTTGCTAAAAATAGCAGCTTGATTGATTCAAGCAACACAGCATCAGCTTAGCAGTGCCAAATTTAGAAGCTACTGAAGTCCCTAGAAGTGAAGCTAATGGAGTCTAATATATGCTAACTCATATTTTAGTAAGAACAAAGGTAAATCTGCAGATCCTGCAAGCTAATGTTAGTACCAATACACTACAATAAGAGAAGCCCAGTCCAAAAAAAACCCTATACAAAAATGACAAATGTGAATTTTTAAAATGTCTTCTTCATTCAGTGTAACAGAACACCTTCAGACTTTGCACCTTATCTTTCTTTTCTTCGTTATGCTTCCAACACATAAATTATGCAAAGATATCAGAACATCATAGCATTTGTGCAAAAGAATCACGACATTGTGGATTTTATAATAAAAGAACACAAGCATGTAAAGTTTATGAAGCTGTACAAAGAGAAGTGCAAATAAGTGCAAATAAAATAATACCTGCATAAGAGAATATTTGTCATAGCTGTCCCCTGACTTCCCACTCCCACTTGAAGCTAATATTGATGCAAGTTTCAGATGAACCATAGAGGCTGAAATAAGCTTAAGACTCCCAAACACCTTGGAACTAAAACTAAAAACACAGATGTCCAGACATTCTAGAGCAGGAATTTCAAACTGCCAATCCATGTGCCAGTTGCATCATGCGGAGGCCGCGCCCACCCCAGCTCTGGCAATGAAAAAAAAGTTGCGATACGTCGCAACACATCACGTGACAAAGTGAGTTTGACACCCGTGTTCTAGAGTTGAGAAAGATCACAGATTAGTTGGTTAATTTAACTGGAAATCTTAAAAGCAATTTTAAATAAACCTTTTCCATGTTCGTAACTATATGTGTCATGAGCTTCAGAACTGCTAATTATTACTTCTGCTTTGCAGTATTTTTCAATAAGTTTTCAGGCCAAATTAAATAAGTTGCTTGCCTTTTATTTTATAGGATGAGGACAAATATCCACATGGAAGACTACCTTAACTTGTCCCCACTAATAAAGTTAGGTCCTTCTTGATGACAATATCCAAGTTACAGATCACTCTTCAGTAGTGTGACAAGATTATTATTTTCATGCCTGGACACTATCATTTTATATTTCCAAATATGCATGGTGTAATTTTAATGCTTTAATAGATATGTCCTTTAGACTGTATTTTTGTATTGATTTCGTAATTATAATGCAATGGCTGCATTCTTTTTGATATGGAAATATACCACTTCCTTGCTCTAACAACATTGAGGTAATCCTTGACTTATAACCATTCATTTACAACAGCACTGAAAAAGGTACTTATGACCATTTTTCATACTTAACAACTGTTGCAGCACATGGTCGTGTGATCCAAATTCAAACACTTTGCAACTGGCATATATTTACGACAGCTGCAGTGTTCTGGAATCATGTAGTCACCTTTTGCGACCCTCTGATAAGCAAAATCAATGTCAGATTCACTTAACCATGTTACTAACTCAACAACGGCAGTGATTCATTTAACTGTGGTAAGAAGGGGCAAACTGTTGTAAAATGGGGCAAAACTCACCTAACAGCTACCTTTCTTAACAATGGAAATTTTGAGTTCAATTGTGGCCACTGATTGGGTTATTTCAGCCTTCCTGCTCAGAGAGACTAAGTCAGAGCTTTAGCCATGCCTCCCTCTGGGCGTGCCTCCCCAGTTTTGACTTAGTCTTAGGCACAGCAGAACGCAAAACTTTGACTCCGTAGATAGGTTTTTGATTCAGATCACTAATTTGGTTTTTCTTTCTAAATTCTTTCAAATTGAAATTATCTAGTTTAGTTTTTTTTTTTTTTGGCTGACTTAATAAGGACTTTGTCCTTTATTGAGGATTTGAGCCTTTGGCTCTCGCAGGGCCCACTTCCCCCCCCCCTGGCCTTTTGGCTGTAATCGAGTGCAGGCTTCTTGGATGGTTTTTTTCAACACCCGGTCTGAAACGCGGGATCGCGATCGCGGCGATCAGCCGCTGATCTCAACAGTCGGCTGCCGGTTTGTGGGGCTCTCTCCGAGGGGAGGATCTTCGCCACGAGGCTTCAGGAAGCCGTGTTTCTTCTGAGACTTTCAGCAGAGGCTGTTTCTTCAAACGCAAGTGTTCTGATAAAGAGGGGGAAGAGGGATTTCTAGTCTGGGCCCAGGATCTATTCCATCGTCTCTTCGACTTTCCTGTTTCCCTCACTTTTTAGCGGTACGGAGAGGCGCAGCCGCCATTTTAACCGCGTGGTCTTCTGGCGGTCGTCATTTTACGAGGCCTATAGGCGACGCCATTTTGTAGCCCTCATTATTATTGAGGCTTTTTCGGCCCGGTGTTCTTTTGCTTATTGCCTTGGCCTGCGGTGGCAAGTCCGAACAGGAGGAGTAATCAGTTGATATTTATATATAAATTAAATAATAATAATAAAAAATTAAAAAAGGGGGATTAATCAATAAGTTTCCGTTGAGGGGCTCCCTCATTGTTGGTCTTTATATTTTGATCATTGTTGGGGCACAGGTCCTATAACCTGTGATTGGAGCGTGGAGTTTCTCTTTGCTGACCACCTGTTATCATTAGTTGTGGCCTTTTGCCATTGGGCCTACACAGGCAGTGCTAGGAAACTGTCTGACTGTCCTTGACATTGCTAAGTGTTCAGAGCGAGGATCAGTTTTCCATCTCTGACCTTGATCTGCGTGCTTGGGCTCCCCCCGCCTCTGGATATCCTTGACCGGCTCTATCTCGATTGCAATGGCAGACAGTTCTTCACCCCAGGCAACACAAGTCTCTGGTACACCCCCTGCACAATCAAAGTGCAGGTGTACTGATTTGGAAGCAGGGGGAAAGAAAAAAGCCAAAACCAAACATTTATCCACCAAAGAGACTTCCAAAGCAGCCGAGCGAGAGGCCTCGAGGAGACATCAGGCACTGGAGAGGGAATTCTCCAAAGCACAGCGGCTCCTGTCCAGTGGGGCTGAAGCGGTTCCCCCTGCCCCACTGGATACCTCTACATTGGAGCCTCCTTTTGAGCCTGTGCAAGATGCCACATGGACAAGTTCTCCTCTGGGTGCAACCAAAAAGGTAGGTCCTCCTCACTCCTCTTCTTCCTCCATCCATCAGAGCCCTGAAATTATACATGCTCCAACGGTGGTTGGGGCTACTTCCAAGGACCAAGGTGATATGTGGTCTCAGAGCCAATTTCAGGCGTTTACGCATCATGCCTTTTTGCAATTCATGTCCTCCTCCAGGAGTCCTCAGATTCCTTCTCAACAATTGCCTCCTCCCACTTGTCCTCCTTCACAGGCGGGAAGTGACATGGTGCCTGGTTCGGGCATATCTTTCCTCTCAATTAGGGGAGGAGGAATCTGTAGATCTGGGCATAGCTGACACGCCCATGTCAGAGGACGAGGAGGCTGCACCTGAACAGGTTTCATCCTCGGGATTGTTTGACCCTTCCTTATTCAGATCCCTTCTTTTGAAGGTTTGTAACACTGCTAACTTAACCTCAGTACAAGAGGAGAAACAATCTACCTCCACTGAGCAGGAATCTAATCCTTTATTTGCGGAAATTCCTTACTCTGGAGACAACATATATCTCTTTCATTCTGTTTTTCCAGCTTCTTAATGATCTTAACTCTAACCACTGGCATTGCAAAAATGTTTGGTAGATCACCAGGGAGTTCAGAGTATGTAAGATCACTGGTTGGCTTGTATAACAATGATTCAGATAGTATTGTTGCCAAACCTTTCTCACTGTTTTGAGTGTATAATCTGCATCATTTGCACTTATTTGCTGTAATTGAACTAATTTCTTATTATCGTTTTAAAAAGTCTTTTATTTTTTTAACTAAACCAATTTCTTTTGTAAGGAAGCAGCAGAACACTTTGTCAAGGCACTCTTCTGCCATTGTTAAAGAAAACAATGATTTAAGTTAAAACATATATCCAGTGTAAAAGTATATGGCAGAGACATATACCATATACCGGTATTGGTAGTTCAGTGTTAATGCTACAAGTCAACAAACCGAGGTGGAAAGTTGGAATACTTTTTAAAAACACATACTTGTATATATTAGGCTTTACAGAACTTGGTGAAATGGAGAAAACCAGTGCAACGCGCTAATATCTGGATACTAGCTCTGTAGGAAAAATGTCATGAGTCAATGTTCAACTAAATTGAATAATACCCTCCAACAAAGGAACCATGTAGTCACTCAAAAGCTAAAACTAAACACTCTAGGTAGAGAAAACTAGTGTGGCAGAACACCATGCAATATTATAAAAGGCTTTGGGGACATAAGAAAATTTATTCCTTTCTAAGGGAGACTGAGGCCACACAGTATTAGATATAACATTAACAAAACAGAAAAAAGGGAAACAAGCACCCAGACATTTATTGAATTATAACCATATTAATAAGATTCTGTTAATTATAGATTTACATATACCTAGTCCAGGGATAGGCAACCTCGGCTCTTTTATGACTCATGGACTTCAACTCCCAGAATTGAATGCTGACTCAGGCATTCTGGGAGTTGAAGTCCATGAGTCATAAAAGAGCCGAAGTTGCCTACCCCTGACCTAGTCGGTCAGAAATTCCCCCTCCCTGTTTTGAAATCTTCATTTCATTCTCTAATTACCAGTTACTGAATGTAAATGTAAATGTAAACCATGAAATCACTAAATTTTCAAACTAGGTTCTGCAGTCCCCTAAGATTCTATGATAACTTGATGGGATTCTGTGAAAAACTAAGAGGAAAAAAAAGTTTATTCAAAAGTAGCCAATTTTTTTTTTATCACTGGAGCTTTCCCTTTTAATCAGGGGTTCTACATTTTTGTTTTTGTTTAAAAGACTAACAAGTTCCACTGCCCGATAAAATTTAAAAGCTTCTGCCTCAAATCACAAATAAAATTTCTAGATACTGAACTCTAAATTTTCACCAGCCTAAACCACTATGACCAGTGATAAAGAATGCAGTCTCTGGATTGTCCACCACCATTACTCAAGCCTAGTCCAAACACCTTCAGCTACTCAAAGAACTCAAAATGGCTGATCCCTCGTTTACTGTTAAGTCACCAGAGTTTGCAAGTGCTGCTCCATACAGGTGACCAGTTGTTTTCCCTCAACATAAGCTCATCCATAAGATCAAATCCTTGCCTGTTCCCAAACTCTGACATACATTTCTAACTCAGCAGGATCATGGTGAGTCCTTCCCTTCCAGTTTACTTTCCATATTGCAGGCAATATTTATGTATATCCATGCATGCACGTGCCATGAAGAAGTCTACTTAATAATCAAAATGGCATCCCTCGGAGCCTCACTGAGCGGTGTGGAAATTAGTAAATTTAGGATGCGCTGCTCTGCTTCAATCATGTGTGTCTTTAGAGTGTGACTTCTGGAGTAAACATAAATGAGAATTGTATTTAAAAGGAAGGAGAAAAATGAGGGTATAAGTGGTTTCAGGCAGACAATGGGGAAAAATACATGCCATGAACACCTATGTGATGACTCAGGGCACAGCGCACAGGCAATGCAGTCAGCTGGCAATTCAAACCACCCTTTAATTGCTCCAAATTTTCCCCAAATGCTCCCACATTTCTAGCAAGCCTCCAAACAAAGGAAAACACACACACCTCTGGCTGAAAGTAGTTTCACATACAGTCTAATTAGGAGAGGAATTTACTCAAGGCCATGGAAATAACAAGGAATGATACATACATCATAAACCTAATGAGTCTGTGTGAATATACACTTGCCTGAGCAGTCTCAGAAGGGAAGCAAAATACAGTTCGAGTTCTTTAAACATCCAAGCAACTGTTGTCAGCCAGTCCAATGGTCAGAGTTTCCGGGTTTTCAAGCAGAAGTCACAGAACAAGAGATCAGCAACAACACATACAAAACTCCAAGGAATCAGTATTTGTTCCCAACAAATGCCTCTTAAATCTCAACCTCCAGGTGTGCCTTCCCACATTCCTCTGAAGCCACAAACACCTCTCCCTCGACCTCCATAGGGTCCCGTTCCAGCTCATTTTCTTCCATAGAGGCAGGCTCCGATGGAGGCATGACACCTATCCTAGCTCAGTATGCGCATATTATTTTTGTTTTTGTTTTGATTAAGTATAAAATGTATTTTTCCAGATACAGATCACTTGCTACAAACTGAAAGAATTTCTGAAAAAGCAGAAATAAAAAAGTGAAATAAATTCCAGGGCTGTTAATGATGCTATTGCTTATGACACATATTTTGAAAAATTAGGCTCAAGCCCAAGTAAGAAATGGAAATATGAAAAGAATTTTATCAACTTTAGTTTTACATGGAGTGCAAAAAAGATAAACAAAATGGACTATGTACTGAATTGTCAACAAATATGATTTAACAGTAATAGTGTAACATTATGAAGACATCAGGAAATCAAGTGTTACAACCTTGTAAATTAAAAGTACTGAAAGTTCCAAAACAAAATGTGCAAAACTCCATGTGAAAAAAATGGCATTGTACCTTTTTATGTAACAAATGTCCAGAGTACTTATTTGAATAAAACTTTAACTTCTCAAATAATTGCAAAATTAATGTTTTATTTTTGTACATTGGAAACAGTTTACTCTTCGTTTTATTGCCAATTTTCTATCACCAGAGCTTTGTCTCTTGCTTGGGGGTATCAGAATTGAACTAACAGCCTGAAAAAAAATAAAAAGCTTTGGGCTAGTAAATGTTCATGTTATTTGAGACTCAAGACTATCACATTAAAAATCTGACTGGGTAACTACTATACCCATGAATCAATCTACAGTTATTCACATATACAATATTGAAAAGTGGCCATGTCATAGCTCAGTAATATTAATTTGTTCTCAAATTAAGTTTAAAATGTACATATTCCTGTTAATATGTAATGCTTTAGACATAAATTCCATTATCAGATTATCATAGCCTATGTTTTATATAGAAACATCAAAGCAAACTGAGGATTATTTCACTAAATACTGTATTCAAGTTAATTTATCACTATTATGATCAGTAAGAAACCATAGCCGTGATTTGCTCAGAGTATCTTGAAATATCATTCTCAAGCAGAAATAATAAATTTAGCCTCACATATAGAACAAACTTTCAACCTAATAAGTTGCACATACTGATGTTTTATCAGTACCTACCATTCAAATATACTTGGTGTGTGTGGAGAAAAACACATTATTTACAGTTATTGACACAGATTAAACTTCAGCATATTTTGTGGACGTGTTGATGCATATGTGGAAAGAAATTCAATTCAGAATTCTAGCAGAGGCATCTACATTGATTAATTTGCCCCTCCCATGCCTTCAGTGTTTGAGCAGTAGAACAATTCAACCATAATAGACAATAAGCAGAGATGCGTAAGCAGCTGTGAATAGAAAACAATGAATAAAATTCATGACGTTAGAGAACTATGAATTGGGGAGTTTAGTGCATGAATTGAAATCTAAAGTTATCTGTCCCTCTGCCTTGAGCTGAGCAATGCAAAGTAAACTAGAAAGATGAGGGAAAAAATGGTCTCTGACACATTTACAGAAACTGATGGCCTGTCACCTAGACACTGATGAGTATTTTCACTGGATAAAAAAGGCAAGCAACAGTCTAAAAATAGACTAGTGTGCTGCAGAGCTGTCTGGCTTGGCTACGCTACCAGAATACCAATGTAATTTTTTGCCAAGATACTTGTCCCACACTTGAACAGTGAAGGTGAGAGGAAAAAAGATGATTGTATACTGTTATTTGTCAGAATTTGAAAGAATATGCATTGTATTAGGCATATGCTTAGTTTAAATTTTGCAAGAGAAATAAAATAAAAATTTAACAAAAAAAGTTCCTTTTAATATGTAAGAAACACGAAAAAGTCCAGGAAATGATTGATCAGTCCACTAATGGGTGAAGATGGTAAGAAGGTGATGGGCAGCAGGGTAAAAGCTTCTTTATTTCTATCTTCACACAACAGGGGGGAAAAATCCAGCCTACCAAAAGCAGCAGCATGGGAGACAGAACCAGAGTGCGGGTCAAAATAGGGAACAAATTGGTATCAGGACACCTATGCCCTCTAGTGTAGAGGTCTCCAATCTTTCTGGGCTCAAGAACCGGCGGGAAGGAGAGGAGCTTCAAAATTTGTGTGTGTGCACACAGGACCACACAGCACAGCACTAGCAGCCTTATTCATGCATGCAGCATGTGCTGGCACGTGTGTGAACGGCAGCGCACCCCCATGGCAGCCAGTGGCCCGTTCGCGCATGTGCAAGTGGGCCGTGCAAACCACCCAGGCAAGCAGCACATGCGCAAACGGGTTGTGGACACCCGCCCACGCTAGCATCCCCATCCGCACTCACACGCATGCGCAAACAGGGCCGTGGGCATTAGAGCGAGTGGGGGGGAATGCACGCCTACACGTGCACGCACTGACCAGCTGTTTCTGTGGCCCGCTGGCCAACAGCCCGCAGCCCGGGACCAGACTGTGGACCATAGATTGGGGACCCCTGCTCTAGTGGAGTTAAAATCATCAGGACCAAATGTTTACATCCCAGGAGTCTGATGAGCAAAATCTCAGTGGAATTTCTGATGCTAAGTGATGAGTCATAAAGTCACGTTACTTTATTCTTAGTGACAGCAATCTTGGCAGTCCCTGCTGCTGTCATTAAGCAAATTCCACTAGTCATTAGGCCAAGGAGCCATCCCAATCCAAACATTCTGGCCTCAGTCCCTCCCTTCCAGCCCTGAGCCTTGGTTCTTCAAAGGGTAAGGGTCTACTTCCCTTTCAACTAGTCCCAACTGGCTAAGCTCTCCCATCTCTGCCCTTTTGACTGCCTTGCACTTTACCTGGCAGGGCAACAAGAAGTCCCAGAGCTGCAAAGCTCCGTGGCTGCTTGCCACAATGCATCTCAGGGCCTTCTTGGAATACTGAAGCTTTGGAACAACAGAAAGCTCTTGCAGTGCAAAGCTGCATTCACCCTGGCAGCCTCAACTGATCCAGCCTAGTCTTCCAAGGAAACCCCTGTGTGCGAACTGGGGCAGAAAGACTCATGCCACCAACATCTGCCTTGCGAAGGATTAGCAGCAAGAGCAAAAGGATGACGAAAATCAGCTGGGGTGGCAGGGCCCAGGGAGTGTGGGGGGAGGGGAGAGACAAAAGTGCATAGATAAGGGAGAGATAGGTGGGTGGGGGACTTGAAGTATCTTTGTAGTTGTTAAGCGCAGGTAAACTGAAATGCTTGATTTTGATCAGATGAAAGCAAGGGTGCTGCAATGGCCGTATTTTGAGGATCAGTCGTTAACTCCCTTCATTCAGTGTTACCGTAACTTTGAATGGTCACTGAACAAATGGTCATTAAGCAATGGATACTACACAGAATTATTTCAGGTTTTGCTTCTTAAACGTATCACCAGAAAAGCAGCACAAGATATGACAACCCGATCTCTCAGACGTATCAAATATATGCATTTAGTAATTCCTCATACAATAAGCACTTGATTTAACAGACCTCCATTTAATAGACTTCTGATGAGGTGGAGAATTTCTGTCCTTATGCTATGCTTTTGTGCATTCATAACTGAATGCAATAAAGTCTTATTTCGTTAAGATATCTAAGTATAAACATGCGGAAAAGGAGTAAACAGAAAAAAATATTAAAGACCTTAGACAGCTATGACAATATCAACATATATATATATAGAGAGAGAGAGACAGTGTGTTATTTTGAGGAGATTAAGTGGGATGTTCCTTAAAACTCAGCTGTCCAGACCCAAAATGAACTCCACATCTGTGGAGTTTACTGGTTGCTTTGACAGCTAGAGTTTGTAATCATTCATAAATAACACATACCTTTTGGTGATTAATTAAGCTGAAAAATAGCCAAAAGTGAGTTCTGTAACCAAAGTGCAATTTAAACTTGATATCCCGAGTGTTAAGCCAAAATGTAAAGCAGAAAGCACTTTTTTAAAAAAAAATTCTTCTTTAAAATAAGCTTTTTACATGCCTCTTTCAGGAAAATTTTCTCACATCTCTACTTATCACCAAAGCAGACATAAGATCTATCTGCAAAGCCTTCCATTTTCTTCCATTTGTAGTAGTAATCTATCAAAAAATGTGACTATTTCAAAAATAAAAAATATCAAACCAAGTTGGCAATTGGAACTAAGTAAGTGGGAAGCTATGCGAGAACACTAGCTACAATTTTCACAATTAACATCGATTTTTTAAAAAAAAAATTATTCAGAGCAATTCCTAATTAAAAATAAATTATAAAAATACAAATTTTCTGCTGTACTGTTTGGTTGAAAATCTACAAAGAAAGGCAGCAGTTTCTAAAGAACACTACTATGGTTAAATTGAAATTATAAAGTCATTCACAAATTAGCCAGCAGAGGTAGCAATATGCTCTAAAAGCATTTTTCTGTAACAGGTTAACACCTTTTTCAGAGGCAGAATGATATGTGCTTTTGCATAGGTGCGTCAAAAAACTGAAAAAACATTACTTTTAAACTTGACCAAATATTATATTTCAGCAATTAAGCCTTGAAATTTCACAATTTTTTTTTAAAAATTGGGAAATGTCACAAATGCCATATGTTGGTGCAGAGGATGTTGGTGATTTCGAGTCTGATTTTCGAGTCTGATATATACGTATACAGATCTTGTTTGTTCATGCTGTGTGGGCATTTTTCTATCTCGATGGCTTCTCTGATTATTCTGTTATTAAAATTAACTGTTGTATGTCAAGGACTATCTGTAACAATACCAAAACAAGACAAGATTATGACTTAAAAGAGATTATGTAAACTGCATTATTAAGAACCAGCCAGATAATAGCATATCAACACAATTTGGGGATGGGGTATTGATTGGAATACCTATAGAAATTTGAAATGAATTGCCAGAAATCCAATACTTCCTTGAGAAGCAGTTATTAAAAATATACATGTATTACATTTGATATAAATGTCATAGAGTGCCTTATTCATTTGCTAGATGTATAAAGCTACCCAATTCAAACTATGTGATTCTGGGCAGTGTACAGGGGAGCCACCAAAAGCACATGCCTTCTAGATTTAAAAAGTGTCAAGATTTAAAAGGGAAAACCTGAAACATGCCCTCTATATGATAGCATATGTGGCAGTCAGGTATCCTTGGGAGAAGGCAGCACAACAAGTAACCTGTAGGTTTTAAAAGTGATGACCAGTACTTTGAATTGCATCCAGAACCCTAATGGAAGTCAGTGCAACTCATGGCCTGGTGGTGTTACATGGGTGTGATGAGTTGTGCCCATAACTACCTGAGCAGCTGGATTCTGGAAGATTTTCAAGGGCAGCATGTTGGAATAGTCACAAGATATTGTGCAAACTCACCTGTCCCCAACCAGCCCTGGCTATAGCTACCACCTGCTCTTTAAGTAAGAGCAGTGAGTTCAGAAGAATCCTTGGCTTGCATACCATGTCTGAATGGGGTAGTGTCACCTTATCCAAAACCAAAGATGGAAACATTCCAACTCCCTGAAATCTGAATCTGAGGACCCCAAACCCTATAAAGATTTAAGCTGCAACCTGTTGTTTCTCATCCAGACACAGGGACAGAAATACTTTGAGCTGAGCAAGAAAGAAATTTCATCATTGGGGTACTTGTACCATGGGTGTTGTCTGAAATCACAGCAAACTGCTGACAGATGCCTAAGAAAAGCAGCCTGAGTATATTTTAATTTACCAGCCAGCAGAAATTAATTCAGATATGTGATTGATTTCACTCTGTAGTGTTCAGCTATAAGAGACAACCATGAGATTACATACACAGCTTAAGGCACTAAACACAATTAATATTCTTTGACTGAAAAACTACATGGTCTGCCAATTTCAAATTCCCTTAACTGGAAGCCAAATATGTAAAGTGTCTCTTGAGCATATAACCAAAGTGATCCATTTTTGTGGAAGTTCACATTCATTCGCTTTGGTTCTATACTGTGTAATTTCTAAGCAGAACTTAACAAGCAAGCCCAGACATGCACAAGCTTCATTGAAAAAAAAAAGATACTGTTATGTACATTAATGGAAATAATGGGTCATTATTGAGAAAACTGAGTAATTTGCTTTGTTTTCTATAACATATCTTTAAAATGTTCCACAGATCTACTATAATAGATATCAGTCGATATGAAGTGATACAGGTAATTCCTACAGAATGTGTATTGCTAGGACAGGAGAAGACAAAATGAAAAAGGAAATGGAAAAAAGAGCAAATGAACACCTAAAGAAAAATGCTAAGGCTCAAATAGAGAGATGTCCAATGATGGACAAAGAGAAAAGTGAATGCTATAGAATTTGAGAGGGAAAGGAAACTAATAATGATCTGGTAGAAGGAATAAATGACACTCATTTTGTTCATGGAACTTTGCTTTGCAAAGACTTTTAAAAACTATTAAGAACACAGAAAATAAAAGATTTAAATTTAAAATGCACACATATCAAGAAAATCTACTTCCCCAAAACTAGATATAATCTATGGTTTTTGAATGTTTGATTCATATAAAAATATAAAATGAGTTAAATAGGTGAACGCCATTTTATAAAATCAATTGAAAGTAAAGCAAAGTATCATATAACTGAAATATAAGTTTTAATATACAATCATAATTGCTACCTAAAATTCTTCTAACCTTATCTCCACAAAAAGATATAAAAAAGCTAGAAAAATACAGAAAAGAGCAATTAATATGAATATTTGAAAAGGGAGAATAGGAGAGACACTTATAAAAATAACTACATAGATGTAATCTCTATGGCTGAAAGGCAGTAGTACACTTCTGAATATCACACATCAGGGAGCCATTGCAAGGGATTATTACTGAAGGTAATTTAGACTAATCCTTGAAAGCATATTCTGGATCTGAGTATCACTTTGATTTAACTGGCCAAGACTTTTAATATATTCAGGAAGAATTAACAGAGAATTATAGAATAAAAACCTGTAAAGAAAAGAAAATAGTGGGGAAAAAGTGTTAAATGCTGTAGATAAAGAACAGAGTAGTAACAAATATGGTTTTTTCTGTAATTAATAGCATTCTTTCAGAGTCTTAACAACAATACAGTCAAGTAGTGTTTCCTTGTAATATATAACAATTCTTATCACTATATTAAAAAAATTAAATTTGTGCAACATAGTTTACCAAATTTGACTTGTGCAAATGTTATGACACATACTCTTATTAAAGCAAAATTACTTTAAAGATGAAACAGATGCCATGTAAGAATTTTAACTTTGTGTAAATATGACTTACAGCTTAATTCATACACTATGAATAAGCCAATTTCCTTTAAAGAAAAAGTCAACTTTCAAGTTGTGTTGCATTGTGCAAATATTACACAATGCAACACAATGCAGTTTGAACTCATTCCATGATAATGTAACAACTCAGCATTTCTTTTTACTAACATTATCTATTTTTTTACATTAAACATTTATATCATTTTGAATGCATGCCAATTATATTAAAGTATAGCAGAATTTGAACCTTCTCAGACTTAAGAGCTGTAGAAACAGGAAGTATTTTGCTGTGAGAATTCCACACTACCACTAAAATTCTCCAAATATAAGCTTAATTAACTAGACCTTCTAGCAGAGAAATTAAAGGAACAGTAATGGTCAGCCTCATAGCCTTTTGATGTGCTATTACTTGACGATTACTAGATTTCTATTTCTTTCAATCCATAGTAAAGAATTGTAAGATTACACTTTTATCCCTACATGATAGCTTCCATTTATAACTTATAGTATGTATTATTAAGGATAGTGCCAAAAGCAGACATTATGCTAAAGGAGGGCAAAGCCATTTTAAAAAAAAGATACTTTTTTCTCCTCTTGTGTAGAGTAAGCAATTGAAAGGGACATATGATGCACAATCAAGTCACCTTGAGTGTGCCTCATTCTCGATTTATGTCAAACGACAAGTGCAAGACGGGGAACTCCAAGTTATCAACACAGGTGCAGCAGACAAGGCTAAGGCCCCGAGCTAGAAAAGCTTCGGTATAATTTAAGAGAGAAACAGGGCTCGAGGACAAAACCGACAATTAACTGGTAGAATTTTTTTAAAAATCACCGAAATGAAAAGGCGCCAGCTGCTCCGTGGGGCTGCTTTGCATAATTAAAAGGCACACAGCAGCAGCCCATGCCAAAAACCGAGGGGGAAGCGTCGAGGAAAGAATGGACTCACCTGCCCAGGTGTTCACGTACGAGTCCAGAATCGCCGTGTTGTCCAGCATCCACACCCGGAAGGCAACCACCAACTTAAAAAGCAGACTACAACACTGGTAGCCGACGACCAACACTCCAATCCAATAGTAAAAACCGTAAGGGAAGAACAAAAAAGAAGCCGAAGTCTCCATAGCGTTCCCAACGCAGCGCCAATAGATACTAGCGTGACAGTGGCCCGGCAACACTGAACCCTCCCTAGCTTGTGTCGGACCCCTCCCCCACAGAACAGCCCCGCCTCAAAGAGCAGCTATTGGCTAATTAATACAATGTAGGATTGCTATTGGATATCTATCATGGAACACATGGCTCTTGATCTCGCGGTATTTTCCTTTCAAAAAAAGGCGTAGTTGAGGTAAATTCCCTCACAGACGGGAACAGTGGTCCTTAAGTCGCTTCGCACGCCATGTGGCGAACGCGTCTTCCGGCGTTCTCTGGCTCCTATTGGCAGAGATCGGTGTCATTCTTGTGGGGCCTGGTTGTGATTAACTTAGAGGGTATAAGTATGAACGGGCGCTTACGAAAGAAAATGCATCGCGTGGAGTTAAATATTGGAACTAGCGAGCGGTCGGGGTTCTATTTCTTTCAGTTGTTTTTAAATCTGCCCTCGTTCTGTCTGTATATAGCCAAAGTATTATGGGCGTCTTGCTTCGACCCACAGTCGTTCATTGGTCTGACTTCCTTGCTACATATACCCAAGTATCCCAGTGTCTAGATATAAACAAGTAGGAAAAGGGAAAAATAAATTTAAATATAAGAAACAAAACAAGGTATTAATAGAATTAGAACAAACGACCAGAAAAACAAACTATATGCAACAGAAATACAATATGTATAGGCATTTCTGCAGCTCACCCTTTAGAATAATCTTTGAATGCAGAGCTATATTGTCCAGTCTTGTTGCCAAAAAGAGATTTTTTCAAAGGCTGAGAATTGAAACATTTCATTAAACCCTCTAAGATACAACTTCAAGAAAACTATTCACACTCCTTCAAATTTATTATTGCCAGTACACCCCCATGGGTCATATGATCCTATAGAATCCTGCAGTCAGGTGACCAGAATTTGCAATATTTTTCTAATTTTCCAGTAGAAAACCCTAATCCTTTTGTTATGCTGAATTCACTTAATGACCATGTGATGTCTTATGACTATCACAAAAATGGTCATAAAATCAAGAGTTATGACTGCAGTGACTTACAACCATAAGCTCTATTGTGGTTGTAAATCAAAAAGTATATGTACCGGTATATTCTACTAAGGCTCATAAATTCACCTGCTTGCTTTAAATTTATGTTGTTCGTGTGTAACCTGCAAGAATTCACTTTCCTGGCACATCTTAGTTATTTAAATTTTCAGATCTACTTGCAATATTCAGTCTTTCAAAACGCCTCTGTTATTACAAGCAGTCATAATATTTATTCCATAAATATTAAACATCCAACAGGATATCATACATCCTTATCTTGCTTTATGCTCAGTGCTGAAGCATTTGTTAAATATTTCATTTATTTTCACACATGCTTTATTTTCCTGATAATACTGCTCTTCCCATATTTGGAATCAATTTTCAATTCACGCTTACTTATTTTATCATGAGCTTTTTCTAAATCAAGAAACATACATTAAATTTTCTTTTTGTGTGATGCTGAATAATCTATGGGATGCAAAACATCTAGCCTACACACATATGGAATTGTATTCAGAGTCCATTTTTCTCCAGCCTGACTCCACATTTAGGCACTATCAGGAAACCATTCCATTGCAGCCTTTATCAATAATTGAGTCTTATTTAAAAAAGCTAATTAATGCAGTAATGGAAAGATATTTAATAAAAACGGCAACTTATCAGAGAATTATATGGTTGCTGAGGGGAAGAGTACCTGTTCGTACTTGTACAGAATAATTATGTTTTGCATGCGCTCACCCAAATTGTTTAATCCCTGCAACTGGTTATATAAGTTTAACCTGATTAAATCAAAAATACTTCAGATCTAATGATCAGCATATTTCCATAGTCTCTTCAGACTCTTCCTAGGCCTATTTATTTAAATAAGGTATCAGGAGTTGAAAAACCAAAAATATATTTATATTCTTATCTGATTCCTTATCAATAAACCTGACATGGTTTTGATTAGTATTTTAAAATGTTTTTCAAGGTGTAGTATTAATTTGATAAGATTTAACAACACAAACGTGGGAATAATTGGGATGTTTATGAGCTTCGGCCTGTTATTTCCAGAATTTCTCCCTCCCATAGGAATAAAAGGGAGTGGAAATCTTCCCAGGAAAGGTGAGATAAAAAATCTGTGAATCAAGATGTCTATATTTAAACAGCCATTTGTTGCTAGGTTTGCAATATATTATGCATGAATACCTTATTTACCCAGATGATATTGCATGTATTTAATTTCTGCATTTATACTTTCATTTAGCAAGATAAGAATAAGGTGTCTCAGTCTGATTACTAGATTTTAAAACTAAGGCTTTTTTTTCTCATAGAACGCCCAGAACAGAGTTCCGGCACCTTTTTTGGATGAAACCTTGTAGGGTAGGCAAGGTGGGTTGTATGGCGTGTGTGAGTTCTGGAACCTTTTTTTTTTTTTTTTACAAAAAAACACTGTTTAAAACTGTTCATTTCTGGATGATTATGAATTAATTATATGTCTATTTTATACTGTTATAATTTACATATATGGCTGCTTTGGTTCTTTTCAACTGCTTTGTATATGATGCTTTGTGTTAATGTGTGGAATTATTTTAGTTATAAACTGTGGTATAATTAATAAACTTACTCAAAGAGTAAGACTTCAAATCTTATGGTGCCCATCATTTAAATTCATTAGTCCCAGCATATCCTTGTTGAACCAGTGATGTTGATTAAATGCTGATCAGATGTGATTGGAAAGAAAAAAAAATGAGGGCAGTTCTACTATGGACTAAAAGAAGTGTTAGGGGAAAATGAATAAATTTGACTTGGAGAATAAAAAGAGTCCTGGTATGTGCTTCTGGTTTGCCGCCACAGCTGCTGCGCACACTGAAAGGCAAGCTCTGTCTTCCACATCCAATTTTGCATCACTGGGGACACTGGAAAGGGTCGAAAGTCACCCTATAGGGGTGACAAGCAAGAAGGGGACCCCCGCTTGTTTGTGGGAAGGCAGTAGCCCTTTCCTTTGATCCGGGGCAGCCCTCCAAACTGGCGGACGAAAGACCGGCTATAGAAATATGGCCCGTCACTAGGCTGCAGACAACCGAAGTCAAACTTACCACCAGGCACCTATAAAGCAGCACGGATGAGACTGGGTGAGATCTGAACCTCTCTTTAATCCTATTTTTTTCCACCTGTACAAGCTACCCAAAGTATTTTTTCCCTGTGGAGAGAGGGAAGGGAAATTCTATCCCACCCCTTTAAAAATAGTGGCAACTGACTATCCAGGGGAGTTTAAAATGCTGAAAAAAATAACCTGATTCTAACTGGATTTCTATCTTTCTAAAATTTGAGGACTAAAAGATTTCTTATTCTTATTGAATATTTGGGTTTTTAACTTACAAAAAAGAAGTAAAATTGGAAAAAGGATTATAAAAATTTTGGACTTAAAAATTACAAAAATCTTAAACGGTATGGGTGACATCTTGTGGCTAAACCTGATATTACAACTTGTTATTGTCTAAAAGAGTCTTGGCTTGAAGCCCAGACTATAAATAAAACTTTTGCAACCTTGGCAGATATCAGCTGTGAGAAGCCCAGCTGTCTTCTATACTCAGTGACAAAATTATTTTCATTCTCTGATTGTAAAGCTTTTAATTTAACACACCAGTAAGAGAACATGGATGAAGATAAGAAACAGATTGTCTTTATGTTGAAAGCAATTTATGAAACTATTCTTACAGCTTCTGATGAAATAAGAAGCTACAGAAAAAAAATAAGATGTCAGCCTAGATATATGAAGTGGAAAAATCAAATACTGTGATAGAAGATTCAACTGATCAACAAACACAGTTAATGGAAAACCCAGAAAAGGGACTGACAACACTGAAAATGGAAAAAACTTTCTATATAAACCAGAAGAAACCTGAGGATCAAGAAGAACAGACCAAAGGGAAGATAAACATTTCAGGACAACTACGTCGAGATAGAAAAATAGAGAGACAATTTGTTAGCCCTTCAAAAAAAATGGCAACTGGATGGCCTCTTTTATCTCAAGCAATATATATAATAATAGAGGAAGATCTATTTGATGACTTAAAAGCATAGATATGGAAGGCGAGTTGGCAAAGAAAGAAAGCTAGAATAAGGCTGAAGAAAATTGGGGTTTTGACTTATTAGTGAGGATTAAAATAGAATATACTCAAATAGACAAGATGTGTACTTTGAATACTAGATTTTGTTATAAACTGAGATAAAGAAAACTTTAGTCATTTAAAACTTGGAAGTATAAATATTAAAAGTTAAATTTGAATATTGATTTGTTTATAAAGGTTGAATGTAAAAGTAATTAATATATATATAAGCTAAAAATCTATTGATAAATGTAATAAACATGTTTTTACTTAGCTGATATAATAAGAACTGTACTAGCTTAAATATGAGATAGTAGACATTAAGAGAAAAAGAGGAAGTATTTGATGTTGAAACAATAGAAATTTTGGTTACTAAATTTAAGACATTTGGAAATTAATAGAAAATAAGAATGTTATACCACATTATTAATTAGATGATGTATGATGATGAGAAATAGAATATAATCAAATAGATGACGTGTATCCTAAATATTAGACTTTGTGATGAATTGTGATAAAGGGAACTTTGGTTACTTAAAACTTGGAAATTATAAATATTAAATGTTAAATTTAAATATTAATGGGAAACTAAAAATTGGGAAAAACTAATTAGGACATTGTCTATAAAGACTGAATGTTAAAACAACCAGGATACGTATAAGCTAAAAATTATTGATCAATGTAAGAATGTTATTTTTATTTAATTGATATAATAAGAATTGTATTAGTTTAAACATGAGACAATAAATAATAAGGGGAAAAGAGAGGAAATATTTAATGTGGTAGTTTGAGACTTTTACTAAAGATACTTGTATGTCATTGAATTATCGATTAACTCAGCCGCCACGTTGCTTTTTAAATACTTAAATGTAAAATTAGAAAATCAATAAAACATTTAAAAAAGAGTTCTGGTATGGCATAGCATGGCATGGCATGGTATAGTGTAGCATAGCATGATATGAAGAGGGATGCATGAGATAAAATATTGCATTAGTGAGGGAGAGGAAAAAGGGAAACTAGAGGAATATATATTTTAGAACAATACGGTGGAATTTTAGTAGTCCTTGTAGCATCTTTCCTGACCTGACTTGCCTGAAAAGCTTGACATCAATTATGAAAGCTTCACTATTCTCGTATTACATAGACCTTGCTTTTATCACTGAGATGGCATCAAGGCACTCACATTTGCAAAATAGAAGAGCAGCTTGCTGAAATTATTGTTACATCAATAGTAAATTATATATAATAACAAACATGTTCAATGCCATATTGTAATTAACACATTTGAGATAAGACTTGCCTAAGCCAGGAGCAGCTCAACAGCCTACAGCAGGGGTGTCAAACTCAGTTTCATTGAGGACTGCATCAGCATTGCGGTTGCCCTCGGGGGGGGTGGCCAGGGTGGGTGCGACCTACTGTGGGCGTGGAGTGGGTGTGGCCTATTGGGTGGGCATGGCCAGCTCTACATTGTTCGCGTCAAGGGGGCATGTGAGGGCCTGGGAAGGAGTGGGACAGATCTGAGGGTCTCTGGCAGAAGGAGGTGGGACCAGGGCAAGTGCCAAGGCATGGTCCACTGGAGGATCCTCACTGTTCCTCTCAGGCCATGTGGGAGGTAGATGGTGGTGCGGGCTGCCCGGAGCCCTGGGCAGCAGAGGACAAACGCCCAGCCTGGCCCTCAAGCACCCGCGGCACCAAGCCCAGCCCCACTTCCCCAAGGGGGCACCCAGTTGCACTTACCTCCTCCTCAAGGCTGCTGCTGCTGTGCTTGCTCTCCTTAGCCAGGTTGCTCATGATGGGTATGAGGGCAAAGTCAGAGGGAGGCCCATTCCCTCTCCATGGGAGGAGACCTGGCTTTGTATACAAAGCTTCCTTAGCAATAGGATGGGAGGAGGGGACAAGGGGATGGCAAAAGGGCAGCAGGACTGTACTAAGGCAGGACTTCCCTCAGACCCTCCCTCTCCTTCTTTCTTCCTTCCTAAGTGCAGAGTGGGGGGAAAATATTTGAGATGAGGGAGGGAGAAAAACAGGCAAGAAACGCAGCCAGGGCCAAGGCAGCAGGGGCCGTTCCCTCACTGTTTCCAGGATGGCTTCACGGGCCACATCTGGCCCCCGGGCCTTGTGCTTGACATGTCTGGCCTACAGTCTAATGAATATTATTTTGCTCTCATGGAAGCTTGCCAGAGAAGTTTGAGGAACCCAAGATCAATTTCATTACTTAGTGCAAATTGTTTATGGCAGGCCAGCCAGCAGAAATTCACTCCAGGTTGACTTGGAGTTTTGACTGTCTGTGTTCCTCACTGAGGGTATAATCCATTGCTGGATAATTAGCAGAACATTTAAAGATTTAGAGCTACATGTCATGATTTAGCAAGAAAGAGCGACAACAAATTGAGAGATTCACAAGCTGAAACAAAGCAACCACAAGGCAAGGTTCACAAATAATGTACAGATTTTCAACTACATGTCAGAAGTGTTGGGATGGAATGATTTTGTTTTAGTTGACTAGTTTCGAAAAGGAGTTGTTGATAAACTGAGAAATTAGTGATACAAGATACATGCCATAGAATTTGAAAGAAATGTTCCAGTATTGTGTACTGATGGCTGATTGGAGGAGTTGAAATACAAAGAATATAATAGGGGGAGGAGGTTTTACACCTCTCTTCATCTACACATACACACCCATGACTTTTTTCAGACACTAGCAGTAGAAACCCTTGCAAATAGGAGTAGTAATCTCTTTCCTCACAGAAAAGGCGAGACCCTGATTTACGTGTCTACTGTGGAGCCTTGGGACATTTAACCAAGACTAAAGTAGAAACCTCATCTGCAAAGTATTGCATTTGTGGTAAGCAAGTGCCCATATTACTCCAAAGCTTCACCTTTTGGTAACTGCAGGCTCCCTTCTCAAGAACTCAGCAGAGGTGTGCCCAGATAATTAAGAAAAGTCAGACAGCCAACAAGTAAGTATATTTTATTCTTTTACTCTTTGTACCTCAGATGTAGAAATGTGGAAGAACCAGTTTCAGTTCAACCCAGACAAGAGTGAATGGCTCTGGGATGTAAGATCCTCTGCATCTACTGAACTTCCCTTGTTAACTCTGCATCAGGTTACACTCCATGCTCAATCTGGTGGTTCTCCTTGAATCTTATGCTTGAACCTTATGCTCAAGGGGCTGGTGGCAGCTGTGGCCTGGAGAACTTTTTTAAAAGTATATCTCATGCATTAATTCTTCCCATTTCTAGATCAGGAAGCACTGCTCATGGTAGTTTAAATCTTTATCACCTCCTGCTTAGACTATTGTAACTTGCTATAGGGATGATTGCCAGTGGAGAACATTCATAAATTTCAGAGGGTGACTTAATGTATGCAGTTTTGGGTGTACAACAGTATGCCTGTGTAACACTACTGCTAAGTAAGCTACACTGGTTCTCAGTAGGCTTCTGGTTACAAATAAAGTTCTGATGTTCAACTTTAAAGCCCTATGTGATATTGCAAGACTACCTATCCTCGATGATTTCTCTCTGTCCCCATCAGATCTAGCAAAGTGGGCATGTTTTAGGTTCTCTCAATGAAGTAATATCATCCGGTAGGGGTAGGCCCTTTCTGTAACAGCATCTGCCCTGTGAAACAGTTTACATTCTAGAAATGTAACAGTTAGAAAAATTATCCAGTGGAACAACCTGCCTCCAGAAGCAGTGAATGCTCCAACACTGGAAGTTTTTAACAAGAGACTGGACAGCCATTTGTCCAAAATGTTATAGGGTTTCCTGCCTGAGCAGGGGGTTGGACTAGATGATCTCCAAGGTCCCTTCCAACTTTATTATTATTATTATAAATGCAAATGTTCTCAGGTCTGACAGAAAGCTGTGAAGACCTAGCTATTCCTCAGGCCCTGAGGCTAGGATGTTAATTCAGCAGAGATCCGTCTGTATATTTTTATAGGGGCCTCAACTTGGATTTTGTATTTTATTTTTAATGCATTGGGATTTGTTTTACGAATTTCTTTGAAAAGGTGACAGAAAGTTGATTAATAAACAAAATAAAGAACTAGAAGACAAAAAGAATCTCTCAACCCTAAGAAAGGAGGGAAGAAGAGATTCAAGATAACCCCACCTTAATTCTTTAGGGCAACGGTTCTCAGCCTGTGGTCCGCAGACCCCTGGGGAAACGCAATGTCATCACAGAAGGTTGGCAAAGGCCTGAAGAAATGTTATGATTAAATCTTGAGTTAAATCTTGTTGGTCCGTGGCCATGATCCATGGCCACAAAAGGTATTTAAAAGGAGACTGTGGTGAAGAAAAGGTTAAGAACCATTGCTGTATTGTATAAGAGGGGGCAAAGGGAAACATAGGCAGGCTTTCAAGATTCCAAGAAGCTAGGAGAAACCCAGAATCATATCTCCAGCAATAAAACGGAACGCCAATAGTTCTGCCAACGTCTGTTTCCTGATCTGACCTGAAGGGATGACAGAAGTTTTGGCCTCTCTGCTTTTATAATCACTTTCTTTTTGTTGTTTTTTTGTTTTGATGTGGCCTAGAATTTCTCCCTCTGCAAAGCTGTAAATTTGGAAAGAGTTTCCAAAATGTTTGATATGATGCAACAGCAAAGTTGCAGTCATCATATCTGCCATTACTATCATTACTATGAGTTGCAAAGATATAATTTGCATACGCCTATTACTTATATCTTTCATCTTATAAGAAGTACCTTTTTCTGTGATACTTTAATTGGTGAGTAAATCAAACACTTTCCCAGCCACATGTGTAGCAATAACCTATCTTTCGTAATAGAGCTATTGATAATAGTTGCCTGTTAATTTTTAATACCATGTTAATATTAATTAAAAATAATATGAACTTGGTAATAAAACATTATTTTTAATAATATGGTGAAACTGGATGGGTATTGTAATATGTTCTTGCATTAGAAACATAAGAATATGTCCTGTGTGATCAGGACAAGGCACTGGTTAATCCTTTAGTTAGTAGTTAGTATTTGGACTAATCCGTTTCCACTCTGGAATATTGCTTAATAGACCTGTCACACCTGAATGTTCTAAGAATTTTATCTATTCTTTAGGTTTTCCAGTTTAAAATAATTCATTAAAGCAAGTTTCTAGTCTTTCATAGGGAAACATCAGATATTTGAGTGAAAATCCATAGTCTTCACCATTTGCTGTTACACTTTGTTACTTTTCTTGCTTATTTTAATCATTTCTGATGTTATGATCATATTGTCCATTTCACTAAGCCATTTTTTAAAATATTATATCAACTTTTCACCTTTATTATATACTTCTGCTTTAATATTTCATCTTTTTAGGACAAGCAATATATTTGTGGTATTTCCCAGTAATGCAAACAAATGCTGATTTGTTTGAATCTGCTGATTTTGTCAAAATTGATTAATCTTAATTGTTCAATTTGCTTTGAAACAGCCATGACTCTTTTAGTTCTTCTTCCTTACTTGTCTTAAAATCAAGATAATGTATTTATCTTGTAATGTAAAAATTTTCCTTTTGTTTTTCTTGCCTTTGAGTCAGTTCTGACTTTTAGTGACTGCCTGAATTAGTCCCTGCAGTTTTCTTGGCAAGAGTTTGAAGTGGTTTACCATTGCCTGCTTCCTAGGGCTGGCCTCAGTTGATTTGTACCTATAGCACAGTGGTTCTCAACCTTTTTAATGCCGCGACCCCCAACCAGTCGTAAGTTGAGGACTTCCCAACCGGTCGTAAGTCAGGGACTTCCCAATCGGTTGTAAGTCGAGGGCTTTCCCTGCCCGGGAGCGCTGCATATGCATGGTGCCGCCCCCTGTGCCGGCCGAGGCGTAGCTGGCAAGGGGCAGTGACGGCACAGGGTGACCACTGGCTGGGCCACCAGCTGGCCCAGCCCAAGGGGGGTAAGGCACCCGCCGGGCCCCACGCACGCCAGCAACCCTCCCTGCATCCGTCGGCCTCCCACCTCCCACCCCTGGCCCTCTTTTACTTACATTTTTAGTAGTTGCTCAGCAGGGAGGGATGGAAACTTCTAGACAGCTCGCTTTCGCTGCAGCCAACTTGCAGCACCGTTTGCAAACTGGGACTTTTGGCGGGCTCAGCAGGGCAGAGATAGCCTGGACAATTCCTATTGGCTTTTGAAAGCCAATAGAATTAGACTCTATTCAAGAGAGTCTGTTCTATTGGCTTTCAAAAGCCAATAGAATAAGAGGGAGCAGCACAGCTAAGGAAAAGGGAAAAAAATGGCGGACTGTGTTGTTTGGCGACCCCTGTGAAATGGTCGTTCGACCCCAAATGGGGTCGTGACCCACAGGTTGAGAACTGCTGCTATAGCAGGACTAGAACTCACTGTAAGGATCCACCTCAGCTAACCACCAAGAAAGCAGAATTCTTGAAACAGGCATTGTCTCAAAAGGAAACTTTTATTAGGGGTTAGTGACAGTAGAGAAGTCAAGGTGAGATCTGGGGAAAATCCCGCTTGAACGGTATAATTAAACCAGCAATATTCCTCCTCCTACCGAAGTCATAATGTCCATTCGAAATCCAGCCAATCCAAAGTGGCACAATGAGTGGGTAACTGGTACAGTTGGTGCACATCTCAAGGTCTTCTCCAGCTTCTCTGTAACCTTTCTCAAGTTGATAGAGGTGGAGGAAGGAAAGCAGAAAGCAAAAATTATTCCAAGCGAAAGCAAATATCCCCCTTCCCCCCCCCAGCTAAATGGCAGGCCCCAAAGCAAAGCACAAGAATATATATGGAAAGGAGACAATAAGGATTTGGGGATCTGACATACGGCCCCCCTAAAAGAATGGGAAATCCACTCAAAAGACAAAAAGGGAGAAGAACAATATAAATACATTAATTAGACTTATCATGATACCGAGAATGGAAACGTAGAAGTTTAGGGGTTCTAACATGTTTCTTATACACCCACCATTCTGGGCAGAAGGGAGGTTCTTCCACACTACTAAGTATTGTCTCACCCCATGATGTATTTGAGAGTCCAAAATGTCCTTAATCTCAAAGTGTTGTTCACCCTCAACCAGGATAGGTGTGGATGCCTGAGGTGCAGGAGGCCTAAAGTTAGAAGTGATTTCTGGTTTGAGTAAACTGCAGTGGAAAACAGGGTGGATTTTCTGTAGGTTCTTTGGCCAGTCCAATTCAACTGTCACAGGATTGATGATGTGTTTGATAGAGAAAGGCCCAACAAATTTAGAGCCCAATTTTTTAGCTGGTTGTAAGAAGCAACCAAGGGGGCAGTTGAAAGCAGTTTTCCATTCATCCCCTTTATCCGTATTCAGTAATAAGCTTCTTTCAAGTCCAATCTGGAAAAAAAATCCTTTTGATAAGTGAGCTAACATGTCCTTCATTAAAGGTAGCGGGTATATTTTGTTCATGTAATGATCTCCAGTTTCATTCATATTTTTATTAATACTATTAGCATTCTCCTAGTTTTTCTGTGTTTTTTTAATTTGACATCTGTAACAGCTTTTGATCTACAGATAAACCTTAATTGATCCATTAATTTCACTTACATCTGAGTCTGGGTACTTATTTTTTCTAAATGCTAAACATTTTATTTTGAAATTTTCTCATTTTAGGGTTTAATTTAATTTCATGATTCCTTGGATTTCTTCAACTGACTATTTCTTTCCTTTTGCTGACTCTTGCAGTCACTTTACAGCCAGCCAGCCTTCCTGATTGTCTAGCAGCTAAGCTCTAGTGTCAAGTCCATGATTCTGGTATCCTGCCATTCTGTTGGAGGGGAGAGGAGGAGGTTCCAGGGGGCATTCTTTGCATGCTTTCACTTTTGCTGTAATTGCATGGGAATTAGGGAAGAGGATTGTCTTCAGAGATGAAACAGACTCCTTCTCAGCCAGTTCCATCCTGGTTCCAAGGTCACTGCGTCCTGACGGTGACCTGTTATCAGTTCAGCATTCTCAAAACAACCATGTGGAAATACATTGGCTGTGGTTGGCTTGGTCAGGGGGATTGGGTTTTGGAATGGGAAGAAATGCTTGGTGCTTTGCTTGTGACCATTAGATTCCACCTGACTTTACTGCAACCACTTTCTCTCAGTAAAAGTTCTTTTGATTAACTCTATGGAGTCAAGAGGCATGCTTTTCTGAGATGACCAGCTGGGGCAGGTCCTAACATCCAGATTGTTTATTAACTGATGACCAGGAGCCATCAGACCACATGTGGTTCTTGTTGATCTGCTTTTCTATTGTGTTCATTATTGAAAATAGGTTGTGTTTGGACCATACTTCATTATACACACACACACACACACACACACACACACACACACACACACACACTTTATATCTGATGCAGAGCCTTGTCCATCTAAGAATCAGCCGTAGGGTGCAGAGCCCCGCGATCCCTTGGCTACTTGTGCTACTGCGCAAAACCAGAAGCCAAAAGACTTAACACTTTCAATAAGTAATCCAAAAAAGATGTTTTAGTAAATGAAAGTAAATGCATTATTATTGCTGTCTACTTTATATAACCAAAAGGACAGCATTAAAGAAGATGATTTTCAGATCGATGTACAAACAAAGACAGTTGAAGCCTTTGTCTATAGTCACCTTCCATGGTAAATGTCTGAGCCATCTACTTGTAATAAACTTGTTTTCTCAAAGAACAACTAGCCCAGGGGTCAGCAACCTGCAACAGTGAAAGAGCCGCTTGGATCCGTTTCCCTCGCAAAAGAAAAACTGAGAGCCGCAAAATGTGTGCGCGCATCTGTGTGTGTGCACGCATGCGCACAGAACACAGGGCTTGATTAAAGAGTGGAGCTTAAGGCGAGACATGTGCCGGCCCTGCCCCCCATCCAGCTCTGGTATGAACGGCTCTGCTGTCCTGGCTTCTCCTTCCTTCGGAAAAGACTGCTGTCCCCCCGCCCCGCGCTCTCTCTCTCTGGGACTTTCTTCTTTCTGCCTTTTGGTGCGAAGGTTCCCAGGGAGCGGAGGAGGAGCCCGACGGGGAGAAAGAACTGCTGCGGTGAATCTTTTGAGGCGGCAGCTGACGGCCGCTCGGGCTTGCCTATCTATCTCAGCCTGCTGCGGGAGGATGGAGTTGAGGCTTCTGGCTCACTCTGGGAGGGGTGCTTGGAAAAGAGAGGATGGGAAGCGGAAAGAGGGAGAAAGGACGTCTTCCAGCTCTCTGGGGTTCTTTTGCTGGGAGAATGAAGAAGCAGCAGTTCTGCTCCGTGGGAGGTGGGAGCAGATGGCCTCTCCTTTAAACTTTGCTAAGTGACTCCAGGAGCGAAGCGAGCTCCAAGTCCCCAGAATGTCAACTTTGCGAAAGAGGGAGGCGATGGTGGGATTAAAATAAAACGGAGGGGAGAGGTTGAGGAAACCCAGCAGATGCTTACATCAGAGGGCCAGCAAGAAAGGCAACATCAGGGAGAGGAAGAAAGCTTTCGGGGCTTGTGCACAGACATAACTGACTCTTCCTCGTCTCCTGCCCTTGTTGCATCTCCTGTGGAGATGCATTTGCATCTGTCTGTGTCTCTGCTACTCAAAGCCATCCTGCAGCTCGATTCTTGAAGTGATTTCAATCAACCCCTTCATTGCCAAGAGTCCCCATGGAAGTCAATGGAGGTCTGCAGCGACTCGAAAAGCCAGCCGCAGCACCTCCAAGTCCATTGATTTTACCAGCTCAGCGGCCCGGAGACGGGCAGGAACTGATGCCCCCACTGCCCTTGTTGCATCTCCTGTGGAGATGCATTTGCATCTGTCTGTGTCTCTGCTACTCAAAGCCATCCTGCAGCTCGATTCTTGAAGTGATTTCAATCAACCCCTTCATTGCCAAGAGTCCCCATGGAAGTCAATGGAGGTCTGCAGCGACTCGAAAAGCCAGCCGCAGCACCTCCAAGTCCATTGATTTTACCAGCTCAGCGGCCCGGAGACGGGCAGGAACTGATGCCCCCACTGCCCGCCGGGCCTGCCGCCTGGCCCAAGGAGACGTGAAGCCAGCTCAGGGCCTGGGGACGGCCAGAAACCAATGCCCCTGCCGTCCGGCCTGAGGAGATGTGAGGCCGGCTCAGCGACCTGGGGAAGGCCAGAAACCAATGCCCCCACCACCTGCTTCCTGGCCCAGTGAGATGCGAGGCCAGCTCAGCGGCCCGGGGATGGCCAGAAACCAATGCTCCGGCCGCCTGCTGCTCGGCCCGGTGAGATGTGAGGCCGGCTCAGCTGCCCAGGGATGGCCAGAAACCAATGCCCCCACCGCCTGCCACCCAGCCCCGGGAGACGCGAGGCTGGCTCAGCGGCCCAGGGAGGGGAAGGAACCAATGCCTCTGCCAGCCGCTGCCCCTGCCAGACCTACCGCCTGGCCCGGGGAGGGGCAGGAACCGATGCCCCTGCCAGCCGCCGGCCCCGCCAGGCCTGCCGCCCAGCCCGGGGAGACATGAGGCCGGCTCGGCTGCCCCTCTGCCTGTTGCAGGTAAGCCCCCTCCCTCCCCCCACTCGCCCTCCATCTCCGGCTCTGCTGCTGCTTGGCCAACCAGGGCCGCGGCTTACGGGAGGGCTGGCCCGTTCAACGGAGGCTCTGCTAGGCTGCTCCCAGCATGGATCCCGGGGCTTCCCCGCGCAGCTCTCCGGCCACATACACCTCGGACCGGGCCAGCCCCGGAAAGGCCCTTCCTGGCCACCCTTCTCCCTGGGGACAGGGCACCCAGCTGCAGGGCCAATCAGGAGCTCTGCGAGGGGGCAAATCTGCATGAGAGAGAGAGAGAGAGAGAGAGAGAGAGAGAGAGAGAGAGAGAGAGAGAGAGAGAGAGAGAGAGAGAGAGAGAGAGAGAGAAGGGAAGCACAATTGCCTCTCTGTCTCTCTCTCTCTCTGAAAATGGCGAAGGAGGCTCCAGAGCCGCAGGAGGTGGCTCAAAGAGCCGCATGCAGCTCTGGAGCCGCTGGTTGCCGACCGTGAACTAGCCCAATTTTAGCCTCATATAATGAGATATTTGGGACTACCATACCAGAAGGACAATAGGCCTCTGTGCTTATATTTCACTGAACCAGAGATAACTGGGTATACTTTAGCTTCTAAGCTTGGCTGAACTTTCTGGGCCTAAACTTTGATAAACTTGTCATAACTTTCTCATGCCTTTCATAATATGCCCACGATTTCAACAGATAATGTCCTGGAGGCCAATAACAACTGAACCAACTCCATTGAGAAAGACTTAGTACTACTTTCCACCAGTCAGCAACTATTAGAATCCAACTTATTCCTAATTTGTAACATACTGAAAAGCCAAGAGGCCAACATTAACAATGGGACCAAGAACTGGAATATTGAAATACCTTTAATTGGGACTTACCTGATTGAATGTAACAACCTTTTGACTAACCTCACAGAAGCAGCCTTAAAATGATTTTTGTTAAGAAGCAATCTCAGGACAGAAACCTTCATTTACAAGAAACAGACTCTAAACCGGGTCACACAGATTCTAAGTTTAGCATCAACACCATGATGCTTAATTGGGATGGGAAATTGATTTTATAAAGCCAAGAATATTAAGATCCCTAAACAATCTAGAGCAAGTAGACAGTAAAATTAATTTTTAAAAGCTTTACCAATTAATGGAGAGACTGAAAATAGAAAACTTAAGGAAAAGAAAGAAATTGGCATAAAACAACTAGAGAAAGAATTAAAAATGTAACATAACTGGCCACAAAAACTGAGAGACAAAACGGTAAGTTAATGAAGACAGTGAAGAGATGGCCTATTCTGGAGCAAGATTTGAATCGTTGGATTCCATGACCAAATATGGAAGCTTCTACCACTTGCCCTATCTGAGAAGACATGTACATGCAGTACCCTAGCCATAAAAGATTTTGCTTATGTTTTTTTTTGTCAACTATTTGTCCGCCTTAGGCTTAGATACTTAACATCCCTACTTGAAAGAACAGCACACTGGGATTTGAATCATAATTGTCCTATTTTTTCCCTGGGCTCTTATTGTATCTTTGTAAACTGGTGTAAATTGACCTGATCATTAGCTTGCATCATACAATTAAGTTTATAATTAAGGGAGTTGAACTAAGAACTTGTTATATCAAATAGATTGGGATATCCTGTATTTATCTGTTTGCTGATTCTTTGTGTTTACTGCATATGTACTTTATTACTGTATTTTCTTTTATCTATTTTAATTAGAATCCTGTATTTTATTTTTGTTTTATTTTTTTGATATGGTCTTAAGACTAATTAATAAATATCTATATATCTGGAGGAGTGAGCACTCTGCTCCTTCTGTAACATTTTGACTCAGACATATTAAATTGATTTAATATGAAATGGTTTGAAACTTCTTGGCATCTTTACTTCATTCCTTTTAAGCTGGCTTGTATAAATTATCCTAAACTCAGAAGTTAGTTATACTCTATGAAAATGAAGAATTCCCTTAGCTATTTATCTGATTGTTTCAAAGATGTATCCTCTTAATGCCTTCTGGTATTCTGTAGAGAGAAAGAAGTTCAGAAGTTCTCAGAATAAGTTTCAGTGCTTTTTTTTTTTTTTTTAATGTCAAAGTGAAAAGACCAAAGCAAAAAATCCGTGTTAGTTCTCTTAGCATAGAAAGTAATTTTATATTTCTGAATATAAAGTTCTTTATTCAAGGTGTGAACTCTACACAGATGGTCAGCCCAACTATTGTAGAAACCCAAAGATCTTAGGGACAGATATTGGAACAGTGAGACAGAGAAACCCCATTTTAACCATGATGGTGATAGTGGAGTTCCTCTGATTTTTTTTATTATGGCACAGGTTATAATGTATATCTTTGTAAACTGGTGTAAATTGGCCTGATGGTTGGGTTGCATCATACAAAATTAAACTTTTAAAGTTTAGCTTTCCTGGAGTCTTTTGAAATATTCCGTGACTGCTATTGATTCATCTGATACTTTCTAGGATAATCTGGTGACAGGGATTGAATACAATGTGTTGCTATATTAAGAAATCTAGGGTAATAAAAGGCCTTTGCCCAGATTTGTAAATCATACAATGGTCACCCCATAAGCTGGAATAAATCTAATATTTGATAATAACATATGAAAGCAAACAAGACGTAAAGAATACTACAGTATATAGGTCTGAAGATATTTATTCTAGCTGGATAAGCCAAATAAAAGAGAATTACCTGTGAGTTTCTGAGGGGAAATAAATATAGTAAAATGAATTAATCAAATTAATCAAGTTTGGCATACAGGTTTAGAACTCTATCAATTCTTTTCATTTTATGAAAATTTATCTTAGTTAAGGTGACCAACCGTCCTCCTTTATGGAGGACAGTCCTCCTTTTGTAAGTTCTGTCCTCCCTCAAAAAGTGTCCTCCTACATGTCCTCCTTTTCGATATTTGAAGACTAATCTGCAGGGCTTTTTTTTTCTCAAAGAACACTCAGAAAGGCATTCCGGCACCTTTTTTGATGACTTTTTTTTCAACTTTTGCATGAGCTGTGCTACTCCCCCTATTGGCTTTCGAAAGACAATAGGAATTGTTGCTGAGCGCGCCAAAACACCCGGCTGGCAAACTTTGCACATGCAAGTTGTCTGCAGCGAAGGCGAATTGACAGGAAGTTTGCATCTCTCCCTGCTACCCAACTACACCATCTCCTAGTTCAGTGTTTCTCAACCTTGACAATTTTAAGGCATGTGGACTTCAACTCCCAGAATTCCACAGCCAACTGGCTGTGGAATTCTGGGAGTTGAAGTTCACATGCCTTAAAATTGTCAGGGTTGAGAAACACTGTCCTAGTTAGTCCTGAAGATATCTGGAGGAGACTAACTTCCACTTAGGGATGGAAAAATCAAAAAAGAGGAAATGCCATTTCAACGATAAATTGAATAATTTCCATTCATCACATCAAAGAAGGATAACATTGTTTTCTGCAATATTTGCAGCGGAAAATTTTGTATTGCAGTTGGGGGCAGAGCAGCTATTACGAAACACTTGACCACCAAGAAACATAAGCAATCATCAGATGCATCTGCTTCCAGTTGTAAAATAACAAGTTTTTTTAAAAACTTCAAAGTATTCTGAAGATGAAAAACAGTTAACTGCAATAGAGGGAACATTTGCATTCCATACCATACCATAATTCACAATCAAAGTTTTCGTAGTATGGATTGTACAACTAAATTATTGAAAAAGTTTCACAATGCTAAATTTTCGTGCACCAAGACAAAATGCAAGGTTATTATTAAATCAGTATTTAAAAATTACTGTGACAAAATACTTACAGAAGACTTGGAAACTGCAGCATTTGTAATGGTTTTATCTGATGCATCCAATCATAATGAAACTAAATTGTATCCAATACTAGTAAGATATTTTAATGTTACCAAGGGCATTCAAGTAAAAATTTAAAATTTAGAATCCATTGAGGGCGAAACTGCTGAAATTTTGTCAAACCATCTATACAGAGTAATAAATGAAAACAATTTGAAATCCAAAGTTGTTGCACTAACAGCTGATAATACAAACACAAATTTTGGTGGGTGAAGACGCAAAGAGGTGAATAATGTGTATGTAAAATTATAAGATTTACTCCAAAAGAAAATACTAGGAATAGGTTGTAATGCACATATTTTGTCAAATCCAATCAACCCGGCGTCATGTGCCATGTCAATTGATGTAGAAGTAATAATAAGTACAATTTATTTGTATTTTAGTCGTTTTACCGTTCGTGTGGCTACTTTAAAACAATTTTGTGAAGAAGTGAATGTTCAATACAAAAAACTTTTAGGATATTCAAAAGTTAGATGGCTTGCGACTTCCGGTTCCGGATCGTGGCGCCTCTAGCCGCACGGGGAGACTTGTCTCCTCGTTTGGCTAGTTTCCCTCAGTCGGTAGACCCCTGCGGGCCTTAACAAGATTTTTTCTATAGATGTAGATAGATGAAATGATAGAATATATTCTTAAAAATAGAACTGTATTTGTTGGACTTATATTATTATTTTAAATATGATAACTATGTTGTAATAGAGAGGGAGGAAGAGCTATTTGTGATAAGGGAAAAAAATCTGTCTCAATGAACGATTGTGTATTAAGGATACCTGAAATCACAATTATATACTTACTAAAATGTAGTCGGAGTATGACAACTGTAATGAGTACAGCCTAAAAACAGGATATAGATTATAATTGCATGTGTTTGATTACCCTTGTAATTGTATAAATTTTTAATAAGCAATATCATATTCAATTTGAGCTATATTTATATGACTTTGTCTTTGAATGATTGGACATCCTGATCACCACGTTGTGTCCTAAGCTTTTGGGGAAAGATGGGAAAAATCAGTAAAAAAAATTTTTTATCTTTTATTTTTCTTTTTAAAAAAGGAAAGAAATATTTACTGAGAAGATTAAAATAGAAGTATTAATGTATAATACAGATAGGGAAATTTGGAGAGAGGAGTTGCTCGGACATTACCCCTGAACTGCATCTGAAAAAAGGAGAGGAGAGAGGAAAGAGTGAAGGAGGGGAGAAGGAAGTAGGAAGGTTGGAGGAGAAGAGGAGAAGTGGAGAGAAAGGGAAGGAGAGGGGTGGGGGAAGAGGGAAATAGGGAAGAGAAGAAAAGGAGAAAGAAGGTAGAGAAGAAAGAGTGTGGATGCGGTGAAAGGGGAAATGGGCGAGCAACACCAAAAGTTACATGTAGGTATTGATCTCATTTCTTTAAAAGTACTGTATATATGAATGTAAAAGAACGTATGGTAACATCTTATCAATATCATGGTATATGTATCGGGGAGAGTTTGGAATGAAATTGATAAAGTCTTAAAATAGGTTTAACAGAAATTTACGACAGAAATGGAATATATTAAATTTATATGTTTTTGTTTTTTGTTTTGTGCGGGTGAGGGAAATAGAAAGATGAAAGTGAATGTATTAAGTTGAGCTGTTTATGTATGTTTTTATTCTGGAATTTTTGTTTACCCAATCACCATGGTGTGTTAAGCACCTATTGTTAAAATCATAAAACCAATAAAATATTTTTCAAAAAAAAAGTTAGATGGCTTGCTCTAACACCTGCTATAGAGCATGTTCTACAATTATTTGAGCCTCTTCGTTCATATTTTTAAAGTTTAGACAAATGTCCTAAAATCCTGGAATTATTTTTCAATAATGAAATATCTGGAATATTAATGTATTTTGTACATAATCAAGCATCTATTTTTCACAAAACGATTCAAAAGATTGAAGGTGAACACATTTCAGCTACAGAAGTTAGTCTTATTTTGAATGACTTTATCCTTCAATATAAAACTCGATTTGAAGAAAAATTTAATTTAAATTAACACAAAGAATGACACCAGACCTACACTCACAAAAACCACACAGGATGTCACCACCGCACATCCAGGTAAAAAGCAAACCCAAACCCACACCGATGATGAGGCATGACCACAAACCAGAAGCCAGATCACAGCTGCATCATTAGACACCTTAAACCGCTCCAATCCATACATGAAGCAAACTGACACCCACCATGAAGATGAGGCACGACCACGAACGCGAAGCCAAACACCTATGCAGCTCACCATCTCTAATCCCCCTGAAACTCAGACTACCCTGAGCACAACAAAGCCCCCACCCAAACAGAACACTCCCCCAGCCAATCAGAGCACAGCCAAGCCCCTAACCAATCAGAACACACCTCCACCCAATCTGAACACAGCCGAGCTCCCAGCCAATCAGTTCAAACCCCCACTGGCAGTTAAAAGGAAGAAACAGCTACAGTCACACATTGCTCCTAGAAGCACGAAACCGAAAGCACCAGCCTGAAGATGACGAATGGGACTTCGTCGAAACGTCGCCAAGACACTTCAAATTCTACGTGGGAGAAAACCCGAAGAACAAAAGACCTACATACAAACACCCGCGAAAACCTCAGAAATACATATATACATATACATATACATATACATACATACACACACACACACATACATACACACACACATATATATGAGATGATCCTTTTCAGTCTGTTTATCTCTTCTTAGCAGAGCCAATATTGTCAATATATATTCAGAAATCCTAAGTGCTGCAAAGAACCATTTTAGATAGAAGTATTGTGATATCATAATTCCTATTGAATGGAAGCAGATGAATATTTCATAAATCATTGGGAGTCTGTTTAGAGCTGGAATGAATTGAGCTTCTTGGAATTAATTTACTAAGTGTATATCTTTGGACATCACACAATCTTTACTTAAACAGCATATAATCAGGAATATTTAGATTGTGAAATTTTAGAAGAAACAGAAAAAACAGTCGCACTGTAATTGTGCCTCAGAGATCGTTTACATATGCTTATGATTTGTACCTGTTTTATAAAAGCCATTCCTAATGCAATAATAGTTTTGTCTTAATTTCAAGAATGGTAACAATTGTCTGCTATTACCAAATAAGCACTATTACTCTCCATAAGAATGGAAGGAAAATTTGTTCAGTCACATTTATCTATTTTTATTTATGCCAACTACAATGAGTCAGACAACAAAATTAAAACTTTTCAAATTCTGCAATGTACTTTGCAAATCAACAGAGGTATAATAAATGTGTAAGTTAGAGTACACACAAGTAAGCATATTGGAAGAACTACACATAAAAATACATATGGATTATCATGGAACTCACAAACTGGTAATAGGAGACTAGAAAAATAAAACTGAGATAAATTAGAAATTTGCCCATCCATCTCAAAAATGATTCTCTTTGGAAAAGTTTGTTTGTTTGGATTCATTGAAGACTCTCTTCCATTAGATTTTAGGCACTCTCAAATTGGCAGTTTTTAAAGAGGATAGAATATGAAAATGGAATTGAGTTGAGCGGGGATAGCAGTATATGTGTTGCTTCTAAGTATGTTTTTCTGTTCTCCACTGAAATTATGTCTGTATACTTGTCATGTCTATGTATTCTGGGAAGCTAAGCCACACTATATATATTATACTTTGAGTCATATGAACAGGAGGAAGAAGGAAATCCAAACTTCACCAACTCTGCCAGCACATACCAGCTGGTTTAAACTGTAAGAAGAAACCACGGGAGACAGGACATACCACAAATAACCTGGTCCTATATAGGGTTTTATAGATCAAAACACCTTTAATCATAACCCGAAACATACAATCAACCAATTCAGTTTGCAAAGCTCATCACTTCTCACACTTCTATATTCTGATCCATTATGTCTCCTGCCTGCCTTCTACATGTTTTTCCATAAATATGTTCTACCAATCTTTGACTTGTTTGCTTATATATTTATTTTTGCTGTCTTTACATTGTACATTGTAAAGGAGTCCTTTTTGCCTCTTTTGGCTACTGGGTCTTTGGATTTGCTCAAAGGATCTGAAGATCTTTGGATGGAGTTTGTGCTTTATGGGTGATACTGAGGGGTTGTACTAACCCATTGGCACTTTTTAAATATTTTGAAGTATGGAAGTTATCCTTTTTTGTAGATTGTGATGGTTGTGCTATGAATGTGTAAAAAATAAAGATAATGTTGATGGAGATATGTGGACTTTATTCCCAAGGCAAGAAAGGCTAAAACATTTCATATAAATAACATATGGAAGGAGCTTAGACAAATACCTTCCTAATTCACTGAACTGTAAGAAGGGGGTATAGCAAAATCAAACTTGTAAATTTCTGTTACTATAGCCAATCTCAATAAAAACTACAAACATCCTTTGGAAGTAATTTTATGGTTTGATCTACCATGTAGGGCTAATAGGTTGGTTGTGAGGATCACTATATTGGAAAGTTATTTAATCTTTTTATGGTTTTTGTAGTCCTGGGTAATTAGTACAATACAATTTTGCTTGTCTAAATATGGTTCTTATTGTGTGCTGTCTGACTGTTGTTGTAGTTGAATACTTGATCAGCATATGTTGCTTTATGATGCATCTGAGTTGGTAATTTGTCATTGTTTTCTTTGCTGATGTTAATGTCCAGGAAGGGTAGTTTGTTATTGTTCTATTTTACTGTTGTGAATTTGATTCCATCAAAGTTGTTAATGGATTGTCTTGTGTGCAGCTACAAAAAAAATAACTTTATTACGGTCGTAGACCAGCAATAGCCATCACTTTTTACAATATATTAAAATAATATTTATTTATTTATTTATTTATTTATTTGTCTTATATGCCGCCCTTCTCCCCAGACTCAGGGCGGCTTACAGCAGAAATACAAGTACAAAAATATATAAATCATTTAAAATAGTAATACAGTATAAAACTATAAACTATACCCACTCATACAACATACAATCCCAATCAAAGGCCCAGGGGCAGAGCGCCACTCACACGCCCCAAGCCTGTCTGCATAGATATGTTTTTAAGAGTTTTCGGAAAGCTAGGAGGGAGGGAGCAGTATGAACCTCTGAGGGAAGTTGGTTTCAGAGGGCTGGGGCAGCAACAGAGAAGGCCCTAACCCTAGGTCCCGCCAAATGGCACTAACAGACAGGACCCGTAGGAGGCCAACACTATGTGACCTAACCGGTCGCTGGGATTCATGGGGCAGAAGACAGTCCCGCAAGTATCCTGGCCCATTGCCATATAGGGCTTTATAGGTCATAACCAACACTTTGAATTGTGTTCGGAGACCAATTGGTAGCCAGTGCAGCTCACGAAGGGCTGGAGTGATATGAGCATGTCTTGGGAGACCCAAGACAGCTCGTGTGGCTGCATTCTGAACCACCTGCAGTCTCCGGACATTCTTCAAAGGTTGCCCCATGTAGAGAGCATTACAGTAGTTGAATCTCGAGGTGACAAGGGCATGGGTGACTGTGAGGAGTGACTCCCGGTCCAAATAGGGCCGCAACTGACGCACCAGGCGAACCTGGGCAAATGCCCCCCTCGCCACAGCCGAAAGATGGTATTCTAAACTTAGCTGTGGATCGAGGAGGACACCCAAGTTGCGAACCCTCTCCGACGGGGTTAAAACTTCCCCACCCAGAGTGATGGATGGACAGATGGAATTGTCCTTGGGAGGCAGAACCCATAGCCACTCCATCTTGTCGGGATTGATAATAATTATTATTATTGATAATAATAATAAAATAGTATTAACATTAATAGTAAATAATTACATCCCTGTTAAGAAAATTCATGTTCTCAAAATGTTAAGGTCACTCCCTAGTTTACGTGAGTGGATAGCCGATTAGCGTGTGAATAAATATAATGTTCCAAACATTATTAGAGATATCTCCAAAAAATTGGCACAAGTTGATGGCTATAGATCTGTAACCAATTTTTTTCTTGTGGACATTGCCGCAACACTGTATTTTGCCACTGCATGTGTGATAGAAGGGAGGAGAAACCCTACATAAAAATTGTCTGCCCTCCCTGGCAATCTCTCTAACAAGGGGAGAATATATACTGTCCTATAAACTTGGTATAACTCACAGTACAATAAAACATGTGAGATATCTTCGACTTCTCCTTTACCACATATACATACCCATTCTGCTATTGGTGTTCTCTTATACCTGCCCTGTAGGAGTGCTGAGGGAAGAATGTTAAATCTGGCTCTGAATAAAGCTATTCTTTGTTTTGGGAAGGTCAGATCATTCAGATAACTTGCCGATTCCCACATCATTTGATTCTATCCCTACTGTGGCAAGACAACCTATTTAGTTCTTCTTGGAACTCCATGTCTTTTATTCTATTGGATATTACTTGCTTTGCTTGGTCAAAGCCTAGGGACATTAAGAATATCGAAGAGAGCCCATAAGAGCCCAGTTTATGATCTATCACCTGCTTCCAGGGGGAAGGAAAGTTGTCAGTCAGCACTAACGGGGACAGTCCCTCTGGAAAGAAATGCATTTTAAGCCAGTGAATGATCATCTTCCAGGCTCTTACCTGGATTTGGGGCCTGCCTGTCTCAATTCTTAATTGGGCATTTGGGGTTTCTTTGGGTGCAGCTAAAATAGCTCACAGGAATTTGGATTGTATGGTTTCCAGCAAGTTTTCCTTTGCAAGGATTCCTGTTTGTGCCCCATATAGAATTT
Organism: Bothrops alternatus; assembly: GCA_034064705.1. NCBI lineage: Eukaryota > Metazoa > Chordata > Lepidosauria > Squamata > Viperidae > Bothrops > Bothrops alternatus. The sequence goes on along the minus strand of JARGCV010000003.1, from coordinate 14,162,964 downwards.
GCACCCAAGTTTTGGCCTCGAAAAGTTTTAAGGTAGCAAGTACTGATTGACCTTCACCTGTGTAAAAGTAATGTTTGATTGCATTTAGGGACCTATTGGCTGCTTGCCTTCCATGTCCCTTGCGAGTGGAAAACCAACCAAGGTATCTAAATATTCTAACCTGTTCCAAACTATGTCCTTCTATTTTCCAGGAGTATTGGCTGGGTCTTTTAGCAAAAACTAAATTTTTTGATTTATCAAAGTTAAGGACCAACTTGTTCTGTCTGCAGTAGCCAAGTGTTGCCCTAACTGCTCTCTTCAGTCCTACAGGAGTTTGCGAAATAATTGTTGGCATACAGAAGAATCGGGATTTTGCGATATGCTAGGTTGGGTGGATGCAGATCAGGGTTTTGTAAGAGATCGATCAGGAGGTTGATATAGAAGTTAAAAAGGGAGGGAGACGGGATGCAACCCTGCCGTACCCCTTTTTGTATCCTTACTAAGCCGGTTAAAGTCCCTTGGGGATTACACCTCACTTTCAAGATGGAATTGGCATACAATTTTTGTATGAGGAAAAGAAGGCGTTTATCAATAGTAGTGCCTTCTAATTTCTCCCATAGGGTATTGTCTTGTGTGTATTGTTTGTTATTTCTTGATTATGACAAAAATATTCTCATAACAAATCCATGTTTTGGGTGATATGCATAGGAACGCTGCTACTTCAAGACACTGTATGACTATTTCTACTAGGAAACTGGAGATGATTGATCCCATTGACGCTTCCCCATTTGTTTGTATACTCATCTGTCAAACTGCAACCATATGGTGACATACAGGTCCATAAGTTCAATAAATCTTGGGATTTCAATATTTGTATAATCTGTTACGATTTGGTCTGCTATATAGGAGTGCTGCGATAGATTCCTTCACCGGTTTTGAATCGCTGGATGTGAAAAGCACAATGTTATCAAATGAAAGCATGATTTCATCTTCTTCAGTTATTAGCTCTTCAGTTTTCATGAGGTTTTCTAAAGGTCAATTAATGGAACATTAGCTCCCATCAAGGAAGTGTCTGAGTTTCTTGGTGAATTTCTTGGCCAAATTGTATGTTGGATCCTTACAGTGATGCAATTGGGTGAATTGTTATGTCAGATTTGTGTATTTTAAGGCATCCATAGAAATCAGAAAGACTGATCCATAGTTTTTCATATGCAACTTTCTTCTTTTGTTATTTCTCCTGCTTGGATTAGATTGTTGAAGAATTTCTTGATTTTATTGCCCAATTTTTGTACTGGGTTTATAAGACTATAAACAGTTTCTTTGCTTTTAGGATATACTGTGCACTATCCATGATATTTTGGGGTTTTTAAACTCGTCCTTCTGCCTTAAAATGATTCTGTGTCCATGCAGTCACGGGTACTTTCAATCTTTTTCCAATGTCCTCTCTCAAATGGAATATTGGGAGGTATTTTTTATTTTCCCTCAGCCAAATCTGGCTCATTTTTCTGGATTATAGCTTCTCCCTTTGCTCCTTTCTACAAAACCTGGTCCTGTTTTGCTATGTTGGGAGAACATAAATTTTTCCAACATTCTGTATAGCTGGAAATAATAAAAAGACACATATAAGTTAAAGAAAGATAAGCCACTAAGGTTACATATAGATAACTCAGAACTGTAGAGAATAAACTTAATCTGGCAAAGGATGGACAAAGCCTTATTTGTGCATCTTTTAAATATATACTAGCTGATGTATACCAAGAAATTTAATAAAGAAAAAGTATTATTTCATTTATTTGGGGTCAGTTTTTTTCAAAGAAAATACATGTTCCATGAAGAAGAGGATGAAGGGGCAGAATTAAAGCCGAACCCTGATTCAAATAAAATCTGAAATGCATATGTATTTTTAACTATCAGACTTCCTAAATCAAGGGTCCCCAACCTTTCTGGCATAAGGGACGTTTCATGAAATAATTCTTCCAATGGTGTGTGTGTGTTTTGTGCGCAAGCTAGCTCCTGAGCATGCACAGATGAAGCTTTGCTCACTCACCTGCTGCTTGCATGGTTCAGTTTCTAACAGGCCATGGACTGTCCACAGATTGGGGGTTGAGGACCCCTATCATAAATGACTCATGGTAATAGGCAACAAAAATAAAACAATATAATCCCATAAAAATAATTAAAATCATTATTATGGTTTGCTGCACAGTCAGCCAATCGTTTAGACTGGATTTGGTATTTTGATCCACCTACTGAGTCCATCCCAAGGACCTGAGATAAGCAGATGTTGCTGTTTGATGTTGTTAAAGGTGCTGTTGCATTACATAGTTCTTTAGCTGCTGTTGGCCTTCATTTGCAGCGAGTTCTTCCCAAGAACTAGGATGTCATAATGTATTGGCGTAGTATATTATTATTATTATTATTATTATTATTATTTATTTATTTATTTATTTATTTATTTATTTATTTATTTATTTATTTATTTATTTAATTTCATTTCTATGCCGCCCTATTCCGGAGAACTCAGGGCGGCTCACAACATGATAGAAATTACAATAACATACATAAATATAAAAACCCTTAAGTTAAAAAAGGAAAAACCAATCATCCACAAACATACACACAAACGTACACTGGCTAGGGGCAGGTGTTAGCTGCCCCAGGCCTGCCGGCAAAAGTATGTTTTAAGCAATTTACAAAAGGCGGAGAGGGTGGGGGCGACACGGATCTCCGGGGTAAGTTGGTTCCAGAGGGCCCAATGTTTGGATCCAAGCAGTGTGGCCTTTTGTACCCGATAGATGGAATTTTTGAAAATTCACAGATGTTCTAAGTTTAGGCATCCCATCTTAATGCTTTAAAATATTAAAAGTTCTTTGCAATAATTGCTTTCCTGAAGGTCAGGAGAGAGGGTACTGCTGGATTTCCAGAGGAAGACTGTCTGATATTGTGTTTCCCTGAAAATAAGCCCTAGCTTGATTTTTGGGGGTCGACCTAATATAAGTCCTACCCCAAAAATAAGCCCTAGTTTTGGGACGAGGCACACACCTAAAAATCAAGCTAGGGTGGGGGTGGGGCTATGGAGCTGCCCCATGTGCCCCGCACCCATTTACCTTGCAGTCAGCCTTCTCCTCACCAGCATCTTCTGCAGCCAGGCCTGCATTTCTCAGTCACAGGCCTTTCCAGAAGGCCTCTGCAGCCAAGAACCAAGCTATGGATTCAATGCACAGCTTGGTTCTGCAAGACCTCAGACTGAATCCATAGGTGGATTGAATCCATAGGTCAGTACTCGACTGCATAGGCCTTCCAGAAAGGCCTGACTGCGAAATGCAGGCCGGAATGCGGCTGCAGAATAAAGCTGCTCCTTCGGCCTCAGAAGAAGTGGATCACCTGGGTGGGGCTGTTGGTGCCAGAGGTGAGTATAAAAGACATCCCCTGAAAATAAGACTTAGTGCCTTTTTTGGAAGCAAAAAAAAAAAAAAGACCTAGTCTTATTTTTGAAGAAACACAGGTAGGGCTGGGATCATAATTGAGATCCATGAGCCTCCAAATCTCCCATGTTCCTTTTCTAATTCTTGTCTTTTCTTTAGTACATGTTAGCATTTATTATCTTGGTCTATGTAGAAGATGATATATATTTTGAAACAGAATTTGTAGCCCAGGTACCATTTAAAGCAGTCAGTCCAGTTCTGTACAAGGCTCTATTGCTTAAAATCCGCATTTTGAACTGTATCTAGAATACTATCAATAATCAGGGAGAGCTGACAGCACCTGCACTATACACTAATAGTAGCTCCCACTAGCCAACAAGTAGGTTGCTGCTTTTTATATTAACAGCAACTTCTGGGAAACCCTATATAGAATGCATTCCAGTAATGTAACTGTGAATTGACAAGAATATGAGCTTCTGTCACCTAGGCCTCTTTCTTCAGGAACTTGTTTTCTTTGTATGCATTTTAATCTTCAGGTCCAAAGATAGTGAAGCAAAGCTTGCAGAAAAATTAACAGACTAAAACCTGAAATGGTTGGAATGTATTGTGCCAGTTCCTTTCTTATTCAAGAGCCACAAAGATAGATGAGATATTGAATGCTATCTATCACATGAACTGTAGAAAATTCAGCCAAATTTTTAACATTTTAAAAAAACCTTACAACTGTTGGAAACAACTGGAATCCATCTGATTTCATCTATTAAAGATTCCGTATAAGGTAGAAACTGTTATAAAAACTGATTCCTCTTCTGAATAGAAAATACTGATAGAGGTCTTTTCAATTTTAATAAATCCTCTGGCACATTCAGTTACAGGGCAAAGAAAACAGATAATTTATTTGGTATGCTTTTCAATTAGCACATTATCCTTTATAAGTCTCAAAGATGCTTTTTCAAAAGGCAATTGGACGATTTATTTTCCTTGAGGAGGAGGAAGACGAGGTTTTGCTTCTCATCCAAGAAGCTTCATTGGTTCTGGATGGATGGTGGGGGCTATAGAATGATTAGGATGGGTGTGTGTGTGTGTGTGGAAGAATGATATTTCTTTGCAGTTATCTTTGCACTCTCCGAGAGCTCTTGAGGCCACTTGGGGATTCATCTGTGCTCTCAGGTCACCTGTATCAGAATGCAAATGGGCGTGGAATCTTCCTGAAACTGCTGAAAGGACTGCATTATGGAAAGGAGACAGGTGTTGAGAGAGGGCTGCTCTATGTTAATATAAATGGCCTCTTTTACCCTTTTTTCAAACCAATGGTCCTCTCCATCCAGAATGTGGACTGTGCTGTCTTCAAAGGAGTGACTTTTGTCTTTTATGTAAATACTGATCTCTGTGTAGGGGTTTTCTGTAAATTTCAATGTTAATGTTAACCCACAGAGATCAGTATTTACATTTTGATTCTCACCACCCACTGGAGCACAAACTAGGAATGATCAGAACTCTACATCACCGGGCTGAAAGTTTACCTACCAGTAAAGAGGGAAAAGAAAAAGAACTAAAACCTGTCACGGAAACCCTCAGAACTTGTGGCTATCCCAACTGGGCCTTCATCAAATACAGAAAAAGAACCAGCAGGAGCTCCTCCTTAACAGACATTGGTTGGAAAGAGGAATAAAAGAGATCATTTATGTCAACATTGAGCAGCCATCTCTCAACACCTGTCTCCTTTCCATAATGCAGTCCTTTCAGCAGTTTCAGGAAGATTCCACGCCCATTTGCATTCTGATACAGGTGATTCTGAGAGCACAGATAAATCCCTAAGCACTCAGGGAGAGTGCTAACCAGATGACTGCAAAGAAATAGGATCCTTCCAACCATCTCCCCCACCATCCTGCCAGAACTGATGAAACTTCTTGGACGAGAAGCAAAACATCTTGTTCCTCAAGGGGAAAAAAAGTCCAGTTGCCTTTTGAAAAAGCACCTTTGAGACAACTATGACTTGGATGACTGAGAATCTCCACAGACATCATTTATAAGATTTAAAAGTTAAAGATTTAACTTTAAAAGTTTCTTTGACCGATTTATCTGTGCCCACTGACCCATCACTTACTACATAGCAAGATCAAGTAGAATTGGTGTTCTTTTCCTTCTTTTTTCCTTATAGAAAAAAGCCCAGAAGAAAGCAACTGTGTTGTTTTTTGTTCCTTTTTTATTCTGCATATACAGAAGGCTGCTGGCTGCAAAAATAAAAAAGATCATAGGACATCACAAGAATGTCACCATATTTAACCTGCAAAAATCCAAAGGACCACCAGGTAGCATAGAGATAGAAGAGGTGTAGTATAGGGCAGGGCTAGGCAACCTTGGCTCTTTTATGACTCATGGACTTCAGCTCCCAGAATTCCTGAGCCAGCATGGCTCAGCTTGGAAACTCTCCCTTTCCCCTCAGCATGGCTGGCTCAGGAATTCTGGGAGTTGAAGTTCACGAGTCATAAAAGAGCCAAGGCTGCCTACCCCTGGTATAGGGGGTAGCTTCTCAATAGTAGTGACTGTGAGAAGGACCTCGGAGTCCTAATGGACAATCACTTAAATATGAGCCAGCAGTGTGCTGTAGTTGCCAAAAAGGCCAACACAGTGCTAGGCTGCATTAACAGAGGGATAGAATCAAGATCACGTGAAGTATTAATACCACTTTACAATGCCTTGGTAAGGCCACACTTGGAATACTGCATCCAGTTTTGGTCACCACGATGTAAAAAATGCTGAAACTCTAGAAAGAGTACAGAGAAGAGCAACAAAGATGATTAGGGGATTGGAGGCTAAAACATATAAGGAACAGTTGCTGGAATTGGGTATGTCTAGTTTAACGAAGAGAAGGACGAGGGGAGACATGATAGCAATGTTCCAATATCTCACGGGCTGCCACAAAGAACAGGGAGTCAAGCTATTCTCCAAAGCGCCTGAAGGCAGGACAAGAAGCAACAGATGGAAATTAATCAAGGAGAGAAGTAACCTACCGTAGAACTAAAGAGAAACTTCCCGACAGTTAGAACAATTAACCAGTGGAACAACCTACCTCCAGAAGCGGTAATGCTCCAATACTGGAAGTTTTTAAGAAGAGACTGGACAGCCATTTGTCGGAAATGGTGTAGGGTTTCCTGCCTGAGCAGGGGGTTGGACTAGATGACCTCCAAGATACCTTCCAACTTTGTTATGATGATGTGATGGTGATGATGATGATCTTACTTCAGGTTTCTTTTGATTTTACAGACCTGTAAAGATTGTAAAAATGAGGATTGTTAGCAAAGTTACTTTTTCATTATTGCAAACAATCACTAAACAAAGCAGACATTAAATGTGAACTGCTAGCATTGTACTAGTGTTATAGTGCATTTGGACAACTCGGCAGCATTAGAATGTTTGATGGTGAAACACAGATGTATTTATGGTGCATCCATACTTTTCTGCATTATCTGCAAGCAAAATAAAGAACACAACACACATATCACCTCCCTCGGTGAGTAAGATGGGCAGTTTTAAAATTTGATAAATAAATTAAATAAATACTCATCTGTCCACATGAACCCTTCCATTTCATAGTATGCAACTGTGAGTGATCTCCTGCCTGCCATGTATTCAAACTACATCTTCTCAACATTTTTCTAAACCAATACATTAGCGCAGCTTGGGGAGGAAGAAGGGGGATGATGAACGCTCCACTTTTATTAAACTTGTATTGTCATATTACCCACTCAGAGCAAAATGCTAGTGCTTGTATCACAATGCACAATGCTGCTTTTGTCACTGAAAACTTCCAAACCAGCAGGTCTCGGTTGCTTCATTAGTTGAGCGGTTAAACTAGAAAAAGTTAGCAAAAACCATTCCAAAAAACTAGTTAAAATCCACAAGTGTATTAGTGTATTGACTAAGTGTATTAGGAACAAGTGTACTGACTAAGTGTATTAGGAACAAGGCTGCTTGAAACAGTCAAATTTTGTTTCATTTCTTAGAACAAGTATTTGCTCCAATTGCTCAACAAAACTCTTGAAATACACATTCTGTTTCTTTTAGCAGACTTTGAGCAACCATTGTTGAGGCTAAAACATTTGGTCTATCTTAACTGATGACAATCTAGCCCATTTCACCAATTCTGCAGAACAGGTGAAGTCCCAGATAGCCAGACAAGATCTAAGAGAAGAACCCTGGAAATTTAAAGATCAGACATTGATACAGTGAAACCTCAATTTAATGGATGCCTCTTTACCAAATCTTGAATGCAACCAATCACATTTCTATCTGGCCATTCCCCAGAAACACAGAACTCAACTGGAATAAAGGCAATATCTAGTAGACAAACCGTAAATACCTATGAAATGATTGTGAGTATAGGACACGTTTCTTCAAATAGTTTATTTAAAAAATAGATTACTTGGGAAATTAACATAGGTTTACTTGGAACATTGGAAAACTGAAATAGATAATTGGGGAGATTATTTCTTGAGAACAGCTAATCATAAAAAAGATATGCATGTAATAATTGAAAATAATGCAAGGTTATCTTAAGTGAACATCTTGCACAAAAGAAAATGTACCAATACTCCATAATGTCTTGAACAAGATATCCCTCAGAAAAAGCTCCGTAAATTAAGAACTTAGATCATTGCAGTATCTATTATCTGTGTCTGAGAAACCAGAATCACTAAGTAGTAATAAAGATACACTCTTGGATATTGCACTGTACTGATGTTCCTACCAGAATTTATCTGACTCCTCCCTTCTTTCAGTAATTAGATGATATTAATTCGCAAATGATTTAGAATGTATCATGACGACACTTAACTTCATCTTTCTTTTTTCAGGAATATGTAAAGCTGTTTATCATCTGAGAAATATTCGTCACCACTTGAAAACATCAATAAATTAATGAGTGCCAGGAAACAAGACTAAATCCTGAGATGCTATGGCTTTATGATTTTTTAAGACCACCAACTAGGCGAATGGAAAAGGATGAAGAGAACAGCTGTGAGGAAGGCAAATGAAAAAAAAGGCAGTTTTGTTTTGCAATGAGTGCATATTATTTCACTGAAGAGACTGGCTTCCTTATGAAGTAAAACAGCAGTTTTAATCCCTTCAACTGGGGTATCCTTGTGGAACAGGAGATAATATCAACATTGATGTGCATTTAGGATGGGCTTATGCTGATACAAAGTAATATCAGACTTGCAGCCTGAGTGAATCATGCTTGCGTTGACTTTTCTGCCCTTTAGAAATAAAGCTGAGTAATTTCTCAAATTGTAGGAATTGGCACCTATATTAGGACAATAATTCTTGTCTCTTGTAAAAAGTGAGATCTTGCTTCTTTTTCTTTAACTGCCAACTATGCATGGCATTAGCCTACTGCAGGGATACCGGAAGTACACAGGTACGAATCTACTTGTGACTTGGCATTTAGTAATTGGAGGTTTGCCTGTTGCTACGTATAAATTTAAGCAAAGATAACATCTGCCACCAGAGGGGAGACACATGGCAACAGCCTCATAGGATTCTTTTTTTTAGTGAAGGTTTTTAAGTGTATGGAATATCTTTCCTAAAGAAACTCATCTGGTGCCACTTTATTTTATCGTGTTCTGATTAAAATAGCTTTAGCCTATTTTTTTCTTCTTAAAAAGTTGCAGAAAGCAGTTTTAGGCCCTACATTAAGAACATGATCATTGCCAAATATTTAAGTTTCTTCTTTGGGAGACCAGTAAAGTTACTTTTCATCTGAATATTTTGACCTTTTTAACTTTTATAATTGTTCTAGCTAAAAGCTTCCTATATAAGCCAGAGCGACCATCATGCCTTAGTAAATGCACCAGGTCAATAAGTATGTCCTGAATTCAAGTTAAGTCTTAATTTAGTGCTATTGAGTTATATCTAATTTTAAGTGCTTCCCAGCAGAAAGGACTACTTGCAATTCAAATTGTGCTTTCTTTCTACATCCACTAATTTGATACACTGGCCTCACTGGAACAACTGGAAAATAAAAGAGGGAAACTCCTTGGAATAATATAGAGCAGTGTTTCTTAAACATTTGTCCCTCAGACCCCTCCCACTCCTTTAAAATTTATGGCGGAACCCAAAAGAGCTTTTGTTTGTTTGGGTTATAGTTACTGATATTTACCATGTGAAAAATTAAAATTGACATATTTGCCGCCATACTGCTTCTCATAAATATTTGATGGCATTTTAATATTGTATTATTTTTCCTAGAAGCTAGAAAATAATTTGATCTTGCAGAGTACTGAGAAGCTTTGGAGAGACACCCTAGGCATCCATGAACCACATTTTGATGCTTTGTTTGAATGGAACTTCATCTGAAATAAAGGACTTGAATTTCTGGAAATCTTTATTTTCAGAAGATTGGAAATTTGCAGGAAAATTGAAACAGATGTATTAGAATTTTAATTCCTCTTATCAATACAAAGCTATTTTCCTACTTTATAGAGATGTGACCAGGAGGGCCTTTATAAGCTCCAACTTACAAGTTATATCTTAAGAGATTTGTCCAGACAGTTTTATTTTATAAATCTGAACTGTTAACCCATTAAACTTCTAGTATTTCTGTTTTTTTATAATCATTTTAAATTTTACTATTTTTTATTTGAAAATAGGTATTCCTGTACTGACCAATTTTCTATTTGAGATTTTTAAATTTAGGCTAATCTTCTTTATCTCTTAAACATTTCACAAATAATGTAAAATAACAAGAACAACCTAAAAAAGATCCAGTTTTTTTTAGGGAAAAAAGCCTCCTTAAGGAAAATATTTCTTCCTATTTTTTTCTAGTTTCTGGAGCTTCATATCTCAAGTGAATCTAATCTATCCTGTGTAATGCTGTATTCATGTCTTTCCTAAATCTAAGTCAGGCTCCAAAGATTGCTACAGAGAATACCCATTTAGAACACCAACAACGTAAATTTAAATTACCACGATGCTTTTTCCAAAACCATCGCAACGAACCTACATTGGAAAGATACATTAATAATCCCACTCAACTGATTTGCTCCTATCGCGAAATTCCAAGCAGCGCGGACTAGAAAGGAACTCGACTAATCGATATATTTATACACCGATAAATAACGAGAAAAGCCAACACACACACACACACACACACACACACACACAAAATATATACAAGGATGAAAACCTGAAAAACGAAACAAAAATACAGAGCTTCCTTTAACTACCCCAAGCCAGCAAGCAAACAAGACCGCCAGCCAGCAAAACAGGCAGGATCGCATCTGTATCGGCACCGGAGAACCGTCTAAATCAATTATTCTCTTTCTTCCAACCCCCCTTTGCTACCTAATTAATTACGGCCTATCCTGAGACCGATATCACTTAAATTGTACACACTCTGCTGCCCTGGGATTTGTGAAAAACGACTTTTTACTAGAGAGAATAGCGCTCAAAGTCCCCTCTGCAGGCAGCCATTGCAAGAGGAAAAGAGAGGATTTTACGACATCTCCCAGCATGCCGATAGCCTACAACTCCCATATTGCACCTGTTCACCGCCCTAGTTAACCCTTTTATTACCCGCAGCTAACTTTCTGCCACCAAACTCGACTGACCGTTTTATCTACCGTTTTTATCTCCTTTCTGCCAACACCTAACACGGGAAGATACCTTAAAAACATTCACCTGCTGGAATCCAATATGCATGCATGTATCACTCCCACCCACCCCCCCACTTCCAAAGAAATCCCTGAGAAGCAAGGAATATATATATATATATTATTATTATTACTCACAAATAATAACTAATAATAGCAATAAATATTAATAATGGATCTGCAACTGCAGTCATCAGCAGTTTAATCTGAATGATTTGTTATTTGTGCAAATCTCAGAAAGTTTTATATATAATATCTTTGTGCACCTTGTGCACCTTGAAGAAAGAGAAGGAATTTATTTTTCTTAATTAAATCTGATAGCTCTAGCAGTTCTTAAAATAACCAACTTTTATTTTTTTCAAATTCAGAATATTTTATTCCCTAATATAGCAAAAATAAAGATTTACAAAAAAAATCTCAAAGAGATTATTTCTATGTACAATATAAGAATTATATATTCCAAATATTAGTAAGCTTTTCTACTGTTTTTAGTAGGCTTTTCTACTGAATTAGACAAGCCAACAAATTAGTTTTATAAACAACAAACAAGAAGTGCAACCCTTAAACAATATGTTTTTTAAAAGAAACAATGCGTCTTTAGAGTAGCCTTAACAATTATAACTATAATGGGCATTTACTTTTTTAGAAAAATATATTTCTCTCTTATTTTTCCTGTGTATATTTGAAGTAACAGCCATAGATATCATTGCTTCTCCCAAAACAGCCATTCCAGTTATTATAGTTTGTGCTGCAATATTCACTATTACTGCATAGGGCTAGAGATTTTCTTGTCTTTTAGTTGCCTAAGGCTTATACTATAGTTACATAAGAAATGATTGGTCAAAACAAATTCAAACATCTCAAATCAATCTATTCCTCTTGCAATACTTAATTTTGTACAAGTAGTTGAAACAACTTACTGTCAATGTAGCTTTTTCTTCTATTTCTTATTTATTTTAATCCATGAAAGCAAAGCAGAATAGTTTTCTTTCTTTCTTTCTTTTTCATAAAGTGCTGCCACACATCTGAATAAAATAAACCATTTCTATTATGCTTTCAATCTTAAAGCAGTTTTTTTCAATCTAATGTAATCCCAAAAAAACCCCAAATTCCTTGTCTTATCACATTGTTAATATGTAATATAATCTCCAAAACCAATGCAAGTTTTTTGTCAAATAACAGCGGTGCACTTATTTACCATAAATAGTTCTTTGGTTACATTTTACTCAAAACTTCCCACAGAAATGCCCAATTTCAATAGCAAATATTTCAGTATTTCTATTTAAAAATCCTTTCAACAACTAGAGATGTATAGCACATTTTTTTGTTTTTGTTTTTTACTTTTAAACAGAGGAATTGGATTTTTTTTTCATTTTAATACATGGGTTGAAGTCATGAACAGGACCACAGAACACAAGAATTGCAAATACCAGAAACATCAGAGATTTACTTATACCATATTCCATATATATCTAAAATCTCTCTCTTTCTTCAGACATACATCTGCCCAATATATGGATAAAATTCTCATGTACTTTATGCTATCAGTATTAGTTTTTAAAAATCACTTACTAAAATATCTTGATATTAGTATTTCAGTTAATTTTATTCTTACTAATATAATATTTTAAAATGAAATGGTTTAACACAGATGCACACTACTATTATATTTTTTTCCAAAGTTTCATAAATAAGAGCAAAGACTTCATATGATTTGTACATGTAAATAAAAGGGGGAGGAAACATAACACACACTTTAAAGTACAGGTAATTTCATTGTCAAGGTAGATTAAAATTTGAAGTTAAAAAGAGTGAATATTTTAATAAGGTATATAAATAAGATTTCCTGACAATCTTTATTTTCAGCTAGAATTCTTTTTGTTTCTTCAATAATGTAACACAAAACACTAATTACACTTTCTAATATATTTTAGAATATATTTCACAGGAATATTGTTATACTATTTATAAACAGTGCATCATCTTTTAAAAAATGCCTTGATTTTGATATTTTCGTATTGGAACAATATGAACAATATACATGGCCTTCTATTTGAGATTTATTTTCCTAAACTTCCATAAACTTCAAATTCTAGTAAATAGAATGTTTTATATTTCTAGATAATCAGAATGGAATAAATAACCTATAGTATTAAAATAAGCTAAGCTACTCAGGTGCCACCAAGCATTCTATTCTCAACTACTTCTTATTCCCAGCCTGTTAAATATGGCATAAAAATAATAATATAAAACAAGTCAGAAATGCTAAGTTTGTAATACAGTCGTCTTTTATATAAGGTAAATTGTGAACCTTCTGTATTGTAAAATTTGCTTTTATGTAATGGTACTGCTATCAAACACAGCAAATTGAAATCATTACATCATAACTAATTTTCAATGAATCTATTTTAAAACAATGTTTATGCAACTTGCTGGTAATTTTCTACATACATACAACAGTAATTATTAAAAAATTGCAAAAGAGACATTGCATATATTCATTTCATTAAAGGTTACATAGGAAATATGACTGGTAGATAGTGTTGCTTATCAAAGTAATCTATTGAAAAATTGTAATACCTCTTTACTGTTTATAATTTCTTTTTCTACAATCTAAAGCTACCTTCCATTTAAATGTTTGCATACTGAAATAAATTTGACTTACATAAACACAGATTCAGGTGTTGAGCTGTTTTTAACTAATATTAGAATGTTTCACTTGTTATGCATATTTAACAATTTTATCATCCTTAAATAGTTTGAAAATGCTGAACATTTTACAAAAAATAAACAGATTTGCATCGCTTAATATCATAAAAGCAGCAAATTTAAAATTAAAGTTATCGTACAACTATTTGTTTTCAAATCAAGAAAATATTTAAATAATAGCAATACAGAATTTACCTGTAATCTGCCTAGATTTTTTCCATCACATATTGTGAAATTATTATCTTGAATATCTTCTGCAAATTGTGTAATTCTGTAAATTGAAAGAGATATAACAATAAATTTGCCAGGTCATCAGAAATAATACAGGAAACCTATACGTGTTTAAAATATAATCCGGACTTCAAAAGGTTTTAAAATGCTACTTCCAGGGTGGGTGGAAGAAATGAAACCATCAGAGTGCTATTTAGAAGATATTGGAAGAACTTTAAAAATAATAATAATAATAAGTTTAATGACTGTTGAATCTGTGTATCAATGCAAGGCCACGTGAAGATGTTTTCATCAATTCAACCAATACAAGCTTTTGTTTAAATTATGCAGATTTTTTATCTTTTTTTTTTAAAGATATCACTGAATTATATTTTGAAAATAAAAAGTCTACAGGATATCTTTTTTATGAAGCTGAAAAAATCCTTTTTCTTCTTAAAAATATGAAATGGAATATCCTGTTGCTAATTGTCCATCTGAATAAATGCTCATTCATTTCCAAAAACAGGTCATAACATTTTAAATAATGCTGCATGAATACTGTTACAGCATTTACTTGCAGAAAGGTTCAAATCTTTCAGCTTAATTTTTCACCATAAGGCATTTTTTCAATATCACTGTATATTTACTATTTTCATAATTTCTTTTCTTTTCTTTTCCATTTAATATCATATTACTTAGGCAATAGATGCACACTGTTCCAAGGATAAAGGCCTTTAAAGACTATCGATTTATAACAAATACCGTAATCATTACCTTTTTCTTTTTTAAAGGGAAAACTTAGGATTTCAATACAAGATCTAAAGCAGATTTGAAATGCCCTTTTTTCTCCAGATTTTAATCCTGATTAAATTATGTTGATATAAGTGTTGTTTTATATTTAACCTTGTGGAAGTTCAGTTATATTCCCTGAGATAAAGCCCATTTTTCCCTGATTTTAAAAATAAATTAAATATAATACTCAAATATTTTCCCCAGCTCTTTGTCTTAACTTTTGTTGCATAATTTATTGATCATTATTTTTTTCTATTTTAGTTTTGTATTAAACTGATATATATCTTTACCTGATTTTGTGAAGAATGAACTGAATAAGTAACACTCTTCGTTTTCATATAGTATCTTTGTATTTCGTTAAGTTTGAACAAGAAAAATGCCCTCCAGGAACTGAAGTAATAAGTATTCCCTAATTTAAAAAGCCACAACAAACCAAAACAACTTCTCCCCTCATGTTGGCTTATTAAAATCTCCATACAAAGCTATTGTAGTTTGCCACAGTATATAGCAGAACTAATTTGAACGTACATACAATTATTCCCAAGAGAAAACAAGCTCAGACTTTCATAATTGAGAGTAAATATAGTTGACAAAAGGCCTGAAGTTCTAAGGTACAGTTTAAATCCTCCCATTTGACTTGGGTTCCTGGAAATATTTCTTAATTTTCTAATATTACAGAAGATAGTGAGAATCAGATTTACATTTAAATCTTATTTGCTAGGGAGTTTGATATTTAAGGCAGAAAGGTTGGAATATTCTACTTTTAAACCATTTGTTTTTGCTACTGTTCCTCCATTGCAGCATTGGATGTCTTAATTTTTTTACCTTTAAATTGCTTTTGAAGTATTCCTAAAAATTAACAATTACATTTATGCATGCTATATTTTCTTACTATTGCTATTATTAAGAAAACATCTTTATGCACATGCGAATATTAATGTCTCAATAAAATCAGTTACCACACAGCATTGTGTGTTTTTGATTTCTAGAACCCAGATTTTATCTTAATACATACTTTAATACTAGCAAACTTAAAGGTAGGCATCTGACTCTTTTTATTTAAAACAAACTTTCTTTGAGTATGTATCAAAATTGGTTATTTCAAATTCCTTTTTCTCTAATTTTATTTAAAACACTAGAATTAAGGTGAGTTAAGCTATCTTGTGATACCCTATAGCTGAACCCATTTAAACAATGTATTTAAACTTCCTCTTGCACAAAATCAGACAAAATTGTGAGCTTAATTAATAAAATCAGAGTGAGGATTGCTATTTTTGATCATATTGTTTCTCTCTCACGTCAATGTGCATGTATCATATAAGAAGCATGGCAGTTTAAAAGGCATAACTTTAGCCTAGTGACAAGTCACAATGGCAAAATATGCCATAGATCATTACCAGATTTAAATAAACTTGTGAGATTTTCAGTAACTTCAGATTTGTTCTCCCCAAAACTGTTTTATGCTTTAGCTGGTTTTAGTTTTATTTTTAAAATTTGGAAAACAAGCAAACAAACCTGGTAGTTCTAATTTCAAAATATCTTCTACCGATTAAGTCACTAAATAAAGATGCAATGATAGAGTAACTCTAACTCTTAGATCACTGGCCACAGAGAGTCAGGTTGCCAACTAACTCCAATGGTGTGAAGCTAGTGCCAGGAGAAAGCCCCAGATGGTAGCCAAAGTTTTGAATTCACTGCTATATCAGACTAAAAAAAAAAAAAAGCTGAAAAAGAGTCACCTAGGGGCATATAAATTTAATAAATAAATAAAAACAGAAAGCAATATTAAAGATTTACTGGGATATCAAACTATACTGTCCTTTCCCAAGCTTTTTGTTTCCCAACAAGCTTTTGCATGCAAATCTCCAGATATAGGCTTGGAGGCCAATCTCCGAGGTCAAATTGAGTAACTGAACAAAGCAAAATTTGTTCTATTAATGCTTGGTGGGATTCACTTTATTAAAACACTAATATTTGCCCTTAAGGAAACAGAGGCTTCCAAGAACACTTCTTAATCTTAACTGGAAAAATACTACATCTTTCACAGTGATGATGATAAAATGATTTTTTTAAAAAATAGAATTATTATTGAGAAAAATTTTAGCGAAGTAAAAATCAGAAAAGAAAATAAAGATAATGAAGAAAAATAGAAAATAGTAAAGCAAAAGAAAAGAAGGGGGGAAAAGGAAAATAAAGATTATAAAGAAGTAGCTTCTGATCTTCTTTACAGTTATTAACACATACATTTATATTTTCCCCTTCTCTCTCTAAAGTTACATCATAATTTTCCCTTCCCATCTTTAAACTCATCATTACAAGTTACCTTTTCTCCTTTTTTTCAGCAAAACGTCCATAAAGATTTTACAGTCACTGATAAATGCAGCTGTTGATCGTTCTCTAATCAAACACGTTAATTTTGCCACCTCTGCTACTTCTATCATATTCACCAATCATTCTCTGTTGTGGGTTTTTCTGTCTTGCCATTTTTGCACATATAATGGTCTTGCAGCGGTAACCATATATAAAAATAATCTTCCATAGCTCTTTTTTAATTGGCTGTCCAGTAATCCCAGGAAGAAAAGTTCTGAATGATAAAATTCTTTTATCGTTCTACATATTTGAAACCATAAATTTCTGGATTTTTTTTTAACCAGGCATGATAAAATGACCCTTCTTGGGGCAAAGAGGCGTTAATTTGCAAGATAAACTTGAAGTATCTTTATACATTATAGACTATTTTTCTAGAGTCGTATAACAATGGTATATGGTTTCGTCATTTCATCACTTAAAATCTTTTTTTTAAAGGGTCTAGCTGGCCCCATTTTCAGAGTGCTGTGCTTGGCATGCTACACAAAGCATGGGTTGACCCTTGAGGACCTGGAAATTGTATACTCTTGCAATAAATTATGAGATGCATTTTGAGATGCAAACCTAAAACAACATTTCTGATAGGAACCAGCTTGGATTCCTCTGATATGCCAAGTTTTAAAAATAAGTACAAATTAAGAATATGATGATTAAGGATAAACTCACGTTTTCTTACAGTTCTATATTTGATACTTTAATGAACAGTGAATTTAAAATGCTTGCCACTCTGAATGTAAATAAAACTGAGCTGCAATTTTGATTGTAGATTTCATCAATAGATTTTTGTGACTAGTATAAAATAAAATAAAATGCATTATTTTTGTAATTAAGTAACTATTAAACAAAGTAGTAGGGGCATATAAGTTTTATTTATTTCAGGTTTAAAACTATTTGTCTGTTACTATCTATGCTAACTCAGAACTAATCTTGATGGCCCCAGCCTTATTTGATTTTCCAGAATGCTATGAAAATGTGGCTTTTCCCCTCACGTTTAGAGTCAAATTATTAGCAGAATATAATATATGTGCTTTTGGAGTGACAAGTTGGTCATGAGACACAATTATTCTATTATGAATAATCTGAATGGTAGTTTTCTTCTTATTTTTATTGGTTTTATGTTTTTTTCTGTATTTTTGTTTGTTGCCCATTCAAGTTATTTGTTTAAGATGGGCAGCTATATAAATATTCTAAATAAATAAATAAACGTGCATGCAGATAATAATGACTTAAACAATCATAACTTCAAATGTAAACCAGTAACTGGAAATAATTCTTAAATGACTTAATAATAAAAAAAGAAGAAAAAAAGAATCTAAAGTCCACTGAAAAAATCCAGCAAAAAAATATGGTATTGTAGCCCTGCCTATGTGTGGTTAAGAAAGTTTGTGTATCAGAGCCAGTTTTGGATTACCAGCTACATCAGTTTTTCTTAATAAAGATCTCTCAAATCGTTCTGGACTGCAGATCCTATCAGCCTAGCCAATATGATTAACGGCCTAGATTGTAGAACTCATAGTGAAGATGATTATAAAGATGTTATAGATGAGAAGATGCAGTGATTTTTTTGTAAAAAAAAAAAAAGGCGCCGGAACTCACACACATCACACAACCCGCCTTGCCTACCCTACAAGGTTCCATCCAAAAAAGATGCCGGAACTCCGTTCTATGACCAAAAAAAAGCCCTGAGAAGATGTTATAAAGAACATGAGATTGGCAAGTAATATATTAGAATGTTAAGCCTAATGGTTACTTGGAATTCCAGCCATGACAATCTGATTTACAAAGCTTTATAACAGACAAATCAAAGAAATCCTAATAATGGCTTAGAATAATCTCTAAAAAACATTTTGGTTTGCAAACCATTGTTGATCATTTTACATCATGCATGAATTTATCATCAAAAAGGAATTTTATTCTCCAAAACAAAATTAAAACAAAGTTTACTGTAGTAATGAACTCACCTACCTCCCAATCTAATTTATTTATCACGACATATTTGCAAGATTAAAATACTGCTTTAACTTCTTTAAAAGGAGTAATAATTAAATGGAGGAGTTATCGGATTTGGGTAGGGCAAAATTCATAATTAGGGGATAGTGAAGTATAATGAAATGTGTTATATTGAATTCTATAATATACATCTATGTAGACTTTGGATTGTTCTGTATGTTGAAAAAAATATACAGGGATATGGAACTACAATTTTTTTCTTCTGAAAAAAGCAACAGAAATCCTATTGCAATTTTAAAACTAACAAAATCAATTGAGGTTTTTTTTAGTTATCTGATATAGTAAACTAAATACATTTTTTGTCTATGAAAACCTATGTCATAACCCTTAGCTTAGATAACTCATATTAAACCATAATATACAGAATAACAGAATTGGAAGGAACCTTGATGGTCTTCTAGTCCAACTCCCTACTCAGGCAGTAAACCCTGTACCATTTGAGACAAATAGTTGCCCAATCTCTTCTTAAAAACTTCCAGTGTTGGAACATACAGTTCATTGGCTTTGTTTTAGTCTATGCAATATTTTTGAAACTTGGCAACTTTGTGTGGACTTCAACACTCAGTACTCTGGCTGGGGAAATCTGGAAGCTGATGTCCAGACATATTAAATTGCCAAGTTTATTCTAGAGGCTTTGTACTGCAAAATTATTTAAAATTTAGTTATTTTAAAATTAACACATTCTTGATTTTTTTTATCTTGCATTGTTTTAATTGTATTTTTATTACTGTTGTTGTTACCTATCCAGAGTTATCTGGCACAACATGGGTGCTCATATAAATCTTGTAAACAAAGAAATATTGTTTTAAAAACTTAAAAAGTAGAACAGCATATAGTATTGTCAAGCCAGATAATTGCATGCACTTGGTTGGCTGTCTCTAACTTTTATCCTTACTGCAGAAAATCAGATCATTCTTAGATGGGAAGAAAGAGATATATAAAATGCTAAAAAAAAATTTAATCGAATGGTTATCCATAAATTTACTTCCAGTTAGCCTGAGAATTACAGAGTGCTGCTAAGAGATGTTCCATAAATATGAAAGATAATAAAACATCTGTCTTCTTGTATTGGCACAATATTTTATTTTGAATTTAAACTCTGACCAGTTCTGAAAGATAGGCTGGCTTTAGAAATGCAAGATCTATCTTTCCTGAATAAGTGAAGAATTAAACAATGAATACTGTATGACTGTTTATGGACAGGTTTATGATTTTGAGAATAAGGCAGGACTAGATTTCAGAGTTTTCTGGTTTCTAGTCTGCTGCCTTAATTATTGTCAAACTAATCATTCATTGAAATATTCACTACAAATAAAATAATCTTGGTTATTGAATATACAAAATTGATTAAATTTTTGGAGCCATAATAAAAAATTCTAAGTCAAAATTAAGGAAGCCTCAATGTATGTATAACTAAACCATCTATTGGGCTATAGTATTAGATTTAATTGTAGATCAGTTCTTCCATTTTATGTCAATGTCTTAAATGTGATACCTGAAAAACTAATTAAATTGTTTTTGGTAGAGTTACTCCTGCCAAAGATTGTAAAAGAATCTAGCAAAACATATAATACTAAATTATATATTCCAATCATGACTTGATTAATACACTGTAGGGGCCTGATTCTCATGTAACGATATAGTTGGATTCCCACTTCATATTATAAGAAACCAAACAAATCACATTCAGTGAAATTATTGATAGGATTCACACATTATCTGAACCATAATATAATTTGCTTATATGTGATTAACTACAATGCATGAATAAAGCAACAGTAGTCTTTTTTACCGTTGGGACCACCATGATCTGGATGACTGGGAATTTCCATTGACATCAAATAACAGTAGCTTAACATTAAGTATAAATTATCTCATCCTTAAACTATTATGTGTTATTTAGGAAATTGAGTTCCATTAATACAGTGTAGACCCCTGTACCTTTAACATTTGCTTTAGCTCATGGAAGCAAAATGTACTGCATTTTACATGGGATCACAGATGTGCCAAGCCATAAAACATGGTTTATAAATCAGAGCAAAAATGTGCAAAGCAATTCATATTTACATTGTATTTGAAGTATTAGAAGGCATATGATGTGTGAATTAGTTCAGTGATTCCAGATAATTTTGTAATATTCTCATAATTGGAAGATTTAATTAATAAGATGGAACTTGCCTACCTCATTCATGAGTAGGAACCTTTATTATTTTCTAGTTCTACTATTGAAATGCCAGTATATATATATTTTAAAAATGGTCCATCTGAAACTTCCAGCAAGCTAGAGGTAATAATGGTCCTAATGCAGCCCAAAGTATTAAATTTGCTTATACCAGTTTCTTGGTATAAATACATCACTCATATGTAAATTCATTTGATTCCAATAAAAATTAAGTATTCCTCTGCTTTAGAATTTATTGGTTTTGAAAAAAATATTATTTTTGGAAAGGCTTTTTTGAACCACAAGCAATCATTACTGAAATGAATAGAATTTTTGGAAGCAAACTGCATATGATATGCAGTTGTTCTATGTTTATGGAAGAGAAAAATATCTCACTGTTAGCCTTAGAATTTTAGTTTACGGATGCAAAAGAAGCTGATTTAGTAAAAAACACAAAAAATCTATTTTTAAATCTAGTATTTTTCCTTACAACATAAATTATTTCCATAATCAGGATCTGATGGTATTACCATCTGATATATCATATAATCTGAACCAAGAGTTTGGTTAATTCAAAGCCAAATATTTAACATTTCACTGTGAAATGATCACAGTCATTTGAACAAATAATTTCAGTATGTCTAACCTTAATTACTGCTCTTAATTTAAATAGATCAGGCATTCCTTTTGTAAAATTTGCAAGCATGCTATACGTAGATTACACTTTGATTAATAATTTTGATCTCTATCTAAAATATTAGTATAGTCCTGTTTTTATGCTGCTCCATTTAATTTGGAAAACTGTAAGGTCTTTAATTTGGAGAAGACATAGGCAGTTCTTCTTAGATATATTAACAAATGTTTACATCATAAGTAAAATTAAGAGAGCACTAGCTTTTGAATTACCAGCATAGAGTTCTGTATCTATTAATACTTTTTACATTTAAGGCTCAGGTAAAATACAATAATAGATTATTGTAATACTGAATGAATTGATTAAAATAATATTTCTCTATATTCTGAGATTTACAGTGTTGGATACATATATATATTTTAAAAATATACAGTTTGGAGAATCTAGATAAGAACATCGTGTTTATATGGATTTTTTGGCTTGTGTTTTTGATTTCAATGCTAAGAAGTTTCATCTATCTATCTATCTATCTATCTATCTATCTATCTATCTATCTATCTATCTATCTATCTATCTATCTATCTATCTAGGAAACCAACTTTTAAATGAATGACAGATAAAGTAATTTAAATGATCTCCAGTAGGAAAATGTTTTTCTAATCATATATATATATAGATATAGATATAGATATATATTATAGAGTAGATGGATGATAGATGATCATATAATCTTATAATTAAACATTGATCTGTTTAATAACCAGGTTTATTTATTCTTTATGGTGTGAATATACTGCATTTTCTTGCTACAAAAAAGATACAAATAAATCTGAAGTCACCCAAAAAAATAATTGAAAGCCCAGAAAATACTTGAAAACAGGGGGAAAAACCCTTTCCTTGATTCCAGTATAGAACATGGCTCTATCTTTGAAGTTATATTATTTACTCACTTCGTATATTTTGCTTCTTACACTAGCCTTTAAAAAGTAACTGTAAATTAGAAATGTAGGTTGAAACAAATGGAACAAAAGATATTCCTATTTAAGTCATACATTGGTTTTAGTTTTTTCTTTAAATTCCTTCACATGTAATATCAAATATTAAATCAAATATTATTTCAAAATATTTTATTTTTGTGCCTTGCAATTGAAATTTTCATAGTAATCTTTAGTTAAATCCTTTTATCAGATGAAAGCCTACCACTATCCATACTAGAAAAGATAATTTGAGCAAATTGATATAAAAATGATTACATTTTAAGAATATTTAGGGAACAATGTATGGATTGTCCTTTCACTGCATTCCATGGAGTCAAATATTATTCTTACACATATGGTATTTTGGAAGAAAATATTTTTGGTATCTATTTAGAGAAAAGTTACTGCATAAGCATTATAATAACTAGCTGTAGATTTTTTGAAGATAAAAAATGTTTAAATAGAAACCATTCTGTTAAAGGTAAGCTCCCCCATAATAAGTTAAAAATGATTATTTATATATTTTTTAAGAAAAAAAAATCTTTCATTGTTGATATGGCTTTAGATTTATGGAATTTGGACAATTAATTCCCATGCTAGAAAATACTGTAATTTAGAAATATTTAGTGTTCTTCAAAAAAAAAAAAGCTATTTAACAAGATATTCTTATGCATGCTTACTTTTCAATTCATTCTCAGGAAAAACCTGCAGATAAACTGCAGTCTTCACAGGAAATTTAACCCATATCTGTTCAGAAGTAAGTCCATTTAAATTCAATCCTGTTTATGTGTACCAGGAGGCAATCCCCACTAATTTCTGCCAAATAATTGGATGCAGGAGTTAGTCTTAGCAATGGTCCATTGATTTATATAAATTTGATATTTGTTTTTCGGTATTTTATGTTGCCATCACTTTCATGACTGTCCAAAGGAAGTAGCTTCTTCTCAAGAAACTTTGCACATGATTTTCTCCTTAAATGTCTTCATTTCAAACAATGCAGTTTAATTCTATTTTTAGTTTTAAAAATAAACAGAATGTACCTTTGCATGTTTATGTACTGTGATACTATTAAATGGAAAGTATCTATTAATTCTGAGGTTAGTTCTCTTCTTTTTGTATCATATAATAAAGTATACATTTTAGCTATAAAGCAATCAAGGTCCAGAGTGACTTGCTTTTCAGAGACCGTTATTAAATTTCAATTCCACTCAAATAATTTTAGAAGTTCATTATATGCATTAAAAAAAGTTTTCCTTAGGTTAATATTGCGGCAAATTACTCTTACATGTTTTAAATGTTAGTGCTTTTTTTTCAAATTCAGAGAATTTGCTTCTCAAGAATGGCTATATGATTGCTATATTCTCTTTCAATAACTTCAAGAAATGCTGTAGATTTCTTGATGACTCTATACATTAATACTAAGTTAAAAATGCAAGCTTTCTAGTCTTGTTACGATAACATATCTTTGTTACATAAAGCTTTAAAAACAGTATCTGTCTTCTTTCAATTTAGTCATCAAATTAACTTTGTACTTCAGAATTACAGATATAATTCCTCTTGATTTTTAATCTGCTTAAAACTGATTGTTTTTGGAATCACCCATACTATTAGACAGAGCAAGGGTTACCTCAGATGACAGATGCTTAGGAGTAGTGCTGATGTCGTCTTAGACTGTTCCTCTCCAAATGGTTCCTCTGTGGTATACTACACAGTTTTTCCTGAGACCCTTAATCTAACCTGCTACTTCAGGTAAAGCTGTCCTATCAAAAGTTTTGATGTAAATTCAACTACTGGTCCAGCTGCTATTTGTATATGAAATGTGGAAACAAGGCAATTTTGTCTGGAAGAGCAAAGTGTTTTGAAATAACCTTGTACTAAAATTGAAATGAGGCATTAAAAGAAACAGACATAATGTCTGAAAGGTTTGGTTTCTTTTAGTAATTATAATGTACAAGTTATCTCAGAATTCCTTTTCACAGTTCTATACATGCACCCAACCATGGTAACTATTTTTATATGACATGTCCTAGTGATATTGCCTTCATTTCATTCCAGCCCATAGCTGAAGCAGCTTAATATTATATCTGGTGAGTCTAGTTTTAAGTTAGAGTTTTTTTCTTCTCCCAATAGAAATTTTGCCATGTATATGATCTAACAGGCTTCATCAATGATATGATTGCTGATGTATCAAGAGCTTGGTTCTACTCAGCCCTTATTAATTGTGTTAAGCTTTCACTTCTAGTTCCTGGGCACTGTTCCACATGGCCATTTTGGCATGGCTATAGGGAGACGACGAACATCTGGCTTTCATAGAGGCATCTGCTTATGAAATACAAGAATAACACTTTTTGAAACACATATCAAGTACTGTGCAGACTTCTTAGATGGATAAAGCACTAGACCTATGCTTTAAAAAACAGGAGTAGATCTGTGGTACAAAGAAAGTTGATTCAAATCAGTAAGCAGAACAGGGTTTTGACAATCGTGTGTTGCTGATCTTGCTACTAATGAGTTTCTCACTGCTGCTACCAACAGGAAACTATGCATGGCTTTGCTTTTACTTTTTATTATTTTGGTAGAGTTTTTACTTTTTATTACTTAGGTGGAATGAGCAGGACATTTTGCCCATTCTAGGAGCTTGCTGGACCATTTTCTCTTAACGTTAGTCAAGGACAGAGTTTGGCATTGTTAGTTACTTCAGCCCATGTCATCTAAGTGCCCATTAGCCAAAATGACAGCTAACAGACTTGGAATAGAGATACAGGATGAAGTAGGATGAAAGTCTCCTGATATTTCTCAGGTTCAGAAAAGTTGTAGGTGGTTTTTCCTGTTGTCGTATGATGCTTGTTAGGAGGGAAAATTGGATGAATCCACCAATTGCTTTCCTGAACCCATTCCTGCATTAAGGCTACAGGGGCACTATCTTTTACCAACTTTATTACTCAAATAGGATAGGGCTTGGCAACCAAACAGCAATTTTATACTAGCATAATTTTTGAATTGAATTGAACACTTTATTTGGCCATGTGTGATTAGACACAAGGAATTTGTCTCCGGTGCAGAAGCTCTCAGTATACATGCAAAGCTACAGAATAATGATAATAATATCAATAAGGGAGGGGGGTATAAAGAAGATAAGAAGGATAAATTATAATACTACAGCCATACTACATGGATAAATACAGGTAGTCCTCAACCTATGACCACAATTGAATCCCAAATTTGTGTTGCTAAGTGAGACATTTGTTAAGTGAATTTTGTGCCATTTTACGATGTTTCTTGTTTGTTAAGTGAATCACTGCATTTGTTAAGTTAGTCATACAGTTGTTGATCACATGACCCTGGGACACTGCAACTGTCATAAATATGAGCCAGTTACCAAGGCTCTCAGTTTTGATCACATGATCATGGGGATGCCACAGCAGTTGTAAGTGTGAAAAACACTCAGTATTTTCAGTGGTGGTGTAACTTCACATGGTCCCTAAATGAACTGTTGTAAGTCGAGGACTACCTGTACAAATACACATTATTTTTGTCAATCAATTGAAATAATATGCTTGTTTCTCTGGACTCTCCAGTCATCCTGAGTTAGATCTGAAGGCGAAGCAGAACTTCAAATTATGAAATGAAGCTGATAGAGATCTTTTACTTTTTTATGCTATCTACATATCTTTTCAAAATGTAGAAATTGCTATTTCTTTCTGGTTTGTTTTCTTTCCATTTTTTAAAAAAAAATCTGTAAAAGTGGTACTCTTGCTTTGCTAAAATCTATGAAACCTGGGTAAGATTCAGATTGAAGAACATCAAAATTGAATGTGGAATTATAAGCTATTTTATAAATTATAAGATATTATAATTATATATTATATAATATAATAAGATATTATATAATATAATAAGATATTATATAATTACAAGATAGCTAGATATAATAGTGTGATAACAATCTGAGAGCTAGTTTGGTCTAGTGCAGCGGTTCTCAACCTGTGGGTCGGGACCCCATTTGGGGTCGAACGACCATTTCACGGGGGTCGCCAAACAACGCAGTCTGCCATTTTCCCCCCTTTTACTTAGCTGTTCTACTTCCTCTTATTCTATTGGCTTTTGAAAGCCAATAGAATAGACTCTCTTGAATAGAGTCTAATTCTATTGGCTTTCAAAAGCCAATAGGAATTGTCCAGGCTGTCTCTGCCCTGCTGAGCCCACCAAAAGTCCCAGTCTGCAAACGGTGCTGCAAGTTGTCTGCAGCGAAGGCGAGCTGTCTGGAACTTTCCACTCCTCCCTGCTAAGCAACTACTAAAAATGTAAGTAAAAGAGGGCCAGGGGTGGGAGGTGGGAGGCCGACGGGCACAGGGAGGATTGCTGGCGCGCGTGGGGCCCGGCGGGTGCCTTACCTCCCTTGGGCTGGGCCAGCTGGTGGCCCAGCCAGTGGTCGCCCTGCGCCATCGCTGCCCCTTCCAGCTACGCCTCGGCCGGCGCAGGGGGCGGCACCATGCATGTGCGGCGCTCCCGGGCAGGGAAATAGTCCTCGACTTATGACCGGTTGGGTAGTCCTCGACTTACGACCGGTTGGGTAGTCCTCGACTTACGACCGGTTGGGGGTCGCGGCATTAAAAAGGTTGAGAACCACTGGTCTAGTGGATAAAACATCAGGATAGATGAGGAGTTCTAAATCCATCTTAGATATGAAAACTGGCTAGGTGGCTTTGGTCCAGCCATCTCTATCAGCCCACAATGTCAAGGGTGACAAGCCAGTTAACAAAGTGTGATTATAGCCTATAATGCTCAACATAATTGCATTTAGAACAATATGAAAATCAGTTTAGAACATTGATTTCTACAGGATTAAACAATGCACATTTGAATATTTCAGTATTTAGGATTGTGCAAAAAGGTATAAGGCAACACGGGAGTTACTGTTGAGCTCAGTTGGAACTGAGTTACCCTGTGATAAAATGGGTAGCCAATAAATTTTACCAATAAATAAATAAAGTAAACTGGATTGTGTCCCACATCCTTGTACCATCTTTTTATTCAGTGGAAATGAAACTGAAGATCCAAATACGTCGTTACCAGCAACCATTCTCTGCCAGACAATCAAACATCACAAAGGTGTACCATTTGCATGAATTTAATAATGTTATTTACCAATTTGCTTCTTAAATCCCTATTCCTATTGGCTAACAATCGCAAAAAGTACAACCTTTCCTCCTGTTTTGTGTTTGGCAGTTGTTACTTACTGCCCTTTTCCACCATTCAATACATCAGGGGTGTCAAACTCAATTTCATTGAGGGCCGCACCAGCATTGCGGTTGCCCTTGGGGGGCCTGGTGGGCGTGGCCAGGGTGGGTGTGGCCTATTGGGTGGGCAAGGCCAGCTCTACATCGTTTGCATCAAGGGGGGCTGTGGGGGCCTGGGCAGGAGTGGGAGAGATCTGAGGGTCTCTGGCAGAAGGTGGGACCAGGGCAAGTGCCAAGGCATGGTCCACTGGAGGAGTCTCACTGTTCCTCTCATGCCATATGGGGGGGTAGATGGTGGTGTGGGCTGCCCAGAGTCCTGGGCAGCAGAGGTCAAATGCCCAGCCTTGAGCACCCGTGGCACCAAGCCCAGCCCCACTTCCCCAAGGGGTGCCCAACTGCACTTACCTCCTCCTCAAGGCTGCTGCTGCTGTGCTTGCTCTCCTTAGCTAGTTGCTCATGGTGGTACAAGGGCAAAGTCAGAGGAGGCCCATTCCCTCTCCATGGGAGGAGACCCGGCTTTGTATCCAAAGCTTCCTTAGCAATAGGATGGGAGACCCCAGGAGGAGGGGGCAAGGGGATGGCAAAAGGGCAGCAGGACTGTACTAAGGCAGGACTTCCCTCAGACCCTCCCTCTCCTTCTTTCCTTCTTTCCTTTCTTCCTTCCTAAGTACAGAGTGGTGGGAAAATATTGGAGATGAGGGATGGAGAAAAACAGGCAAGAAACGCAGCCAGGGCCAGGGCCAGGGCCAAGGCAGTGGGGGCCGTTCCCTTACTGTTTCCAGGAGGGCTTCGCGGGTCACATGAAACCACTTCACGGCCACATCTGGCCCCTGGGCCTTGTGTTTGACATGTCTGCAATACATAGTTAAGTGCACTTGATAGTACCCAGATAAACCCACTAAAATGGGTATATGGTTATTTACACTATGAGTGAGAATTGTTCATCTTCTATATCTCCAGAAATGTGTTTCAGAATAACATTTTAGCTGTTGAACAATATATGATTTCTTATGCTTTCTTGATGTCTTATTTTAATATTTTGATATGATACACTTTGCATTTCCCATGTAGTTTCTCTGCAAAAATGAGAAAAAAAATAACAAATTGTCAGTTTTCTTTGCATAAAATTTTATTTATAAATAAATTTTGATAACACCTTGAAATAAGTATTTCTTTTGTCAAAGCAGCTAGGATATATCAGTTTATCTCTCCTAATCTTTAATCTAGTTTTGTTTTTCTGTCATCTGGAAAACAGCAGAAGAAAAACCTGTTTGAAAAGAAATAGATCAGTGAGTGTCTTTATTAATGTCCTTTCCAAAAGTTGACAGTATTTTGTCTTCACTATTAATCCAAATTCCAAAATTTCAAGAAACAGTGTAAAATGAAAACCAACCATTAAAATAGGCTCATTTTTAAAAGATCTTCTGAATATGTTGGAAGAACCCAACTGAAGATGGTCCTTCAGTCCTTTACTTTTGGCCTTTAAGTTACTTTGTAGAATACCTGACAGCTAGTTGCTGGTCCAAGATCCCTTGATGTTTAAACATTGTACAAGGGCAATTCGGAAATAAACTTCCATTTGGTTATCAATGACAGACACTCGCAGATACAGACTTTGTATTATACACATTATAAAACTACGATATTACATTACTTTTCGACATAATTGCCATTCAAATTGAGGCACGTCATAGCGTTTTACAGGTTTGAAACTCCTTCTCCAAAAAAAATCTCCTGCCTGGGAATGAAACAACCCTGTAAATAGCATTGTGAAGCGGGTTGTCATTGTCAAAGCAGTGTGATGCAAGCCACTGTTTCATTTAAAAATCTGGCTCATTTTCAATTGATCTAGCTGACGAGTCAACTGCAACACAACCTTCTTCCACTCCTCACTGCCTACTGAACTACTGCACATGGCACCATAGGACGGACGGACGTCGCTATCCCAACCTATTTCTCACACATGCTCAAATGGAGTTTTATTTCTGAATTGCCCTTGTATAAAGCCATAATATAATTTACTTATCTTGCTTTTGCTTGATGTGTCCCTTAACACAGATGTAAAAAACTATTGCAACTACCCGTGTTAATTTAGCCACAACCTGGTGCTGACATCCAGAAGCAACTTCACCCACCCAGCCTTAGCAAATGCTAAGACAAGAGTGGGAAGATGGGCGTGTGTAGCAGAAATTGAGTGAGCAGATTGAAATAAAGGATTAAATATGAAAGATACGTTTACATAATAACATCACCTTGCAAGGATTGAGAAATTCCAATTCTGGAGCCTATTATTTGGAGAAGTGTGTGTTGCAATAAAGTATTTTCTTAAGATTTCCTATATTGTGTTGAGTCAAGACCTTGGAGAGCAAAGAACTCTACCCTCTGAACACTTCCATCTCACCACTAATTCTCCTCAGTCTTTCAAAAACTATTTGAAGATCATCTGTGGCGTTCTTGAATCTACCAACTTTACAAAAATTACTAGCTTGACACAGGTCCTTCAGGGAACAAAAATCTCTTTAACCAAATAAAAGAGAAATAAATTATTTGCTACTGCCCCAAGATCCAAACCCTTCCAACATCATTATGATGTAAACTACTGGGAACTGCTTTTGAGTTTGGCAGTATAAAACATTTTTTAAAAATCAGTCATATAAAAGGGAGCTGAAGAGGGGCCAGATATTCACTATTCACCCTTGAAAATCCCAAAGTCAGGAGGTAGAAGACATGGTGATAAAAATAACTACCCACAAGTCTCACAAACCTCCAATGTTAAAAGAAAATCTGATTTTACTACAGTTTCAAATGTCTTGCAGTTGTGTCAGATATCAGCTCAGTTCTCAAACACAGCCAAGCTTGTGGGTTCACAGCACAACACTAGTTCCAAATTGACTCAGGGTCCTAATGTGGAAATCCTCTGTAAAATTTATATTCCTATTGAAGGAAGTTAGCCCAGAGAAGGAAATATTAAAAGGGCAGGAAAATATATTTTTCTTCAAAAGGATTTTTTAAAAAACAAACCTGGCCCCAAATCTATCTCTCTGCCCCAAGCAAGAGCTAGCCCCACACGAATGCAAATGTAGAACCATCAGAAAGCTGAAGCCAGGGCACTCAAGAAGACAAAGAGAAGATCTGCATGCCCCACCCAAACTCTAGGAGTGATTAACCCCATCAACTGGCAAGCAGGATATGATAATAGGATTAAACCACAGATATCAAGTCCTAGAAAAACACTCAGAAATAGCTTCATGCCACAGAAACAGGAAACTATTCCAAAGGCTAGAGGGGCATAAAAACCTACTGCCCTTCTGCTCAAGGTCTCTTTCTTCTCTGCTCCTTGCAAGGACCATCTTTCTGCTTCTTCAATAAACTGTACCTTCTTCCCAAAGCAGTCGCCATTTTGCTTATTTATCCTGGTTTGGATGAACCAGGATGAAGACTTACTTCTAACAATTTGGCACCCCAGAGATGGGACTCCAAGCTAACCTCTCCAATGGACTGAGACTGGTAAGTCCCATCTTGCCGGCAGCAGACCCCCTTGTGTCTGTGGATGGGTCTCCCAGGCTTTGCCCATGTGGAGCCGAGGTAGTAAAGGGAGTTTTGAGAGTTTGAGCTCAAGGGCTGCTTTGGAAAGAAGGTGAAGGTGAGTACCTCTAAATTTTAAGTTTAAAGCCCAGGGGAATAAAGGAATGTGTGTATTTCTGTTTGTGTGAGTGAGAAGACTTTTTTTCCCAATCACAGTTGGATTTTGCTCCTTCTGGTCTTTCCTAGCCGCAGAAAGGATCTGTTTAATTGGCAGAACCTGGAAAGCATGGGGGTTTGGTCAGAGCACAGAACCTTTTGTTAGGGAAAAGGGAGAGGCTGTGTGAAAATGAAATGGAATGAGTGAATGAAAGAATTGGATTTGGGCAACTAGCTGGTAAAGCCCTGTAAGCAAAGCAAAGTTAGGAAATTAGGCCCTAAAAGGGAGTGGCCACCTACCTCTGAGAGCAGGCGGAGGTGCCCACGGACATTGGAGGTCCAAGGGTCCGTAAATGGTGGCGTAAAGCCAGCCGGTCGGAAAATAGCCCGTACCTTCTGAGGGAAACTGGAAGGTCTCTGCAGACCCCTTTTTGGTCTGAAAATGGGAGGATCCCTCGGAGGAGCCCACGGACTCTGAGAGGGATCCGGAGAAGCTCTGTGAGTCCCCTTTTTTCCGGACTCACAAAATCATGGTGGTAGGGAGAAGTCTCAGAAGGAGGCTTCCGACGTATAGTGCCCTTTAGCGGTAAGGAAATCCTGTTATACATGGGAGGTTCCAATTCAAGGGTGGAAGTAGGTTTCCCCGTTGATAGCTTGCTCAGAGCCTGGGACAGGAGACAGCTTCCTGTCCAGGCTGGAATGAAAAAGAGATAGGTAAAGAAACTATAGGGAAAAAAATAGACTTTGCTTAGGGCTTTGCTGGAAAACCAATTTGGCTAAATAAAGGTACTTAAAAGGGAAAATAAGAAATAGTGATTCTCTCTCTCTCTCTCTTCTCTATTCAACCACGTGGTACGTTTAAAATGTGTGCCTTCTCTAACTTGAGTTATCTGAAATTTATGGTGGGAATGACTAGGATATGTAAAACTAAGACTTCTGTTCTCTTGTCTTTGTGTATATATGTTTGTCAAAGTCTGTGTGTAAGAGGTAAATGTGACTATTAACTGTTTCAAGTCCAAAGAGAAAAGAATTTTAAATTCTGCTAGAAATTTTGCTTAAAAGAAGCCACAAAAAGGAAATACCTCACTCTGTTTGTCTGGCCAACAAACAGAGTGAAGAAAAAAATGTTTGTTTGTTTGTTTTCCTCTTTTTCTCTGTGTCCTCTTAAGAACAGCCTTAAGTTAGCAGGAGGGAATGTTTTAAGTTCATCTGCTAGAAATATTTCACTCTTGCATTTAATAATATATAATAAAGTTGGAAGGGACTTTGGAGGTAATCTAGTCCAACCCCCTGCTCAGGCAGGAAACCCTATACAAACTTTATCAAATGCCTTACTGAAGTCCAAGAAAATTATATTCACAGCATTCCTCTAGTCCACTAATTTTGTAACTGGGTCAAAGAATGCAGTAGGGTGTGTCTAGCATGATCTATTTTTGACAAACCCATGTTGGCTTTTAGTAATGACTTTGTTTGCCTCTAGGTGTTCGCGGATTCTTGTTTGATTATCTTTTCCAGAATCTTCCCAGGTATTGAGGTCAGGCTGATAGATCTGTGGTTTCCTAGATCTATTTTTATTTTTATTTTAGTTTTGAAGAGGGAAACTACATCAGCTCTTTTCCAGTCCTCTGGTAGTTCCCTAGTGCTCCAGGGTCTTTGAAAAATATAGTTCAGTGGTTCTGAGATCACATCTGCCAGTTCCTTGAGAACCTTGGGTTGTAATTCATCTGGTCTTGGTGAATTGAACTCTTCTAGGCTGGATAAGTGCTTGCTCACCATTTTCTTGCCTAACTTGTGCTTCTAATCTATTTTTTTATGGTACTGTTTTTGTAAGTTGGACTGTTTGCTTTTTATTATTTTTGACTGTGGTCACAAGCCTTAGTTCATTTTGAGCCTTAGCTTTCTTCACCTCATCTTTGCAGGCTCAGACTATTTGCTAATATTCTGCTGTAGTTATGTGACCCTCTTTCCACTTTTTATACTGGTCCCTCTTATATGTCAATTTATCAGAGAGTTCTTTATGCAGCCATACTGGTTTCTTGTGAGATCTATTATTTTTCTTCTTTGTTGATATTGTGCTAGACTGGATTTTTATTATCTCACTTTTCAAAATTTCCCAAGCTTCTTGAGTTGTTTCCCCTTGAAGATTCTCATCCATGGAATCCCTCCCAAGCCCTCTCAAGTTTATTGAAATTAGCTCTCTTAAAGTCTAAGACTCTAGTTTGACCGTGTTCTATTGCTTGTGCTCCCATAATGTTGAATTCCAACATTGCATGATCACCCCCCCCCAAGGTTCCTGTAGCTTCAACACCTTTTATCATTTTGTCTCTGCTAGTGAGAATTAGATCCAATATCGCTAATCCCCTAGTTCCCTTTTCTATTTTTGAGAAACAAAGCTGACTGCAAGTTTTGTCAGGAATCTATTTGATCTTCCACTTAGTGCAGAGTTTGTCTCCCAGTTGATGTCAGAGTAATTAAAGTCCCCCTTACTATTGTCATGTGCTTCCTACATACCGTAGTTGAGTTCTTATACCCTTTCATGGTTTCCAAAATTGTCATTCCTGATTGGTGAGTTTAAATTTGTCTTTTCTGATTTTTTGGTCAATGTCTGTTGTTGGGTGAATTTCCTTCTCAATTCTGTCTAAAAGGTGTTAATTTTGTTCCAGGGGGAATCCAGTGTTAAATTATTTTATTGGAGTGAGGAGGGGGTGTCCTGCCTGCTGGGTCCTGCCCCAAGTTCTAGAAATCATTCTGCAATGTGTTGTAAATGAGTTTGTGTTCTAAATGGGTTTTATCTATCTATCCCTTTTCCTGAAAATGCGTGTCTATCTACAAGAGCCTTTTGAAGTTCAAGTCTGCTTGTTTGGGGAAATAATTTCTTAAGCTACTTTTCTTACCCTATCACTAATTGGTGAAGCTACAGTGAAACTTTTCTGAAACAAATAAGCATTTTCCAATCTCTAAAATAATGTGGTCTATTTTGGAATAAATGTTAAAGGCAGATTCTCCTGCCCCTGGCAAGTTGCACATATTAAAATATTAGGCTTTTAAAATTATTTGGAGTTTTCAGCATTCTCAAGTTGCCTAGCATTTTTTTCTTTCCTCTCAAGTTGCAAGTTCTTATCCTTAATATGTTGCAAATGTTCAAGTTCAAAAGTGAAACATGTCATTTTGTTGTTCTCTTACCAGAATCCAGTTTTTTCCTGTCCTCAAATCTGTGATTGTCCCCACTTGTCTGTTTCTCTAATAACTGCAGTATTAATGCCTTTTCAAACTGCCTGCAAGCTACTCCCCTTTCTAATTTCTTTCTTGCCCTTTGTTCTCCATACCGTTTGTCTGCCTCTCCTGGGAGAGTCCACCCAGAAAGTGGGGGAGACCTTGTTCTTGTATCTTTCAGCCCTGCAATCATCCCCCAAACCTTTGGAAGCAGAACATACAGACCCAGATGCTGCCTCCATCCATTTGAGCCATGGAATTGGGTTTTGAATCCAGCCATCCACTAAAAAGCCACCATGAAATCTGAGTGGAACATCTTCCCAAGTCCTACCATTCCCCAGATGCCTGTGAGAGCTGCAGAAGGAAGGAGTCCTGGAGCCACTGGTGCCATGTGAAGCCTCACAAGAGAAAATTAGACTGTGGGGGGAGGGTGGAAACCCACTGTAAACTTTTCTTTCTTGCCCCATTTGTATTGTAACAAGCCAGTTGAATGTATTAATGGAGAGATGGCATTTGGGAATAGTTGGCAGAACAAGTACTGAACACCTTGGACTTCTATCTGGTGGGAGGGAAAATTTATCCAGAATGTTTGTATTGCCTGTTTTGTAGAAATAGTTGCACACACACATACACACACACACCCCATTCACACCATTCAGAGTCTATCCCCTCCACTTACCTTTAGTAAAGCCTCCCCCAGGCTGATTTTTTTTGCTCTATTGCACCAAAGCTTTGCAAGCACAACTTCCTGAAAATTCCAAGGGGGAAGGAACTAGGCCTCCTCACGTGATTTGCAATTCTTATGCCCTGACTAAGGAAGCAACAGGAAAGATCCCCAAACCTCAGCCCTGAATATCTTGCACTGGTAGGCTCAGATTGGGATTCCTAGAGCTCATTATGTGCAATTTAAAGAAAAATTTAATAGCCTGGCATATTGGCTAACCTCAATTGGACATTACAAACCTGGATGCACTGAACTAAGAGCTAAGGCAGGAAACAACCCTTGAAAATGGGTAGCCAGTGGTCATGCACTAAGGAAAACCATGGCTGTGAAGAATTTTGGGAGGTATGCAAACCTGACTGGAAGCTAAAGGTGACATCCAACATTTGAAAATGATTGGCACAGAATATTGGACACTATAAATTTCTTTTCCACCTAACAAAAATTTTTGCCCTGACTTTTAGAACTTTATGGGTGCAAGCTCCCCTTTTGGGAGCCACTAAAGGGATCTTTTTCTGCTGCCTCCATTAATGTTTTAATTTTTTTTTTTGGCTTA
The DNA here is from genome assembly GCA_034064705.1 of Bothrops alternatus. NCBI lineage: Eukaryota > Metazoa > Chordata > Lepidosauria > Squamata > Viperidae > Bothrops > Bothrops alternatus. The sequence goes on along the minus strand of JARGCV010000003.1, from coordinate 14,126,637 downwards.
ACAGTTTAAAAGCTTGCCTACCAAGTCTCCCTGACCAGATCAATTTTAATGTTGTGCCAATAAGTGTCACATTCTCACACTTAAGGCACAAAGCGGGGATATTGAAGGAAGTTAGCCCAGAGAAGGAAATATTAAAAGGGCAGGAAAATATATTTTTCTTCAAAAGGATTTTTTAAAAAACAAACCTGGCCCCAAATCTATCTCTCTGCCCCAAGCAAGAGTTAGCCCCATACGAATGCAGATGTAGAACCATCAGAAAGCTGAAGCCAGGGCACTCAAGAAGACAAAGAGAAGATCTGCATGCCCCACCCAAACTCTAGGAGTGATTAACCCCATCAGCTGGCAAGCAGGATATGATAATAGGATTAAATCACAGGTATCAAGTCCTAGAAAAACACTCAGAAATAGCTTCATGCCACAGGAACAGGAAACTATTCCAAAGGCTAGAGGGGGTATAAAAACCTACTGCCCATGTGCTCAAGGTCTCTTTCCTCTCTGCTCCTTGCAAGGACCATCTTTCTGCTTCTTCAATAAACTGTAACTTTCTTCCCAAAGCAGTCGCCATTTTGCTTATTTATCCCGGCTTGGATGAACCAGGATGAAGACTTACTTCTAACAACATAACATAAAAATTATTCTAATATTACTAGAATAATTTGTGACTTGCATTAGCAGGCACATCCTGCTATCTTTTCTTGCAATACACTAGCTCAGTGATGTCGAACCTTTTAGAGACCAGTGCCCAAACTGCAACCCAAAGCCCACTTATTTATCACAGGGGGCCATGTGGGCATGGCTGCAGTGGTCATGGCAGACTAGGTGGGTGGGGCCAGGATGGTGGGGGCCAGTCCCTCACCATCTTCAGGGCATAGCACACGTGCCCACAGAGAGGGCTCCGAGTGCCGCCTCTTGCACGCGTGCCATAGGTTCGACACCACTGCACTAGCTGTAAGTTAACTATTATTACTATCGGATGACTGCTAATGCCATTATGAATGGGGAAAATGACAAACATGATTTGAATCCACCCATAGTTCTCAACAGCAAACTGCCATGAAAGCTTCTCCGAAGATTTTATACAGCAAATCTGGAACAACACTGACACTTAAAAAGAACTTACAAAACTGCTAAATTAACAGATAAAGGTTACTTCTGTTGTGATTTTTGACAGTCTAAATTCTTCAAGGAAAGGTTTTAGGAAGATAATTTTGCAGTATACCATTTAATAACTAGAAGCAGGACTTGTTTCTGCAAAAGAAAATCTCCCATGGGGGGGGGGAAGCTTATTCTTTGATGTTGTGGTTAGAATTGTAAATCAAGTAAACTAGAGGTTCTTTTCTCTTTAAAACTGCCCTTGAGACAGCTGGAGGCCTAATGCAAACATTGTTCAATGTCACTGAGACCTACCAAACAAAGTGAGGGGATCCAATATTGTTATAAGATGCTCAAACTGCAGGAGAGAGTTGCACACCTTCTGAACAGCCAACTACATTTTGCAGAGCCTAATGCCAGAGACCCCTTTTTTAAAAATGACTCCAGTTATGCATGATTGGACAGTATTAGATCATTAGATCAATTTTTAATATTCCTCCAGAAGTTGGCAAATATATGTTCTTAGATAAAATCTATGTTATCTATGTTTGTAGATAAAATCACAAATAGTTATGTAAAAAAAGAAGCCAACCAACGGCAAATGACAAACCATCTCAGATCTGTTCCTTTTCAGCAGTCAGTTTATATGTTTAGTAGTGAGTCATCAACTATCAAGAGCTTGCATGCATATGGGAGCCAGCCGTAAACTCAATGTTTTATACTGTGTCAAAATAGAAAATTGAACTGTATCAACCCAATGACGGACATGACAAATGTAACATTCAAAGCAATAGCATTTCGTGGATCAAAAAAGAAATATAACAGTAAAGATGACCAGTCTATTTTGACTCAGAATCATAGCACACAGGACTCAACCATATTATTTAGTTCTTTTTTTTCCCCATTACTTAGTTTCATAAAAAAAGATCTTACCCTACAAAACAAATTACAGCAGGAGAAACAAAACAAAACTTCTCACTGGCACCAATGGGATTCCCCCCCCTTTTTTTCTGATTACACTTAGAAAGAACAATTTTGACAAACTTATGGCTGGCTATTAATAAATTAAACTTTCTTTTCTATGCTGACTGAAGTTTTATTCAAAATAAATTTATTTTTATTACATTTTTTTTAAAAAATCTGAAATAATATGTAGTATAGTCCAGCCTGAAATTATGTTATTGTATTTCAAGTATTAATTCGGTGAGTTGAACACAAACTTATCAGTGATTGCTAAACTAAATGACCCATTTGTAGAAAAGCGATCTAGCAAAACATATGTTCAAATAATGGTGTGTGTCATAATTATAAACACTCCGAATGTAGATTTAATAGGTCAAATTCCTAACTCGTTAACTTCACTAATGTTACTACAAATAGGAAATTAGTTGTAAAGGCTTCAGATGACCCGTTTCCTCACTGGGAAAAAATATGTAATTTTTACATGTAAATTGCCTTAGATATATTCATTGAACATATCTATTCAATTAGATATACATTAAACAAAATAATGAAGGTCTAATAAAACCTACAAATGTTTTTTTAACATGCAAAACTACCTGTCACATTAGATATTTGCAATGCCTACTGCCTTTTCATACATAATGTATCTTAATTATGGTGGCGAATACACACACACATAACCAGTGATTCACAAATGTCTGGTAATATGGAGAACATTTTCTAAATTCCTACTGAAGCACAATCTGAAGGCAGATTAAAAATTTAACAATACTACCACTGCTTCTACTAATAATGTAATGTTTACTATACTGTAACATTTAAAAAGTTACCAGAATAGTCCTTTGTGCTTAAGAATTGCCAAAATGATATTTGGGTACTACTGTCTTTGTTCATAAGATTGAAAGGTGGTTTTAAAGCCATCTAAACAAAAATAGTGTCAAATATGTTGACACTATGCTCACCAAGATATGAATAAGATATGCTATTTGAACAAATTAATGCTTATGAAATTCCTACTTTTCAGTTAACTGCAGTACAAGCTTATATTTATTTGTTATTATGAGTAGAAACAAGAGATATGAGTAGAAACAAGAGAAAGTGGTGCTTCTTATAACATACCCACTTTGAAAGACAGAAAAGAAAGCTTTTTTTCTAGGCATGCTTCTATTTCTTACATATCACAGTTTGGGAATCACTGGCCAAAATGCACAATTAACTCAATATACAGCTTCCACAAACACAAACTTAAGTACCCACCCGTTTTCAGTTTTTTTAATTTTAATTTTCTGAATTAAAGTATAAGATTATTTTCTTTCCCATGACAGGCACATTCACTAAAAGAACAATACAGCATGCAAATATATACTGTACCTTATTCAAATACATACCTAAAGTGGATCTCTGCTTTTCAGAAGAAATACGTTTCCTCAAAGGACAGGAGAAAATACAGAAGATAACTGTGGAGGAAAAATAACAAAACATAAATATATTAAATGACTTTTCTTTATTGATGCATCAATATTCTTTTCTTATATAGATTTACAAGAGGATTAAGAAGTTGAAATGTGGGTTTGGTTATTTATTTTATTAAAATATTCATAATTCAGCCAACAACAATTGATTCCAGGTACTGTATAACCTGGTACTGTATAATAAGGTGACCAACAGTTCTCCTTTAGGGAGGACAATCCTCCTTTTTAAAGTTCTGTCCTCCCTCAAAAAGTGTCCTCCTTTACGTCCTCCTTTTCAATATTTGAAGACTAATCTGCAGGGCTTTTTTTTCCTCATAGAACACTCAGAACGGCATTCTTGCACCTTTTTTGATGGTTTTTTTTTTCAACTTTTGCATGAGCTGTACTACTCCCCCTATTCACTTTCAAAAGCCAATAGGAATTGCTGCTGAGTGTGCCAAAACACCCGGCCAGCAAACTTTGCACATGTAAGTTGTCTGCAGCAAAGGCGAATTGGCAGGAACTTTGCACCCCTCCCTGCTACCCAACTATACCATCTCCTAGTTAGTCCCAAAGATACCTGGAGGAGACTGGAGCAGTGACGCTATGGTAACTTTCTCTTGATCTTCGGCCCTGCTAGGGCAATAATGGCTGCGGGTGCAAGAGGCAGGGGCAGCGGGGCTGCTGTGGGTGGGGGTGTGTGAGGGGCGGCGGTGGCCGGTTGCTCCCCATGCTGTGGGAGCCGCAGGGCCTGCTCTACATGGGACTGTGCAGGGTGGGCAGTGATGCTGGCGGGGCGGCTACAGGTGGGGTGTGTCAATGGCGGGCTGCCCCCCGGGGCCAGAGCTGGCGCAGCTGGTGCTTTGGGAGCCACGGGCCCCACTCTACATGGCGGGGCAACAGTGCTGGCGGGGTGGCTGCGGGCGGGGGCGCGGCATGTAAGCATAATTACAATATAAAATATTATTGTTACAAATGTTTTTATTATGCATTTATCATATTATAGTGTATTCTGTATTATTGTTGCAATGAATAAAATGTTCCTTTTATTTACAGTATTTTTTCTTCAATTTATTTGTGTCCTCCTTTTCATTGTAAAAAAGTTGGTCACCTTATGTATAACCAATACAACCATTTATTATTAGGCAAGAATTTGCCTTGATGTGAGCTTCATACAACCATGCAGTTTTCTTGGACAACAATATGCAAGTAATTTACCACTTCCTTATTTTGACATATTTCTCAATTTAGTTCAAAGCCCTGGGTTGTTGTAGGTTATAAAAAGTATATAGATTACATGATTACAGGGGGAAAATGCTCATGTTAGGTAAAGTCCTGACTTATTCATTAAACTGGGGAAATGATAAATATTTAGATTGGGCCTTAAAAGCTGACAGGACAAAACCTCCTGCTGTCAGGAGGTTTGACTGCTATTCTGAGAAGTAAAAATTTCTGAATATTAAGACGATACCAATCGGCTTACCCTTAAGAGATCAGTTTGAAATTAATCCATTCATTAAAGTGAATTCTGAAAACAAAAGACAATAAAACAGAAAATGGGACACATGTTCTCCCAAACCATCTACATGGGCAGAGTGTGGAATCATGGTTTTTTAAAAGTAGCTTCTAGAAAAATCTGTTGAATCATCAATTAAGTTATTGGAGGCAATTTCAGATAATATTCACAATCAGATGTAATTTGATGTAATAGCAATGGAAAATCCTATTTGCACTTAGAATCAGATGATTAAAGATTTATTTAGTTGGAAAAGAGCTGAAAGAACAAAGCAACTCAAAATAAGCCATAATAATGGATTTGACCATATTTTCCTGGCTTAATTTTCATTTCTTCCAAAAGACAAAGTTTAATCTAATATTTGGTAGGGAAAGCATCTTGAACTACATGACTTAGATGAGGGAATTAAAGGGGAACTCATCAAATTTGCAGATGATGCTAAACTGGCAGGAATAGCCAACACCGCAGAAGACAAACTCAGGATCAAAAAGATCTTGAAAATCTTGAACAATGGGCCCTATCTAACAAAATGTGGAGAAAGGTTTGACATTTAGGTAGGGAAAAAAATCAAAAGTACAAGTGCATATTGGGCAAGACAGGGCTTAAAAACAGTAACTGTGAGAGGGACCTTGGAGTCTTAGTGGACGATCACTTAACCATGAGCCAGCAGTGTGCAGCAGCTGCCAAAAAAACTAATACAATCCTGGGTTGTATAAACAGAGATATAAATCAAGATCACGCAAAGTATTAGTACCGCTTTATAAAACCCTAGTAAGACCACATCTGGAATACTGCAGCCAATTTTGGTCACCATATCACAAAAAAGATGTTGAGAGTTTGAAAAAAATTCAGAGAGGAGCAACTAAAATGATCAAAGGCCTGGAGATTAAAACACACGGAGAACAGTTGCAGAACATGGTTTGACTAGTCTAAAGAAAAGAAGAAACAGGGGCAACATGATAGCAGTATTCCAGTATTTGAGGGGCTGCCACAAAGAAGAGGGGGTCACATTATTCTCCAAAGCACCAGAGGACAGGACAAGAAACAATGATTGGAAACTGATCGAAGACAGAAGCAACCTGGAATTAAGGAGAAATTTCCTGACAGTGAGGACAATTAACCAGTGGAATATCTTACCCCCAGAAATTGTGGGCGCTCCATCACTGGAGATTTTAAAAAAGAAGCTAGACAATTACTTGTCTGAGATGATATAGGTTCTCCTGCTTGAGCAGGGGGCTGGACTAGAAGACCTCCAAAGTCCCTTCCAGCTCTATCCTATCCTATCCTATCCTATCCTATCCTACATAATGGAAAAACCGTTTTCAGGAGCTAAACATAGAATCAGTGTGAATCTGAGGTCTGCAAGAAATATCCTTAAGAGTTATGTTTTGAAAATATAACTAGTGCCTGAGGTGACTTTTATGGAGTTATTTGCATTAGTGAAAACACTGAGTAACTCTAGGTCATGGACAGATGCTGGCTACCTTTTAGCTAGCTTCCATAAATCTTTTTCTGACTGGCAAAGAACAATTAGTGTGCATATAGAGCAGAAAAAAACAACAACCAAGAGTAAGGTTATTTATTTAGTTATTTGATTTGTTTGCCATCCATCTTGCTTCAAAACAACTCTTGCAAAAACTTGCAAAACTTAAAAGAAAGTGATGCATTCATTCCCTATCTCAGATTGAATTACAGAACAAGTTACCTATTATGGATAACAGAATGGATAAAATTTCCAAACAGCAGAACATCAGTTATAGAAGGAGCAGACCTAGTAATAGCCTTTAAAAGGTATGTATGGTACAAAGAAACAAAAGGAGAAAAGAATATTCTAGATTGTAAATGACATTAACATTACTGAAGTACATCTGCAGACAACCAAGCCATGGAGATAGTTTTTAAAAATCTATTAGATTCTGAGTTGTGCTCCGATTTCAAAATCACTTCATTTTATTATATGTATTCCTAATAAACTCTTGTTAATACTTATTAATCAGTTGTCTTGTGATTCAACAATAGAACTATAGCATAACTTAGAAAGGCAAACTGCTTCTTTACTAATGTTTAAGTATTTTATGTAACAAAACTAAAGAATTCCAATCTTGATATTAAACTGGAATGGTTGTTTCTATAAGAAATAAGAACAAGATGGCACACTAATGAGAAAATTGGTGGACTGGACAGAATCAAAGAGATCCACAATTATCTCTAGGTGTAAGCATATGTTCAAGGATATATGAACCACATATGAGGAATGATGAGTAAAATGATTTAGAAAATATAAAAGGAGCAAACTGTTCCATAAAGCTTCCAATAACAAAACCAGATATTTTTATACACTGAATAAAATAACAATGTTAGACTAAAATGTTATAGTGATCATTAGATAAAGAAGTCAGGCAGGTAGAACAACGCAAAAGAAAAAACAGAAAATCCTACCTTGTAATAATGGGTGGGTTTTACTATCTTCATTTCAACTGGCTAAATTCATATTCAGTTTTTAGCAACAATGAATGTTATTATTTATATCTGTGGATTTATTGTGTAACTACAACACATGTGCATGGTTCATTATAAAGCCTAATATAGAAGATCCTTTCCCAGAAGGATGTCATCATCTATAACTTGGCAGAAAACACATCGCACTGGATTCATCCTCACAAAATAAGAAGCAGCAGAAAAAGCTCTGAGGACGAATGGACCCAGGAACCAAGTGAGAAAAGAACTGATATCTCAGCTCCAGATCAGGACTCAACTTCCTAGTCCACAAGACTGATGGCCATAGCAGGATATGCCAGTGAAAGGAAATGGTCCTTTGGAGTAATGACCTTTTTGGGTGCTGCTGTTGTTCCTTACTAAGATAATAATCTGAACTAAGTCACTGGAATCAACTGGTTTGCACTTGAAACCTAGGATATAAAACTGACACTTGAGATATTGATAAACTTTCCTTCACTTACTAATTGGTGGTTGTTAGGGCTTCAAGCCAATATCTCTGCCAAACATATGACCCTTTGGAGGAAACAGTAGAGAAGAAAAGAAATGGAGCTAGTAATGCAGTAAAATGCAAGAAAATTATAATTAACAAGGTGACTAAGTGGGTCAATCAATTTTTTATTTATTTTTTCCAATGAAGGAAAATGGCTGCCAATTGGTTTCCGAACCCAATTCAAAGTGTTGGTTATGACCTATAAAGCCCTACATGGCATCGGACCAGGTTACTTATGGGACCGTCTGCTGCCCCATGAATCCCAGTGGCCAGTTAGGGCTCACAGAGTCGGCCTTCTCCAGGTCCCGTCAGCCAGACAGTGTCGCCTGGTGGGGCCTAGGGGAAGAGCCTTCTCTGTTGCGGCCCCGGCCCTCTGGAACCAACTTCCCCCGGAGATCCGTGTCGCCCCCACCCTCTCCACCTTTCGTAAATTACTTAAAACACACCTCTGCCGGCAGGCTTGGGGCAGTTAACATCTTGCCCCTAGCCAGTGTATGTCTGTGTGTATGTTGAATGATTGGTTTTTCTTTTAAATTAGGGGGTTTTATATATATGTATTTTAACTGTTGATTTCTATTATGTTGTGAGCCACCCTGAGTTCTCCAGAATAGGGCGGCATAGAAGTCAAATTAATAATAATAATAATAAAATATGTTAACTAAAAGAACATCAGTGGTGACGGTGTTGATTCAAACATTTTGCTGAAAGTAATGAATACTCACTGTAAGAATTTAGTTTGTTAATTCAAAAAAGAGATGGCCCAAAGGTGCTTTTTCTCAGGAGGCAGATGGACTTTCTTGTGTTTCTTTTGAAGACGTTTCACTTCTCAACCAAGAAGCTTCTTCAGCTCTGACCAGATCTCCCTACCATCTACTCCCTACCATCTAGTCAGAGCTGAAGAAGCTTCTTGGATGAGAAGCGAAATGTCTTCAAAAGAAATACAAGGAAGTCCAGTTGCCTCCTGAGAAAAAGCATCTTTGGGACAACCATACCTGGATGACTGAGAACCTCCATAGACAAAAAGGAGATGTAAAAATTATAAGTTGACAGAAAAGTTAAAATAATAAAGAAGGAAGATTGCAATAGACATTGGATGCATTTTAAGAGCATCGAGTCAGTTTGGTCTAGTGGTTAAGGCACTAGGCTAGGAAGTGGGAGACGGTGAGTTCTAGTCCAATTTTAGCCAGGAAAGTCTTTACTCTCTCTCAGCCCAACATACCTGAAAGGGTTATTATTGTTGTTGTGGGGAAAATAAGAGGAGGAAGGTGTTGGGTATGAGTTAATTGTAAAAATAATAAAGGTGGGAACAAACAAGTAAGTAAATACTTATGTTGAACTATCCCCTCACTTCTAAAAGTATTAAATTGGCAATACTATTGAATGAAATAGAATAAAATTAAAAATTCTAGGGTATACCAACAAATTAAAAAGTCCAATAGTACTGAGTTTGAATCATACTCCTACAAGATGTATTCTTTGCAAATCTTCTGAAGAGAAAGTACACACCTTAGAAATCTGTGAATAACATAGTGTTTTTTGTTTTTTTAAAAGAAAATACAGAGGATCATAAACCAGCTAGGTTGGAATCCAGTTTGGTAGCAGGGCAAAAATGTTGAGGAACAATAAAGGTGACTTCTGCAAAAGAAAGACATGCATCCCAAAATATTTTTTTCCAGGATCCATGTACATACAGGTAATTTAGTAGACTTATACTTGGATTTCATAAGTCTTTTAATAATGTCTCTTGAGTGAGCATAGCAAACAAACCTTAAGAACTATTGGCCTAAGTCAACTAATACCGACACAACTTTGGGATTTCTTTGCCATGACTAACATGACTACTGTTCCTTTTATGACTAAATTAAATTGGTAAATAGCCAAAGAACAAAAAGCAGAAAATTGGGTAGGTAAGGAGCTTTCATAAGTGGTAGAAAGTAAGAAGTAATGTGGAAACACAGATGAGCAGGAAGGTGATCACCAATAGTCAACAAAATAATGTTTCTGCTATTGAAGAGAAAAGAGTATATTAATAACTCTGATTTTGTGTGACTTTACGATACTGAATCCAAAGTTACTAACGAAGAAATTAATTATTTTTAAATAATGCTGCTTTTCCACAGATTACACATGAACAAGCTGTTTATCTACCTAGATGTTTACTTTCTCAAGAAATAATTGTTACTATTATAAGTGATATCTCTCCTATTGAGAAGCAGAAGTCATACCTTGATTTTTTTCAGTCCTATTTGAAGTTAATAACAAAACATTTTTAATGAAGATTTTATAATTTCCTTTAATGAACTGTAAGTTTAAAGGCTGGTAAAGAATCTGCATATTCTGCAAATTATCACTCAATCTCCTAAATGTTAATACACAAATTTTAGCAGTAACCCTGGAAGGCAATGTACAATTTAGATTTCCTTATATTATCTACTCTGTGCAATCTAGTTTTATAAAAGGGTGACATATAATGTCAAACTACAATTTAGTAATGCTAGTGAGCACTGATGATTTCATTGAATGCAGATAAGACCATTGATATGATACAATTCAACTTTTGTGGAGCACATAGTATCCTGATATGAATTTTCTACCTTTTTATTAATTGGATTACAAAGTGGTATTCTCATTTCCTTTACTAGAATGGAATTATTATGTATTGAGATATCTCATGGAATTTGTCACCAATGCTCTTTATCTTGTCTTATATTTCATTCGATATTGGGAAAACTGGACTGCCTTTCCACACATGGAAAGGATATTCTGGATGTAAAAACAGCTGGAGTAAACCAAACTTTTTTCATATATGTTGATGTTAATTAATTATAATATTCTATATTAATATACATTGACATAGAATAAGGGTTTGAGGCAGTTCAGTTTGAGCAAGTTTCATATACAGTACTTTGGAGAGTTTTGATGTGTTGGTGGAAATTTGTAAAAATTGGAGCTTTACTTGGGTATTTGAATTCTTGAAATACTTTGGCGTAGTTATTCTTAAAAAAGATGCTGAGTGGGGGGGGAGCTGCCAATGCCGCTGCCCTTTGGCTTGGCAAATCCCCCCCAAGCAGCCATGATTCCCCCTCCCCAGCCAGCCAGCCACCATCCCCTGACCTATTCTTTGCCTGACCAGCCGGCTGGCACAAAACATTACTACTCTTCTCGTTGGTGGTGAAAGCCTAATGGACCTGAGCAAGCTGCTGACAGCACCAGCCTGAGGCACAGGAGGGAGAGGGAGGATTTTTGATGCCAGACTCTTTAACTTCTTAAAAGTTTACTTGATGCAGAATGCATATCCTTCCCTTTCTGCATCAAGTTAAACAGTCTGATAGCAAAAATCCAATAGCGGGGAAAAAAAATCCCAGTCTCATGCACGGGGAATCTGCACTGCCTTCCTCCCCCTCCCCCCATGCCTCAGGTCGGCACCACCAGCAGCTTGTGCAGATCCATTAGGCTGCCGCCGCCACCCAAATGCCTGACCCGCCCAGCACAAAGGGGGCAAAACGGCTGGCTAGCAAGCCCCGTATACAGGTGGTGGAGCACGCCTATGCCCAACAAGCCAAAGGCCACTCTGAGTGGGAAAAGCCGTGTCCCCACTGACACCATGGCCCCCCAGTCCCAGCCAGGATTGCGGGCCTCCCCTCTGTCTCTGCTGGACCTGGGTGGCCCTGACACCAATGGGGATCCAGATTTCCCTGCTCGGGGTGGCCTTTTGCCTGCTTGGCGTAGGCGTGCACCTCTACGTGGGGCTTGCTAGCCAGCTTCTTCGCCTCCTTTGTGTTGGGTGGGGCTGCTGCTCTGGGTGGTGGCGGCCTAATGGACCTGCGCGAGCTGCTGGCAGCAGCAGTTGTGCGCAAGCCCACAGAAATGGCTCTGAGTGCCGCTTATGGCACATATGCCATAGGTTCGCCACCATGGCTCTAGGCTAATACAGCCAGTCAGGGTAATAGACCTTATGGCTGGTCTGCACCGTAACATTTCAATACTAGATGTTGTCTCTTCCTAAGATTTAAAATCCTATTCCATAAATTCATATTTGCTTGCTCTAAATCATTAACACATGCAGCTAAGGTATTTGGCTCCTTTTGAAGGGAATTATATTTAGTGATTATAGTTGATGTTAGAGAAAACATTTCAGTGTCAAATTAGATTTGCAGCTATTACATAAGATTAAAAAAAACATACTGTCACTGAAAGCAAAAGGGTTTCTAAGTAAACCTTACATCAGCAGCCAAAGCATTCCCATTCATTGCTTTAGGAAAGGGGCTGCGAGAAAGAAGCTACAAAGTACCTCTCAGATTGCTTAATGTTATTGTTTTTGAGTCAAAGCTGATTTGTTCAGGGCAACAGATCTTACAGGATTGGCCTTATGGTGCCCAAGCATAGTCAAATCAGCCTAGGTAATGTCACGATGCTAATCTTTCTATAATTACTACTAAAGGAAAAAAACATTCTGGTCAGAGAAACATGGTTTTAAAGTAAAAAAAAATAGGGTTACAAAAAATAAATCTCCAACTTTAAAAAATATAAAGATAATAGCTTTCAGAAAGAGTTTGGTTCCTAACTATGAAATGCAATCCCTGAGCAGTTAAGCCTCCTGCTTCTTCTGCTTTCAGAGAAGAAGTCAAGAACTTTCTTTTTCCAAACCTATGAATTGGAAGATTAATTATGTAAGGCATTTTAGTAAATAAAAACACCCACTGGATTTTAAGTGGTTAGAAGACAAAGCACTGTACAAACAAATGACATTTACTTGGGGAGGGAGTATATTTAAGGTCTCATTTTTTAAACATTTGTTTGAAAATATTGAGCATGGTTTTATTATTTATACAGCAATGAAAAATTTAAATATATATTTATACGTTTAGGTACCTCAGGAAGCTATATGTGTCTCAGAAATAAGTCCTATTGATTTCAATTCAATTTATTCTCAAGCAATAGGGCATGAAATGCTTGAACTTTACCACCATTGTTAGCCCTAAATTTTCATAATTTTCATAAATGCTTAAGTTGTTTCCAACATATTTATAAAACATTACAACAAAAGTATATACTCATAATACATGTTTCTCAGCCTTGGTAGCTTTAAGATGTCTAGACTTCAACTCCCAGAATTCCCCAGATAGCTTGTTGATTGAAGAAATTTGAGAGTTACTGAGTTGAGAAACATTGATATCAGGGATAGAATTATAGAGTCATATAAATGTTTAATTACACAAAATGACTTTGTTGCTTTGTGGATGCTATTTTAGAATCGTAACATCTGTCCTCTCTCTCTCTTTCTCTCTCTCTCCCCCTCCCTCCACTTCCTTCCCTGGATTGTGTATGTTTTTAATGTAAATACACTACAATTATAAAATCCACAATCTGGCCATTCTAGGAAGCAAACATAGCTCTCCTGCTCCATGCATTGCCTTTAGTCGGTGTCATACTCTTTTTCATTTTGTAGGAGGTGACAAGGCTGAGTCTAAAGGTGAGGTAAAATGTGTCAGCAGACATGAGTCTCTGCACACCCACAAGAGTCTAAGTCCGGCCCACCTTGAATGCCTTTCTTAACTCCCGCTAATTTCCCTTGACCATTAGTAGTTCAAATTCCTGTAGAGAGCTTAAGCTTGCAATAAATCTTTATACTCATTTGAACTGCCTGAATCTCCTGATTTCCCCAGCGCTTGACAATTTTAATGCTAAAATTCTTGTACACTTTATTTCACGGAAGTTACTGTTACACACAAAAAGAGAGAAAACGGAATAAAAATAAGTAAGCTTCCGCTGTATAATTTTTAAAAAAGATCCTCTATGATCTTTATTTAGAAGAAAAGTTACCAATATTTTTGAGTCATTTGTTACAAAACACATTAATTCATATCTGTAAAAAGCTCTCTTGGAAAATAATTAACATATGGATACAACAGGCTGAAAATAAAATTTGGCTCCAAAATTTACATTCCCCAAAGTACTGACTTTCTACTTAAGAAGAAAAAAGAGAGCAAAAATGTGGTTTATTTGCACTAACGTGAATGACGTTTGATAATTATTATTAGATTATGGGTTTGATCAGAAAATCATGTTATTTCACTTGGAAATTTAAAATAATTGTTTCAAACAGTATAAACATTGCATATATTAATAGAAGGCAGTTTGAAAACCCCTCTTTCTAATGGGGAGGAAATTGATTTGACTTCTGCAATGCCTTTACATGAGACTGTCCTTGAAGACTACCGGAATTTTCAGTTGGTGCAGAATGCTGCAGTAATGCATGCTTCAATATGCCCATGTATATCTCTGTTTTGCAAGCTGCACAGGTTGCCAGTTTGCTTCAATGTAGGATTCTGAGTGCTGGTCATTACCTATAAAGCCCTACATGGCATAGGGGGTTGGTCTGTCTTCTATCGTATTTAACTAGTCAATTTGATCAGGTCGGGTTCGCTGGGTCTGGGTTCCATCAATTAAACAATGACATTATTGGGCCCTGGAAGCACACCTTTTCTGCAGCAGCACCTATCCTCTAGCTTAACATTCCTCCCAAGACTGAAATGACCTCCACCCTAAGGATATTTTGAAGCACCCCTGTAGACATGGCTCTTAACATGGGCCTTTGGAAAAAATGATTGTTCCCCCTTTCTTCCTTTTCTTTCTTCTTCTATGGGTTTGGTTTCTTTGCCTTGTTCTTTTGTTGTGTGCTGTTTCTGTGGGTTTTTTTTTAATTGCTCTTTGCTTTAAATGTTTTCTAACCATTTTTAAACTGTCCATAGTCTATTTTATTTTTAAATTATAAAACCCAAAATTTCTCAGGACCCGAAAGGGAGAAAGATGGATCAGTACTATTTGTGATTGCAGTTATACATATGTTGTCTACTTCCCACCCACACTGTTTTTAAAGTTTTCCCTTTATATTACATTCCAGTTCCTCAGCCACTTCTGAGAATAGATCAGATATTAACATGAATGAACGGTGGTGGCCTGTAGCACAGACAAAACTTCTTGGATGGAGAAGCAAGTGCATAAACCTATAATCTAGAGATTTGTAACATCTGAGTTGTTTTTTTTCTCAAATCTGAGCTTAAATATCTCAACTTCTGCAAGGTACTGAATTTGTTAAATATTCAGCAAAGAATTTTATGTAATTTGGAAAGTCAAATGCTATGCATCTTGCATATGTTCAGATATCCTTGGATAGCAATACTTCAGCTGACTAAAATAAGCAGGGTTGATCCAAACCAAAACTAGTAAAATGTAGTGGTTAAGATGTAGGACTTAACTCTGGTAATTGGTGCTCATTCTCACTGTCTACAAAGCCACTAGATAAATTTTGCCCAGTTTACTTTCTCAGCTCAAACTATGACACAATTATTGTGGGCATAAGATTAGCTGATATCCTTCAGCTCTCAGGAAAAAAAGCTAAGATATAAATGCAAGAGATATAAAATCTGATTAAACGTTTCTTTAATTGGGAATTAATAATAGAATTTATTAATATAAAAACATATTCTTTGCTCATCTAAGCAGATATATACAGAATTCAAAGTGAATTGCCAACAATTTATATTCACCTTTCATTTTTTTCCAAATAATTTCAGTATGTGGTTTTTATATACAATAATAATATAGAAAGCAAATAGATGGTACATTCATGGAGAATATCTATATGTTTCCTAAGAATCGACAATGACCTGATAGCATATTATCAATGTCACAAAGTTTATTCACTATCACATAAATTGCTTAATCTGGGTTGGGATACAGTTCATGTGCTTTGCTCCTGTTTTCAAGAAAATTGTTTATTTTCCTAGCTTGTGTATCCTAAGATTAAAAGCAGGTTGCTATCTATTTGAACTATTTGCTATCTCTACTCAGTACTTCTATGATGCTTGTTAGTTTCTGAATCTCAGGCAGAGATATAAGATACAAAATTAACATCAACGCAACTGCTTCTGCTTTTAACTAATTCAAGTTCTGCCCTACATTTTAATAGCAGAATTCTGATTGGTTGAAAGTTTGATTTGAAAACAAACTGGAAATATAAATCATGATTTGATCATGGCTCATTTGAACAAATCACAGTGTCAGTTAAAAGGAGTTTAAGAACAGAAATGAGAACTTAATGCACTTGTTAAAAGAGAACAGTTTAACATTAATATTGCCTATTCAATATAAAGCTTTGCTTAAAAATGTTTTCTCTCTCATTTTCCCAGATGAATCCAAATGAAAGAAAATATATGTTCCACTCTAAACAAAACATCTTGCTTATTGATACCAAAATAATAATAAATATTTCCATAATTCACAAAGTAGGTATAAGGGCTCAAAAACACCTGGAACACTTTCATAAAAAAATATAAAAACTGAACAGGATTTAAAATGAATAAATTCTAACTGTATTTAGAAATTATGCCAATTAAAAAATAGCCTATTCTCATCATGCAGAGGGCTACTGTTTGAGAAGGACAAGCCCACTTCGTTCCTCACACAAAAATTATACTATTCCTTATCTCCTAAAAATTATACTGTAATTAAATGTTTATCTAAACATGAAATTACTGGATTATTTTCTGCCACTTAAATCAAAGTAATATAACTCATAACTTTAAACTACTATTCAGGCTATATTAAGTAGCTAAATGAATTATTAACCAGTAAAATAATATAACATCTTATGAGAATAAAGGGGAAAACTCCGGCAATCTAGACTTTGAATTTGAATTTATTATAAGGAACCTTTTTATTTAGCACTACCCCAAAGAGAAATGGAACCCTGCCTAAACTATGTATTTTTAAAATCATTCACATTTAAGTAGGTGAATTTTAAGAAAAAGCCATGCTTGTATATCTTTTGTATCTATATAAAACATGCGTGCACACACAATTTTATTAAAAAAAGGTTTTTTTTTTACCAAGTTAAATGATCAACCTGAAAGGACATAGAAGAAAGAAAAATGATAAAAATGATTTAAAAAGTGTTGAAAATAATCGAAAGCAAATTAAAAAAGGAAAGAGATAAAGTACTTAAAGACTTCTGATCATCTTTACAGCGGCTACATGCATACTTTATATCGTTTCCCTCCTTCACAATTACATAACATAGTTCCATTCAGCCCTTTTTATTCAGTAAATACAGAAACCACCTGTTCATTTTTTATCCATTTTCAGCAAAATGTCCATAAGGGGGATGCAGTCTTTTTTTAAAAGTTGTTTTTCCTTCTCAAATCAAACAAGTCAATTTAGCCATTCCTAAATACAAGTTCTACTGTCTTCACAGCCCACTCTTCCATTGTTTCTATTCTGGTATTCTTCCATCTTTGTGCATACTGTATAATAACCTCACTGCCATTGCCATGCTTAAAACCAATTCTCCATGAGTTTTTTTCTGTTTGACTACCTTTCGTTCCTTTTTGACCTCAGGTTTGTAGGAATATCTTAAAATTAAGATTAACAGGTAAGATGCCTTTATGGAAAGCTACAATAATTCAGAGTCCACTTTTAGAACTTAACTGTTTTAAGGAGTTGTTACTCTGTGTTCCCATTTGTGGCAGTATCTGAATTTAAAGATCATATCATCTGGAATAATCATTCAATTTAAAAATATCTTTCCTGCTTTTAGTCATGCATTGCAACCAGTCACAAGTCCATAGAAGAAATTGCCGTATATGTTTATTTCTTGTTTCTATTCTACTCCTGCTTTGGGCTGGCTTATATGGACTTTCTTGCAAATAACCATTGCAATATTTATTATAAGGTGGCCATACACTGGAGGAGCTTTCCTTCTTAAATTCTTATCTACCAGAAATAACATAGATTCCTGACATTATATTTGCAGGCACATTTCCAAATACAGTACTTTAAAAGCTATATTAAACGATCACATAAGTATTATTTTAATTAAATATCCTTTGAAACTATGCCTTTTCGGAATGTATTTCTAGCAAAGATAATGTACTCTTAAAGGCAAGGATTACTGTTTCTGCTTACATGTTGTAGACATAAGTTTAAGACTATTGTAAAAGATATTGTAGCAAGTACTGTTAGCTTGTTGTTGTCTTTTAATTCCTTGTGTGTTTGCAATTCAAATATAATAACTAAGTTGACTGCATTAACGAACCCCAGAAACAATAGACCCTCAGATACTTTCCCTTTTGACTATCCATCTATAATATTCACCTATGAGACATCATAGCTCATAATGCTTTCAAGAGGCAAAATCAGGTAATACTTGACTCAGAGCTGCTGTAGAAAATGGCAACCTGGTGTCAAGATCTCTTTCCATCATATTTAGTCATACAGTTTAGTTCCAGGACAATATAATGCCCAATAATGAAGAATGTGAATAGGAGACACACAATGTAGCATTGTGAAACATGTAATTAATATTAAATATTAATTTAAAACAGGGATTCTCAACCTTGGCAACTTTAAGACTTGTGGACCTCAACTCCCAGAATTCTGGGAGTTGAAGTTCACAAAGTTGCCAAGGTTGAGAACCCCTGATTTAAAAGGATTGGAAAACAGTACTACTTTATGAAAAACAGCATAATGTCCATTTAGCTTCCCATGAGAAGTCTTTTCTCTAGCCACTATTCTTGGGAAAGCTATCATGAATTTGAAAAGACTCGATCTTAGGCTGGTTTAGACATTGCCATATGAATACCTGGTTCTTTTTTCTTTTTTGTTCTCCCCCTCTCTCTCTCTTTTCTTCTTCTATACTTTTCTTTCTCGGTTTATGTTCTGCTTTTGAATTCTTTTTTTCTCTCTTATCCAATGAATTTGTGATAAAGCAGGAACATAAAAAAACATGCTAAGAATGGTAAAAAGCCTTACTGTCAACAAATGTAAGCCTCTAATTCAATGCAGACATGATTCCTTATGCCACAATTTAGATCAAAGTATATTTCATTATTTGTATCATTTCTGAAATTCTTCATGAGTATCTTGCTTTCTTATATCCCTTAAAATACTACAATCAACAAAAGCAGAAGAGAATGGCTGTAAGAATGGAAAACTAACTTCAATGAGAAACTGAATATATTCCACAAAGTAGCTGAAGTAGAATATTTGGATGTAATCTATTCAAACCCTTACTCAGTAATAGTCATTTTAATACAATTGAAGTGAGCTGAATACATTTTGCCTTATCTGATTTGAAGATTGGGCTATTGTTTACCATAATAATCATTACAAAAATATAAGTAATTGATTAGAACAATAGAGAAAGCAGATTGGTCCTTGGAATTTTTTGTTATGTCCTCATTAATTTATTCTTAATAATCTATCTAGCACTCCAGACACTTCAAGGAGAATAATAAAGACAAAGGTATTTATGTATGAGTCATTAAAATGGAAGAATTTGACCTGACCACATGTAACATTTCTTTATCATAGAAATATTTGTGCACAATTATCAGTCTCCTTAGAGCTTAAAAATGGTTTATGTGACAATAATTTGCCAGAATATTTGAGAAGATTTAAGCAACCACTATTCCAGGGTGAAAAACAAACAGTATGAATAATCACTACATGACCTAATAATTCCACTTATCACCTCTACTGACAAGCAAAGCATCCACCAACTACTATGTTTTATTACTATTCCTATTCGTTCCCCTTCTCTTCCCTTCCTAGGGACACAAGTAGTATCTTATATAAAGGAGAAGTAAAGTGGGTGTTAGCACCATTTTGATCACACTGCATCTTCTCCACATTTCTTTACTCAAGAGCTTTGTTTAAGAATGTGAGGTAATATAGAATCCTGAGCAACACTATACCATCAACACCACTGAAAATCATGGTGAAGGCTACTGAAGGCTACCAAGTGTTTCAGTAGAACAGTTTCCTTGTGCTTTTTTCCACATTTGTTATTCATCAGGATACTTGTCCCAGTTTCCTATGTTAAAATCAGGTCTGAAAATAGACTAAAATAAGATCTATAGATGTTGCCTACAAATATGCATGTAATAATACAGCAGTAACCACCTCCCAGAAAGAAGATATTAGCAACCAGCTGAAAATTGTTATGGACTTCCTGACTGAAGGCAGGATTGTTAAGGAATACTTTACACATCCATCTTTTCTTTCCTTTAGCTATTCTCCATGTTCTGGAGCCAAACAATCATATCTGCTCAATGTTATCCATGATATCACTCATCTGTCCCAGGATTTTGGCCAAATCAAAAGTTCTTTCAGTAAAGTAAGACAAGATAATACTCTGAGTGTATCTGTAGACAAGTATAGAATTCCTTGTCTCTTTTTGAAATACTACATCTTTTTCTTGTCCAAGTTGATGAAAGCCCTATTTAAAAAAACAACTCTGAAATATTTTTTTACTTGCCTTCACTGCCACAAAACTGTCCCAATAATTATTTCTTTTCTATGTTTGATTGGGAGATAATTCATATTAGTCTCTAACTCTGAAGTAAATCATGGATTTAAAGTGAACTGCATTAGATGGGAAAGGTGGAATCCCAAAACAATATTAGGAAACAAAGAGAAGTTCTAATCATTCCAACAAGAAATTAATCTGCTACTTGATAGTCAGCCAATTTAGCTATTTTATGTTCAGTTAGCATGTGTCTACAGATAGCTGATACATAGACACACATGCTCACAAATATCTAAAATACTATATGAGAAATACATGGAAAAGAATCTTATATACAGTACTGATGCATTTTGGGGATCTTCAATAATTTATGTCAAGCCACACAATATTGTAGGTGACAAATCGTTGTATCCCAAGTGAAATATTTTATATTTCCTGTACAGAATTATTTTGAATATGCACTTTGATAGAGCATTCTAAAGTTTATAGAGAATATATAGCATAAATATACAAACCAAATTAATTATAAATGCTTCTTTTATACCCAGATGAAAATCTTAAAGTATACTAGACTATTTGTTTCCAGTCTTCCCAGAAGAATCTGGAGTTTTTGATATGAAAAGGATTATCAGGAATTATCAGGAGACATTTAGTGACATTCTGCTGAGTTGACATGAGGTTTTTTTTCCCCTTTATTTTCTATGAAACTATTAAAGAATGATGTTGAAAGAAAATACCTCTTTGGGCTGTATGATCATTTCTTAGGTATCAAATGGATTGTTCCATCTCTTAACATGTAATAGGCTTTAAAATAGGTTCCATTTTTCTTCTCTAAAGGATTATTCACAATGTAATTGTGTGGTTGTAGTAAATTTCCACCAATACATTTTGCTTTGACAAAGAGATAGCTTTGGTGTTAATATGTTCAAGAATGGTCAAAGAGTCATTGAGGAATTTATTTGTGTATAGCAATACATATAAACCTTATTTGCACAGAACTGAGTTTTGTGATGAAACAACATTCCCTTGTACTGTAATGTTATCTCTGCCCCATAGGCAGTTCTCTCAAATAGACCGTTCCCCACAGACATTTCTCTCAAAAGTTTTATTTTTCCAGAAGCTAGTAAAATTTTGGCTTTTTTGGAAGGCCTCTGGGGATTGACTGTGAAATCATTGGCATCAGTGCTAGTTTTGTTGTTACTGTGTGATCCAGACTATCTGTTTCCAAATGGTCATTTTCATTTACTCCATTAGGAATTATTTTATTAACATATAACTATTTTTAAGTTCTGAGATTGTCTTTTCAGCGTATCATCCAGAAAGATAAGATAAGAAGCAGGGATATAGCAGCATACTGACATGCATTGGAATGGAAATCTCAATCCAATATCCTCGACTTACCACAGTTCATTTAATGACCGTTCAAAGGTACAACGGCACTGAAGAAAGTGACTTATGACCATTTTTGACCGCTTACTGCTAGCAAATACCTCCCGCCGTCCGGTACACTCCCACAGAGAGGGCCTCCTCAGGGTGCCGTCGGCCAGACAATGTTGACTGGCGACCCCCAGGGGGAGAGCCTTCTCTGTGGGAGCTCCAACATTTTGGAACGAGCTCCCCCCCGAACTCCGTACGATGACGGACTTACGCACCTTCCGTCGGGAACTGAAAACTTTCCTTTTTCAACAGGCCGGCCTGGCATAGAAGCTCCGGCTCCAACCGGGTGAAAATGTTTTAGGGGGATTGTCTAATTTTTAGGATTTTTGTAATTTTTAGGATTTTAGGATTTGTATATATTGGGTTTTATAGATTTTATGGCCTAATTTGTTTAATTTATTTTTAAATATTTTAATTTTGTACATTTATATGTTTTTTAAATTTTAAGGCTGTAAACCGCCCCGAGTCCTTCGGGAGAGGGGCGGTATAGAAATTTAATAAATAAATAAATAAATAAATAAATAAATAAATTTTTCACACTTAGGACCGTTGCAGCATCCCCATTTACATTCGGATGCTTGACAACTGGTTCATATTTACGACGGTTGCAGTGTCCCAGGGTCTTCTGATCTCCTTTTGCGACCTTCTGACAAGGAAAGTCAATGGGAAGGCCAGATCCTCTTAACAACCATGTTCCCAACTTAATAACTGCAGTGATTAACTTGACAGATGTGGCAAGGAAAGTTGTGAAATAGGGCAAAACTCACTTAAGAAATTTCTCATCTAGCAACATAAATTTTGAGCTCAATTGCGGTTGTAAGTCGGGGAGTACCTATAGATGATTGGAGAATTCAGTCACAACTTTACAATAGGGAACACAATTAGTTAGAAGGGGAAGTACAGATTTCTGAGCAGAATTATTTGGTGAAATACATGATCAAACTATAAAAGAACTGCAAATATTTTTAAACCTGACAGTTCCTACAAAACATGGGAAGCACGTGACATCTGATAACGAACCACTAATGGTTTATCCACCCGTTCTATACTTGCTGAAAACTCATCATCTGGTATATTATTGGTATAATTGCAACAAACTCTCCTACACCAATTTAGTATTGTAAAGGATGGGGGTGGGGAAAATGCAGAAAACACAGCACCAGGCCATAACATTATAAAATGCAAAGTAGAAAAATAAGAATTTAGAAAATGAAATAGTACTAAACTACCATGTAAATTAGAAATTTGAAACATTAAGAAGTTTTTGCCTGCTTCAAAAAGATATGAAATCAGACACCACAAAGATATCTAAGGAAGACATTATTCAATTAGAGGGCTGCCATTGAAAAGGGTATTTCATAAACGGCCCCCCACCTGGAGAGACATAGAGCATGGTATTAGATTAGGGTTTACATCATAATTTGACATGGTTTAGCTCAATGAACTACAACAATTGCTGTTAGTAAAATGGCTATGTCTCACAATCATTCACACGTTTATATGCATATATGCCAGAGATATATGACTAAATGTTGAAAAAAGAAGCAAGAAAATAGGAGTATGAATTGGGCTATCAGTCTGTTAATTTCTAGAAACTTTGAACTAAACCTAAAGAATTTCAGTTCAAGCAACTCTTATTAACAAAGGTTTAACTGGCATCGTCAAAAAGATCAAAGATAAATATAAAACTGGAAAAGTTGTCAGCAGGGTTGTCAACTTTCCCAAATAGGATAAATTAGTAGGGAGCTAGAATACTTCTCCGAAACGTGTTCGTCCTTTGTTCTTCTTCACCCTCCCTCCCATTTTGCCATGTTCAACCTCAAAATGATCCACTAAAGATGAAAACGGAGATTTCAGATTGATAGGACGTTGGTGCTGCCAAGTTGGGGATGCCCCTTTGATATTGTTTTACTATTGTTGACATTTAGTTGGGTGTATTTATGAGTAGCTACTAGTTTTGATGGTTGCATATACTGCCTCCTGAGTCACAGGCAGAAGGCCTTAAATATTACCAGTTGCTGGAGAGCCAGAGCAGAAGAGAACTTTTGTGCATATGTTGTGTTTTTCAATTCTCAGAATCCTTTGGAAGACCACTTTGTGACACAAAATGCTGGACTACATGGAACTTTGATAAGACCCAAGGCACTCCTTTGGTTCTTGCAATTGATGGCTATGTGAATTTGACCTAATTAGGTATACGTGTTGTTCTGTTTTAGAATCAGAGACATCAAAGCGAGGCAGGAGTAACAAACACAACTTCTTTATTGAGATCACAAACAAACAGAACAGCAAACAAAATGGTGCTGGCTCTTTTATACTCCCCTTGCAGGGACAGCATCAGCCTATCAATGCAAGGCTAGTCTCCCACCTTGTACATGCTCACAAGGCTGGAGACAGCCTGTCTGGTCCTGGGAAACCACATGGTCTGCCCGGGCCTTCTGCAGCCTCCTGAGCCTGCTGAGTCATTCAGCAGGCCCAGGACATAACACCCCTGTCCCCTTGGATAAAATAATAAGTGAATACTTACTGTTTTATAGCAGCATACATATACATGTGTTCAATTAAGTATGTTGTTATTTATAAACACATTATGCCTGCACGCAGGCAAACCCAGTCATTATATATCTCATATTTACATGAATACCACATATTGTTTAATACTATCAAACAAAACACCCCAACTCTGAGTGTACCCTAGTTCAAGAAAACTATTAAGCCTCCCTTACATACATTCTATTTTTTCACAAGACTATTAGGCGTGTCCTGGAATTGACAAGAACCTTACATAGTCTTGTAAATGCTTGGGGGAACCCCTTGCTCACTCTGATCTTCTTAGAGCTGCTGTGGGTGCCAGGCTTGGCAGACCAGGACGTAGATGCTCCCTTGAATCCGGCAACCCTCCATCGTACTGACTGGCCGGAGCCTGTAACCCCAGACCAGAGTTCCTTGGTGGAGTGGAATTCCCCGAGTCCACAATGGACCCCTCTTGGGAGCACTGTCGCGTGAGCCCAAGACCAGCAGATGGAGAAGCCTGTAGTGCCAGTTGGCTGGCCAAATCCATAGACCCAGTGCCTGAGTCAGGAGCCGCCTCGTAGGCAGAACCCTTTTCTGGAGCCAGTGTATCTTCACTTTCACGGAGAGACTGTGGTCCACGATTGTAATCGTGGTCTTCCTCCCCCCCCGAGAGCAGAGCCAGGAGTGGAAGTGTTGCTGGGAAGCCTCCAGCATAGTTGGAAAATTGACCATCTCAGCATTCGTGGAGATATTATGTGAGGGGTTTATTTGTTTGTTGTAAACAAGCCCAGCAGAGGCTTATGGTCTATGTAGACCGTGAAGTGGCGGCCATATAAGAAATCATGGAATTTCTTTATGCCAGCCACTATTGCCAAGGCTTCTCTGTCAATCTGTGCATAATTACGCTCTGCAGATGAGAGAGTCCTGGAATAGTAGGCCACAGGGACTTGTGTCCCATCAGCCTTGAGGTGGCTCAGCACAACCCCAACCCCATAAGGGAATGCATCAAAGGCTATGCATACAGGCAATTGCTCATTGAAATGAGCTAACACAGCATTTGAGATCAGCAAGGCCTTGGCTTCTGAAAAACTCTTTTCATGGACTTGTGTCCACTGCCAAGGAGCCTGTTTAACCAAGAGCCGGTGTAACAGCTCAGCCACTGTGGCCTTGTGAGGTAGAAATGCATGGTAGAAGTTTAACAGTCCCAGAAAAGCCTTTTGAACTTGGGACTTGGGTCCTTCTGAATTGCTTTGAGCTTGGATTCAGCAGGATGGATGCCTTCAGCATCAATATGGAACCCCAGAAATTCAGTGGAGATAACTCCAATCTTACATTTGTCTTACTTCAGCTTCAGCCCTGCTTGGCGGAAATGCAGCAAGACAGCCCTCAGCCTTTTAGCTAAGTTCCCAGATGACTCCCCAGTAATGAGGACATCATCAAAGTAGGGACAGACCCCAGGAATACCACAGAGCATTCTCTCCATCACACTTTGGAATATTCCAAGGGCCACATTAACCCTAAACTGCAGCCTTTTTACCTTAAAGGCTCCCCGGTGTGTCACAATTGTTTGGGCCTCAGCCGTTGCCTCATCAACAGGTAGCTGTTGATAGGCCTGAGCAAAATCAAGCTTTGCAAAGATTTGCCCCCCTTTGAGTGAGGCCAGAATGTGGCTCACCACAGTCACCAGGTAGGCATGCTGCTGCAATGCCTTATTAAGTGTACATTTATAGTCTGCACAAATTCGGACTTCTCCATTGGCCTTCAGTGGTGTGACTATAGGGGTTTCCCATGGACTAGAGTCCACAGGTTCTAAGATGCCCTGCTGGAGCAGCTTGTCCAGCTCTGCATCTATTTTGTTCTTTAGGGCAAAAGGCACCCTTCGGGGCTTGATCCTGATGGGTGTGATGGCTGGGTCTAAACATAAAGCAATGGGAGGTCCCTTGTACGAGCCAAGCTCTGAACTGAACACATCAGCAAACTCCTTGCAAACTTCTGCAAGGCCTGATGTTTGCAGATTGTGAAGTCCAGTCACTTGAATTCCAAGGGCTTCGAACCAATCGAGTCCAATAAGACTCGTACGATCACCCCCAATTACCACCACATCTAGCAGCCCTTCAAAACTCCTACGCTGCACTTTGAGCGTAGTTTCCCCCTTCACGCTGACTCTGGAATTCTGGAAGTCAGTAAGGATTAAATTTGAAGGCCTGAGTTTAACTCGTAGGTCACTTCTGCTGCAAATCTTTTTAAAAGTGTCTAAGGAAATGATTGATAGAGAGGACCCTGTATCCAACTCCATCGACAACTTCACGTCAATGTGAAGCTTCTTTTTAAGTGGCCTGTGAACCCCATTTTTGAAAATGGCCCTACGAGTGTAGAAGCCCACCCTGTTCTGGCTGGGGACCTTGGTGGTACCTTTCAAAGACAATTCTTCTGGAGACCGTTCCTTCTGGCAACCCAGACAGACGGAGGCAATGTGGCCTTGCCTTCCACATGCCCGGCAGATAGCGGAGCGGAACTGGCAGTCAGAGCGCTTGTGGCGTCCTCTACACCCAAAACACTGAGGGAATGAGGTTGTCTGTTGTCTACCTTCCTGAGGCCTTCTTTCTGCTTGCTGCTGAAGCCTGTCTACCTCCAACTCTGGATCTCTTCTGGAATCTCCCGAGCGACCTCGTGATGGATGGTGCTAGGCATTGGGGCAAGCCGCACGGGCTTCACAGCTCCTCCCGCTGCTTTTTCAGCTGCAATCTCTCTCAAAGCATCTTGAAATGAGACATCTTCTTTTGCAAAAAGTTTCTGTTTCAGCTCACGACTTCGCAGGCCGCAAACCAAGTGATCCCGGAGCCTCTCTTCTAGATCCTTCAATGCACACAGCCTAGCTGCTTGTCTTAAGGCAGCAACAAAGTCCTTAGCAGACTCACCAGGCCTCTGATCCCTCTGCTCAAAGGCGTGCCTCCATGCAATTACTGAGAGCTTGGGTTCGAAATGCTCTCGCAGCATCCTCTTTACGTCAGCATACACAATTGATTCCAGTGGTGCTGGGGCTACAAGATTCTCTGCAATATCGAAAGTCTCTTGCCCACAGACACACAGCAATGTAGCAGCTTTAAGGCTGTCTTCTTGAATCTTGTTTACTCAAAAGTAATTCTCTACTCGAGCCATGTAGGAGCTCCAGCGCGCAGGGTGAGAAGTATCAAATTCCGATATACGGCCTAGCTTTGACATCATTACAGTCTGGAGCCTCTTCAATGCCTCTCGCTTCAAGGTATGAGAAGGGGTCCCATGAAGCCGAGCTCACCTCCAGTGTTCTCATACTGGCAGGCAATCACTTCCTCCGGATGCCGAACTTCCCAGCGCTTCAGGCCTCCTCTGGTAAGTCAGCCTAGCTTCTCCTGTTGCTCTTCTTGCAGCCGATCCCACCTTCCTTGCCAATGTTCTGTTTTAGAATCAGAGACATCGAAGAAAGGCAGGAGTAACAAACACAACTTCTTTATTGAGATCACAAACAGAACAGAACAGCAAACAAAATGGCGCTGGCTCTTTTATACTTTCCTTGCAGGGACAGCATCAGCCTATCAATGCAAGGCTAGTCTCCCACCTTGCACATGCTCACAAGGCTGAAGACAGCCTGTCTGGTCCCGGGCAACCACATGGTCTGCCCACGCCTTCTGCAGCCTCCTGAGCCTACTGAGTCATTCAGCAGGCCCAGGACATAACACGTGTGAAATATCCAGTCTTTCTGAATTGACATTTTTCAGATTGTGGTGGTAGTAAGATCACCATGTCATTGATACAGTTTGTCATACTGTACAATAAAATTCATTTTGCATAGCTCAGAATGACATTCCATAACACAATAGATTATCCTGGCAGAGTTCCAGTTATATATATGTACACATACATGTATATATATGTATGTGTGTCATCATTAAAAAAATAAAATAGAGTTAAAGCTTTTATCTTAATTTCAGTGATCAACATATATTATGAATACAAATCCTGTTATTCAATATTATAGCGAATTTCTCACTTTGACTGTATTACATATATTTCTAAATCTATTTCATTCATTTACTAGATATGTTCTTCAAATGAATATTTTTTCTTTTAGTTTATATTCATATTAGCCCTGACATTTAGCTATATGGTTTAGGTGTTTTCTTGCCAAATGGCTGTTATAGAGGCACAAGGACTTTAGATAAAAGCTTTTTGTGTAGCTTTCCATCAATTATTTCTTTGAGAGAACTTTGCAAATTCTATTGTGTTTCTGGATCTATAAATATAGGCTACAGAAAAAAATCTTAAGTGGAATATTTTCAAGTCTATTTTGTGTGTGTGTGGGGGGGAAATCTGCAGTTTTAAAATTTGCAATGAAAGAATTGCAAGTTATTTATTTTGTCAATATATAGGCAGAATAGATGTAAAGCTATCTATTGTGTAAAAGCACAACAAAGAAGAGATTTAATATATAGAAATGCTCTTTTCCTAACTCCACAGACGCCTGAATTAATTCCAATTGAAGATGAAATTAATATTTAAATTTACTTTCAAATTTAAAGTTTCTAGATCAGCTTTTTTAACGTCCAGATCGATAGCAATTCTCATACTGATTTATTACCTCTGAGACTTAGTGCTTAATTATAGGCCTTTATGGCTTTTGATAATAGTGTCCCTTTAATGCACTTTTTTTTTTAAATATCCATTCAGTCATGTCTGATTCTTAGAAACTTCTTGGATAAGTCTTTTGGCAAGTTTTTTTTCCAGAAATGGGTTGCCATTGCCTCCTTCCTGGAGCTGAGACAAGAAGACTGGCCCAAGATCACCCAAGTGGCTTTAAGCCAAAAGAGGGACTAGAACTCAGTCTCCTGGTTTTTAGCCTGATGTGGCTCTTATGCACTTATTTTGTAATGCCTAAATAAAATAAATATATAAAGAGAAATTATACTGTTCATTATATCTCAACCACATGCCCCTCTCCATCCTGTCTTCTTATTGGATAGAGAGAAACAGTTAGAGAGTAATAGGACCCCCCCCACCCCCACTGTATTTGATGTTAGTTTTTGTTTTTACATTAACTTCAGTATTCCACTTGTTTGCATCTAATCTCAGAATATTGACCATGGATATCATTTACTCTCCAGTACTCAACAACCCTATAAAATAAGGCTGAAAGAAAGAGGTCTAAGTTCAGCCATACGTATCAAGTCAAATTTGCTTCTTACTTTGTTTTGTGGCTTTATTTATCTGGTGACATATACCAAAGATACATCATTTTATTAAAAAATTCTATTTAAGGTTATAACAGCATGTAAATGTCAATCCTTTCAACCACATATTCTCTCACTTCATCCATTTATTTATTGTAAACAGTTTTTGGTCCATTTTATCACTCTTTTTTTTCATTTCTTTTGAATTTCAATAGACATTTATACATTTTATCAATAACATCTTCATCCTTTGTACTCAATTTTATTTAAAACTCATTCTTGTAATGCTCAAAACCAAAAATTCTTTTATCTATTAAATCTTTCTAGTAATTACACATAAGAAAGCCATTAATAAGTGTATTATCGCCAGATCGTCTCTTGATTTTATTGTGGCATTGTTCTTGCAAAATTCTAGTTTTCGTATGTCACAATAAGTTAGTCATTTGTGTTTACTTATTATTTCTTTTCTATACAATGCTTCTTGTGCTGCCAGCCATTAAGGTGTTTTCAAGCACAAGCTGGGTTTATATCCATATTCTTAATATAGTATGTCTAACAAAATGATTTTTTAAAATCTACGCTAACCTTTGTTTTATCGTACCATATATATCTATGCCATCCAAATCTCAATTCATATCCTTCTAATTCCAAATACCTATTGTTTCTCAGCAACATCCACTCTTTCATCCAAACTAAACAGCAAGCTAATTTCAAATCAGGTAACCCCAATCCTCTTCATCAATTTTATATCTTACAATACTTTATATTTAATTTGTGTTTTCCCCCTTGCACAAATTTAGTTACTATAAATGCGTCATCTTTAGGCTGGTGTTTTCAGCTTCTTGCTCCTAGAAGCACGAAGCCGAAAACACCAGCCTGAAGATGACGAATGGGACTTCCTCGAAACGCCAAGACACTTCCAATTTTACGTGGGAGAAAACCCGAATAACCAAAGAGAGAGAGAGAGAGAGAGAGTTCATTTAATCCATTTCTTTATTACTTATTCATTCATTTAATCCATTTTATTGCCACCTGCTGAGCCACTTATGGAGGGTTAACACAATAAAAAAAATTACCAACCATTTACTGGGAGGAGCAAATCAAACGTTTTATACCATTTCTGGTGCAGTGGGTCCACTTATAAGTCAAAGCCTGCTGGAACAATCAAATTTTAAGTTCCTTCCTGAGGCCACCTAGGTCAGAACTATATGAATAATATTCCACAACAGACAAGGTATGACTCCTTCATCCCAAAGTAGCATTGTTTAATTGATGAACTCAGATCCTGAAAACCTGGTCAGATTTTATAAGCAGTGAATATGCCATAAATATCTAGGACCTGTGCTATGAAGGATAGATGATCACTAGCACCTTGAATTGTACCAGAACTCCTATTGTAATCATGGCACCTAACAAAATTACGGTGTTAAATGAATTTACTATTTGCACAGGGGCAGCCCGATAGCTCAGTGGTTAAAATCTGGGCTTGTCAGTTGGAATGTCTGGGTTCATGACCTAAGTGCTCATGATGGGGTGAGCTCTCATTAGTCATCCCAGCTCCTGCCAAGCTAGCAGTTTGAAAGTATGCAAATGTGAGTAGATAAATAGATACTTCGGTAGAAAGTTACAGCCTTCTGTACTTTCATGCTGGCCACATGATGACAGAAATGTCTCTCAGACAATGCAGGCTCCATCAACTGAGAATCAGAGATTGGACAGGGAAAACCTTTAAGCCTTTTAACCATAACTATTGCAACATTTTGGACCATCTGTAGCTTTTTAATAGTACCTGTAAAGCACATTGCAGTAATCCAGCTGTATTGTAAAAGGTATGAGTGACTGTGAGAAGGATATCCTGTTAGAATTGGTGCAAAGACCCTCATGACCATAGACTACTATCTGCTCTTTGGCCAACATCTCTTGGCCAACATGCCCTTCAAACAGCAACTGTGAGTCCAAGGGTGACATCAAATTGCAAGCCAACTTCGTTTGGGTAAGTGCTATCCCATCCAGACCTACAGATGGAAGCTCCCTGGCAATAAATAGCCCACATACCCATAGCCATTTGGTTTTACTAAGGATGATGTAAGCAAGATCCCGACAACCTCCAGATACTGTGACAGAACTTTGACAGCATCACTTGGTCAACTTAAAGGTTGAGAAGTATAACTGTTATCATTGTAGGAAAAGGAGTTGCAGAACCTGGGGGCTGCTGTACTGGTGAAACTTGGTAGTGGGTGCTTTTGGCCAGCTGAGCCAGGAGACAAAGGTGAATCTTTAAGAACATGTTCCTACTTAAGTACCCAAAACTAAGGATCACTTATCTCCAAACCTATTTAACCTATTTACCCTCAATGCATGGATTTTTTTAATTATCTTCAGGAAGGAAGATCTTAGCTACTCATTACATTCACTACAGGAAAACAACCTACCATATTAGAAGAACACCCCCCCCCCAAGGTTAGGATTTCTGCTCTTCCTGTTCTTATCTCTTGCAGGAAATTAACTCATATATGGTGAAAGAGATACCTAGAAAAAGGAAGTCTCTGGTTTTTCACTGTCCTGTGAAGTTTTTACTGCTGGACTCAAAGTGGACTGCTCTGACTGGCAATGCTATTAGTAGGGAGCATTCATTCAATAGACTGAATACAAAGTGGATGCTAATCTTGTGAAGAATCCAACAAACAACTTTGTCATTTCTGGAAGCAAACTTGATTTTAGGGTAGAAGAAGCTGAGCCTATCTAACTTCAGACTTCCAAGAATAGCCCCAACACATACAGTTGCCATATTAAAAATGCAGTCTCTCTTGGAGCCTCTTATTCTAACTATACAACAAAGGCCAACTCAATCCTATATCAAGAACACACCTATAAATGAATCCATAAATGTGACAACAAAACATCTGTTACATCTGTGGAACTCAAAATGGGATAATGGGAAATAATAAGCAAAGGTGATGCAGTATGAATATATGTTGGCAGGTCCTTGAGGTAAACCCTATCTTTACATAGGCATGAATGCTTTGGGACTGGCTGTAACTAGTCCAATAGGAGACCTGGAGGTTTCTGTATCTCTTTACTGCCACCTAGTGTCATCTATTCTTTTGCAATCCAGATATACTAATCCTAAACTTAATAAATAATGTTGGATTCAGTAACTCATGACATAGAAAATAAAGAAAAAAATAGAAGGTGAAGGAACATTTGAAATAAATCTGTGTACAAATGTATAGTCATCTCAGATGAAATAGGGAGAGCCAAAAATAATTTGTGCTCCTCAGAACCCTTTGCCACTGCAGCACCACCATTTTCTCAATAACCTTTAGTAAAAAGAGAATGTTAAAGATGGGATGAGAGTTTTGTCCAAAGTGTACTTGGAAGTCATACCGGTAGTAGTGACTGATGCCTGTTACTGAACAACTTAAGACCATTTAAGACTGTGAGTGTTACTGCACTCTGTGACAATGAATCCACAAATATAGGCTGTGAAAAATAACTTCCAAGAATTTTTCTTGCCTTCCCTGACAGTTTCTCATATTAGTCACCTTTGTGTATGATAAACATTTTAAAATGAACATAGCCTAACTGTATATGGAGATAAGGAAGACAACAAGTAACATAAATTCAGAAATTTGTGGGCATATTTCAGTGCATTTGGATTTCAAAATTTCACATAGTACTCAGCAATCCCCTTCTATTCCACTGGTTCAGTGCCTCACTGCATGCAAATTCACTATGTGAGGTTTAGGGAAACATAATCCTTGCCTGATGTAGCATCCTAGCATAATCCTAACATAATGAGACCTTTATCTGGACCCATAGGAATCTGGATTCAGACTTGGGCATGTCATGAAAACCACATTGGCTACTCTCGTGGGTGATCTATGATAAATTTAAGGTAGAAGTGATATGACCATTCTTATCCTCTTAAATCTTTCAGCAACCTTCAATGCTGTCAACCATCATATCTGTCAATGCTGCTAATATTGAATATTCTTGCTTTGACAAAATATGCAGAACTGTCTGGTACTTTTAGAGTTAATTCAGATGAGAATGAGGGAGGAGAGAAAAGCCCGTGGAAGGGAACCGAAGTGAATCTTTGCCCTCCATGTTACTTGGAAGATGTGAATCATGACCCCAAAATAGGGGAGGGGAAATGCCTGGAATGTTATGTGCAAAGGAAGGGAAATTCAGATCTTGGCATTCACCATGCCGTGCTGACATTCCTTTACACTAATAAAGGCTTTTTAGGTTAAACCATGCCTGAAAGTTCTTTGAAGTGTTTCATTAGTCAGACACATGACATCATGCCAAGATCCACAAATTTTTTAAACCAATTAAGATGTCCCGGGTCTCGGTCACTATTTCTAAACTAAAGGTGATACACTGACAAAGATCTGGGGAAGATCTCATTATGGAAGGAGAAAGATGACTTGAGGCCAGCACCTCAGCAGCAGCAGCTTCCCCAGGGAGGGGAATGACAGCAGCAGCAGGGGAGAAAGGACTCTGGCAGATCTCCCAGGGAGTGGAGTGGCAACCAGCCAGCCAGGGGAGAAAGAATTCTGGCAGATCTCCCAGCTGGGAGCAAAGACTTCAAAAGCAGAATGGAGAGATAATGAAGTTTTGGGTGAGTCACTGGAAAGATTTCAAAACCCAGAGGTGAAAAGCAGAAATCAATTCCTGGAGAGATGAGCCTATACCCCTCCCATTGCACATCAGAAAGCCTTTCAGATCTTGTCTTCCTCTGCCAGGGACCCCAACCCTGAAGAGAGAGGGAAATCCAGTCTGAGGCATCTGCAGCAATGGGGAGATTGGGTTCCCCAACAGATGGATGGTCAATGATCTCTGAGCTTGTCACAGCTAATGGAGGCCTTGCAACAGCTTGGGGTGGTGCAGAAGCCAGATCAGCAGCTGTTGGGAGATCAACCACAGCAGGGAGATTGCCCACAGCCCCTGAATGTGCAACTCCTGGGCATAAATCTGCAGCCAGGATGGGGCCAGCAGCAATAGCCACAGTGGGGGCCCCAACAGCCTATAATTGCACCACTTTTCAGAGCAACCTTCAATGGGGACCCAGAGAAGCTGGTTTTTTTCCTCAACCAAGTGCGTTCTCGTTTGAATTGTTGGGCCTATCTCTACCCAGACCCAGGGGCCATGGTCGATGTGATTGCGTCCAGCCTAGAGGGAGAAGCATCCGAATGGCTGAACAATTTATATAATGAGCAAGCCCCAGAATTGGAGGACCCCCATCTCTTCCTCCTAGGGCTGAGAGAAAGATTTGAGGACCCATCTATTGGTCTTAAAGCAAGAGAACAGATCCACAAAATAAAACAAGCTGGCAGACCTGCCCTGAGTACATGTGGGAATTTTGCAAGATAGCAGGTCGAAGAGAGGGGTGGCTTGAACAATCCCTAATCCATCACTTCATTGAGGGATTAGACGATCATCTCTCCCAGGCCTGCATCTATCAAGCCGTACCTGATCAGCTGCAAGAATGGTACCAGGCAGCAGTGAAGCTAGATGTTCAGCTCGCCTGCTATAAGAAGCTTCCCCCACCTAAATCCGAGCAGCCGCCAGAGCAACCTGGACAGCAATCACCCCCACGAAAAACTCCAACTACTGCGATGGCTGAGAGACCCAGACCACCTGCAGGCCCGTCAAAAAAGTGTTTTCGGTGTGGACAAGAGGGACATTGAGTGGCAACCTGTCCAGTCCCCTACCCCTGACTGCAGAACAGACCAGAATCAGCAACGAGAAGGAAACCTGCCCAGCGGCTAAGGAGAGAAAAATCCAACCGGGTCACGCAAGAACCTGTTGCCCAGATTACCCCCCCACACACACACACACAGGAGGACGCCGGGACTCCAGGTGGACCCACCCCTGCTCTACTCTCCTTTGACAGAGACGATGAAGGAGAGAACAACCCGATGGTGAGTCGACAAATCCCGCCTTTTGCACTGTCCGCCAAACATATAATCCCTAAGTCTGGGGCACAAATGGACTTAAATGTGCTACTTGATTCGGGATGCACCCGCTGCATTATTAGTCTGCCATTTGCCATAAAAATGGGCATATGGGCAAAGCAGCTTTCCAAACCTGTGAGGTTTGAGCAAGCCGATGGTTTCCTGATGGGAGGGACTCTTGTCACACAAGTAATTGAGCCCTTACGCCTAGAAATAGGTGTGCACTGGGAGTTTATTTGCTTCCTAGTGGCTCCAAAAATGACTGAAACTGTGATCCTAGGGCTAGCCTGGTTGGACAAATGGAAGCCATATGGGAGAAAGGAATGAGAACTGTGAGACTACCTATAGGGCCTAAACCTCCCGCTGATTCAACCGATGTTACAGGACACCTTAGGCCACCCAATGAGCGAGCACACATGGCTGCCTCACTGCTGCTGAGCGAACCACTCATCCCCAATGAATACTGGGACCTGGCAGAGGCATTTAGTGAAAAAGAATGCAATGCCCTGTCCCCTCACAGACCCAATGACTGCTCCATCGAACTGGTGCCATGAGCCAAACTCCCATGCCTGAGAATGTATGCTACGTCCCCCCTCGAAATGGAGGAGATGCAGCAATATGTGAACAAAAACTTAGCGAGGGGGTTCATCGAATGGGCCAAATCTACCATGGGAGCCCCTGTGTTGTTCAAAGAGAAAAAAGATGGATCTCTTCGTCTCTGCGTAGACTATAAGGATCTCAACATGGTGAGTGTGGAAAATAAATATCCCTTCCCCCTCCTAAAGGACTTATTAACCCATCTGGCTAAGGGGAATGTCTTCACTAAATTAGACCTAAGAGAGGCATATTACCGGGTGAGAATAAAAGAGGGAGACAAGTGGAAAACTGCCTTCAAATGTCCTATGGGGAGCTATCAGTTCAAAGTCATGCCATTTGGACTACAGGGGGCTCCAGCCGTATTTATGCAATTGATTAATGAAGTCCTACATGATCACTTGTACATAGGGGTTTTGGTGTATCTTGATGATATCCTGATATACAGCATGAATATGACTGATCATTTAAAGCTGGTGAGAGAAGTGTTAAAAAAACTATTGAATGCCAAGCTTTATGCCAAATTGTCGAAATGTGAATTTTACCAGACCCGATTAGATTATCTTGGCTACAGAATTTCCAACTAGGGCCTTGAAATGGATCCAGCTATAATTGAATGGCAGCCCCCAAAGACTCGCAAACAGCTCCAGAGCTTTCTGGGTTTTGCCAACTTTTATCATCAATTCATCCCCTCTTTTGCCGAGATTGCCCTACCCCTTACAGAACTACTCAAAACAGGCAAAGGAGGAGGGAAGCCATGACCGGGCCAACCACTAGCATGGACGATGAGCTGTCAAACAGCTTTTGAGAATTTAAAGAGACTATTTGCTGCTGAACCGGTCCTAAAGCACCCCTGCCCAGGGGAGCCCTTTGTGATTCAAGCCGATGCCAGCAATGTGGCAGTTCAAGCTGTGTTACTACAAAAGAACAAAAGTGGGGTCCTGCAACCTTGCGCCTACACCTCTAAGAAATTTACTGAAAGCAAGCGAAGATGGGCAATCTGGGAGAAAGAGGCCTTCGTGATTAGTTGGACGCTATTAAACTGGTGACACTATCTAGAAGGGAGCAAGGTGCCATTTGAAGTATGGACAGATCACAAAAATCTAGAAGCACTGAAAAACCCCCGCAAATTGTCCCCAAAGCAAGTGCAGTGGGCACAGTACTTTAACCACTTCAACTTCACTCTAAAGTACATACCAGGAGGAAAAAACTTCCTAGCTGATACGCTATCCCGGTTATCCCAATACAAAAGTGAACGGGAGGAGGTTAACAAAGCAATTATCCCCAATCCACAAACTACCACTCAACTTACGCCTTGCAGGGTCCCCAATCCTGATGACCCTTGGGTAAAGAAAATAAAACAAGAGCTCCTCACCAATCAATGGTTCAAAGATAATCAAACCTTCCTAACGTGCAGGGATGGCTTGACTTACAAAGGGGGGAAACTATATTTGCCAGACGCCCTCTGTCTTAATGCTCTCAAACACAGCCATGATGTAAAACAGGCTGGACACTTTGGATACTTGAAAACCCTACACCTCACCAATCGGGGCTGAAACGGGATGTGGAAAACTGTGTAAAAAGTTGTACTATATGTGCCACAATGAAAAGACTCCCAGGGAAAACCCCTGAGTTACTGCAACCCGTGGCAGACCCTTCTCAACCATGGGAAGAAATAGCTATGGACTTTATAGTAGACCTACCTGGAAGTAGAGGAAATACTGTCATCTGGACTATGATAGACCTGTTTTCAAAGCAGGCTCATTTCATTGCCTGCAAAGGATTCCCATCTGCCCAACGACTGACCAAATTGTTCCTGAAACATATCCACCGGCTGCATGGTGCCCCTAAGTGAATAATTTGGGACAGGGGGGTGCAATTCACAGCTAAGTTTTGGAGGAGTTTTCTTAAATTAATTGGATCATCTCAAGGTTTATCATCTGTTTTTCATCCTGCCACCAATGGGGCTGCAGAATCCACTAACAAAATGGTGGAGCAATATCTTAGATGCTATGTTTCTTACCAAAAGACGAACTGGACTGACCTCCTCCCTTTTGCGGAGGTGGCATACAATAATTCTGTGCACAGCAGCACCGGCTACACGCCTTTCAGAGTGGCCACAGGAAAAGAGTTCAGCCCAATACCTGAATACCCTCAGTCGCCCTCCGCTTTCCAGACACTTGACCAATGGGTGAGGGGGTGGGAAGAAGTTTGGAGAAACACAAAAACTGCTTTAAAAAGACTTTTGAAACCTATAAAAAGCAGGCTGATAGAAAGCGGGCTCCCCAAAGAACATTCCAAGCTGGGGGGAAGGTTTATTTGTCAATTAAATATTTATGCCTCAAATTGCCCAGCAAGAAATTGGGACCAAAATTTTGGGGCCTTTCCCCATAGTAAGGATCATCAATCTGGTCACGATAGAACTAAAACTCCCTAGACTTTTAGGGAAAATTCACCCAGTCTTCCATTGCAGCTTGTTGAAACCTTATCAGGGCTTCACTTTAAGACCTCCCCCGAAGAAGGCATGTGGGACAAATCCACTATGAAGTGAAATGTATTCTTGACTCAAGAATTTTTAAAGGGAAATTGCAGTACCTAGTAAAATGGAAGGGATACCCATTGTCTGAAGCCACCTGGGTGAAATCCAGTGAGGTGAAAGCTGACAGGCTCGTCAAAAGGTTTCATGCGAAATACCCCAACAAAATGAAAACTAGTCATTAACATATGCTTTTGTTTACATTACAGGATCTGTCCTTTTTGTAAGGGGGGGCGGATGTCAATGCTGCTAATATTGAATATTCTTACTTTGACAAAATATGCAGAACTGTCTGGTACTTTTAGAATTAATTCAGATGAGAATGATGGAGGAGAGAAAAACCCGCGGAAGGGAACGGAAGTGAATCTTTGCCCTCCAGGTTAATTGGAAGATATGAATCATGACCCCAAAATAGGGGAGGGGAAATGCCTGGAATGTTATGTGCAAAGGAAGGGAAATTCAGATCTTGGCATTCCAC
This sequence comes from Bothrops alternatus, assembly GCA_034064705.1. Taxonomy (NCBI): domain Eukaryota; kingdom Metazoa; phylum Chordata; class Lepidosauria; order Squamata; family Viperidae; genus Bothrops; species Bothrops alternatus. The sequence goes on along the minus strand of JARGCV010000003.1, from coordinate 14,087,590 downwards.
CATGCCATGCTGACATCTCTGTAACACTAATAAAGGCTTTTTAGGTTAAACCATGCCTGAAAGTTCTTTGAAGTGTTTCATTAGTCAGACACATGACAATATCCTTCTGGACAGTCTGCAAAGGGAAAGAGGCAAAGGGGGTTGGAGACAAAGTTTTATTGTGACTCCAATCCTGCCTGAGTGGGTGGGTTGAGAAGATGATGGTTGAGACAGAGAGCTCAAACTGATAGGTACATGTTATGATGCTCTTCAGGGTTCAGACCTTTTCTCTATCCTGTTCTACCTGAGGACTCTGGGGGGAAATCATCTTCTGGTTTGGGGTGAAGTATCATCAAAAAGTAGATAATACTCAGTTATGCATCTCCGCTCCTTAGTATTTTTGGATTTGGCTTGGTATAAGATGCTAATAGTATTTCAGCTGAAACTGTAGGTTGAGTCATCCTATCACATACAATGCAAGGACTGTAAGAGCCACAATGTAGACAGACAAGCAGAAGACTAGCAGAGCACTTCATGAATATCAGAAGACATGATGAAATCTCACAACATGTGGAGAGACTCAACCACAATTTCAATATCTACTGTAGTGTCCTATTCACTCATGTTTGACAAGTCTACTTGCTACCCGTATGAGATCATTCCTCTGTCATCCTATTTTCCCCAATCTAGTTTTACAATAGCTATTTCAATTACTGGGATCTCTTTGTATTGAATGTGTTCTAATTTAGCATTATTTTTACTTGTCCCACTAGAAGTGACTGTAATCCCCCCTATTCTTTGACCTCAAGCCCAAAAGATGTGATGATTTTGTTATTCCCTTTGGCGCTATTTGTGCATGTAAAAGAGGAAGAGAGAGAGAGAAAAAGATTGAGAATGAGAGAGAAACCTGAAATGATAGTAGAATGAATGGAGAGGGAACAAAATTTGAATTACGGTAATCAACTTTACCATAAAGAAGAAAGTCAAATTCACTCTTGTTCACCTATGCAGATTCACATAAAACTTCCATTCTTAAAAAAATACATGAAATAACAGTGTGTCTTCTAGATCAGCATGATAGGGATATTATGCTTTGTGCTCACACTATAAATACCAGTGCAAAAGGGAACTTTTCAACATCAGATTACTTCTTCTGCAATTATGAACTAAACCTTACAGTATGACCCTGTGAAGCATTCATTTACTAGGGTCATGTGAGTAGGCGGCATACAAGTATTTGTACTAATAGATGGTATATAAACATTTGTAATAAGTAAATACTTGTGATTCCAGACCAAGCAATTGCATTTTGGGGGGAAAATGTCAGCATAATGGCACTTCAGAAATGAAATAGACTCCAGTGTAGTTCCTACTGGTATTTAGTTGACAAGGGTTGAATCAGTGGGAAGTAAAGTAAGACTAAATAAACTGTTTTGCCAAATGAAACCAATATGCATATAGTTCAATTTTCAATTTCTAATTTTGGCTAGATGCTACTTAAAACTCATAAGCAAAACATTAAAATAAGGGCTATTTCTTATTCTTGGCATCTGCTTCTCAAAGCTCTGCCGCAGCTGAGTATGGAAGCTCAATATAGACCAATTTTCCCCAAATGTAATGACTCTTTACTTAAAATTACTTAAACCAATGACTATAATTTTAATAATTGAACTATAAGTTCATGGTATTTTATGCAAGATGTAGTTCATTTGAGTTGTTCGGCCCTATTATTATTGTGGTTTGTTGCACAGTCAGCCAGAGGTTCAGAGTGGATTTGGCATTTTTATCCACCTATTGAGTCCTTCCCAATAACCTGGGGATAGGTAGATATGGATGTTTGATGGTGTTAAAAGTATCATTGCAGGATGTAATTAATATTTCCCAGGCTCCTTTCTCTATCTGGATTTTGACATTACAAGTAATATTTTACTTGCTATCAATGGAAGGCTATCTTGTCTCAAAGCAAAGCACTATCCTCCAGCATTATTATACACCATTAAAATATTACTGACTTGGATCATTCCTCTTGAGTCAATTCCCAAAACCCTTTGGGAAGAGCCAGGTTTTTATCAGCTTCCAGAAGGCCATGAGAATATGTATGGGCTATCTTTGTTGGGGGGGAGCTGTTTCATAGAAGGGGAGACCCCAAAGAGAATGCTTGCCATCAGGTCCCAGTATTTTGTCTGTAAGCATGCCTATGTGCCCAGCAAAAGGTCAAGGAGTGATGACTAATACAGAGTATCTTGTGTGAAAGTGTCAGAGGGGAGAGCAGATAATCAGAAGATATGTTGATGCTTTGTGACTAGTTATTCTGCCGGATGTTTTGAAAGCTTTCTAGCAGCTATTTGGGCAAGAGCATCTGTGTTTCTCAAGGTCCTGGTCCAAGGACTCCTGGGAGTTCCCAAGAAACTCTCAGGGGTCAGTAAAATCAAAATTGTTTGCCAACCTATGTTAGAAAATGTAATAACAAAATCCCTCCAAATCATTGTGAGAAGTGGTAGTGGTAGTGGCAATTAATTCATTTACTTTAATTTTTAATATGGTAAGTAGTGATAAATATAATCCATATAAACAAAGATTCCTTTGGGATCCTCCATACATTTTAAAAGTAGGAAGTGGTCCTGAAAGAAAAAAAATAAATAAGACAGACTGATCTAAAACATTCTAAAAGGATGATGTTCAAACTCTTTTAAAATACATTTTTGGAATGTATTCCAAACCATTGATTAACTCAATTCTTTTCAAGTTTCACTCTTTAGTCCTGATCCTGTCCTCCGAAGAAGACGAGAATTGGTCTGAGACCTCTTCTGAACAGGATTACTTCAGGATGGTGAAAATGTTTAATGTTTTTCTTTCCTGCCTAAAGTCACGAAGCTTTTTCAAATATGCATGGTACTATATAGCAGTATTTCTTAATTCAGGCAATATTAGATGCATGGACTTCAGTTCCCGAAGTTCCCACACCTGTCCACACATCTTAAAACACTGCTATATAGTATCAATAACCAGTATTGTTAGCTTTATCTACTTTTTCCATGTCCTTATGGATAGCTGAGTTCCAGATCTTTTCCATCCTATCATCATTTTCACATTTCAGATTCAGTAACAAATCCCAACCAAGGTGTCCTTGTCCTTAATGCAGCTAACCTTGTAACACTGAGAAGCCACATGAACTAACAAAGCTTTTTCTAGGGGACCAATGCAAGACCAGAAAAATAACTACCAAAGAGCACCCACATACATTATATTCAGCTTTTCAGTGACTGGTAAAAGTTGCTACACTCGCTAAACTGATGGAATAGTATCACAGCAGCATCCCTGAATTCACAATTTAAATAATAATAAATGGTGAAACAGTAGTAACTCCAAAGTGTGCCACTGCAATTGAGCTTCTGTAGAATGGCACAGCACAGGATTTTCTACTGTTGTAAAGTGGTTATCCACAAACTCCAGGCAGGTCCTTTGACTCTGAATGTAATACAACTAAGCCAAAATAAATTAACTCAGTTGCCCAACAATCAATATTGTGAAAGCGCAAAAAAGGCAACCCAAAAACTAAGTATAAAGATGCTCCTAAGTCTTCTGAAAAAAGAAGAAATTATATATGTTTATTTTCTAAATTTAAAAATATCAAATCTTTCTGCTAGGGAAGGGGTTCCAATTGTTTAGTAATCCATTTTGCTGGTTTACTCTATAGCTTTGTAAAAATCTGAAATTTCCCTTTCAAACCAAAATAAACAGAATTGTACTTAGGACTTTATAATCAGTACAAAAGTTTTATACTGGCATTTTGAATCTGCAACAATGATATTGCAATGGATATTACCTATAATCTACTATCCCAGGAAACTGAATTTCTACCTGTGCTTCAAAGTCATGCTGTAGAATATCTTCATTGTAAAATAGAAAACAATAGCTAAGTGTTATAGATTAGCCATTGTTATTCCATGCAAGGACAGAAACAGAATTAGGGGATTATTGTTTTGGGGGCCCTTTTTATGCCAGTTTATTTTAGGAGATTTTTACTTCAAATCTACAGACTATTTATGACCATTTATTTCCTGATAAGTGCATCGCTTACTCTAAACCAATTGAACCTGTTACCAAACCATTTTAAAAGGTTGGTGTCCCAACCAGAACTGAAATGTAAAGTTAAAAATATTATCCGGCTTGGCTGATGAACGATAACTTCAGCTGGTTGAGTTGAGTTGCTCTTTAAATATGCTCTGAAGAATGATGTAGTCATCACAGCTATGAAATTCACCAGCAGCTTCAGCTACTACATTGGGCCTCATCTACTTGAGAGGACAAAATGGTGGCAAGAAAAAAGTTGAATGCTTCTTGGAAAAAGGAATTGATATAAAGTTAAAACATAACCACTCCTGATACTGATGCATTTTACATTATTATATCAAGTATATACCAGCCTTTATTAATTGTAGTGCAAAGCAACTTACTTAATAGTTACCAAGTTTTTTGTCTTTATGCTTAACTCTGATTCCAAATGTACTTGCAAAACACTGACTGCACTGGGACTGCATATTTTTGAGGAAGTGCTAATTAAAATATTTGCAGATCTGGGAATAGAAAACTACACGTTTCATGGGACATTATCATGAATCAAATGGATGTCTTCAAACAATGTGAAATGTTTTATTTAGCACTGTGAAAATTAAACTTTTAAAAAGCAGTATGTATTAAGAGCAATGGCAAAAACACAACTAGCCACAGAATTTATCAAGCAGAACCCATGTACACAGACCCATTGATTGTTCAGTCACTAATGCTGAAGTCTTATCACATTTATCCAGAAGTGAACACTAATACTAACATGTGGAACTTACTTATAAGAAAACATATTATCCACTGCCCTATTAAGGTACAAAACAAGTGATCTAACCCAACATTTCTCTAATGATCACACAAAGCAAGGTATTTACTTTATCCAGAGCACTGCTGCACTGTTGGTTTATTCAGTATAATAGTTACTACAGCTACTATAGAAATTAAACATGACTAAACAAAAAATATTCTTATTTTTACGTCTCTGACATTACCGTTTGCATGAATTTAAACTAGGCTTAATGCCCAGGAAAGAGAAAGCAGGGTGTTCTTTTTCAAGCATTATTATCTTGCTCTATATTCCAACTTATTTGTGCAGAAAACTAAGATGTGTGGAAGGACATATCAAAATTTCAACCGAACAGCAAGGAAAATATCAGAAATCAAAATATTTAAATTCTTTGTGACAATTGATCACAATACAGTCCATTCTGCCTCTACAGAAGAATACAAAAGCTTTCTTAAAACTTAAAAATAAAAATGCTAGAATTTTAAGATTCATACAGTAACAGTGAAGCTAAAAATCAATGTATTATGCATATGATGGACTGTAACTTGTTGCAAGGATTAAGGATTCACATCTGTTAGGCTATATGTAACAAACTCTGGTTTGCAAAGGATTATTGCAGTTCAGCTATATTAATTTTCCTGAATACTGAAACTTAAAATCTATTCTTAAAGTAAGTAAAACCCATCCTTAACATTAGTTTGATCATTAGTGCTAAAAAAACCCAACAAAATGGAGGATATCAACCAAGTCATGATTTAAAAATATCTTTTCATTGATATAAAAATGTAGTAACAGTTTCATAAATATATTATCTCATTTGCATTAGATTCTGTTCACTGGCTGAATCTTGCAGACAAATACTGCATTCGTTAAAATGTAAGCTTTAAAATATTTATTAATTAAATTTATAAGCTATGGGATAAAACCACTAAAACAAACAATTAAAATACAGAATATATAATCCAAAAGAATATCTAGAGAAAAACAACAATCGATGAAACAATTGAATATCTCACAAGGATTCTATGAATCTGCATGTGGATTCTTTCTCTTTGTCTTGTATATAGTAGTATATAGGAGCTGGGAAATCCACCCTAAACCATCTTTTTACACAAGCAATATGAACACTATTAAAGGTTCTTTTGTACTGTGTTAATGTTTTTACTCTGACAATTAGTACTGAAAACTCATAAGACTTAAGTATGGTAAAACCCAGGCCTATCCTTGAATCTTATTTAGAAAAGATGTCACACAAAAGAAGGTGCAATATAATATACAAAAAAGGGGGGAAATAAAAAAAAGAGATCCAGCAACTCACAGGTTTTTGCTTTCTTCCAAGCTCTTTTTTTTAATGTTACATTCACATAGAATTAATACACTTGTGGTGTTGAGACCTGCATCTAGAGCTTCTTTTCATTTTAATGCATAAAAATGAAAGTCTATTGTTGTGGAAAACAACCACCAGAGCTTCCTATACAATCAGTGCTATCTGGTGAGATCTTCAGATGAACTGCCCAAGGGCCAACATTCTTTTTCCATCATTTTTAAAATTATTTTTTTTTCAGATTTGCAATATACATTATATTCACTTGGGTTTTGAACTGACTAATTTATCTCATGCCTCTCCCTCTTTCATTGAGAGGCAGCAGATACATATTTGCCAGCATGCCATTCCATCTATTCTAGAGCACTTTTGGGTGTTGTTGCTGTTCTTTAAGGTGGACATTTCCTCTAGAATCAGGACAAGTGCAAATATGGAGAAAGAGGGAACAAACAAGGGTGAAATTTAGAAAACCAGAGAAAATAAGAAGTAGAGGCATAAATCATACTTTAAGTCAATCTTCCCACAGCTTTGGATGGCATCATATTGGATAAAAACTGTGTTAGATGCATCTAAACATTTAACATATTGCTTTATAAACTAACAGCCCTAAAGAAGGCAGCTCAGGAAGAGAAGAAAGCACAGGAGAAAGGGTTTTATTGAGCTCTACAGTTCAGTGAAAATTATTGGTATGATGCTATTGTTTGCCCTGGTAAATAATGGCACCAAAAGTGACAAGGCTGCCATACCAAGTTCAACTTCTTTTCCCAGGTGAGTAAATCTTGAAATGGAAACGATTTCAACATCTATCATTATCATTGCTAGGTTCCCCCAACACACACACACACACACACACACACACACACACACACACACACACCTCTTCCTTGGGGCTTTTAAAAGGATGGAAGGAAGAAAAGCTTTTTTTTTTTTTCAGATAAGAAGTTAAATTTGGCCCTGATTCTGCCAGGTGTTTGTTGCTCTATTTTCCTTCCCATATCTTTGGATAGTTAAGTAAAATGTTTAGGTTTTAGTAAACACAGAGACTTCGTTTTTCCAGTGCTACCACTTCTATATGTCTTCTCACTATTTCTGGACTTGGCAGGCCCTGCAACAATAACAACAACAACAACATTCAATAGCTTCCTATCTCAGAACTTTAGAGGCCAATCTTTCTAGACAAGAGAGCTAAATCTCAGTTATGCCAAATCTGTAGGGGTGAAAGATTTGTTCATAATCATCCCATTTAGCTTTGTTTGCATACAATTGCAAAGTAGGTAATTCTATTGACTAAAATGTGGCAGAAAAAAATGCAGATGAAAGAATAATTCTATTAAGCCTAGTATCTTCAGACTGCATTTCTAGTTGCTTGGGAGCCTTTTCATTAACGAGAAATTGTTTTATTAATTAGAAATAGAAAAGTTAAAGATCCCTAATACTAAATATTGAGGAATGGCAAATTTTAATAGATTATGTAAAGATCAGGGAAATGTTTTTGACCAGTGAGAAATTGGAAAGCAAACAGATTTGCCTTCATAGCAGCTACAATGAAAAAACTTTTTTTGTGCTAACTATTATTTCTTTTGGTGTTTTACAGCAGATTGCTTGCTTAAAAATTACAATTATTTTATTTCAATTAAATAAAATAATTGCACCAGACATTTTTCCTTTATATACTCTTTTAACTTTTTTTAATGTTTTTTTTTAAAAAATACATTGTTTGAAGATCTAGAATAGGGGTGTCAAACTCGCAATGTCACATGACATGTTGTGACGTATTGTGACTTTTTTCCATTGCCAGCAATGGGGTGGGCGCAGTTTCAGCATGACGCATCCGGCCCACAGGCCAGCAGTTTGACACCCCCCCCGATCTAGAGCAATAACCAATTAAAGAAATAGAACGATCCCAAACCAAGTTTTTAATTTAATGTATATTCTTAGTCTGTTTTTTCCACCCTCCTTTATCTACTAAAGCAATGGATAGACTTACAGCAGCAGACAATTAATTTACTCTATGCAGTTTTATAATACTATATTGTAAATAATGTAGCAAATAATGGATTCCAAAAGGGAAGACATGACTAATAATCATGGCTACAAATGTGGTTTTCAGACACACTAAGACAGAGTTCCCCAATCTTTTGGGCACCAGAGACCGGTTAGATGGAGAGTGGTTTTTTCATGGACCGGATAGGGGGCATAGTTTTGTGTACTCCTTGAATCCTGCAGATGGGCTTTGTTCGTTTGTGTGGACCAGTTGCTAGCATGCCTCAGCCCAGTACTGATCCACAGAGTGGGGGTTGGGGACCCCTGCACTAAGAAACAAGTAAGTTTCTTTTTCTCCTTTGGAATAATTATTCTAAATATATTGCTGCTTGTATTTTACTGTTACTATATTGCAAGATATTTTCATTGCTATTTACTTGATGAATTAATATAATCATAAAGAGAAAAAAAGAAATTTTGATGGCCTTTTAAAAATTTCCAAAATCTATATTAGGACAATAACTGTAATGAAAATGCCTCATTTTCAAAGATGTATTGTATGGGTTGGTGTATGGGTGTGGGTGTGCTTACACATGTATACATACACAACCACATTAATTTCATTTTTTTAAAAAAGTATAGATATTATCAAAGAATGCATTGCATTGCATGGTGGTTCAGATTTTTTGGCTGAGCCCATAACTGTGTCCTATATGGTAAAAATACTTACCTGAAAAAATAAACTGTTCTTTTTGACAAGGGCTGAGGGTGAATAATACAATATTGCAAATAAAACTGTTGCTATGCCTATATTGCCAGATTTAATAAAATATAATAAATGTTTTAAATGCATGAAATTGTTTAATCTATAAAATAAGTTTTTATTTATTCCCAGATGCTTAATAGCCTCTGGAAAAACATGTGCTCAAGGGTGTGAGAAAGGAAAGCATTTTACAGAATAAGGGAACAGCCACCACTAAAAAAAAAAATGCTATGTGCCCTTTGTTCATATGAAAAAATATATATAGGGGGTTTCTCAGGTCACTGTAGAATCTAATCAGGATTTAGGCCTTATTCCCATGACATTGATATCATCCTATCCATGATGATTGATATCATCAACCCAACTCATGATTGAGAAGGTGATACTTAGCTCCATTGATATTACACTAATGTTTTCCACTTTATTCTCACATCATCTAAGGCATGGATCTTCAAACTTGGCCCTTTTATGATTTCAGCTCCCAGAATTCCTCAGCCAGCTGTTAGCTTTGACATCTTTACCTTCAATGCTAATAAAAGCAGGGTAGGGATTAACAGTGGGGACAACACATTTATTCTAGAAGAATTTTGGGCCAATTCCACTTCCAAATAGGGAAAATATCCATAATACATAATATAGTATACATATTAATGCTGGTTTGCTCTCTGCAAGTGATAAGCAGTTATGAGAATGAGGAAGTTCTTTGTTATATAAGTAAATAAGGATTTTTTTTGTCCCACTAGAATATTATTAAATGGCTTGTGCATAGAAGGCAATGGGGAGAAAGAACCCCTCCCCACAGGATTAGGATCTAAAGAACCACACAAGCGGTCCATTACTTCTGAGGCTCTCGTGAGTCCCCTTGCAAATGTTGCAAACCAAATTTGAAAGATCTTCAAAGAACATTGCAAGGTGATATGAGACCTGCTCTTCAAAGGAAGGAATAATTAAAACAAAAACAAAAATAAAGTAACCATGCTTAAAATATCTCTACACTTTTCTATCACTTTTAAGGCTTTTTTTCTGAATTATTCTGAATTCAAACCAACAGGGGCTAGTAATTCTCAATGAACATGATTGTCCAACTATAACATGCCTGATTCAGAATGGATATGATTTATGATTTAGTTTTGCAAATGATTATATATAACTATTGATTTTGTATGCTATAATTACTAATTATAGATAATAATTTTCAGAAGGCTACTAGTTTGTGCTGAGGAAAAACAAAAAGAATCCTGGGACTCTTTAAAGAGCAATAAAGAGCAATTATTTTATATACATTTTGTGGATTAGAATTTGCTTTGTCTACTACTTCTGACAAAGCTTTTGCTTCCCAAAACAGATGTAGATTTGAAATTCCACAATACTCTATGTTTGTAGCATTATATATATAATATGTAATTTAATATTAAGAGCAGTTCTATACCAGACTAAAATATATATCTTAACTTATATAAGGCTGCAGTAATTTGTACCTAGAATAAATCACACTGAAAAATTGAGCTGTGCCTACAAGTAAGCATACCCAATCTTGCTTTCTTAGTCAGTCCTGAAGTAGTAATTTCTGATTAAGTTATGTCCTTTCGGTAATCTGTAGGATAGTCATCAAATATAGCAGGCCACTCCTCATTGCTTGAGATGTGATAAAAAGTAAGCAGAAATATTTTTCCCCTTCGTGTTTTCATCCCAAACTACCAGTTTTTGTCTGGGAATGAAACTGTGGCTCAGTTCCTACATAGGGCATCAAGTAGTGAAGGATGCATTATGTGTTTTCCAACCATCAGCTGAGGCTGGCTATGCATAGTGAAATCAAGTCAAAAACATTTAAAAAGATATCTCCCCAAGTATTGATGGATTTTGAACATGTTTACTTTAATCCTATTTTTGTATTTGTACTCCCCCCCAAATATAAATCAATAAAAGGAAATATTTCATATGTCAAATTCTGCAATGTACTTCTATATTTCAACTCATGTTTTCACGGCTTGAACCTCAGCTAATATTTTGTTCTTTTCCATCTTTCCTGATTAAAAAAAAATCTGCAACATCTAACTTTTAGCCCACTTTTGACACCTTTATTATTAGGTTAATCTTGCCATACTGGGGATTCTGTGACTTTTTTTTTTAATATGGCCACCCAATTACTCTTATGCATTAATAAACTGATTAACCATAAAGTACTATATATGTCTTCTTTTCTAATCAACTAGTTGTATGTGCTTGCATGTAAATAAATAAATAAATAAATGTTTAAAAGGAATAACCTTGCTTAAAATCATGTTAAAAATATATTATACCTGAATTAATGTGAATTCTTTTTTTCTTCTGTTCCAAATGTACTAGATCTATGACTGTAAAAGTGGCCTATAATATATTTTGCACAGAGTGTGCAGAATTATTACTTAGAAATTTGTGTAAGTATGTATGTATAAATGTAATGTATGTATGTACATGTGTTTGTGTATGTACAAATCTACAGTAAGTCTGAACCTCATTTCACAGTGATCATACTATTGAAAATTGTAACAATCCCTGTGAGATTATATAAGAGACTCTTATCCTGGTTTATTTATTTGATGAATTATGGCCTGTTGCAGTAAAAAAAAATACGTGTTTATAGTTCTAAACACACCTTGAAGATTGGAAGAATCACTTATCCCACTTTTTCTTAGTCTCCAAATCCAAAGATGGCACTTAGGCATAGTAGCAATCCATTTCTTCTTTCCAAGTAAACATTATCACAATTAAAACTGGGCATCTATCTCTTGGAAGATGTAAACATGACTGCAATCAGCAAAGCATATAGTATTTACAAGTCTGGTTCCTGAATTTATATATTCATGTCTCTTTTTCTAAAACAGCACTTAAGCACTCGGAAAGAAAGTTTATATATAAACATTTATCAAATATCATTGAAACCTCTAGATAGGAATCTATTAACACATCTCAAGCATGCCTGCCAGAATGGGTAAATTTTCTACCTGAAATGCCTGTAATTAATGATGTCATTCATATATGATGCCCCCTACTTGTATCACACAAAGTTCTGCCCAGATCTTTTATCTTTCACCGTTGTTTGCAAAGGAGAATTTCTCAAATAAATTTAGATACCTGCTTAAATTTAGATACCTGCTAATCTATATCAAAGAGCCATCACTATATCTGCTGTCTGTCACTAAACTAGATTATAAGAATTTTTTTTATGAATGATATACAGTTCAATGAAGCTGAAATAGAAAGACATTGTATTATTTAAATAAGTAATTGCATTGCTTGAGACTAGTTGGAGTTGAATGTGTAAGTTCTAGTTGTGTTTATAGCTAGAAATATAATGTAAAAGTGTTTCTTTAATGCAGAGGACGTCTAGTTAATTGTACTTGGTATCCGTCTTTGGTAAACAGAAAACACATTTCATTTCAGTTCTTTTCCTTGTTTTCTACTTCCCCTCTGAAACTGGTCTTTTTGCTTTTTACTTTTTTTTTCTAATTTCATTGGTCAAAATGAGAAAATTGCTATTCAGAAAGAAACAAGAAGATAGAAACAGTTCAGTATACTTCTTTTTCTTCGTACAATATTCTCTTTCTTCTCTACCTACCATTCTAACTACAGAGGTTCTAAACTAAGTACTAGGTAGATGTTCCAAATTTGTTGAGTTCCAAATCAAGATATGTCATCCAGTGTCATAGAAGTTCTTTCCACCTTGTCTAATCAAAAAAGCTGGTTAAGGGTTTTAATATGAGGGGAATCAGGAAAATATCTGCAATAACGGGGTAATATTTCAACGTTTTCTAATTCATTCATCTGCAATTTAATTTGAAGCAGTGTAGCTCTGATTATACCAAAGTAATTTTTCTATACTGTACATAAATCTGCACATGCATATTTTTGCAGGTGTTATTAAGCATGTTTTCAACAATGTTAAATAGCAATCTAGTCGAGTAACATTGATACTGATTGCCACTGATTTCAATGAAACTTAAATTCTCCCACGTAAATCCATTTCAAAGCCTGAAGTTCACCAAACTCTAGCAAATGCTTCTGGAAGGTGGACAAAGTTCTTGTGCAACACATGAAACATCCTCCCTGTATTGAAGTGAGGTGAGGAAGCTTCAGATCTTAAGAAATTATATCACTCCCTTGGTCAGGAGTCTTCAAACCTGGCTCTTTTTTGACTTGTGGACTTCAACTCCCAGAATTCCTCAGCCAGCATGCCTAGCTGAGGAATTCTGGGATTTGAAGTCCACAAGTCATAAAAGGGCCAAGTTTGAAGACCGCTGCCCTAGACTGATGGATCGCTAATATGACAATTAATTGATTGATATGTTCCAAGTGCACTGAAGAGAGAGAAATTGTGCTAAGACTAAACAGAGTACGGACATCTTTATCTAATAAATATATAATTCCATTAGGATATGAATATTCTTCTCCCAGGCACAGTTCAATATTATATTATTGGCCCTATGAGCTTTCTACTGTATACACATATTATATATAAATTTATTACACAGACTGTGACTACTAACATTGTATGAATAATATTTGAGAAGAGTCATTACTGTCTATATGTTTCATAGCCTATGAAAAATATAAAGAAGTGGGAGAAGAAAAAATCTGAATGGCTCTTGTTGGGTGCTAGATATTTTAGGGGTTATCAGCAATTAGTTAGCAGATATTTATCTTGTGAAATATTATATGTGTCAACTCTACAATAAGCCTGGCTGCAGCCACCTTTCTCTTCATTCTAGGTTGCCACACAGGTCGGAGGGAAGGGTCTTGTCCAGATGCTTCACTAGTCATAATAATCTTCTGTCCCATGGGAACCAAGGTCATCCACTGCTTCTGCGATCAAGGACTGGTCATTATATTAGAAAGCCCAACAAATGAATGTATTGGGGAATGTAGTGATGGCATAGTTTTGTGGGTGGGACATTATACTTTGTAACTGGGAGTTTTTAGTGGGAATTTCAGACTTGGTTTCACTTTTGATCATGCTGATACTTTGTAACTAATAAACATGTTCTTTGAGGAATTTTCAAGCCTCGAAGTTCTGCTTTATTCATCTCTGTCTGTCGGAACCTTGACAATATGCTATTTCATCTACTGCCCTAAAAACTACTCAAAGACCATAACTACTGTTTTACCTAACAATGATTTGCCTAACTCTTAATTTTTTCTGACATTGTTAAAAGTGTAGAAAAAATATTCATCTTAATGTAAAACTGGCATCTTCTCTAACCAATAAAGCAACCATTCTTATATTAACTTTTTAAGTCCCAATCTCTAATAAACAACATCCAAGACAAGACTGTTTATCTGCCTTGTCTATTCTCATGAGAAATAAGGGAACTCATGTTGGATTGGACCTAAGGTCCATTTAATGCTGTGTTCTGCTCCCTCATATACCTCAAGTGATAAGTACACGTGATACCTTGTGCTTTTCTGAAATTGGTACTAAATGGCTTATGCCCTCCCTTTAATCCACTAGATTCATACATTTTAATTCTGCTTCCTAGTTCTCCTGCTTCATAATCTGATGAATGGAACACTTAGGAACCATAGCATAGAAACTGGGTGGCATAGAGATGACTGATGGACAGCCTTTTTCTTGTTTAAGGACAGACAGAACATGAGATAGTTTTTGAATCATGCCAAGAAGGAACAAAGTAAAATAAAGAGAAAAAGCAGAGAGGGGGGGAAGAAAAACAAAAACAAATAAGCATTCCAGACCAAAGTTTAAGTCTATTAACTGTTGAGAGATTTTCAATATCATTGTCTTTCTTGGACTTGTGTTATACAAATCCATGAAATGATTGCCCAATAGGATACGGTACATAAAAACTAGGATGCAAAACTCTGTATCCCCTTTATCCTACGTCATTCAACTAGTTAGATGACAAATGCTAAAATGTAGAAAAACTTTTTTCCCACTTATTTTATGTAATTTATTTTGACTCAAAAATTTGCACTTCACAAACCATGGATTTTCTTAAGAATAATATATGTTTTCCAATGAGTTTTCCACGACTCTTTCCCCCAACCACACTGGTGCTTCTTGGACAAACCCAACCCTCCTTTTTTTCCAAAGATGAAGGTCATAACAAACTGTAGGCTTTGTCACCCTTTCAGATGGGACACAGTTCAGAGAATGTTATCTAATACATGCCAAATAGAAACAAACATGTTACATAAGATGATGTACTCATGTCTAAATCATGTCAATAAAACATGTATTGTCATCTGGGCCATCTCTGAAAGCCTATTTGTTATAGTCAAGTTTTTTTTATTATATCTCATCATCTATGTATCTATCTATCTATCTATTCTCAAGGTTCCACTTCATTCAACTAAAATACAACAAGCCTCATAGAAAGAGTACAATTGAGCAAAAATGCTATGTGATCAAAATAATATTGTGTGCAAGGAAAGAGGATTGCTGTCCCATTCAGTTTCAGTCCTTTGCAAGACCTCCCACCACAACCCAACAAAATAAAGGAGGTAGTTTACTTAGCAACATTATAGCTGTCTCACCAGCTGAATTCTTTTCTTCTTCTTCTCTCCTCTCTCTGAATGGCTTCCCATAATTCCAGGGGACAACAGTAATATACTACGGTTGCCATTTTTATCATAGATAAGAGCTAACTTCTATTTTTATGTCTTCATGAAACAATAGGGTTCTACAGAGAACATACAGAGACTTGTGGCACTTTCAGGAATCTGTGCATCACACATGTCTCTTCCTACATATATTCTAAGCTGTACTTTGAGAAGCATTTGCTAGTCTAATACAATCTTATGATGGTTAGGTCAGAGAAGATTAAGAAGAAAGGACCACTCAACAGACAAAAAGCTAAGGGACTACAAAAATCCAGCCCAGCTAAGGTCAAGACATTTTCTTGGTATTTATTTTTAATGCTACATACACTGAGGTGAGGTTAATAAATTACATGAGAACAGGGACAATAGCAATGTTATAGACAATGTTGCTACCATTAAGAATATTTTTGGAAAATGGTATGTGTGGCAATAGAAGAATAGAAGACTTTTAGATATAATTAGACTTTTACAATGATAGATATGATTTAGAATTAAGATAGCATTTTTCTTCTCTTTTTTGATATGGGAAATATGAAGACAAGAGGAGGATTGATTTGAATAAAACTTTCAGCTATATAAATGTAAGCAATATTGAGGAAATCATAATTAATACAGATACTTCAAATACTGATGGGAAATCAAACTTTAACAAGGGTACGAAAAACAGGATATTGATTAATGAATTGACATTATTGGCTTATGAATTGATATTATTGTTATTTGTATATTAGTAAAATATGATGAAGATGCTTATATCTAACTTTGTATACATTAACACAGGCATGTCAAACTCACGATGTCACGTGACATCACGCAATGTATCACGACTTTACCCATTGCCGGCAATGGGGTGGTCACGGTTTTGGCATGTTGCATCTGACCCATGGGCCAGCAGTTTGACATGCCTGCATTAACAGTACCAAAAATTGTAATGGTGTAGTGAATGGAAAATGGAAAAAATATGGAGAAGAAGGGAGGTTCAGGGAAAAAATACTGGATTGTGTAGTATTGAACAGATTTATATTGAAAAAGTTAATGTTAAATATTTGAACTCAGACAACACTAAAGACTGTAATTTTTAAAACATTATTAAAACTTTTATTTAAAAAAAGAAAGAAAATGGTACGTGTGGCTAAGATTAACTTCTCAGAATGTCAGCCTTTAAGCCAAATTAGAGTTTTCCAAATTAAAATGACACAAAGGTATATTTGAGGTTTTAAACACTGGGGGCGGGGAGGACATTTGTTTTCCATAGGTTAAAAATGTTTATCTGTCCATAGCCATGATTTTCGGTGTTACAAACTATTATCTAAGTTATGGTCCT
The DNA here is from genome assembly GCA_034064705.1 of Bothrops alternatus. Taxonomy (NCBI): domain Eukaryota; kingdom Metazoa; phylum Chordata; class Lepidosauria; order Squamata; family Viperidae; genus Bothrops; species Bothrops alternatus. The sequence goes on along the minus strand of JARGCV010000003.1, from coordinate 14,070,768 downwards.
TTGTTTCTCCTTTGTTTCACCATGAAAAAGCATTCCAGGTAAGGAGATTGTTTTAAAAGGCAATGCTATTGTAAATAGAGAAGCTCATTTAAGGCTTTATGGAGAGAATGAATACCCTATAATGGTTAGTGACTGAGCCAGATTGGGAACAGCTAGAGATTTTCTTTTGGACATAAACAGTCATTTAATGAATTTGGATCATTGACATGCCCACCATGCCAGGTTGTTATTATGGCAATAAAATGGAGAGGGAATGCTCAGGAATGGAAGAATGGAATGAATATACTGATCACTTCCTTAGACTGCCAAGACCACTACTCCTTCAAGTTGGTTTCTGCCTATACTGACAGGCAGCATCTCTCCGTTCTTTTACTCTCCCACAGCCTTACTTGGGGATGTCAGTATGCTGCACAGAGGAGCATTCTGCATCCATTTTCCATACTACTGATCAACACGTGTTCCAAAAGAATAACACTGTCTTTTCACCTCTGAACAGATTAACCAGAACCAATCACATGATGGCATATTTCAAAAGATCCAACTACATTGTTTTCCTACTCAAGGAAACAGTTTCCCTTTTCACTATTCAGTTGCGTGAATATTAATAGTCTAATGTACAAGAAAAAAGAAAATAACAGGAACAAGTTTTTTCTTTCCCCCCTTTTATCAGCCATATAAATTCCAAAAGAGAATGTATACTGTGATAGCTAAATAAGACTTTTCCCTTTCCCGGCTGTTTTAATGTTACTCCCAGTCCGGTATATATTAAAGGAATGGACCAATTTCATTTTGCTGACTCTTAATTTAATTCTTGATAAAAGTTAATTGTTCAGAGAGGAAATGTGTGGTAAATTTTACTTGAGAGGGCTGTCCTGGGATGATTTTCTTCACCCATGTCATTAGAAAACATCATGTCAACATCCATTGCCATACCATATTGAAGGACATAAAACAAGAAGTAGCTAAATTGATTTTTGGAGGGCAAAAACCTGCCCTCTTCATGGGAGAAAAATTCTCTTCCTGGTGGATACACGAATAATAATCTAACACAACTTATTCAAAACTACCAAAATGCCAAAGAAGAGTTTTCTATGAAGGAAAATGGTAGACTATAAATATGAGCTATGCAATAATATGTGCCAAGACATTATCTCATATATTGTATTGTCCACATTCTCTCTCTGTATGTGTGTGTGTGTATAGTATATATATAATTTGCTGATACTTTATTTAAACTTATATATGTATGTCAGTGATTACATGACCGCAGTAGATGCCATAAGCTAAATCCTAAGAGATTGGGGAAATGGATACTTATACATGTTCAAATGAAATGGCTTATAATTATAAGTTATACTTATAATTATATTAGTATAACTAATAAAGAAAAGAGGTTTATTACTTAATTTAAAAAAAATCCTGAAATTTAACACTATGATTTTTATGAACTGATTAATTTATACAAAACCAGGCTGGGACCTCATGAAACTATATGAAAGGACCATTGTTTTGCTATGCTACAGAAATAGTTCATTGCATTATAATTTAAAAACAAGGTTCCTGTTCTACATTTTCTATATTTCTTTATAATTCTATAATTTATCTCAAATATAAAATCTGGCTTCAGAGCTCTTTGCATGACTCTGATTTGATAATTTAAATGACGGGTCTTGGTGCTGCCTGAACTTGTTTCCTTGTAGACATTTCATTGCCCAAACTAGGTAACATCATTGGTGCTAGTCAGGACCCCGCATTTCAACCCTGAGCTACAAATATTCTCCTTTATTGATAATTTAAAGTGAAAAACAAGTTACTGGAAGGGCCTCAACTATATTTAATTTAGAGGATCTCTTTTATATCAATGTATTGCACCTACCTGTTGACATACATACTGTATTGACAAATATAAATCAAATAATAAACCTTCTTCCTAACCTTATATGACATATAAAGTTTGGATATATCTATAACTTTAAAACTTCCCCCGGAGATCCGTGTCGCCCCCACCCTCTCCGCCTTTCGTAAACTGCTTAAAACATACCTTTGCCGGCAGGCTTGGGGCAGCTAACATCTTGCCCCTAGCCAGTGTATGTTTGTGTGTATGTTTGTGGAATGATTGTTTTTTTTTTAACTTAGGGGTTTTTATATTCTTGTATTTATTGGTGATTTCTATTATGTTGTGAGCCGCCCTGAGTTCTCCGGAATAGGGCGGCATAGAAGTCAAATTAAATAAATAAATAAATAAATAAAAGAAATTATATTTTAAAAATCCAAGGTATTTTTTTCTTTTTAAAAAATCGTAATTTTTCTTTAACCAAAATTTTCTTAATCTATTTTTCAGTCCTCTGCATCCAAATACTGTACAATCTGTACTAACATATGAATTTTAAAATGTCCTATTTTGCTACCACTAATGGGACCTAATTTTTGTCCCCAGCAATATCACTATGCAGCATCTTGAAAATAATGGTTTGAAGAAACAACAAAAACAGAAGTCCTGATTTAACCAAACTAATCCTAACCAAGTAGATGATACTAGAGACAACTACTAAAGATATTTAAAGATTGTTGTTGATGTTTTATCTTACACTGGGGAAAAAAGCTTGCCTTTTTTTTTCTCTTCACAAGTGAGTCAGCAGAAAAGTGTGTGACATTTCTTACGATGGGAACCACTAGTTAGGAAATAGGGGTGCACAGTTTGTAAAGTGGCAACTTGGCCCTCCCTAAAGAAGTGATATTAATTGTAAGAAGGATTGTAAGATCTCTCTTCACTCCAATGAGCTTGCAGTTCTGTTAAAGAAAAGGGAAATTACCTATATATGGGAATACAACTGCTTCTGGTTTTAATAGCGTAAACTGTGTGAGAGATTCAAAAATGTGAAACACAGAATTTACTGTGCTTGGACACTCATGTACATCAATTAGTTTTCTTATTGGACAAAGGGGAATAGAAATTAAATAGCTGTAGTTTCATGGGACATACTCACTGTCATTTTTAAAGCAAAGGAGGAATTAGGACTGGCCTACAGAAATTATTGAATGAGTGAAATGAGAACTGAACAAGGATAGAGTTAGGGGAGTGATATGAAATTAGGATACAAGAATTTGTCAGCACTGATAAGGTTATAAATCTCCCTCAACCAAGGTGAAATAAATATGCATCTTTCGGTCAGTAGATTTGCTAAGAAATATATTCATCACAGTTGGATAGATTTATAATCCTGCTTCAGTCTGTATCAAATGCAAGGGAAACCTATTCTTCTGGTATGCTTAATGCTTATTGTCAAAGTGTACCTCTCTTTTTTCGAAGCACTTTTTCATAGATAGAGAAAGATTGATGATAGGAATTTCTTGAAATAAATAAAGTAGTATTTTGTCAGATAAAAAAGTGTAAAATGCTTGAAGGGAAAAACAGCTCAAAGTGAGCAAAACAATACAATAGAGAGAAGACAGAAAATGGCATTTGATTACATATACCATTAAGGAGAATGGTGGTGAGGAAGCAAAACTACAACTGATGGGAAAACAACTACATATTGTTTTAGATATATCTGTTTGTGTTTTACGTCATGCTAAAACAAGAAAGAAATTGTATTTCCTAATATTATTTGAAGCTTTATCCTGAAACAGGTTTCACTGTGGATAATGGGCCTTTCTCCCAAGTAAGAAATGTCACGTTAATTTTATTGAGATTAAGCCCTTACCTTTGTTATCAAATTCCCTCATAGTACCAATATAAAAATAAATATCAAAACAACAAAAGATTTATAGCGTGTCAAATGCAAGTTTCTAAGGGGCCCACAAAATTCAGCGTTATTTCTCCTGCCAAAAACTCATATAGTTCACCAACATGAATCTGGTTAGCTAGGGTAAAAGAATATTCTAAAGATATTTATTCAATGCAATATTTTCCACTTTTCTCTACCAAAAATAATCTGCATGGTTGATATTCTGCCTGTCTTAAATCAAGGTTGCAGTCCTATGAGATGTACTTGGGAATAACTCTCATTCAGATCAGACTGACTTATTTCCAAGAAACTGTGAATAGAATTGGTATTGCGTAGCATGGTATTTCTATATATAAATATATAAACAATATTTTTATCACAATAGCAGATGATGTTAAGTACTGCCAAGTCTAAGCCTTTCACACTGTAAAAAAAAACATGGCCCAAGAAAATGCAATAAATAGAAACATATTTGCAATGCCCACCAGACTATAATAGCATTTTTTTGAAAAACATTCTGCTACGTTATCAGAAATTGTACATTATAAGATAAAAATTTCCTATGCAATTAAAGGCCAAGGTGCAATGGCAGCAATGGGCTCTAATATAAGAGATCCTGAAAAACTTTTACTTTAAGTCGGAGAATCCCAAATGTAGCCATCTTACATATACTTTACAGTTAAATATTCAATTAAAGCTACTTATAAACTGATAAATTAAGTGATCATTTCTCATTCTGTTTATTTTTAACTGACCAATAAAACAAAATGATATCTTCTTCTTTTAAAAAAAACAGATTGTATATGAAAGCAGGTCAATATCTTCCTGCTATAAATGGATTAAATTTAGTTTGCTATATGAACAACATTCCAAACTTCTCTAGATTCTAAGATAAACTGTGACATTTCTGAAGATATTGACCCAGCTACAATTTGCTTCTAAGTGAGATTCAAGGAAAAATACACTGATTAACCATGGTCTTGAAGCTATATAGAGGTCAGCAGATAACAGAGTCCCTTCCTGGTGTAACTATATTCATGGCTGCAATCTTGTCCAGTTCCAATTTGAACACAGCTGGGTTACAGTTCAAAAATACTGTATACTCTAATAATATAATATCTGCAAGCAGTATTGCATCTTCTTATGGACAGTAAACAAATTCCATGTTTTGGCCTAATTTTCTTTCTCTACGATAACAAGCGAACTCACAGAATCAGGAAGGCTATTTAAACTGCAATTGAACAATAAATTATTTTACTCCTGGGTTAGATCTTTTGCTATCAAACCACTGACCAGTCTGGGGATAGGAGTTACTGTAAATGGAAATCATGATGTACGTTAATAGTTTAGATTTCTCTGCCCCCTCTCCCTGTCCATGTATATGTGAATCCTAGTCAGTTCAGTCTTTAGGAAATCCTCTTCCGTTAAGGTTGCATCTCGAGTAAACTTTTTAATCCCTAGAGAGTGGGCCCATTCAAATGGTGATGCAGCAAGAGGATTTCAAGGTAAGAGGGTCCAAACCTTTTATTTTGGACCACAGGTCAATGGGATTAGCTAATCCATAAACACCTTTATCTGCCCTACAGTTCTTAAACAAATGTAGAAAGTTGGGCTTAACCCAGGCACCGAACAAGTTATTTCTACTGAAAAGCATGTTTTACAGGCACATGTCTAACCAAGAAATTGAGAAAGCCTTATCGGTTTTTTTTCCAGAAGCACAGGCTTCCCTAGCTAATTAAACTGCTCATTTTACTTCCATTTGCAGAAGGCCAAATAAAGACTAACCATCTCTTTCTGCTTGATTTTTATCTAGATAATCTATTTTATCTATCTAGTTGTTCATTCTGCTGAATAAGTTAATAAGTAATATTTGGGGATTATGGGAAATATTCTTTAGCCTAGCATCTTAGCATATTTAAAGGCCTTTTGAAAAAAGCTGGGATTGGAAAAACCTTCCTTTAGGAAGGAGCTGGGCAGGAAAGACAGGCATCTTTGCTGAGAGCTTTAACTTCAAACGTGAGTTATATTTCTAAGGAATACAAAATGAACGCTGACCATTCTCAGTTGAACTTCCCCGACTGGCTTCGGGTTTGCAAGGCCAAGGGAGGATATAACGTGGATTCTCCTTCCTGCTGACATTTTTTTTTTGGTCTGTGTTTTGGAAAGAACAAACTTGAAATTATGTCAGCATCCTGCCCCCTCCCCATTTCCATCTCCAAGATGGTTGAAAAAATAAATAATATCTTCAGTAAATTTGCTTATCATGGGTTTTCTCTTCTTTTCCCAAAATCTTCAGGAAGCAAATAAACACCTTTACTTAAGGCCTAAATCCTACCGATGATCTACCATGAGCACAACCAAAAATGGCACAAGCTGGGCCTACCTAGTGAATCTCATGATGGTTCCCTGTACTCTGCTCCAGGAATAATGGGGTTGATCAGAAGAGCAAATTGCTATTTAGTGACCTTTGATGGTAATTCAGCTCAGTCTGTTAGGGATGTTGTGGGAACATAGGCATCTTTCTCACCTGCGTTCTCCCAACTTTGGTGAGTCCTCTTCGGCTCTCTTTCCTTGGAGATAAGATCTCTGTGAAAGGCCTCATTCAGGCCAAATGTAGGGGCCTCACCTGCAAGGAAGCACAATGTATTCTGCTTTAATGCTTACAGTGGTTGCTGCTGCCATACAGGATAGGGGGGGGACAAGAGATTCTGTTGCAGGCATCACAAAAGAGTATGGAGGAAAGGGTGGGAAGTATTAAGGCAGTCACCAGATGAGAGATATTGAATTCAAACTTCTTTCAGGATACATTGGGGCAAGGGAGGAGGGAATAACAAGAGATGAAGTACATAAAGAATATTGAGAAAGACGGAGCCTATTTTTGTCCATTCCTTCCAAGACACCTTGAGTTTCTCTGAGAAGAGTTGACTTAGTTCGTTCAGACTCAGCTTAGCTTAACCTGCAGGCAGTTTGCCTTAGCTTTTGGTTATGTTTGGCAAGCATTTGAAATGGGAAGGTACAGCAGCTATGGTTTTAGATGGGGAAGGTCCTGAGGTGGTGTTGAGAAACAAGATTTTTTTTTCCCCTGTCACTTTTCCCCTTGCAAACAAGCACTCCCCACAGGTGAGTGAGAATAGCACAAAGGTGAGCTATGCAGAATGATTAACAATTAGCCATTCCCCCACCTCTTCCCTAGAAATGTGGGAAGGGGAGAGGGGGAGAAATCCAGCATCCCCTTATAATGCATCCCCAGCTTTTCCTTCAGCCTCTGTCTGCAAAAACATGGGACTTTTTAATTGGGAGAAAAGCTAAAGGAGGCTGAGGCCTTCTCTGTACTCCAGACGAGTGAGACTTACATCCCAGTTCATTCATTGGAGGAGAAACCCTGTGTAAAACTATGCAATCAGGTGGAGCACCCCCAAACTGGGGAGATTTTGAAGGGGCAAGGTAGATATTTTTATTGCCCGTCACCTCAGGCCTCTTAGGCAACTGCCGTGTGTTGAGCAGAGATAGTGGAAAGATACCCAAAAAGAGCAATCCCCTTCCAGATGCTACAAGCATACATAGAGAAAAACTGGGCGATTGGACATAAAGGAAGCAAGAACTGAGGATCTGCTTTGGCCCTTTGGCATTTGGAGCTGAAAAGTAGCATTAAGATCCCCACAACTGCAGTAGTTTCTCCAGACTGGTATCAACAGTTGGCTGCCAATGTGAGAACTGAGAAGCCAAGGCAAGAAGTTAACCTTGGGTAGTTGGGCTTTTCTTTTAAAAAAAAAAAAGAAGAAGAAGCATCTCTTCAGACACCTCTCTCCTCTCAGCTTGCCAAGGGTGGGATTCTTCTGCCACCGGGATACACCACACAAATACAGACCTATCTCTGCACTCCTCTCTTTCTCCCCACCCCCACCCCCTTCCTTTAGTACACTTTTCTCTTAAGAACTGCCAGGAGCTTTCCCCCTGCAGATGGGACCTGCTGCTGATGGGGAAGGAAGGCAAGGCTGGTTGGTGGGGCTGAAGGTTGTGAACCAAGGCAAAGATACAAAAGGCAACCGCTGTGGGCAAAGGCAGGCTTGGCTGTGGAATGGAGTGGTCCTCGTGATGTAACCTTTCTCTATCTCCTTCACTTAGGAGTCACGAATCTTGGCTTTGGGAAGCGAGGAGGATGGGAAAGGAAGCTGAGCTGGGGTGGGTTTTTTTTTTTTTGTTTTTTGTTTTTGCTTTTTCCGGGCTTACCCGCTCACCCTTTAGTCGGCCTTTTACTCTTTTCCGACACCCCCCCTGGTTGTCAAATGGCCTTTTATCTCTGGAGAAGGAGCAGCCCTTAGCCTGGGCTGTGCCAATCGCCCCCGATTCCACTGCAGCTTTCTCTCCTGAGCCAGAGGGAACTCCTGCCTTGAGCGGAGCACTTTCCCCTCTCTATTGGCTGGAAGAAGGGAGATCCTGAGAGTTGTCAATAGTTAGAGAAGGAGCCTTTGGAATATCTGGGTTCCCCCTCCTTCCCTCCTACCTTCCCTCCCAAGAAGGCTTTTGCAACCAATAGGCCCTTCGGTAGCGACAACCGAGCATTCCACTGGCACCTTGCAGTTCGCCCCTTCCCTCTCACTGGTCCGGTCTCCCGGCCGGAGCACTTCCCCCATTTGTCTTCCGAGGCGGTGTGTGTGTATGGGGGGGGGAAACCATTAAGGGAAACCTCCCGCGTCTTTCTCTCGGGTGGCCACGACAAGGGGAAAGGGAAAGCAAGGCAAGCTGCTTCCAACTCCTCGCCGTGCGCTAGGTCTGACCAAGGGAAGGCGAGGCGCTTTCCTTGGCGCTGGGCAGCGGAGGCTGAGGCGGCTTCTTTCGCTCCCAGCCGCCTCGGTCGTGTTCTTCTTTGCGGGATCTGGCCTTTTTCTTTCTTTCTTTCTTTTTTTTTAAACCAAGCCCAGGACCGCTCCGAGCTGGGGAAAGGGCGACCTGGGAGACCAGAGGATTACAAGTTGCCTTAACAAGGAGGTTGGAAGTGAAGCGGAGGAAGGATAAGGCGTCGCCTAATACCTGAGGCTCCCCTGGACCGCGGCTGCTCCTCGTCTTCCCCCCCCCCACCCTATTATTTAGGGGGTGAACCCCCCCCATCTCCCAGCCACTGTCCTTTGGAAATCTCCCCCATTTTAAACCCAGACGGCGCTCCTTGCCTTCGTCTACGGGAGGTCAAATGCACATCAGTTCCAATCCTGATCGGGTGGAAGGGGTGTGTGTGTGTGAAACTCATCACACCCTTCACGCGGGGAGGTGGGGGCAGGGGGCGTCCTCCAAACTTTGCGAAAGTTTTTATTGCATTTTATTCGGCGATTAAAAAAAATAAAAAAATAAAAAGGCACCACCAAATTATCCACGGGGGGAGGGGAAGCGAGCAGAAGTCGATTCAGAAAGTTAAGCTCGGAAGGGATCGTAGGGACTGGGGCAAGCCTTTTAATGCTCGCGACACGCACGCACGCCCGCCCGCCCGCCCGCACACACACACACACACACACACACAGAGGACGGAGGGGTCCGTGGGGGTACAGAGGAGAAAGCAAAGAGAAAGCCCAGAGTCTAGGTAAGTCCAAGTCTCGGCGGTCGCGCAGCTGCTGCTCCTTCGGCGAAAGCGCCCTCCGCGAATGCTTTTTGGGGTAAGGGCTTCCCGGCTAGGTACTTATATACAGCAAGCCCAGACCGCAAAAAGATTCGCGAAGGACAACGTCTCCGGTGGCTTCTACATTCATCCATCCGGCTGCCACCAAAGAGGAAAAAAAAAACAAAACGTGTGTATAGATCCAAGACGGCGGATTGCTGATTTCTCAAGCACTAGTAGGGAACACCTTCCCTTCCGCCCCGCCGTCCATTCACTCACACACGCTCCATCCCCGCCGAGTACCTCGGCGAGCCCGAGCCGAAATACCAACTCAGAGGAGAGTAAGAAGAGGGGAAGGGAAGGAAGGTGGGGTGGAGTGTGGGGGGGGGGATTGCTTGGCCCAGCCCTTCACATCCAGCCCCCTCCTTCGCTGTCCCCATGAAGGGGCCGAGAGCACTGGGTTGCAGGAGCAAGGGGCTCTGTGAGCCAGGCAGTTCCGAATGCGCTCCCCCCCCCACACCCCTCCACCGCTCTGCTCCCGAGCAGAGGGTCTAGCGCTGTGGACAGACGCTGCGTAAAGAGAAAACTCTCCCCCTGAGCACTAAATAAATAGAGACGAGGCCCGCCGTTCATTGGTGCGAGCTAAAATCGTCACTCGCCAATCAGGTGGCGTCTTACTTTTTTTTTTCTTTCTCTCCCTCTTTTTCCCCAAGGGGGAGGGGCAAAGGGAAAGAGAAGAAACATTTCCATGTCTAATTATTCAACAAACCTTAGATAAGACCACAGTCCATAGTGTTGCTATGCCTGTTAAGACTTCTTCCTCCTGTTTGCCCCGGGGTTGAAGATGGGGGGGTGGGGGGTGGGGGGGATCTTAGAATAGACTAGAGTTCCAGATGAAATAGCCGTAGGTCCTGATATCGAGTAGCAAGATTTAAAACGAAACACAACACAACCAAACGCACCCGAAGGACCAGCTTGGTGAGCCAAGTGGGCATGGTGAGGATAGTGATGAGGATGATGAAGGAGAAGAAAACCACAAGTAGAAAAGTTCAGATCCGTGAAGGTTCACCTGATTCCTTTTCGCCGCATCTTTCCACCCAAGGAAAGCCCTCTGGCGGAGGTCAGCCAATGGCTGTAGCTGATCCATAAGACTGGCTATTGGAGATAAGGTCCCTCAGCATTGGGAGCGTGGCTAGTTCGAAGGGATGTACGTTTCATTCTCCCATCCGTGGCTTCTGAGCGTCTGTCTAACCCCCCCCAAAAAAGCCCGAAGATGGGGCACAGGAGTGGGCGGAATAAACGCCTTCCAAGCCAAAAGTTGCAGGAGATGGCATCGAACTAATTTCAAACACACACCCACCCCTGCTGGGCACTGAACCCGTGCAAAGGTGCCTGGTCTACAGCAGTGAAAGGCGGCGGACACTTTCCCATGAAGTTCATCGCCAAGTTAAATAAGACAAGATTCTCCTCCAGGGACCCAAGAAACTTGGTTGACCCACCCCTCTTGACTACCTCCGCCCAGCGACTTCCTCCCTAGCCCACCGAGAGAGATTCTTCCTTCTAGAAGACCCGAAAGCTCCTACCTTCGCTGCTTTTCCCTCGGCAAAGCCACCTTGACAAGCAACAGCTCTCCGGCGGCGGCGGCGGCGGCGGCAGCAGCAGCAGCAGCAGCAGCAGCAGCAGCAGCAGCAGCAACGCAGCAGCAACAGCGCAGCCCCGTCAAGAGGCAAACTCCTACTGAGCAATACCTGTTTCCTCTTTCCTTTCTAGTACTGCTCTTACTGGTGGTGGTGGTGGTGCTGCTGCTGCTGCTACTGCGGCGGCGGCGGCGGCGGTGGCGGCCCCTGCTGCGGCTTCACCCTCAACTGGCTTTGCTTTCGAGACCTTCTGGACTGGGGAAGAGAGGATCGAAGAGGGGACCCCAAGTTGAGGATCCCTTTCCCTTTCACTTACCTCTTTCGCCAGGCGCCTAGCGGCCTCTGGTGACAATTGTGATAGGAATAATCCTTGCTTGGAGGAACAAGCATCACCTCCCCCAATGTCTGTGCACGCGCGTGTGTATGTTGTTGTTTTAAAAAAGGAAGCTCGTGGCAAGCATCCCTTCCTCCAGGTATGTATAAACTACTGTAGTGTGTGGGAGGGTCACGATCTTGCTAAGTGCATAAGATTTCCTAAAGATTAACCCTTCCCTCGCTGCCCCGTTCTCTTTCTGCAACTTGTTGCGACAAGTCTTTGTGAGCACGCGCGCGCGCGCACACACACACACACACAGAGACAGAGAGAGAGAGAAAAGAGAGAGGGAGGGAGGGAGGGAGGGAGGGAGGGAGAGAGAGAAAGAGAGAGAGAGAGAGAGAGAGAGAGAGAGAGAGAGAGGAATGTGTAAAACCTGATACCCACACTCACATGCACAAGCATGGGGGAGCAAAAAAGGCAAAGAGGCTCAGAGGAGTCCAGTACACCCCCCTCTCCCAACGCCGTTTTGATTGGATGGTCTTTTCATGTAGAGGGGACGTCTCAAGTCGAAGTCACGATTTCTCCTCAGTTTGGAACCATCTGTGACTGGAGCCATGACGCAGCCAGCACACATTACTCACTTTTACAGTCACGACTTGGAAATCCGTGCAGTTTGCAAGCAAAATTATACCACCGCCATTGAATTATTTAATAAGATCCAGTTAAGGGTAATCTTATACATTGACCTGGGAGATGCCAGAGTGTGATCTGGCAAAAGTGCGGGCAGGTTGGGGAAATCTATGGCAAGAAGATGGGAAAGCCTTCTTAGGTTGCAGAGACTTGGCATATACAATATGAAGCACCTGAAAGGTCTACTCTGAGGACCACCCGGCTCTTTTGTGATGGGACCAAGCAAGCCCCGGGAATGGACTCCTCGTTTGATATTTTTAGGACATCACTCAGTGTTGCTGTGCTCTAATACCTACTTGACTCACGCCTGCTTTGTTTCTGTAGCAAAAACTGTCCAAGCTATTTCAAGCAACGTGAGCCATGGCTGCTTTAACAAACCCTATTTATCTATTATCTACTGTACCATCTTACAATCCTGCCTGCAGATTTCAGTGTCTGCAAAACAATAGGTGTTGCTGAACTTTGCATGTGGTAGGTACTTCATTTCTTCATTTTGGGCTGATTTCAGGCTCCTTCCTAAAGTGTTCACACACACACCTCGTCCCTCCCTTTCTTGTCAAGTGTTGAGTTAAATGAGCAAATGGATTCATAAATGTGAACACTGGGGTGAACCTCTGTTGCAGATTCTTCTGATGGTGGGGCTTCTGCTAACCAGAAATGCTTCTGTGATAGTATGATCACTATCTAAAAATAACATTCTTGGCTTTAAGATACCCGGGAGTGACTGGGCTTTGTATCCTGTATCTGCTGAATGTACACATTACGATAAATTCTCAGCATTGCTTTGCCTCCACTTCCCATTCTTCCACCAACTCATTTTTTGAGGAAGTTTCTAAGAGGGGTGAAGAAAGGGCAAGAACAACAAAGGCATACCCTCGAGGATAGGCAGAAGATGTGGGCATTTCGGAGGGGTGAAACGAGGTGGGAGGAGAAGGGGTGAGTCCAAGTGAAACAACCTATAGACTCTTCTTTGAGAAGCACCATCATCAGGTGCCGGCTCTTTCAAATGCACAGGCGGGAAAAGGATAGGCAAGTCAAACCAGAACTGTGCTTTTACGCACCTGATACAAAACCCTCGATTAGAAAAAGAAGCTCTTGGCACGTAAGTCACAATCTGGGAGAGTTCTGGACACTTTCTGCTCCTTGGCCCCACCGCCATTTGTATAACCGGCTCTTCTTGCCGGCGAGCAAAAAAGGGTCTGGCTAGCGATTGCACTGGGGAGCGAAAGTTAAAGCGGGCTGCTCGCTCTTTCAGTACCCGGAGCCGTGGACAGCTCCCAGGCGGAAAATGCCCGGTAGCTTTCTGAGAGTGAGAAGCAGCAAACCAAGCCCTTTCGTCTTAGTGCAGTTTACAGCGAAAATTCTCCTGTCCCCTTGTCCTTTTCTCTCTCTTGCTAATTCTCTCTCAAGCTAAGAGAAATCCTACCGTTAGATTGCGTCTAAGCCATCTTTCTGAAAACGGGGAGGGTGGGTATTGGGGGAAGAGCAGCGAGTAGAGCTCGAAAGAGAAAGAGGGACTCTATAGCGCCGACAGAGAGGGATCGAGAGAGTTGCAGTTTGCTATTGATTCAGAGATTTACCGACAGGGTGATTCCCCTTTCTGTAAGAATTCCCTGTGTCTGGGGCTCCGTGCATGCACCAAATTCGTTAAACAGACAAGTAGGATCTTCCCTCCCTCTTCCTCCACCCTGCTCCGATATAAAAATAGAGACACGAAATAAATCCAAGCATGCATACAGTACACTCAAGATTCACAGACACATTCTCTGCCGCATGCACAAGAAATATTACTACTTACCCAAACGGGAACTCCTTTGATAGGGATGGGAGGGGAAGAGAGTTGGAGGATAGGGGAGTGGAGGAAAAGTCGTGGTGGTGATTGGGGTGGGTGGGTGGGTGGGGAGAGAAAACAGACAGACAGACAGAGGAGGGGAAAAAAAACCCAACAGTTAATTTCCAGATAGTTGTTAGGCAAAATATACTGCGGTGATGTCCAGGTATTCTTCCACCCGCGCTGGCGTTTATATACAAGTGCAACTCTCTGTCTATTTCTGGAACGCGATCAAAACCCTGGTGCTATTTTTAGCAAGTGCTGGGGAGAGAGAAAAAAAATCCACACAAAGGCATTTCGCTCGAACGTTATGTCCAAAACATCAAATGTGCATTAAATCTTCCACCTGCTCCCCCCTCCCCAGTTCAGTTTCTTTCTCTTTCGCCGTTAAGAGTTGTCTTAAGTGCAACATTGCAGAGAATTTAGAGGGGCGATATTGATCGCTTTCCATATTGTCCTACTGCTCAACCTCCCACCCCCTTTTCACAGTTCTATTGAGAGTGACTCTGCCTGTTGCCTTGCATTGTTGTGTCTCTCTTGCATTCATTGTCTTTGTAAAGTAGATTCTAACAGTAATAATAATAACAGCAACAATAGCAACACGCACATAACAGCCATGCACTACTTTACCACCGTGCACAGGTGTGGCTTTTAAGCAAGCTTGCTTGCTTGTCTCAGAGGGAAAAAAAGAGAGAGACCTTGCACAGAAGGAATTATATTCAGCACAAAGAAAGGTTGTTTTTAACATTCCTCATTCCCCACCCCATTATTTTTTTTAAAAAATATCCTTTGTCTGCGAATAAAGACTCTATAAATATACACTCTCACACATACACTTTAAAAAAAACGTGAATGTGTGTATATATACACGACTGCGTTCTAGTAAATCACTAGGAAGAGAGACGAGGGGAAAAATAGAACCATTAAGGCTTTCAGTCTGCAAGAAGGCAGCCTGAGACTCCTTTCCAAGGCTGCGTCAGTTATCAGCTATTGACGTCACGTTCAGATTCTCCTCTTCAGAGGCTCCAGTTCATCATAAAAGAGGTGTATGCTCGGAGCTTTGTGCTTGCGGAGAAGCAATTGAGATCGAGGGAAAAGAGTTATTTAGCAAAAGCCACGGTTTTAAGGGTTACATCTACTTCTATCTTTGCACCCTTCCTGCAATTAAATCGCTGTTTTGTTTTTTTTAAAAAGAACATCAACATAATGCACAATGGGAGGGAGGGAGGGAGGCTATTGGAAGAAATGGAGAGACAAAGGTGTTGCTAAAAAGCTGCGTGGGGAACTGGGTGTATTTAAAACACATATTCTTGGTAGAAATGACTTGATGGGGATATTATGATTATACATGCACTCTGTAGGAATTTCATGTGTTCCCACCTTTTTTTATTCCCATGTGCTGTAAGGTGAAGAATGGGGGGGGGAGATATAACATTTAAGGTAGTGCATATTTATCAAATAAACCAGAGGGTGTGGTGGATGCATTTTAATTCTCACCCACACATTCTGAAAAATCTGGAGTGTTCAACATCTCTCCCTTTTACCCATAGAGCCACTTATACTGCACATAACTTCATATTTTTATGTCTCTACAGTGGCAAAACCCATATATTGATAAAGCAGAGATTAATTCTGTATATTTGCAGGCAACCAGCCCTGTCTCCTAGAGTGACGCAAAGAACAAATTCTATGGCTCTGGCTTTCTATATTCTGCACCCACGCACTCTGCTTGGTCTCCCACGGAATCAGCTACAGAGAGCAATGATCCAGATTAGAGAGGAGGGGGAGGAGATGGAGAGAGGCAGAGAGTGAGAGAGAGAGAGAGAGAGAGAGAGAGAGAGAGAGAGAGAGAGAGAGAGAGAGAGAGAGAGAGAGAGAGAGAGAGAGAGAGAGAGAGAGAGAGAGAGAGAGAGAGATTGCAATTAAAAATTGTAACAGCTGTAAATTTGTACCCCAAAGGTGAAACCCAAAACACCAATCCAGAGGACCACTGTTCACTTATCAATTCAATGTCAATTACTCCAAAAGATATGTTATTGAAAAAGATATATAAGTTTATTTGGCAAATTGGATATTTCCTCCACATACAAACTCCTTCCCCTCAACTCTATTAAAAGAAATATACCTGCAAAGACCCAGGTATATTACAAACACTGACAGGAAAAACAAACACTGAGGTTGAAAGATAGGTGTGGGTGGAAAGAGAAAAGCACTCTATATCCTCATGAGTATTAATCAGAATCTTTACTGAAAAATAGGCTTCTGTTTCCCGTTGTCTTTTCCCCATCCTCCTCCAAAAATTACAAACAACTTCAAGGAAGTGTGCAAAGATTCAGTGGATGCTATTTTTAAGGATCTTGGCAAAGGGGTAGTAAATGGATTCCAGGTAAAAATGAAAAATGTAGGATATACCATTAGGGGGGAAAAAACACATGCACTGAAGAGAAACAAAGATCTGTGGATCAAAATGAAAATTATATGTTGTGAATCATGCACCAAAGGGCTCTCTTTTCCAAGAACTCACTTCACGCCTTGTCTACATGAATGAAAGAAACTAAACGTGCAGACAAGATGTAGAAAGCTATCTGTAATCTAAATTTCCTGGGCAAACACACTTTATTATTAATTTTTTTCAGTACAGTTTTTTTTCCTACTAGACACACAATGATTAAAATAAGAGATACTAACATTACCTGATGCCACAGAAATGTTAGGATATCCATATGCGCCTAGATAAATATTACAAGAAGGGCTTTTATTTGGCTTTAAAAACATAATCCAGCTACGGTCTTTATGTTTCTGCAGCTGTGATGAGATGCAGTGACATAGCATCTCCTTACATGCCTCATTCAGAATCTCTCTTATTTCTCTATTTCTCTCATATATAGAGAGACCTTCTCTCTGGGAAAGTAGCATAAAGTAATGCAAGCTTCCCCCCCCAAATCCATTAAATTGAAAACAAGTTCACCAAAATCAGTGTATAGAATCTTTTTTGGGCAGACTACTTCAGAGATTGTGTATAGAATCTTTTTGGGGCAGACTACTTCAGAAAGTAATCTCTCTCTCTCTCTCTCTCTCTCTCTCTCTCTCTCTCTCTCTCTCTCTCTCTCTCTCTCTCTCTCTCTCAAAGCACTTATGTAATGAAGTATTTATCATCTTGCAAATAATGGTGAGGGAAATTTTGCAAAACATTTATTTTTCCTCAGACTTCTTGACTCAAGCAAACAATTTAAAAAGGACTGTAAGATTTCATACCAATTTCTTGGATTAAAAGAATTACGGTACCAAGCTATAGTATAGGAACATACAGCTAGGCCTTCTTCCTTTTAACCAAATGTTTAGCATCCAGGTTACTAATTCATCCTTCTATTATTCCAATTCATGAAGAAACCATCCAGGCAATATCATGGAAAGCTGATTCTATTGGGATTATTTAAAAAAGGCAATAGTACATATAGGATTACAAACATTATCATTAATATTATACCTGTTAACCAATCAAACTGTAGAGTGAAACATAAATTGCAGTTCAGGTAATCCAGTTTTAAAGTGATCTGATCTGACCAGAGAGTACTTCTATACAATTTAAGAAACAGATCTGCTATCAAGCATAACACCACTCTTATACATTTAATGCTCTTTGGGAGATTAGAACCCTGGAATGGGTTCATGTTTTCTTACCAGCAACAAGGTAAGGTTAGTAAAGTCCACAGTGTTGGAAGCAGAAGCTACTTGAGAAAACCTCCATCCCACTCACTGAGATCTTTGGTGAGGTGCATTTAGCTTCTGGGGGCTTATCTCGTGATGACTCATACTGGAGTCTTTTCAGTAACTGCCTCAATTTTTTGTTTTTGTATTTTTGTAGTACAGTCCTTATTGAATTGAAAGACTTCACATCTTTATTGGGTTTTGAAAAGCCAGTGAAGTGCATCTTTTTCGGAAAGCTTTTAATTATTTCATTGACTTTGTTGGATCTTTACATGTTTTGTAATATGTCCAATGTTAATTTTGAGTTTATGTTTTACAATAAACATCTGAGAGACTTATAAATAGTAACATTATCTTTACTGTAGTTGAACAGTATGATATTATACCTCACCTTTGAAAATACAAAGTGCAAAGAATAACTTGTTCCAGAAGCAAAATGAGATTTTATTTGCAGCTCAGCATGTTATGTTTATCAAGATTCTTTGCTTTCCAAAGAACTAAGACTGAAGGCATAAAATAAAATAAATAAAACTATTTCTATGATGACAAGGAAATAACAAAACCAAGAAACTCTCACTTATTCTCAAACTTGAGGAGCAGGGCCGATCTTACTCAAGTAGGTAAGTGTACAAGTAGTCCTTGACTTACAATAGTTTATTTAGTGACTGTTCGAAGTTACAGCAGCACTGAAAAAAATGACTTATGACCATTTTTTGCAGTTATGATCATTGCAGCATCTCAGGGTCATGTGATTTACATTCAGATACTTGACAATTGACTCATATTTATGACGGTTGCAGTGTCCCAAAGTCATGTGATCCCCTTTTGCAACCTTCTGATAAGCCAGAATTTAAGCCAGATTTACTGAACAACCGTGTGACTAATTTAAGAACTGCAGTGATTCACGTAACAAATCTGGTGGGAAAAGTTGTAAAATGGGCCAAAACTCACTTAACAAATTTCTCACTTAGCAACATAAATTTTGGGTTCAGCTGTGGTCATAAGTTGAGAACTACCTGTATTATAAAAACTATCCAGAATATACAGAGTAGGGCACAGGCTTTTCTATTGGGCCTATTTGTAGAAAAAAAAGAAAGAAAGAAAGAAAGAAAGAAAGAAAGAAAGAAAGAAAGAAAGAAAGAAAGAAAGAAAGAAAGAAAGAAAGAAAGAGAATTCCAGATCAATACTAATTCTAATTCTTTAAAGAACATGTTTAAGTAAAAAAAAATAGGCTCAAAACACTATGAATAACATTATCAGTGTTGGGAAAAATTATGAAAAATAAAGCACTTCAAGAGAAAGGAAAAGAAGGAGGAGTCTTATTACAATCAAACCAATCTCAAAGAGTCCTCTCAGATCAAAGAGGTCTGTCTTTTTGATGTATTTCACACAGAATGGTTATGCATCTATTGCTGTCAGTTAACAGAAGTGCTACAATATGATGGAGAAGTACAGCATGTGCTATCCCTAATATCTGTGGTTTCATGTATTGTACTTTGACTTTATATGCTTCCAGAGCCTCTGGAGCAATATAATTTACTCAACTTACAAATAAGCAAACAGATCAATAAAATTTCAGTTTCATTCTATCACGTGTCTTTTTTCCCCCATTGGTAGTAGCATATTTAGCCCATTCTGAATATTTTTTTAATCTAGCAATATTTAACACTGAGATGTTTATTTAAAATAATTTCAAATCATTTTTCATCTGAATAATTCCAAAGTTGTCACTATTTATTTCCCACCATTTAATATAAACATAGACTATTGATTTGTTGTTTGTAATTTTAAGAAGCTAGTTTTGATATAATGCAGTTAACAGTTTTGGATTCAATCAGGGCTTTTTTTGTCATAGAACGCCCAGAACGGAGTTCCGGCACCTTTTTTGGATGGAACCTTATAGGGGAGGCAAGGCGGGTTGTATGACGTGTGTGAGTTCCAGCACCTTTTTTTTTTTTTTTTTTTTTTTACAAAAAAAGCACTGTGGATCACCAAGAGTTTGTATTATGCCCTTCTGTTACTTACATTTACTTTGGTCAAAAGAAGTTCCCACCAGCAATTCCAGCTGAGAAAGTGATTTCTTCAAGTATAAATAGCTATCATTAAAAAAACCCACAGTTTTTGCCATTAAAGGTATTAGGGCATCTGGCCTGTGAATTTGAAAACTCACATGCATTTAACACATGAGCATGTGTTAAAACTGAGTGAAGAACATTCATGGGCCTACTAGCCTAAAGCTGATATGGTTACCAGTAATGCATATAGATGTTAGTTAGTTCTGCAGTTTGAAGCCTTCTGACCAAGAAAATGGGTCAGTCCTTGACATGAATGTCTTTGCAAATTACACATTGCACGTATAAAGAAGACTTGTATTTCATTAGAAAAAATATTAATTTAAATTGCGACTGCAAACTCATCACTCCACTTCTAGTATGCTGTATCCATTTCAATTTTATTATACTTACATTAAAAATATGTGACAAGGGATCTTGGGTTCATAAGGCTCACTGATTCCACACATGTTTTGAATGTGCACAATACAAAATCCAACTCTGACTAACTTTACTGTTAAAAGTAGTAGAGCTTGAAGGAACTAAGATTTTAGAAAACAATAATGGGTAAGAGGACAAGCAATCCAACTACTGATTTCAAGGGAAATTGATCTATTCCAGTATAGAAGAATTATAATTTTCATTCAGTGTTGAGAGACATTTTATATAGATTAATGATGTCTTTGTTTCATTAAGATGTTTTTCTGACATGAGTCCAGACATTTAGATCAACTAGTTCTGACTGAACTCCGGTAAACTGAGGCTCAATTTGTCTAATTCTAAGCCTTTAATGAAGTTGCATGGAAATAAAGAGTGACTGGAATTATATTATCAACATAATAAAATTACAAAGAGAGCATATTCTTTCATAAGATCCATAAGATTTTTTTTACTAAAAAAAATCCTTATGTTTCTAACATTTTATTAGTAAATTCACTTCGTTTTTTTAATTTATATTAGGCATAATTATTAGTGATAATTGACAGACAAAAAGTTCTGTGTAAGTATTTAGGTTGTTTTTGAGAAAATAATAAATGATGTGAGTATAAATGTATATAAAGGAAAAGGATTGTAGACTTGTGGAATCTTTGGAGCAATAAAATTAAGATAATAGTTAACTGAAAACATCCATTGACTCTGACTAAGGAAATATGTAAATATCACTGAAAGAGAGCAATAATTAAATAAGCAATCAAACGGGTTGCACAAAATATTTAAGATCAGGAAATAACAGAGTGAAGGACAGGTATTCATTTTGTCTTCATGAAGGAGATGACATAAGCTCCTTCACCAACTTACTGGCCTTTCAGGTATTTTGGACTTGAACTCCCATCTCTCTGTCAGATTAAAGAACATTATAGTAATCAGAGAAAAAAGGAAAGAGAAATGACAAGAAGACAAAAATGAAAGAATGGTGGAAGTTCATTAAAGGAGATTCTGAAGAGTGAAAGGAGAAATGCACAGTGAGAATGAAATCTGGCTTAACCACCTTAAAAATGCTCATTCTGTAATGCATTTTTTTTTCACAGTTCGCAGAATAAGGTATGAGTCGATATTTCCAACATAGGCAAACATTTCTAATCATTAACCAGAAGATTTGTAGAAATAGACACATAACATCAAAGCTAAGTGGGTTCAATTAGTTGACTAAAACTTGATTTTTTTTTGTCAGTAAATGATGGAAAGACAACTTAAAATGTTTAGATTTTAAATGTTAATTGCTAATATACAGATAGTCCTTACTTACTGACTTGTGACCACAGTTGAGCTGAAAATGTATGCTGCTAAGTGAGAAAGCTACATGAGTTTTGCTCCATTTTGCAACCTTTCTTGCCACAGTTGTTAATTGAATCACTGCAGTTAGTAACAAGGTTGTAAAGTGAATCTGGCTTCCCCGTTGACTTTGCTGGTCAAAAGATCACAAAAGGTCATCACATGACCTCAGGATACTGCAACTGTCATAAATGCGAGTCAGTTGCCAAGTGCCTGAATTTTGATCACGTGATCATGGGGATGCTGCAATGGTTGTTAAGTGTGAAAAATGGTCACGCATCACTTTTTTCAGTGCTATTGTAACTTCAAAGGGTCACTAAATGAACTGTTGTAAGTTGAGAACTATTTGTGTATGATTTGTTCAGCAGTAGTGATATACTATGCATGTGAACATTACAACATTAAGACCACTTTCTTCCTCACAAAACAGAAAGTCAGGGTGATCTATCTCAGCTTTAGACATAGTACCAGTGAATTTTCCTTACCAGCAGACAGTCTACTCTATTTTGCTAACCTAGCACTTGGATCCTAAGCACTCTCAGCAGAACATAATTCAGCCAGACCAATAATACATTTTTCTTCCAAGACTTCGGAGTGGGACTTAAGATATATAATGATTTTTTTTATTTAGGAAATAAAAGTGGGGTCAAAGTTAAGAGTGCATTTCTGTTCATCAAAAGAAGAAGGTGATTTGGGGAACAAAAGCTAATGTTCTTTTGCCCTTGTGTAGACTTCCTACAGCTAACTGGCTACTATTAAAAAATGGGATGTTGGTCAGATAAGACTTTCTTAGGTGCTGACATTTAAGCAGCAAGTGACACATTTGCAAAATTGTTATTTCTTGGAAACTGACCATACTACAAAAATATTTAAAATGAAGGAGAATCAGAGGAGAAATGGAATGAGATTGAAAACTCACAAAAAAGGAACAATTCAATTACCATGGTCTACACAAGGGTTTTTTTTTTAGTTATTTTTTTTCTAAGGAAAACATCATATATATTTTTTGCACCACAACTGCCTTTCAATACATTTGTTTAGATTTTATTATGGTAATACCTTTGTAGTTTATACAGTTACTATGTTGTCCATTATTTTTCATCTATTTTCAGAAACAAGTATTTCTATAGAATGCTATGCTAGCCAATATTCTGGGAAGTATGTTCTATTAAACTCAGTGTTATTAATTTCCAAGTTACGAAAGTGAAGGAATATGACTCATCATGAGAGCAGCGTGGTGTGAAGAATGTGAAGTATATTGACTAAAATGGTCTTAGATGTATAAACACGGCTTCTGAATATTTCAAAATTCATTAGAAACTTTACACTGAAGGTTCTGAGACTGTATAATGAGGTTCTCTAAGGTGCCTCAAAAGTTTATTTGGGGCTTCTTCAACATGAAAAATAATAATAGCAAATCCGTGTCCTCAAAATGCAGCTTTTCTCTGTTACAAGCATTTTACCTCTGCAACGTGCACGATGTAGGTAATTTTCAGCTTAAACAGAGTGAAATCAAACAGCCTGTAAACAAAGTGGCATCCTACCTTCTGACTATAGGTCAAGAAAAGCCATGGCTGTTTGTAGATATAGCCTGACCTAGATGGACTACTAATTTATGGCACTTTGAGGGGAAAAAAGATAAATGGTTGGACTAAAGTTGTGTCTTTGGATAATGGATCATTGAAGATTATTTTTAAAATAAATAGACCACTATCCAAACAAGAGTAAATCAACAGTTACTCTGAAAGTGTTTTGCTCAATCATACATTCATCATACATTCAAATAAACAAAATCTAGTCTTTTTGAAATATTGCATATATTGAACAGATATGGAATTTTCCCCAATTCTTATAGAAAATTTCTAATTACAGTAACATAACATGAAATGGCTGGAAATCAGTTTCACCCCTCCTTCATCACAGACTTTATTTTTAAAGAAATTCAAAGGCTACATTTTTTCCCCAAACAAGCATTTGCATCGAGATTGATAATTGCTGATCTCTTCTACTCTCTTGACAGACTTTAATTAAAACCCAGTTGTTTAATAATACTTGTAAATTACCGGTACTGTTATTTTTACTTGGTTTATTTTTTCAATGCTTTAGTATATTTTCTAAGTTTATTCATTATCGTTTTGTTTAGATTTATTGTGCATTGACTTTCAACAAAAGTGTAATAACAGGACTAAAATCTCAAAACAAAATACCTACATACTTACTGTTGGCAGCAAATAGAAAAAACATTTTTTATTATTTCTAGTCAAGGAGCTAAATATTAATCCTTGATTTACACTTCAATAAGATATATTTAGATTGAACTTCATTACTGGCTTTAATTTACTATGACTTACACATCCACCTATGATTTTATATATTGTGTTTTAATTGTTGGGTATTTTTGTTTTGTATTTATTTTTATATTTGGTAGGCAACTATTAGTGCTTGGGCATACACAATATATAAAGACATAATATACATTTAATTAAATAATAAAATTGCTTCCAATTGCTCAGAAAGTACCACAGCTATTTGCCAGTTCATAAGTATTGTCAGTTGATTCATAAATTGTCCTACTTATAGTACAATCAGATATCTAATACTGTATAGAGTATACAGTTTACTTCTACCAAAGCTTGTGAGCCCCCACGAAAGTGCTAATCCATGGAATCTGTGGGTAAGTTTCAATAAAATCTTTGGTTGAAGGCTTGACATTTCTACGTGACAATAATCTTAATCCAAGAAAGCCAGTTTGATGTACTGGTTAAGGCATCAAGCTAAAAATGGGAGACAGTATGCTCCATAAAGCCAGTTGGGTGATTTTGGCCCAATCACTTTTTCTCAGCCCTAGAAAGGAGACAATGACAAACCACTTCTGAAAAACTTGTCAAGAAAATTGCAAGGACTTGTACAGACAATTCAAGTCAAACACTGAAGCTGTGCGCATGTGCCCCCCCAACCCCCCCTACCTGTGGTCTAAATTGGCATATGAACCAGCATCTTCAACCATAATGAGAGCTAATATAAGTAAATCTGTGCTGCAGAATTCTAGCATGCATTCTATAAAGATGTGTGTCCTAACACTATCCTTGACCACTTTTGCATTAGCCAGTATCAGTACTTTTAATAACTGCTAAATAGCAGAATAACAGAGATGGAAGGGAGGTCTTCGGGTTCAACCTCTGCTTAAGCAGGAAACCTTGCTTAATTGTTGTCCAATCTCCCCTTTAAGACCTCCAGTGCCGGAGCACTTGCAGCTTCTGGAGGGAAGTCATTCTACTGATTAATTGTTCTAACTGTCAGGAAATTTCTCTGTAGTTCTAAGTTGGTTCTCTCTTTGATTAGCAATATCTAATTAGCAGAGATGGAGAAACTATCTTGTTATGTTTGCATTTGGAACTCACGTCTCGACTTTTTTTTGCTTGAAACTGAAAAAAATGAAACTTTGATTTAAGTTTTGATGATTAGAATGGTTTTATTAATACAGAAATAGTTTCAAATGTTGTGAAATGTAAAGCAAAAAGTTGAGGTTTTTTTTTGTATTTTACTACAATGAAAAAGTCTGAAGTCACCATAACATCTAAGATTGGATGTAAACTGAATTCTAAAATTCAGCTTTTAATAGTGGCACACGCAAAACTGTAGTGAACAGTTCAGGCTCAGAAGGCATTCCTTGATCCATTTATTAGACACAAAAGGAAGTCACTATAAGCATGCAACATTCCTATGTCACACCAGTCTTTCTCAGCGAGGTAGGACATGTGCTTACACTTCTACTCTTACTAAGACACAACAAGGTCTTGCAAAATGTGACAAATACTTATAAGTAATCTGGCTAATAGGACAGGGCCATTTGATTATACTCAAGTATGTTCAATGAGCATATATATACAGTTCAAGTTTCTTTCCACGTTATAAAGCTATAGAGATCATATACTCAGCTATTGTACTATTGTACTACAGCATCAGGAAGGTGGGAGAGATGGCCTACAGTGTTTATATTTAATTCATATCTTGCCTTTTCTTATGGACTTTTTGAAAATGTCCACCTGCTTTCCTTGAATTCTCAAGAAAATAGATCTGACAAATCAAAACTGTTAAGAGCGCAGGACAGAAGAAGGCTATCTTTAGAAATACCCAGCTTCTAGAATATTGTTTAATATCTGGAAGTCAGGTTTACATATCAGAATGGGTCCTAGAATTTTAAAAAATCTACACTCAAATCTACCTTGGTTACGGCCTCTAACAACTAACCTGATAATGTAGCACTTTTATTTCTAAATTAATAACAACCCATTATATCCAGAAATATTTGGAAAACAAGAAAGATCTTTTCTTAGTTTAATAATTGTTAGCATGTGTGCATATATGTTCAGGGAGATAGAACGTATATCTAAGTTATATACTTTTAGAGTATACTTCTAGTGCCAACAATAAAAACATATATTAAATAACGCCATGACATTATATTAGGCTTTACTAAAATTTTACTTGGTATTGCAAGACCTATTTATTTCAGATTTATTTATTATGTCTAAAGGCTAAGATATAAAGCTGTGCTCTTTTTAAAAAAAAATAATGCTCTTATTATATGCTACACTGTAAAATGAAAAGACTGCTATTATACTTCCATATAATGAAAATATTGTGCACCAAGAATCACATTCTTGAAATGCAAAATGATGCCAGAAAGCCCATAGTAGGGGAACATCCAAATATTGGCTTCCATTAGATGCAATTGACTTGAGTTCTTTTCTTAAAGTGTATGAAATGTCCAGTAATAGTTCAGCAATTCCAACACTCTGCTGCTCAAGAACTTTCAGTCTAGTTTTAATTGCCAGATTGTCTGCCATCCATTTTGGTACTTTTATGCCACAGTGGTAGATGTTTCCACCATTTATTGAAAAAAATTACTTGTTTTATCACGCAATTTTGGTTTTGTCTTTATTGTGTAACTGAAAATAAGTTACTTCGTGATAACTAACTTCAGTCAGTTACTCTTCTAGGGTTTTAATTCTGCAGAATAGGATGTACATCTATCCATCTGAGGAAAATGGGACTTAAAAAGCTTCAGTTATTTCTAGAATAACATTTGAAACCATTTGAAAACTCATAAACTGTTAGCTGTTCCAGGCAGATTTATCACTTTGAACTTAGTGATCTAACAATGTTACGCTTTTGGTGTTCCATTCAACTTTATTCCAAAGAAACATACAAGCTGTGTCAAATGTGAGACAATTGTCTTAATAGTCTAATTGTGGTCTGATTGTCTTGAGTAGAAGCTTTAGGCTAATAACTGAACTCATTTGATGCAACTATATAGCAATAGAAAAAAAGATACAAATTAAGTTTTGTTCTCTACTCTTATCATTATCCATTAAGTGACAGAAAACACAGAGGGATAACATTGCAGACCATTGAATCATAACTATAGTGGATCCAATTGTTAGAATCAGGATACTGTTTCTTAACCTTTGCTATTTCTTCCATTTAACTGATTGATTAAATGGGTGAACATCTGTGTGTACAGTGTCTGTTGAAGGACACCTATTGCACAACCCTATCCACGTCTTCTCATTTCCCATTGAGTTCAGTTTGTGTTCTTCCAAAGTAAATGGACATAGGATTGTCTTGGTAAGCTATATAATATTGCAGTCCAAAGTGTGTTTGGTGGCTTATAAAATGGAAAAATGCTCACATGTCCTGGCAAGTTAAAAATACTATGTAATTCATTCTGACAGCAAGATTTCATAGAGAATGTAAAGTCTTTGACAAAACTAGAAATATTCTTCCGTTATCAGATCATGATTGAGACATTTCCATTGCAATGATTCATTTACCGCCATAGGTAATGCTGTTGGTGCTTTGGCATCCACCTTTAGAATTCCAAGTCCATTAATTCCATGTTATGATAACAAATGGCATTATTACAACTATTCAAGTATCAACCCATGACTAAGCTTTGCTAGTGCTCCTGCCTCTATTACACTTCAGCTCTTGTCCCTGAATCAGAAATTTGTAGCAGATCACATTTTAATGAAGCAGTTTTCAGTGTAGACACAACTGTGAAGAGTTGGGGGGGTCACTCAAAACATGGTGTGCTGTGAACATATCACTCGTGATGACAAGAATGTTTCTCCAGTCAGTTGAATCAAATTCTTCATGGGTAAACAAGGGTTAATGGACCACCTCGCCCCAAACATTCTAGCAGAAGTGCAGTGGGCTCCTCAATTCTGTTTATCTCCATTGTGAAAGCTCCTTCAAAGGAAAGGAAACTCCTCGAGCAAAGCACCTGTTGATACTGTAGACTTCTACTAGACAGCCAGCACTGAAGATGTTCATAAATGTATGTCAAAAGATGAGAAGGGCTATTTCCCGTTTCCATTAGACTCATTCAAATGAAAGAGATCCCCAAAAGCCAGGGCCACTGACAGCTATATTAGCATAAATCTGGCATTTGTATGATGTTCTTGCTGCCTTGTAAAGTTTAGAATGGGAAATTCTCTTTCATTTTTCTTCCAGACACAATTTATAGGGGAGGGTGAATTTTAGTGTACAAAGATCTCCCTCTACAGGTGGTTGAAAACGGTGGCAGCATCTTCATCTTCCATAACAGGAAAATTATTCCAATCTTCATTTCTTCCCATTTATCTTCTGCCCGTCCTTGGGCTGACTACAGTTCTTTATAACAAAAAACAAAACAAAACAAAACAAAAAAATCCCAGCACTAAACCGATCCCCTTTTCTTGCTTACCTGTGCTAGGATACATCAGCAAACTGCCATTGCATATGCATGATCCTTAGTCAAATAAGTTTTGTCTTAGTTCCAATGTGTGTCAAAGTACAACTATTAGTAAAGTCAACATTAGTAAAGTCAACATGCACAACTTAATATACACACATTCATCCATTCCCCAATTTGGAGTTTGTTGTTCAAAGATCAATCGAACTTAACTTCCAAAGGGGGCATGTATTTTCCACCTTTTGCATTTTTCTGCCCTAGCAAAACCCTTTAAATATCCTGAAAATATATCCCCCAAAGTCTAGAACTTTTTCTTCCTTTCTTGAAAGGGAGGATTTGGTGACCAATGCTTCCTGCAGCTTTCCAAAAGCAGCCAGCAACAGCGAACTTGGCTCTTTACAAAAGCATTCAGCCACTGAAATCAGAAAACTTTGTCAAAAGCCCCCCCCCCAAAAAACAACCCCCCACAACGCACATTCACAAAACAGACACAGGCAACAAGAGACAGTGCACAGAAACCTACCTTGCAACATCTTCTTCACTTATGTGTACGGGGCGAAGGGGCTGGGTGGGGGGGGTGTAGTTCACAAAACAACGGAAAACCAAAAGAAAATTTTAAAAGGGGGAGGGAGGGAAGGCAGGGAGCCCCGATCAACTTCCTCCGCACGAGCCTTTAGAGCTGGATTTCTAGGGAATTTTGGCGAGGACTGCAAAGGGAGGAAAAGGGTGGGTGGGAGATTACATAAATACAACTCCAGCATTTGATGCTGGGCACCCTAGGAAAAGGCTGTGCGAATGTCGCGTAGCGTGTGTCTGAACTCTTCCAGGAAGAGGAGAGAGAGAGAGAGAGAGAGGGGGGGGGGTGGCGGGGAAGGAGGGGGAGAAGAGAGGAAAGGAAAAAATCATTTAAAAAACCCAGTTCGCATTCTCTGCCTGACTTGGAGACAGAGAGAAGCGAACCCCCTCCCACTCACCCTCCCACCCACGCACCCACCCCCACACCACCAATACAGGCACCTCCTGAATAACTGAGCGGCGCAGAATAACTCATCACCCACGTTCACAAGCCTCCCGCTCGTCCTCCCTCCCTCCCTCCCCTTCGCCCTCCCCACTAGGGGAGTAAATTGCCAATGCACGCACCTTCGCTAGCTCTATTTATAGGCTCCTAATGTCGAGCGTGTGTTGCATTCACAACGTGTATGTGTGTGTGCGCTCTCTCTCTCCCCCCCTCTCTATGTCAATAAAGCTACTTTGACAGGCAAAAGGGTGGATTTTTTTTTTGCACTGCAGTGCGTCCGATCGCAGTTTTTCTAAATATATGTGTATTTGTAGGTGCATGTGCGTGCAAAAAGCACGCCTCATTTATATTTATATATATATATATATAGATCTATAATGGGGGAAATCTTCTGGAGAATTTGGAAAGGAGGGTGTTGGAACGGTCGTCTTGGTGGACGTGTTATGCAAAGGACTTTTTCGTGTGTGTGTTTGTGTGTATGTGTGTGTGTGTGTGTGTGTGTGCAAGAGCGCGGGGATTTGGGGGGGGGAAAGGGGGGATTGGAAAAGGCTCCCAGCTCTTCCCTCACGGTAGCACAGTCAGTTCCTCCAGTGTGTGCTATTGACCTGCATTGACGTCATTGCGTCATTAGGTCTCCCTTAGAAACACTGACTTTCAAAAATAGTATCAAATTAATTCAACTGGCAGAGAGAGGCCACTAGCTGGAATGAGCTATAAAACTCCAGAATCTTCAGCTTAGCTTGGCCGTGTTTCCTCCCCCCCACACACACAATTCTCCCCTTCCCAAGAAGGGGGGGGGGGAAGAGAGAGAGAGACGAAGGGATAAAAAAAGATAGAAGTAAAAAAGAATAAACTTGCATAAAAATTCTCTTGATAGAAATCGGGAGGGGGGGGAGAGAGAGAGAATCAAACGAGCTTGCACGCCCCAGACCAGCCCTCCCCCGCTTCTCGCGCTCTACCTCTCTCCCCCCCCTCCTCCCCTTTTCTGATCTAAAAATAGCTCCCTTGCTAGAGCTGACTGCGGTATCTTTTGTGTTGCCTCTTTCTGTTTTTAGCCTTCGCCTCAGCCATTGAAGGGTGCTTGCAGGAGCCGAGGCAGAAGCGCCCCCTCCCCCGCCACCGCAGGGCCAAGGAAGGACGCTGCCCTTGGGGCTGCTGGAGAGGGGTATCTCGCCTTGGGCGGGGGGGGTCAGGGGCAGGAGGTGATGGGAAAGGGGCATTTTAGGGAGAGCGTTCAGATTTCTCCCCCCCCGCTCCCTCTCTCCCCTCCCTCATTTCCTTTGTAGAAAACACACCCCGAGAGCAAAAGATATACAATTCCTGCCCCTTCTTCTCACGTCTCACGTGGACTTTTGGGCAAGCACGGGTCACCCCCATTCATACAAATACAATGCAACGGAGCGTAGGTAACGTGCAGAGACGGTACATTCACAAACAGCAACGCCGCCTCTTTCACGCAGGTGGATTTCACTGAAAGGACCATCGAGCCCGGAGGAATTTGAGAAGCGGGAGCGGAGGGAGGGAGGGCGGGGGCAGATTTTAAAAACTGCTGTGGCTTCTCGACCCTTCCGTTGAATTAACGTTAGGCAGAAAACAGAAGAGGGAAAACAGAAGGGGGACAACAGCAGCAGGGTCCTTGGGCTCCCCTTCTGGCTTTTTTTTTTTTAAATAAAGGAAATGTTGCTTTTTAAAATTCACACACCAAGACTAATTTAAATGCATGCCCCTCTCCATAGGACAGCCCTTCCCAATAGCAGATAATAAACCATGGAGGATGGTGGACACTACATTTTCTCCAGCATAGTACTACAGATTCTAATTATCTGTTTTGGCTTTAGGTGGAAGAGTGGCCTGACTGCAAAATGGGTGGTGAATAAATTTAATAATAAAATAAAATAAAATAAAATCCATCCTATGGTTTACCATAGAAATTTATGATATATATGGCTAACCTCATAACCGGCCTTTTCAAATTAGCTGAAGTACAGATAATTCTGAATTTATCAGCCTAACTGGATTCAGAATTTCCATTGCTAAGCCAAGCAGTGATTAAGCAAAGCATCACAGGACAGTAATGTTTAGTAACAGAAGTTCCAATTGTAGTCATTAAGCGAGGACCAGGTGATCATTAGGCAAAACCTCATGCTTTTCCTGTCCTGTGTGAACCATCTCTGCTTCACGTTTCTTTACTCATCTATCTACCCCTCCCATCTCTGCTCTTTTGGCAGGTCTGGACAACTCCCCACGGTGCCATGGACAACTCGTCACAGGACAAGAGTTACACTAATATCAAAGAAATGGTGGAATAGAATCACTAAAGAAAGGATGCCAAAGGAGGGAACAAAATGAAATGTGAATAACAAAAAATAATGCTTTAAATATTTTAATAATTAAATTGAATTGTTGAATTGTCCTCTGGCAAATTGTTCTGTGATAGCATGGCAAATTGCCTTGCGGTGAGTTGGCCATGGTGAGTTGGCTGCGGAGAAGTGACCGTGGCAAAATGGCTGTGGGAAATTGGCTGTGGCCAGTTGTCCCATTCTGCTTTTGGCTGCCCTGCCCTGCGCTCTGTCACTGCCACTTAACCCTGCCAACATACCCACCTTTTGCCACTCTCAGGGGATTTTGCTGTCTTCTTCTTCTTCCCATTGCTGGCCCAGGATGCAGGTGTGTGATCTCAGATCCAGACAGTGAGTACGGCAGGATGGCAGAGCCTAGTCTGCAGGAAAGAGTTTGCTGGGCCTGGCCAAGGAGGAAGCAACAGGATGTAGCTGGCAAATCAAGTCTGAATATAGAAAACAAAGTCTAATGAAAATAACTTATCACAAAAGGCAGTACCATAGCCATCATTTGTGTTCAAACAGAAGTGATGCAAAACAATAGTCTTAACAGATTTACAAAAGGCTAGCTAGTTGTAACCGAAGAAATCTTAGGGGATAGGATGTTCCATAATGTGGGAGCCACCATTAAGAAGGACTACATCCAGGTTTCCATCCCCTTTATCTCCAAAGATCTTCAGCATCTCCGTTTGGGATGAACACCCAGGATGAGCATATTTTGGATGTGAAAAATTAGACGGATGTCACTTGGGACTTAAGCTGTGTAAGATAAAACCAGCACTTTAAATAAGATCTGGAAACCTAGAGGTAACCAGTATAGTGATCAAAGCATTGGTGTGGTGCTTCAATTTTTATAGTCAGGCCCCCTCCATTTTGGACCAACTGCATCTTCTGAGTCATCTTCAAAGGTAGCTCCATGTAGAGCACATTGCTG
This sequence comes from Bothrops alternatus, assembly GCA_034064705.1. Classification (NCBI taxonomy): domain Eukaryota; kingdom Metazoa; phylum Chordata; class Lepidosauria; order Squamata; family Viperidae; genus Bothrops; species Bothrops alternatus. The sequence goes on along the minus strand of JARGCV010000003.1, from coordinate 14,038,417 downwards.
TAGTTTAATGATATGAGTCAGTATCAGAAGGGCTGTCCACATATGGGACAATTGATGTTTAAAGTTTCATGTTCTGCTGGACTTTAGCACCTAAACTGATGCCTTGAATTCTGGAAAAAGAGCAGATTTGATAAAAGTAATAGTGATGATGGTTGAAACTGAAGATCCTTTCTCTGCTAATTAGCCACCTATAAGATATTATATTGCTTGGATATCTTAATAAAGTGTAATAAAATATTTTACAGTCCAGATAAATAAATATAGGAAACAGTGATTGTTCAATATCCTATCCTCCTAAAGCATAATATTTACACTAAATATGATGCTACCTAATATTTAATATGTCAATAATAACAACTTGATGCTCTCTGGCTTCCCATGGACTTTGCTTGTCAGAAGGTTGCAAAAGGTGACCACACGACCTCAGGACACTTCAACCGTCATAAATATTAATCGGTTGCCAAAAATCCAAATTTTGATCACATGACCACGGGGATGTTGCAATGGTTGTAAATGTGAAAAACAGTCATAAGTCACTTTTTTCAGTGCCGTTGTAATTTTGAATGTCACTAAAGGAAAGGTTATAAGTCGAGGACTACCTATATATATTTTCCTAATTCTCCATGTTCCAAGATGATATGACTCTTCTTTGGATTTTCTCAAATGGAGCAAATTGTAGCATTTTAGCAAAATTGGAAGAGCTTTTTCATTCATTAAAAAAAAGGTGCAGCCTTCTGCCTACAGTGAAGCAAAGAGGTAGACCATAAAGGTGATGCTGAATTGGTGCAGTCAAGTCTAGTTTTCTGCTCTCATTGTGGCAAACTAGATGTCTACAGGAAACTCACAGCAGGTCATGTGTGCAGTAGTACCTTCCCACTTGAGTTCCCTAGCAACTACTATTCACAAACATGTTTCCTCTGATTCTGAGGTAACATAAAGACAGTGTGTGATTTGTAGCCATTGATAGCCTTGTGCTTCATTCATCTGTCTAATTCCTTTTCAAAATCATCTAAATTGGTGGGTATCATTATAGCCTGCCATTGCAAATTGCATACATAACTGCCCAGGTGCTATGGGAATAAATATTTCTTCCTATCTATTCTGAATACCCCACTGTTTGGTTGCATTGGTTGACTCAGAGATCTCTAATAAAGTCAATCAACAAATAAAAACCTGCAAAGGGTTAAGAAGTGGAAATTATTGGTGGTTGGCCTGTCTGAGAAAATTAGTCTTTTCTTTCTTTCCCAGTTCCACTCATCATATACTTAAAATTTGTTCGAAAGAACTAGATTTTCCCACTAATAATTTACACTTAAAACTGATGGATCACCTTAACTTAAAGTAAAAAAATTAAATGAGTTCTTGCATCTGAGCTTCCTTTTTTGTGGGTGGGTGGAGCTGTAAACCATCTTAAATTCAGTGCTCTCTTTGTTTTGGTTCAATATAGCCTATAGTATTATTTATTAACTATTATAAAAGTCAGGATTACAATAAGTCTCCCCACCCCTATCCCTGCTCAGTGATATGTACTGTAGGATCCTGGTTTTTGTTTCAGTCAATAAGTCATCCAGTTACAAATGAGTAAATCTCCTTTGTGCTTTTTGGCATATCGGATAGCATGATCTTACGGATTCTTACTTCACAGACTTCTTCTGATTACAGATTTCTTCATTCTGTTGATTATGTATGCTAAGAGGGCCTAATGATGCTGAATAGGAATAAGGATGCTCCTGAACAGACTACAAGTATCTGACAAACAGGAGGTGGTAATAGTGTTAGTGAGAACATCTTGAATGAATCTTGAGTATAATTTCTTATTGATGCAAAAGTTCCAACTAAGTCATAGAGAAGTGGCACACATCACAGTGGGTGTGCCTGGAAGACTTGACTGCATTGTAGACTGCGTGCAAGAAAGCTGTTTGCACAGGAGGGAAGTCAAAAACCACAAAGGGATGTGCTTCCTTGGCAACAACACTTACAGGACTATACTGTGAGATTTAGAAAGATGAAAATAATCAGGTGGCAATTTAAACAGACTCTGCCTGGCTAATTAATATAATGTATTTATTGAATTGTTGTCATACTAAATTTTGGAACTTCTTATGCAGGGTAGGATATCTTATCCTTTCTCCCATTATTGTCCATTTCCCACAATCTCTCAAAGGCTTACAATTTTAGACATAAACTGAAAGTGGGGGAATATTTTTTATTTGCTGAAACTTAGTATTTTAATTAACACCCTCTATTAGGAATCTATATTGTTTTTAATCTATGAACTATCTACCTTGTGCCCTTTAATTTTCAGGTGTTGTTCTTTAATGTAATTGTGATCAAAAACAACCTTGAGCAATATTTCTTTTACATAGGAAATATATTTAATATATCACTACATATTAACCATTTCTACATTTATTTATTTAAATAAATGCTTAAGAATCAATGTGTAAATACTGAGATGACCTAAAAATCATAATAAATAAAGACAAAAACAAGTGTTTTAATAATCAAAACAAAATATTTAAAATGGGCTCACAGGGTAAACTCCAGAAACTGATAATCTTGTCTTTAATAGAAGATGTGATTTATTATCTACCTGATTTATTAAATGTTTCATAACTAATTTTTTTAAGTATGGTGCATTGGCTGCCATCGTAACTATCATGAATTTTATTGCGAACATGTAACCCAAAAACAGAGAAATTTTGGAAATTATTCCTATAACTTGTTATGGACACACTATGTTGTGGATATGCACATATGAGTCAGTTTTAATTTTAGGCTGACAATATAGCCAGAGTGGCACAGTGATAATAGTGGAATGGCTGGAACCAGAGAGAGCCATCCTCAACCAATGGATAACTTTGGGACAGTTCCTGTCTCTCAGTCCAACCTCCCACTACCTTTGCTGTTGTGGTGAAAAATTGAAGAAGGGAATGATATGTACACCATCTTGAGCTCCTAGAGTTAAGACTGGATATAAATTTAATACGCACACACACACACACAAACACATATATGCACACATGCACGCACGCACACACACACAAATCTATTTGTCTTTTGAAACCCATACCAAATTTAGTAGGCTTTCCATGTTCATGGTACAAATTTCCAATAAAAACAAATCCATAGAATAAGCTTATTAAAACAGCACAAATGCAAAAATAAAGGTGCCATCAGGACTAAGTAAATGGTAGGATAAGAGGTTTTTTTTGGAGAATGGAAAAACCTTTATCTTACACCCCAAAGGTAGCAAATGCATGCCAAACAGTCATCCACTGAGTGAACATTCCAGAACTACCTATGGAGAAGACTGTCCCTGTGATAGCATTGTCTTGCTATTTTTTGCTGAGTCTTAGAATGAGAGAAAGCTTGGGAAAAGGCTTCCAGGGATGATATTAAAGTATCAGTAGCTAAATATTGGAAGTGCTATTGATATTGATTAGATTCAAGAGAGTGGCAGGAAAGCAGAAGGAGGAATCCACAACCAGATTTCCATCCACAAGAAATCAGGCTGAGGATTACATCAAACTAAAGATTATTGACTGGGTATGACTGGTGTAAAGGAAATGCATAGAAATGCTTTTTTCTTATTCTCATAATATTACCATTTGATGTCCTTCAATGACATATATATATACAGAAGTAATTGGTGCTGGAGCATAAGCATTGGAAAAAATATATAGCACTTTTTAAATTCTGTGTTGCCTTGTTTTTTTTTTTTTAAAAGAGCAAACAGAAATGTGAAAAATTAGCACAAAAAGTTAATACATGACAGAAATATTGTCTCTGTATATAGAAAGATGACATATTGCCCAATCTTCATCATACCATATTAAGATTCTACATCCCATTCTGTTGCTTATACAGATATTAATTCAGGAGATCTGTTAAAATTTCTGCTATACAGTTCTATCAACAGCCTTTAGCCATGTAACTATTCTAGGCTTATCATATCTGGGCTACAAAAATCTGTGTTAAACTTTAGCTAATTTTCTAAATGATACCTGTCTGAGAGACAGGAAGGGGGAAAAAAACCTTTGCAAGATAAATGTCATATATAATCCAGTGATTTATTTATTTATTTATTCGAAACATTTATATAGCCACCTTCTGTCAACCAACTCTAGGCGACTCCCAGTCAGGTTGGTGACCTGAAGTCACAGATTGTCTGTTATCTCCATTTCTTTCTCTGATTTTATGGGAAGTATGTCTTCTCTGTCATCATTCTACCCTCTGGAAAGAACCATATCCCTTCAGATATATGGACAGTGACCTAGGGTTCCCATAAGCCCTTAAATCCAGGTTTTGGTCTCAGGCCTGGGGATAATGCCTTTGTGGGGGTTTTGGTGTAGTCAGTTCTTGTTATTTTTTCATCCACTGCTCATGGTGCTGTATAATTTTGTTTTAATTCTTTAGTGTATTTTGTAATCTGCTCAGAGGGTACTGGAGTGGGTGGCTATAATAAATCTAAATAATTAAATAAATGCCTGACTTAATATTATCTGTCCTTTGGTTAAATAATGAATGGATTCAAACCTATTGCAAGACTGATTTGCTCTGTCCAGGCAACTTATTGACCAGGGAGAAAACTTCAGAGGTAAAAATTCAAAAAAGGCAATAGAGATGGGGAAAAAAACAGGCGTGCTTGGTTTTGTCACAGAAGATGACTGAACCTAGCTGATCAGGTACAGGTCACGATGCAATTAGTGATTAGATGGGCGATCAACCAGAAATTCTAAAAGCAGAAAGAGAAGTTGAAAAAAACCTTTTGGAAGAAAACAAAGAAAACTACATGAAAGCTCAGCATTATGTGTAAACCTAGCATAGATTTTATTCAATAAAGTACAATTCAACAAACTATGGTTTGATGCAACTTAATCTAGTCATTTTCCTGTCTTAGAAGAATAATCAACTATATTTCAAAGAATCATCACTTCAATACTCTTTTTTAATATCTTAGAAACAGAGAAGTGGAAGACTCCAATTAATAAATCTTCCCATAGGCAACACTATTTCTATAGCTGTTATGTTTTTCTTTGGCAGCCTTCATGGAAACAAATTATACAATTAGTTTCATAGAACAGTTATGTTTCTAGTTCATAGAATTTTTATCATGGGATTTTAAAATGGATTTTTATAAGTTGGAAAGATTGGATAGATACTTTCTTCTGTCCCTTCCCAAAATACACAAATATTTAAATCTTTTCTTTGTTCCTTCTTCATACAATCACAAGCATGATGATTGAGAACAGAGTTAAAGTTGATGAGGTTGAGAAAGATTAATGTAGAGTTAAATCTTATTCACTGGACTAACACGGCAGTAAGCCACAATCTTAAGCCATAATTGGTGGGAAAAGCCAAATTGATAATATTAAACCACAAATTATAGTTTACAAACCACAATAACTGGGATCAAGCAACATACTAACCCAAAACAACCAACCATACCATATTATAATAAACTCCATATTTGAGTTGATGGAAGGTACTGTAGCTACAATTAAGGATGTTATCACCGTGGAGGCTGATACTATGCAATGTTTTATTTAATCTCATTTTCACAGGAAAATAACTAGCAAATGTCAATATAAGATTATGGATCTATCTGATGTATGCTTGGTCTAAGAAACCCTTTCAAATTCTCCACATACTGTTTGTATTTGTCTAACTGCTGGTCCAATTATCATCTGATTCATGTGTGATGTTCTTTGGTTCTTATTTACAACCTCTCTTAAAACACTTTCCATTTTCATTTGTTTACACAAGTGTGGTTCACAAACTCCTTAACAAATTGTGTGGGTCCATTTGTGGAATATTGCCATTTGCCCGGTTCTTGATAGAAAAACTTACGAAAACATAAGGCAGGGTTTGATTTTTTTACTTTAAGACATTCAGTAGAACAATGCGACAAAGAATCAACAGAGATTTCACTACATATTTGGTTAAGTATGGATTGAGGGATACAAAAGCTGTGTCATGTCTTGAAGAACATAGCTAGTAGATGTTTGAGGTGTTGAAATCCACCAAAATGCAGTGGGCATTGATTGGTGTTTTTCTCCTGAGAGAGATTTTGGAGAAAATAAAAGGAAGGGGTGGGGATTAAAATACATTGTGTTGTAATGTTAAAAACAAATAAGCTACTACATTTTTCACAAGATTTCATGAGGAAGCAAAGCCCATAACATTATCCCCTTGGCCAACTTCTCACATCAATATGGCTATTTCCATTTAACACACATAAATACCCCAAATTAAACTTCCTACATTTTCCTGCAGAAATTAAACATATTGCTGAATTTCTGTTAAACGGGATTCTTCTTCTTTGATTTCCCATTCATAAATCTAAATGGGTCCTTGTATGCACTTCATCTTCTATCCCAAATAACATTTAAAATATTGTAGACCGCAAACAATATTAAGCACACCATCTGAGCTTAAAACAACTTCTTTTCATCCAGTCTTCAAAGAAATGAAATTAAGTGTCAAAAAGGCAAATAAAGCAATATTTGGTTGATGCTACTTTACTATCTGTTGTAGTTAATCTGATTCCATTCCACTCCCATTCTGTCTCATCTATTAAACATGGTTTGAAAATATTTGAGAAGTCATTCTTTCAGGGGGGCTTAGAATTAATTTGCTGTCCAACCATTATCAAACCAACATAAAATTTGCTAGCCCCAATGCTAATCCTTATTCTGCCTCTATTGCACCAGTTATGAATTGCTGCCAAATAGTTCTGTATTGGCTTGTGAGTGTGCTAGTCATTATAAGTAAAGTGACTGGGTTTCTCCTTTGGCTTTGCTGCTGCTCTTCTTCAGCATGCCAACAGCCAGGAAAGAAAACATTCACCAGTCAAGACCTATCAGAACAAACAGGGCACACCTGTCTTCAGAACTGTTATCTATGGTTCCCTAGGACAATTGTTTATTTATCCTTCCACAGTTTGGTGGTGGGTGGGTTATGTCTTGAGGTTTAAAAAAAACAATGTGTAAATAAATACGAGGGCAGAAATTGCTCCAGAGAGGATGGAGGTAGTTCCTGCCATGATCTTATTACTAGCTAGGTCTTATAGAGTAGAAAAATTGAAACCGACTTGCTGCTGAGCTACCAATCTCTTATTTGTCTGGGGATGAAGGGTGGGAGTGAGAAAGGGCAAAGGGAAGTAAGGGAAACTGACAATCAAGGGAAAGCATGGTTCAAAAATCCTTGTTATTTTCTGGACATTGAAATATGAGAAATCATCATAAAGATATGATGGATAGACAGATGGCCATGTTACAATGCAGTCTTCCAATCTAGCAGAAAAGTATGCCAGCAGGCTGGTGAATGATGTTGTCCTCACCTTTTTAACATGGGACAAATGAATAAAAACTATTGGTAGATTCTTCCAGCTTTGTTCTTGTTTCCCCTGAGTTTTTAGCAGCAAGAAATTAGTAGATCAGTGAAATGCTGTGGACATAGTATACTTAGATTTCAGTAAGGCATTTGACAAAGTAGACCACAACCTGCTGCTTAGTAAGCTAGAAAAAGGTGGGATAGACAACATCACCACCAGATGGATCTGTATCTGGCTGACAAACTGTACTCAACAAGTAGTTCTCAATTCACATGGAGAGAAATAAGCAGTGGGGTACCACAAGGCTCCGTCTTAGGCTCAGTACTGTTTAATATGTTAATTAACGACTTAGATGAGGGAATAGAAGGGGAACTCATCAAGATTGTAGATGACACTGCTCAGGATATAAAAAGATCTTGACAAACTTGAACAATGGGCCCTTTCCAACAAAATGAATTTTAATGTGGAGAAAAGCAAAGTTTTACATTTAGGCAGGAAAAATCAAAGGTATAAGTACAGACTAGGCGAGACCTGGCTCAGAAACAGTAACTGTGAGAGAGACCTTGGAGTCCTAGTGAATGATCACTTGACTATGAGACAGCAGTGTGCAGGAGCAGCAAAAAAAGCTAATACAATCCTGGGTTGCATAAACACAGGCATAGAATCAAGATCACACGAAGTATTAGTACCACTTTATAAAAACCCTAGTAAGACCACACCTGGAATACTGCAACCAATTTTGGTCACCATACTACAAAAAAGATGTTGAGACCTTTGAAAAAGTTCACAGAAGAGCAACTAAAATGATCAAAGGCCTGGAGACTAAAACATATGGAGAACAGCTGCAGGACTTGGGTTTGACTAGTCTAAAGAAAAGAAGAAACAGGGGCAACATGATAACAGTATTCCAGTATTTGAGGGGCTGCCACAAAGAAGAGGGCATCAAACTATTCTGCAAAGCACCAGAGGGCAGGACAAGAAATAATGGTTGGTCTTTTATGTTTTAAGCAAGATACATTTTCTTTGATTGATGTTTCTCTTGTATGTAGTCTATCCATTGTTTCCAGTCCAACATATATTTTTCATTTGAATGATCCTTCAAATATGCAGATATTTTAGCCATTTCTGCCATATTTATGACTTTCAAAGTCCATTCTTCAATAGATGGTATTTCTGGTTTCTTCCAGTATTGTCCCACCAACAGTCTCGCTGCTGTGATTAAGTTCAAAATTAACGAGTGAAGAATGTTTACAAGTTTAAAATGATTGTATTAAGTGGAATAGCATTCAACTTGAATTTTTTCTTTGTTACATTTACAAATATATATCTAATTTTAAAAAAAGAAAAGAAATAATGGTTGGAAACTGACCAGAGAGAAGCAACCTGGAATTAAGGAGAAAGTTCCTAATAGAGAGGACAATACCAGTGGAACAGCTTTCCTTCAGAAATCGTGGGTGCTCCATCACTGGAGGTTTTTAAGAAGAGACAGTCACTTGACTGAAATGTTATAGGTTCTCCTGCTTGAGCAGGGGGCTGGACCTCAAGGTCCCTTCTATTCTATTCTATTCTATTCTATTCTATTCTATTCTATTCTATTCTATTCTATTCTATTCTATTCTATTCTATTCTATTCTATAGAAATACAACTATGAATCATGTTCCTTAAGGAATAGGTAAGTGAAGTCTTGGAAATAACTCAGTTCCACCTAACCAGAACCTGGTCCAGCAGAAACCTCAGCTCACACTCATAGCTGGTCAGCAGTCTCCTTGGGTTTCAATCCTGCAACTTCAAGCAACTTCATAAATCTAGTTTCTACCTATAATGCTTGTTCTTCTTCACTACGGTGTAAAACCCACAGATGGCTTGATAATTTCGATCAGAATTTGGAGGCACTTGAATTTGGAGGTAGAATTTTAATAGAAAGCAGAATGAATACATAAACCATGGGGGGGAGGGGAGAGAGAGAGAGAGAGAGAGAGAGAGAGATCTTTTCCAACACATCTGGATAGAAGCACTAAGAAGAATCTATTTTAAGAGATTCTAAACAAATATTTCTTATTTTTTTAGGTGCAGGTACTCTTTCTTCATGTTTTACCTAATGGAGATATGTAGAAGTTTACTGATATCAAATGTTTCCAACATCCCCAAATTTATCTTCTTTCAGGTATTGCTTAAAAGAGCCCAAAGATAGCTACCATCCACAGAGTTTCACTCCAATGCTTCTATGTATAACTGGGGTCATCCCCCAACCCATTAATAAGATCTTGGCCTTTCTCTGGAAAATCCCTCAGGGTTTTGGAGTCTCTAAGCTACAGTCTTATACTTTCCCACAGAGTTTAAATAATCTCAAATGAAGCTATTTCTTAGCAAGCATGCATTCATGCATCATATGTATGTACATGTATGTCTCATCAACATTCATCATGAATACACCTCAATTATGCATTAGAATTCAGTTTAACCACATTAAAAAATCAGCTGCCTCCTTTTGCACAGCTGTGAAAGCAATGAAAAGTGTCCCCCTTGGAAATGTGGCTACAACCTGAGTAATGTCTTAATCCTGGAATCTTCAAACATGGCCCTTTTATGACTTGTAGACTTCAACTCCCAAAATTCCTCACCCAGCCATGGGCAAAAAAATGTTTGGTATAATATAATGCTAGGTAAATGGGAGAATGTATGGACGAATGGACTAAAATTTACATTAAATTATTTATTTATTTGACTTCTATGCCGCCCTATTCCGGAGAACTCAGGGTGGCTCACAACATAATAGAAATCAACATATAAAAATACATGTATATAAAACCCCTTAATTTAAAAAAACCAATCATTCAACATACACACAGACATACACTGGCTTGGGGCAAGATGTTAACTGCCCCAGGCCTGCCGGCAGAGGTGTGTTTTAAGTAATTTACGAAAGGCGGAGAGGGTGGGGACGACACCCTCTCCGCCTTATAGTTTATAGTTTAAAAGAAAACTTTTATAAAGTTTATAAAATGATATATTGTTGGTACTTGACCCCAGATAGATTAACGAAAATGTATAAAAGGATTTTTAATAAGTGCTGGAAATGTAGTCAAAATCCAGGTTCATTTTATCATATGTGGCGATCTTGCAAATATGTGAAAACATATGGGATAAACATAATAATGCAGAAAATATTTAAGATACAAATATTAATGAAACTTGAAGCTTTTCTTTTAGGTATGATGGACAAGCCAATAGAGAAACAATTTGGGGTGCTATTCCTTCATAGGGTGACGGCTGCGAGGATTATACTTGCCAAACACTGGAAAGAAAAAGGGATGCCGACTGTTGAAAAATGGATTTTGAAATTGAGTGAATTAGCAGGGATGGTGAAACTAACCACTTTGATTAGAGATAATGGACTGGACAGCTATATAAGAGACTGAAAACCGTTTGTGGACTTTCTACGTGCTAAATATAATAGCAGATGGTTAACAGAGGAATTTGAAGAATAGTGTAATCTTCAACCTGTTGCCTGATTTTTCTTCTTTTTACTGTTTTGTATTTTCTTTTTTATGATAAAATAATAAATAATATTTTTTTTAAAATGGCCTGCAAATCCACATTTTAGATCTGCACTTTGGGATTTCAGCTCTCGATCCGCCTGCTTCTCTTCCTTTGCAGCCAGCCCTCCCAGCGCTTGTGAATGTCTAGACTCCTGCAGCATTAACTTAAGCACACACCATTCACCAAGAGTTCTACGCTTTTTTGTCAATGAATGCACATTTTATGAATTAAAACAGCGCATGCCCTCTTGTGGCTGTCACTGGCTCCCTTTGATATCATGCGAGCTCCTTCCACACCCAGAGCAGCTGGAACCGAGGAATTGCTCAAGCTCTCCAGGCATTGCCTGTGCTTTAAAAAACAGGGCAGCAAATGCCCAAACAAAGTGTCCATTGTAGGCAAATGACCCACTTCAATTTAAGGGTGCAGGAACTGAAAGAAAAGAAAGCTTTCTTAAAAATCAGGAGCTGATAGCCACTGTTAGCGGAAAGGAGAAAAGAAGAAAAATCATTTTCTGTCTGCATGCATGATGTCAGGCACGAGACCACACACTTGCATTCTGAGTTAATTAACTCCCGATTAGTTACTGCCCCAACTGCGTTCATGAGTGCTGAAGCAGATTGGGATGCTCACGTCATCAGCAAGCACTTAAAGGGTAGGTGAGGGATAAAGCCCACCATTTCCCCAGCTTGATTTCCAATATACTGGGGAAATTAAGATTCACATCATATACTGTTCATACGATTCTGCATTATTGTAGAGGCCTTTATTAACTTGCAGAGGATCCACTATAGGTTGTCTTTGAAATTTCCCCCCTAAAATTCAGAGGAATAATTTTTCCTTTTACTTCCCTTTTACTTCTTGGTATAGCCAAATACTCACCAATCCCAGAATTGACTTTTACTTGTAGGCTCAGCTTTGAGCATGTGAAGAGTAAGACTCCCAAAACTGGGAGAGAAACATTCTGTCTAAGCAGTCCAATAACATAAAACCATTTGCTATAGATTAGTGCTTAAAACGATGAAGATGATGTGAAGAATGATTTGTATCTAAATCCCCTCTGCAAATCCCGATAGTCCTTGTTGTTTTGAAAAATGATGGTACTCTTTCTTTCCTGGTTACCTTGCATGAGCTCTACCAGAACTCACACAATAGAGATTAGGTGAAAGCATACAGATTTCAAATGCGTTACTGTATCTCCTACCTCCTGCATTAGAAATTACACTATTTCCACCTATTTGTGTGAGCACCTACCTTATTCAATCTTTATTTGAGAAGTACAGTTCACACAGCATTGAGTCCTTCCAGAATTCACTAGAAGTACTCTTTATGTTGTCTTCTGTCATCTCAAACTTGCTTTCCAATGGAATCAACAGTTTACACCAGGGGTAGGCAACCTTGGCTGTGCTGGCTCAGGAATTCTGGGAGTTGAAGTCCATGAGTCATAAAAGAGCCAAGGTTGCCTACCCCTGGTTTACACACTTTAGTTCTAGTCTGCTGCTCTTTGTGAGCAAATGCTGTATGCGTCAATCAGTTGTGTGGTTTTGGAATTGCATGGTCCTCATCTGAACCGCAGCTAATCTGTGTTATATATTCACTAACTATGAAATAAAATACAGGTAGTCCTTGACTTACCATAACTGAGCCCAAAATTTCTGTGGCTAAGTCAGACATTTGTTAAGTGAGTTTTGCCCCATTTTACGACCTTTCTTGCCACAGTTGTTAAGTGAATTGCAGCGGTTCTTAAGTTAGTTAACACGGTTGTTAAGTGAATCCGGCTTCCCCATTGACTCTGCTTGTCAGAAGGTCACAAAAGATGATCACATGACCCTGAGACACTGCAGCTGTCATAAATATGAGCCAGTTGCCAAGTGTCTGAATGTTGATCAAATCACCAGAGTGATGCTGCAATGGTCATAAGTGTGAAAAACGGTCATAACTCACTTTTTTCAGTGGTGTAACGTCAAACAGTCACTAAATGAACTATTGCAGGTCGAGGACTACCTGTACGATTCACACTTCAGTTTACTGAAGGAATTAGATACAGGCAGTCTTCAAGTTATCATCACAATTGAGACCAGAACGTCTGTCACTAAGTGAGTTGCACCCAATTTTACAATCTTTTTTTGCCACCGTCTTAAGGGAATCACATGGCCATTAAGCAAATCCAGTTTCTTCGATTGACTTTGGGAAGGTTGCAAATGGTGATCACATGATCCCAAGATACTGCAACCAATATAAAACATACATCAGTTGCCAAGCACCCAAATTCATGGGAGTGCAGAGATGCTGCAATGGTTGTATGTGTGAGGACTGGTTGTAAGTCCCTTTTTTCAGCATTGTTGTAACTTCAAATGGTCATTAAACAAATGGTCATAAGTCAAGAACTACCGTACCTATGGTGGCTATAACCAGAGTAATGCCTCAATCATCAAGTCCAACATTTTTCAACTCTGCAGGAAGAAATTGTTGGGTATATGAATGTATATCTCAGAATCAAATATAAAAAGTTGAATCAGAATCAGAATCTGAATAGAGCTGGAAGGGACCTTGGAGGTCTTCTAGTCCAGCCTGCTGCTCAAGCAGTATACCATTTCAAACAAGTGGCTGTCCAGTTGCAGTGGTTAATTGTCCTCACTATTAGGAAGTTTCTCCTTAATTCTAGGTTGCTTCTCTCCTTGAGTAGTTTCCATCCATTCTTTTATCCAGGAAGACCCTGGACATTCAATGAACTGAAATTACCTTCCAAGATCAGGGGCCTTCCAACCACACACAAACAATTACCTTATCTTGAGTTGCTGCTCTTTGAACTTGTAAGAGGTGCTATTTGGCTTTCATAGAGAAATAAGAAGAGCAGAGGTCTCCAACATGGTGCCAAATGATGCCAGCATGTGCAGTGTCTGCCAATCTTTCTCTTCGACCAACTTTTTTATATTTGTAGAATAAAATATTTTAATGATAGAAAATAGGAAGCTGTCATATTATAAAAGCAAGCAGCTACCTCCAGTTCCAGCTTTATGGATCCCCAAAGCATACTCGTAAAGGCGACAACAGAGTATTTTTATTTATTTGTTTGGGCTTGTATGCCGCTCCTCTCCGGAGACTCGGAGCGGCTAACAACATATATATAAACAACAAATTACAATAAAAATCCCAAACAAGAAATATCTAAAAAATACAATAAAACACCCACTCAAATTCAACAGTCAACCACAATCATCCCCAGGCCTGCCGGCAAAGATAAGTTTTAAGTTTTTTTCGGAAGGCCAGGAGAGTCGGAGAAACGCGGACTTCAGGAGGCAGTTGGTTCCAGAGGGCGGGCGCCACAACAGAGAAAGCCCTCCCCCTAGGGCCCGCCAGACGACATTGTTTCGCTGACAGGACCCAGAGGAGGCCGACCCTGTGTGCTCTCACCGGTCGTAGGGAAGTATGTGGCAGAAGGCGGTTCCGTAAGTATCCTGGTCCCATGCCATGAAGGGCTTTATAGGTAATAACCAACATTTTGAATTGCACTCGGAGACCAATAGGCAACCAATGCAGCGTGTGGAGAGTTGGTGAGATGTGGGCACAACATGGAAGGCCCACAACTGCTCGCGCAGCTGCATTTTGCACTAATTGTAGTCTCCGAACACTCTTCAAGGGTAGCCCCATGTAGAGAGCGTTGCAGTAGTCAATCCTCGAGGTGACAAGGGCATGTGTGACTGTGAGGAGAGACTCCCGATCCAAATAAGGACGCAACTGGTGCACCAGGCGAACCTGGGCAAATGCCCCCCTCGCCACAGCCGACAAATGATTTTGTTTATAAGTGTGCGAACTTGCCTAGAAAAAAGTACAGATGTAAGCAAACTTGATAAGCAGGGTTTGGTGTGTGTGTGTGTGTGGAGTGGAGACTAAAAAGAATGATAGACAGCCTTCTGATATTTTGTGAGTAGCTTTGTCCCTTATGTCTCCTGCAGCGGCTATTTTATGAATGACCATGTCTTTCCCTAGCAAACCATTTCACAACAATGCCCACTGGTGCTCAAAATTCAAAATGGGCCCACAAGGCCACATAAAGGTTGAGGGGAAGCAAGGAAACATTTTCAAGTAGCTCTGAACTTCTTTAGGATATATTTTAGATTTCTTTTTTTTTTGTCAGTGAAGATTGATGAAGAGCAGAAAAGAAAGATGCAAGCACACAGGAGACAAAAGCTCTAGGGACAGTAAGCCTAGTTTGTCAAGTATGAAAGCAGTTAATGAAGCAGCACAAAAAATGGCAAACAAGTTGAACAGAGAACAAGCCTGGTCTGACACAAAATCCTTTTGTTAAGCACAAACTGGCCAGAGGTCATTTAGTCTACTTCATAGCTGACTGGTGAAGTGAACCCAAAGCTACTCAGTCATATTTCTGCCAGTGGAGCCACACAAGCAATCTGAATTTTGAGTATCTCTTTGTGAGTTTAGATATAGCCTCTTTTAGGGGTGTTGCTAAGGTGGTTGCCAGGATAAGTTCTGCACTTTCAGATTTACCACGTCATCACTAGCACTAGAATAAAAGAGTCTGTCAATTTCCAAGGCCATCTACAAGTTGTCCTAAAACATGCAGGAGGGGCATGTTGTGAGTCCTATCAGCCTAGGATGTTGTCTGGTGGGACTAGAGAGCCTTTTCTACCATGGCACACACACTGTGGAATATCATTCCTCCCAAAGATTGAGTGGCCTTAATCCTCCTGGTTTTCCTCAAGATATGGTTTCCCTTACAGGTGTGGGACTGATTGTTTTGATGAATGGGATTACCTTGACTGTGAACTCCGTGTATTTATATGCTTTTATATTGATTTCCCCCCCTTGTTCTTCAATTGTTGCATTGTTCCTTTTCATTTTTACGTTTGCTTGAATTGTAAGCCATCCAGTTTGGTGTATTGATTTAGAGATCAGGCTAGAAACCAGGAGACCATGAGTTCTAGTTCCACCTTGGGACAAAGCCATTTGGATGACCTTAGGTCACTCATTTTCAGTCCTAGGAAGGGGACAATGGCAAATCACTTCTGAAAAACGTGCAGAGAAAACTGCAGGGACTTGTTCAGGCAGTTGCCCTAATCAACAGATTTGAAGGAACACCACCACCACCACCAGCAGCACTGACAACAGAAGCCATTCAAGATTCATAGATGTGTGTGTGTGTATGTATGTATGTATATGTATATGTATATACATATATACATATATATACATATATATGTTTTCTGAGGTTTTCGCGGGTGTTTGTATGTAGGTCTTTGGTTCTTCGGGTTTTCTCCCACGTAGAATTTGAAGTGTCTTGGAGACGTTTAGACGAAGTCTCATTCGTCATCTTCAGGCTGGTGCTTTCGGCTTCTGCTTTTCATAAGATTCCTGGAGTGGTTCAATGGATGTGGGGTTTGAAAGGTGATGAGGCAAGTGGAGTGGGGGGAAGAGTGGAAAGGAAACAAATGTCGACCTTGTAGTTAGTGTAGATAAAAAAATTCTGTGTTGGTCTTTTCCAGACTGGTGGACTCCCAAATCCAGCTTTCACAGGCAATGCAGCTGATGAACATTTTGGCTGGGGAGGTTTGGAATAGCAATTCAACACATTTGGAGGATGTTAGATTGATAAAGCCTGCTCTGTAGCTATTGCAGTTTTCTACTGCTTCATATTATATAGGCAGAAGATAAGGTTTACCAGACTAAGAATTGTGAAATCAGATTCAGATAATCTCCACCCAAATACAATTACTAAAGGAAGCACAAACTCTTCCCTAAAGCCTGTCATCTTTTTACTGAATATCCTTTTGGGTATCTTGACAGTGCTTTGTTATTATTCTGTTATTATTATTCTGCTACAGAATGTAGAACAATTGTCCTATACTGTACAGCAATTGGTATGGGAAAGATATTCTCATATCAACATATGGCCATTTATTAATGGTGGCAGAGACAAATGTCAGCAAATTTTTATTTTTTAAAAAATGTTTTGGTAAATGACTTGATCTTCGATGGCTCTAGTTTTTCAAATCCTTGGCATACTGAACCAAACAGTATACAGGTAATCCTTGGTTAGTGACAGCTAGTTCCATGACTGTTCAAAGTTACAATAATGCTCAATGAATGATATGTACAACTGGTCCTCAAAGCTCTGGCCAACCCAGCATCTCCCCCACCGGGGTCATGTGATTATGATCTGGGAGCTTGGCAACTGGCTTATACAGTGTCCCATGATCACCATTTGTGACCTTCTCTGCAGGCTTACCACAAGTCTGTGTGCCCTCCCACCCTCCATGCTCATCTACTCTAGCCTGGACATGCTCGCACCAAGCTGCAGCACCTTCTTCCCTCTGAAGCACCCACCCCATGCCCAGCAGGGCTTGTGTCACATTGCAGCGGCTATTTGCTTGCTCATCTGCTTGTAAGCCACCTGGGACTTGTGACTTCCTGCCGGCTTCCACATTGACTTCACTTGTTGTAAACTGGCAGAAAATCAGAAGCAGGTTCTTGTCCTTAATGACAACAGTGGGGATTGCTGGAATTTCTGTCACTAAGTGATGCATTCATGTAATGTTGCACTTTACAACCGCAAAACTTAGCAATCTCAATTACCATTGTTAACCAAGGGCTACCCATATAAAGTACTTCACGTGTACTTCCCTTCTATCACTGAATGGTTGTTTGTTCAAGATAGGGATAAAGGTTGAGTGCAAGATCATCTTGTACCTCCCAATTTGCCTTGTGTATTGATTAGCTATCTTTATGTAGCTGAAAAACATTGAAACCAATTTGTCATTACAATCACAACCTAGAGTTCTGGAAATTACTATGAATTTCTTTGAAGATACTTACTGGTCTTCTTTTCTATGCTATTTCCTGTCACCCAGGAGGGATCTAACTGGAAGAATCCAGTCAGCATAAAAATGCAAAAAGGGCAGGGATGTAGCAGTAGTTTAAGTATCAAGAGGTTGCACACTGCCTTTCTTTCGTATGATTTAAATGGTATGGATAATAATATCTCAGTAATTATGTGGATCAAATTGCTGCTCTTACCCAGCAAACTAATTGGAAGACCAAGTTATTGCTCTGGGCTCAGTCAAATCTAGCTGCCACATCTAGGGAAATCAGTTTGCATCAGCAAAAAGTTATAATTCAGAATCAGACTTGCAATTCATGCAAAGGCTGTACAGGCAGTCCTTGTTTTGTGACTGCATTTAAGCATCTGTTCACTATTATGATGGTGATGAAAAAGTAATTTTATAACCAACCCTCGCATTTATGATCTTTGCAGGTCTGTAAAGCAGGCTGAAGTAAGAGCATAAAGACAGTCACAGTTTCACTTAGCAACTGGTTTGCTTCACAACCAAGTTGCCAGTTCCAATTGTGGTCACTAAATGTGGACTACCTCTTTTTTACTGCATTATGATTATATGGTGATCTATGTACAAATGTTTTCCCAGAAAACTGCTTCTTTTAGTGAAATGCTACCATATTAGGAGCAAGAGCATATTTGAAGTCTATCTACTTGCTAATATGTTTGATTTTCACTGAAGTTTAAATTTTAGAAAAAGAAAAACAAGAAGGCATTATTAAAACATTCAATCCAGTATCTTACTTACTGACCATTGATTCAGCGAAGTTTTGAAAACTAACTTTACAGTCCATTTACAACTGACCAGTCTTGCCTCTTTCTATACAGAAAACACAGTTGCAATCATGTGATTTTCACTCAGCGACTGCTTCACTTAGAAGGTGGACAGTCCAATTAGGATTCTTAAGCAAAGACTGTCTGTACTGTAGTTTCATGATAACATTGGAGTTCTTTACATATAATAATGACTCTAACAATTATAATTTTATATTTACTTGGCAAAGATAATCAAATTGATAATTTTGGTACTAGGTTTAAATCATATTTCATTGCCTACATATCTTGGTCAAAAAAATGAATGGAGATGAGCTTTAAGACTGAATCCTTGCACTTGGCAAATGAAAACAATGTTGATTATTTGCACAAGGTCAATCACTTCCTAATACATATGGTACAAAATATTCACTACATACAGAAGAAAAATCAAAATATAAAAATGGCTTATAAATGGCAGAAACTTTGTTAAGTGTTCATCAGTTGGGACTCTGGGGGTAATAATGATCCTGCCCATTTAATGGGGAGAGGGAGGTAAGGTCATGTTTTCAATGTATATCATCATCATCATCAGATACAAATATACAAAATGGTGCCATCACACCTCAATTTTACAACCACAGAGCTCCAAAGTAATCAGCCATTGTCACTAATGATACTTAAAATAATAATAATAATAATGTTGGAAGGGACCTTGGAGGTCATCTAGTCCAACCCCTGCTCAGGCAGGAAAGCCTGAAGAGAACTGAATTATAACTACTATACATGTAAACTTGCTCCCACCCTCCTGATATTCTGAAAGAGCCTCAAAACCTGGCTCTGCCAGATGGCTTGGGGACCCAATGGGGGAGCTTCATACTGGAGATGGTTGACTAGTTAAAATTCAATGCTACTCGCCCCCCCCCCGCCGCCCCATATGTCTGACCTTCCTTCTTTGCCATCTTGACTCCTTGCCTTTATGTTCATGTTTTTATTTGTTGTGTTTTGGATGGTTTTAATTTTTTAACTGTTTTTATGTTGTGAGCTGCCCAGAGTTGCTGTATATGAGATGGGTGGATAAACAAACAAACAAATGGCTGGAGAAGAGAATTTCCACCCGGTAATACAACAGGAAGGATGAGAATTACCTGGACAGGACAGCTGGACCTCTTCAGAAGATGGTGAACACAATTATACAGGAAACCTTCCCTTTGGCAGAGGCAAAGACTGAAAACATGGGACTCAAAGCAAAGGATTAAGAGGGATTAAGCACCAGTCCCTCCCTCCAGAGGATGATCACAGCTGTCTGAGTACACCTTGTCCTGGAACACTATAGAACCACTGTAGTCCCATGGATGAAAGAAACCCAAGAGCCACCATGAGAAAGAACAGTATGTTTTATATGGCAAAGATGAGCCACGGCAGATCTGTGCAGCTGTGTTGAATGCCAATGTACATATGTGCATGAGAATTCATCTAATATCATGTATCAAGTGCGAAGAATCAGTAATATGTATTAAGTTTTTGTTAAACCAGCGGTTCTCAACCTTGGGGTCGCGACCCCATTTGGGGTCGCACGACGATTTCGCGGGGGTCGCTGGACACCGCGGGCCGCCATTTTGTTTTTTTAATTTTTTTAATTTTTATTTTTTTTTATTTTTTTTAATTTTTTATTTTATTTTTTTGGCGCACGCGCCGCGCATATGCAGATCCGCCTGTCGCGCCGGAAAAAAAAATAAAAAAAAATAAAAAACAACAACAAAAAAAACAAAATGGCGGCCGTGATGGGCAGATCTGCACATGCACGGCGCGCGCGACAGGCCGATCCGCGCATGCGCAGATCCGCCCGTCGCGGCCGCCATTTTGTTTTTTTGTTTTTATTTTAAAAAAAAAAAATTTACATTTTTTTTTTACGCGCGTGCACACACCCGGGTCGGGGTCGCGGCGCGCATGGGCAGGGCAAGTGGGGTCTCAACCTGAGAAAGGTTGAGAACCACTGTGTTTAACTGATTTATTGCTCATACCTATGCACAAGAATTCTAGTCAACTAACAGTCAACACTTAACTGGCACTAGACAGGAGTTAACGGATTTCAAGGAGAGCTGGATTTGTACCACTTACGGGAATGTACCGACTCCAGGCTAATTGCTCACTTGATTCCACCCCCTGGCTCTGCTTGTTCTCCTCCTACATCATGGAAGATGTGTTTTCTTGTTAAAAAATAAAATACAGAGACTCTTCACATTCACCAATATTCAAAAAAGATATTCATGTGGGAAGAAATAATATGATCAGAAGAGACTTTGAAATGCTTTCAGCAGGAACATTCATTTATTTAATTTATATGCTGCTCCTCTTACCTATAAAGTGACTCTGGGCAGTTTACAAACTGTAAAAAAATAGAGATGAAAACAATTAGTTAGATTATATAAAAACTAGAACTAAGGACATGCACAACACAGGGAGAACTTCTTACACTATCAACCACTTCCAGTGGTGCACACTCCCCTCGGGAGCTCTAAGTCAACCATCAAAACAAGGTTTTGATACCCTTCCGGAAGGGTGGGAGCAGTTTTCACTTCCAGTAGTATAATATACTACAGGGCCAAGTCCTCCATGGAAAAGGCCTTGACTCTGCAGCTGGAATCCTTGGCCAACGGGGTCCAATTGCAGTGAGATGGTTCCTCAGATGAAGGAATTCGGAGCACAATAGCTTTCTACATCAATCCTTCCAGTTAAAAGCCACACTGCTGGCTACATAGATGGTTTCAAAAAGAATAATTTGGATTTTTGGAACAAAGGCCTATGCTACTTCACAATGGATTCTGTAATGTGCCAAGTCCTTGGAGAGCAAACTATCCTTGCTTCATGTTGTCCCCAGATCATGAATTAGACAAGTTTAACATGCTTATGTGCTCTGATATCCAACTAGTGTTTCCCTTTATTCCAAGGGCAAACCTCAAGATTTATAACATCTGATAGACACTATTACTATTATCTTGGTCGGAGATCAGGTGACTGGGAGCAGATGCAATCAAAGCAGGGTAGGGATCAGCAATTGGGACAGCAAATGATATGCTAGTATAGTTTTGTGTTTTTTTTTTGCTAATTCAAGAACGGGCTGTTAGCAATTCAACTTAGCATGGAAAGTTGAATTTTTTTTTCAACTTTTCACAGAAAAGTTTGTTATCCACAGTTGAGTTTGTCCTTTTATCTTGTCGGAAATCCAATTATATGCCGAAGGGGAGGGGGCAGAACCACTGTGATTTTAAAAATTTATATTATTTTGTTTTGCTAAAGGTCCATGGAACCTTTTAAGATGGACGGACAATTCCTTCAATCTGTAAACTCAGCTACTATAGCTATGGATTAGGAAGAGAAAGTTTGATATTGGTTTTGGCTACTTTTTGCTGACTGCTATAGTTCTAGGTGGACTGTGCAATATTAACTTTCTAAAGAAAAATCATTGCTGACAAATACTGTTATTCAGTCATTTAATCATGCCTAACTCTTTGTGATGCAAGGCAAGATTGCCTGACCATAACTGCTTGAGTTCTTTATAAGCTCCGTTTTGTGTCAGTAATGATATCTATCCACCTTGTCTTCATTGTCCTTTTTTATTGTCTTTGATTTTTCCAAGTATGATGTTCTTCTCCAGTGACTCTTGCTTTTGCATTAGGTATCCATAACATTTAACTTCATTGTAATTTTTCATCATTACTGCTTTTGCTTCATGTAATACATGAAATATTTCTTCTTTTCCAGCATGATAAACCCAAGGCATCCATTTTAATTCTGGTTAAAAAACATGGTTAGTCAAACTATGGTTCAAATGATGTGCTGGCAAGTTACACGTACGAATACAACCTACTGAAAAAACACTAGACTTCCAATGTGTGACTGTTCTTCCAAGGGGCTACCTTAGCGAAGGCTTTTTCTCACAAGATTTTGCAGTTATCAACTGTGAGATAGCCAACCTCGAAAAATACATCGATATTTCCTATCTGGCAACCTCCCCCCCATAACTTCTAATTCATTGTTCCGTCCCCGGCACCAACACCACCCCGCGAAACGTGCGGATCCGTCAAGTTTCGCAAGCACAACAAAGCCAGCCAGCCACTCGGGTTGACTGCAGTTCCTTCCATTGAGGGAGTTCCCTTTTTCAGACGCGCGGTTAAAATGGCGCACACAACCGAAAGCTCTCTATCGTTTTCAGTCCAATTCCAGGCGTGCTTACTCCGGAGGCAAGTCCCACGGAGCTACAAAAGGAGCTGACTTCAAAGGAAGCGTGCAAAGGATTGCAGTCCCCGCTAGGCTTCAAGGGAGGAGGCGGGGGGGATGAGGGGGGGGGAATAGAAGGCAAAACAGTAAACGTAGTTTGCGTACTTAACCTTCGCTCCCTCCCTTTCCCCGCTCTGTTCCCCGGCGAATAAGATCGTGCGTTTGTTTTGTGTTTAAATATAGCCCCAAACCCTTCCTCAGCGCCTAACTTCGGAGAAGGACAGAGGCGGGGAGCAGCAGGCCCCGCCCTCTGCAGCCCCTCCTGCGGCTGCTGGAAAGCGTAGGCGAGCGGCGCCTGGGTCTGCCGTCACCCCCGTGTCCCCAGAAAGGGTGAGCGGCGGGTGGAGGCGCTCAGGCGAGAAGCAAGCAGGAGAAGGCAAAGGAGGGTGGGACGAACCTTGACATTACTGGGATGCTGCGGGCGCGCTTAAATGTACCCTATTTTCCCGCTTTGTCCCTTTTGTAGCGCCCCCTCCTCCCGCCCCGTTTTTCCACGCCAAACTGCAAGCTCTGGCCATGCCCGGCTCGCTTCTCTCTTCTCCCCCCCCCCCCCCGTCTCTGCTTCTCCTGCTGCCGCCTCGGAATTGTGTAGTAGCTCTGAATTAGCATGTCACGTGTACGGCATGTGGAAATGAATCACGGGCATGTGAGGAGCGGATTTTTTGGCGGGGGGAGCGGCGGTGGTGAGGAGGACGCCTGTGTTTGCATCCAAGGATCTCCTCTCGCTCGCTGGTTGCGTAGGTGTCTCGCTCCCTCCCTCCCTCCCTCCCGCGGCTCCCTCCGGCGCTGCCCCTCCCCTCCGCCTGCCATCTGGCCGCCTCCCTCAGCTCGGTGCCAGCTCGAGCCAGCCTGCAGCGCTGTGCTCGGCACAATTGCTCGCCCGCCCGCCCGCCCGCCGGCCGGCCGTGGCAGCAGCAGCAGCAAGGTGGGTCCTTCGCCAACTTCCCCGCTTCACTGCAGTGTCCAGAAACCGTCATCACCTGAACAAAGCCGCCCGCCCTGTGAAATAGGAAGCCGTGTGGCAATGCAAACGGTGCCCTTTTCGCGTTTCCACGCTGGGAAAGGAGAGAAATGCTAATCTAGGAGTCTCCCTGGGGGATCTGATCCGTGGTTAATTGCGGAAACAAAGAAACCCTCCTGGTCTGAAACAATCCTGTCAACGCAAAAACAGTATTCATTTTGTTTCTTAAGGTTTTAATCTTGCAATAACCGGTTGCTAAATAACGGATAAGAGCTGAAAAATGATGGAGTGTGCAATTGTGTGTAATTCCTTCATCCCCCCCCCTCCAGAGGTGTGTCAAAACCAACAAACAAAGTGCATACATTAGAACTGAGAAATTGGGGGCTCGATCAGACTATATTGATCAGTCTTAAGCAAGATAAGAGTTTCTAGGGTCGTCTGACCATCCAAAGTAACAGTAATGGGGACAGGCTTTTAGGTCACTTCAATAAAGGCTGAGGCTGTAAGTTCCTGTGAGCAGGCCATCCCCCCATAGAGCAGCCAGATGTTCAAATTCTGCATTCATTGAAATAAGGAAAGGCAAGAAATAGGCAATGTAATTCTCTGCTGGCTGAGGAATACTGGAATTCAAGTTGCCAAGGTTGATAAAAACACTGGTTTAAAATACTGATTTCAAACAATAAATTAATGTTACAGGACCACTGCTAAACACAAAGCATATAGCAGCACCCTGGGAAATGTCTGCGCAAAATGACAACCAAAAAGAAAAGAAATAGAGATGTGATAAACATCATCACTTTCTAATATGATGTTTAAAGCGTTGGCCCAGTTTTTAGTCTGCTCTCAGCTATGGAAGATGACTTTGGCTAGCTAGTCACTCTCTTTCAGGCCAACTTACTGGGTTATAGTAGAGACAAAGCTTTATTGCGCTTAAATATAAGAACATAAGGAATAAAAATATGTTGTAATATAGCCTAATGAAGACTAAACATATTTGTTTGAATGACTGTGTTCACATGCTAAACTACGATGTACTTGATGTACTGAATAAGCCACAGTTTATTTTATGGAATATGCTAAAATAGAATACTAAACTAATGGCTAGCTTCAAGAAGGTAAGCCAAAACCAAATTATCTGTATTTTGTGAATGCAGTCACAATGTGTAGAAGAAAATTCAAGAAAACAAGATACTGAATGGAGTATCCTGAAAGAAAGTATCACTAGTTATTAGTAACTTGAATAAAGGTAATTCATCCTCAGACATTTTGTTGCAAGAACCATTTACAATTATTTGTGCATTTACTTTGTGCAGTGTCCTCCAGCTTTACAGTGTCTTGCGCTTTGATCAGATTTATATAAGTGATAATGGCCTATTGTTTTGGGTGTGGTCTATAGCAGTATTTCACAACCTCAGCAACTTTAAAAAGGATGGACGTATCCAGAATTGCCAGGACTGGCTTGCTGGGGAATTCTGGGAGTTGATCTCCACATATTTTAAAATTCCTGAAATTGAGAAACACTGGTCCGTAGCAGAGCTACCAGATAAGGCTGCAAAAATCCAAAGACGCATGGGATGACCTAGAGCAGAGGTCCCCAACCTGTGGGCCGTGGCCCTATTTGCAACCGGGCTGGGTGTGTGGCAGGCTGGCACATGTGCATCCCCACTTGGGTGAGTGGTGCCTCAAAGCTTCTCTCTTGTGTGAGTGGAGCTGAGTATGCACACGTGCTGGCCCGCCACTCAGTTCCCTTCTCCCCCCCCCTACCCGGGCCGCCAAGCTGCAAAGGTTGGGGATCACTGACTAGAGATATATTGAAAGCTCTCTTTGCTGCCATCTATTGGTGATCTGGATTTTCAATTACTACAGTTAACAGTACAGTATTCCTTTAGCCATCTTCTGTAAGAGGCTTTTGGCTCTTTTAAGAAAGAACTGCTCCAATGATGCTGCCTTACTAACGTAGTCACTTTTGCCTCCATATTGGATGTGTCCCTGTTTTGACAGATCTCTGAAATCAGAGTGAAAGGGCCTTCCATCTTATAATCTTCTTTTGGAAGCCTATGGAGATCGTCATAGATTTTCAAATCTGGCAAATCAAAACAGTGCAAAGCTAGTATGGCTCTGTCCATTGTAAAGAACAGCAATTTCCTATGCTTTTCTTTCCATATGAAAAATAGGGAGGCTTGGTTCTTCCAATAGAGACTTTTGGCAGCAGATGCTGATAGTGTAGTTATGGTGTTATGAAATGGAAAACTGGCATGACATTGTAACAATAAACCATTCTTTTCCGATTTCTTCACTCTTTTTTAGCAAGTAGTTTTGTAAGTTTATATATTATTTTTAAAATATTATTTTGCTATATACTTGATGACTTTTATGAATGAGTGGCTATTTATCTTAAAAAGAAGTAAAATAGTAGAAGGGGTCCAAGAGTTTGTCTCAAGCTGTTATGTCTGAAAGCTGGCATTTAAAGAAGGTCATTTTCAGCAGAAAGTCTAAGAAAGGCCTCAAACCAGCTGCCAGTCAGTGATAAATAGTGGTGGACTTAGAAGCCTAATGTCATTCTTGTCAGATGTAAGAAATTAGGAAGCAAGGTAGTTCATTGATTACAGGTTTATTGAACGCTAACAAGAATCTGAACTACAGGTAATCCCCGAGTTACGAGCGTTCACTTAACACTTGTTGAAAGTTATGTAATCAGTGCCCCCTAGTGTTTACGAGCAAATCCCACAAGTACGACTATTGCAGCACCACAGCAGTCTTTGCCCTTATGAGCGACTGCAGAGGCTCTGCAATATTCACCCTATTCCTCTCACCACTCCCCACAACTGCTTCCTCCTCCCTTCCTGCCATGCTGGACTCACTTACCTTGCAAAATCTGTCTCCTCTTTGCCATGTTTTCTTTCTCTTTGAGGGAGAGGAGAGTCGGCTTGGAAATGCTTTTTGCGCCGACAATGGAAGAGTGCCATAATATCGTGCGAGTTCAAACACAAGTTCTCTGCAAAAGAGATCATGGCCCCCGGAAGGATCCATTCTCTAGTGGGGGGGGGCGGGAGAAGTGTTTACTTCGTTTGCATGCAAAGTGTGGAATCGGAGTCAGCCAGGCGCAGGAACCAATGCTGTCCGTAGCCTGGGTGTGCTATTCACTCACGTGCACCAGACTTAGTTGTGAATGTAGTAACAAGCCTTCAACTGAGCAGGGAGGCATTGCGGGGCCAGGTCCCTTGCACCCGCATCGAAGCCGGCAGCAACGGCAACCACCTGAGAGGCCATGATCCCCCTCCCCAGCCAGTCACCCACCCCGCCTGACCTAGTCTTTGTTGAAGAATGTGTAAACCAACTTTGGATGCCTTGGTCCAATGAACCAACACAAGATTTGGTTTAGCCCAAATTAAATCTAGGCTGAAAACATAAGCCTCTGCATTTCAGAATCCATTGACAAGCCCTGGCAGCACAGTACATACATCCCAAACACTAGCTGCTGTCTCTTTGAATAATTGTGAAAGGTCTGGTGATACGTGCTTTGTTTTCAATGGCAAAAAGTATTCTGGAGCATGTGGAGAGATTCAGATTCATCATCATTTATCTGCAGTTTCTTAAACCAAAGGCACCTTTCCCAAGGATGATACAAAAGTGAGCCATGGAACTCCCAGGAAGGGATGATGCTGCTTCAAAGAATTGTAGGCAGGCACCATTTGTACAACTCTGCACGCTCCAAAGCAATTTTGTTTTTTGTCTCTGAATCCACACCTAGGCATCCACAGGGAGGAGAAGAAGAGAAAGGATGACACATGTAATGAGGGACAAATGTTGTGACTTAGCTACTTGCATTGCACCCTGATGTGATGGTACATGTGCCATTCTGTCTGCATTTGTTTTCTATCTCCTGTTGAAGTCCTATCAGTATTCTCTTGCTACATGGGCTTATAGAATACTTGGCTGTTCCTGGAGAAAAATGGGTGGGGACTTTGTGTTCCAAAAGGATGACTTAGTGTGATTGTGCTTTGCCAATATTACTAGTAGTTATCACTAGTAGAGTACGGTTGTTGCTGATTGGGTATTATTAGATTAGGTTCACAGAAAGGCATATTGATGAATGAAGGAGTGGAGAGGTAGCAGAGAAACACTGAAGACAACATTTGAATAAACTTGCTTTCACATTTTCTCTTTAATACCAGGTCATTGTGTTTCCTTATGTTCTGTTTCCTGCCCAGATTTTCTCTCTTCCCTGATTCTTTATCATTTCTCTTGCCAATGGTAAGACCTGTCTGTTTTCTGTCTGTTTCCTTTTATCAGGCGTGGCTGATCCTCAGTCCTCTCCTCTCTTCCCCAATTGTACACCAAACTGTGTCCTCAGAAGACTCCTCCACCCCTGGGCTCCCAATGCCATTTTCCTGCAGTGTTGATGTAAAGGTGTAGCTCCTCGCAGAGAGAGAGAGAAAAGGAAGGAAGGGGGAGGTTAAAAATAGCTCAGCAAATGCTTTCTCATTGACACGGCTTGGCTAGAGCATGGGAAAACAAACAGAGGAAACTCCATCTAACAAGTTCACATCTAAATAATGGTTTGCACATTCCTCCTGTGAAATAATAACAGATTTTCCATGATACCTTGGAAGAGAGCGGGAACAAAAACAAATTATGTACACCTAGTGGATGTCAATATTTTGGTCCCTCTCAGTTCTCACATTGTAGTCATTAGGCACACACAAATTGCCTATATTTAGAAGAAGGTGTAACAGTGCTTACTTCCATTAATAACAGCAGAGCGCATTCAGTGAGGCAGCCCTGGCTAGAGCTATGGATGTTGCTGTAGTGACGTGTAGAAGCCTGAGAGATAAAAGACAAGGCTGGAGAGAGAACAAATATTTTGAAACCTGGATAGTAATTACCTTCAACTTTACAGTTTCTTGTGTTTCATTTATAGAGACTCCGGCTGCATTTGGAAAGGAATATCTTAATTTATTTGGAAGCAAGTCCAGTTTGTTTCAAGGGAATTTATGGAAGCTTTTAAAATACATATCCTTAAGTATGCTTTTTGAGAAATGGGCACTTTAGATATGTAGCCTTAGGTACACACACAGTATGCTATTTTGGTATGTAGATATAGAAAGGTTGCTTTTATTTTTAGTAAATATATTCAATTTAGGGGTGAGGGCAAGGGGAATTGTGCCTGGAATGAAACACGGCACCCACAGGATATACTTCCAAGGATGACTGGTTTGTGAATTAAAATCTATAGCTACTCCTTCATTGCAAATAAGTCTTTTGTCAAGATGCCTTTGAATGCTGTAATTTTTCTGCTGCAGGAATTTTAGTTTCTCCAAGATCAAGCTTCAGTATATTATCTGGGAAAATTAAGTTCTCTCTCCATGTGCATCCATTGCTTTACTTGGTGACATAGAGTACGTACGTGGGTGTATAAGTGTCACGAACTACCAGCTAATGCCATTGATGCATTTAGTGATCAGAAGCTTACAACTTTCTATGTTGCCCATTTTGTGATTTAGAGATATTAGAAATATGTTCAAGGATGCTTAGGCTTTGAGAAACGATGTAGCAAACATGATTAAAACTACTGTGGCAGAATGCCCATCAATTTCATGAACTCTGAAAATATGGGTATTTCTTTCCCCCTATATCAACCCACCCATCATTCACAGTGTCGTATTATTGACACCAGGTTTAGGATAATGTAAGTATAACATGAAGGGAAATCTTGTACTTTTTATTATTCACAAAAACACCAGTGGGAAAATGATCATCAAATGCTGAGATTTTAAATGTATCAATAGTTTACTAAGACTGACTCCTTTGCTAAAGTAATCTTGCATAAGCTTATGAGTACAGTTTTGATCCTCACTTGGAAGCATGAACTTAACCACAGGTTCTTATATCTGAAATAATCATAAAAAGCAGAAAAAAGTATATTTTCAAAGCATGCTGGCCTCAATAGTCATTTTGGTCACCAAGACAAAATTTGGAAATATAAGTGCTATCTATTAGCCACTAGCAGCTTAATTACTTTGCTTCGTAATACAAGCCATGTCTCCTGTTCCTTAAAAATTAACTTAGAGAGGTCCACTCTGATGTATAATGAGCAAGACATTTTTCTGAGGAATGTATGGATTTTACATGTTTGTCTTCTGCTTCTCTTGAACTGTTTTGTTCCAAAATCCTTGATCTCAACTAAATTAAATTAAAGCACTAGTGAGGCCAAATTTGAAATGCTGCATCCAGTTTTGGTTGCCACAATCCAAAACAGACATTGAAGAATACAGAGAAGAGCTACAAAGATAAGGGGTCCAGAGGCTAAGCGGTCTGATGAATAGTTAAGAGAACTAGTTATGTCTAGCCCAGCGGCTCCCAACCTTTTCTATACCCCACACCCTTAGAACGCTTCTGATATATTCTCGCACCCCTTACAAAAGTTCGAAATTACGGCAACGAATTATGCATATACACTATCATTTTGGAAAACCAAGTTTTCGCACCCCCTGGAATATCATCTTGCACTCCTGGTTGGGAACCCCTGGTCTAGCCTAAGGAAGAGAAGGATTAAGAATGACATGATAGTTACTTTCAGGTACTTAAAGGCCTGTCACACAGAGCAGGGGATCCAGAACATTGAGGACAGGACAAGAAGCAATGGGTAGAAGCTTATTAAAGGGAGATCTAATCTGGAACTAAGGAGAAATTTTCTGACTTGAGAACAATCAATGGAGCAGCTTGCCTCGTGAAGAACCATCACTGAAGGTCTTAAAATTAAAAAAAAAAAAAAGAGTAGAGTGCCATTTGACCAGAATGCAATAAAGTCTCTTGGGGAGGGGGCTGGACTGGAAGATTTCCAAGATCCCTTCCAGTCATATGATTCTGTGATTCTAAAATGAGATCAAATTTTTATATATAAATTGAGGGAAGCTGTATTAGGAAAAGTTTAGTATGATAACCCTCCTCTGATTGCTGAAAATAGGATTGGATAGCCAAGGAAACAAATGATTCATTGAACAAATGAACCTAGAGGTCTCACTTGAAGCACAAATGACCAGGCTCAAATTGTCATACTTCGGACACATTATCGTTTTGTGAAATGATATTAAAGGCAGTAACAATAAAAATGGATAATTGAATTCTACTAATGCAGTTGGACTTTGTTCAGAGAACAAAGTTTTCTCATTAGGAATATACAAGAAAAACAAACAGCATGCCCTCCTCCAAGTCACAACCCAAATCCATTTACATGCCATAGTGTAGTGGATAAAGAAGCTTGCATGCTGGTTGATGACTGGGATCCTATAGCTCTTAGAAAATATCTTTTTCCAATGAAAGGAGTCTTTTCTCTGTCAGTTGATTGCAATTTCTAAGAATAACAAGGATTTCCTAACTGATGGGGAGCATTGGAACTGATAGGGAAACATTGGCAGGAAACTATAGACAGATGTCTCGGGAGCATATTATTTCTTTTCATTGTTGCTTTGCTCAATTGGGTAGTTTTACCCTTGTTTACATTTTCTGTTCCTCCGTTTCTTAGTTTGCGTGTTATTAATGATACATAACTCTTATATGTAGATCCACGCCTCTATATCTTGGCTTATATATATACTACCTTCAAATACTCTATTTTGTTTCTTTAAAAAAAATCCTTTACTTGTGATTAGACCAGTTTCGTATTTGTAATAGTGCCCTGTATTCCA
This sequence comes from Bothrops alternatus, assembly GCA_034064705.1. Lineage (NCBI taxonomy): Eukaryota > Metazoa > Chordata > Lepidosauria > Squamata > Viperidae > Bothrops > Bothrops alternatus. The sequence continues at coordinate 14,007,004 of JARGCV010000003.1, read as the reverse complement.
ACATCTCTTTAGACTGACCACCTTGGTTAACACAGAGAAAACTGAAATCATTTATTTCAAAATGCAATCATGGAAGGGACAATCTTTTATTTTGCTCCATCCAGATATCAGAGAACCATCTCCTCACTCATGAACAGGTGGTGACAGCCAGACACAGGTGTCCTGTGGGAATGTCTGTCAAAAAAAACAAGATTACAATTGCAACATGCAGTCAAAGCTTGCATTTTTCCGCCATATATTGCATTCACATAAAAAAGGTGTGGGGGGGAGGCTTCGATTGTGTGGTCACAATAGCCATCTTGATTTTTTTTTTGTTCCTCCAGTAGGTGCCCTGGTAGCAGCTTATTTACTATCCTATATAAATTCCTTTCATCCTGGCAAATTATTACATCAAGATACCCCAGAATTCAGAAAGAAATCTGGCAATTTTGTGTTCTGGGCTGTGATGGACACCCTGTTACATTACTTTAAAGAAAAAGTTAATCTAGTAACAGAAGGATACCAGAAAAGAGTAAACCCTGACTTTTCTTGATGGGATATTTCAAAGGCCTGGAACAGCTGCTGTCAGCAATGTTTTCTGCAAATATGATGAGCATCCTTTCTGTCTCAACTGAGGCATTTATGAACATTTTGAATGTTATTAAGCCCAGCACAGGACTCAGTACCCCACTGCAAACCTCCCCCACCAATAGATTTATTATGGACTCAGGTGTGGGGTGTGGTTTTTAAATAAGAACCAACATCCACTTAGTAGTGAGACCATCCCACCTTGTTCCATTCCATTAAGAAGGAGGCTATGGTCAATTTTATCAAATTACTAAGTCTAATTCCACTCCATTCATAGCATTCCTTTGAATTAGTAAACTGGTCACTGTAAAAAAAAATAGTAAAATTTGTCCGGCACAACCATTTTTAACAGACCCATGCCAGTTACTAGTAATCATCTTGTCCTTTCTAAATCCGCCCTCAATCGTAATATGTGATTTTGTTTGTCTTTTATTTTTATTTTTTTACTATTATTGTTGATTTCAGTACTTTTCTTTGTACTGCTGATCTGTGACTGTAATAAAAATTGATTTGTTGTTCCTTTCTGATGTTTGCAGTCCCAATGCTTGATGACCTTTTCTGGGATTTTCTAGGTACCAATGTCAAGCCAGTAAGTCTCTTTTATCCTGTGTCTTCCTGAGTCATCCCAGGTTTCCTGCCCCTCCTCCAGCTTTTAAAAATATTGAAACAACATTTTTTAATTGTTCACCAATCTTTCCCTGTATTTCAAAGATCACATCTGTCACTACCTTTAATACCCTGAAATGGAATCTACCTTCCCCTGGAAACTTGCATTAATTCAAAACAGTTAGATGTTATGTTCCCACTTTTTTTTTTTTTTAACCTATTTTGACCTGGATTTCTTTTCTATTCCCCATGATGTGTCTTCTGACAAGTTGGGCTTTTTGTGAAAAAAAAAAAAAAAACAGGTACAAAGCAAGAATTGAAGCATTCAGCCTTGTCCCTGTTTCCCATCACTATCTTGCCCCCTTGTGCAAGTGACTACTTCCTTGAATTTCCTTTTTTTCTATAAATACCCAAAGAAGCTTTTTTTTTTTTTGGGTTACGTTTCGAAATTCATTACAAATCTCTTTTCATTCTTAACTTAAGCCATTTTGACTCACATCATGACAGATTTGGGCTAGTCCCTAATATTCTGTTTTTGGTATATATCCTTCTTTCATTTCTTAAACCTCATTTTATTTTCCAGTTTATCAGTGAGTACTTTTTACAGGTAGTCCTTGAGTTATGGCCCTGCAGTCATGTGGCCAAAATTTGGGCATTTGACAGTCTGGCTGCACTTACTGTCAGTGGTGTTTCAGCTCCCTCCATCTACCTATATCTCTCCCCTTATCCCTGTCTTTTTGACTATCCTACACATTAACACTCTTCAGTGGCAGTGGTCATAATGCTGGGGATGAAGTAAAAGCCTGGGGCCTTCAGAAGTCTCAACCAGTTGCCACCATCTCTTCCACTTCAACTCCAGCACTGCTGCTGTTGCTGAGGAATATTGTCCCTCAAGCTTTGCACCATGATCAGCCACCCTAGCACCTCAGTGCAAAGCCCCAGGCATCTCGCTATCCTACGCTCTACTCACCCTGTCATCTTGCCAGACCCGCTGGCCTACCAGTCCTGTTGGCCCTATGCTCTTCGCTGCCATCTTTGATTTAACCACTAAAACAATTGTCCCAAAGGTGCTTTTTCAAAAGGCAACGGGACTTTCTCGGTTTTTGTTTCCTTGAAGAGAACTGAAGAAGCTTCTTGCATTAGGAGCAACATATTTTCAAGGAAAAAAAAACAAAGTCCAGTTGCCTTTTGAAAAAGCACCTTTGGGACAACCATGACCTGGATGACGGAGAATCTCCATACAGACCAAAGCAGTTGGATGCCGGGCCACAAAATAATAACTGCCAATTGAAATAATTTCTAAACAGGTAAAACGCAGCTGAAGTAAACATGCAATACTGGGCAGAACTGCCAAAATATGAGGATTCAATTCCTGATAATTGAGATATTTTATTTCTCCTTAAGACCAAGAGCAGACATTGATGATTTCTACAAATGTTCGTGAGAGGCCCTTAGTTTTGACCATAAATTGTTTTTCTATCCAGTAGAATTAAATTGAATTTCTATTCCTGTTGTATTATTTTCACAAAGATACAAAATGAATCATGTTACTGGACACACACACAGGATTAGTTTGCAGGTGTTGGTAGCATTGGTAAACATCATTGGCTACAATTTAATTAGGCTGCTGAGTGTACTCTGGGCTTTTTGTAAAGTAGAGAGTTGCAACGTTTTAGCATTAGGTTACCAGGTATCAAATTTTTCATATTCACAATGAACAAATGAAGGCAGGAAGATGATTAGTGTTGAAAGCAATCTATTAAGGAGAACCTCTGATACTGTGGTATGGTAGCAGTTATCAGGGTTACAGTTTAGGAAAATGGACTTTGAAGGTTCTTGGCTTAGGTATTATATAGTCTTTTGCTGAGGGACATGTGATAAATATGCTGCAATATGTCATTCAATAACTTGGTGCAATATGATGATTTTTAAAAACTACACTTTGGAGTTGTGAATTTTTAAGTTCACAGTCCATCTTAGATTTGAATAGGTCTGTACTAGTGTAAGTCAATAATGATAATTATAATCTTAAAAAATCCCATAGAATGGGAAGAAGGTGGTTCTTTTGAGGTTGGAAGAGGAAATCTTAGCGAGTGGCACAGTTAGCCTGGCTAATGTATGAAGCTACGATACACAGTCTGGCTTCACACATTGCCCTAAGCAACAGGTTTGTTTTTTTTAATCATGACTAAACTCCAGTGACTTTATTCACATAAAGTTCCAACAATTGCAGTTATGGAAAAATACAGTCATACCTCATGCGTACAGTTCAATATGCCATCCCTCTGTTTTTGCTTTTGTAATGTCAGGTACACCGAATGGGTGATGTAGGAAATGAAGTTATTTCTGCTTGCCTATGGGTAATGCTGTGAAGTCCTCTAGTCAGAATATGATCATTGAAAAAAATATTTTCTGTGCTTTTCATTTAAAGAAAATTGTCATCCTCAGCTGGTGTTTTCTGGATTTGCTGGGATTGCAACTGGAATTCTTAGCTAGCATCCTGCCTGGAGTACTAGGTGATATAATTCAAATTCATCTGGATGCCACTACATTGGAAAATTGACTGCAGGAGACAGGCTATCTTTAGTCAAATGGATGTTTATTTTTTGAAACCCAAAGATATTTGAAATTATCTCAAAGAGCTACGTGTAGAAGGCAGTTTAAGTATTGTCCATGTTTTTCTATTCCTGTCCTTTTCTTTTCCATGACAAAACAATTAACCAGTGGAACAACCTGCCTCTAGAAATTGTGACTGCTCCAACACTGGAAGTTTTTAAGAAGAGAAGGAGTAGGGGTGATGTGATAGAAGTGTTCCAATATCTCAGGGGTTGCCACATAGAAGAGGGAATCAAGCTATTCTCCAAAGCACCTGAAGGCAGGACAAGAAGCAATGGATGTAAATTAACCAAAGAGAGAAGCAACCTAAAACTAAGGAGAAACTTCCTGACAGTTAGAACAATTAATCAGTGGAACAACCTGCCTCCAGAAGTTGTGAATGCTCCAACACTGGAAGTTTTAAAGAAGAGACTGGACAGCCATTTGTCTGAAATGGTATAGGGCAGCAGTTCTCAACCTATGGGTCGCGACCCCATTTGGGGTCGAACGACCATTTCAAGGGGGTCGCCAAACACCGCAGCCCGCCATTTTTTTCCTTTTCCCCTCGGCCGGCGCAGGGGGCAGCACCATGCATGCGCAGGGTAGCACCGCACATGCGCGATGCGGGCCGTCGCGTCGCGCATGCGCGGTACAGGTCGGGGTCACAGCGTGTAAAAGGTTGAGAACCGCTGGTATAGGGTTTCCTGCCTGAGCAGGGGGATGGACTAGAAGACCTCCAAGTTCCTTTCCAATATCATCATCTTGATCATCATCATCACCACTATTATTATTATTGTTGTTATTATTACTTCCAAGGTCCCTTCCAACTCTGTTATTCTATTCTAATTCCCGAAATCTCTACTGTAATTTTGTGGGAGGAGCAACTATTAGATAGAGACAGAGATCTGATAGAGATCTGGGCTCTGTATTCAGTTCATGGCCTGTCCCATCTGCAAAGAGTTTTTCATCCTGTTGTCTTATTTGGAGAATAAAGAAACTTTGAGAATATAAGTCTCCCTTAACAGTTGCTTTGAAATTTTGAATGAAAGATGTCTATGCTTGTTCCAGTTGCCAGAAAAAGGAGATAAGAAAAATAATTGCTACTGAGGATATAAATTTCAGAAAGGAAATCTCTGGCCGTCGGCCAGACAGTGCCGGCTGGCGACCCCCAGGGGGAGAGCCTTCTCTGTGGGAGCTCCCACGTTATGGAACGAGCTCCCCCCCGAACTCCGTATAATAACAGATTTACGCACCTTCCGTCGGGAACTAAAAACATTCCTTTTCCGACAGGCCGACCTGGCATAGAAGCTTCGGTTCCAATAGGGTCAAAATGTTTTAGGGGGACTGAGTATTTTTTAAGATTTTAAATTTTGTATGTTTTGGGTTTTAAATGGGATTTTGGCCAAATGATTTAATTTATTTTTAATTATTTTAAATTTTGTATATTTATACGTTTTTTAAATTTTAGGCTGTACACCGCCCCGAGTCCTTCGGGAGAGGGGCGGTATAGAAATTTAATAAATAAAATAAAATAAAAATAAAATAAATAAATAAAATAATGGACTTTTGTGTATCACCTGCAAAAAGAATCAATGGATGGGCAGAGATTTTCTAGTCCATCCATTAATGCCGTGTACAAATGTTTGCCTTCAATATCTACATGTAATATGGCAGCAAGATTAAATAAAACTGCAGTGAGTTCTAACAGAAAGAGTATGATACTCATGGCAAGACAAATACTGTGAGGAGCCTGGCTTTCATGAGCATGAAGGAGTTAATCCTGGCAGGATTTTCATGTACGTCAGAGAAAGGTTTCTGCCTGTGCAGCACTTAGCTTGGATTGAAAATTCTTGTTCCTTTTTTTGTTGTTGTTAAAAGATTTTTTTGCGGTTGGCAGTTCTCCCTCTTTTTATATTACCTCCACCCTACCCCCGAGAAAATACACTAGGGCGACAATCATCTTTTATCTTCCAGTGTCTATGTTTATCAAGTTTTTATCAAAGCTTGAAAAATATCACTCTGGGGAGGGGGGGGGGAGGAAATTACAAATTTTAATTCGAAGGAAAAAAATAAATATGCTTTTAATGAACACATTATATAAACGTCTAGTTTTCTGTGATATTTTAGGATCCCAAATACCAATTTAACTCAATTCAATTGAGGAATTGTAGAGTGGTGATGTTGTAAAAGACTCAAGATATCATTAAGGAACAGATCTAAACATTTAATTCGGATCTAATAATATATCTGCATGACAGTATTTGGGAATAAATAACCTGATACTTTGGATTCCAGTTCCCTTACTTCTTTGTCATTAGTCATGAACATAGATGGACGAAATTTGTTCAACATTGGACAAAGCTCAGAAAGATATGCATAGGGCAGGGTAGGCAACCTTGGCTCTTTTATGACTCGTGGACTTGAAGTCCACGAGTCATAAAAGAGCCAAGGTTGCTTACCCCTGGCATAGGGCAATTCTTTTCAGTTAATGTTTCCACTGTGAAATGGATGATTCAGCTGATTTACAGTTCTTTCTACAAGTCATTTATTAATTTTGGAGTTTCTTCTGTGGCAGATTTAAAAAATAATTTCTAATTTTTGGTATCTCAGACTTCTTTGCAATCATCTGTTTTATTGTAGGTGTATAAGAAATAATGAGCTTAATATTCACTGCACTGTTTTGTCTCCAACTTATTGGTGTGTTTTCAAATAGGAACAGATCAATCCTTTAAAAAAGGCTGACATATTTTATTCTTAAAACTATAGTTGATTTAATTTGTGGATCAGCTAATTGCACTAAAACTCTGAAACATCTCTCTGAAATAGGGGTGTCAAAATGCCAGCCTGTGGGTCGGATGCTTAATGAGGAAACCGCACCCACCCCATTGCCGGCAATGTTCCGATATATCGCGCGACGTCACGTGACATCGCAAGTTTGACATTCTGCTCTGAAATGTTTATTTAAATTTATCAAGGAAAGGATTCATGAACTAGGATACCAGAGAAAGTGGGCACATTCGCATATCTTTATATATAGTTAAAAATTAAACTTACCTACAGCTGAATAGTATAATAAGGAAACTCACATCAAGGGGAACAAAAGGAACAATCAGTCAAATTAATGACTACTGGCCAGCTTCAAATGAATCATGAGATACTTGGGACCACACTAAGTATATCTTGTGTACCTAAGAAAGATTCCATGCATATCACAAATTTATTATTGCCAAAAACCTGTGTAAAATATTCTGTGTTTGCACTTGTGTTTGTAAATTCAGAAAGCAATGGTGAAAAAGAGATGTGGAATGGACAACCTGTGATTCTAAGGCTGCAGGCAGTCCATGGCCTACTTTCAAAATCCTCTGAGGGTTAAGTTTAGATTTTTAATATGAGATACCTATCTCATTCCCCTTGCCTGCTGCACAGAGTGTCAAAAAGACAAAGAGAAAATGAGGTATTTGGTTTCTTCATCTACTTTAGCCCTGAGAAACTCGGCTCACCCCTGCTTAAAAATCAAAACAATCACTCACAAAATGGCGCACCCATATGTATGAAAATGAAATAGATACCTTTTTATGGTTTTCATTCAAGCAAGAGGTAGAAGCATTCTCCTATATTTAGCTATTGGAAGTAAGGGAACTGCCCATCCTGTTTTATGCAGGAGTATCTATTTTTAGGGTCTTAAAGAAAAAGTGATGCTAAAAATGGGTTCAAGCTGCCACCTGGAGGATTCCAGATGTGTTGGCAGCTATTTTTATCACAATCTGTTGTTCAATAGCTTAACTGATGGAGGGAGAGTAGTTGGGGGAATGAGAGTGCATGTTTTAAAGGAGGCATATTGGTTAGGAAGACTTCAAGGAATGGCTACAGATTTGCAATATATTTTTTTTCATAAAGATAGGTATTCAGCAATACTAATGTATTAATGTAGTGTATGTATATGTATACAAACACACATAAACTGTAATAACACTGATTTCTCCTCTGAAAAATACAGTATATGTGCATACTCCACTCATGTAGGGGAATAAACCTGTAATTCACCCCACCCACTTCATCTTTTGTTATATCTTGCATTAAGTCCAGTCCTTTCCCCACATTTTATTTACAATTCTTCTCACATTTTATTTAAAACTGAGAGTTAATTTTCCTGCTCTAGACGCCAAAGATGAAACATGAATATCTATATACTGGATTAGGCAATACCACCATATTTTCAGATTTCTCACATTTTAAAAGAGCTCTGAAGTGTATAATTGGCAGTAAAGAATGTCAGTATTTTAAATTTGATTGCAACAACTGCTGAAAAAACCACAGTATGCCAGATATTGAGCTATCTCATTTAAAATTTTTAACAGGTTCTTATCAAACTTATTTGAATCATTGTATTTGAAAAATCTGGGACCGAGTAAAAAACAAACACTAGATTCAAATTAATCCAATTTAATTCAACTCAAATGAAAAGAGTACCAAACTTAGCTTTCAAATTTCAAATACCGATGTAATAGATTGTCTGTAAGAGAAATACACAGCTTTTCCTTTTAACTGAGTTTTAATGTATTAACTGATTTTAGTCAAATTGTATGTTACTAGTCTAGAAATGGAAAAGCAGTGGAACTGCTGATGCTGGATTAACAGAACATCTGCCTGGATTCACATATTTGCTGAACTGTGACTTAACCATGATTTAATATATAAATCACAACTGGCCATTTCAGCTAGGACTAAACAAATCATCTTTATGTGTTTAGTAACCAACCCCATGGCTCTCTTTTGTAGAGCAAATCAACTATAATAGCAAAGCTGAAACCTTACCAAATATTTTTCTCCTTGAAATAACTCTGTAACTGCCTCCTTCCTTTGAATAAAATTTTAGATATTTTATCATGTAAGAAATATGGAGTTAAAATCAAGTGATGTTTCTACATTTATAAGCAAAAATCTTACCTTATGAAATGTGTATATTAATAAAGATCATGGAATGTGGAATTTGGGGCTAAAGTACTAGTGTATCATGTAACACACATTTTACCATAAAAAAGAAGAATCAAATTTCTGTTTATTAATAATTGTTTATTTCTGCTTCAAGTTTTGTGCCCTTGTTGATTCAACAATGACATCTGCAATTTGGTCCTTTTGTTGACCAAACTGGATGCTGATTAAGAAACAGACCACTTGTCCTGTTTGCTAACATGCTGTCTCGCTTAAGTGTTTAGACATACAGAGAAAGAACATGTGTGCGTATGCCTATAACACTTGCAATTTACACTCAGTTGGGTAAAAGAATTAGTAAAGACAGGCTAAAGGCTGCAAAGGGCTTCTAATATATAATGGATTAAAAAAAACCTTTGAAGTTATATTTCTTTCTTATTTTTCTTTCTTCTTGTAAACCATAATATAAATGATTTCACACAATGTTGTTTTCACTATTCCCCCCACCCCCCATAAAAGCAACAATAGATAGAAGGCTGCTTGTTCTTAAAATACTAAAATGATTTGCAATCTCCTGCTTTATCTCAATATCTTTCTCTGACCTGGTAATGCTAAAGACTGGATTGGGTGAAGAAGTAGAATATGAACTCCTGATGGATGAAAAGTTAATTATGCCTTCCTCTTAATATGGTATCTGGTGCAATGAAGTGCTTTGCATTTTCATAGATGTGCTAAGACAAGAAGCAGGTTAAATTTTATGCTGGCATCCAATCAAGTATTGTGGAGAATCTAATGATGTTTGGGTCACAGGCACGTGGAAATTCTCTGGGCTCAATATTTATTTATACAATTGTCTGGTATAATATTTACTATAGTTTTTCCAAAGATATTCTTGTTTCTGAATAATATAACTGACCTCCGATTCTTACTAGACATAGTATTTTCCAATTTCTATTAGCTCACCTCATTTCAAGTCTATTAATGAACAATTATTTTGCTTTCTTGGAAAAAAAAGGAAGAAGATTGTAATATTTAAGGAGAATGTCTTTCATTTTTCATGAGTAAATGACACTGAATGGCACGAATTCGATTCTTTGCTGGTGCAAATTCAGGTTGAAGCTGCAGTGTAGATTCATACCACCGCATTGCCTTCTCAAACTCCTCCTGTAAGAATCCAAGATCCACAATGATCAGCATTCAAAGTAAGTTATATCTTATAATGGTATATACCATACTTTGTTATTAGGGATAGAGTGCTGAATCTCAAAGTAAGTATCTCAAGTATTAGAATATTAAACCCAGGCAAATGAACATAACGAACAAGACTTTCTTTCTTTTTTTAAAAAAAATATTTTTCCCATGTCATGGTAGATTACGTGGATTTTCTTGTAGTAAAATGATGTGTAATACTTCAGTGCAGAATATTACAAAGGTTCAACTGCAAATACAATATTGTTACTTTCAGGTCACAACTGTGCAAGTATTAATACTCATTATTTTATATATATTCTGTCTTTCTTCCAGCTGCCCAATATGGCTAATTAGCCATTACATTATAACCTAATACTAGTGAATAAACTTGTTTAATTCTTCCTTATTTCTTTTATTTCTTCTCCCTTTCCTTGGTCAAAATCCAAAGTGTATATATTTCCGCTTCCTCAATTAAATTTCTATTTCCTCAGTTAAATTAGACCCTATTTATTATTATGCTCAACCTGGGAAGAAATAGCTACTGACCCGTATCTAGTTTTAGTAGGTATCTGTGAATGTGCACGTAAGAGATTCTTCACCTGCACATCAATGCTACTGGAATATCCCACAGTTAAAGTACTTTTGGTGGGAGTCCTATTGTCACATATTTATACAGCCAGATGTGGATCCTTCTTCCTCTCCATTTTGAGATAGCAATGACAAAACCAAGAGAGTGAAAAGCAATCACACATCTAAGACTGTGAGGTTATGTGAATTCATGGATAACTACTAGAAGAACCTCAGTTACAAATAGATAGCTAATTCTTCTTCATTATATTCTCTATGGTTGAAGCCAGTGATGCCAAGACTATTCTGCTGTCTACCCCAAGAACCAATATCTAGGGCTTTATGAATGGAGAAGGTTGTGTCACTGAGGCAGCCCTGCAAAGCTCAAGATGCCTCAGGATACAGAGGGGGCACAATAGAAATGAGTACTCCTTCAATACTCCTTCGTCATGCATCTGAGCCAATTTGTATCACAGTCTGGTGGGCTGAAACTGGGATGAACCTGGTTCAACCAGTTTGGAACCGGCATTCTTTTCCCATGTTCCCTATGGCAAAGAAAAAGGCACATATCCTTTAGGATCAGCGCTGATTGATGAAGGCAGAAGATTATGTGTATCATGGCTCCAGGGATTATAGAACAGTTAGTGTTGCCAGGATTGTGGCTCAACCATATAAAACACATTAAGAGGAGCATGATTAAAAATGCCAGTAATATGATTCCTTATTCTAAGAGACTGCATATCATATGGGGATTCCCCGCAGGTTGAGAGTTTCTGTAATTTATGAAGGATTTAAAGGGTTTAAAGGGTTTGGTCTCAAAAAGAACAGCCTAGGGCAGGGGTCCCCAACCCCTGGTCCGTGATCCGGCACATTGGGAACCAGGCCACGCAAGCGGCATGGAGTGTGTAAAGTTGCATTTGTGCAAGGACTGCGTGTGTCTGTGAAACCATCCCTTCTCCCTTCCCCACTACTGCCAGTTTGCAAAGCCAGAAAGGTTGGGGACCGCTGGCCTAGGGGACAGGTGAAGATTCAGAATTCAATTCCAAGATAAAAGATCTCACATAGATGCTGAGAACAACTTACTCTCTCCCCAATTAAAGTATGGGTGAGAAACCCAAAGCAAAGTTCAAAAAGTTCTGCATATTCAAATATTACATTGAGAGATGGGGTGCAGTTAAATTTATTGAAAAACTTCTTTTATTTTACAAACTGCTATTATATGCTATTGGTATGGACTGCTGTTTCCTGTTTTAAAATGTGTCTATCACTCAGACTCAAGATGCTATAAAAAGAAATGAATCAGAATTTAGCAATTATTTACTCACCATTGCTACATAAACATTAGCCAAAGTGAAATGATTGACGACAAAGTGTGGGGCAATTTCTACTGCCATTGTAGCCACAATGATAGCATCATTCCAAAGCTTTGCGTTGTGGAAGATATTTGCTAAACTTATGAGAGGCACATCCTGAAAAGAAGAAAAATGGAACAAATCCAGTAAGAGGTAATTTTTTTTAAAAAAAAAATCAAGCTATTTAAAATAACAAGTATTTAAAAAATCAGCACAGGATATTTTGTTCCTGATATACAGATTTTAGTAAGGGAGAAAAGACAGTGTTCCATGTAAAAGTTCTCCTGCCTCATTTAACCAACAAAGTGTCTACGGAAAAAATATCTGCAATTAACATCAATCAATTAAATCAATGAAGATAAGAGGACACTTTTTTTTTAAAGTGACGCTTAAAAATATCAATTCGTTTCTACATAATAGATGGATCTTAAACTTGTTCCGCTTGTTAGGGAAGTGAGATTATAGTTCATTCAAAATTTGTTCTTCTGTCTATTGTAAACCTAATTAGACTGGACATTCACTTGCAGAGGTCTCCCCCCCCCATTTAGCTCCAATATGTACGTTGAATTCTTTTGGCTACTTTTTATTTGGTGCAGAAACAGAACAGCCAGAAAAGTTACCCTGCTTTTGTGAAGGTAGTTTCCCATTTATATACTTTATCAAAAGTGTTGATGACAGACCATATAAAGTTGACTATTCCATAATAATTTTATATGAACATTATAAAATCCTTAAAATCAGTGAAAGCATATATATTGCTAAATATAAAAGGAAAACAGTAATCACAGACATATTGTCTCCAGTGTTATTACACCCACCTTCATGTAATATGGTGTGTGATGTAAGGCTTGCCGCAGGCAATCAATTGCTTTCTTTCCTTGACCTTTTACCCTCCAGTAAAGGGCTGCCATGCTGGAAAGGATCCAAGAAGTTTGATTCTGGCACAAAACACAAGAAAGAAGGAAAATGTCACCAGATGTTTGACTACATTTGTTTCATGCTTTTACTATTTTTCACTACCACTCCAGTCTTATTCAAATATCTAGAAACTCAGAACACCTCTTTGTACAGGGAGCCATACTGTCAGAGCATGTATGTCGAACTTTATTATGATTACAAGTAATTTAATTTTTATTTCAAGATCAAAACTTTGGTTTTTGCTTAGCAGCAAAATACTGCCACTTTGTGGTGACTAAAAACCAATTCCTTAAGAATCTGTTTTTGAACTAGTGGGTGCATTTGGAATGTTGAAACTACAGCGGTGCCACTCTCACAGAACGGTTCTTGAAGTGCTAGAGCTTGTCCATTCAGTCAATAGCTACTGAAGTGGAAATCAAAAACACTGCTATACTAAAGTATGAAGTAACTTCTCCAAGAACTTCAATACAAAGCAAAGGTGCAGTCTGAGCCCAAATAGCCAAGACATATATTTACCGCACAAAACACAACAAAACACTATTCCACAAAAGGCAAGCAGCCGATCCTCTGAGAATATCTATATCTATCTAGGCAAAACATCCAGCTACACATTTCCACAAGAGGGAGGTGAGACATGCATCCTGCTCACAGAAAAATCAAAGCACAAAACAGACTACAGGCCAATACCAATAAATGAGCACTTATTCAACACAGATCAGTGGAAAGACATGGCCGCCCTACTCTAGCCTATAGGATGTTTTGTACTTGTATCCTACTGGTGTATTTTTTACACATTTCACAACAAAAAAATTCATCTGCAACTTTTACTTTCTAATAAATTTTCTTGGAAAAAAATAGTGTGGTGTTAGAGATGCTTTGCTTTGAAAAATAATAATTACATAATAGGTAGACTGATAAATAAAAGCAGGAATCCTTGAAAGTTCTAAGGGAGGTTAAGAATCCCAAGTATTTTGAGAGCATTTCTCCAAGGGAGTGTCCGGAAGTAGTAAGATGATGATGGAGTGGGGAGGCAGAAAGGGAGCTCGGGATAGACACTAAGTACAGTATATGGGTATTCTTTTCAGGACAAAGAACTGGTGGTCTCCCTAAAAAACTGAATGGTTGTGTGAACTGCTTCGAGACTTAAAGAAATAAAAAGATGTCTGTTAGAGATCAGTCTGAATCATTAGATATAGAAGGTGAAGGCCTTGATCGGACTGTGTATCAGCCGATGTCAGGTGAGGAGCTACAGGTCAGGGTGGATTTAAAGGCTTTTTTACTAGTAATTTAAATCATGATTTAAATCGACTTGATTTAAATCATGATTTAAATCACTAGTAAAAAAGCCTTTAAATCATAATTTTTAAAGAGCTCCTCTGACCTGCTCTTGACTCACCGGCAGTCCCATTCACTTTAATGGGATGGCTGGTGATGCGGTAGTGACACAACAAGGTGAGGGATGTGTCAGGCAACAGGTGAGTGGATGCCTGCTAACTGGCACTGCCATGATGGATCTGAAATGACAGATGCTCTTTAAATGTAAGGACTCATTCTTGCTGGTAGATAGATAGAATCTTTAATATTATTTGCAAACAAAATGAAGGTTTCCTATTTAGAATAATAAGCTGTCAGGTTAGTAAAACAGCGATATCAGAACTGATTTTAGATTAATAGGTTAATCACACGTAGTTGGATAACTACTCAAATTTTTTTATTTAACTAAACCACTTAGAGCCTGGTACAGATGCATTTCTCTTCAAACAATCATATAGTTTGTAATGTACATAAATTTGCAAAACAATGGGATAAAGGAATATTCCTGAACTTTGTTTTATGATTTATCTCATAGTTACTGTGAAACTGTGTGAATGCATCAATGCAGTGCATGTTATCTCAGCTTGCAGAGCTTGGGTTCATTGAATGAGTTTACCAAAAATGTAAATATTGCAGAATATACAGCCTTGTGCTACATAACTAAGCTCTATTTCATGTTTAATAAACTAAATTATTAATGTATCTTAAATAGAAAACTATATTTAGATAGATTTTTACTCCAAAAGCATTTTATTAAAATAAATTTGATAAAAAAAATCCGGTTTAAATTAAAAAAAATCTGATTATTTATTTAAATCACCGATTATTATCCACCCTGCTACAGGAACAGAATAAGTCACTGGACTCACAGCTAGAGCTAGGCAAAGTCCTGAGCCCAGCAACACATTGCAAATTATGAACAGAATATCTAAGGAACAAAACCCATCTACCTGCAAGAAAGTGTGACTCGATCTGTTAAGATGATGGTAAGGGTTTTATATGAGGGCTTGATTTCATGACTGGCTCTAAGTGGCAAACTACGTTCAAATTTCTTACCCTTGATTCTGTCTGTATATTGTTGCTGGATTACCTAGAACCCTCCCTTTTAATGAACCTGTAATCCCTTAATTCGGGGTAGAGTTGGGATGGAGATGAACTTGCCAGAAGTCCTTCTGCACACCACATGGAGTTCGCAGCAGATATTTTTTCTTTGCATCCTAGGAGAGAAACATTTGCTGCTACATAGGATTAGACTGGCTCTTACTGGCAAACACCATACAAATTTCTTACCCGTGACCCTGTTGGTATATTGTTGCTGGATTATTTAGAACTTTGCCTTGGACTGAAAGAAAAGACTATCTTTGAATCTCTCTGAATTTGACATTTGACCTTATTCCCTGGCTGAGCTGCAAAATGAGCTACTGATCTGCAACTCCAATAATTACTGTTTAATTTGTCAAGCATTTCAAGCTGAAGTATGAAGACTCAACAAAATCAGTTACAGCAAATGGAGGATTACAGAGCTACATAAGGGAAGCTGGTCAATAGCTGATTATGTAAATGACATGAGGCTTTTAGTACAAGATCTGGAGTGGAATGAGGAGATTCTGATGAATTATTCCCAGAAAGGAGTTGCAGATGAGATTCTGGATGAATTGACCTTTCCTCCTTGTAAGACCTGAGCTACTGATACCAACATATTCATGGATGTGTTAAAATTAAGACTGGTGTTGTCCAGATCTCATTTGGATACAATCTTCCTTTCAAATGCAGGGATCTCTGGCCATCTCTCTTAGAAACAATGCAACAACAAGATCTCATTTATCTCCAGAAAAAAAGGGGGCCAAGGGCAGTGGGTCACAACACACACCATATGCCAAGAAATAGTCTGCATCTGGTTTAGAGGTGTTTCAAGACTGGGGAATCACAACTGCTCAGCTAGACCCAATCCCAGGTACAATATTTAGCCAGCACTTGTAAGGATCCAGATTCCTGATTGCCCAGATTTATAGTATGACTTGATTCTGAAACCACCAGTACTTCCATGGGCATTTGTGGAGGCTCATGGGATTCTGGAAGGCACTCCACCGTGCCTTCTGTATTTATGAAAACAATTGATGGTCAATGCCTAATACTAGGACTAACAGTCTGGATGATATTGCATAGCTCCATAAACATGATAGTCAAATCATTTAGTCAAAACAAATGGCATGCTTCAGTTCACACAACATTGAGAATCAATTTCTATTTAATTCTCCAGCAATTCTAGCAACCAAAATAGAAATGAAAATATGATCAGACTTCCAGTTAAAAATATAAACTTCAATGATGTTTTCAGTCTGATATCAGGAAGTTGATCAGCTACCATCACATCATCCTATTCCTAGACTCTCTCAAGTTTCTTCTTTCCACTATGTATATAGCATGTGTACATGTGTAGTATGTATGTGTATGGATAGGCAACAGAATTTCATTCTTAATGTGGACCAATGTGCTCATAGTAAAAAAAAATGCAATAAAGATTATCTTATCTTATCATCTGGCTCCTGAGGTCAAGGTCTCAATGAGGTAGATATATTCTCTTTCAGAATCTGAAGCTGTAACTCTGCAAAATTTTGCACACCCACAAAAAATATTCCAGATGGGAGTTCATTCATCCTTTCACTTTACTCCCAGCCACTCCTATATAAAATCAGGAGAATTGAGGTTCTGCAATGACTATAGTGCTCTCAGCTAGTTCACTATTTGAATTGGTACCCTCTACCTCTCAGGGTTCATAGGGCTTCTGAGGCAGCCTGCCAAGCAGCCTGCTGGTGTTTTTAAAAATTCAATAAATTCACCATTGCTGCTGCCTTGAAAGACGGGTTGGTAAGTCCCTCCAATGCTTCCTGTTCTTACCAACGCCATTAGCTCCAGCACTTCCACTGGTTTGCTCACCACTGAACAGTTCATCACCAGATGTTCTTTGGCAGCCCATAATTATTCCCAAATTATCAATATAGTCTTTCATAAGTTGTATAGGCATGATCTAAGACAGGGGTTCTCAACCTTGGCAACTTTAAGACTTGTGGACTTCAACTCCCAGAATTCCTCAGCCAGCTTTGCTGGCTGAGGAATTCTGGGAGTTGAAGTCCACAAGTCTTAAAGTTGCCAAGGTTGAGAACCCCTGATCTAAGAAATCCCCAAATTTTCAAAAAACTCAAGAGGAACCTATAATTGGTATTTTTTTGCACTTTGAAATGAAACCCTGATCTTCTTGAACTCAAGACTGGCCACTCCAAAAGATGGACCCGTTTTCTGCCCAGAAAGCTTTGAGTTTATAGTGAGCTTTGTATTATTTTGGGGAAAGATTTATGACTGCAAACACTGAGTTTGTTATCAGAATCCGGCTGTTTATGTGCAGCTGGCAGCTCCTTTGGAATAATATATACCATGTAATGTAATTAAATGTTTGAATAGGGTCTCATTTTCTTCTAAACACTTCCTTATTTGTTTGATGCTTGTTTGAATGTTCCTAAGTACAGTAAGTACAGTAACATTTTTTTCTGAAAACCTATTAATCAAACATAGTCATTAGTCTATGGAGCCTGGCTTTTGGTACATTTTCTATATTTAAAAATATAATGCCCTCATATACCAATGGAACCAATAATAAAAACATGCTGCATGCAGTTTGCCTGCATATCCACAGCAACAAGCCCACAAACAACAATAATGAATTCACTTCAGCACACGATGAACAATGTAACAGCAGCAAAATGATGCTCCAAACATTGGGCTTGAAGACTTTTTAAAATGTATATACACTGTGTACAATTTTTTTTTGGTTGCATTTGGCAATCTGCCTGCAAAGCTCAACTAACACAATAATACAGTTTTTGCATTTGGCAACCTGAAGGCTCAAAAGTGTAGCAACACTATCTGTAATGCACATGCTCTGTGCACATGTTTGCATTTGCATTTGGCAACATGCCTGAAAAAGAAATACAATACATAGAGAACACATAAGGAAAACAGCATTACATTACAGCACATGGACTGTAAGTTCCCAATAGCAAAGAATTTAAAAAATAATAATGAACTTATCCAAGCACGCAGTATATACTTAACTGATTCTCTCATACTTCTATCTACTTTTAACGATCTCTAACCAATAGCTACAACTGCAGGACACTAGAACACTCAAAATTACAATTTTTTCTGCTACTCCTGATTTTGAGACCAAACATCAGAACCCAAAGTGTTTTGTGCAGTTTTAGGCATTTCAAGCTCACAGTCTCAATATTTAGAACTGAAACTGAAGCTCAAATATGTAACCACCTAGTGAGAAGAGAGGACTCATTGGAAAAAGACCCTGATGCTGGGGAAAAGGCAAAAGGAAAGGGAGGAGGGCAGAGGATGAGATGGTTAGATAGTGTCATTGATACAATGAACATGAATTTGGACAAAATCTGGGAGACAGTGGAGAAGAGGGCGCCCTGGTGTGCTTTGGTCCATGGGGTTGCAAAGAGTCAGATACGACTTAGTAATTAAAGAAGAACATCACCATTTAGGAAAAAAAATGCTGGGATTGAAATTATTTATCATAATTCATTGTAATGTATTATTTGATAGAAGTTCTTTTGTAAAAATAAAAGGAATGGCTGATGAAAACAAATGTAACTCAGAGCCTTCTCCCACTAAACTTAGCCTGCTCCTACTTGCTCCCTAATATTCTATAAGTTAATAATCAACCCCAGTTGTCACAATAAAAATATTTACTCCATTTAATCACTTTTTATTTGGCTAGAAGTGTGTAGGCACATCATAGATTCTATTCTTATTTGGTGGAGACATGAAGAGAATATTGATTAAATATCTATATAATGCTCTTGGATCAGAAGCAAAGAATAAAAGATATTCCGATGATACATAACTATATACTTAATTCATTATGCAATCAGAACAAAATCAACCTGAATGTAGATAAAGCAGAGCTATGTTATTGGCAACATTGGCATTTATGGGAAGAACTCCATCTGTCGTGTGATCAAGTGATTGATTTTTCAAAACATTTTGCAGCCTTATGTGTACTTCTGGTTCTAGCATTGTATATAAAGACACAAACTAGAGTAGTGGTTAGAAAGATCTTTTATAGGTAAAATGTAATAGGGAGACTATGCTCCTTAAGAAAACAGAGATGAAACTATTTTATCTACTTGTACAATTTGGATGGACTTCTCCAATAACTGTTAAGTTGTTGAACATATCTCAGAAACTTTACCAGATAAAGAATATTATAGTCCATCTTTCTAAAAGTATAAGGAGATGCTCTTTTGAACACAGCTGAAGGTGTGTTCTTTAAAGTTTTAAAAATATCCACTGTCTGTGTGCTAGCTAACCATTTCCAATTTTGTATTCCATTTTAGGGCATCCTCGGCTACTACCGAGAGAACTGTATTTGCTGCCAGAACATACTGTGGTAGCAAGTTCCTTTGAGAACTTAAATTGGATTGTAAAACCTAGTGTCAAGAAGGTATTTCGATAGCAAGAACTAAAGTTTTCATTGAAGGCTTTCAGTTTCCAGTTTCACCAATGGTTTTCCTAAGCTTCAGAAAAACTATGAAGACTTAATTGATGCATCTTGCATAGGAGATGGACATTCTGTAACTTAAACATAGAATTGCAGGTACATGCAATTTTAGAGGTTTCGTATAGGTGGATGTTTGAGGTATTTTTATAAGTTTATATACCCTGAGTCTGCAGGGACAGCATACAAATTAAGTAAAATATACTTTTGTTAGTTTCAGTTTTTGTGAGATTTTACGATTGATTGAATATCAAAAATGGATTTACATTATATTAAAATGTGAAATGGAAAAAAAAACCAAGCTCTATTAAATGCTAAGTTACTCCATGCTGGCATTACTGATCTTTATTTCTGTGGTAGAATGTAGTCTGGATTCCCAGGAGGGAGAAGCTGCATTCCAGAGGACCAAGAGACAGCTAACTTTAGATAGCTTGGTTGGGAGGTAAGATGATCAATCCAGCTCTTCTCTAAGAGTTCTCAGAGTATGTCTTTAGTTTGTTTTAGTTTGGCAAGATTCTATCTACAGGTGAAGAAAAATAAAGGAAAGTACTTTGAAGGATATTTTCCTTATTATTTGGACACTATCTATTCCAGTATAAACATTCCAGTAAGGAGGCTGGTGCGAGAGTGTCTCTATCAGGTATTATGAAGAAAAACCCATCTTTGCTATGACTATATTACAGACAAGTCATTTTCTTGAAGTGAGAGGCCTCAAAGATGATACTTACTCTGGATGGTTTTGATCTTGCTCCCCAGATACCTATTCTTTTTCTAATTAGCAAATAAGCAGGAAAGTGGATCAATTCTAATTTAATCTGTAGAAATCAGCCTTTTCCAACCTTGTTCTCCTTACACATATGGGCTTGCAATTCGGCTCTTATTTTGGCAATTTTGGGAACTCTAATTGGAACACACTTGGAATTTACTACTTTGAGAGATGGCTGGTGTTTAGAGAATCCTACATATCTCAACCACATCTATTATTCTACGAAAACATAAACTTGCAGCTACCTTTTCAAGTACTTTGGCTATTCGAGTACCAACTTGTTCTAAAGACTGTGGTGGATATCGGTCTTTTCCAAGATTCTGCAGTACCTGTGAATCAAGAAAGAAACAAACATTCTAATTTCTATCAAATGCCTGACAGAAAGAGATATAATTTCTTTCCTTCTGAAAGGTTGAATTCAGTATTCTTGCAGATTTCCATTCTGCAATTAATACATATGGTTAAAAAAATTACTATTTCCAAATCCGTGCATATAAAAAGCTTTAAGAATGTTTTAGTTCAATGATTAAGATTTACAAATCTGGAATCCTCAATTGAGGATTGAGAAATTGAACATTTCTCTAGAACAGCCATGTCAAACTCGCGACGTCACGGGACGTATCGAGACAATTTTGCCATTGCCAGCAATGGGTTGGGCGTGGCTTCCGGATGATGCGTTTGGCCCATGAGCCGGCAGTTTGACACCCCTGTTCTAGAAAAAGACTTACAGCTTGCCATCAGTTGAGCTTCCTATGGATGTACTGAAACCAGCAACTCATGAATAAATCAAGTAATACTGATTTCAAGTAAGTCTGTTCCAAGCATGCTATTTTTAGATCAATCCCAAGCCCATGTGAGAGCACAACCCTACCTCTTTCAGTTGACTCTCTCCCATATAATGAAGACTGGCTCGACTGGCAACACCATGGAGATGATCCAATGTATGCATGCTGGCAGGCAGGTTGGCATTGCAGAGAGGCTCCATGGCGGGCTCTTGCAGGGGAGTGGCAAAATCAATGTGCTCTGTGATGCTACAAGAGACAAAAAATTGTTAAGATATTAAAGGAAACATATACATCTATATATCTAAATCAATATATTAAACAAAATTGAAACCAATTCTAACGGAGATTTATTTCAGAAGCTGTACACCTGACTCACATTTTGAAACAGAGTTTCTAATGTTTCTATCATATTGGAACATTCCCTTACACAAAAAGGTTTATGTGAACAGCAGGTAGTTAACTCCAGTACTGTTTTTTTCTTATATCATTCTGAAATTATACTAGAGGGAGAAAGCACAAAATGTTTTCCTATATATGAATTGTTAAGGGGTTAGGGAAAGATTCTTGTACATGAGTTTGATTCTGTATGGTTTCTACTTCCTAAGCTAGCCTTGGGTTTTTCTGGTAATCGAATTTCCCCTTTAAATACCAAGTATGTTGAATGCTATTTAGTTATGGTCAGCTAAGTGTTGCAACAAAACTGAATGGGTTAAGAACAATGTCTGAATCCAAGAACATTACACTTTTTAGCATAATGCTCTGCTTTCTAAAGTAGGATGGATTTCAAGTGGGTGAGCAAGAAGTTCCAGACAATACAGTCTGCTGGAGTAAGACATCCTCGCTGCTCACTTATTATTGCATTATATTTATTAGGCTTTGATGCTTACTCCACAACTATCTAGCGTATTTTAGTAGACAGACATACCTGATTTAAAAAGTGTATTCCACCAGAGGCAGTTTCATAAAATGGTTCTATAGATGCTATCTGGGGAATGTCATTTTTGCATTTACCCACCAAATTTAATGATAATATATACAAATGCTTACCTACAGATAAAACAAATTAAGAAAGTGAACAATAAATGCTAGTTGAGCAGGACATTATCTCCTCCCAATAGATGTAAGTTAAAAGAGGAAATCACACATTTTTTGGATTCAGGGCAGCATTCCAAAAGTGGATAATGCTGTACAAAGGCCCTCCTCCCCATGACTGCTAAATTATGGACAAACTGCATAGAGAAATACAAGCCAGTGCAGAATCAAAGATGATAAATCGTTGAAGTTAGTGGACCTTCATATCCATGAACTACTAAATTGTTAGGTTTGAGATTTAGCCTACTGGGACTCAGAATCTCAACACACCTCGTTTCCCCTAGAGCTGAAATGTATAACTGAGTGACATCAGCATATTGATAATACTTGGTTCCATGCTTACAGATGCCTCAGTGACTTCATATTAAAATAGGACTGTGTCAATCCTGAGGCACTGGTCAATAATGGTAATACGTTAATTTTAGGCCAAAGTTATAAACCGATCACAGCCTGATACAGAAATAATGGTTTATTACAGCCAGTTCTTTCCTTTCCTAGTATTTTTTTTCTCCTGGAAATGCAGGGACAGGGTTTTGTTTTTTCAGATCAACCAAGTGTTGATCCATTGCTTGTGACAGGAATGGACTAATTGGCTTGTCTGAGCCTATTGTGGGCTGAGAGAGTGGTACCTCAGAGTGAGGTTTAAAGCGGCATCAAACATAAACCTAAACTATATTTTCTTGGATTGTCATGACCAATTCAAAATAGATGTGAAATTACAATTCCTCTTGCATTTCATGTGCATCACCTTGCAAATTTTATAATTTCACTTGATATTTTTTGTCTCATTTGGAGAGATATTCCTGTAATTATTCAGACTTTGTTTTGGACATAACTTGATTAAATTATTGCTCACTCTTAACTTTCACTCATTTCTGAAGCCATTAAGAAATAAGTCATGATATTCTGCAAGAGAGTACATAATGCTGGAGATGACATGTCTGATATTAGAACAAAGACACTCACAGAAGCTCAGACCTCTGTGGATTATTAGATCCAATAATAGCATAGTCAAAGTAAGTGCAGAATACAATACAGTCGCAACTTGGTGTACCAGCCCATTAAGATGACTCTTTTAAGCTATACATATCTGTCCCACTTACGTACTGACCTAATTTTGTTTATAGAAAAAATACTCACTCAATATTTTTAGCAGAAACAGCTAGCCATGTGCTGGCTACGGTAGTAAGATCCATTCTGCGGAACTTAATACACTCATCAGGACTTGGCCAACCCAAACTGCGATAGTCTTTCTTTCTTCCTGCAAAGAAGCAAGCAAATCTTTTGAAAACAAGAAGAATCATTTCAATTTTTAACATTCTTGTTCTATAATGGGAATTTCAATTATCGGAATAGTATAGGCTATCTGATAGCATATCAGGAGCAAAATAATAGATATTGACTTGGAACCAAAGAAATAAAAAAGCATTTTAAAAGGCTGTATTTTATGGATGTGCAAGAAACAAACATGTACTTTGCTCTATACCAGTGGTTCTCAACCTTGGGGTCGCGACCCCATTTGGGGTCGCGAGACCATTTCGCGGGGGTCGCCGGGCACCACCGGCCGCCATTTTGTTTTTTTATTTTTATTTTTTTTAATTTTTTTTTAATTTTTAAAAATTTTTATTTTTTTTATTTTTTTTGGCGCGCGCGTGCCACGCACGCTCAGATCCGCCCATCGCGCCAGAAAAAAAATTAAAAAAAAAATTAAAAAAAATTAAAAAAAATTAAAAAAAATAAAATAAAATAAAAACAAAATGGCGGACCGCGATGGGCGGATGCGCGCATGCATGGTGCGTGCGACGGGCCGATCCACGCATGCGCAGATCCGCCCGTCATGGCCGCCATTTTGTTTTTGTTTTTTTTATTTTTTAAAAAAAATTTAAAACTTTTTTTTTGCACACGCGCGCACACGCGCGCGCCCCCGAGTCGGGGTCGCGGCACACATGGGCGGGGCAAGTGGGGTCTCAACCTCAGAAAGGTTGAGAACCACTGCTCTATACTAAAAACAAACATCTTGTGCCTCAAAATGTCTCTGGACGATCCTGGGAGGGACTTGGTCCTGCCAAAATGGCACCAAAATAATTTAGATCAGTCTAGGTTTCAGTTAAAGCAAATCTGTGCTAGAATTAAGAGGCAAAGAGGGCATGGCAAGGATGGTGTTCCTCATCCCTCTTTACCTTTCTCAGTAAGGTCTATGTACCAGCTTCCACATTTTATTTACATTTAATTTATACAGCTGCCCTTCTCACCAGAAGTGACTTTTGAGTGGCATAAAACAATAATATAAAAACAGCCATTATAAAATTATGAACAATTATGATTAAAATTAACTAATATATAAAGTATACTTTACTTGCCAATCTCTCCATTGTTTTCTTCCTCTTACTGTTCTGTCTCTATGCTGCTGCCCCAATGGGCCTGTCCTCCCTTTCTGCAGTTATCTGGCATACTTGCCCTATCTCCTCACAGCTTCATGCCATGTAGGACATACTTGGTTTTTGACAGCAATTATGACTGGGATTGCTATCACTAAGCAATATGTTCATAAAACATGACCACATGTGACTGCATCATTTAACAATCCCAGCAGTCCTGGTTGCCATCATAACACCAACATGCATGGATCATTAGGCATGAACAGGTGGAAGTTCCAGGTGTGGAGCAGGGAGGTGCCACGGGGGGAGGGTATGTCCCGGAAGGGCCAGCACAAGTTGGGGTGGAGCAACTTAAGACTCTTTCTGCTGGCTACCCCATAGACTTTGCTTGTGGAAAGTTGGCAGGACAGGGCACAAATGCAATCATGTGACTGTGGCTCCCTAAGTCATCATAATTGTAAGCTGTAATTGTGAGACTGTTGGACGCTATGATGGCCAGAACTTTGAGGATCAGTTGTACATTCATTGTATCAAAGCTCTGAAACTGTCTTTTTTCAGTTAACTGCACAATTATCTGTTAAACCTGAAGAACTTCAGTTACTTTCATTTTGGTTTATTCTGTGAACATTATTTTTATTTTGGCTATTGGAAAAAGTTGCGCCGTATCACACAAAAATAAACACTATGCTACAGTTTCCTCCCAGGAGAGAAATAATAATAATAATAATAATAATAATAATAATAATAATAATAATAATATTAAGTCCAACCTCCTGCTCAGGCAGGTGACCCTATACCATTTCGGACAAATGGCTGTCCAGTCCCTTCTTAAAAACTTCCAGTGTTGGAGCATTCACCGCTTCTGGAGGCAGGTTGTTCCACTGATTAATTGTTATTTTGCTTTTTTTCTTTGGTTGCAAGGTGACAAAGCTAGACACATATACTTGGCAAGCCCTTTGCATGTTCTGAGACATATCTATGAATCAATATGCACAGAATTTTACTGCACAATATGTACAGTAAGCTTTTATCACAACTTATTTAATGTGTGTATCAAGTGTATCTTAGTATTCTGAAACAAATATTGGTCTTGTTTTTTAAAAAAGAAAGCATATTACCAGGTGGCCCGGGGGAAGGTATTTTTGGCCCACTGATTTCCAATGCCATTTGGTAAAGGTTTTCATTTTCTCCAGCTACTCCTTCCTCTCCAATTCTTCCAGCAGGTTCTTGTGGGTCTATATTTTCTGGTTTGTGTTTCTTTACACGTTTTACTTGAAATGTGATCTGTCAAATTAAAAGAAATGGTGAAGGTAACAGAACTAAATATATTGCTGTGCTAATAAGAATGAAGAACTAAGCTGATTCCTTTCAGACTAAGTTGATTTTCAAGGGCAATTTCCAGACAGTTTCCTTTTTCTTGATAATTCTGGTCACTCTAATTCTGCTCACATCTTTATATATCAAATGTACAAACAGAAGCATATAACAATAATTTGTTTAGCTCAGAACTGAATAACACATTCAGCACTGAAGGCTCCTCAGAAAATTAATAGTGTAAAAGTTTGTAGGCAATAATTCTGTAGTATTAAAATAAATAGAATAGACTACTAGAAATTGCTAAAATTCCATATCTTTAGACCAGTGGTTCTCAATGTTCCTAATGCTGCGACCCTTTAATACAGTTCCTCATGTTGTGGTGACCCCCAACCCCCCATCCAGCTGGCCGGGGGGTATCAAAAACTTGACCAAAAAAAGGGGGGGGGGAATGGGAAAGTATAGGTAGTCCTTGACTTTCAACAATTCGCTTAGTGACTGTTTGAAGTTACAACAGCACTGAAAAAGCGAATTATGATCATTTTTCACACTTATAATTGTTGCAGCATCCCCAGGGTCATGTGATTTACATTTGGATGCTTGACAACTGATTCATACTTATGATGTTCACAGTGTCCCAGGGTCATGTGATCAAATGGCCAGGGGGCGTGGCCAGCTGATCACTCAGGTTGCAGAGTGCCTGTGGGGGGGAATCTGTGGGTCTCTGGGATGGAACTGGGGTGGCTGCCTGCCTTCCTTCCCTTCCCTTGTCCCTTCCTTCTTTCCTTCCTTTCCTTCCCCTCCTTCTTAGTCTCTTCCTCCTCCCCTCCCTCTCCCATTGTCCCTTCCTTCCTTCTTTCCTTCCCCTCCTTAGTCTCTTCCTCCTTCCCTCCCTCTCTCCCATTGTCCCTTCCTTCTTTCCTTCCTTTCCTTCACTCCCTTAGTCTCTTCCTCCTTCCCTCCCTCTTTCCCATTGTCCCTTCCTTCTTTCCTTCCTTTCCTTCACCTCCTTCTTAGTCTCTTCCTCCTTCCCTCCCTTTTCCATTGTCCCATCCTTCCTTTTCCTTCCCCTCCTTCTTAGTCTCTTCCTCCTTCCCTCCCTCTCTCCCATTGTCCCTTCCTTCTTTTCTTCCTTTTCTTCACCTCCCTTAGTCTCTTCCTCCTTCCCTTCCTCTTTCCCATTGTCCCTTCTTTCCTTCCCCTCCCTTGCTCCCTTCCCTCTTTGTCCCTTCCTTCCATTGTTCCTTCCTTCCTTCCTTCCCTCTCTCATTGTCCCTTGCTTCCTCCCTTTTCGTCCCTTGCTTCCCCCCCCCCCCCGTGCCCAGGAAGGGACAAGGGGAGGGGGACAGGCTGCCAGAGGCAGAGAAGAGCTCAGCCCAGCACACTTGCTCAGCTTCACCAGAAAACAAGCCGCTTGCTAAGTTAGCAGAAACCCCAGGATTAGCGTCGGGCTACAGTTGATTCGCGCTTCTGCTAAATTAGCAAGCGGCATGTTTTCTAGCAAAGCTTGAGCAAATTTGCTGGGCAGGAGCCAAGGAGAGCTGCTACAGCTGACCTGCTTCTTGGCTGCTCCGCAAAAGTGCGGATCAGCTGTAGAGGTTCGCCCCAATCCTGGACAAGAGGGAAGGAAGGAAGGACGGAAGGGACAAGGGGAAAGAGGAGGGAAGGAAGGACAAAGAGGGAGGCGAAGGAAAGGAAGGAAGGAAGGGACAAGGGGAGAGAGGGAGGGAAGGAGGGACAAAGAGGGAGGTGAAGGAAAGGAAGGAAGGAAGGGACAATGGGAGAGGAAGGGAAGGAGGAAGAGGCCAAGAGGGAGGGAAGGAAAGGAAGTTCCAGCCAGGAGAGGCTTGGCAGCCCAGCTGCCGAGAAACAGAAGAGTGCAAAGCCAAGGAGAAGAAGGTGGCGATTTCCTCCCAAAGGGGGCTCCTTTTCTTCACCCCTTCCCTGGGTTTGTGGAGAATTTCTCGTCACCAATGCTGATAGGTGATCCTTCAAGCCCGCCATGAGCTTTCTCGCCCCCTTTGCTTCTCCCCCCCCCACTTTCGTGAGGATTGTGGCGCCCTTGGGAAGCTGATCGTGCGTTGAAGCTTAGGAGAGAAGGAGTCCTTTCCTCCTTCCCTCCCTGTCAAGCCCTGGTGGGCTTGACATGAATGGGCGGAGGAGGAGTCAAGGATGGGCGGGGTGGTAAAAGAGATCGGCGGCCGTCGCCAGACCTCCCGGCTCACAAGCACGGGGGTCGCCAGTTGACGTGCAGGAGTTGGGTGCTGCGGTGGCCTCCCCTTCGCTGACCTGCGTGCACGAGAAGAAGTCAATCTGATTGCTGCACAATGAGTCTCTGGAAAGGGCGGAGCCTTGCTCTGCGCCTGTGCTCTTCATGTGCCCCCTGCAGGGCACATTTGGTAGAGTTCGTACAGACTGCCAAGCAGCATATTTTCCACAAACAAGTGAGGTGGAGCGGAGGGGGGGAGGGAGAGAAGGCGGTTGACAAGCCCTGCCTAAGACCATTGGAAATATGTGTTTTCCGATGGTCTTAGGCGACCCCTGTGAAAGGCTCATGTGACCCCCAAAAGGGTCGCGACCCACAGGTTGAGAACCACTGCTTTAGACCCAAAGTCTTATCACAACTAACAATTAATGTATCGGGAGAAGTTTCCTGATTTTGCTTTTGTATGCCCTACTTCTATGCTGGCAAGAGGCATTTGCAAAAAGGACACTTTGAAGGAGTAAGCACATGTCTGTGCATGGAAATATGGGAAGGAGCACATCAGAGAAGAGGTGAAACATGGCCCAGTTTAGTCCCATAGAAGAAGATAATTTTTTAAAAAAATATTTTTTGGGGGGAAGGGGACTTTCTGTGATTATTTATTAATTAAATTTTTATGCCTTCTATCTCCCCTGTAAGGTGACTCTGGGCAGCTTAAGGGTTATAAAATAAATATAAAAACAACTAAAATATTAAAACATTAAATTTACACAGTTTAAGATTTAAGGTTATTCTGTGATGATGGAAAAAAACCCGGTTCATTATGGTCATTCTCTTTTTATATATATATAGATATTTTATTAGATTTTATAAGGATAAAAGGGAAGTGGGGTCAATGGGGGTATAACAAGGGGTGACAAACAAAAAGGATTAGACCAGGGGAAGGTATAGGTATAATAGTGGGGTTATCCCCAAAATAAGTCAATGCTTTAGCAAGTAAACCCGTCCGGGTATACATATTCAATCATAATAGTTAATATAAAATAACCATACTTAATATAATATTACTAATATATTGCTAATTAATTATAATAACATTAACATATTGGTGTATTACTTATTAGTTATAATTGTTATTTTTTTTTATTTATTTTTTTTATAATCACACAAGCAATTTATTGAGCAAACATTTTAACAATAACATACATTTTGGCTATTGCTACTGTTACTAACAGACATGCAAAAGGAAATACAACTTTAAAATGCAATCCAATCTAGTAATTCAGTCAAAGCCAAGTCAGCTGCAAATACACTATACATTCTAAAATAAATGCATACTGGACAAGCAAGCAAGTAGAAGATAAACATTAACCATTTAATGGCTGGCTACTTTTACAAATATGTCTTTTTAGGCCCTATATCTTGAGATGCTGCAGCATTATTAGGTCCTCTCTGTAGCCACATATTATTTTGCTCCTGTCTGATGAGTCTTCTTCTCATTAGCTGCTTTTTGCTTCTGCTGCATAATTTCAGAATCTCTCTGTTTCCTCTGAGAAGCTGATAAAGCGTCCTCTTTTCTTTTCCCCTTGCTCTGTTCTTGGGCTTTCTTCATATTCTTCTGGCGGGAAAGTTCACGCTGGTTCCCACGGGCCATGGCAAAACAATAACCCCAGCGATAACAACCGTTACGCTCTCAAGCTCCAACTCCCCACCAACCGCTCCAACTACCAGAACCTTCTCGTTATAATTGTTATTAAAATCACAAATAGAAAGGGGAAGAAGAATTCATAACAACAACAACAACAATAATAATGATAAAGTTGGAAGGGACCTTGGAGGTCATCTAGTCCAACCCCCTCCTGCTCAGGCAGGAAACATTGAATTTAAATACAAAATAACAATTATCCCATTAAATTCCATAAGCTTTTCTCATTCTATCGTGTTGCTATCCATTCGTAAAATTTATCCCATGTTTTAAAATAGATTGAGTCTTCTTTCTCTTTCATTTCTAAAGTTAATCTGTCCATTTCAGCACATTCAAGTATTTTTATTATTATAATCTGGTCAGATGGCAGATTTTCATTTTTCCAGAATTGGGCAAATGCTATTCTCGTAGCTGTTAATACATGTAAGATTAGATACTCCTTCTCCTTTCCATAATTAGATCCTAATATTCCTAACAAACACAGTTCCGGTTTAAATTCTATCTTTATTTTCATCATTAAGGTTATTCTATGATGATGGAAAAAAACCCCCGGTTCATTATGGTCATTTTCTCTTTGTTAATCTGTATTTATGGTCTGGCCAAAAGAACAAATTTCAATTTGACATTTGCATTATAATAGCTTCTTAAAACTGAAAAAGAGCAATATTTTTTCCAAAGAAAAGGAAGGTGTATTGTATGATGGTGATGATAATGATTTAAAGTATATTCACATTTTCTCCAAGTCATCCAGTGCCAAGAGCTATGATATTTCAAATAAATTGGCACTGATAAACTAAATTACTGAGAAGAAATGTAAGTGGAAAGTAGAGAGTAGCAAAGCAAATGGGGAAGTTAAAGTAGACAAATAAGAGTTACAGAAAGATCGATGGGATGAAAAAAAATCAGAAAAGTAGGAAAACTAGAAGTACTGAGAGCAAAAAGAGCTATAGGCAAATAAAAAAAAGGGTTTCTCTAAGTAGAGGGAGGCACAAAGTGGAGAAAGAGAAAAAATTGGAAAATGGTTGAAGAGATCACACAGAGATTTGTGAAAGATGGTGGCTAAAAGAGGGGAAACAAAATTAAAATGAAATATTCCAAATCTATCTTTCGTACAAGTTCTAAAAAAATGCAACAGCCTTGAAAATGTTTTGAGTTGTCCATCTCTATTCTCTCTCTCTATTCTCTCTCTCTCTCTCACACACACACACAGACACACACACACCCCTTAAAACAGTTTCAGAAAAATGATTTACAACCCATCCTCAAAATTATGACCTTTGCCCATTCTCACTGTTATGTGATCCCAATTTAGGCCCAAACAACTGACTCACATTTGCAACATTTGCAGTGTCCATGATTTGCAATTTTCCCACCTGTCTTCTGACAAGCAAAGTCAATTGTCAGTTAATAAGCATGTGATTCACTTAATGATGGCGCTAAAAATTGTTGTAAAATCTGGTCCAATCATGTGACAACTTGTTTAATATCTGTATCAGCTAGTAACTGAAATTCCAGTCCAAATTATGGTTGTAAATCAAAAACAATCTATAATTTTTATTAAACATTTTTTTAAAAGACAAAAGATAAAACCTAATACACACTTACATAAGAAAAAAAATGAAAATAAAATGAAGCTGAAAGTGCAAGGAGGAAAGAAAAATAGAAAAGAAAAAAGATACAAAGTAACTTCTAATATTCTTTACAGCAGATATAAGTACAATTATAAATTTACCTCTTACTCTATAATCTGTCTTAATTATCAAAACCATAAATCATAAGTTTATCTTTTCTGTTTTTATGCAGAAAGTCCAAAAAGGGTTTCCAGTCAGCAATAAATGTAGATGTTGTCTTTTCTCTGAGCAAAGAGGTTAATTTGGCCATCTCAGCAAGTTTTATTATATTAACCAATGTTTCTTCTATTGTGGGTAGTGTCAAATCTTTCCATATTTGTATATACAATAATCTTGCTGCAGTTATCATATACAAAACAAAGTTCCATGACTTTTTGTCCAATTGTTTATTCATTGATTACCCCCACCACCCTCTGGTCACAACTGTATATTAATCTTTAAAATCCTATGAATCAGCGTATTTGGATCCAGACTTTTCTAGCATTTTTACACATCCACCAAACTTGATAAAATGTGCCTTCTTGTTGTTCACATTTTCAGTATAAATTTGAATGCCTTTATACTTTCTAGAGAATTTCTCTGGTGATATATACCAATGGTACATCACTTTATAAAGATTATTTTTAAGATTATAATAGTGTAAATTTCAATCCTTTAACCACATATTAAGAGTCCTTACCCATTCAGTTTCACCATCATCACCATCATCCTCTCCACAATCTCCCAAACAGGAGCTGGCAAGTCCATCTTGAGAAACTTTCTTGAGTACACGGATCCCTTGCAAGTCCATCCGATGGCCTTTTACTTCCAGTGCCCCTTCAAAAGCTTCAAGGGGCCAAGAGTTTTCAAATTCATCCACTAATGCCAGCATCTCCTCAGACATCTGAGCATCTCCCAAGTTTTCTATTTCTTCTGAGTCATTGTTTTCTGCAATAACAGTACCTATGATAGGAGAATCAACAAAATTCATTACTTTGTTCAAAGGTTATTTTATGTTCAAGTCCTATGCTAAAGAAGTGTGATAATTCTGCCATTCCAAAACCAAATGATCAGTAGAAAAGCATGTCATACTCTTAATCAAAGCATCAATACTTATTTTTAAGTAAGGCAATTTGCATTGTAAAGGACTATTCTTATCCTGAAAACTCATTATTAATCTACTAAATAAATATTATTTCAATAAAAAGGCAAAACACAAAATAGTTCATTTTATAGTGATGAACACATAT
This sequence comes from Bothrops alternatus, assembly GCA_034064705.1. NCBI lineage: Eukaryota > Metazoa > Chordata > Lepidosauria > Squamata > Viperidae > Bothrops > Bothrops alternatus. The sequence continues at coordinate 13,974,290 of JARGCV010000003.1, read as the reverse complement.
GTACTGAAGGTTGCAGTGGACTTTGAAGAAACAAGATAAAAAGGATATTGATGCTTTTGAATTTTGGCATTGGAGAAGACTGAAAATGCTATGGACTGTCAAGAAAACAAACAGATCAACCCAGAGTTCTCGCTCAGACAAAAATGACTGGGATCAAATGATCATACTTGGAAAACATTATGAGAAGTTCTAACTCTCTGGAAAACATTCTACTGCTGGGAGAGTGGGAAGGGAAAGAAGAGGATGATACCAAATAGCAAAGTGGATGGAATCAATTACAGCGTGATAGGTATACTGTTGGAAGAACTGAAGGACCAATTTAGTGACAGATAATCATGGAGAAAATCTATGTGATCACTAGGAGCTGACACTGATTTGTTATCACTCAATCAATTAATGCTCTAGAGCACGGGTGTCAAGCTGCCGGCCCACGGGCTGGATGCGTCATGCTGAAACCATGCCCACCCCATTGCTGGCAGTGAAAAAAAAAAGTCGCGATATGTCACGTGAGGCTGCAAGTTTGACACCCCTGCTCTAGAGAAATATTAAGCTATTTCTCCCTGCTTTTGTTTAGAACCTATTGCATCCTCACAGAGAATATGCCAATATACATTCTAGTCAGTTCAGAATCCTTACTACATTATTTAAAAAAAAATACAAAGACACAATTTAAACAAATATTGCCTGTGGTCATGCCTAGAAAACACTGACATAAGAAAGATTTCTGTGGGTGAAAATCATCTATTTTCCTGGACCGTTAAGAACAAATTATTTCCAATTCTCAAAACTTGTTTTGAAGCACTTTGCATAATACTGTTCTCCTGAGTATGTCTTTATATTCAACATATTTCTGATATATTGTTACCAAGTTATTAGTTGCTAACTTGGAATACAAGTGTCAGTATGTATGCATGTGTGTATGAAAGAGAGATTAACAGAGTTTTATCAACATACCATCTGAAGAGGTCAGAATGTAAAGTTTATTAAAATATATTCAGTTGCTTTTCAAGCTCTTGCTCTCTTGTGCAGGGGTTTCCATTTTATTTCCTAAAATATATCCACACTGAAATCACCCAAAAGGCAAAAATGTACCTGAAGCAGCTATACGCTTCTCTTTTAAAATTTAATGAAATATGTTTCCATTATGTGAAGAAAACAGTAATTCCAGAAACGGGAACATTTCAGTAAGATATAAAAGTGAAGGGGATTACACACCAGAATTGTTCACAGGAGATTTCCTACTGGCATAAAAAGGAAAGGATTTGTATGGACCTGCCATCTTCACTGAGGCCAAAGAGAACATTAAAGGCAGTGTGAATGGCTCAGTGTGAGCTGGCAGTTGCAGAAAGTGCATCTTGCTCATTTGTCTTGGTTGGCTAACGGGGAAGGGAATGGTGTAGGCAGTTTTTTGGCTTCTGCCGTCAAGAAATGATTGTGCTAAAATTAATGTGTCCTGCTCACCCATCAGTTCCTCTACTATCCTTGCTTTTCAGTTAAAAACATTAATTCAGAAATATCTTTTTGATTTCCTAATAAAACTAAATGTTACTCAGTTGCCTATTTAACTCTTTGGCTTTACTTACAACTAGCTAAAGTAGAATGTATTCCAAATCAGTAAGTATTTTACTGATTGGCATGGCTATGCAGTGCTTTAGATTTAGTCTCCAAAAGATGCTTCAGAACATGCTATCCTGGGAAGATAGACATCTTTTTTATGATCTTATATCTGTGCTCCAACGCATTTTATAATCTACTAATGAAATGTCGCAAAACTCAAATTTGTCCTATACATAAACGGTTTTTAAAGTTCAGAATAACATGCATCGTACTGCTCTACCATCACATAATCCCCTTGCATGTCTTTGCTTTAGATGAGACACTAGCTAAGTGGTTTAACCTACAATATGCAAATGTTTTAATGATTAAAAAATGTAAATAATTCAATACAATTTGAAAAATGTTACTGTTCCTATTCATCCTAGTATGCAATCTAATTTTGACCAAAACTATATATTCGTGTTCCAGAGTTACTCTGACAAATAGTCAGCAGGCTAGGTCTCTGTGAATTTGAACTTAAATGAACCTTTTAGGCCCTGGATTACCTGGTCACGTTATTTTACATCAGAAGTAGAAAGTTTATCAGGATTTCTTACTAGCACTAATGTACAAATATTAAATGTATTTGCTGTATTTTCAAGTCACTAAAAATCCACTGCCAGACATAGTTGCCTTTGCCTAGTGGTTATACTGATTCTGAGTATTCACTCACTTTCTAAAGTCAAAGAAGATGAATCCCTTGCTGAACCATGAACCTGATCTGTCAAATCATCTTCAGCAGCCGTTTTAAGAGTTTCTTCTATTAATATGATATCAGAATCCTGTGAGTTAAAGTACTTCTGCATAGCATGGTTGTCATCTTGACTCTTCTCATGACAGTAACCTGTGAGAAATGCAGAGAAAAAGAGAGACTGTAGACATGATTCCCTCAGGGTAAACCACTTGCTACATCTCTTGAATAATTGATATACAGAAATTATTGATATACAGAAGTAAAAGGCCTAAAGGGAAGAATAACTATATACAATGCTGTGAGATTAATGGATGTCAACCTGCAATACTGTTTGGATAGATTCCTTGGTGGTTTAACATCTTTATCATGCTAAGAGCACAATGATAGCTTCCCATGGTATTGACATGATACCACAGAGTACCCAGGAAATCTTAAAAGGGAAAAGGCAAATATTCCTCCTTAATATTCATGGCTGAACTCCATTACAAGTCAAATAGCACTTCAGGAAGACTGCATACCCATCTTTGGAAAAACTGAAAGTGTGGAAAACTTGAGATACCATATAAATTAGATAATACATTATGAAAAACTAAATTAAAAACAAGATCTGAGAGCCCTGGTGGCGCAGTGGTTAGAATGCATTACTACAGGTTACATCTGCTGCCTCTCGCCTGCCAGCAGTTTGGCAGTTCGAGTCTCACCGACTCAAGGTTGACTCCGCATTCCACCCTTCCAGAGGTCAGTAAAAATGAGGACCCAGATTGTTGGGGGTCATATGCTGACTCTGTAAACCTCTTAGAGAGGGCTGTAAAGCACTGTGAAGCGGTCTATAAATCTAAGTGTTATTGTTATGTATCTTGTTTTACACATCACAGCAAATTAAATTAATAACAAATGCCTCCTCTCCCCCAAATTCCAGCTCTGCTTGCTTGCTAAAATGGTTGCCTACTGACTGCCTCATACAACAACTGCTCACAGTTATAGCAGTGGTGGAAAAATAACTTTTGTAACTGAGGTATGCATTTACAGCATCTCACAGTCACATTAAACAAGCAGGCTCTTCCCATGAAGCAGTAAGTTCAGGGAATAATCCATTCTTTCTTTTTCTTCTGTAGAATGTCCATTACACTGTAAAGAAACTAAGGGAATTGTTTTAGCTTTGTAGAATGCTTAGCAAATCATAGAGGTTTAGCACCAGGAATAAAATGTAGAGATAGGAAACAAATTACCGGTAGATGAGCTGCATATATCAACATCGCTGCAAAAGTGTACAAGTGCTTTTCATGTAAAGCAAGAATGTAAAAATATAGCATATATGAACTGAATCTAGGTTAATTCTTGTGAGGCTTTGTTAATAGACACTTGATAGTTTACAGTAAGAATGAATGAATGACACCAGTAAAAAGAATGCATTTGAGATATACTGACTGACAAGCAGTACAAAATTATCACTTTGGAAACTGTAATACATTTCTGATAGTTCAGTCTTCAAGTAATAAACATACTTGTTTAAACAGCCAACAGTTGATTCAGGCTAACTAGGGAATCAAAGGTAGTCCAAAGGAAGCTACATAATACAGTGCTTTATGCCACAAATACTCCAACAGTGAAGGTTATTCAAAGCCCTTCCTTACATGGATTTTGTTATATTATAAATCTTAGAATTTGGGCTTACAGTATTTGATAGCGCAATAGATAAATCTCCCACTTCAATTTGTTTTATAGCCAAGCTCAGCTCTTCTCTACTCCACAGAAATTGCCACATTTATGCTAGTAAGCAGGCACGCTAATCAACATTGATTCACAATGTTTTCAGCAGAGATTTAAAGTGTATCCCAAAGTTTACATGCCTGGTCTTCTGCTTGCATGGTGGGATTTCTCCTTCCTCTACTTTACTCTTCTATCCCATTCCAATTCAGCTTTATCCACAATTTTAGTAGAGCAAATACATGCTTCCTGATACTTTTTATTTTTTTAGTTATGAAACATTTCTTTTGAAATATATCAAAGCAATAGCAGCAACACACACAAAACCCCAACATCTAAGCTTTGCATCAGGGCGTTCCTAGATGTCATACTTTATATTTCATAAATGTAATTTAAGCTGCATCGTAAATAAACCATGAAAAGAAAATTAGACCCAATATAGCACAAGCGGGACATATGACCACAAACCTTTTCTCTACTCCTCAAAGAATCTATTGGGATGGATAACAATATCATAATGTCTTTAAAACATCCTTTGGACCATTAGTAATGGCTAAGTTGGCAACCTTATTAGTTACACCTATCTTTCTTCCTGCATCATTGGATATAGCAGAATTTTTCTTTTTGTGACGTGGACGGAGATCATAGTATGTTCTTAACATTACCTGAAAATGACGCCCAACATGGAAGATGGGTTTCTAAATTTAAATTATGAACATCATCAGCAGATAAGAAAGGCTACAAAATGCTATTTGCAAGGCTTCTCAGGTTATGCTGAAGCTATATATAGAACAGAATAATAAGCAGTGTTGTGGCCTGAATTTTAATTAATGCTTCAAAAATCACCCAATGTCCTTTAAAAGACAGAATAAATACTGAATGGTGATAGCTTAAAGTTCTGTAATCTAAACTATAGTTTTAAAATCTTATTTCAAGTATTATTTTTTCTCACCATAATTTATTTTTTTGCAAAAATGAGCTGTATGAATAATTATTCACTTTGACTTCCTAAATAAATATAGGTAGTAAATTCTTTATACAAATGAATTCTGACTGCTGATCACTAACATTAGCAACAAAAGCAGAAGCCAATTTATTACATCACTAATTTATAATAAAAGTAAAGCTTTTTAATATGAATTATTTTATTCTTTCATAAAACAATTTTTTATAATGGGTTAGAATTTTTTAGTCAGGCTTTACTCCAACTAAAACCAATGTGACATAAGATAGTAATTATTAACTTGTTCTGTTCATTTCAGTATAATAGAATTTTATCTGGAATGCAGCAATCTAGCACACTAATAAATTATATATGCTATTTTAAATACTGAAAATGGAAACTAGAAAACATTATTAGGTTCAACTATGGTCCTAGGGTATATATTGCTGTCACAATGAAATAAAGAGGGAGAAATACACTTCTTCAACAGTAATATTAATATTTTATACTTTTAGTTATTATTCAGTAACATGAAAAATACAGAATATTCTTTATGGCAAAATCCACTGTGTACATATTTTCTTTAATTTTTAAGCATTACTTGCTTTAAAGTATCACAATATTTATCCTGCAGCATGAGATAATTTTTGAATATAGGTAGTCCTTGACTTATAAACCTTCGTTCAGTGACTGTTCAAAATTATGACAGCACTGAACGGATGTATGATCCCAGCAAAAAGTTACTGCCAATGCAGTGCCCCTGCGGTCACAGAGCATATGAAAAGCAATAGGGGGGAACAACATATATTACCGAAGCTTCTAAATGTAAAACCTATTTGATTATTTATCTAGAGTTATAGACAAATTATAAATTAGAACTGTTAAGTTATAAATCTACGGTTAGATCTTGAATATTTATGAGGACCAAAATTATTAATAAAAGCCAGAAGCATAATTCACATGAAAACAAATCAGTCCAAAATTGGCAATGCTCCTATTAGAAGCATTATCTTAATACCTGTCCCCGCTGTTAAAAAATACAAACAGAAACAGCTTAAAAAACAAAAAGAATGATATAGTTCTTAACACCCCAGGATTTATTTTAGTATGTGTTTAAAATATAACAATAGGCTATTGCTTCCAAAACAGACAAGAAATCTAGCACAAAAAAAGGCACATATCCCAATAGTTATGCAGATTTTAACTGCAGAGTTCTTTGGCAGTTTTTAAATAGGGGTATCTGCATTTAGCAACCTGGAAATGGATGAAATATTAGGACCATAATTAAGAACCGTAAGTGGTAAATACCCATATGATGTTCTGTAGCGTTATGTGTATTTTCTGTTTTTAGCCCAAGAACTGGAAATATTTTGATAACATTTAAAGTAATAAGAAAAACAGAGAAGAGTAGAAATAGACACTTAATGGAGAAATGGAAGTATTATACAATTGGAGAAGAATAGGCAACTGTATATGCAAAGAAGTTCTTGTCCTGCTCCTTCAGTCCTAAAACTTTTCAGTTTTAAACCCAGATTCTTAGGTAATCAGATTTCAAGTTCAGCACTTAGCAAGAATAAAGAAATAAATCTGGATTTATTACTATTATCATTAAGACAATCAACTTCCAACGACATTGCAATCTTTAGTCCTTGAAAAATGTAATTTTATAATAAACTGGGCTTGGGTATATTATTTAAGAGGAATTAATAATAGTATGCTTTCCACCATGCCTTTCACTCAAAACTGAATGAATGGCTGTTTTTATTAAATGTGTGTGTGTGTGTGCGTGCATTTTTGGGATTAGGGCATGCCATAAAAATTATAAAGCAATATATTAAGGAACAAGTATGCATGGAGACACATTTATTTTAGGTTTTTCACTGTTTGGTTTGGAAGCTAAAACTTCAAAATGTATTGCAGATGCCGAAGAACATGGTTTAACACATCATCTATATTTAATATATGACCATCTTCTAATCAACAAGAAAAAGACTAGACTTCTCTCTTTGCCCCTCTGTGTGAATGCTATATGATGTTACCTAAATTCTAGCATCTGCTAAATAAATATGAAAACATTACAACAGTCCTAAATAGAGGCAATGTTCTGAAGACAGTATTTAATATCTAGCATGATCTAAGCAGAAAATGTGCACAGACACTGAAATTGGAAGTAGCCAAGGTGAAAAAAAGAGAGACAATTATTCTTAATGAGACTTAAATGAAAAAAAAAAAATCCTCGGGAACTATTGTTATGCCTAACCCAGTATTTTTCAACCCTTAGCAATTTTATGATGAGTGGATTTCAACTTCCAGAATTTCTCCTTCCAGTCATTCTATCTGGAGAATTCTGGGAGTTGAAGTCCAAACATTTTAAAGTTGCTAAGTTGAGAAACACTAGGCAAACACAGTGACCAAAAAGAACTATAGAAACTATGGAAAAAATGTTACTGAGCGAAAATGTCTAATTTCTATAGATAGAATTACATTGTTAGGATATTAATTTGGGAACATTTTCAATAGTAGCTTACCACTGCAGGTGGAAGACGTGATGTTGTACAGAAATGGATAGAACTGCAAACAACGGATCAGCTTCAGGTTCCTCTCACACTCCAGACATTTAGTGGCAATATCTAGAGCATTTCTGAAAACCTGTAAGGCCCCACTGACATTCTTCAAAGCCAAATAGGCATTTCCTAAGCTCAAAAAAGTCAGAGGCTAAAAGGAGAAAAACAAACTTTTCTCAGTATAGAAACATGGGAAAGGCAGAATTTCACTTGCATATACTATTTATGTAGTTTTAGCTTTTCAAAAGAGATTCAGGAGCAACCTCCCCCCTCCCAATCTTTTAAAAACTTTTCTACTGCTAAGTGGTAAAAAGAACTGGAATTTTTACAGTAATTACTTTTCTGGCGTTCTTTTTTAAACAAAATAATTTAGGCTAGCTATATACATTCTTATATGAACACAACTTTAATTTCAAATGAAGATCAAAAATATGGAGTGGCATATTAATAGGATGAGAAGGAAATGAACAGATTCTCTGTACTACAGTGAGATTATACAAGCCATCTAGTTGTTATTGAATATATTTCTTGGATACTAAGTACAGTTCATAAACCATCTTTAATTCTAATCCTTCCAGGGAATCTGAAACCTTCTGAACAACAAGGAAACAAGTCAAAATGAGAAAATAGCTACTTTCATCTTATGTATTTAAAATGTATTTTTCATGGTTTTCCTGGCTTATACAAGATAAGAAGTAACAGCCTAGTACAAAATAGTACAAAAACCTGCTTTTCAAAGTTTGAATAAAAGGAATACTTCCACATTTCCATTGGCAACTCTTATGAAAGAACAAAAGTGGGGACAAGAAATCTTGCTTTTCTTCTCTGAGAAAAATCACTCACCTCAGAATCATTGATGGCTAAAGCTTTGTGGAGAAGCTTGCTGGCATCTAGGTGAAGGCCATAATGAATGAGAAGGTTTGCTAGGTTGACTAAAGGGATATCTTGAAATTCATGAGGGGTCAAGTTAAATGCTTTTCGTAAACAGGTGAAGGCAAAGGTGCCATTTCCAAGTGCACGCCAATAAAGGCTAGCCTCATTGAGTACCAGCCATAAGGGTTCCCTTGCCTAAAAGTCAATTAAAAAAGAAAAAAAAGAGGAAATACCCCTCTTATTAATTACACTCTATTAGTTGCAGTGTTTACCCTTTGTCAGTCTAGCTGCAAATACAGGTCTAAAGCATTTCCATTAATTACCAAAATGACATGCTTGCAAACAAAAGTTGCATATAAAGCATTTTATTTACAAAAGGACCAGTATTCTTGAATAACCTGTCTAGATGTTAGGAAAAAAATAAAGCACTGTATTTGAGAAATATCACTGCAATGGAGATAAACCCTACTAGAATATTCTGACACTGAAGTGATAACTTCTGCAGAAGTACGTAGCACACCATCTGACTTATACTCTTGAAGTGTGCCGAAAAAGTAACTATAGATCAACATTTCCCTTTCCCCATGTAAAATAATAGCTATGTCCCAGGTTCAATTCTCTTTTCAATTCTAACATTGGTTTTTAATTTTTAAAAAATCCATGCTTTCATGCTAATGAAAGGCTAAATGGTCATAACCCAAAATCTTCGTATACTTTAAGAACCCAGAAGTAATGATGGCAGTGACTTTGCAGATTATTTACTCCAACTTCCTGCTCATTGCAGGAATCCACTAGTACAGCATCCCTGATTTCTGGTTTAGAAAGTACAATGGCAACCTCCCTCAGATTTGACTGACTTATATAATACAAAAAATGTTCTATTATAAAGCTGACACAATAGAGCTGCATTTTCAAAACATATCCGATAAAGTTTTTCATCGAAGGCTTTTCAGCAAATTTGAGTTATGGAATAACAGGACTTTTATTTAATGGACTATTAACTGGTTAAATGTGGAAGTCAAGAGTAATTTTCTTTAGGATCTATGCTTGACTTATGCTTTTTAACTTGTTCGTAAATTATGGGAATGTAGAAATCACCAATATAAGTAAGTTTGGAAATGACAGCAGAATATTCAGAGTATAAAAACCAGAAGTAATTGTGATCCAGAATCCCTCTTTAAATTGGATGATTAATCCAACAACAAATAAGGTTCAATTTAAATAAATGTAAACATATGCATATTAGTGCAAAATTTGCCCTGATGGACACAGTTCTTTAATCTCACATATATACTGTACATATAGAGGGGATTTGAGCTTGTACCTTTGTACCTAATTAGGACAAAAAAAAAAGATAATAAATACATCAATGAAGACAACAGTTCAATATGCAGTGGCTGTAAATTTCATGCAGGGGATGGAAATATACTAAAATAAAACTGCCAACATTTTCTTACATAATTCTATCATACATCAGAACCTGGAACATTGTGTACATTATGGTCCTTACTTGAAACAGATGTAAAAAAGGGGCTGGAAAAGACCAGAGGACAAGGAAAATCCTAAGACTGAAGTATATTAAACACAAGTGCACTTTGTTGGCATGAAGTTCAGGACAGCAAAGTAAATTGTCTTGCATAAACATTCTTGCAATTGCTACTAAGTCAGTAATCAACATCCTGTACTGCTTTTACAAGGAAGTTTACACATCAATAAATCACACCATTAATTAAAAAAACAACAACCAAAGGCTTTCTTATAATAGAGCTCACCTTTAAAATGGCATGATAGATGAACGATCCTATTTGCTGTTGTGTAAGCGAGTGATTGTTGACACGAGAATATAAGATCTGCATGAAAAATGGTTTAAAACCAGAAAATATAAAAATCTTCTATTGGAAAAAAAAAGCTTTTGCATAAATTACAGGACTAACACTGATTGAAAATCTTAAATGCTGTGGTGCTGGCCCTTTGGAATATTATTCCTCCAGATATTATACTGGCCCTGACTCTGTTAGCCTTTCACAAGCACTTAAACTAATAGTTTTGTCACTGGTCCTGAGATCTGGCAGTATGGTAGAGACTGTGCAATGGTATATGGATCGCTCTTTTGTTGTTGTGTTTTTTGCCTTAGCTATATATTACATGTGGTTATAAAAACATTAATAAAAATGGGGTACAAATCTAATATTGCACAATATATATATATGTCATTTTCTCTCATGCCCAATACAACATTTATTCCATGCCTTATCCTCCCCCAAAACTTAGTTACATCTATTTCTCATGGTGAATAGATGGCCAGAAGATGAAGAGATAATTATTATATAATGCAAAGTATATTAATATTAGGAGACTACCATAACTGATTGGTGGGTGATGGCAGCATAGCATTAAGGTTGAGTAAAGGGGTTTCAAATCAAGGGTTTCATTGTTCACAGGTAAACCCCTTAACCATCAGCAAAGTTTAAAACATTATACTTTATAGTAATACAAAGTGTAAATCACCACTGGCTCACAGTTTATTATAATTTTTTTACATATGGGTTATGTCTCAATAGTTGCGTGTATCATGCAACAATTGAAAAATGCCAAAATCGCCTTGAAAACAACAGAGGATTGCAATGCAGATTATTCTTTCTCATCAACTAAAACACAAATTTTGCAATGATTTCCTTTCTTTAACAGTTCATCTATTTCTAAATTTTATTTTTATACGGGGAGATTTACTTTTTTTTAAACAATTTGTCAAGTTTGGAAGTATCTATTTATAAAACATGAACAATGTACATGCCAACAAACTAACACATGTTCACAATCAATAAACTTACTTGCTTTGCATAATCATCTGGAATTCTTTCTGTTAGATCTAGATGACTGTTTAGTTGTTTGATCAAGAAATACACAGAGTCACTGTTAGGGATATCAGTAATGGAAGAACAATCTGGCTCATTAAATTCTGTCTGTGTGAGATCTTCTCCTGGATTGCCAAGTAATGAATGAATTCTAACAATCAAAACACAGTAGAATAACCACGATTCAGACTGCAGTGTAATAATCCCAGACAGCATAGCTAAATCCATGTGGGGAAACTAGCAGAGGCAGAACTTTTAATTACAAATAGTCAAGAGAGCAGTTTGACCTCTCCCATGAGGTCACATTATTAATGGCAAATTAAAAAAGATCATAAAATCTGTGTAATTATTAAGACAGCAGTTTCATAATTGATGAAGATTCATAATTTCACAACTATTTATTTCATGGTGCAGTTTGGGCTTTGTAGCAATGTAGAGTTTTTATATTTTATGATTACATTAAGATGTTTTAAACTATGCAATATAAACTGCTTCAAATACAACAGAAAAGCAGATAAAATGCATTATTTTTACCTTTGACCCCTGTTTTCTGGGTGCAGGATATAAGTTGGCAATTCCTCTGGGGAAGGGATAGCTGGATAAGTTTTTACACAATCTGATCTTTGAGGCCACATAATATTCTGCTTATCCTGATCAAAGAAAAAAAAATCATAAAGTAATTTTGTTAATCATCACATTTGGTGTTAGGCAAACCTTTTAGAATATGATATTAATATAACAGGAAGCAAAATTTCCTACTTAAATGTGGTCAATGACAATGATTCCAATTTATTTACATCAATCCCTTTTCCTAGCAGGCAAATGCTTTTCAAAGATCAAGCAGCAATTTACGAAGCTCTGAGCACCATTGTGGCTATAATTTTATTCTTATTTACATTACACATTACAGCAAATTTAAAATATCTGAACTAGAAAGGAAACCCAGACTAAACAAAGTCTAATTATTGTAATACGTAATTTATGCTCAAAATACTGTGCATATTATAAAAAGCTTTCACGATGTCCTGACCAGAAAAAAAGTAACATTGCTTGTTGTATCATTTACCCTATAATCATCAGCTTCCAAACCCCATAATGAGAATACAGAATGGACCCAAGGGGAGGACTCCAAGGAATGGCTGAAGTCACTACTGTTGACCTGAAGTTCAGAATTCACAGATGCCATTGTAGCAATCGAAGAATCACCACCAAACTGCAAACAGTAATATAGGAATGAGAATGAAGGATAGAACTGATACCTCAAGGACACTTTTTTTTAAACAAACAAACCATTCTTGCAAAAATAATTTAACTAGATCCAATTTTGCTGGAAAATTCTGGAAAATTCACAAAACATCTAAACTATAAATAATACACATGATTTTGGGGGTTGTTCTTGTATTAGCTTAAGATGCAAAGAAATTCCTTATGCACATATATCACTTGATTTTTACATTTCCTGAAAACACTTGTTGAATGTAACAGAAACTGAAAGCAATAGTTTATTTTTTTTATTATTATACATATTCAAGGAGGGAACATATGTCTAGTAGAGCGTTGTGGATCTAGAAGCAGATAATCTTCTCCCACACTGCTTACTTCAATCAGGCAAAGAATTTGCTTCTGAAGCCCCAAGAAGGAGAGGAAGATAAGTGCTAAAAAAGAAATGCTCACTCTTCTAGGCAATTGATAGCATTAAAGAATGGGGAATTTATTTATTTATTTCTTACTTACTTAAACTAATTATAGGGCATCACAATAAAATCTGAGTGATATACAACTCTCCAATCCATAATTTGGGGTGGAAATAATGATGGTGTGTAACTGTAAAACAGAACTGTTTTATTAAAAGTGATTTTTCTCTTTGTTTCAAAGCAATATTAAATAAATATTAATAGTATTTAATTTCTGTATTTCAAAAATGGATTGCTAGGAAGAAGTGGTGGATAGATGGAAATTTATTGAAGGCTTCAGATTGAGTATTATCTCTATAAAGTCAAGAGACAAGGAATGTGCTAGTATTTTACTTTTCTTTTCCAGAACTAAAAATATTGTGGGGAAAAAGAGAAGGAAGGAGTATTATGTATGTTTGCTGCCTTGGGTTACTTTTAAAGTAATAAAGTGTATGGGGGGGATAAAAATCTAATAATAAAATAAAATAGGTAAAGTGATTTAGCTTGGAATCTGTTCTTTACTTAAGCTTCAAGAAAGATACAGTCTTACAAAGATAAATGCCTATCTTCACTTGTCATGGAACTGTAGAATCTCCATTTTTTCATGAGTTAAAGGCATGAGGCAATATATTTTTATAGAAAGTGGAAGTTTATGTCAGAAGACTCTCTGAAAAAGTCTTTAGTTTCAAAAGGAATGACCAACATGCTTCATTTGGGCATAAAGAATTGAGAACTAGAAAAGATTATTTTCTCTAAGAGATTAAGGTGTATGTTTGTAGTGCTCAGGTATCAAGTAGAAGATGGAACTTCCTAAATTTTGTTTAAAAGCCTTACTACTGGTAACTTCATGAAAAAAGATTAACCCCCTTCCCCCCCCATTTTTAGGCATCTCATGATGACTTTTGTTCATCTTTACAAATCATGGATCACAAATACAAATTCAGTGTAGGCAAACCTCAACATATTCAACATTTTCAAACATGTCAGCACGGTGATAACGGACTGGTTGGTCCCATTGGCAATGCAAGCTGTGCTGCTGATTGCCCAAACGACAAATCTGATGGTTTCCTGCAAGATATAAAAACACAGGCGAGGGATGGATAGATAAGATAGATAGATAAAGAATATTTAGAAATATCTGTTTGACAATGGCTATAACGAGCTACAGGACAAAAATCTTCAACGTAAGTTTAGATTTCTCTGGAATTCTAAATAATTCAGAGCTCCTGTTTTGAAAGTTTACAGATATGACTTTAGAGAGATGCCTTCTGTACAATGTAAATACCTATTTCAGAAGGAAGTCACAACTTAGAGGATGTTGCTACAATAGTCCCCATGACCCTTCTGAGAATATAAGGACTTAATGCTTGAAATGAGATTCTGAAAGCCTTCATGTTTCTATGTTTATCTGAAAAGTAATGCTGACTTTGCTTAAATAAAACTGAACTTAACAATATGCATTTTTAAAAATCATGCTAACTTGAGTTCTCCGGAATAGGGCGGCATAGAAATCGAATAAATAATAATAATAATAATTTATCTATGAAGTATTCTGCTCAATGTGTATTTGAATACAGAAACCTTGGTTTTCCTGAAACAGGAACAAATTGTTTACACAATGATGTGGATGCATGTTTGAATGTTTCTTTATGAGCATTATTATATAAACAGATACCTAATTGTGCCTCTTTTGCCATCTGTGTTTCATGGATAATATTCCTCAGGATCTGCTCTTCCTGAATCAGTTTGTGCTTTTCTAAGATTTCCTGCTGCCTCAAATAATGGTCATGTTGCTTCTGATATTCCTTCAATTCATTTAATGTTCGCTGAAGTGATCTTGAAAAACAACAGAGAAAATTCCATTCAACTTACTTTAAATTTAAATTAACTCGGGTACTAATTTTGATCTATTGTTTTACATTGCTGTTACTAGACCCAATTAATAAAACCAAGATGGTGGACAGGCAGCAAAGGCTGTAAAGAGCTCCTCCAAAAGCTAAAGTTTTATCATTAATATTTTCTTTTATTTTTATTTTTACCTTTAATTTTTGATTTTTAATCTCTTTTAACATTGCATTTTTAACTTACCTATTTTTATCCTATTTTAACCTATTTTTAACCCTTTTTAACCTATTTTGAACCCCTTTTAAACCTGGTTTGACCTTTTTATAATAGTCAAAGACTTTTATAAAGCATATATACCAGAGAGGCCAGTATATATTGGAATCAGAAGTCACCTGGAAGAGGACGGAGTCATGGGTAAAAGAAGGAAATGTCGTGGTACCAGCCCGGGATCTCTCATACCAGCGAAGAATGCAAAACAACCAAAAATTGAGGAGCA
Source organism: Bothrops alternatus (assembly GCA_034064705.1). Classification (NCBI taxonomy): domain Eukaryota; kingdom Metazoa; phylum Chordata; class Lepidosauria; order Squamata; family Viperidae; genus Bothrops; species Bothrops alternatus. Next base: position 13,959,044 of record JARGCV010000003.1, on the reverse strand, counting down.
CTTTGTTGGCAAGAGACTTGTAAGTAAAACTATCTCTCCCCCCTCCATTTCCAACAAGCCAGAGAGCCTAGAATGGGACCGGCAAAGAGATTTGACTAAACAGCAGTTACTGGACTTTCCCAATTTGGGGGGAGGGGAGCAAAATGACAGCCAGCTATTTTCACAAATAACGAGTCTAGATACAACCGGCATGGAGCCTAAGATAAAGACTAAGAAGGCTGACAACAACAATTTAACCCAAAGCGAGGAGTGCTTACTGTGGGAGAATACAACAGAATTTATGGCAAAGCAATGTCTTCTCACAGCACAAACTGTAGTTTCAATTTTTGAACAGCTAATAACCATCCAACAGGATATAGAGACACTGAAAAAAGATATAGCTGTCCTGCTCCAGGCGCAGGATTGGACTACAGGCACTTCCACTGGAGTCTTTGCAGCAGACATGGGTAGATTGAGAAATCAGGAGAAGGAAGTAAGAGGGGAGGAAAATGAGCACAGGTCCTGGGGGACAGATAAAGAGTCTGCTAGAAGGTGGCAGCTCACTCGGAAAAATAGTCCTTCTCCAGATAAGGCAACAAGAGGAGTGGGTCCCTGTCAGTGCCATCATTGCAAAGCCGAATGGAACATGACCTAATAACCCCCTGCTTTACACCTAGTAAAGAAGTTTCAGAATTGCAAACCTTGTTAGCCGGTGCTAAATCTTCATACCCCAAACTCTGACTGGCTCCCTATCAGAGATTAACTCTTCTTGCATTGCGAGATTTCCCCCTCTCGCAATCATGGCCCTCCACTCTATCAAGAGCCTATCTCGAGGATGGACTTTGGAGTCCTGAGAGATGGCATGCGTCAAATAAGGGGCTTTGGGGTTTTTTAAATCGCTTTTTAACTAAAGTTTTAAGGGAGGGTAGAGGTGGGGAAGGGGTGCTTAGGGTGGGGGAAGAAATTGTTGGAGGGGAGGTAGAAGATAGGCCCGACAACGGAAGGGGACGTAATCCTGTGGGTTCGGATGGGTAGCTGATTAAGACTGATTTAGTTCCAATTAGTACCGTAAGCGGGAGGGGCAGATATGGTGGGAGCAGGGGGCCGTATCATAATAGGGGAGCGCGTACCCGCTGTTTACAAGTGGTCATGCGCTCCGACCCCCAAGGCTCTACCTGTTCTCGGGGTTATTCAGAACCACAGGGCCCGAGCTGTAGGCTGATGTTGTGCAATGCCAGGTCTGTGGTAAACAAGGCCCCCCTCATCCAAGATTTAATTTTAGAGGGGGGAGTAGACCTGGCAGGTATTACGGAGACCTGGCTAGGACCGGAGGGTGGTGTCCCTCTGGTGGAAATGTGCCCACCGGGTTTCCTTGCATTCCATCAGCCGAGAGCACAGGGCAGGGGTGGGGGAGTGGCGGTCGTGATTAGGGAAGATTACAGGCCGAGGGATGTCACTGTTCCTCAGACGGCAGGCTGTGAATCTCTCCTGGTGAAGTGGGACCTTGGGGGTCCGAGGGCGGTGTTGATTACGTACCTGGCTCCCTGCCACGTGTCAACTGCCCTGCTCGAGTTCCTGGACGTTGTCGCCGCAGTGGCGGTTGAGGTCCCCAGGCTAATAGTCATGGGTGACTTCAACCTGCCGTCTGTGGGCGGGACGTCCGGGGGAGCTCGAGAGTTCATGGCTTCCATGGCAGCCATGGACCTGACCCAGGTAATTCAAGGCCCCACACATACAGGGGGGAACATGCTTGACCTGGTTTTTGTCTCTGGACAGTGGCTGAGTGGTCAGAATATAGGGGATATAGTTATTGAGCCCCTGCCATGGTCTGACCACTCTCTCCTTCGCTTGGACTTTCTGACCGCTGCACCCCACCGCAGGGAGGCGGAACCAGTGAGATGGTACCGCCCCAGGCGGCTAATGGAACCCGAGCGGTTCCAGATGGAGCTTGGGCCAATTCCTGAGGCTCGGATACATGACTAGGTCGAAGAGTTGGCGGCAGCCTGGGATAGGGCTGCGGCCAGTGCTCTAGATCGGGTCGTGCCTTTGCGGCCTCTGATTCGACGTACGTCCCGATCGGCCCCTTGGTTCACTGAGGGGCTGAGAGAGATGAAACGCCGGAAAAGACGCCTAGAGAGCAGTTGGAGATCGAGCCGTGCCGAATCTGACCGAACACTAGTAAGAGACCATATTAGGTCCTACTTAGTGGCGATAAAAGCAGAGAAGCGTTCTTACCTCACTGCTCTTATCGCGTCATCAGATAACCACCCAGCCTCCTTGTTTAGGGTGACCCGCTCCCTCCTTCAGCAGGAGGTGAGGGGAGACCCCTTAGAGGGTAGAGGTGAGGATTTTGGAAAATATCTGTATGATAAAATCGCTCAGATACGGGAGGCTTCCGGTGGCTCCGCCGGCGTCGCTAGAGTCTCCACTGTGAGGCTCCGTTCCCTGGGTTAGTAAAGCCGCTAAAAACAGCGCTCATCAGCTGTTTGTTGCGGCGGAAAAACCCCTCTTCGGGCGAAGAAGAGGTGTAGAGCTGCAAGAGTAAGGTTGAGCCCCTCTAAGATCTCTGGAATTAATTTTCAGAGACGGAGAGGGTGTGCTCCCTAGGCACTTGGAATGCTCCTGCCCAGAGACGCTTCTGTCGGCTGACAGAAACAGACGTCGCGACCGCCTCTGCTTTTAAGAAATACATACCGGTAACAAGGATTTTATACAGACGGAGTGAATACAGGAGTTCTTTGAGTAACGCAAGTATTTTGCTACTTTGTTTCTGCCTATGTAACTATTACTCTTTTAAATCAACATAATCCTTTCAAGATGGCGATAGTTCTTTGTTCTAAGTGAAAGTGCTTGAAAGTGAAACTGAACTTTCTCTTCTTTTGCGGAAGTGAAGTTTGAGAAATCATTTGGACTTGAATTTTTTATTAAATCACAACGTAACTGGATTTTAAAATAACTTAAAATAAATTAAGAAGGGAGGAAAATTTGGTAACTTAAGAAAAAAAATTTCTTTTTTTAAAAAAATGACGACGAGACTGAAGACAGCTGCAGCGAAGGCGGCTATACCATCCCCTGGGCAGCTAGCAAAATCACAATCTGCCCCTTTAGCTCCTGTATCGCAGACTCCGACAGAACCTCAAGCTTCTACACAACCCCCTCCAGAAATGCTTACAATGAAAGATTTGCAGACTGCACTGGCTTCTGCATTATCTACAGCATTATCTACAGTAAATGATAAGTTGGATAAACTGGAGGAAAAGATAGAAGAACAGAAAAAAGATTTTAAAGTCATGATAGAAGCTCATAATTCAGAGATAAGAGAAGATATTGTTGAAGCTATTAAAGGAGTATGGGATTATACTGTGGGAGTTGAAGGAAAGTTGGAAGGTGTGGAGCAACAGATGGAGGAAAATTTAGAGGAAATTAGAAGTGATTTACAGGATCAAAATGTCTTGACACAATATCACCAGATGCAGATGGCTGTCAGAATCAGAGGCTTTAGAGAAATATCAAAGGAGACTCAAGAAGATTTAAGAAAAATTAAATGGGTGTTAAAATGTTAAAATGGGTTTTTCTTTAAAGGATGGAAAACTAATTCAACAAGTTAGAGATCAAAGAATTATGCATATTAAAAGATTATATGATGTTTTAATTGAAATTGATTCTGGAAATGAATTAGTTAAAGAATGTATGATTAAATGGGAAGGTAACTTTGGACATCCAATTACGATGGAAATCTGGAAAAGGATATGGGTGAAAAATGTAAAATTTACACAAGCTCAGCATTTAAGAGAAAATTTTTATAAAATGTTTTATAGATGGCATTTAGACCCAAAAAAATTATCACTTATGTATCCAAATATGCAACCCAAATGTTGGAGATGTGATTTTATGGACGCTACTTATTTTCACATTTGGTGGACTTGTAAAAAAATTAAGGCTTTTTGGATAAAAATATGGTGGATTCTTCAAAATATATTGAAAAAGCGTATTGAATTTTCACCACAGTTATTTTTATTAGGTATTATAAAAGACTGTACCACCATAGAGACTAAGTTGATTTTGAATCTGATTACGGCGGCAAGACTGTTGGTGGGTCAATATTGGAAGACATCTGAAACACCATCTATTGAAGAATGGACATTAAAAGTCGTGAACTTGGCTGAAATGGCTAAGATATCTGCATATTTGAAAAACCACTCAAATGAACAATTTTTGATGGAGTGGAAAAAATGGATAGATTATACACAGAAGAAATATCAATTGAAGGAATTATATTTGTTTTATAGTTAAATAATTATGTATAAGTAGTTTAGTGGGGTTTCTTGCGTTTTTACCCTGTATTCACTCTGGGAAGCCTGGGGGGGGAGGGGGAGGGTTTTAATAATAGTTATTTTATATTTTTTCAACTGTTTTGGGGATTTTCTTTTCGCTTTTTAGGTGGCAAGGGGTTGCTCGGGTGGCCTCTGGGCACCACATTGGTTGGAAGAAGAAGGAGGAGTGAAGGTTAGGCAAATAGGAAGAAGGTATGAGGGAGAGGATGGAGGTGGGAGGAGAGGATGGAACTAGAGAAAGGTTTAAGTAGGTTGTTAGAGGGGAAGAAGAGGGGGTTAGTTTTGTTTTAGGAGGATGTGGTGGGGAGGGGGTACCGAGCAGTTTTGTTTGATTGTTTGCTAATTGTATATGTACATAATTGTTTACAGTTGAACTGTTATTTAATTTTCTGTTAAAAAATTTATAAAAAATCAATAAAAATATTTAAAAAAAAAATCGCTCAGATACGGGAAGGCTTTGATTTCAACTGGGTATGTCCGGTGGGAGAGACGGAGTCTGGTCTTGAGACTGCTATCTGGGCTGAGTTTGACCCCATGACTCCCGAGGACGTGGACAGGTTGTTTGGGGGACTTAGGGCGACCACTTGTTTATTGGACCCGTGCCCCTCCTGGCTGGTGTTGGCATCCCGGGAGGTGGTACGAGGCTGGTTCCAGGCAATTATTAATGCTTCGTTGAGTGAGGGTGTCTTCCCTGCCGCCTTGAAAGAGGCGGTAGTGAGGCCCCTCCTCAAGAAGCCTACCCTGGATCCAGCCGTTTTATCAAATTATCGTCCTGTCTCCAACCTTTGCTTTCTTGCAAAGGTTGTCGAGAGTGTGGTTGCCCGACAGTTCCCGCGACACCTGGAGGAATCGCTATACTTGGATCCATACCAGTCGGGCTTCAGGCCTGGTTACAGCACGGAAACAGCATTGGTCGCGTTGGTGGATGATCTCTGGTGGGTCCGGGACAGAGGTTGTTCCTCTGCTCTGGTGCTATTGGACCTCTTGGCGGCTTTTGATACCATCGATCATGGTATCATGCTGCAACGGTTGGAGGGGTTAGGTATGGGGGGCACTGTTTTGCGGTGGTTCTCCTCCTTCCTCTCCGGCCGGATGCAGTCTGTGTTGACAGGGGGCCAGAGGTTGACCCCGAGACCCCTCGTATGTGGGGTACCTCAGGGGTCGGTCCTCTCGCCCCTACTGTTCAACATTTATGTAAAACCACTGGGTGAGATCATCCGTGGTTTTGGTGTGGAGTACCATCTGTACGCTGATGATACTCAGCTGTACATTTCCACGCCGAACCACCCCAACGATGCTCTTGCCGTGCTGACCCGGTGCCTGGAGGCCGTCCGGGTTTGGATGGGGAAGAACGGACTCAAGCTCAACCCTTCCAAGACCGAGTGGCTGTGGCTACCGTCGTCCCGGTTTAGTCAATTGACTCCTTCGTTGTCCATTGGGGGCGAAACAGTGGCCCCCGTGGAAAGGGTTCGCAATTTGGGAGTCCTCCTGGATTCACGGCTGTCTTTAGAGGACCATTTGACGGCCGTGGCCGGGAGGATGTTCTATCAGGTTCGCCTGGTAAGCCAGTTGCGTCCCTTCCTAGACCGGGACTCGCTATGCACAGTTACTCATGCCTTCGTCACTTCCAGGCTGGACTACTGTAATGCTCTCTACATGGGGCTCCCCTTGAGGTGCACCCGGAGGCTTCAGCTGGCCCAGAATGCGGCCGCACGGGTAGTGACCAGGGCGCCATGGCATTCCCATGTAACATCGCTCCTGCGTGAGCTGCACTGGTTGCCGGTGGCCTTTCGGGTGCGTTTCAAGGTGTTAGTGACCATTTTTAAAACGCTCCATGGCATCGGACCCGGATATCTACAGGACCGCCTTCTGCCAGCAAATACCTCCCGCCGTCCGGTACGCTCCCACAGAGAGGGTCTCCTCGGGGTGCCGTCGGCCAAACAATGTCGGCTGGCGACCCCCAGGGGGAGGGCCTTCTCTGTGGGAGCTCCAACGCTTTGGAACGAGCTCCCCCCCGAACTCCGTACGATGACGGAATTGCGTTCCTTCCGTCGGGAATTAAAAACATACTTATTCTGACAAGCCGGCCTGGGATGATAGCTCCAGCTCCAACAATGGCCATAACTGTTTTTAGGGGATTGTGTTTTTAGTTGGGTTTTTAAATATTAGGCCAAATTGTTTAATTTATTTTTAATAATTTTAATTTTTGTGTGTTGTTGTTTTAATTGGGCTGTACACCGCCCCGAGTCCTTCGGGAGGGGGGCGGTATAAAAATTGTAAATAATAATAATAAAAAATAATTGTATATTACTTTTTAATTGGCTCAAAAATAACAATGTTAAAAGGAAAAGTAAACCAAGAAAAAAACAAGAATGAATTTTAAATGTTTTTTTTAAAAATAAGGTTATATGTTATTTTAAATCACAATAAAAATACAACTGGTACAAGAATAGTTAAAGATGATGTAAGTGCAGAAAGCCACTAGTTTTCCTCGGATGACTATAGAATGAAGAAAGGCCTACCTATGTTGAGCTTCAAGTTTCTGCTCAAGCTTTTGCTGGCATAGGACAGCATGCTTCCTTTTAATTGCTTGCTCAAACCCTGGCTTGGCCTGTAAAGCATGATCATAACATAAAACTGAGTGGTTGTATTCCCCAAGCATCTGAAAAAAGATTGAGAAGGAAAAAGGTTTGTCAGCTGAAATAAAGTTATAATAAACAAATCAGTTCTGAAATTTCATCTATCATCTTGATTACTAATTTCACCATGTGGACTATATTGGAGATAAAATTATGGTTACTCCATTATTAGTTCAGTAAGTTTTCGATTCCTCTTCTCTAATAGGATATAAATGATCTAACTTAAGACAGAATAATTGGTAAGAGTAAAACAATGCAATATGGTTATTCAAGAGAACTAAAATTAAAGTCTTATTTACTGCATATATGTTTCCTAAAGTATAATAGCTGGTGAAGACATCACTGTAATCCAGAGCAGCATGGACTACAATAGCTGCATCAGCAGAGAAATGTGCTCTGTGTAACACGTTTGCCAGATTTATCAGTGCAACATCTTTATTATGCCTGAAAGAGAAAAGACACAAATAATAATGATTATTTAAGTTTTCTTTTTTTTCTAAATAGCTGACAGATTTCTAATTTATACAATAGAAGTAAAAAAATAGTCTGAGACTATGGAAAAATGCACTTCACTCAAATTTATAATGTTAACTATACACAAGGCTTGATAAACTGCTGGTCGAATCCAATATGAAGGATTTATTTCAAATTGCAAATTGTATCCAAAGAGTACCTTTAAGCACGTGGTTTGAAGAGCAGATATATTGTAGACAGAGCTACTAGTTTAACCTAATGCTAAAAAGTCAACCATTTAGTTAACATTTCCAATTAACAGCAGAATGAAAAATTAAGTACGAATGAATCTGTGCTATGTTTGCATAGCTACATCTATCTGAATTATAATAATCAGTTTAATAAAAAATTACCTTACTGGCAGAGTAAAGTAAGTTGTATCATTTACATTCTAGCCTAGCAAAGAAACATTTTGAAGTTAGTAGGACTGCACTTTCAGCTGCATTGAAAGACAGTACTTTTGAGTAGATAGCATCTTGTGTAAATATCATGGCATATAATTTATATTCAATAATTTGATTCAAAATAGCTATGTCATGTGTCTGACTAATGAAACACTTCAAAGAACTTTCAGGCATGGTTTAACCTAAAAAAGCCTTTATTAGTGTAGAGGTGTATCAGCACGGCATGATGGATGCCAAGATCTGAATTTCCCTTCCTTTGCACATAACATTCCAGGCATTTCCCCTCCCCTATTTTGGGGGTCATGATTCACATCTTCCAATTAACCTGGAGGGCAAAGATTCACTTCCGTTCCCTTTTGTGGGCTTTTCTCTCCTCCCTCATTCTCATCTGAATTAACTCTAAAAGTACCAGACACTTCTGCATATTTTGTCAAAGCAAGAATATTCAATATTAGCAGCGTTGACAAGCTGATAGCATTACTGTACATCAGAAGTAGCTAATAAAGAAACAATTGAGCCAAACATAGATGAAGTACTACTATTTAAATGTGTATGTATTCATTTATTAGGTAATTTATATTACACTTTTCCTCCAGGATCTTAATATTTATTTCCTCCAACTGAAACTGAACAAGGGAAAACAGTAATAGTAAACATAATTGCCGGAACCTTGGGTGAAAGTGACCATGTCATACTGGAATTTAATATAATGGAAACACTTGCAACAGACACTGGAACTTCAAAAGAGCTGACTTAAAGAAACTCAGAGAGAACCTAGGAAAGATCCCGTGGATGAAAATCCTAAAGGGGAAAATAACCCAAGGAAAACTCTGAAAAATACGATCATAAAAACCCAGACCAGCACAATACCACTGAAAAAGAAAACAAGAAATTCAAGAAGAAACAGCATGGCTGCACAAAGATTTCTCTGACAACTGAAAGACAAAAAGGCAAATACAAAAAATGGAAAGGGGGGCACATAACTAGGGCCAATTATTAGCAGACAGCCAGAACATGCAAAGATGAAGTCAGGAAAGCAAAGGCTCAGAACGAACGAAGACTTGCAACAGAAATCAAGGATAATAAAAAAAGTTGCTTTCAATATATTAATAACAATAAAAAGTCAAGGAAACTGTAGGTCCACTAAAGAGAGAAGATGGCAAGGAAATAACAGGCAACAGGGAGAAAGCAGAGCTGCTTAACTCATACTTTGCATCAGTCTTCACACAAAAAGAAACTATAGCCCAACATACCCCCCCCCCAAAAAAAACCACTGCAAAAGACAAATTAGAAACAAAAATTAAAATAAGCAAGAAAATGATAAGAGAACATCTATCCGACCTTGACGAATATAAATCACCGGGGCCTGACAGATTACATCCCAGAGTTCTGAAGCAGCTAGCAGATGTTATCTCAGAACCATTGCACCAGATCTTTCAAAAATCCTGGAGCACTGGGGAAGTACCTGAGGATTGGAAAAGAGCTGATGTGGTTCCCATTTTCAAGAAAGGAAAAAAAATGGACCCAGGAAACTACAGACCAATCATTTTAACATCAATACCTGGGAAGATCCTAGAAAAGATAATCAAAAAATAGATCTGCGAACAACTAGAAGCAAACAAAGTTATAGTAGCCAGCACAGGTTTGTTAAAAACAGATCATGCCAAACCAATCTTACTTCATTCTTTAACAAAGTGACTAAACTAAAAGACTAACGAAATAGTGTGGACGTAGTATACTTAAGACTTCAGTAACGCATTTGATAAAGTAGATCACAACCTACTCCTTGGTAAGCTAGAAAAAGGTGGAATAGACAACATCACCACCAGATGGATCTGTAGCTGCCTGACAAACTGTACTCAAAGAGTAGTCCTCAATGGCACTACATCCACATGGAGAGAAGTAAGCAGTGGGGTACCATCTTAGGCCTAGTACTCTTCAATATCTTCATCAATGACTTAGATGAGAGAATTGAAAGGGAACTCATCAAATTTGCAGATGACACCAAACTGGCAGGTGTAGCCAACACCCCAGAAGACAAACTCAGGATCCAAAAAGATCTTGACAAACTTGAACAATGGGCCCTATCCAACAAAATGAGTTTCAACATGGAGAAAAGTTTTACATTTAGGCAGGAAAAATCAAAAGTACAAGTACAGACTGGGCAAGACATGGCTTAAAAACAGTAACTGTGAGAGGGACCTTGGAGTCCTAGTGGACGAGCACTTAACCATGAGCCAGCAATGTGCAGCACCAGGCAAAAAAGCCAATACAATCCTGGGTTGTATAAACAGAGGCGCAGAATCAAGATCACACAAGGTATTAGTACCGCTTTATAAAACCCTAGTAAGACCACATCTGGAATACTGAGCAAATTTTGGTCACCATATCACAAAAAAGATGTTGAGAGTTTGGAAAAAATTCAAAAAAGAGCAACTAAGATGATCAAAGGCCTGGAGACTAAAACATATGGAGAACAGCTGCAGGACTTGGGTTTGGCTAGTCTAAAGAAAAGAAGAAATAGGGAAGACATGATAGCGGTATTCCAGTATTTGAGGGGCTGCCACAAAGAAGAGGGAGTCATGTTATTCACCAAAGCACCTGAGGGCAGGACAAGAAACAATGGTTCGAAACTGATCAAAGAGAGAAGCAACCTAGAATTAAGGAGAAACTTCCTGACAGTGATGACAATTAACCAGTGGAACAGTTTGCCTCCAGAAATCGTGGGCATTTCATCACTGGAGATTTTTAAGAAGAGGCTAGGCAGTCACTTGTCTGAGATGGTATAGGTTCTCCTGCTTGAGCAGAGGACTGGACTAGAAGACCTCCACGGTCCCTTCCAGCTCTATTCTATTCTAATTAGCCATCAGCCCTGAAATTCTCAAATTCCCCATTCATATTATATTTCAGAAATTAAATTACACCAAGGCCTCATAATGATAAGTTAGTACATAAAAGCCCATATCCTATAACTGCATTTTCTTATCAACCCTAAGTGATATGAAAAGCAAAGCCATTTAACTTAATTTGCATATTATATGTTTATTATATTATGTTGCTAGTAAACCTATCTATCTTTATCTTCCTCATATGTATCTTACCTTGTAGAAAAATGGAGAGCTCGCATTGCACATTCTACTACTTGATATGGGTCATTCTTTATTCTCCAATAGAAGGAAGCCATATTGTATAAAACCCAAGAAGATGAATTCTGTAAGAGGAACAATACATGTGGAAAGAAATGATGTTATTTTAAATAAATATGGCCCCAAACAGATTTAAAACATTATTTCATGTTTATAATCTTTATGTATATCAGTGGTTCTTAACCTGCGCGATATCGCCCCCCAGGGGACAATTTCATTTTTCAGGGGGGCGATGGAACAAAAAGGGGCGACGCGGGGGCGAAGGAACACAAAGGAGGCGATATGGGGGCGATGGAGCGAGAAGTTTTGGGGACACTTTTGAAACTTTTCCGTTTTTCCAATCCTTAAAGGCCAAGTTTGAGGGTCGCAACACTGTTGGGAAGTTATTTGGAAAATCGTCACTCAACGCCAACAAGGGACTCATTTGTTCCTATGAAGTATCTTTGTTAATAGCAAAATGTGGCAAATCTCACACTATCAGAGAAACGCTGATTTTACCAGCAGTGAAACAGATTGTTGCCATCATGTTGGGGCCAGCACAAGCACTAGCACGCAATCGTTCCTTTGAGCAATGACACTATATCAAAAAGAATTGATGAAATGGCTGCTGATGTGGAAGAAAGGCTTATTGACACCTTGAAAAATACAGATTTCGTGATGCAGATTGACGAGTCAATGATTCGTGAAAATGAAGCCTTGTTATTGGCTTATGTCCATTTCATCAATGGAAATGAAGAGATCAGGGAAGAACTGTTATTTGTTCGAAATTTAACCACCGACACAAAAGGTTCTTCGATATTTTAAAAGGTTGAAGAGTTTTTTAATGAGAAAAATATCTCTTTGCACAACTTCATCCCAAACTGAAAGAGCCACTGACAGATCTGAAATACGACTGTGAAGCCCAGTCACATTTTCAGAGTTATGGCTACAACGCTTTTTGGGTGAAAATGAGGAACACTTACCCAATATTGTGAGAGGAAGTTAAGTTGCTTCTTTTAGCCTTTCCTTCCACTTATTTAGTGGAGAGGGGCTTCAGCGCTGTCCAACAGATCCTTTCTAAGTCAAGGAACATGTTGAAGATCTCTGAGCATGGTGATTTAAGAATGCGATTAACAAAAATGGTTCCAGACATCAAGAAATTGGCATCAACTCACCAAGCACAGGGCAGCCATTGATGTTCTTTTTTTTTTTTGCTTTTTGTGCACGTACATTTTTTTTGTTAATAATTGCCTGAGCTTTTATTGTTGGATTTGCTTGCATTGGATTTCACGTTCCAGTTTGAGTTTTCGGCTTCGTTTTTGAATTTTTGTTGTGCTCTGTAAAACATTTTGTTTGTCTCTTTGTATTGTACTTTTTTAGCGTGCACTCCAGTTCGATATTATATTTTCTGTGTGTCTTTTTAATCCTTTTTACAGTGTGCGTGACTATATATACTTTCCTCGAATCTTAATTTAGTTTCAGAGTTTTCGTCTTGAAATTCTTAGTTCCTACATTGCAGTTTGTTCTTATGCCCTTTTTATATTTCTTTTTGCGTCTTAAATTTCAATTGCAATTGAATTTTGTTTTCAGTGGTCATTACATTTAAGTGTCTTGAATAAATAAGATAATAATGAAATACATATATCATGAAGTTTGGGAATAAAGTGATGGGTGGCACCAAAATTTTTCACAAAGTTGAGATATGGGAAAAAGACTGGAAATAAATTATTTGCATCGATATGTCCAGATGACAATTTTAAAGAAAACAAAAAGTGTTTGCATAAATTGAAGAATTATTTCCTATGTTGTGATTGAGAGGTTATATTGGGGGCGATGACAACTTCCTCATTGGCTCAAGGAGGTGATTCGTTCAAAAAGGTTAAGAACCACTGATGTATATGACCATAACTTTGATGGGAATTATTTTTTTCCTCCAAATACTTTTCAGGTATTATACTGTTGTATGTTCTGCATCAGACCTTTTAAACAGAGTAAGGAAATTTTGGGAAGCTGCACTTTGTGAGGAGACTGACAACTGCAAACTGGAGGGAACTACATCACATACACCAATACATGTTAGGCTTTGGGGGAAGGACTTATTTTATAACTGGGCTATGCCTTGTTTAAGTGTTATTCCATTCTCTTCATAAATTTCCCATCTCAAAATGATGGGAAACTGTACTGTCAATTTTCAGCAATCATGGTTAGAAGAAGCAAATAAGGTTTCAGAAAGATGAATCAGGCCTCCAGCTGCCCTGGCCTGCAAAACAGCTTGACTTTGTTCTAGATGATGCTGATTTAGACAGGACAGCAAAAGTAGTGACTGTATTAATACCTTCAAGAGACCTTCATATATGCGATGTCCTATCTCTTCTATACTTCTTCCTAATCGTCTTGATAGGTAATTCAATACAGGATCTTCTTTAGGTAGCAAGGGTGCAGAAAGATTAACTCTTTCTTGAATACCCTAGATGAAAAGAGGAAAAGTATTAGCATTTGAATTCTTAAGGTGGTTTGCCTTTTTGAAAAAACAATCCACCAAATTGTATGTTCCCTTAAACCTAATTAGACTTTATGGCATAACTGTGCATATATAATATTTCTCAAGGTGTAATAGGTTTCATTTTGAGCTGTGCAATTCTTACTAATAAAGTCATATTCTTTATAGAAAACCCAATAAACCAGGCAATACCATTCAATAGAATTTGGTTATTGCTTCACCATATTTAGCTTCCCTGCCTGTATTCTAACAAAAGATATAATAGCTTTGAAAAGGTAACTATTATAATTTGGACAGCAAATTTATTCTAGTGGTTAAAGTTCTGGACTGGCAGGGAAGGGGCGTTGTCTTACCTGAACACCTTTTCTCAGCATGATGATGGATAATCCACGGATTGGGTTTCCTGAAGTCCCTTCTACCCAATTAGACTAAGACTGAGAGATAGCCACGCCTCTTGCTGGGTCACGTTTACCCAGTTCCGACGAAGGCGAAGCAACAGACAAAGCCAGACGCATTGGTTTCCAGACTCCTGCCACAGTGCCCAATAATCAGTAAAGGGCAGGAGTGGATTATCCATCATCATGCTGAGAAAAGGCATTCAGGTAAGACAACTCCCCTTCTCCAGCATGAGGATGGATAATCCACGGATTGGGATATACCAAAGCCTGCCTGTCCCGGGGGGTGGGTGGGTAACAGACGGGGCATGTGATGCAGGAAATGACACTACCCTCTGTAATACTCTACGGCCAAAGGCAGCGCCAGCAGAGCCAAAGCTATCAATTTTATAGTGACGGATAAATGGGGAAGGCAACAACCAGGTCGCTGCCCTACAGATATCGTCAATGGGCACCTGCGTGGCCCAGGCCGCAGAGGTGGCAGCACTACGAGTAGAGTGGGCCGTGATATGTGATGGAATGGCTAAAGACTGCGATTGGTATGCTCTGGCAATACAAGCCTTAATCCACCTGGCAATAGTGGAAGAAGAAACCTTGAGCCCCATAGAGGCAGGATTGAAAGAGAAGAAAAATGCCTCTGACCTACGGAAAGAAGTAGTCCTTTTAATGTAAATGCGTAGCGCCCTGCGAACATCCAAGTCACAAGATGGACTAGGGCAGAAACTCGGCAACATCACCTCCTGTGACCGGTGAAACAAAGAGTTCACCTTAGGAATGAAGGTGGGATCCAAACGTAGGATCACGCAATCGGGGCGAAACAGGTAGAGATCCTCCCTGACTGAGAGGGCGGCCCATTCAGATATGCGCCTGGCCGAGGTCACTGCCACTAAAAAGGCCACCTTCATAGATAAGAGATTGAGATCACAGGAACGAAGTGGTTAGAAAGGCGACCCGGTAAGGCCTGCAAAACTCTCGAAAGATCCCAAGAAGGGTACGGATGAACCGTTGGAGGTCTAGTGTTAATTGCCCCCTTTATGAAGGAACAGATTACTGGATGGTGTGCAAGTGAGGAAGAGTTGTCGCAAGAAAGAACCGTGGCCAAAGCCACAACCTGTCTGATAGTACTAGGAGACAGACCCTTATCCATCCCGTCCAGTAAAAACTGTAGCAACTGAGGAACCGTGAGAGATGACAACTGGACATGATGCTTGGACATACAAGATATAAAATTCTTCCAAGTAGAGTCATAAACTTTATTAGTTGACTGGCATCTAGACGCTTGGATCATATCAATGACCCTTGGAGGATAAGCTTCCTCAATCAGACGTCTCCGCTCAATCGCCATACAGTTAATTGTAGCCATTGAGGGTCGGGATGTCGAAGAGCCCCGTGACTGAGTGCTATTCGGTCCGGGGGTATCTTCCATGGAACCGATACTGACAGGCTCATGAGATTGGCGAACCACGGGCGCCTTGGCCAATGAGGGGCTATGAGGACAATCTCCGCCTTCTCTCACAGAATCTTGCGGATGACGGCCGGAAGTAGAGGGAGCGGAGGAAAGGTGTAAAGAAGTCCCCGGGGCCACGGAATATGCAGGGCATCTACCCCCTCCGACCCTGGGGACGTAAAACGGGAGAAAAACCTTGGAAGTTGGGAGTTCGCTGCTGAGGCGAATAAGTCTAGAACCGGGTGGTCTACCCTGTGAGATATTGCTAGGAACAGTGCTGGATCCAGTCGCCACTCTGAATGATCCACCGTTGCTCTGCTGAGAGCGTCCGCCTGCTGGTTGATTGCCCCCGAGATGTGATCCGCCTTTATCGAGGACAGATTGGCCTCTGCCCAAAAGCAGAGCAGTCTGGCTTCCGTCATCAGAGAACTCGACCTGGTGCCCCCTTGATGGTTCACATGGGCTTTGGCCGCTATGTTGTCCATGAGGACGAGAACGTGCTGGCCTCTCACCTTGTGACTGAAGTGACACAATGTCAGGTGAATTGCCCTGAGTTCCAGCCAATTTATATTGTGTTTCAAATACTCCTTGGACCCTTCGGAATAGGGCGGCATAGAAATCGAATAAATAATAATAATAATAATAATAATCTCCCCTGGGCTATCTGAGACTGGAGGTGAGCCCCCCAGCCGAAGAGACTGGCGTCAGTGGTGAACACGATCTGTGATGGCTCCCTGAACTTCGAGCCCTTGTTGATGGCCTGAGAACTCCACCATCGGAGTGAACTCGATACCAGAGGGGTCAACCTCACCTGCTTGTTGGAGGATGTTATTTTTTGTCTCTGAAAGGGGAGGAGGAACCACTGAAGTGCTCTTGAATGTAGTTTGGTCCAAGGTATGATGGCAATACGGTTTGGGATTTCTGTAGGGATGAGAGACTCTCTAATACCTGTGTGAGCATGGATTGGAGTTGCTCTGGCACAATCATCTGTGACGACTCAGGACGGAGACCAGCGGCCGTGGTTGTGAACGT
This sequence comes from Bothrops alternatus, assembly GCA_034064705.1. Taxonomy (NCBI): domain Eukaryota; kingdom Metazoa; phylum Chordata; class Lepidosauria; order Squamata; family Viperidae; genus Bothrops; species Bothrops alternatus. Next base: position 13,942,676 of record JARGCV010000003.1, on the reverse strand, counting down.
GGCCGATGGAGTAGGTTGAGGATTAAGCGAGGGAGCCCCCCAGCTTGGACTAGGATTAGATGTCATGGGACTAATGGGTCAAGATTGAGACCCACCCTCCGGAGACAATGGCCTGTGAACCTGTGCAATTGTGGTTATCTGAGGGCTGAAAGGAGAAGTCTCAGATGCAGCTTGCACATGTTGTGACGGAGCTGTCTTTTGAGCCCTGGATATCTGCCTCTCTAGCGCCTGATGTCTCCTAGTGGCCTCCTTTTCCGCTGTCTTGGCACAGCAGGTAAGACCTGAAAAACCTTTCAGCACAAGTCTGAGAATGGGTTGTACCAGGTAGTAAGGACTGGAAAACCAGTATGGGCTCCTTGCAAAAGAGCTAGGCCTGAGACCCTTCAGCACAAGTCTGAGAATGGGACAAAGCTCGGACGATCAGCTGTTGTTCGGGGCTTCGGTGAGACCAGTATGTGAGCTCCTTGCCAAAAAACAACTGTGAAACACAGTATATGACAAATAGGTTCTTAGTAGGCAGAATCCAATGGGGGGAGATGTGTGAGGCTAGGAGAGCAAGCTCCCAACCTCTGCTTAAGCCTATTTACTGTTCTAGCTTAGCCTGCAACTCTCTACCTAACAAGGATTTCTAACTAAAGAAGAATTCACCAATGGTGACTGTATCTGCCTACGAGCCACGCTTCATGTCCTTCCTGGGCGAAATCAAGTCAAATCTGGGGATAAGGTCCAGGAAGGGGGCGTGGCAGCTTTGGATGACTTGATTTGATAGGGCAGGAATACAGTCATAACCCATGGGTGGATTCTCCCAGTGCTGGAGAACATTTTTTTAAAAATAAACCTGAGTCTGGAGAGAAGCACCGACGCGTCTTGTCTAGGTAAAGACTAAGACGGAACTGGGTAAACGTGACCCAGCAAGAGGCGTGGCTATCTCTCAGTCTTAGTCTAATTGGGTAGAAGGGACTTCAGGAAACCGAATCTGTGGATTATCCATTTTCATGCTGGAGAAACCTGAGTTCTAGTACTGCCTTAGTCCTGAAAGCCAGCTAGGTGACCTTAGACCAATCGCACTCTCTCAGCCCTAAGAAGGCAGTAGCAAATCACTTAAAAAAAATACTTTAAGCAAATACCATTAAGTCATTAAGTTAGGAAACTTCCAAGTCGCTGGCAGGCAGATAAGTTGCTGCTGCTGGGTTGGGATGGGAGTGAGGAGGTACAGAGGAGAGTGCACAAGGAAGTGTGAAAGAGGCACTGCATGGAAGGGTGCATGATGGGGGTTAGGGTGCGCAACAGAGTGTACAAGAGGCACAGTGCAAGTCAGAAAGAGCATGCAGGGGTGCACGACTGGCCAGCATAGTATGAGTACAGAGGGGCTGGAGGAGGTATTCAGGTGGGAGAGAGAAACTTAACCCAGCAACTTGCCATCTTCCCTGTTAGAGAATACATGTGAGAAGCTGGCAGGGAATGTCACAAAGGGTGATCATGTGATCATGGGGCACTTCAAGTGTGAACCAGTTGCCAAGAGCCCAGATTGCAATCATGTGATTGTGGGGATGCTACAATGGTTGGTACTCCGAGGAGCAGTTGTAACCATCGTTTGTTTAAAGTTGTCACAACTTCAGTTGCTAAATGAATGTTCATGGTTCGAGGCCTATCTATAGCTATTTTAAATGATCATTTGTAACCTTTCTCAAAAATATCATGAAAAGTACCCAGATGCAATCATTAATGCTGCATCTTGATAAACAATACATGGTTTTATCAAATAACTTTAAAAGCATTTTAAATATATTTACATTAGTCTGCATTTGTTTAATACATTGGATCTTTGGAGCTTTTAAAGTTGCTGCTAAAAATAAGAGTTTATGGGGTAATTATTTTTATTATGCTTGAAAATTAGTTGCCTTGGTAGGGGTGAACTGGTCTGAAATGTAATTTAGAAATCTTTCAAATGATAGATGCAGTGCATGTCTACTCAGAAGTAAGGTGCACTGACTTTAACTAGTTTAAGTGGACATAATATGACAGTCACGACAACAACTAGAAAATCTAGTTGTCCACATCAAATTATGATTTCTTTGCCAAAGTGGCAAAGATCTTAAAATATACAGATCTTAAAATATTCATACTCTCATACAGACAAACTTTTGCATGCACCTTGCTGGAATTCAGTTACTGAACTGAAATACTCATAGCAGAAATGAAATACAAGGCATAGAAAAAACATGGTATTAGGTAACTAAGTTCAGTCACATGGAACCATGATTTCAAGAAATCATGTTTCAAAGCAGAAAAACCTTAAAATGTAGGCTTATTATTCTATATGAATGCATTGCTCCTTCAATAATTCAGGAGGATATAAAGTTAACTGTATTTATGCATAGGAGTTTTTACAAGATTACAAAAACCAAGGTAAGATTGAAAATACAACACAATACAAAAAAATAGGTAGAATAGTTTTTTAAACAAAGAGAATTAAAGATCTGCAGCATCAAAACAGTTGTGATTTCTGAATTCTCTAATAACTAATAACACGACTGTAAACTTCTCAATCTGCAGTATTTAAAATACTAATATAACCAATTACTTACTCGTAAATGCTGAAATGCATGAATGCTGTACGGTAGATCTAAAATTTTAGTACATTCTGGTTCTTCTAGGTCTAGAGGTAAAGGAGACTTTGTGTCTACATAATCTTCAAGACTAAAGCATAAGAACAAATAAATAAATAACAGAGTTTTGGTGCAACAAAAAAATTACAAAATACTAATTAGGAAAAGCATTGTGGGAATACTGCCAAAAATAACTCTACTAAAACATATTTTTCTATAGCAGTCACTGTTCATTCTTCCATCTCCCAAAACAGCTGTAATTAACATGAAAACCAATTATCCAAGCAGCTTGTTACTAGCTAGGGATTGATTTAGATTCCTTCTAAATTACAGCTTTTCTACTTTTTTTTTACACAATTAGCTTTCTTAGTACCTGATGTCTTTGCTCTCTAAGGTGATATATGTGCCATCATAGAGATCCAAATCCCCCAAGGGCACCTTTGCTTTAATACAGTCAGGATCTTCTTTATTATGCCTTTGTTCCAATCCTGTATCTCTGTCTTCATTCTCCTCTATATGGATCTTCTGAGCTACTAATTGTTTCTACAAAAACAAAATAAAATAAAATAAAATAAAATGCATGGTTCAAAATACAAATATCACCAAAATACATATTCATTTTCTATGAAAATGACATGGCAATTGTCTCTTGTTCCTTAACTTCAAGGTATACAGGGATAATGCACAGTGATATTACTAGGAGTTAGTGATCTGAAACTTACTTATCTGCCTATTTTATGAGGTTGGGAATGGTTAGGATTGTAAGAGTTAAAACGGAAGTATTAAGTCTTAGGTTCACTTTAATTTTTTTTTTTGAAGAAAAAATTTGCCAAAGATAATGCTGATGAAAATTAAGATATTTTTCACCTAATCATACCATCAAAAACCAGCAATTGAATTGGCTTATTATTTTTTAAAAGTAATTTTCTGCTTATTTGATACATGTGCACAAGGAAGAACATTAAGGGTAAAAGTCATAACCCTTATTATACAACTACAGTTCAAAGAGTTCAGTTAAACTTTCAAAAAGGACATGTGTTAGCTTGGATGACCAAAGTAACATAGTAGTAAACGTACACTACTAAAAATGTAGAACTGAGGCTAAAACTTCCAGACTGAATATTTTTAAGACTACAAATTCATATTGACATACTTTTGTTTGCCAAAAAGACAATTTTGAAAATAAAATCATTATACCAATCTCACCTCCAGCTCTTTGAGGTAGTTAACAGTTGTTTCTTGTCTCATTAATATTACTAAATCATGAGGATGTTTCAGATTCATTGGTGAGTCAACCTGCAATACAATCCAAAATAACCATTGTTATGATTTCTTCCTTCAAACTGTCTTTCTTGCATTCTTCTGAATAAAGTAGTCTAGCCTACTAAATCACACTGTAGCATCTTAAGAATAATGAACACATAGACCTGTATCAAAGACTACCTATATGCTGGATTGGATTTATATGCTTGGACTTCAGAACTTAAGTTATTTAAGCTTATGTTTAAGCTTAAGGATGGTTCCTATTTGGCTGAAAAAGATATGGTGAGTTCAATTTTGACACATTTTACATTTCTAGTTAGAAAATTGGTATTAAGCACAGTTCTAGACCTAACAAAGAATTGCAATTTACATAGCATTGAGGTTCTGATACTAGGAAACACACATTCCTTCTTCTTGTATCTTTTTGTCATTGTTATAAACTAGAAAAAATAGTAACTGAACAAATAAAATGCAAAATGGTGACTGGCATGTGCTGTTGTCTAGACAAGAGAAAAAAAAAGTAAAATTCATATTCACAGATCTTTAGAGAATATTCTGGAAAGAGGGAAAATAATTTCAGGTAATGTAAACTATGGTATGATCAAATTTTCCTTAACTGACTTGTTATTTAAAAGCAAAGAAAATTGTACTGCATAAAAGAGAACACTATTCAATGGACATTGATAATAATAAAAAAATACAAACATGTGAGAGGCTCATCTAAAACAGAGATTTAAAACACTTAAAATTAGATTACATTAGTTTTAACTCCTCCTACTCTCCCCCCCCTTCGCAGTGATACTTTAGCGCCAAATGCAGCACTTATAATCAATAATAAAATGGAATCTATCTGTCACAAAAATGTGTAAGTTTCTGGTCATTGACTGGAACAAAAATATTTGTTCAGAAAGGAAACTGAATTCTTATTTGAATGTACTACAGAATAAAAGTACCATGCAAAATGTTTCAAATTAAAATATTTAGTGTTAGAACCATCCTGTTTCTCCAGGTAGAAAAAAATCCAGATATTTTTTTAATTTTAAGAGATGAAACAGGTGCACTAAAATTCTGCAAAGGTTCTGGCTCCTACTTACTGATTAATATCTTCCCCAAAGCCAGAACTTTGGGTCTACCCAGTCCAGAGGTGCTCAGAGAGCTGCAAAAATAGAGCTGCATGCAGTTCCTTGGCTGCAGATTGTGCACCTTTATTACAAATATTCAGAGGTAAATTCCATTAAAAATAAAAAAAAATACTACAATGGATTCAAAAGCTTTAACTGTGTGAGAAATTAAATGTTCAGGAAGAATTAACGGGTACACTTGACAGAGAGAAAAAAAGTTTAGTTTCAGAAGCATCTAATTTCTGATTTTTTTTTAATGTCACTAAAAATTCTGCAAGTTGTGCATTTAAATTATGGTACATTGTTTTTTCCAAGTGATTAACACTTCAGAGACAGAACAATTTTTTTACCCAACAAGATTAAAAATGGAAGAAAAAAGTTTCCATCCCCAAATGAAAGCATGGTTTGGGAACAAACAACACATGGATTAAATTTAAGTGAAGGGAATACAACTTCAGCTGCAGCACCTTCCTACTGCTTTTTTAACAAGTGAGCTGCCCAAGGTCCTGAAGGAACAGCGTGAAGGTCTTTTGGTAATGCATATTTAGAAGGGGAAACATTTCATGAGTATAAACTGATTGTTCACATGAAGAGACTCAACTACTTTAACATGATAGATAGTGTAGCTGAGGGAGAAAAATATGAGGCAAAAAAAATTAAGCTATGGAACAAGGAATTGATATAGATTTCCACAGAGAACGAGGGAGGGAAACTAGTCTGTGCTTCAAGTAGTTATCAGCATTTATTTTTATTTATTTATTTATTGAACTTATATGCCGCCCTTCTCCCAAGACTCAGGGCGGCTCACAACAAGAATACAAGTACAAAAAACATAAAACAATTAAAATTACAAATTTACAATATAAAACTAAGTAATTTATTTCACTCATACCACACACAGTCACAGTCAAAGGCCCAGGGGCAGAGTGCAGCTCACACGCCCCAAACCTGTCTGCATAAATGAGTTTTCAGCAGTTTTCGGAAAGCTAGGAGGGAGGAAGCAGTACAAACCTCCGAGGGAAGCTGGTTCCAGAGGGCTGGGGCAGCAACAGAGAAGGCCCTAATCCTAGGCCCTGCCAGATGACATTGTCTAACAGAGGGGACCCGTAGGAGGCCAACCCTATGTGCCCTAACCGGTCGCTGGGATTCATGAGGCAGAAGACGGTCCCGCATACTTTATTAGCACACTTTCAGCTAACCCAGGGGTGTCAAACTCACAACGTCACGTGATGTGTTGCGGCTTTTTTGCTATTGCTGGCAATGGGGTAGGCGCAGTTTTGCTATGATGCATCTGGCCTGCGGGCTGGCAGTTTGACACCCCTGAACTAATCCAACAGTCTCCCTCAAAATCATATATTTGTAGCATTAAAGTGGTATACATTTCATGTAACTTTTTTCCTAGATTTTCTTTTGTATTAAATAAATCCATATTTTATTGAGTCTTCAGAATTTTACACGTATCATCCTTACTCTCAATTCCATTTACATACTATAAATTATATAAAAATATGATTTCTTTTCCAAAATGTTGTATTAAATAGCAGTAACTTAGCCTTAAACTACAGTTGATACCTTTCAATGGATATTGGATATTGTATTCACCGAAATTCAAAAACTTGTGCAAATACCTATTTTTCAAAAGAGCTATATATTGCAATATTATTTTTAAGGCATTTAGAATTCAGATAAAAACAGAATCGTTAGCTATTGAAATTATAGCAGTGATATTAGTATTTTCTTCTTAGGTAACTTTCACTTTTATATATGATGAAGAAATAAGTAGTTGCACAGCTTTAAAGGCTGCTCATTTTCTTACTACTTTAATTAACTCCATTGCTAGTACTGTAGCTATTTCTATGCCATATTAAGCTTATGATCTATTCTATGCTTAATTAGAACAAAAATCTAATTCAGGGTGTGTATAATTTAATACATTTAACTTTGTATTTTCAAAATACCACAAGTCCAATTCAGCCATATTCCTAACTGAATATTAGGACAAGGTAATAAAATAGAGCAAATAAAAAATTGAACTGTACCATACTAAATGGAGTACAAAACCCTTTCTTCCCTTAATAAAAACAGTTTAAAGGATTAGGATTATAATAGTGTACCCTCTTTTTAAGACTATGTTGTGTACATGTTAAAAAAAAACCCTGGACATCAGTATAAATTCAAATTATTAACAGGTAATTTCTTCCATCCCGATTCTGGAAAAGGCCATCAGAAGATCAAATATAAATCTAAATACTAAGAGACAATTTGGGTTTTTTTTTGAAGTGCATCATTCTGCTGATTTTACATTTAAAGAAATTTTAATATGTTTTTTGAAAAGATCTAATCTTAATTAAAACTATAAATTACTGGATGCCTAGCATATCTCTAAGGACACACTTTAAGGGTAATCCTTATCTTATTAACTTTATCAATATTCTAAAAGCTATATTAATTAAGTCAAGTGTTGTTTTCCCAACATATTACTCAAATTATAGTTAAATAATATTTTTTTTTTTGCTTTCCTGACAGTATCATCCTGCTTTTATGTTCCTGAAAACAAGGAAAACATGAATTCTTTTTCCAACTTAGACATGGAAGCCTAAGACTGGGTAAACTTGGGTGGGGCACTTTCTCTCAGTCCAACCTCTGCCTCACAGGTCTGTTCTTGTGGGAATATAACACGAGGAAGCACCACTTATATATGTTGTCGCTTTGAGTTATTCATATAAAATAAAGGCAGGATAAAATTAATCTTAAAAAATATGTAGTGTCTAGTCATATTTTTTGAATTGTCTAATTAGGGTCTTCTAAGATCAGAAAGCTGGCATCTACTTACCTGATCTATTTGACCAATCCCATATTCATGGACAAGTAAGTAGGAATGCATTTCCCGTATCTCATATCGTCTCCCATTATTTCCAGAGAAACCCAGAGAGACTGTAAGTTTAGAAAGATAAAACCTAAGACCCTTGGGCTTGTAGAAGCCCAAGCAGGATAAACGTCTTGCAAATTGAAGGTAAATCTTCCTTTTCACAGCTGCCTGTTGTCTGGAGAAATAAATGTGGTGTGAGTGTGTGCCATGTAGTTGCTTCTGTTGTAGGATAAAGATTTCAGAAGAGAACTTAAAAAAAAGAGGTAGGTTGAAATATGTTTTTATTTTTGTCAAGACAGAGTTTCAGGTAAACTCAAGTAAACCTTCATGAAGTCTTAGCTCTCCCTAAATCAAAAGTAATTCTTAAACAAACAAACAACAACAAAACACTCTATGCAGGAAACAGGACATGTACTGCTTCGGAGGACAGCATACAATCTGATCAGCGAATGCTGGTTGCAAACATCTCCTGAGAGAAGCCAACCTTCTTTCATCAATGTATGTTCCTTTGAAATTTGCAATAAGCCAGAAAAACTCTGAAGAAAGGTTTCAAAAACTTTTCCCTCAACTCCAGCAAGCCTTTGATCCTTATACTTCCTAGTCAAATACAAAATAAAGCTCCACCCCTTTGGTCTGGCTGTAACACCCTGAAGCCAACAAAGTCTGCCAACACATTTATTGTGGAGGAGACTGATGATTATGTTTTTCCTTACCAGGGTTCTTAATGAACTGAAATTACTCAAGAGCTACAGTTCAAAATTACTACACAGCATTGTAGTCTCAGTCCAGAACGGTCAAGAAAAGTTATCTCAATGTTCTATGAGGCTGTGGGTATACCCTTTGGGTCCTTTTTATTATCTTTGGTTTAGATCCAGGCTGACAGACAACTTTTTGAATATTCCCTTCCATCTTCATATAAAATTCTGTTTCTTCTTTTAAAGTTTTATTAGTTTATAATATACAATGGAAATACAAAAGCAGATAGCGGAAAAGATGGGAAGGGAAAGGGAAGTAGAGAAGTGAGGTAAGGGAGAAAAAAAAGAAAAGGTATTGACTTCTGACTTGTGCAACTTCAAACTTCAAATTCTGTTTCCAAATTGGACCGTCCCTAGTTTTTACTTAAATTCTAAAGGAAGATGTGCCCCTGCCTTTTTTTTAAAAAAGTGGATTGCAGTTTGAGTTAACTTTCAAGTTAAAATTAATAGCATTTCTTGTATATTTGCCATTCTCTAAAAAAAATGCTTGAATACTTTTATCCCATGTGCTTTAAAATATCAGCAAAAATTCTTTTCACTGGAAAGTAACATAAGTACAATGATTGGAGTTACTGATAAGCAAGTAGGAAAGCTGTAACCAAAATATAAATTAAATTTCTGACTTTCTATATTCAACCATGAATTTTAAAAGTAACTAAACTTTGCAAGTTTAAATATGCCACTCATTATGTATAATTAAACAGATTTCATCTATCCCAGTCTTTGAGTTCCAGAATTACTGAGCAATTATGGCTTTTGCTGAGAATTTTGGAAAATAGTCCACTAATGAACAGAAAGATTGGATTTAGAAAAGTTGCAGTGTAATATATAAAAGAAAACAACAACCAAAGATTTATAAGTCTAAAAAAAGAAAAGAAAAAGAAAACAACTGAATTCAGACATAAAAGGAACAGAAGAAAAATAGATGAAAAATCTCTAATAATTTTATACAATAAGATATTTTGATAGCTCGCTGTGGGCGCTGAAAGAAAATGGCTGCCATGGAAAAGCTTGTCGATTCACAAACTAAATGCAGCAATGGGCAAAACTGTTTCCTGTGACCTTGTCTGGCTTTGATAAAATTAAACAGGATCAGATTTGTACTATTTGGATGGAAGATTGTAATAAAATACTAGATCTATATCAAAAATTAAATCCTATAACAATATAATAGCATTATATCATTGTAAAGAAAATATATGTGCAGTTACTAGGAGCTGAGTTCAACTTAACAGTGTTTACATTCACTCTCTAGCTCCCAGCTTATCCTTGTTATTATTCAGTGTAAGGTGTGAGGACATTACAAACAAACAATGAAATGCTACTATCTATCAATATTACAGAGAAGAGCAACAAAGATTATTAGGGGACTGGAGGCTAAAACATATAAGGAACGGCTGCTGGAATTGGGTATGTCTAGTTTAATGAAGAGAAGGACGAGGGGGGACATGATAGCTGTGTTCCAATATCTCAGGGGCTGCCACAAAGAAGAGGGAGTCAAGCTATTTTCCAAAGCACCTGAAGGCAGGACAAGAAGCAATGGATGGAAACTAATCAAGGAGAGAAGCAACCTAGAACTAAGGAGAAACTTCCTGAGAGTTAGAACAATTAACCAGTGGAACAACCTGCCTCCAGAAGTGGTGAATGCTCCAACACTGGAAATTTTAAAGAAGAGACTGGACAGCCATTTGTCCGAAATGGTATAGGGCAGGGGTTCTCAACCTTGGCAACTTTAAAACTTGTGGACTTCAACTCCCAGAATTCCTCAGCCAGCTTTGCTGGCTGAGGAATTCTGGGAGTTGAAGTCCACAAGTCTTAAAGTTGCCAAGGTTGAGAACCCCTGGTATAGGGTTTCCTGCCTGAGCAACTCCTCCCTTCCAACTTTATTATTATTATTATTGCCTTCTAATGCCTTTTCAGTATAATTATAAATTTTATTTAAAATTAAATTCATCTGAATAGGGAACAGGTGATGAATCCCCAAAATGTCCATAAACATATTAATGCCTAGAAACACCACAATGAAAAACCTAGGTATGAGCACTCCTTCATTGGCCAATGATTGCCTCTGCTGGCAAACACTCAACATGTGAAGAAGGGAGAAAAGTAATGCCATTACTTGTTATATTATATAATCTAGTTATCTGCATCAGATAATTGTGGTGGCCCAGTGGTTAGAATGCAGTATTGCAGGCTATTTCTGCTACCTGCCGGCTGTCTGCAATTTGGTGGTTCAATTCTCACCTGTTCAAGGTTGACTCAGCCTTCCGTCCTTCAGAGGTTGGTAAAATGAGGACCCAGACTGTTGGGGGCAATATGCTGACTCTGTAAACGGCTTAGAGAGGGCTGTAAAGTGGTATATAAATCTAAGTGCTATTGCTATCAATGAAATACAGTTATCCATGCGTATCATCATTTATATATTATCTAATAATTGCTTAATGAAATGCAATTTTAAAAATTTCATAAGAGGCAGATTTCTCCATAATGAATGATCAGTGTGTTTCGCTGTAAAAAGAAAATATTCAGTGATCTGGACTAAATACTGGGTCCCTTGTATTTTCTCCTGCACAAACTGATTAATTAAGGCAACACTTTTTAAATGCATTTTTTCTTAAGGTGGGAGCTACCTAATATGAAATATGAATTAGACCACCAGCTATAACTCTATTAACTCAACAGCTAATTTATACTTTCTAATTTAGGAACTGGAATAATTTGTTTATTCTTTTGTATTATTGGATCTGAGCTAAGCCTCCTCCCCCCCAAAATAGGTAGCAGAGGGTGAGAAAATGGAAACATGGGAGAAAAAGAAAATTTTCATAATTATTGATCATAGGATTGGCCCATTACAAGACTAAATACATTTCTCATTTTTTTTTAAAAAAAAACCTGCAGTACATGTGCAGTATGACAAAAAGAAACAGGGACGTTAGGGAATAAATATATGTTACAGATCATTTCCTGTTAAGGACTAAATGCTATTTGATGGTTATATCTGCACAATTATTGATTGAATTTATTTTAAAAACAACAAAGCAATCTAGTTTGGTGCAACTATAATGTAAACACCAAAGTGTATTGTTCTGTCCCTGCACAGCAAAATGGGACTTTGTACTCTTGAAACTCTTAAGATCTCTATCTTTTACTGAATGGTAGGCACTAAACAGCAAATGGAATGAAAACGTCAAACATAAAGCTGACGATGCTGTCCACTGAATCATATGAAACAATTAAAGGAGATCTGAGAAAATACAGTGCTCAACCTAATTACCTAATTCTATGTATCAGAAATTATTCTTGAACTTACAAGATTTTTAAGAAACGATGAATTAAAATGACTTTTGCAAAGAGATGTCATGCTTGTATTAGATTACATAGGCATTTGATTCATTGCAATGAAAACAGAAAGCAGCATTTGAAACTTTATTCTCCACCAACAGCTTTTCATTGCCATATATAGGCAGGAAAATAAGAGATGTAGACTTTGTGAAGAGTGTAGCTTTTCTCCGGGATAATTTTATCATTAAAATGGAGGACAGTTGAGATTCACTGAGAATATAGTAATGCTTAATTTACCCTCCCCTATCAGTTATTTTTTAATGTAAAAATAGTGTTTTAGTTAAGGCCTTCAAATAATAATAAATAATAAAACAGTACAGCAAACAATAAAAATGCATAATAAGCAAGCAGTAAAATTTCCTAGATGTTTTTTTTCTTTCAATGTTAGCTTGCAATTTCTAAAGATTTGCCGTTGTTATTAGCTAGTCTAATTCAGCAAAAAAGACTGAAAAACTCTGCAAAGATGTTATTTGAATGGGCAATAAAATGGCAGTTGTGGGTACCAAGTACACAAGAGTACCAAGGAAAAATACTTAGCTTTAGCATTTCTTCCTTTGAAAGCATTACCTCAAGAGAGAATGGAAAACAATTGAAACCAATCAAATCATTAGGAGACATGCCACACATAAAAGCAAATTATTAAGGGTTCGGAGTTTTCTAATATGGAAAACTTACAACATTTTTGTATTTACGAAAAAAAAAGCAGTTAAACAGGAACACATGAAATAAAATGATGTCGTGTTTTCACTCCCTCTGTCCCCCGTATCTCAATGGCCAAACAGGATCTTCACGCGTACAGGCAGCCTATCTCGGACAACCCTATGCAGGAGAAGAGATGCGCGTTGATTTAATCCTTCCCTCGCCTGTGAATTCACACTGGCCCGTGTGGGGAAAACACCGGACGCCCTACTTGGTGGTGGATCCAGCCAAACTGTTAACCGAAAAGCCAGGCAAGCCTTTCTTTTCGAAAACCGAAACGAAGAAAATACCCTCCAGCGTAATTCGAATCGCAAAGGGAGAAAAGTTTCGGATCGGAACTCTCTCGTCAGGTTCAGCCGTCCTTCTGAAAGGACAAGCCCTACCTACCTACTTACCTACCGGCAACTCTCGAGGGAAGCTGATCCGGCTATGCTTTTCCTACCTAGAAGCCCGCGCAAGCCCTCGGCTCTTCCCACCAGCCCGGGAAAAACTGCGGAAAGGGAGAAATATTTTCACAGGGACGTTCTTCGTGTCGACCTGAAAACCCCACCCTCACCTGCTGTTGGATCTTGCCATCTTCGGTGACCACCCAGTGCGTGGTGGCAGCGCCTGGACGAGGCGCCAAGCCCAGCAGCAAATACAGGCCGAAGAACGAGCGCACGGAGGCGCACGCCAGCCTTCGGCCATTCCATCCGGACGCTCCTGCTGCCACCGCCATCTTCCGCAACCTTAGCCTGCCCGCCTTACCCGGAACCGGAAGCACGTAACTCGCCATTTTGGAGACGAAAGTGCGTCTGAATCTATTGCTCTAGTAGTCTATCATAAGAAGAGAGAGAGGGGTTGTTTTTTTTTTTTTGAAAAAAGGAAGAGTTCGAACAACGCGAAATTGGGGGAAGTGGACCTGTCTGTGTGTAGGTGTACACCATCTTTGACGTGGAAATGAAAAAGTGCGGCGCGAGGGCTCCGTATATTTTGTAGACTGGCGGTAGGAAGGCGACTCTTCCAATATTTTTTAACTCTATACGAGTAATTGGAGGCGGGGAGAAGAATGTGGCAAAAGAGGGCGTTGGCTCCAGGGAGAAGGCGCGGCGTGTTGCTTGTTTTCGTCGCCCGTCCTGCGGTTCCACGTGCAGCTCGGCGGCAGCAGCAGCAGCAGCCAATCGCGAGCTCTGTGGCGCCGTCAGCCGAACGAGGGCCACGCCTCTTTTGTTGGCAGGGGAAGTTACTCTGGCGTTGCACCTGTCCCACAGCGCTTGAAAACGCACCGTCACTGTTGTCTCAGCCAGGGAGTTGGTCTCGTTTCGGACTGCAAGTGATTTATTTGGACAGCTGCCTGAAAAAAACGCTATAAAGGATTGTTTTGGAAACTGGAAGCCTGCCCAATTCCTGTTCTCAATTTTTGTGGAGGAATGTTTCCCCCCCCCCTTTCTACTTACTGCTTTGTATCCTGACTGGTTGTTATCCAAGTTTTAATCGCTTTTGTTCAGATTTAAATAGAAATACTTTTCAGCGTATTTTTTTTTTGTTTCTGATGTCCTATTAGCGTTTGACCACAGGAGCCAATGAAAAACCCAGTTGAAGCGATATTGGTCCATCCGTGACACACTATTAACTAGCTCGTCAACTAAATTGTGTGAAGGAAATAATCAGTTGCTTCTACTTGTCAGTTAGAAATCCACGAATCTGCCAAGAATTAACTTTGTATTAAGGTGCCGTTTTTTCCTAGCTTTATTCAGAATAGAGGTGGGAAATGTGTTATCCTAATAACAAAAGCAGAAACATCCTGGCATGCTTGTTTCTGAATAAATTGTATTTTTACATGGTCACATATCCATAAGAAACCCTAAAGTTGGTGATATTTATACTATTCTGAAAATGCAGAGAACAAATGCTTTATAATTGTTCTACACCTTTTATCAGTATCATTAAAAAATAAACAGCCACAAATCACTAACAAAATTACAAAATGGATTTATTGCAAAAGAATAAAAGAAATTTTACAAATAAAAAGTGGTTAAAGGGTGTCTCCAAAATAATTCACTGCATTTTTAACACAAATGAGAGCTATTTCTAATTGACAATTTGCACATTATTTCCGAGAACTATATTGTCAACCTATTACTCAACAGATCCCCCTCCCAAAACTACATGTAGCAAAAGTGGTTAAACTTCTGTAAAAGCTAGGTTTCTAAAAATTGACAGTCCAAGTAAGCAATATAATGAATTAATAGAAAATGTTTCAAAATCTAATCCATTATTTGTAGTTTGAACTGGTCAGTTTTTAGTATAATAGCTTAATGGGAGACATAAATTACCCCTCCAAATTAGAATCTTTTTTTCAATCCAACTTGGAAATTTTAAAATCACTTTCTTTATAACATTGAGTACAACAAATGTAGAGCAGACCCTTAACTTGAATCTTTTTGCTCAACACCTCTATATCAGAAAAGAATGAATGAGCCATCAGAACCTAAAGAAATCTGTAGTTACCAAGAAATGAATCTCTGTCCATTTTATAAACTAATTTTAGCTAATACACATTACAAGTTGACAGAAATGCCTATGTACAAATATTTGACTTTGTTATGCATTCCAAAACTGTAAAAAGAGCTTGGGTCTAAGGTAAGAAATCTTTAAATCCAGTTGTAGTTGGATTGATTTCAATGTTTTTACTCCTTTCTGACATTTATACTGACCTCTGCATCTTATAATGTTCAGTCCAAAAACAAAACTGGGAAAAATTCTCAAAGGTTAAATGTTAAACACTGAAGAAATTGCATCTGATACAGTACAGTGTTTTAAATAAAAGGTTTGAAGATGTCTACCATAGGAGCTTTTTATTTTGTAAGAATGACCAAGATATTATAAGGGTTTTTTTTAACTAAAGTACAACTAGGTTGTTGCAATTTTATTTATTTTAAAACAGTCATTTAACTGTCTTCAAAAGAAATAGCTGCTCAAGGCCCCCCAAAAATATATATCTTAATTTAAGGAGTCAGGTTACTGCTTAGTTACCTTAATATCTGATTAATCTTCCCTGGACTGAATTTCTAGCATTTTAGTTTTCACTGGAATTTTATGACACATACTTGTGTCTGCATGGACACATTTGTACAGAACTTTTAAAAATCCATTTGCAACACATACATTATATAACCATATATGGAGAAGAGCAAGATGTACAGTAATGTTAAAATTAACACGTTTCTCCAGAAAATGATTGGATTGGTTTAAGATAACATCACATATTATCTTGCTGCATACTTTAAAAATAAAAGAATTCAGTCAACGAACCATGCCATTGGTGGTTTATAGTACTTCTCTTTTGCAATATAATTCTTTCCGATGTGGAAATATGATTCAGTTTGAAGAGAAGTTCTTATTGATTTCAATTATAACATTTCCATCCATTATCTAGTATTTTATTATTATACAGAGTCCACTTTCTATTATAAGCCACATTTATAGATGAATGTAACATCTGTACGGAAGCAGCTTCAGCTTGAACACCCATGCTTTTTCCTGAATAAATCTTGAAGACGCTTTAAAAACAAACACAAACTTAAAATACCAGCTGTTAAACATCCAAAAATACAGTTGTTGTTTCACTGAGAGTCTATTGTCCATTAGAAAAGTATATCATACATACAAAGGTGTAAGAACATTTAAACCAGTCTTTTGCAGAAGGCAGTCTTTTAGACAACGTAGCCTCCTACAGACAATCCTTCAAACTTTAAAGATGCTTTAGCCATACAGTAATGGCTTTGGAAATGCTTTCAGTAGATTCTTCCACGACTGCGATTACCACGTCCACCCCATCCTCTTCCTCGTCCACCACGGAAACCACCTCTATGCTCTGAAATCAAAGAAAATAAAAAGTTATGTCCCCAGTGCATTTAAACTCTTTGACATAGAATAGCAGTTATTACTTGTTTTCTCTTTTAATTTTTAAAATTTATATACCATATTTAGGAACCACCCATCTTCCTAAGAGAGCAACTTAAATAATATCCAATTTAATCCAAAACAAGTAGCACTATGCACAGCTCATTTCTACATGAGTGTCTTTTTGCTGGAAACTTGAAGTAAAAGCTGGTTTCTGGCAAAAAACATAAATTACAACCACATGATGGTGGAATGTTGTAAATAATTGTAAATGTGAGCTTGACTGCCAAGGTCCCAAAATGCAGTCACATGAGGGGGGCGGTGGCAAACAGTCATTAAGCAACTGGTTGTAAATTGAGGACTATACCAATAATTTCCTAAATTACATAATACAAATACATAGTAATATCTTGTCTTAGACTTTTAACATTTAAAATGAAATATTAGAATGCCTTCAAAAGCTAAGAACACAAACCCAATCTTGAAAAGGATATAAAGGAAAAAAGGCTGATAGAATTGTAATAGTGCTACCTTATAAAACTCACCATATGAAAAGTTGCCCAGGTTACTACTGTATTTCCCACTGGGTGGATTGTAAATCTGCCTTGCATCTCTTTTGGGGCCAGCTTGGGACTTTTTTGCTGGTAAGTCTGAAGATGTATCTTCACTGGCCCGTTTTTGCCTTTAAAAAAAAAAGTCAGTGCCAATATAATTAGAAGACAAGTAAAAATTCAAAGGTTCTTAATATTCAGTTTGGGAATATATAAATGACAGTGAAAAAATATTTTTCCCTGTTCAATCATATTTGATTCTTTGTGTTTGCCTAGACAAATCCCTAAAGTTTTCTTGGCAAAGTAGTTCCATTAAACGATTTGCCATTGCCACCTTCCTAAGGCTGAGAGAAAGTGACTAAATTACCAGATATTTTTGGAAAGAAAATTATTTTAGAAGATGCAAAATCAATACAGTAGCATGGTTACTTAAAATAAAAGGCAGATATGGTATAATTAATGTTTCTTCTATAATACAAAACAGTTAAATTTTAATTAATAGCATTATTTTCTTTTTTAAAAAAATAAACTTGGGAATAGAATTGTCTTTGGCAGACAAACTGTTTCTACAGAAGCCCTTGAAAAATGGACCAAAATCTGAATGCATGGTTTGAACATTTGCGGGATCTTTTTAAGTTTTAAGTATGGGAAAGGCAGCTTGCTTCCTACAGATCTCCATAGCCCGTAATTCGAATCTCCTAGAAGATTTGAACACTTTTGTTCCTACCCAGCAACATCACAAAGACAGAGGCTGCCCTCCCATCAGGTTGCAATGTTGCATTTACAAGCTGCTACCCTTATGTTACACCAACACATTTACAGTCTCATGGGCTGAACAAAAATTAATTGCACAAAAATTAATTCATTTCACCATATTTTGGTAAGTCCTTATCTCTGCTCATCAAAAGCGTAATGAAAGAGAGTAAGATTCCCTGGACTGTAAAGAAAAGATAGGAACATTCACTGTTATCTCACCCAACTTCAGACTTCTGTACAGGTTTCCAGGAGAGCGTAACTGTACTCTTATATGAAGGAGGAATGTGGAAAAGATCCTAGAGGGAAAATGCGAAGAAGTCTTTTGAATTTTCTGAAATCACATTTCTTGGACTATGAAAACCTTTTCTAGAAAAGTCTAATTTTGAAAAGAAGCACATTTCATTTCTGAAGGTTTCATATATTTCAGAATGATGAAAATGTCTCTATCTCAAAAAAAAATGTAACAATCTCGTTTTCTCCTTATGTTGTTTTTAAAGACACAAACATTACATTTGACACAGGTTTCACATATTGCTCAAATAGAAGAACATAATGACAAAGTAGACGTTAATATTTTTATCCCACAATTTAACTTACCTTAATTAAAACGTTGATGTTGTTTGTTATTTTTAGTGCAACCACTTTAATTTTGTTCTGCAAAAAAAAAAATTGGACTATTTATTAAACGATACACCTATATGATTTAAACATCAAAATACCCTCTGCCATTTTCCCCAATCCAATTTTTGGCACTGAAGGTAGTTATTTCTCAATAGGAATACTATACTTTATTCTAGTTGGAAGCTTTCATGTTCACACAAACCTTGACAAACCATGTTAATAATCTGCAACTAACATACAATTATGTTATGGCTATCTACAAAATTTATTGTACTAAGAAATTGCTACTTACAACCTTTATAGTAATTGTTTTCCAATTTCTTGAAATGATAAAACTAAGTAAACAACACACTGCTGTACTCTGGAAGGTCCTCCACAGATGCTATGACAGTAAAATCAACGAAATTGCCTCCTTCCGTCTCCAAGAGTACCTAACCTGGATAATCCTGTTCTGTTCAATTCACAGTTCAATTGTGTATTTATTTATTTAATTTATATGCCACCCATCTTACTATCTTGAGTAACTCTTTTATCAATGAAAGTCAGGCTTCTGATCTGCATCAATGTTCTTGGCCAGACTTTATAACACATCTTATTACACTGAAGATTCTCTAAGAAGTAGAGACTTTTGGAATACTTTTGCAAACAGAAAAATTCACACACTAATGTTAAGAACAAGTCGCTGTTATTATGTGTATACATTGTATCTTTTATAATGTTATGAGCTTACAAACTGCTGATCCAGATAAAACAACAAGGAATTCAAAAACTTGAAAGTATTTGTCAGGTCTTAGAATGCACAGTGACATGAAAACTGAACCATTAACTAAACTCACTTAAGGACAACGTTTTCAAAGACTTACCTCTTCTGTCTTTAGTGCTTCTCCTGTTTTGCCTTGGAGTGCCAAACGAAGTTGTCGGATATAAACCTGAAGTCCTCTAGCAAAATACTGTAATCTAGAAGAGAGAAACATTTAATATAAAACTGTGCAGGACTATATAGTGAAACCAACAGTCTTCTTAATCTTAGGAAAGAATAACAAACTTGACCACCTAAAAAGAAATCTGTATTGCCTGTCAGAAAAACTTCTAAGCACCAAAGTTGTAGGAGTAAGGAACATGTACAAAGGTACAAATGTATGCAACATTTTAAACAATAAAGTTTTATTATAATTCAATGCTTTTCAATAATAGAATTAGCTGATTAAAAGTAGAACGTTATGAATAATAGTGCAGCTGCTTACTGTTTTACCCTAAAAGTATCTTAGCATTAATTCTAAAATTCTAAAGTTTTGCTACATACTGGATGGACAATCAAGGATGACTGCAATCATCATGGGAACTTGGATAAAGTATTTTTATTTGTCTTTGTCTAATACAATTTTGCCGGCAGGCCTGGGGCAGCTAACACCTTGCCCCTAGCCAGTGTATGTTTCTGTGTATGTTTGTGGAGTGATTGGTTTCTTTTAGCTCAAGGGTTTTTTATAGATATGTGTTTATTGTAATTTCTATCATGCTGTGAGCCGCCCTGAGTTCTTTGGAATAGGGCGGCATAGAAATTAAATAAATAATAATAATAATAAATAATAATAAATACTGGAAAGGAACAGCTGGAACTAACCATTAGGATCCTTTGATTAGGACTTGGCAGTAAATCACAAATTTCCACAACAAACATGTACTTAATTCACCATCTGGCAAAAGTCTCAATCTACTCAGCTAATTTGCAGACACTGACTCAGCTAAATCAGAACATTTATTGGAAACAAGAATAAACCAAATGAAACAGTTGACCGCTAACTAACTAACAATATGATTGTGCAAGTGCCGTTTCTATCCATGATAAAGCAAACCCATAGATTTTTCTTTCTGCTTTTCCCAAAATTTATCATATTATTAAATTCACAACTTATACTGTTTAACTTGAAATGTAAAAAGTCACTAAGACAGTAACGGAACTTTAATGGTAATGGGGCAATAATAGCATTCTCAGCATTCCAGAAACATTACTGTGTCATTGAGAAACCTACAAAAATGCTATTTAACAGCAACTTTGACATCGTATCTTCTTCACCTGCTGGCTATACAATTTCTTTATGTGGAGACAAAGACCAAGACTTTATGTCAAAAAGTCCACTATATTTCCATTAATTTTGCCTGCTGTTAATAAAAGCAGCATTAGGTTTAGGAACTAGGTTTAGGAAGACAGTCCTCATGCATTATTCCAGAACACTTAAACTGCAGTACAATTTTGACTTAAAATGTTGTGGGACATAAACATACAATATTTTGTAGTAAATCTATTGGGTATCCCTTTGGGTTTGCTAAGTATTTAATGGATGCTAAATGGAACAAATGTATTTTTTTCACAACAAGAAATTGTATTTCATTTGTATTGTTTAGAACCCAAACATTTAGCAGCAGCTGTGCCAATTAGAAAGCCAAACCTAGAATGCGTGATAATTAATTGTTAAGATAAATAAAATCAATACTCAAGCTTAGTGGTGAAAAAGCTACTAGAATAATCTTAACCACAATCACATGAATTTTCTCTCAGAACTCAATAGCATTTCTTCACAGGTAAAATCACAACACTTCTTCAGAAGACGCCATTAAATCAATTATATATAAAATTGTAATTTGTAGTTCTGGGCTAAATACTGTACTTACTGTAGCACAGAAAAACCTTTCTCTTTCTACCTTTCCCTTTCAAATATTTGACCATTGTTTTATGAATACAAATAATAACTTGTTTGCAGCACAGAAAAACAATACTCCATATTTCTAACCTGGACATATTATTCTTATTCTAATAAACCTGAATAGTACTACCTGATTTTAAAATCTTTCACTTTATCTGTGTTCAACTTTGCTGTTAGGAAATCTGTAAGTTTTCGTCCTAGTTGATGAAAGCTATATAATAAGCATTCCACATAGCTAAATTGTAGTTTAGGCTCTTCATTGCCTGCATTCTCCCCATTCTCTGCTTCTTCTGGAGGAAGTGGCATATATTCCTGACAAGTAGAAATATAAGTTATAAGTTATAGCATTTATTTTCAGCTTATAGTTCTCATGTATTTCAAAATTCTAGAAATTATATACAATGAGCTATTTCCAACATTATCTGACATTTTCATTTGTAAATTGAGCTTTCTGTTGTTTTCTTCCATTCTTCCACAGAAGAGCACAAAACAAATCTAACTTCAAAAAAACAAACAAACAGATTTTGGGATACACAAATGCATGAGTTTATCCTACTGGGAGAATAGCACTGGTCAAAACAACAACACTCTGCAATCTATTTGAATGTTCTGTTAAGCAATAATCTATAAGGTTGCTATGGTAATAAAGAATTTCATTCCACCATCCTTGTATAATAACTGGCAGCATTTTTCCTAGTAGTTTAAGTAGTCTTCCCTACTTGTCTACTTTGGTCACCGTGTTATCTCCATGGACTGCTACCCTTTAGTATAAAAGTGAGCCCTCCAAACTGCCAATCATTTACTTTTTAGATCAGGGGTTCTCAACCTTGGCAACTTTAAGACTTGTGGGCTGAGGAATTCTGGGAATTGAAGTCCACAAGTCTTAAAGTTGCCAAGGTTGAGAACCCGTTTTAGATGCTGCCCTATCACAGAGAACTGAAATTCAGAATGTTTAGCATTTCTACGTGTGTGTGTGTATGACTTATGATCACAATTGAGCCCAAATTTTTTGTTAAGTGAGACATTTGTTAAGTGAGTTTTGCCCCCCATTTTATAACCTTTCTTGCCACAGTTGTTAAGTGAATCACTGCAGTTGATAAGTTAATAGCCCAGTTGTTAAGTGCATCTGACTTCCCCACTGACTTTGCTTGTCAAAAGGGGATCACATGACTTTTGGACATAGTAATGGTCATAAATATGAACCAATTGCTAAGTGTCTGAATTTTGATCACATGGTCATGGGAATGCTGCATAACTGAAAAATGGTCATAAGTCACATTTTTCAGTGCCATTGTAACTTTGAACGGTCATAAGAACATAACATAAGAACATAAGAAGAGCCATGCTGAATCAGGCCAAAGCCCATCGAGTCCAGCATTCTGTGTCACACAGTGGCCCACCAAATGTACATGGGGATCTTGAGCAGAAAGAGAAGGCAAAACTCTCCCTTTCCCTTGACCCCCAAACAAATGGTACTCAAGGGAATCCTGCCTGCCTCAACCAACATAGAGGTGGCACATGGACATCTGTTTTAATAACCACCAATACACTTTGCATCCATGAATCTATCTTGCCCTGCCTTGAAGCTGTCAAGGCTGACAGCTGTCACAACCGCTTCTGGAAGTGAATTCCATAAATCAACGACCCTCTGGGTGAAGAAATATTTCCCTTTATTTGTCCTCACTTTCTTAGCTATAAGCTTTAGGGAGTGCCCCCTTGTCCTGGTATTGTGTGATAGAGAAAAGAATTTTTCTCTATCCACATTTTCTATCCCATGCATGATTTTATACACTTCGATCAAGTCACCCCTTAAATGCCGTCTTTCAAGGCTGAAGAGACCAAGGCATTGCAATCTGGTTTCATAAGGGAGGCGCTCCATTTCCTTGATCATTCTTGTTGCCCTTTTTTGCACCTTTTCCAGTTCCATTATATCCTTCTTGAGGTGTGGTGACCAGAACTGTACACAGTACTCCAAGTGTGGTCTCACCATCGATTTGTACAGAGGCAATACAACACTTGCTGACTTATTTTCGATTCCCTTCCTAATCATGCCAAGCATGGAATTTGCTTTTTTTACTGCTCACTATGCGAACTGTCACTATGCGAACTGTTGTAAGTCGAGGACTACCTGTAGACACCCACCCATAAATTATATATATATTATATAAGCAATCCACTAAAATAATTAGCTATTATGAGACACACACAGTTTAAAATTGATCGTCCAGTTAGCACCTTAAGAACTGTTTTAATTCCTGAAATGTTTAATGATCAGAAATTTAAGTTTAATTATGAATGTTTACAATGTCTCTAAGATTATGAATACTCTTACCAGTAATTTATCAAAAAGTTTCTTTAGATTTGATTCTAACTTTTCCATGTCCCCACAAAAGGAACTCATCTCAGCAAGTAATTTTAGTACCTGAAAAAGATAAATTCTATCTTTAGAAAATAAAGTAAAAAATGAAGATTTCTAACTTTGTATAATGACAAAGTTAAACAGAAGTAGATCTGAAAAATAAATCTTGCTCACTTGATTATGACATAAATGAAGTGAAACCGATAAAAACACTGATTGATAAAAAAATTATGCCTGCTTACAGAATGCAGTATACCTTATTCTTCTAGACCAGCGGTTCTCAACCTTTTTCAGGCCGCGACCCTGACCTGCGCCACACATGCGTGCCGCGACCCCGGCTTGCACCGCGCATGCGCGGCGCGAAGGCCTGCATCGCGCATGCGCGGCGTGCCGCCCTACATCACGCATGCGCGGTGCTACCCCGCGCATGCGCGGTGCTGCCCCCTGTGCCGGCTGAGGCCGCCGCCCGTTTGGGGCGGCGGCAGGCAGGCCCAGGTGCTCAGGTGCTCCTGGGCAGCTGCGGCGGTGAAGGGCGACCACGGGCTGGGCCACCAGCTGGCCCAGCCCAAGGGAGGTAAGCCACCTGCCGGGCCCCACGCGCGGCAAAACCCCTCCCTGCACCTGCCGCTACCCCGCTAGCCTTGCCTTCACTGCCGCCCGTTTGGGGCGGCAGCAGGCAGGCCCAGGTGCTCCTGGGCGGCCACGGCCGCGACGGCACAGGGCGACCACGGGCTGGGCCACCAGCTGGCCCAGCCCAAGGGAGGTAAGCCACCCGCCAGGCCCCACGCGTGCCAAAAACTCTCCCTGCGCCCGCCGCTGCCCTGCTAGCCTTGCCTTCGCTGCTGCCCATTTGGGGCGGCGGCAGGCAGGCCCAGGTGCTCCTGGGCGGCCGTGGCAGCGATGGCGCAGGACGACCACCGGCTGGGCCACCAGCTGGCCCAGCCCAAGGGAGGTAAGGCACCCGCCGGGCCCCACGTGCGCCAAAAACCCTCCCTGCGCCCGCCGGCCTCCCACCTCCCACCCCTGGCCCTCTTTTACTTACAGTTTTAGTAGTTCTCAGCAGGGAGGGGTGGAAACTTCCAGAGAGCTCGCCTTCGCTGCAGACAACTTGCAGCACCGTTTGCAGACTGGAACTTTTGGCGGGCTCAGCAGGGCGGAGACAGCCTGGACAATTCCTATTGGCTTTTGAAAGCCAATAGAATCAGACTCTATGCAAGAGAGTCTATTCTATTGGCTTTCAAAAGCCAATAGAATAAGAGGGAGTAGCACAGCTAAGGAAAAGGGGAAAAGAATGGCGTAGCACAGCTAAGGAAAAGGGGAAAAAATGGCGGACTGCGTTGTTTGGCGACCCCCGTGAAATGGTCGTTTGACTCCAAATGGGGTCGCGACCCACAGGTTGAGAACCGCTGTTCTAGACTGAAATCTTTAGGAAGAAGTAATTTGCTTTTTATTATCTTGCACTACAATGTGCAAAATTAAATGTAATTATTGGAAAGATTTTGAAGATAATAAATCTTCAAATGCATTTGTTACTATTTCTTCATTTGATATATACTGAATAACTGTAATTCTAGCCATGTCAGCTATATTCAGATTAGCTTACCTCTAATTGGATATCAAGGCCTTCAACTGGAGTGGTCAGAGAACTCAAATTTGGCAGGACATGCTCACAGAAGTAAGTCACAAATCTTGTAGAGTGAACGTTTTTCTATGGCAAATCAGAACAATAATTATTAGTGCAAAATTATGAATATGGTTGCTACATTTTTTTATTACCAGGTAAGCCTGGCCTTATTTTTCCAGATGAATGAATCAGTTCAAAATTTTGGAAACTCATTTTTATACAGTGCTGTTTACGAACAGTTGTAACACTACCGCACTTAACCAGCCCTCTAGGCCAAAATCCACCAAGAAAACTACTTATTCATACTCAAGCAAATTAGTATTTTGAAGGATGTACAGTTGGCTGACATTTAATTCATTCTCATCTATAAAAATGAATAATAGATCTATAATAGTTCAATCTTTGATAAAGTAGAAGGAGAAAAGGACAGTTTGAAGTTGAAAGCTGAACTTTAAAGAAAAGAACATATCATTTCTCTTTCAGCTGTTGTAAGCTACATTCCAGAAAACAGTAAGGAATTTAATTGAAACTATTTTTAATAAAAAAATATTGTAGAATAAATCATTTTTAGTTCAGGTACAATTAATAAAATGCATCTAAATACTGTATGAATAATAAGAGGAAGCACAATAATATGGGTGAGTAATATGGAAATATTCAATATTAAAAGACTTGTTTTCAGCAACAGTATAACATGATTCTCCCTTTGGAAAATATTTATAAGAATAGATATATTACTACACATTTAGCATTTTTGATGGAAATGCATTTATTGGTAATCCTCGCATACTGTGGGGATGCTTATGAGCCGGATTCCAAATTCTGATGGTCATCCTCCTCTATGGTCAAAACTGAATTTTGGGCGCTTGCCAACTAGGTTGAATTTATGGCCACCTGCAGTGTCACATGGCCACATTTTATGACATTTTTGCTGAAAACTGGAATTTACTTCCTGTTTTTGACAAAACCATGACCAGTGAACCATTGGTTTACTTAACCAACAGAGTGTTTAATGATTGCAACAGCTACTTTACAACAGTTGTGTCCATTTAACCTCTGCCGCAAAAAGATGATGGCAGGCTCCATTAGGGTCGTAACTTGAGGACTACCAGCATTATTCATCTGAGGGAACTGCTACTATATTACAGAATTAATGTTCTGTCGCCACAAGAGTAGAAGACAACTACTGTCATGGACATCCCAGGAGTTATTATTTGTTCTTCTTCAATCTTAATCTAGTTTGAATCTTTTATTCTTTATTATATTTTTCACTTTTCAGTCAGTATTTTCTTTTACTCAGTAGAGAAGGTCTACTTTGTGACCCATGTGCTCTTTTACATCTTTCAGTGACAAATCCTTATTTAATGCACTGTGATTGATTTTTTTATTTACTGTCGGCCCCTCTGAATGCCTCTGGTTTAGTGGTGGGGAGTAAGAGAGTTCAAACTCGAGATAAAAATGTTTTTCTATGATGGCCTGCATCATAGAATACAGGTAGTCCTCACTTAACAACATGTTTTTCTGTTTCTAAGATACGATGTGACCACACCAACTTAGTTATAGTTGCTGTCGTTAAATGAATCTCACATAGTTATAATGCACATTACACGATTGCCATTGGTGACCTCCTCCTGCTTTCCCTGTTGACTTTGCTTATTGGAAGCAGGCAGAATCACTTTGACTATGGAACACTATGACTGCTGTAATTGCAAGCCAGTTGCTCAGCACTCAAATGGTGATCCCTGGGATGCTGTGACAGTCACAACTTTGAGGAATGGTCATAAGTAACTTTGAAGAGCCAGTGAATGAGTCTTTGTCAAGTGAGGATTACCTGCATTGACTCCAACCATGCCAGTTAGACTTTTCTTTGACTTGGCATGGAAGTCACAAGATTCCTTAATGTGAATACTTACAGAAAACAGCGGAACTGCTTGGCGGGTGCACTGCAAAAGTCTGTCCACGCAATCAGGGTCCGATGGATTGAAGGTTTGTTCAAGGTCAGCCTGTTCAGCCACTAGTTCAACTAGTTGTTGCCTCCCACTTACTGTTTGAAGGCTTTTTAAGCCAGATAGTATTTTCATGAATAAGACAAACTCCTCACCTGTCACATCCTCAAGCACCTGAAGAAATGCAAGAAAGCAGGAAATAAAGGATACTACAATTGAAGGGAAAAATTTTTCATATTCCTTTACACAATAAGTGATTCTATAATTACTTGCAATGTACACAGTATTTAAATAGCTGCTCATTTAGCCTAATAGTACTCTTGCATAATATGTTAATTTCTTCCAAATCAATTCAGTAACTAAGCAAAGATTTGAATTTTGATTATATTCCTATTTGTTATATCATACTGAATGTCTGATTACACTGCTTACAGATAAAAGCAGTATATTAGAACACAAGAAAGCAATTTGCGAAAGATACTGTGGAAAAAAGTTCTTACCTTTAGGCAGATAATTCTACTGATATACTGTTTAACAGTACTACTGTATTTCCCCAAAAATAAGATCTGACCTTATTTTTTTTTTTGCCTCCCAAAAAGGCACCAGGTCTTATTTTCAGGGGATGTCTTACCTCTGGTATTGACAGCCCCATCCAGCAGGTCCACTTCTCCTGGGACCGAAGGAGCAGCTTTATTCTGCAGCTGCATTCCGGCCTGCATTTTGCAGTCAGGCCTTTCCGGAAGGCCTATGCAGCCAAGAACCGAGCTATGGATTCAATCCATACCTCAGTTCTTGGCTGCACAGGCAATCTGGAAAGGCCTGTGACTGAGAAATGCAGGTCTGGCTGCAGAAGACACCACAGAAGAAGTGAGCAGGCGAGGAGAGGCCTGGCTGTAAGGTAAGTGGATGCGGGGCACATGGGGCAGATCCACACCCCCTACCCTTGCCCTAGCTTGATTTTTAAGTGTATGCCTTGCCCCCAAACTAGGGCTTGTTTTGGGGGTAGGGCTTATATTAGGCCCACCCACCAAAATCAAGCTAGGGCTTATTTTCGGGAAAACATGGTATTAAATTAAAATAATATTTTTTATTAGGATCAATACAAACAACTTTGTCCTCCAATGAAAGGCTAATGATCGAGAGAATCAACTAGATTCAAAATTGCACGGAGTCAAACTGAGGAAAATATGTTAGTATTACAAAGAACTCTGTTAATCTCACATGAATTAGGGTACAGGAATGTATGATCCCGTGAGAGCTTAAACAGACAAATTCAAGGAATTCTATTTCAGAATAGATGTTAAGCAAAATAGAAAAAAAATATTGACACAATATGAAATCTGCAATACCTTTAAGATGAGAACTAATACTATACAAACTATAATGTGCCAACAGTTTTGAATCATAAACTTTAAGAGCTTGTGATAAGTTGTTTTCACCTTACTGGAAGTGTGCTGACCTCAAAATGCTCTTGTTTTTGGCTCTGAATGCTCTTGTTACAATAAGAACGAGGTCTGGACTGTTATTCAACAGTAAAATGGAGATAATGAAATTGAAATATTTTGCACATCAGAAACAATGGGTATTTTTTTTTATTAAAAAAACCAGAAATGAGCAGTCTTGCAACTCTGTCTTTGGAGTAAGTTATAAGTATAATTATAATTCCAGTAATAAAAACTTGTCAGGTCTTATTTTGATACAGTTGGAAGTTAGTTTTAGATAACATACTATGCATATCATCTTTGATGTGATAAAATAATCAACATAAGCTTTAACTAAGTTGTATTATGCCATTTTGCAACAACTTCAAATGGAAACTGCAAGAAAAACCTAAAGAACAGAAAGCTTATTCCATTGGGAGAAAAAAAATCTGTCCCCCTACACCAGGGGTGTCAAACTGCTGGCCCACGGGCCAGATGCCTCATCAGGAAACCATGCCCACCCCATTGCCAGCAATGGCGAAAAAGCTCTGATACGTTATACCCAACATTTTTTAAACATCACACTATGCATGCTACATTTATTTGTTAAATTTATTTGCCACCTATCTTGTTATGGGGCTATTCTAGGCAGCTTACAACAATAAAAGAGATGAAAAGAACATAAAAGAAGTAAAATAATAGAATAAAATAAACAGTGAAAAAGAGCACAACTAGTATATATGAATATAACAAAAAGATGGTGGACGGCAGAGAGCAAGGGGGCAGCGGGAGTTGGACGTCCCCAATTTTGTCCCCAGGCCAACAGGCAGACTTCAGGCTCTTGCGGAAGGAGGGTGCTGGCTCAGGAATTCTGGGAGTTGAAGTCCAGAAGTCATAAAGGGCCCATAGTACTTCTGCCATAGAGGATAAGATATTCCAAAGGGTGGGTGCTGCATCAGAGAAGGCTCTACTTCTGAATCCTGATAGTCAGAGTTCTTTGACTGAGGCCCTTTCTGTCAGCACAAGGACAGGCTTGTCATAGCAGAACAAGATGGTTCATCATATAGCCTGGGCCTATGCCATTAAGGGGTTTAAAGGTCATAACCAACACCTTGAAGTGCACTCAGAAGCAGACAATAGCCAGTGAAGTTCATGGAGCAGAGGTGTAATGTGGACCATCCTAGGAGCTCTAAAGACTGCAGTACTTCGCACTAGCTGAAGCTTCTGAATGGATTTCGAGGGTAGCCCCATGTAAAGCACACTGCAGCAATCTAGATGAGAGATGACCAGGCCTTGAGTAACTGAGTGTAGGGAGTCATGATCCAGGAAAGAAAACATCTCTTTACCAATGCCAAAATATCACTATTAACACCAACTGGTTTTTGAGAATGGCTATAGTTAATTTAATTATTGTCTACTCAAAATGCAGTACAACAGTTCATGCTGTTTATAAAGTCTTTGTAATCATTTAACTAGATTAATATATCCACCTTCTTTGATTCTGTTAATATTAGCTCCTCAACTTCTTTTGTTAGCACCTCTTCAGGCAGTGTTTTGAGTTTTGTAGAGAGGAATTTAATGGCTCTTTCTCGCACAATATCCTCTCCCTGAAGAATCTGACTGAACAAACCACCGAGTGTTCCTAAAACAATGATAAAGACACTTATTAGTTCGTTTATAACTGAAAGGAAGTGATCTTTCGTTAAACACTTAAGGTTACATCCAACAATTTAAGAGGACACGTATTTAGTAAGGCGTTTTCTCCTTGCAATCTTCCCCCTTTTTAACTGCTCTCCGGTCCATTGCTTTTATCCTAAATCTGCCCAATAGATTCTAAAAAGGGTATAAGGGAGAAACAGAATAATTTTGTTAAACTTTCTTGTAAACACCCCAGTCACCTTTGTTGAAGTGGGCAGCTATACAAATATTTTAAATAAATATTGCTGAGATATACCAAATGGCTGCAATCCATTATTTTCCAGTAATGTAGGTTGAAATAATATAGAAAATATAACTTTACGATTTTATAACTTTCTAACTGATCTGTATATTTCTAAATAACTATCAAAGTTCAAGCACTGAACTCTTATCATTGCAAGTGATTGTTATTGTTGCCATAAAATCTTGTTCTGATTATTCTACTTTATAAGACAAAATACATTCAATCCTTTATTTCAAAATATTTAAAAAGATAATATTAAAAATTTTAGTATAAAATACATCTTTTACCTTTAGCATCCATCTTAAATATATTAAGTAAAGCATTGTTAACCAAGTTGAATTCTGCAGAATCATCTAAAAATAAAGAAAACAAAGGATGAGCACTTCTTTTAAGCTAGATAGTGCCAAATACTGGAAATTCAGGAAATATAGAATTTCACATAATAAACTATTCCAGGCAAAACCCTTACAAAGAAACCAACACAGTAAAAATACAAAATTCAGTGAAAACTGATTCTGGCTAAATATTTACAATAAATTTGCATGTACAGATAAATACCAAGTATATACTGTAAGTATATGACAGCAATAAGAGCAAAAGAAATAGGTTCATTTTTGCACCAGACACAAACATAAAACTGAACTTGGAGGCATCATTATTTAAAAAATAGGCAGATATCAATGCCACTTTTTAGCTTTTGTGGTGCACTTCCAAAGCAGTATCTAAAGCATTATTTTCCAGCACTATTTATATGCTTGGTACTCTCTGAGCTTGCTTGTTTTCTTGCAAACGTTTCATTACCCTAACTAGGTAACATCATCAGTGCTAGTAAGGAATGCTGTTTGCTGTGTTTATATTCTGATATCTTGCCTGTCTGGGTGGGTGGGTGTGGTCTTAGGGATTCTTTGGTCGGGCTGTTTACTAATGGCTCTTTGGCAGTTTCTTGATTGGGGAATTGTTTACTTGAAGTTGACCTTGGAGTTCATCTATGTTGATCTGAGTGCTGATTACTGGGGGAGAGGTGCTGAAGTCTTTTTTTCTTTTGGGCTAGTTGATTATCTCTTTTGCATAATCTATAGATGTTGTTAATGTCTATGTGTCTGTTGATGGCTGATTTGTCAGCATGCCAGGCTTCTAAAAATTCCCTGGCATTTTTGATTTGGCCTCGTCTAGGATTGTCACATTTTCCCAATTAAAACTTTGGTTAAATCTGTCTATATGTTGTGAAATTAAAGAATTTTCATCATGCCTTTTGACTGCCAGTTGGGGTTCATGGATGCGTTCTGCCAGCTTTCTGCTTGTTTGTCTTACATAGTGGTTGTTGCAGTTCTTACATTGTATGTTGTAGATGACTCCTGGTTTTTTTGCTGGGTCTTTGGGTTTACTTAGGATGTTCTGAAGGGCTTTTGTTGGCTTGTGTGTGCTATGCTGATTCCATGTGGTTATAGCAGTCTATTTACAATTTCTGAGATATTCTTGATGTATGGCAATGTAATTGTTTTTATGGTTTGTATTGATTGTACTGTATTGGGTTGAGTGGTCAAGGACTTTTTGATGAAGTTGCATGGGTATCCATTTTGTTGGAATGTGTTGTATAGATGCTCAATTTCCCTTTTCTGCTGTTCTGGGTTGCTGCAGTGTGTTTGGGTTCATTTAAATAAAGTCCTTACACAGTTTCTCTTGTGGAAGGTTGGGTTGTTGCTTTGGTAGTGGAGCACCTGGTTGGTATGGGTAGTTTTTCTGTAGACTTGCATTTCTACTTTGCCATTGTGGTCTCTGCTGATCAGAGATTCTGAACATCAGAATATAAACAGACAGCAAACAGCTCTCCTTACTAGCACTGATGATGTTATCTAATTATGGTAATGAAATGTTTGCAAAAATAAGCAAGCTCAGTGAGCACCAAGGACCTCTCATTTCAACCCTGAGGTACAAATATTCTTCTTCACTGATTATATGCTATTAAGTTGGTGTTGATTTTTAGTGACCACATAGATTGTGTAGGTAATACCTAAGAAAGTATTTGAAACAGCAAAGTGTCTTCTATCCAAACATTTCTTCTGCATTACGTAGTGTTAGCAATGCTAATAAAGACTCAAAATAAGCATCTATCTTTTAGATCACAACAATCTTTACTCATACAATATTTTCAATGTGAAGTATAATACTCAGGAGTAATGTGAAATAATTAGAATAAAGGAAAGAGAATTTCTTCAAAAATACAATAGTACAACTTCTGATAAGAAAGCAGTAAGAAAGCTGAAGCAAGAAAGCTATAGTAGTGAATATTTAAGTGTGCCTTTTACTAAAACTAATACAACAATCTTTCTCACCTGATTGCAGAAGCTGGGTAAGTATGTCTGCTACCCTAGGGAGGTTATCACCCATAGCAAACTGAGGTAATTCTTTGATTGCTTGGCGCCGGATCTATAAACAAAAAAGACACACATGGAACAATTGGATAATATATGTTCAATTACAGAAGATTTGACATCAGGATCATTACAATATAAAATATAAAATCCAGCATGAACAGTATTTAGGATTTCAATGAATCAAAACTAGCATATTATGCTATTAGTAGATTTACAGTGTAATTCAGCAACTGTAGTATATATTTTAATTGTGCAAAACAGCAGAAATAATAGCACAGACAAGGACTATTATTAACAATCTTAACAGACTGCAGCTGTACCATAATCTAAAAAGATTTTGCAACTACATGCAGAGATTGGGCAAAATAGGCACATAAAATATTAATGTAGTTTTCAGGTACTGTATCAATGCGATTTCCAATAGCATTTTCCCTTTTGTAAAGAAAAAGCACTTACTGAAACATCTTCATCCTCACAAAGATCTAACTGAGCATTTATAGCAGAATCTGCTAACTCAGGGAAATGTTTGAAGAACTTTGGAATAAACTGTGCTGCTAATCTCTTCTCCTTAGGACCCCCTTTGACACCATCCAAGATAACTTGATAAGCATCTTTGTGCTAGAAAAGAAGAGAGAGTTTAAGAATGCAGAGCTTTTAAAAGTAAGCAATGAAAATGTAAAAGAATTACATTTGCCTGAAAATTATTTTCCTCTAAGCAAATTATCTATAACAATTCATAGATTATCCCACCATTTCTGACTAAACATTCAGCAGAGACATATTACTTTGAAAGTATCACATTTTGTAATGATTGAGTAGAGAGCTCTACTGCTATACATGGTTTTGGACAGTGTACTCAAAAAGCATAATGTGCTAGCTCATGGGCTAGCACATTAAAGTGTTAGCCCATGAAATAATGAATATACATATGGAAACAATTTACTGCAATCTTTCACAAGCACGGTTTTTATCATCCTCCATATGCACCAAGCAACCAGAAAATATCTACTGCCTTTTTACAGTTAAGAATGGCCTTTCTTTGGAAGTTCACAAGGCTAAGCATCTTTTATAACTGTTGCAATTTTTAATGTATTTTGGTTTTTGAACACCAGGCATAATCTGTTAAAGGACTAAAACTATTTTAACACTAGGGCTGTATAGTAATCCAAACGCATAGGTGATTCAGCATACACATGGAAATTAATTCTGCACTGGCAAAGTTTCAACTTCTCCTTGGGTCTTGTTGCTTTAATTAAGGAGATACCAACAGTTGTAATGTGTTTGTGCCTAACCATATTTTCTCTACTTAATAGGTTCTGTTTTTAAAAAAATCTACTATTCTTTATTTACCCCAAAAGCCAATGATCTTGAATTTGAGAATATCTCTCTTCCAAAAGGGAAGATTACACAAAACACATAATTACTATATTTTTAGAAAATCTAAAGAAGTCAAATCATTTTAAATGTGCAGGGTGGGGTGGGGATCTAGTCTTCTTACCATATAAATGCACTACTTGTAGTTTTCCTTTCTAATATGCTGAAAATTTCAGTGCAAGACTGAAATGAATACAGACGGGACTTCCGTTGTATCCTACAAGGCATATCTAACATAGAAAATGTTTATGTTATATATGCTACATAATCATGTAAGAACAGTGTGACTGTAACTCCCTAAAGTCAATATTAGATTCAGTGACACTATTTTTTGCTGCAACTCCAGAAATTGTAAATTAACAGCTTCTCCCAACTGCAGTACAAAAAGAGTAATGGCAAGCTGAAGGAAAAGAACATTTACTTAATATTTAATTCAAAAATGATATCCTAAAGCCACAAGAACCTACTAGACCAGGGGTGTCAAACTCGCAATGTTACGTGATGTGTTGCGATGTATTGTGACTTTTTTTCCATTGCCGGCAATGGGGTGGACGCCGTTTCGGCATGACGCATCCAGCCCACGGGCCGGAAGTTTGACACCCCTGTACTAGACAGAAAAGGAGTCTTGAATATTTCTTGAGGCAGATTTTTTTTTAAATGTCACCTTACCATCATATCCCAATGTACCCTACTTTAAGAAATAAAACGTTTCAAAGCAAAACCACGAGCGCTTTGTTTTAAAAATTGACATATTACATTATCCACAACAGAAAAGGCACTCCATTCTCTACCCTGTCTTAATTAACATGCAGAAAAGTAAATGTTGAAATTGACTGAAATATAGAGGTATACTTTACTATTGCCCAGGTGACCATTTCCTAGGAAAAAGCACAGTATTCTCAATGAAAGGACCGACCCATGCTACCAAGACACTGCTGCTTCCCAGCACTTAACAAAGGATCAAAGAAATCTAAAGATTTAGATTTCTAAATCTAAAGCCAAGTCGAAATAAAATTCCACAGAACTTAAAGGGACACTTTATGTCAATTTTGACAGGATTCCGTCTACAAAACTTTCCAGTCTGCAGACTGAACTAAGGGCAGCCCAGAAGCCCACCGCTTTGTTTTTACGTCTGGAGACACTCAATCACAACATTTCGCACGGGGAGAGATGGGGGTTGGGGGGGGGGAGAGCAAACAGGATTTTTAGAGTTCGCCAATCATTGTTTATGCAAAATTTGGCAGCATCTGCGGTTCTTTTTTTTAATTTTTTTGAAGTTGAATCCTATGCACCTGGCACAACTGGCGAAAGCGCGCGGGAAGAAAACAAGAGCCTCAATCTCCACCAGGCTCCCTTTGGGAATAAGCCTCCAAAGGCGCCCGGCTTCGTATAAACTGGCAATGAAACCTGGACCGGGGAAAACAAAACGACCTGAGAGGGATGGACTCCCCGCGGCCTTTGGCGACTTTGGCCGGTCTATTCGTCTCTTTCGCGCCTCGGGGACGCTTCCAAAAACCGCCTGGGCCCTGCCGAACCCACCGCTCTCCACAACTAAACGGTGACCCGAGCGCTTCGCTTCCCTTCTCTGCCCCGCTAGGCCAGAGCCCGAAGCCCACTGGGGGGGGGGAAACCCCACCTCGGGAGCGGTCTCTTTAGCGTCGGCAAGGATGCCGTAATTACGGTACAGCTCCTCCACGGTGGGCATCGTGCCGCGTCGGCGTCTGCTCCTCTGGCCGCCTCCTCCCCGACGCCCTTGCTGCAGCGGCGAACACAACCACCCTCCCCCCCTCCTCCACACCGCGAAACCGAAGCCAGCGATACCGCCAAGGCAGGCCGCGCACAGCTACGCAACATCCGGTGGCAAAGGCTTTTGGCATCCCGACCGACAGCGGCCCCTGTCGTTGAGGAGGTGGCAATGCAGCCGTACCGCTGGTGGTGGAGGGGTGGGGGCTGCGCGAGTGACGTCACGAAAGAGCGTTCGGAAAGCGGGGCACGTGATCCTGGTTCACTAAGTTGTAGTAACGCGGGTGGTCGCGGATGGCCGGGATGGGCGTGCAGATGACCTCCGATGGCGTAACTGTAATGGATCCTGATAGGTTGTGTTGGGTCAACGACTCACGTTAATGCATAGCATTGTATATCAGGTGCCATGATGATTACTGCATAATATGTTTTTATGTTCAATGTTGATTGTTTTAATAAAAAAATTTTTTTATTAAAAAAAAAAGCTGCCAGTCGAGCCGCTGTTCATTTAATTCACATCGTAATTTTGATTTGTTTTTTTACACGTTAAGAGTTTTTATGCACGTAGAGATCACTGCATTATTCCCATCTCTGGATGGAAGACCACCAAAAAGACTAAAAAGGGAAGTAAAGAAAACCTAAGTCCTCCTCTCTGGATGTTTGATAGGATTGTTATGGTGTCTTTCTACACATTTCACATATTATAAGGTATTGCGTTTGTTATTCAAGGGGGTTAATTTCCCGGTTTGCATGTTGGGTGAATTGTCTCTTTTGCTCTTCTGTTTTTAGTTGTCTCTTTTTAAACGGACTCTGCCAGAGCGTAGGAATAACGCTAGGAAGAAAAAAAAAAATCTTTTGCTCTGGTTACCCCGATCATAGGATCATCTTAATGTACATGATTCAATACAATTTCTGTAGCAGGGGTTGTATTCGTATTCTCCTGCAAAAACTTTTAAGCATTTTGCATAACTTTTATTGTTGTATAGTTGTAATAAATATATTGTTTATATTATTTACCTGTGTCTGGGTGCTTTGTTAGCTGTGTTGATGGTCAGAAAACATGTACAGTGTTCACACATTGGTGTTTGCAATAAACAGTGTGTCGGGGGATGACAATGTGCACAAATGCTGTGCTATGAACTTACCCAGGATATCTGATACGTGATACAAGGACTAGGGATGACATGATAGCAATATTCCAGTATTTGAGGGGCTGCCACAAAGAAGACGGGGTCAACTTATTTTCTAAAGCAAGAAACAATGTTTAGAAACTAATGAAGGAGAGATGCAACCTGGAATTAAGGACACTTCCTAATAGTGAGAACAATTAACCAGTGGAACAGCTTGCCATCAGAAGTTTTAGGTGCTTCATCACTGGAGTTTTTTGAGACTGGATAGCCACATGTCTGAAATGGTATAGATCAGCGGTTCTCAACCTTTTCTGGGGCTCGACCCCGGCCCACATCGCGCATGCGCGGTGCAACGGGCACATCGCACATGCGCGGCGCGACGGCCCGCATCGCAAAGGGGAAAAAAATGGCGGACTCCCCCAAAAAATGGCCAACCCCCAAAAAAATGGCGGACTGCGGTGTTTGACGACCCCCGTGAAATGGTCGTTCGACCCCAAATGGGGTCGCGACCCACAGGTTGAGAACCGCTGGTATAGGTTCTCTTGCTTGAGCTGAATGTTGGACTAGAACAGTGGTCCCCAACCTTTGCAGCCTGATGGCCTGGCGCGGGTGTGCATGCATGTGAGTGGCATGCGCATGTGCATCACTCCATTTGTGCAAGGGACAATGTGCTTTTCACTCGCACAAATGGAGCTTTGCGCAACAGCAGAGGGTGCTTATACAGGTGGAGTTTTGCGCGCACACTTGTCCGCTGCTCATTTGAGAGGAGCTTTATGCGGCACACTTGCCCATCTCTCCTGTGGCCTGGTTTTAAACAGGCCGTGGCCCGGTTGTGGGCCACGGCCCAGGGGTTGAAGAGTCCTGGATTAGAAGACCTCCAAGATCCCTTCCAGCTCTATTCTGATTGATATATGTAGTTTACAGTATTTGCCTGTCAGCTTCATCCATGTGTTATTTGCCTGCAGCAAATCACAGTGAGTTCAACATGGCAACCCATACGTGTGCATGCTGTTACACATATATCTTGAAGCTGGTGGTCTCTCCAAAGCCACGACTGAGGAGCAATTAACAGGGAAAATGAATTAAATCAATTTTCTAAAATCTAAATGAGGTAAAGAAAAATTATGTTTCATTGGGTGTGTAAAGGGCATTCTCACCAAACAGACTACACAGTGTGATATCTAGGGGCATCAGATATATAGGTGATCCTTCCCTTGGTGCCTTTCAAAATGTGTGTTCCACCTGGAAATAGTCAAACTGCAGTAAACAAGATAACAACCTCTAATCATTAATTCCAGGAATGCTCCTGAATTGGGGGGGCATTTTTACATGATAAAAACAATGGCAGCACTGAAAAAAAAAAACCAGTGGTAGCAAGCATCCACAGCATCCTTATGAAATAAACTAGGCAGAAAGAATGATTGGCCTCCATTGTTGTAGATGAACTTGAATTTCCCTTGTGCCAGTCCAACACCTTAAACCAATGTTTCTCAAACTTGGCAGTTTTATAATATGTGGATTTCAGTTTCCAAAATTCCCCAACCAGCATGGCTATCTTAAATGATCTTGAAGGTCTAGAGGGAATAAGAGGAAGCAACCTGAACAATTTGCCTTCTTGTGGAATAAATGATATTTTATGACAGCTGTGCCTTGCAGGACTGTCATTTTGTGAGAGTGCCCATGACTTCAAAATGCCAAATGTTTAGGAGCTCTGCTTAAATTCTGGTAGTGGAAATCACCTGATTGCAGCAAAGAAGTCAAGAAACAATATTTCCATCTAGTGATCATCTGGATTTCTCCAGACCAGATCTGGCAGCAAAGACATTAAAGACTCTGAGAAACAGAATCAGGCATTTACGGTATGAATTCAGAGTAGTAGTGAGTGAGTTATAGGGCATAAGCTGACTTTTAAGGTTTTCCCATTAATAAACGAAACATTTACTAGCCATATTTAATTTCCACAAGATGGCAGTAGAAATCTATGGCAGCCTGCAATTTATGTCATATGAAAAGAAAAAGGCACTAGTAGGAGCAAAACATTTCAATTTCATGGCTGGTGAAAGTGCTTATAATACTGGATTCCCAGGGTATTTTTGAACTGTTTGGCTTGAAGCATTCATAATGAAATTTCAAAGTTGTACAGATACATATGCTGCATCTGTTTGTCTCTAATCAGAGGAAAGTCCTTTATTGAGCTATCTTACTTCTTATGCTGGGTTTTATCTAAATTAGTGACTTAAATAGATCTCTCAGGCACTTCTCTAGTAATTTCTTTTTGCACATTATCAAAAACTTACTCTCTATTGTTGCCGATTATAAATGACTGCCTTGTTTCATTTTACTTCTCTTCTCTGCTTCATAAAGGACCTGTGCATTTCATTCAGAACTGGAAATGAGCCTGAATTACGTGGCTAAAATGGAAGAGGAAAAAGGCTGCAATGACTGATTCTTTGTGCCTGAAATCCATGAACGTGTAATTGATTCTACCCCCATTAAGTCTGATTATTTCTTCCAGCACATTAGTTAAGATCTCTGCCATTTCCTCACTGCTGATTTACCGGATCTTCTAGCATCAGCCAGCCATTGTTGAAGTAATATAAAGCCTGCCCTCATTTTTCAGCATAGCGGTTGGAAGGTTCTTCTAGATACAATAAATCACCAGTGGGAATTGTGGTATGACCGACATTTTATAACTGGTGAAATCATGATTTAATTCTCTTGATCTACTGAATGAGTAAGTCACAGGGGATTAGTTTACACACCACACAAACAAGGAAACCGTATTGTTAGTATAACGTCTATGTCCTCTCTGGTACAGTATGACTGACTGCCTTTCATTCAGTAAGAGGTTTCCACTCCTAGTTGCTTAAAAATCCAACATTTCTCAAATGGATTCAGTATTTTTGAACATTTTGGTTCATTCCATTAAATACATTCCAGCGCAGAGGGAAGAAGCTTGGATTATCTTATATTTGTTTATTAGATTTAGATTTCTCAGAATGGTGTATAAAGAGAGCCAGTATGATATAGTGATTAAGGTACCAGTACAAATCAGGAAAATGTACTGCCACCATAGGCACAAAGCCAGTCACTCTCTTAATCCTAGGAATCCCTTTCAAAAACCTTGCCAAGAAAACTGCGGGGACTAGTTCAGGCAGTTTCCAGGAGTTAAACCCAGAAGGCAGTCGTGTGCACACACACACATAGAGGTTGTATAAATAGTTTTATTCCTACCTGACGCCCTCTGCTTTTCCAGTAATTTTCTTTCCCATTTTCATTATCTTCTTGGTCTTTTGGGCAACCATGCCAGAATGCTTGCATTAGCAGCTATGTGGCCTAAAGAAGGTATGTAGGAAACATCGGCACAAACAGAAACACTAATTAGCCTGGGATTTTGTGCAATGAACTTGTTTGGATCAGATCTTTGCGTTGCTCTTGCTGTCAGAAGAGAGATTGATCTTATCGATAAAAGGAGAATGTTTCTAGCTCAGGGTTGAAATGGGTCCTTGGTGCTCTCTGAGATTGGTTGTTTTCTTGCAGACGTTTCATTACTCAGTTACCTATCTCTGTCACCCTGGAGCACTTCCATAGCTATTTCAGATGTTCTCCAACTCTCTGAAGCAACTGGCAGAGATGGTTCCCTTCCTTTATTCAGGCAGATGAAAAGTATTGCTTGATCCAAGTGTCCTGCTAGCGAACATCTTTGTCTTTTAAAGAGGGCATAATGAGGAAAATTGCCTAGACCTCACTCACATGGAGGAGACTGCATCTGAAATATGACTTCGTATTTGAAATGATTGGATCATGGATCAATATTTTTCATCCAGAGCAAAACAAATCTTTTATATATAATAAGATAAGATAAGATAACATTTATTGTCATTTTTTTACTGTGGGCACAATACATCAATACATCAAAAATGAAATTTAGTTGCCTGCTCTCAAAGTGAAACACATACATGACACACCTAAAACATACTATGTACAACATATGTATAGACCCATACCCCTACATATACATAGCAAATAAAATATTAAATACTACCCATCTTGAATATATAATGGAAGGAGGAAGCTTGAGAGTTCACAAGGTTAATGCTATGGAATGAAACTATGGCCGAATCTGGATGTTCTGCTGTGGATAATGGCAAAGGTTATTCCCATAATGTGAAAAGTTATTTCACATTCATCTGATTACCTGACCTGTTGATGTTTGTGGACAACATAATGGAGAAACAACACTGATATTTATGGTAGTAAGAAGAAAGTGCATGTTTGTGTGGGGAAGGAAATAAATAGCCAAACAAAGATTTTTGTACCAATCTTCTTTTACAAGCCCTGGTGGTTGGTTCTGTGGAAAGCCTTTGCTGAATTCAGTGCTGTGATCAGCCAGGCTGATCAAATTGATTCCAAAGCCGGTCCAGGGTGGGGTTGAAATTGATTAAGGCTTGAAGGTGGCAAAACTGTAGAGTAAGTGTGTCTCACATGAGAATATCTGTCTGTCTGAAAGCATTCTAAAAGACTTACAGTTTTTTTTAATATTGATATCACTTTGGTATTTTGTATGTCATGTAGTGTACATAAGAATTGGTATAGCTTCACTGGTGTCACTCAATAACGTATGGATATATCTGGCTTAATACTACACTCTCCCTAGTTCCAGAATTATATTCCAGCATTAGTACAGTACACCAATGTGGAATTTCATAAATCCAACTGCCTAAATATTGCATTTGTTTACTTTGGTAATCAAGACACAGACTTAATTAGAAATTTAAATTCTGATAAAATGCTCTATGAAGCTGAAGCCCATTTACTTTGTGCATGCCAGCTGGTACACATTTCAGTACTGCTTTTAAAAACGTCATTTTGTATTTCTCTCTGGCTGAATGCTGTGGAATAGCACTGAGAAAATATTACTGTGATACGGGGCCGCTGGTAGGGCAGAAATCCAAACAACCACTAGAGGACAGCGAATAGATTAGAAACCTCTATTCCGTCTAGTGCAGGGGTTCTCAACCTTGGCAACTTTAAGACTTGTGGACTTCAACTCCCAGAATTCCTCAGCCAGCTGGCTGAGGAATTCTGGGAGTTGAAGTCCACAAGTCTTAAAGTTGCCAAGGTTGAGAAGCCCTGTTCTAGTGATTATCTGGATTTTTTGGGTAGTGCAGAAATGGTAGGACTTGTATTTTTAACCAATGCTTAGGAATACATACTTCCAATAAATGTGTTAAATGACTCCAATAATTCTATCATACTGCTTCATTGTGGTTAAATTCACAAGATTGTAGAGCTCTAGGTATGCCAACTTGCCTCCTTGTAATTTTATTCCTTTTCTCTCTGGTGCTTCCAATGACTGTCGTTAACTTTCTGTATAGATTTGCTATTCATATTATGAATATGGCCAAATTCAGTGTGAAGGCACAACATAAACTCATATGTCAACTTTTTAATATGTTGCTTATGTTTACCTATCTTCTTGATTAATGCAACCAATTATTGGCTTGCTCATCCATTGAACTGATTTCTCTTCATTGAGTTTTCTCTAAGAATATTCAAAAGTTTATTCCTAAAAAACTAGAGCTATTTATTTATCAATCTATTCCATATTTCTGTTAACAGACATCATATTGTGTAGCTTTCATAGAAGTAATTTCTATTGGGTTTAATAATGTTTATTTCCAAGACAGTGCATTCAGTCATTTCTGTAATACAATGCTGGAATTTAAACTGGATTAATCCCATTACGACTTAATGATAATATAATATGAAATCAAGGTATTAGATTAGCTAGTTTGGGCATTGAGCTCACAAAACTATTGGATTAAAATAGGAGTCTGATACATTGTTCCTTCTTTGCCCAGCAGATGACATTCAATACACATATTAACAAAATACTGTTTTTTTCTCAACAGAAATCGATGCATATCTATAGCATGAAAAAAGATTATGCAAACTTGGAATGAATAAGAAGCTAAGACTATCTTGCAATGCAGTACCAATAATCCTTAAATATCAGTGGCATTATTAGAAACAATAATTAACTGAATATTTAGCATAAATATAGTTTGGTGGGCTTCAAAGAAATCAGAAAGAATCACAATTTAAAAAGCTGCTCTCTTTCCAACTTAATGCTTTCTAGATTTGATGACCTTCAAGCCTCATGATACCCAATTAACAGAACAAAT
Source organism: Bothrops alternatus (assembly GCA_034064705.1). Taxonomy (NCBI): domain Eukaryota; kingdom Metazoa; phylum Chordata; class Lepidosauria; order Squamata; family Viperidae; genus Bothrops; species Bothrops alternatus. Next base: position 13,899,401 of record JARGCV010000003.1, on the reverse strand, counting down.
GATGATGCTGTCTGGGAATTGTATGGTCCAACATATCTAGAGCAAAAAACTGAGGAAGGTTTTTACAAGCTGGCAGTTGCGCTCATTGAATAATCTTTACAATTATTTCTGTTTTATGTTATGACTCTCTTTTGTTCTTCATGCAAATAACGCAGCAAGTTTTCTGCTCAAGAGTTTTCCTGATATTTCTGTTACTAAAAGGTATATCGGTTCTCCTCCTCTACTCTTGACTTTTTTCCCCCTCCTCTGTCACTCTAACAATTGATTGAATTTCCTCTGTGATAATTAATCTCCTAGGTAGTGACCGCCTCTAGCAATTCTAATTAAGTGCCCAATCGAGAAGCCAACAGATCTTTATTTACAGAGACGAATGAGCTGGGGAAAGGGATATATCTGTAATATGAAAAATCTGATTCAAATTGCTAGTAGGATATAAAGGAGAGGTGATAGTTCCTGGGGATAACACCTGCATAACAAATGTAAAACCTATAAAAAAGTATAATTATAATTATCATTGATCCTTAGCAGGGGAGAAAGACTTATGGCAGAAAGAGGAACAAATGGGAACCATAAGAAACTATTCAGAACATCAACAGATCTGCACTGATGAATTGAACAGGTTGTTTTACACAACTTTACAACATTAGATTGTACAATTTAGTACAATTAGCTCATTGCTACAGGTTATGTGAGGGTATTCCTATGTGTTATCTTTCCTTCTTCTTTTCTTTGTATTATAATATGACAGTTTTTACAAGAACAATTAGCTCTGTAATGTTTTTTTAAGTGGGCAGATTTTGGCAATCTGTTGTTTTGCTCTTGGTAGGCAGCTCCCCAACAATAATTCTGTGTGAAAGGAAAGACAGAATCTTAGATTAACTTTTGATTCTATGATTGCAGCTTATTGTTTTCATATGATTGATTTGATTAAACGTAATGTGCCACCTTAGTATAAGACTGTACAATAATTTTTATTGACATCATAGTCCTAAATATAGTACCTGGTGGCATTTACAACTTTTCCTTAAGAACAAAGTATGCATTGCCTTTTTTTAAATTTATACTAATTTGTTCATAACTATAGGTAATCCTTGATTTACAACCATATGTTTAGTGATTGTTCAGAGTATTGAAAAAAGTGGCCTACAGCCAGTCCTCACACTTACAACCATCACAGTATCTCCATGGTCATATGTTCAAACCTTGGGCACTTGATAATCAGTATATATTTATAAAGTTTGCAGAGTCTGCAGTCACATGAAGCCCTTTGTGACCTTCTCAGCTCTCCTCTGACAAACAAAATCAACGGAGAAAGAAGGATTCCCTTTAGGATTTCTCAGTTCAGTCAACTGCTGTGATTTGCTTAACAACAACGGCATAAAACTGAGCCTGACTCACTTAACAATGGCCTTGTTTAACACCAAAATTCTGATCTTAATTGTGATCTTAAAATTAAACTGTATACAGTTGTTACTCCAAGACAATTTTATAGTCTGCATGTCACACTATATCATTAACTACACAAGTTGGGTTCATGTGAATTTACTAAGTTAAATGTGGTTCTATATGTGTATGTGTATGGTTTTGTGTGTGTATATGTGTGTGTCAGAGAGACAGACAGAGAGATAGAGAGAGGGAGGGAGGAGGGAGGGAGGGAGAGGGAGGGAATAGTTCTTACTGTAGTTATCTGTGATAGTTTTTCATAATAGCTTAATTCTGAGTCAAAGAAATTCGAGAGGAATTATGAATTTCATTAAAGTATCAACAGTAGGATAAAAAAAAAGTTGTCAAAACCTTCATTACATCTCAGATAACTTTATGGATCTACATTACACTTCCCCGGCTGTTTTATGTTTTGCAAGGGAAACATAAAAAGAACCATGATGAATCAGACCAAAGGCTTACTTGGAAAACTGGAAACCTATGGAAACTAGAAACGGTATAATGCAATCCATTCGAATGCTCTAGAACAGGGGTCCCCAACCCCTGGTCCGTGGACCAGTACCAGGCCGCGGCATGCCAGCAACAAACAAGGAAAGCCCCATCTGCAGGATGCAGGCAGCACACAAAATCATGCCCCCTCCAGTCCACAGAAAAACCTCTCTCCACATAACCGGTCCCTGGTGCCCAAAAGGTTGGGGACCTCTGCTCTAGAAGTCCTTGGAGTTCTTCAAAAGGTAAGGGTGGAGGAGAGTGTTTGGCCTGGGGGAAGGTGAGAATCAGGCCTAAGTCCTATGGGGATCCGGTGGGAGTAGGAAAAGGCCTGTGGGGACCCAATGTCAGGAAGTGGGGGACAGAGCATCTCAGAGGGTAGGGAAGACCTTGAGAGGGCCAGGGCAGGCATGCTAGGCTCCAAGGTCTTCCCTCACCCTTGACATGCCCTGTGCTCTATTTAACAACCCATGGACTCATTTCACAATTGATTGGGGAGAGCAGGAATGGTGGGAATGTTAGGTGAGACGCTTCAGCTAATGACAGTTGTGACATGTAACTGTAATGGGCTGGCTACATTATAGCAATATCTCAAAAACTACCTACATACCTCTGATCCTGAAATAATATTATCATGACTCTTAGCCATTGATAGTAGAACACTTCATTTTTATAAAGCTACTAGATCTGGAATATAAAAATCCAGAGTACAAAATAGCAGCTTCCAATTAGAATTATCAGCAGTTCTTTGTCGCCATCTAGTGGTCATCTTGCTTTTGGATCTACCGTAGTAGACTTCTATTTCAAAGCTTCTTAAGTTGATAGACATCACTACCTTTTAGAGAACTGTAGCAAATTCCTTTGTTTAAACATACATGTGTGAAGAAGTATTTCATTTTATCTCCCCTGAATATCCTATTTTAAATTTTACTGAATGTTCCTGGGTTTCTTGTATATGACAAGACAATACACTTCTGCCTTCTCTTTCCATATTTTCATTCTTTCCTTATGTTAAAGAACCCCAAACACCATAACTTTCCCTTTTTGCTTTTAATGGTCATTTTCTATATCTTTTCTTTACCCCTTTGGAGAAACAGAAGCTAAGATCGGAGACTTAATTTAGTGGAAATTGTCACTTAGTGTTGTAAGTCAACATTATACTTTATAGAAGTATAAAGTATATGCTAAAGCATATGAAAGTTTAGAAACCTACCGGTAGGTATGGTAGCACTGACATTTTTCACAGGAGATAATGAAGGTCTGGTACCAGGTTTAATTTGTAAGTCACTATGACATCTATTTTGAACTGGAAGGCCACATGAAAGCCAAACAAAGAAATGAACTAAATTAGTGACTGCTTTTGGTAGAGCTGTTATCTAAATGTGTTCAATTTTCTCCTCAAATGCAGAGTTGATATCAGACTAGTTCTAACTTGGCATTTTACCATTCTGCTCCTCTGTGAATTGGTGTTTGGTCTGAAGGTATTGCAAGGGGAAAGTTGCAGAACCATATTTACTTCACAGTTTGTTTTTCTGATGCCCTTCTATTATCTATCTTCCTCTCATCTTTTCTTGTTTAAGAGGAATTGGCAAAGCTGAGCAGTAAAACAGAAGAGGTTCAATTAGCAGAAAAACGAGACTGAAAAGTGAGAAATCAGGTGGTGGTGGTGGGGAAGTAAGATTGGGAATGAGTTTGGACTTAACAGCTTTACCTGGTTGTGTTTAATGCAGAAGAGGTCCCGGAGAGTCATGTTGTTTCTTATCCTTTGCTCATCATTCTGGATGTGTAAACTACAGCTGCGAGAAGCTTGATTTGGGCCTAGCATCTAACTAGCTTCCAAATAAGAAGCCTCTTTTGAATCTCTCTTGGACTTTTCCAGGACATTTATTTATTTAATTACATGCAGTATATCTGCCCACTCCAACAGACTCAAGATATGATGCCAAATTAAAATAAATGGCCTGGAGTAAAAATATCCATTAAAATAAAATACATCAACACATTATTCACAGATTTGGGTTTAAAGTCAGGTTTAAGGGCTTTTTTGAACCCCCAAAGAGAGGCTGCCATCTGTATGACTTAGCCACGGTACTATATGCATACATATAGTTACTGAGAGGGTTGGAAATGTTTTCTCTGAGGGACTTTTAAGCTTCAGTAGAGCAATCATAAAAGAAGAACAGCATTCTCTTTTTATTATTATCAGTGCTTTTTTTCTTAAAAAAAAAAAAGGTGCCGGAACTCACACACGTCATACAACCCGCCTTGCCTACCCTACAAAGTTCCATCCAAAAAGGTGCCGGAACTCTGTTCTGGGCGTTCTATGACAAAAAAAGTCCCTGATTATTATTATGGTGTTTACAGAGTCAGCCAGATGTTTAGACTGGCAATTTTATCCACCTATTGAGTCCTTTACAAGGACCTGAGTTGGGCAGATCTTGTTCTTTGCTAGGATTAAAGGTATCATTGCAGGATGCAAGCTGTTCCAAGTAAAGCTACCTTTTGCAAGGACTGATGGTGATTTCATCAATGCCAATGGTGTTCAAATGATGCTCCAGTTGTTTAGAAATTGTACCCCAGATGTCTATTACGATAGGTGCTATCTTAGCTTTCATTTGCCATAGTTATCCTACTTTGATTTGCAGGTCCCTGTATTTTATAATTTCCTCCAGTTCTTTCTCTTCTCTTTTGCTCTCACCAGGCACTGCCAAGTCCACTATCCAGACATTTTTGCTTTTCTTATTGACAATGGTTAAGTCTGAGGTATTATGTGGCAGGTACTTGTCTGTTTAAATTCTAAAGTCCCAGAGCACTTTAGCTTCTTCACTTTTTATTTTTTTTGTCTATTTAGTGGTCCCACCAGTTTTTGCTTCCAGGCAAATGTATTTCTTGCAGCTCCTCCAACGCACCACTGTTGCTATTTTGTCATGCTGTTGTTTTCAATCAGTCTATGCAATCATCTTCTTCCAACAGCTAACTAGGTGGTCCTCTGTTTCTTCATTTTCTTTCCAGAGGTGCCATTTGATGTCTTCTCAATTCTGGCTTTGTGAAATGTGGAATGCTCCTATTAAAGCCAGTTAGCATTTCATAGCCACTGAATGTAGTCACCTATCGTTGCATAGCGTTTAATGAGTGCGCTGTCGATAGATTTCTTCATGAACTTTTTGAGGGGACTTCTGCTAACTTTAGGGCCTCCTGAGTTTGATTTTTCATTCCTGTACATAGATGGCAACATTTTGGCCATAACTGATGGGCATTTGGAGAATTAATTCACTGTAAGTATGGTGGGGAATAAAGTATATTACAGCTGTACAGCACTTCAGGTTTCCTTCAAAGAGTATGATTCAGGGAATATGAACTTAAGATCGTTCTGCAACACCTTAAGTCATCCTTTTCCAGAGTCAGGTGTGCAGGAAGCTTGCCTGAACAACGCTGCAGTGCTGTAGGTTCTTGGTTGATTGAATCCAAAATACTACTCAATTCTAATATACAGTGGAGGTAGGCTCACTAAATTCTAAATTCTGTGTGTTTTGTAATAATTCTTCTGAGTGCATGGAGCAGCCCTTATAATTTTTCATCCAAGTCTAAATGAAAGCCCTGCCAATAGAATGTTTACTAGATTCTCTGTTGTCTGTCCCTAAAAATGAATACAAAGCATGTTGCAAATTCAGAAACCGACAGGATTCCGAAGTGCTTTGAAACAATACAGAATTACAAAGTAGCTTGGCATTAAAAGGATAATGTCCAATTAGTGTCCAATTCAATGGAAAGTGGGTGGGAATGAACCGGCACGTGAAAGAATTGGGTAGCCTAGCATCCTTTGTAGCTGCTTGTCAACCAACAAGCTTTTTCCCTTGTTAGAAATCACCTTGCTGTAATTTGGCAGTGATTTTGCAGCCACAATATGTTTTGTTTCTGAATTGCTGCTAAGCAAGATCTCAATGCAAAAGGAGGCATGTCTGAATTATAACTGTTCCAGCTTTACAGAATATATGAAGAATATTGATGCATGGGTCAGTTCTGTGTTATATAAAAGTAGCAAACCAAAAGTTATGGATAAAACTGAATCCTTCAATATATTGCTACACCTCCCCCCCAAATCTCATGAATGATTATTTCATGATTCCCCCTCCTAAATCCCATGAAATAGATATTTGTGTCAATTATTACTAGGCTAATATTTTAGGGGGTAAAGGAAACTTTAATAATATTTGTAAAAAATAGTGGGGGAAAAGATGCATAACAATACTGATCCCAAGGCTATTCTAACATGTGCATCTGTTGCACTTACTACCTGTAAGCTGTAAACAACATGTAGAAAGATATGTGTAACTCTGTACTATGTAGAGATTGTAGCAGTAAGTTTTTGTTCTACTAGGATCAGTAAAAATACAATATGACCAGAGTACCTAGAGTTTTGCATGCAACTATGTTTTGTTCCAAAATGAAACACTAATGATGACAGTAACTGATATAAAAATACCCACTTCTTTTTCTCTGATAACCCCCTACTATCCTCACAATCTGATTTGGGGATTCTCCCTACGTAGGAATATCTGTAAGCAGGATGGTTACTGTTTCCATTTGGGACAGTAGTTAGTTGAATCCTAAAGGTGCTTTTTTTCCCAAGAGGCAACTGGACTTCCATGTTTTTCTTTGAAGATGTTTCGCTTCTCACCCAAGAAGCTTCTTCAGCTCTGACTGGATGGTGGGGAATGTTAGTTAGTTGAATATCAAAAATAACTGAAAACAAAGTACAACATTTTTATAACAGTAGCATGTAGACCATGATGCACAAACCATTTGTTCCTTTCAGCTAAAATATATTTTAAGCCCTTACAGTACTGTCTTTCCCAATAGTTTTGGGGAAAATAAAACCCTTATTATACAGTATACTGGAAGGATATATATGTTTCCTTGCAATATGTGGTTTTCCTAAGCGAGCCTTATGGCAACTCTTGTTTAGCGTTCCATCTTTTGGTTATCTCTGATTCCTTTTCATGTACTGAATATCATTTAATCTGTGGCTACTGGAAATGATTACTGGACTGGCTGGGTTGAACAGTAGGTGCTGTGGATTAGCAAGAGGGCACCACTAGAGCTGAAAAGACTAATGAGAAAAACTTTTCTGTAGCAAAAATATCTCAAGTATTTTGGCCTTTGGCTGTTTCTTTGCTCCCTGGATCTTTACATCCACAACTCACATGCAGCCAGAGCTCAGAGATATATATTTCTTTTTGCTGAAGTTGTGTTCATCAGTAGGGACTCAACCAGTACGTAATAAAGTCTTTCAAGGGGAATCACTTCCAAAGGAGCTGATTTTTCTCCTAGAAGAGAATGAAGCTAGGTTATATATTTTTTTTTTCTAAGTACAGACACCAGGTGCTCTAAGGACAGCATTACAACAACACATGGAGGGCTGGGTAGTAAATGTGAGAAACTGATAATAAACTTTTTATACCAGAGCATTTACAGTAATGCCTCTGGCAATCTTTCCCAATAGTTTTGGGGAAAATAAAACCCTTATTGTAAAGTATACTGGAAGGATAAATATTTCCTTGCAATACGTGGTTTTCCTAATGAGCCTTATGGCAACTCTTGTTTAGTGTTCCGTCTTTTGGTTATCTCTGATTCCTTTTCATGTACTGAATATCATTAATCTGTGGCCACTGGAAATGATTACTGGATTGGCTGGGTTGAACAGTAGGTGCTGGGGATTAGCAAGAGGGCATCACTAGAGCTGAAAAGACTAACAAGAAAAACTTTTGCATGGTGTTTTTGAGATGAATGCTGTATATTAAAATGACCATGCTAAAAACAGATTCAGGCTGTCACGGGAAAGGTAGCCCCAAAGTATATTGCAACATGCAATGTCATTAGTGCAGCACAATATGTTATGTTCACTCCTAATGTATTTATAGTCGATGCCATCTAGGCAATTGTAACTATTATGTTAAATAGTTTTTACTTTTAAGTACACAAAACAACATAGAATACAGATGCAGTGACAAGACTGTTTCATTACTATTTGTCTAGAGAAGTGCATATATACTCATGAGCCTCTCTTGATTTTACTTGTTTGGTAGAGAGGATGAAATGCTTAATTAATTTGATTTTTTGTCTATATTGATACAAACTGAATGCTGATGTGTATTTCTAACTTTACCACATGGATTGGAGTTTAGGCTAGAATCTTAAATTCATTTACTGGAGAGTCAAATCAGGTTGAGCATAATATCGTAGACTGTTTCGTAAACCATTGTCGAGTACAGCTGCTTTTGGCTTAATATCATGCACAAAACATTTTGGCTTTGTGTTATGTGCAAGCCAGAGTTGTTCAACAAACAAATGCCATTTTAGGATTATGTGTAAATGGGACTAGTACACATAGATTTTGCAATTATCTTCACTAAGGCCTTGGAGTTTAAAAAAAAAAATCAAAATAAGCAATGCATGTTCTGATAAAAACACATGGGAGATACACATACCTTATTTTGTCCCACATTTAATCTAGCAGTTATGTTTTTTAAAGCAAAATATGCCTAGCAACCCATACAGGGTAGTTTGGAGAACAAAATTGAACAAAGAGATATAAGGCGAATAGAAGAGCAAAAGATCCACTGTTCAAAAAGACTTCTCATGTGCAATTTTTTAAAATAGTACTGTTCCATTTTTTTGTTTGTTTTGGGTTGGTGTGTCTTCTATGGCATTAGTATACAGATGAAAATTAGATCGGGTGGACTTCATATTCTTGGTTCTGCTTTGACCCTTGTTGTATGATTTAACATATAACAATTCTGTTCTAAAAAGCAATGGAAATGTTCTTACAGAACATTTGATGAAGCAAATGTCAATGATTCATTGTTTTCTTAATAAAGCTTTGTTGATATTAAGTGAACAAATACATAAGAATGATTGAGCAAGTCTTTTCTGTTCACACATGGATTTTGGCAATATGACTGAAGCTTTTCTCCATGGCAGCAGGTCTGAAGTATATTAGCAATTCCTCACATTTTGCTTAGCAAGCCAGTGAAAGCATTATGTCTTTGTTTCCTCCTGGCAATGCTATAAAACTCATTAGTAGTTTGCTTCAACTATTGCCATTGGTACTCCTTTAGGAATGGAGTGTGATAATGATAGGTCAGACATGCACACACTCCCTCTTCTCCCCCACTTTTAAACTAAAAAATGAAGCAAAGATAAAAATACCAATTTCAGATGTTCCTCATATGTCAACTAGCAGAGAATGTTGAGGACTACATTAACAAGCTTATAAAATATACAATTCTAGCTTAGCATTTATAAACCTGAGCCCTTGTTCTATGACTTTGATTGTGTCATTTAATCGACGAGCATGCATTATGAAGCTGAATTCAATAAATTGTGCAGCAGGAGACATTTTTACCATATAATTATATCCAGGAAGACAGTTTCACATTGGCTCAGAAGTGCATTGTGATGTGTGATTAGGTAGTTGGTTATGAAGGCAAATTTTAGTTAATTAGGGATAGAAAAAAGTGTGCAGACCCAGAGATGATTAAAGAGAACAAACTTCTGTGAAGATTAAGATGACCAATAAGAGAAAGGGACGTGGGAATTGTTTGTTTTTCAGTGATAAGACTAACAGTACCATACAAGGTCCAATGGTAGAATTCCATATTATATGTTTATTTTTTTCCTTGAATTTGAGGAAGAACATTTTTTTGGTTCTGGGAATTTTTTCATCCTTCTCTGGAGAAATAGTCATCAATAAAGACAATAATTATTCTAAAATGATTTTTAAACAGATATGGTTTGTAGGAACGAACATCCCAGAAACATTGATATCATAAAACTGTTGGAGAGAGCCAGGGAGAAAAGTCAAGTGGGGAATTAGTCTGGAATCTTTAGGTAGGCACAAGAGAGTAAGCTTTGATCCCATTGAATGTTGTTGAATCTTATCTAATCTGACCCAGGTGCAGACTGCTAGTCTGGGAAGATTCCTGTGAAATAGGCAAGAGCAATAAAGTAGTCCCAAAGGTGCTTTTTCATGAGGCAACTAGACTTTCTTTTTTTTCTTTGAAGACATTTCACTTCTCATCCAAGAAGTTTCTTCAGCTCTGACTGACTGGTGGGTAATGGAAGAATTTATACTCCTTGCAGACAGCTGGTCATTTGCATTCTTTTAGAAAGTCATTGAGGCCATCTGGAGGATTATCTGTGTTGTCAGGGTCACCTGAGTAGTGCAAATGGGTGTGGAACCTTCTTGGAACTGTTGGAAAGGACTGTGTTGTAGACTGGAGATAGATTATGTTATATCCCTCCTCCTCTGTTGAGAGAGGGCTATTCAGTTTTGACATAGATGGCTTCTTTGACCCCTCTTTCAAACCAGCAGTCCTCTCTGTCCAAAATGTGGACTTTGCTGTCTTTGAAAGAGTGGCCTTTGTCTTTTAAATGCAGATGGACTGCTGAATCTTGTCCTGTTGGGTTTGTTCTCCTATGTTGTGCCATGGGTTTATGAAGGGCCTTAGTGTATTTGTGGGTTTGAAGTGTGCACGTATGTTTTGTTGGCTGAAGTGTAGGCATCAATGAATCTCTAAAACAGGGGTGTCAAATTCGCCATGTCACATGACGTGTTTTGACATATTGTGACTTTTTTCCCCTTGCCAGAGCTGGGGTGGATGTGGCTTCTGTGTGATGCATCCAGCCTGCGGGCCGGCAGTTTGACACCCCTGCTCTAAAAGAATGTAAATGACCAATTGTTTGCAAAGAGTACAAATCCTTCCATTCCCTACCATTCAGTCAGAGCTGAAGAAGCTTCTTGGATGACAAGCGAAACATCTTCAAAGAAAAACAAGAAAATCCAGTTACCTTGTGATAAACCACCTTTGGGCGAACTGTGACCTAGATGACTGAGAATCTCCATAGACATCTAGTGATGAAGTAGCTAAATGAATTCTTCACGTGTAGATTTGCTTGTTCACGCCTGACAAAATCTGTCTGATTTCTTCCTTGAGCCAATCAGTGTCTCTGTAACTCTGAGGGCCTAACTGCTTCTCCTGGTTTATCTTATGGTTGCTCTTAATTGCTTATATTTCAGTACTTCTACATGTATATTCCCTATTTAAAAAATACAACTACCGTAAGATATTTTTGTTGCAAGGGAAAAAGAAAAGGTAACTTTTGTGGTGGTTTGAGGCATTTGGCTAGAAACCAAATGCCTCAAACCTCTAGCCCTGCCTTAGGCATGACAGGTAGCTGGGTGACTTTGGGTCAGTCATTCTTTCTCAGCTAAATCCCCCTCACAGGATTGTTGTTTATGGGGAAAAAAAATAAAGGTAGGGCCATAAATTTATGCTACTGAGTTGCACTGAATAAAGGTAGGATATAAATCTAATGAAATGACTCTATTATGTATGAGTTTTGTCCCATGGTCTTTTATGTATGTTTATTGTGCTTTTATGGTTATTTTAAGATGTATTTTGTTGTACGCTGTCAGATATTACATGTGTGAAATGGACAGCTATATCAATGTGATAAAATGATTCCCCCCCCCATTTGAGTAGAAAAGCACGGAAAGGGAAAGCAGAATACATTGTGGGTCTCATCTATTAGTGATTGTAATCTAAGGGGACCATGAAAAAGAGCCTGGTGGCCTCTTCTCTGTGGAACATTATTTTTCACAAGGTATGATTTGCCCCCACCTTGTTGCTTTTCCAAAAGGCCCTGAAGATGTGGTTTCATCAGCAAACCTGGGAACTATGATTGGAGTTGGAGCTGATCAGGTGGTTGATTTGATTGTGTTGTTGCTGCCATGGAGGGGGTAAGGGAGGTTATAGGCTTTTATGTTGTATATTTTAATGTTGTAAGCTGCCTAGGGTCACCGGTGTCAGTTGGGCAGCCATATAATATTGTTTAATAAATAAATAAATAATAAATAAATGATGGTAGTGGTGAGGAATATGTGGATTGGTATAAGTCTACTCCTTTTTATTGTCTAGCTTTATATTTCAGTCCATCAGGTTTTCTGTGGGTTTTCTTTTTAAAATATTTGTTAAAAACATTTGATTCTGTTCATGAGTTTTCTTCACTTATAGAACATTCATAAGCAATTCTCTTTGATTTTTGCTGTAAATGTAAATTCACAGAGAGACTTTGTAAAAAAACTGCCAAATTTTCTTGAGAATTTTCTTGGTTCATAAATTTCCTCATTGCAAGGTTTTTATTTATTCAACCTCAAATCTGTTTTTCTTCTCTAACTATCCCGCTCAATATGCAACTGTCAGAACTAGTTCTTTTTTCAGGCTCGCCTAACACATGTGGGAATCCATTTTGGCAGCTCTCACTAATGTTCTCTGACTGAAATACCTTTTGGAATTTTCATCCTTAATTATGAGAAAGATGGCTTTGTTATCACAGCTGCTACAGGTTCAGTGACCTTTGCTTTCCCAGGAGTAACTGGACTTTCCAACTGATGCAGCCCATCGGTACAAGTGGGACTTAGTGAAGTTAAATTGATAATGTTTGTTCCAGAGCCTTGTCCTGCCTGGCTTAAAAATGGTTGAGTGAGCCAGCTGAATGAAAATAGTGGTAAATGTCTCATTGCAACAAAATGTGACTGTCATTTTTCAGAGGTAATAACGATTCCTTCCTTCCTTCCTTCCTTCCTTCCTTCCTTCCTTCCTTCCTTCCTTCCTTCCTTCCTTCCTTCCTTCCTTCCTTCCTTCCTTCTTATGTTGTAGTATTTATATGGGTTATTTCTAAGCAATTAGCAGAGAACAACCAATCACTTAAAGTGGCTTTATCCCAGGACATAGAATTTTTTTTTAAATTCACTGTATCATGTCAAGTGTCTGGGTAACTTTTGCCAAATTTGAGGTATAGAGCCTGGTGTTCTATTTTTTTTAAAAAATATCTTGGATATGCTTAGATATTTATGTTGGGAGTTCTGATAATGGACAGAATATATGTTAAATTAATGGATGCTTTGTGTTTTTGTTATCTGTAGGGCCAAGAACAATTCCCAATTGGTTCCTAATATTGTATTTTTGAGCAAAGTACTGGAGAATTTCACTTAAGAATTGGATCTGGTGTTAAGAGTAAATGATTGCTGAAGGCAAAGGAGAGTATGTAAAGGATTGTAACTAGGACATAACTCACTGGCATCTTCTGCTGCCTTCACTTCATCACCAATCCATTGTTTCTTGCTTATCTGCCCACCCTACAGCTGCCTTTCCGGCTGCTTATTCTCTGCTTAACCACAAGCTAATTGTCACTATGGTGCCTCTCTTCTTAGCAGTCTTTCAACACATGTACAAAAGTAATGGAGCTTTGATTGAACTGTTGTGAATGCTATCTTGTCTTGTGGGGCTCTTGTGGGACTCTCCTTGCAAATGCTGGCACCTTGAAGCCTAAATGACTCATTTTGAGAGGATCTTTAGAGCAGGTCATGGGGACGAGGATTGTCCTGGCAGCCATCTGCCCGGTTACAGTTCCTCACAATATTTCACTCTGAAACTACTTCTGTAATGGTATAGGACAGGGGTGTCAAACTCAATTTCATCAAGATTGTGGTTGCTCTCGGGGGGGGGCAACTGCATCAGCGCATCCGCATTGTGGTTGCCCTCGGGGGGACGGGTGGGTTGGCCAGGGTGGGCACAGCCTACTGGGTGGGCATGGATGGAGTGGGTATGGCCTACTGGGTGGGCATGGTCAGCTTTATATTGTTCGCGTCAAGGGTGCCTGTGGGGCCCTGTGCAGGAGTGGGACAGATCTGAGGGTCTCTGGCAGAAGGGGATGGGACCGGGGCATGGTCCATTTCTTCATTCCTCACAAAGGGTGACACCTCCCCAGCATGTACCCAGTTAGTGGGGCCGACACGGCAGGGGCTGGTTCCTCGCTGTTTCTAGATGGCCTTCTGGAGCTAAGACTGAATATGTTTCAGCATAGATGGCCACCACAAAATTGTACATTGGTTCCCGGCCGGGCTGGGCCACGGCCAAGGCCAAGGCATTGGAGGCCATTCCCTCACTGTTTCCAGGATGGCTTCGCGGGCCACATGAAACCACTTCGTGGGCCGCATCCGGCCCCCGGGGCTTGTGTTTGACATGTCTGTTATAGGAGAATGAACTTGGGAGACAAAAAAGAAAAGCTGTAGACTAGACGATAATCAGATAAGAGGTACTGACTCTACAGAAGGAATGGGGACAATGGCAAACATCTCAGAAGGAGCCTCCCTAGTTTCTTGGAATATAAAAGTGAAGGGACAGAGATGTCCTTTCAGTCTTGCATCATTGATATTTATCTTGTGAAGTAGTCCAGATAAGAAGCGCATTTAGAAGTACTAGCTCTAATGTTATTGTAAGGCTATGCTAACAGAATCTTCTCTATCATAAAGAAACTCTTCAAGTTCTAAATTGAGATCTGAGATTGATAAAAGCTGGAGTTTTTAGGTTGATCCAATCAAGACAGAAACGTGCCCATTCGCGTAAAAGATAAAACTTTTAGTTTTTGCAAGAAATGGAAACTTCACTTCATATTATCTATACTGATTGTTGCTCCTTTCTCAAAGCCAGCTTTTAAGATAGTTACTGCTCTTTCTGCTTTTTAACCAGCCAAAAGGTTTTCCTGGATTTCAGCCTGCCCTGCCTTATCACTATATTTTTTAATGCTCTTTTCTCTTCTTTGATAGAGTGGCATTTTGGATAAGCGATTGTCAGAAAAATTTAGTGCTGCACTCCTTCTACATACCTGCATATATTTTTTTAATCTTCACTGCCTTAAAGAGAAAACAAAGTGAGACATGGATATGTATGTTACAAACCACTGTCTTCCTGACAGGAAAGAAGGAAAGGCTAGGCTTATCAACCGGCTGCACACTTGGCCACGAGAAACCATTTGAGACATCATCCATCACTTTGGAGAGGCTAGGGCTTCTGAGGAAAAGCAGCACAACACTGAAGCATATGTTTTAAGATAACCCTGCATTAGGCACAAGTGCCATCCTGTCCCCCAAAGGCAACCAAACTGTAATTGTAAATGTTCTTCTCTTATGGATTGGCTTTCCTTTTGAAAATATTTTATTTTTTAAAAAGTGAAAGGAAACCTATTGTTATTCACGCCAGTTCATTCAGCAGCAGAGAGAAGAACTTTATCTATTGATCCCAATTTATTTTCCACTGGAATTTCATCCTGATCCATCTGCTTGCATTGTTGTCTGTATCAGTCTTTCTTAAATTGGTACACTCCAGCGGTGTCAGACTTCAACTCCTAAGGATCCCCCAAAGGTGCAGCCAGTGGCCAACAATCTAGAGAGCAGCAGATTGAAGAAAGTTGGTTTTAACGTATTAAATCATGTGTAAAATCATTTTACAGAACAAAACACTTCAGAAATCATTTCTGTCTCATCCTGATGTAAAACACAATATTCAGAGCAGTGGTATTCTTTCAAATCTCCTTCAAAGTTTATTAAATTGCCATTGGATTTTTAAATCTTTAAATCTGAATGGCTGAGTGGCTTTCAACAGAGGCTTACAATAGGGATAAACTGCAAGTAAGTTTTGGAGAAAAAGCAGGGCTGTAATCTTTACAGTGTTCCAGCTATCAAGCTGAAAATATAGGAGACAGTGCTGTACTTGATTTAGTGCCTGTTAACCAGAAAGTCTTGAACTGCGAAGTCTGCAGGTCACAAAGATATAAGAGGTAGGACAAGTGTTGCCAAGTCCTATCTGCTGAGGTAGGATAAGTGATGCCCATTCAGTCAAGAAGCAAAGAGCCTGCCATACACTATTTTGTTTGAAAAAAAAAACAAACAAACCCAGAATACACTAGGGAAACATAGAGATTGGACTGGATTGAAAATTTGCTTAGCCAACCTTTGGGGACCCATTCTTTCCTGTGTGAACTGATTTCACTATACTATTTGTCTTGGTAATGCAACCAGAATTACTTTTGCCCTCTGGGGGATTCAAGTGCCTGTTGCTCTAATCTCTTTTGAAGTAAAATGGTATCTGCATTGCTTATCAGATAAATCTATTACCATGAAACTTGCACTACTTTGATATCTGAAGGCTGGTTCCAAAATGACTTGGTTAATATTGCTACTCTGGCTACAAGAAGCCTCACCCTGAAAAGAGAAAGGAGCTGTCATACTTTCCAACAAAATGTATGTACTAAGACAATAGAAGGTAAAACTTATTATGACTGGAAGGTTGACTTTCTTTGATTAATGAACTGGGTCATCATCATCACTATATTCCCAGGAGATTTTGTACTGCATTTTAAAATTTTAATTAAAGGATTATGGTAATGGATGATCCAGCTTGTGATCTGTTTTTTTGATATTAGAAATGAGGGAGATTTGGATTTGTGAAAGGGAAGAGGAATCCAAAGGCATTGGACCAAATTGAGAAATGTTATGAATCAGAATATTAGAAGAGTTGTTACATTTGGTACCAAAAGGCATTGATCCATATATAAAATCACAGTCTTTTGAAATAGACAAATATATTGTCAGGAATGAAAGATACAGAGTCTGTGTAGCTTAACTGAGTGCACCTGTAAACTGGATGGAACAATAGCAATAGTACTTAGACTTATATACCGCTTCATAGTGCTTTATAGTACTCTCTAAGCATATTGCTCCCACCAGTCTGGCTCCTCATTTTACCAACCTCGGAGAGATGGAAGGCTGAGTCAACCTTGAGAATCGAACTCTTGACAGTGAGCTTAGTTAGCCTGCAATACTATTTTCTAACCACTGCACCTCCACAGCTCTTTCTATATAAATATAAAATCATATTTTATAGGAGTAGCAGGTAGGTTTTTTCGTCCTTGATGTTCGTATGGTGGTGTAATGCAGAGGTCCTCAACCTGTTGGGCACCAGAGACTGATTTCGTGGATAAAAGTTTTTCCACAGACTAGAGAGTGCATGGTTTTGTGTGTTGCCTGCATCCCACAGATGGGGCTTTGCTTGTTTGTGCTGATTGGTTGCTGGCATGCTGTGGCCTGGTACTGGTCCACGGCCCAGGAGTTGGGGACCCCTGGTGTAATGCATACTTCTGAAGCAATACTGTCATCAACATTTCCCAGGGTCACATATTTGGCACCACAATATACAAACAGGAGTGTTAAAGCACTTACAGATTCCACATTCTCCAAATCCCATAAAAAGGGTCAGAATTCATGGGATTTTATTAATATTTCCCTGTGCATACTTGTAAACCCAGCTGATCTTTTCCACTGTGCCTTCTAAAAGTATATATTTATCCACATTTATATGCCACCTATCCTGTAATTCTAGGTTAGACACCCTCAGAGGAAGTCAGCAGGGGGCAGATGGGGAAATCAATATTACCCAGCTTTAGAAAACTCCTCTATGGTTTGGTTTAAAGAGGAAGAAGAAGTGAGATTTATCTTCTACCTGATTATGGCAATTACAAAATATACAATTGCTATTTCAGGTTTCTCCGATTATGCTCATTGTCTTTCTTACAGATCCCCACAGTGACTCCATCAAAATAGTTTGTTCAGAAGACCATGCAGGGTAACAAAGAGGAAAAGAATCCAAATGATAATGTGTGAATTACAAGAACCTAATATATTGAAATTTTATTACTCCTTATCCTCTGTTTTAATTGAATTTGCTAGAATTGCCTTTCAACATATGTATGAACTCTAGATAAAAGTTGAGACTTTCCTGGGAATATACTCAGCACCCCAGTCCAGCAATACATGAAGTAATGTATAATTGGCTAATGTAGATATATTCTCTAATTATACCATATTTTCAGTTCTAGATATACTATTCATTTAAAAGACTACTGTAGTTATTTTATTCTGTCCACAGTTTCCTAAACTGGTCCCTTACATTGCCATGCATACTTAACTTGCTAATCTAAATTCAAGCATACGGTATTCATTTTTTATTTTATTTCATAATATTTAAACCACACCTTAATCTTAATAGATTCTGGGTGGGACATAACATAGTCCAAGCTAATGCACTAAAAACTAATAGAAATAATGAATAAAATGTGCACATTTGTTTAACCTAAGGACAACATATTCTGTGAACAAAGTCACAGTATTATAATTATGGAGATATAGGAGGCATAACATTTAAGAATTGCTGGGTTTAAAGTGAGATTTAGACCAAGTTTAGGCCAAGATAAGCTAAGGCTTACACCAATTATAAGCCAAAGCCCTTTTCAGTTTAGGCCAAGATATGCCAAGGCTTAGCTCAAGCTATAAACCAAAGCCTTTAATGAGCATACATATCAGTAGCTATGCTTACTATTTATTTATCCTTCTTATCTCGTTGTCTTGTCCCAGATTCATTCTTTGTTTTAAATAAAGCATCAGCATAATAAAATTGTTTAACTGTTGGAATTGAACTGGGGAAGTTCAACCACTGAATTCAGTGATTGGGTAGAGAGCTGCTTACTCTGTACCCAATCTTCCTCACAGTCATTGAAATGAGGGTAAACTTAGGGAAGATGCTATGTTGCTTTGAGTATCTAGAGCAGGGGTATCAAACTGCCAGCCCATGGGCCGGATGCATCATAGAGAAACCGTGCCCACCCCATTGCCGGCAATGGCAAAAAAGTTGCTAAATGTCGCAACATGTCATGTGATGTTTTGAGTTTGACAGCCCTGGTCTAGAGCAAAGGCTAAACATGTAGTCACAGAAATAATAAATCATCCTGGTTTTTAGTCAATCATTCAAGATGGCCAAATCCAATCATACTCAAAAATACAATATGCATATTTTAAAAATATTCAACAGTATTGAGCTAAAAATATGACAAAAATATACTGTGTACTTTGGATGCTCTTGCAAAAGCAGAGGCAGTGGAGACAAAACACAATTCTTTGCATTTCAAAGTTTAGGACTGATACAGGAGAACCATCTCTGTTGATAAATGGGCTTCTGAATACAGTCACTTTCAGAATGACCTGCTCTGCAGACCTCAGCATCTGGACCTAAACCATTTAGGGCTTTAAAAGCTAGTATCAGGTCCTTAATTTCTTGAAAAGCAATTAGTAACCAGTACTGATTTTTTTTTAAATCATGGATATCATGTGATTTTACTGGAACACTTACATGTTTCCTATTTTCTTCAAATTAGATAAGATCTCTAGGGAGGAATTTCCACAAGGTGCAGGGCTCCAAATAATCTTGCTTTGCCTTTGCCTTTCCAGCTGATGCCTTTACAGGAAAACAGAGCATCATAAAAACCTATTCTCTCCCATATATAATCTCTTTTGTATTAAATCTGTGAAAAAAACCTGTGGGATTTAGAGAATCCCTATTTTTGCCCTATGTGAATTTTCCAAGGATTGTAAACAACCACAATATTGGTTTTATTTAATATATGTGTATAGAAATATATTTAGAGGCACACGTGAAGACTCACAGTTACACACAGAGGTTATACTATTACTTTCAATGTTTTTACCACTCAAGCCCAATTTTTAGCATAAAATGTCACCCCAGGCCCATCTTTGCTTTTTTTTTTTTTTGTAGAGCCTTGTGAGCGTTTTGGTCACTCTATGAGTGGGAAATGCTTCTTTGTCCACTCTGCACAAGTCTCTAGTTTGAGCAATTCTTCAACCCCTACTGTTTTGATCTATGAGAACAATACATATTGATTAAAGACTGGACATGAAACTCTGTAAGGCTGAAGGACGCTTCTTTTATTGAGAGCAGATTCCCTGCTTGCTTCATTTTCTTGTTATGAGCCTCACAAGCAAAGATTAATGATAGCCCTTCCACTTGTTTAAGCAGCTGATGTCTTGGCCCTGGATCCCCCCTGTGGCTCCCTGCTGGACCATAACAACAGACCATTACAGAAACCAAGGAAAAGAACCCTGAGAATTTGCAAAGCTCAGATTTTTAGGCAGCTAAACAAAAAGTAGGATTGCAAAGACTTTCAAAAAGGCTTTGAAGAGATTGTGAAACCCCTCTATCTGTGCGTATCAGAAAACAATGAAGAAACATATATTGGAAAACTAAAGTATTCTCATTTTATATAAGATAGCATATAAATAGTCTCCATATAAAACCAGGCAAGAAAACTATAATTTGCCACTGTTATTTTTAGAGTGTTTATTAGATTGGCATATAATCTGAAGGAATGTATTTATAGTATATTGATATCTAAATATTAATGTTTATTTTTACCAAATTGCAGAAATGGTATTGAATTTTAGCCCTAAGGCCAACGGCCAGAATAAGTTGATTACCAAATTAATTGAATCAGAATATTTTGAGAGAAAACATGGAAAGATTGCTTGCAAATAATTTGGAAGTTATGCAGAGGCCTGTAAATAAGATTTCATACTGGGATAAAAATAAGAGAAACCCTGAAATCAGATATAGATCAGGGTTGAGCTTTATTCAGTTTTCATTACATTATGGAATAGCCTTGGCACCAGAGTACCATATATAAGTATGAATCCACAGCCAAGTAAGGTTGAGAACTCAAGAGACTTAAGCTTAAAATGGCAGGCAGCTTAAAATGATATCTAAATCTTCAGAAGCCACGGTTCAGAGAATAAATTGTCTGTCCATGCTGTCTAGCTTATTAGGCTATGAATTTGCAAGCACAACAGATGAAGTTCTGGGCGGCAATAATTGAGAACTGAAATGTCTTTTTGGAATCAAATTTCTCAATTAATAGAATCTGCTTCTACCACAAAAATGCTATGAAAATAAAATGGTGTTGGTAAAGCCACATATCACAGTCTGCCAAAGCAATTGTTACAGATTGTTCTAGATTAGTGACGTAAAGTATTTTACCATTGTCTATAAGTTTTGGGGCTTTTCTTATAGCAAATGTACAGTTGTAAGAACAGAGTATTCTTGAATGTCAGACACAGTAAATTAGAGAACAAGCAAGGAGGTAAAAAGTCAATACTGATCGTTTGTGTTTTCTTTTAACTTCAGTAGTGGAAATAACAGCATTCTGGACAAAATGTTAAAATGATGCAAGAACAAGCAATATAACAAAGTCAGATTAGTGTCTTGGACTATAAGAGAGCTGATTTCAACAGACTTAGAGCTTGGGAAGGATTCCATGGATGGAAATCTTAAGGGAAAAGTAACCCAAGAAACTTGGGAAACTCTGAAAAATGAGATCATAAATTTCCAGTCTGCTTCTAAATTAAAAACTAACTCTTCTATGGCATTTTGCTTATCTTTGGTATCCAAAATGTCACAATTGTAATACACTGATCTTGAATTCAAAAATGTAAAATTATATTTATGCATCTGTACAGGATATACATTTAAGCCGCTTCAAATGTCCAGGACAAATGCCTCTTTTCCCCTATGGTACTTTATCATCATCATTTTAGCCATTGTCTATCCACTGTGGGATGAAGGCCCCTTCCGCATGTTACCAACCAATACTATTCTAACATGCCCCGTTCCACAAGTTACCAACCAATACTAGCTAATGTCATTGATCCATTTTGTTTTCTGGTGTATGCTTTTTATCAAGTGGGATCCATTCGATGCCTTGGTCCACCTCCCTCAGTTCTTCCTGCTATGTGACCAGCCCATTTCCATTTCCATTCTTTTACTCTCTTGATGATATTGTATACTTTTGTTTGTTCTCTAATCCATGTGCATTCTGTCTTGAAAATGTCTCTGGTGACTGACAGCATTTAAAAAGGTGATTTGGCCTACATGTGATTTATTTCATAGAAGAATGTGGCCATTTTGAATCCACCAACATGTGAAAACCACCTTCACCCCTTCTCAACCATCAACTAAATGTATTTGGTTTTTTTTAGATTTTTATATATTTTTTTCATCCTATCTTCATTATTTTTACAAATAACTCAAGGTGGCAAACATACCTAATACTTCTTCCTCCTTCCATTTCCTTGCAACAATGTAACAACCACTCTGAAGTCAATTGAGATGAGAGAGATTGACTGGCTCAAAAGTACACAGCTGGCTTTTGTGCTAAATTTTCCAAATGTGGCTTGTTGGAAAAGTTCTCAAGGTCTCAGAGACCTGAACATCCAGAAATTAAATAGAGGAATGGGCAAGCTGAATTGTAGCTGTTAGCACTTAGGTCAGTATGTCATCTACACCTTTTCCCAAGCAGATAATGGAGTCTACCCAGCTGCATAAATTCAACCTCTGAAACATCAGATGAGTGGGTAAAGGGAAAGAGGATGGAAACAAGAATAGTGGAATCTTCCATTTCTGCCCATGTTTTTTTGCAATTCTACAATACTTCCATCACTGCTAAATTAATGCTGGCATAATCTCTGGGTGCTGGTCAATTAAATTGTTATCATTCCAGCTCAAATCCCAAGCTAACAGCTAAAACTCAGTAGCATATTCCTGTACCAAATAATTATCCAATTGTATGTGATTTATTTCACATTTGGCAATCACTTACTTGTCCAACTGCTCAAAGCTAACTCTCAGGCACACTACACTATTTGCTTAAATGTCAAACTTTGAACTGTTTTGAATTAACTCCCTCCATCTTTGGTCTAATTAAATGCCACATGGGCTTGGTCAATGGAGGAATAATTTGGTCTGAAGATGCATAATTCGCATTAAATGAGGGAGTACATTTGCTTGGATTTTCACCAAATTTGTAAGCCAAAGAGATTGGATTTTGGTGTTGGGGGCCTGTAATTGCTGCAGCAATAGTTGCAAGGAGTTGGAACAGGATCATGCCAGTATGAACAGTAAAGGTTGTGGCAGATTTTGTCCTATCTGGTGGGCCAGCTGGTAATCACTACCCCCTTTCATACTCAACTTGTGGACATCACCCACTAGTTATCTAATTTAGTTATCTAAATTTATCACTGCAGCAGTTAAAACTAGGTATCAGTAAAGCAACTTAATCTGATAGCTCAATATCCTTGGACTATTTTATTTTGGTTCCCTTCTCTTTGTTTCCTCTTATATATCCCTAAATTATAATGATAATAAACAACTAAATTTGTTTTAAACAATCACATCAAAATATTCCAGGTAGAACTTTCTTATTTTAGTGTATACCTCTATTTGATCACATTTTAATTGCTAAATGTTTTAATAATATTAGACTGTTGTGCAGCAATATAGCATTGTATGTACTTAACAGTCAAACATTTGTTAACAATTTTTTCTGCTTTACATACTTTATATGTCGCCTGGTATTCTAGTTCTTACCAGCTATTTTTACTTTTCTTTCTCTCATCTCCTTTCTTTTCTGTAAATTGTTCAGCTCAGGATAAAATTCCTTTATCCTACTCCCCTTTCCCCTTATAATATTGTTACCAGGTTGTACCTACATCTGGACATGGACCATACAAAAGGATTTAATTTGATTTAGGATGTCTAAATAATCAGATTAAATCCAGGGAGTTCAGAAACTAGGAAACCTAATTTGATTTGAAGTAAAAAGTAACAGGACCAAGGCTAGAAAACAGTTTTGAAACGGTCTTCAATATGGATAAATGGTTAAGACAGGCTGGAGACCTGAACTGGGGTTTAATGTTTCCAATGACAACTGAATATAGCTTGGTCCTTCCAGAGAACTATGCTTGTTTTCCTGGTTTAGAAAATGTTATCTTTTAAATAACCATGTGATAATGGCAAATTCAGATGTCACACTGAAACATGAATCTTTCAACTTTTCTTTCTTTTAAACAATTTTACCCTACTAAAGATAATACAGAAATGACAAATAGAAAGGAAAGAGAGAAAGGATAGAAGACTGAATATTTAATGAAGTGACTCCTGATCCTCCTTGCAACAAGTACAAGCAAATTAATATTTTCCCATCCCTATAATATTACATAATCAACTTAATTTAGAAGTTCTGAAGGAAAATATGCCAGAGCAAATGAGTCTGATGAATTCTTTTTTCCTGTACTTTCCTGTTTCCTTCTGCATATTTTTAATGTTCTTTTTCAACAATCTCCAAATACAGGTGTGCTGGGCTTTTCATGAAGGGCAATTTGCTGGAAATAATCAACATGATTGGGAAGGGTTGGGAACAATTCTGTTGCTATGGTCCTGAAGCTTAAGAAGGGTTTTAGAATTTCAGATTTTATGTCAACTTAATTTAGCTGCTAAATTAAAGTGTTGGCCACAAGCTACTCATTGTTGCACATGTAGAATACACATATTGTCTGAAGTCATAATCAGGGTTTTTATTCAGTGTGGATACTGGAAGTAAGAGCAGCTACCAATACAATCCAAGGTATGAATAGTGAAGATGGAGTTTTACAATGCAAGTTCAGAAAAGGTAGGGAATATGTTCATCCTGAAAATCAATAACATAATCTAGATTAAGGTTAACAAGGCATGGATAATATAGAAATTATTTTAATACTTTTCAATCTCAAGCAGAGATTTTTTTATGCTGGACGTACCACTCTTTTCCTAAGCCAGGCCAGGATACTCATCTGCTTGAAAATAATTCAGAGAAATTCTCCTATTTTCTTCTCATCTCAGATCTTTGGCTCTTGAACTAGAGACACTTCTGCTTTTGAGGACCTGGGAGACAGATCTGGTCAAAATTAAAGCAGCAGTCTCACTAGTTGTTGGTGTCAGGACCAGTCCTGACTTCCATACTCAGACTTAACTCTTTAATTTCAGAGAGGCTGCAGGTAAGGATCATTTGAGGTAGATTTAAAATATTTCAGGGTGCTTTCTGGTGAACAGTGCTAATTCTATAGTGCAAAAGACATCGTGTACCTATTCTTTAATGGATATTTTTCAGGGTAAGAAAATGTGAAGCTTTTGTGGAATATTATTATCTGGACTCTGTTTACAATTCAGTGAAATAAGGCAAGGTGATTAGGTTATAAAAACTACATCTGAAACACAGCCTCACTCTTCAGATCTCATTCCATGATATGTGATAATAAGGCTAATCCATTTTACTGCTGTAGTTTATCTGAAATGCATCTTGAGAATACCAAGCATTATTAGTGTTCCTCAGTATTTTTACAACCCCCCCCAAAAAAAAGCAGAAAAAGAATTTTGATATGTGTCAAAAACATCAGGCAATTATTTGGCTTCCTTTTTATAGAATATAATAATTATATTTATATGCACTCTACTGATTCCCTGTCAGAAAGCAATTTTGACAGAAGCAATTCAAATACTGAAGTTGAGATTTTCTAAAATAAAGTTTTTCTGGTTCCTTCCTGGATTTTTTCAACCAAATCTAAATAGCTTTTAAAAATAAGTTTCTGAGAAAGCTGAAAATAGGGTTTGGGTCTGTTCCAGTCCTGCTCATTTTGTAACATTGCAAATGTGTCAGAATATATTTATTGGGTTTAGTAAATGCTTCTGAGTGGGTCCTAGGAGGTAGAGAACTATTACTTGAAAATTGATCAGAGTCAACTGCCTGTCTTTTCAGAAGTCTGTCCAGGTAGACTGAAAGATGTAAAAAAGTATTTTCAAACTGTGCTGTTTTCTATGATAAAGAGGGATAGAAGAAATTGTTCTGTTTTGTACTTTTTGTCCCTAAGCTATATTAATCAGATAGGAATTGGGTCACTTTATCAAGTCAGGGTGGTTTTTTAAATATAAAATATAACTACTCTCCAAGCGTGGTTGCTTGCTTGCAGATGTATCATTATCCAGTTAGGTAATATCATTGGAGTAGATAATAACAGTGTAGTTAATAGTCTAGGTAATGTCATCAGAATAAAATATAAATTGGAAATGATTTTGTGAGAAAATGAATTGATGTGTTGTCAGATTGCTGTTTTTTCAGGTGTTGTTTATCTGGACTTCATACGCCAACATATGAAGGAAACTTGATTCCTTCATGTTTGGATAGTTTTTTTTGGTGGCAGTAAATATTTAGTCATTATCTTCTTTTATTTTTTACTAGATTTCTCAATGCAATATATGATATATAAGGCTACAAAAGTACCACAATATAAAACTATGCAGCAAATTGCCTTGGTAAAAAACATCGTAGCGCATATTCATTTTATTGTTTTCCTCTCCAAATGTTTTTAGAAGTAAAAGGGGGAACAAGGCATTGGATTCATAAACTACTGCACATGAAAGATTGTCATTTGATAATAGGAAGTTTGTCAGATCAGTTGCCCTTTTCGGGCATTTGCAAAATTTCATTGTGGATTGCAAAAAATAAAAAAAAATGAAATGCAAGGCTGATTACACTTTATTGAAACAACAATTGGTGAACCTCAGCTTACAAAAGAAGAGGAATAAAACAATGGAAAGGAAAGTTCTTTTATAGGATTTTTAAAATGTTGAATGGTATCAGACTTTTGATATGGTATCAGAATTTTGGGACTAAATTGTCAAAGGAAAAAACTGGATAGGTTTACTTGTGAAAAGATAGTTCTTAACAACTGTTATGACAGACTTTAGAAAAGCTACTTATGATGCATTCTTGAAGTTATGGCTGCTGTACCTTCCTGTGGTTACATCATTGCTTTTCAAGAACTTGGCAACCAGCTCACATTAATGACTGCGTGTAGCACCCTGTAGTCACATGACTGCAATTTGTGATGTTTTGACTGTGATTTTCGCATCCATTAGATATACTGGATTCACTTAACAACCATGTGATTCACTTAATGACTGTGGTAACTCACTTTATGAACATTGAAAAAATGATTGTAAAATGGAGTCCAGTCATGTGGTGCCTCGACTTATGAACCCAGCAATGTATGACTGAAATTTCAGGCTCCATTGTGGTCATAAATTGAGGATTATCTGTATTAAACAATTATTTGAAGCTGGATCTCCACAGCCTCGAGTCAGTTTCATTCTGCTGTTGTTAAGATTTTTTGTTTCTTTGTTTAGTTGGAAAGGTTTGAGGGCTTGTCCTTGGAAGTGAGTGGTTTCTTTAGGTCTTAGAGGATTATGTAAATAGAGAACTGGACTTATCTCTGTCATGCCCATAGAAGTAGAGACAGATGTCCTATTTTAGGGACATCTTTTCATTTCAGCCCTAACAAGCTCTTAAACTGCATTTATTGAAGAGATTTGGGCCTGTTGGTCCCACCCATCTACTCTGGGCCTTACTGCAATGCCTGGATTTAAGATATTCTGAAAGATGATGTTGTATTCTGCATTCTGCTGAGTGTCATTACAGTTATAAATATAAATTATGAGCAAAGCCTCAGCATGAAATTGGAAGACGCAGATCTACTATAGCATGTGCAGCTCCATAATATCTCCAAAGACTATAGTTTCAGATACCTAGACAGGGTTAAGTAGAGTTAAAGTGTAATAGTAGAAAGGTTTTCTGATCTTAATACTCAAAACAAGATGGTTAAAGTATCCCAATCAGGGACCTTTTCCCGCACTACTTAGTAATAACTGGTGTGGACTTCATTTATGTTTGGATTGTTATCATTTCACAATGCAGACTTATTGTCTTGCATGTGACTGTCCAAGTACCGACTGAAAATTTCCACAAACCCTCAAATTTAGCTGAATTCAAGTGTTGTTAATCTGACAGCAAATGGCTTGTGTTTACAAAAAAAAAAAAATCCATTAAGCTTCAGAGTTTACCACTAAGTTATAAAAGCCTGTGTCAGTCTCTGAACCATTCAGAACAGTTCTCGAATTCACAGGTCAAAAGCCTTCTCCAATTCCATATGTAAGAATAAAAGAGAGGATTTGTTTATATCCAATGTCCTTATCTCACTAATAAATAATGGGTTGGAAAGGCAAACTTTAATAAACAGCTTTTTAAACCACAATGCTAGAAGATGGTCAGAACTAGATAATTTTCTCCTGGCATTCTATCAGTGCATGATATTTTCTGTTAACTTGTAATCTCCAAGCAATTATTCAAAGAGAAATTGAGAAAAGGATAAAAAAATGTAGTGGCTGTGTGTTCAACATTTTTTTTTTTAAAAATCTAATTAAAAATGTCTGGATGAAAATGTAAATAGCAATTATTTTCCTACAGAAGAAGCTAATATGCAGGCTTCAACATGTGGAGAAAGAAAAGGGCTTTCCTCTCCATTTGCCAATGCAAAAATGGGATTTCGTGATTCATTTACATGAGAGAGGCTGGTAAATATAGGGCTTAAATATTCTAATATGCTATCAGTTTTTTATAGAGATTCACTAGAGAACAGTTAGGCACTGAATACATTCTACCTGCAGCTTTAGGAGTAAAAAAGGGCCACATTATCTGTGGAATTACTTCTTGTTGATAATGATGAAACTGACCTCATTACCTTTCCTTCAGTCTCTGCAAACTCTCTTTATTGCCTTTGAGGATTTTTGCTTTCCTGCTACAACTTTTTCAATCAACTTCTTGTTGATTAACTTAATATTAACTTAAAATCAACTTAATATTAACTTAAAAATAATGAGTCATTCTTATATGTGCAGTAGATAGCAAATACTAATGATTCTTCCAACAGGTATAGTTAAAATTTGATGTTATCACTTAGGGACTCTAGCATTTAAATGTTTCCATCTTTCATGAAATGGAAACTAAAAACATTAATTCAAGCAATATTTTAAAGGCTATCAATGATAATAGGAGATTCTTCATTTCTAATTTTTGATCTATTATCTGACTTGAACCATGAATACAAACGTTTCTCATTCATTCCCATTGAATTTGCATTGTTTTCTCTACTAGAAGCTATTTTTTAAAAAATAAAAATGGTCCCAAGTGCTATTATTGGTCCCAAAAGTTGCAGTCATAATCCTAGTGATACATTTTGGACAACCACAAAAGCAGTTTTTAATTTAGGGCCATACTCATGCTTACCTCTGCTTTTGGAAAGCAGTAGTACAATAATTGTACCATTGTAATAGAGGGATATATAGTAACCTTATTATACAATGGGGACAAGGTACTGTGCTGCCCCTCTATTTATGGAGATTCTCAGTCATCCCAGTCATTACTGTCCCAAAACTGCTTTTTCAAGAGGCAACTGGACTTTCTTGTTTTTCTTTGAAATGTTTCACTTCTCATCCAAGAAACTTCTTCAGCTCTGACTGGATGGTGGGGTATGCCCTGCTCTCTCTCTCTCTCACACATCACAGTGAGTTAAAGATCTTTATTCAAACCTCCAGCAGTTCTAAAGGAGGCAGACACAAGGAGCAGGCTCACTGACTGATCTCAGCAAGACTTGGGCAACTGCACACAGCAACACGAGAATTCCCACTTGAAGCAATCCATAAGGCATGATGCACAGTCCAGGCATCAATCCAAATTTCAAACATGGGTTCAAGGGCACATAAGAATGTGGAACAAGGAAATGGACAGGTTGTTCCAGCAATGCCCATCCTTTTGGGCAGAATTAAATAGGTAATGTGGTATGGCCGCTCACAATGGGCGAGGCTGCTACCTCTTGAGTAACCTGGCCAACTAGTGCTATTCCTGTCACCACTTCACCCTGCACATCCTCGGATCAGGAAGAGGGGTGGACTCCACCTCCAAATCCTCGCTGACCGCAGGCAGCTGCTCCTGTTCTTTTCCTGAAGCCTCCAGGCTAACTTGTTGCTGCCGTGGTTCCCTCTGTTTGGGCTCAGTCTGCTGCTCATCCAGTCATTCCAGCTGGAGCTGTTCCATCCAGCTGAACCCTCTGCTTCCTGATCCCCACACACCCCATACACACCCCATACACACTTCTCCCAAGGGGCAAGGACCCAGATCCTCCTCCTTCGAACTCACATCTAGAAAGGAGGCCAGAGGCATGTTAATTTTGGAGATGGAGACAGAGAAAGAGACAGAGTTTACACAGGGGTGTCAAGCCTTTCAGAGAATGAATGTGACTTTTTTTAAAAAAAGAAATGCTTTTATTATTTTTATATAAAAAAACTAGGGGTAGTTTCCTTCCTTGTTTTATTTTACCCTACAACAACAACAACCCTGTGAAGTAAATTGGGTTGAGAGAGAGTGACTGGTTCAAAGTCACCCAGCTGGCTTTCACGCCTAAGGTAAGAGTAGAACTCAACATCTGTGGCCTGTTGAATTAAAGATAATGAAAAAAAATCATGTCAGTTTTGTTTTTGTTAGTGGAGTTCAGTGTTGGGGAACTTTGGAGATTAAATAATGGGTTGTGGTTCACCTTTTGCCATTTTAAAAATGGGAAACTACTGCCTACAGCATATTGTGTGCATCTATTGGAATGTTGGCCTAGAACTGGAGAGGTCTAGTTTCCAATTCATTCAGCTGCAGAGGCCACTAGAGAAACCTGGCTAAGTCAATGCCTGCATGAAGATAAGGAAGAAAATAAAGTATAAAATAAAGTATAAAATAAATATAAAAATAAATGCTTTTGAGTATTTTTTCCCATCTTCAAAAAAGGAAAAAACTGGATCCAGGAAACTACAGACCTATCAGTCTGACATCAATACCTGGAAAGATTCTAGAAAAGATAATTAAGCAACAAATCTGCAAACACCTAGAGGCAAACAAAGTCATAACCAGAAGCCAACACTGGTTTGTCAAAAACAGATCCTGCCAGACAAATCTTATTGCAGTCTTTGACAAAATTAGTGGACCAGTGAAATGATGTAGATATAACTTACTTGGATTTCAGTAAGGCATTTCATAAAGTAGACCACAACCAGCTACTTGATAAGATAGAAAATGGGGTTAGGCAGCATTACCACCAGATGGATTTGTAACTGGCTGACTAACCTCCCTCAACTTGTAGTCCTTAATGGAATTGCATTATATGCAGGGAAGTACTCAGTGGCTTGGTACCCCAAGGCTCTTTCTTAAGCCCAGTACTCTTCAATAACTTCATCAATGATTTAGAGAAGAGGATAGAAGAGGAACTTGTCAATTTTGAAGATGACACCAATCTGCCAAGAATAGCCAACAATCCAGAAGACTGACAGAACAATCTTGACTTGAAATTGGCCCCCAACAAAATGAAATTCAATGGTGAGAAAAGTTAAATTCTACATTTAGGTAAGAAAAACCGAAAGCACAAATATAAATAGGTGGCACTTGGCTCAGCAGTAGTAACTGCAAGAGAGATCTTGGAGTCCTAGTGGACAATCACTTAAATTTAAGTCAGAATTGTTCTGCAGGTGCCAAAAAGCCAACAGTCCTAGGCTGCATTAACAGAGGGATAGGATCAAGAGTGTTAATGCCACTTTATAATGCCTTGGTAAGACAACACTTGAAATATTGCATCCAGTTTTGGACACTACGCTATAAAAAGGGTATCAAGACATTTGAAAGATTGCAGAGAAGAGCAACAAAGATGATTAGGGGACTGGAGACTAAAACGTATGAAGACTTAGATGCAGGAATTGGGTATGCCTAGTTTAATGAAAAGAAAGACTAGGGTTAACATGATAGCAGTGTTACAATATCTAAGGCGCTGCCACAAAGAAGAGGGGGTCAACTTATTCTCCAAAGCACCTGAAGGCAGGACAAGAAGCAATGGATGGAACTAATCAAGGAGAGAATCAGCCTAAAACTAAATTTCCTCACAGTGAGGACAATTAATCAGTGTAATGACTTGCCTCCAGAAATTGTGGGTGCTCCAACACTGAAGGTTTTTAAGAAGAGATTGGATACCATTTTTTTTTCTGAAATAGTATAGGGTTTCCTGCTTGAGCAGGGGGTTGGACTAGAAGACTCATGGTCCCTTCCAACTCTGTTATTCTGTATATTTATTGATGTCAGTAGACTAGTATTTGACAGAGTACACATTTTACAAAAAGCTAGGCAATGCTGAGGCAGAAAGAAAGCCTTAGGGTATCAATTTTCAATTATAGCAAAATTTAAAGCATAAATTGTTGAAAAAAATAAACATAATTCTTTAACAAGCAGTATGAATGTTATGCTGTGTATATAGTTGCATATGTTTGCTGGGTGAAAGTTTTTTTGTTTCTTAATAGGGAAATGTTCTCAGTGAAATATTTTTGATAGTTGCACAGCAAAGTTGCTCATGTCTTAGCTGGCAAGAAATAAGAATAATATTTTTTCCACCAGCATAGTTTGCAGTTTCAGTGTTCAAAAATCACGCTTTTACTTAAGAAAATATGCAGTTTAGAAGAAAAGCACTTCTACCCCCCACAGTGAATTACAGGAATACAGTGATTTTCTAAATGAATATTTTGTGTAAGCTCAGATTTTTTTTTTCCAGGCTGGGCTTTCCAAATCTGAAGCAATGCAATCTGATCATGGCAGTACTATAAAAATATTAGTTATGGTTAGGAAGGTCTTTGCACAATTAACTTTAAAACCCTACATGACATAGAGCTTAGTTATTTAAAGGACCACATGACATAGAGCTTAGTTATTTAAAGGACCACATGACATAGAGCTTAGTTATTTAAAGGACCACATGTCTTTCCGTAGCATCTGCCTGGCTGATTCAATCCTGCAGTGTTGGTGAGCTTTCTTTGATTAGACAATGTCATTTCTCAGGACCCCAGAAGTGTGCCTTCTCTGTAGCAGTGCCTGCCCCCTGGAATAAGATTATCCTGAAATGCAGATGATCCCCATTCTGCTGTTGTGTAAAAGAACTGTGAAGACAGGACTCTTCATCCAGGCAAGAAAAAGCTAAATAAAGGATTTCAGTAATTATGTTTGATTCAGTATCTGATGGAAGTAAATGCCAGCAAGAACAGGAATTCAGGAAGCTGACCTACAACAGGCACTGCACTAGCAACTGCCTAGTTAAGCAGGGCTGGATCCTTTTAAAATACCACTGAAGAATAGATCCTAATATTTATTACACAAAAGCTGAAAACTCAGTTGTTTCATATAAGTTCTCTTTGTTACTACTAAACAAATATAGCTATTCCATCTTTCCTCCATAAGATACATTCTCTGCCCTGACCTCTATGAATACGCGATAGAGCAATTGTGTAATAAATTGGAGACTAAATTCCTTCATCTTTCACTAGCTCAGACTAATTTAAGTCCTATTTCACCTGATGATGAGATTGAAGCATATTCAGGCAGGGAGATTCTGTGGCCAACTTCCAAACATTTATTTATTGTCAAAGATCAGAAAAAAAAAAAGCACTAGCACAAAATCTGAACAAAGGCAATATAATGACAACAGCACTTGAATAGGATTTCACAACTGTTCTGGAAATTGCCATCGACCTGTCAGCAAATATGAAAATAACAATTTTCTCTTCTGAACTTCCATTATAGTTGAATAGCAAAGGCATTACTGGATCCTCCACCAGGTCATATAAAAGGAAGAGTAAAGATGTGTGTGGCACAGGCAAAAGTCTCTTGCCAAGGAATGTAATTAAATCTGTGATGATGACCAAATGACAAATCTGTCCAAAGGAAGGGTTCTCTTGTGAATTGGGCACAAATTATTAGCATAGTAAATGGCAGCTGACCTAAAAAGCATAAATATGTTTCAATTTATATAGAAAAGGAATATAACCATTAGCAAAATATGATTTAAAGTCAGGAAAAGATTAGAAAGAAACAAACAAATTTTACCTGAACTCTCCTTAGTATAAAAGGGATGATGGGAAATGTTGTTGAGTATTAAAGATTTTGTTACATATCAATAAAATAAAATATTAGTAGCATTACTAGAAAATTAGTATCTAGTATTTTTGCGAGTCTGTTTCCTGATTTTACTTATTACAAAGGGCTGTCAACTTAAGCAAGAGTCTCTTAAAAGTAGTTGAAGTGAGATATTGAGCAGATATGTTGCACAATTTTTGGTAGAAATTAACATCTGTCATCCATGATAATATGAAATTATTCTGTTAAATCAAGAAATTATTCTGTTAAGTCAAGAAAGCAAGTTCTGAATGGAAATTAATTTAACCCCAAATTTCAGTAGCAAAACTACATATTTGCACTATGGAAATTAAATGGGGTTCCAATGCATTGGGAATCCACTGAGGATTCCCAGTAGAATTTGTAAACTTTTGGATTGGACCTAATCAGAAAAAAAAATCAAATTATAGTAATTGCAGATCAGTTCTGGGCTCAATAATCAAAAGGCTCAGAAAATTTAATTAATATATTTTTATTACGATTGTGATTTGTATAATGCAGAATAGTAGTGAAGTATTATTAGATTCACACGGACTCCATAATTGTTTGTTCTGAACTGCTAAAATGTAAAAGCAGACATCTGGATATTTGAATATATTGAATGTGTTAGTCCAAGCACCAGTTTTCCAGGAACCAGATAGCAGATCTCCTGCAGAATATAACAACTTTTGCTTTGTTATGCTTGATGACTAGACTTTCCTCTTTTTAGTAGATGTTAGTAGTCACCTGAGATTGAGAGAAGATGGCGCTCTCGTCAATATACCAAAGAAATGAAATAGATGTATTAGACCACATACAAAGTGAAATTCTAGTTTTGATAAAGCTGATAATGTGATACATAGTAGAAGTGGAAAAAGGAAAGGTATCAATGTGCATCTTCGTTTTATCTCTTTTTGAGTAGGAATTGAAGAGGAGAGAGAAAAATGCTCTGAATGATGGAGAGTGATGGAGAACCAGGCATTGATCAAATGTTGACCACCCTTCTTTGAATCCAGCTTTTCTGTGAAAAATACTATCTTGATTTATTTACAATGCTCATAGGCTTACTGGATGGTTCTTTGATGAAGCATTATCTCTGTATTTATGTAATGTGATAGTAATGAATCTGCTCCGGTCTGCTGGGATCTGAAATGAGCAATCTATATGTGTAAGCAACATTGCTGTTAGAGTTTCTTACCACTTGCTTTTAGCTATTAAGGTGAAATTAAGTCACTCTATGTGGCTTTGCCATTCCTTAACTGTAAGACAAGTTTGGAGGCCCAAGAACGAAACACAGGGGCAAGTGTGCAGTAATTTCAGAAACAAACTTTGGTAAAGCCACAACTCCTATGGCAGTGATGGCCAACCTTTTAGAGACCGAGTGCCCAAAAACTGGCCCCGCCCTGCTCCACCCCCTGCCCCGCCCCCACCCCACCTGCCCGCAGGGCCACTCACTGTCCCCAGGGCCGCCACAGATCGTCCAGGCAGCCCAGCAAGGCCATGGTGGCCACATCCTCTGCCCTCGCCTTGCAGCATCAACTGTGCACAATGGGGTGTGAGGGCAGAGTCTTGTCTACGCTGCCTGGCTGCCATGTCCTTGGCTGTGCTGCTCCGCGTAGGCCACGCTCGGGGGCAACTCTCCTCCAGGGGGGCTGCTGGTGAGGAGGGTTGTTGTGGGGGGAGGCAAGGCTGGGGCAATGGCATGTGTGCCCACAGAGAGGGCTCCGAGTGCCGCCTCTGGCACCTGTGCCATAGGTTCGCTACCACTGTCCTATGGCATTGCTAAATAGAGTTCTGAAGGATTCAGTCAAAATCTAGAATAAACAGCGCAATGTGACTCAGCAGGAGCTTTTGGAAAGATAGAAGCTACAAGGTACCAGAAAGAAATGGAATCATTTTCCTTTTTGGATAAGCATTGTCCATTTTTTAGTCTAGACCATCTTTTTTTCTGTTTAAAAAGACCCTATATAATTTTTTTTTACTTCCTTAAGACAATATCCTGATAAAAAGGTCTTTGAAGATACACAGTTTTTCAGTTGAGCTAGCCCTAGTTTCAAAATATTTGCTATCAAATATAACGATAGTATTATGTTTAGTGCTGGGTTTTTCATTGGAAGCTTTAGTTAGAGAGTCTTAGATGCTAGAAATTAGAATAGAATAGAATAGAATAGAATAGAATAGGAAAGGACCTTGGAGGTCTTCTACTCTAGCCCCCTGCTCAAGCAGAAGAACCTATACCATCTCAGACAGGTGATTGTCTAGTCTCTTCTTAAAAAAAACTCCAGTGATGGAGCGCCCCCAATTTCTGGGAGTAAGCTGTTCCACTGGTTGCTTGTCCTCACTGTCAGGAAGTTTCTCCTTAATTCCAGTCTCCTTGACCAGTTTTCAACCTTTGTTTCTCATCTTTCCCTCTGGTGCTCTGGTGAACAACCTGACCCCCTCTGCCTTGTGGCAGCCCCTCAGATACTGGAACAATGTTATTGTGTCTCCCCTATTTCTTCTTTTCTTTAGACTAGCCAAACCCAAGTCCTGGAGCCATTCTTTGTATGTTTTAGCCTCCAGGCCTTTGATCATCTTAGTTGCTCTTCTCTGAATTTTTTCTAAACTCTCAACATCTTTTTTGTGATATGGTGACCAAAATTGGCTCAGTATTCCAGGCGTGGTCTTACTAGGGCTTTGTAAAGCGGTACTAGAATTTCATGTGATCTTGATTCTATGCCTCTGTTTATACAACCCAGGACTGTATTAGATTTTTGGTTGCTGCTGCACACTGCTGGCTCATAGTCAAGTGATTGTCCACTAGGACGATTCAATTAAAAGTTGAAAACCCAATTAAAAGCTGAAAACTGCCTATATCAGCTAAAACAAAATTTTTGTACAGACGGTATGCTAAAGCTGCATTGCTTCATCTAAAGTAAGGGAAAATGAAATATATTTTTCCATTTCTTTAGTCCACACTATTTTCATATCCTTTTCCAAATAGGGATTGGCTTGGCAGTGTAACTCTTGTAGACAAACACATGAATTTATAGCTAATATTGTAGCAATGGAAAGATTATCAGAATATGGGACACTGTCATCTTAAAAGAAAATGATATTCAATAAGAGGGACTATAACAGGAGAAAGTCAGTGCTGTAAGCATCATACCCAACCCCATAGGTGAGCTCCCCTTCACAAACCCTCTCTACTGATCCATATAAAATGAGAAAATTAAATTTAATTGTCATCTAAGACAATCTCAATCCCTTATGATTAATTCCTGAATCTTTGTCTCCTATGCAAGCCTCACACTGATGCAAACAAAAGGTAAGGCAATTACAAATGGGAGATCTTTATTAACATGTCGTAAATCTTCCAGCGGTAGCCAAGAGATAGCTAAGAGCTGGTAATTTAGACAAAGTCTTTGAGAGTTCAAAGAGATGTTGCTTGCCTTGTAAATTATTCCAGTGAAACAAAGCTGCTGTCTCAAAGAGTTTAGGGACAGGAATGCTCTGAAGAGTCTAAAGCTATGCCAAAGAAGTCCACATGGAACGGGTCCACATGTCAAACCAAATATGTGATTGCAGCACTAATTCCTCTTCTTGAAAAACTGTGTTGATCTCTGCTGCTTAGCCTTCTTTAGCTGACTAGCAAATGACAAACTTCATATGGTCTAATAAAAAACTGAAGATTAAGCTTAAGATTCAAAATAATGAGGTGATCTGATCTGACCTTCAAACTGTATTATAAAGCTAGCTGTCTAATCTGGATTAAACATCGCATCAGTTTAGGGTTGAGCTACCTCTACAGGACTCACAGAGGGCTTGGAGTCTCCTGGATTCTCCTCTACATCCATACAGTCAAACTTAATAGAATTTTGAAGAAACAGGGACGGAGGGTTCCATACCCATTACAAAGAGGAAGGGATACTATTAAAGCATTAAGCAACATTTAATTATTTACATAATAAAATATTTAATCCCTATTAAATAATCACATGAGTGATCTGAAAAGCCGGTTCTGATATGTATTCTTCCAGATTATCCCAAGCATTACTAATAATGTGTCATAGTAAGTGCTAAGGTGTAATAAGTATTGATAATAAGGATTTATGCTCATCAACTTTCAAGACCAATATAGGCAGAACTAAGAACATGTTAAATAGTTTGTCTGAAGTAGGCAGACTGAGATGCCCTGAAAAAAAGCATGATAAAGACTATCAAGCATTCCTAAAAATATTCTCCTTTGACACTCTGTATGTTGCATCATTCAGAGGCCGCACCCAACCCTGCTCTGGCAATGCAAAAAAAGTCACGATACATCACAACACGTCACGTAACATGGTGAGTTTGGCACCAGTGCTCTAAGTGGAACAGGTTCTTGGTAGTCAATTCAGTCAAAAGCAAGATTCCCACAAAATGTTCTTTAGCTAGATTTATTGAAAGCAAACAGAATAAGGTTGTAGAATTTTCAGCATCTGGATTACTTTCAATTTAGGGTCCAATTTATTTCACAGTGTGTTAGGGTAGAGACTTCTTCAGTTCCTTAATAACGGCTTTTCTGTGATCAATGAGTAGGTTGCTATTTTCAAAATAAGGCAGGAATTTGCATTGTTGATGTTTTTCAAACTATCTCTGGAATCTTTAATCAGCTCCAAACATCAATGTAGGGATGCAAAATTATCAAGCTGCGGGGACTCAGACTCTGAGTGTCTTGTACAAAATAAAATAAAAATCCAATTAAGTTTTGGAAAAATGTGTTGTTCCTTTCACATGGCCACCAAGCAACGTTCAAGAGATCAATGAGATTTCCTGTTGATTTTTCACAGTCAATCAGTTGGTGACAAGCTTGACCTTTCTTCCAGAGAAAAGAGAATATTTCTACTTAATCCTGAGAATTGTTTAACAATATGTTGCTCTTGGCAGCTTTTCAGAATTGTTTAATAAATTAGAGAACACATTATAATAATATCAAAATCACTCAGAGCTCTAGTAGGCATTTTTTTTTACTTTATTCAGGTACAAATAGGCAAGAAGTGAAAATAGGTGAAGATAAAAAGAACCATTTAAAGCAAACTAATACTGATAATACTTCAGACAATGTTTTTTACTTTATTAAAAATAAAATAAAAAAACATAGTCTGAAGTATTATCAGTTCAATGACCTTATATTTACCCTCAATGATTCTGAGATGAATTGCTCTTCTGTTTCAAGGATAAAAGATTGAGATTTTATTATTTTAGTCTTTATGGGTAGAATTCTCCTTGCCAGATACACCTTGGCAAGATCATGAACATATGTTTGAAAAATGTCAAATAATGATAGAATTGTTCCAGATACCTGCCAATTATAAGGGCAAATCCACCCATGTCAACTACTCTTTACAAGGACACATTTGTATTTTCACAATTAGATCATTTTGAGGCCTAGTGAAAATGACAAATAGAATCTTGACTCCCTCTATTCTGAGATAAAAAGTCTAATCCTCAAAGAATTTTGCCCCCAGAATTTGGTTTTGAAATTCCTGGAGATCAAGAAAGTTTCTTCCAATATTTTTTAATATACATGAGTAATAAACATGAGTAATTTTCAATTGAATTGAATTCAATTCAATTACATGCATAGACCTATGGATCACTTCAGGTATATGTGTGCTGGGGGTGATAAAATATGTATTCTGACATTTCTGGAGAGCATATTACAGTATTTTGTACGCTACAGTATTTTGTACAGTATTTTGTTATTACCTGCTTTAGTCACAACTTTTCCTATTTCTTCTTAGGTTTGGAATAATCAGACATGTCAAACTCGTGACGTAACATGATGTCGCGTGACATAATGGAACTTTTCCCCCATTGCCGGCAACGGGATGGGTGCAATTTCCTAATGACATGTCCGGCCCAGTGGCCGGCAGTTTGACACCTCTGATTTGTGTTGATGCTCTTACTCTTCAAGGACATTCCACAATTTGCTTTTGTTTGCTTTTCATTAATCCCAGTTCTTGTATGGAAATCAAAGATAATCTCCAGCAGATTCGATGATCTCTGGCGGGCCCGGGATAGAGGTTATTCTACTATCCTGGTGCTTCTTGACCTCTCAGCAGCTTTCGATACCATCGACCGTGGTATCCTTCTGCGCCGGTTGGAGGGGCTTGGAGTGCGGGGCACCGTTCTGCAGTGGTTCACCTCCTATCTCTCTGGCCGGTCGCAGTCGGTGTTTGCAGGAGATCAGAGATCGGCTCTGAGGTCTCTTCCGTGTGGAGTCCCTCAGGGGTCTGTTCTCTCACCTCTGCTTTTCAACATATACATGAAGCCATTGGGTGAGATCATCCATCGACATGGGGTGAGTTGTCATCAGTATGCTGATGACACTCAGCTCTATATCTCTACCCCGCATCATTACAGCGAAGCAGTGGAAGTGATGAACCGGTGCCTGGAGGCTGTTGGGGTCTGGATGGGTGCTAACAGGCTCAGACTCAATCCCGACTAGACAGAGTGGCTGTGGGTTCTGCTTCCCAAGGACAATTCCATCTGTCCATCCATTACCCTGGGCGGGGAAGTCTTGTCCCCGTCAGAGAGGGTTCGCAACTTGGGTGTCCTCCTCGATCCACAGCTAAGTTTAGAATACCATCTTTCGGCTGTGGCGAGGGGGGCATTCGCCCAGGTTCGCCTGGTGCATCAGTTGTGGCCCTATTTGGACCGGGAATCACTCCTCACAGTCACCCATGCCCTTGTCACCTCAAGACTCGACTACTGTAATGCTCTCTACATGGGGCAACCTTTGAAGAATGTCCGGAGACTGCAGGTGGTTCAGAATGCGGCCGCGTGAGCCGTCTTGGGTCTCCCAAGACATGCTCATGTCACTCCAGCCCTCCGTGAGCTGCACTGGCTGCCAATTGGTCTCCGAACACAATTCAAAGTGTTGGTTATGACCTATAAAGTCCTATATGGCAATGGGCCAGGATACTTGCGGGACGATCTTCTGCCTCATGAATCCCAGCGACCGGTTAGGGCACATAGGGTTGGCCTCCTACGGGTCCCGTCTGCTAGACAGTGACGTCTGATGGAACCTAGGGTTAGGGCCTTCTCTGTTGCTGCCCCAGCCCTCTGGAATCAACTTCCCTGAGAGGTTCGTACTGCTCCTTCCCTCCTAGCTTTCCGTAAACTTTTAAAAACACATCTTTGCAGACAGGTCTGGGGCGTGTGAGCTGTGCTCTGCCCCTTGGCCTTTGATTGGGAGTGTATGTTGTATGAGTGAGTATAGTTTTTATAGTTTCATAGTTTTATATTGTACCATTTTTTAAGTGACCTATGTATTTTGTACTTATATTTCTGTTGTGAGCTGGCCTGAGTCTGGGGAGTCTAAGTCGAAATAAATGAAATGAAATGATTCACATCAGGTATACTAGATTGTTGTATCACTGCTTTTTAAGACTTCCTAAAGAATAATCCCAAAAGTACTGCAGACAACAAAATAAATATTTTTTTTTTACCAGGAGAGGGGGAGTTGAGGGAGTTTCATGCTTAAGTGCCTTTTGGGAAATGTTAATGGGAATTTGGGATCTAATTATGGTGTAATTAATACAGTTGTCCTACTTTATCCTCTGGGGTAGAAGGCAGAAGAAAAGCATTTTAATGAGCTCCCTTAGGTTTTAGCAGGTATGTTACAATATGTAGAGCCAGAATTAAACAAAATGAGAGACATGTCTCTAGAGATTGAAAAAAAAATCAGCTATTCAGTTCAACTAGTCTTATAATAACGTTGGAACAAAAATGTACTTTGCATTTAGGCATAAAGAAGAGCCATACAATTATGAACTTCAGAAGGTAGAAAAAAAAGTAGAAGATTGGCAAAGTAGTTATTTCATTTTTTTTCTGGAAAATATGCATACATTGATAATAGCAAGTCATTCTGAGCTTTGACAAAAATTGATAATATACCACAGTCTAGTTGAAGTTAAACATATTTGTAATGCAAGAGAGTTAAGTATATGCCTAATTCTCCACAGGAAATTTATACTCCTTCAATGTGACTGTCTATGCCGCTCCCTAAAATAGTTGTCTAATCATGTTTGTAACCTACATTTCTCTCTCTCTCTCTTTTTAGTATCTCACTGTAGTTTTAGATTTTTTTGATTTTCCTTCCAGTGGGGTAACCATAACAGAACTGTACGCACATTAAACAAATTACACATCCACTCCATGAGCAAAATATATCCATATGTGAATATTTCTGCAGTTATGCTGTGTGGCATTACCATGTTTCAACATTTTTACAGCATTTGTGGTTTCTTTTTAGTTACATTTTCTTTAGTGCTGATATCTATAGCATTAATTTCAATTCCTTTCTTCTACATATTATTCCCATTCTCATAAAAAATCCCTAAAATGCACCTTCTGATATTCCCTCAGCCAGTCATACTAAATAATTTAAGTGCTTTTATTTTTAATTCTATAAAGTACTTGTTTAGCCCCTTTCATTGGCTTCCAAATCTATTTTTTAAAATTATTATCAAAATCACTCTTCATTTTCTATTGTTAACTGTTCTTTGCTTTGACTACATTCTTTTCAATTATCTTTTTTTGATAGTGTTTTTATTATAAAATATATTTTCTCATCTTAATTTTTGGACCATTCTCTTATATGTATTTTTTTTATCCGTAGTCATCATTTACTTCCATTCTAGCTTTATCTCATCCATGAAAATGTTTTCCCAAAATCTAATCATGACATTATCAAACAATGGTCTGTCTTATAATCAGAAACTTGTAATACTTTTCACGATTTTTCTTCACTTTTCATCATAAACAAGCACCACAATGATGTGTTTCAATAATTCCTTTGCCATATGTGCACATTAACAATGTTATGTTTAACCCATATATGTTAAAGAAACTATTTAAGAGGATTTATTTATTTATTTACAGGACTTATATGACTGCCTAGCTCATATAATGATTCTAGGCAAGTCACAATAATCCATAACAACACAAACAGAAATAGCTTTCCATGCCATATGCCAGACCAAACATCCCAGCTCAACCCCACCTTAGCCCAATGCTTTGGAAAAAAAGCCAGGTCTTCACATACCTCTGGAAGGCTAAAAGGGTAAGAATCCCTCCAATCTCTCCAATGATTGGGATACCAAGGGCTGGGATATATACCAGACAATCATCATTTTCATTCCTTCTTGAATGTCAGAATAGTTCAATTTTTTTTTTTTTTGCAGTTTCTCATCTTGTTTCCAACTATCCATTCCTTTCACCTATCAGGATAATTTCCCCCTCAGATTGTATTCATTTAGGATGGTGTGTAATTTTTTTCCAAAATTCATCCTTGTTCATTTTTTCCTCATTAGTATTCATTTAGCATGCCACTGTCACTAGCTTATGAATTTCTATGTTCACATGCACCCACAAGAATCTAAATGACATCATTTCATACTTTCTGACATACATTTAGCCCTTTTATTCATAATAATAGTTAAACCTATATTTTCATCTCCATGCAGGTATCTCTGTTCCATAAGATTACTTTTATTTATCTCTATTACATTCTTTCTTTTTCATAAACATATAATAGATCTATTATTGTTTCTTTAATTAGTAAAGCTCTATTACATTCTTTCTTTTTCATAAATGTACATAAATGTATGCCATTTACCATTTACTCCTCTTATATTTCAAGTTGATATCTTCTTTATGACATAGTCATTGCCACATGGGGCATGAATGTTGATTTCTGCCATCCATTTGTCATTATTTTGGTCAATCAAGGCTTTCGCATATTTTTTTTAGAAACATAGAAACCTATTCCAATATGAAATGGTCTACTTTTCAAATAATGAGAGGAAAACCCCTGGAATTTCATTAGCATGTACATTTCTGGAGATACTACAATGACTAAAGATGTACTAGTACAGGCCACACAGTATGCCAGCAAGAAAGCATCTGCCAATTATGTGATTTCCAGATGGTTTTGACAGATGGCTAGGGCCATGGGCTTGTCTGTCTCTCAAAACCCACTGTGGGCATTGATTCCTGCTTTACTTTGCAAAAGTAGGAACAATCTCAAAACTTGCTATATTCTTTCCCTGCGCAAGCCTGTTGCAGCTAAAAGAAGATGCAAGTTTTGACAAGTGCTCTTGCCTGTCATAGCCAGAAGAACTTTAGAAAATGTGGTGACCCTCTCTAAATTGCCTATCACAGACACAAGATTGCAACCTACATTTTGAGATCTTCTGCTCTAAGCTATCAAGATAATTTTGAATACTGTTTTTATTTTGTGCCATATTAGTTTACAATATTATTTTTTATCCTATGCAAATTTGATAAAAATTTACTCCACCTCTTCCTGCTAAGCCTTTATGAGAAGGGAAGAGTATGTTGAAAACATTCCTCTGCACTTGGAACATTCAGTGCTGAAATCATTTAATTGGCAAACAGAATCAGTTCTTCCTTTTCAAAGCCAAGCTCAGCTTAACAATTTCCTCCAGGAAAAAAAGAGAGAGAGTTAGGGTTAGGGAGAGAGAGGCAGAGAGACAGAGGTAATTTATTATTGTCTAGGCTCTTCCAGGGAACCCAAAAAAAGAATGGTCAATCATTCAAGCATGCTGAGATCATCCAACCAGCCTGACAAAATTCTAGCAGGTAACTAGTTTAGCTACACTCTGGCCTTTTCAAGTATGATACAATGCCATTACCAGCTAGGCTAAGCCACCTCATCCCACTCATACCCTAAGGATAAAAAAAAAAATGTTTAGGGTTAAAATATAAATAGTGAAGATCATGAACTTTATTAATGAATTTGCTTCTTGATTTTTTTTTCATTGAATGACTTTTTAGACATCAGTTTAATTATTCAATCATGCATTATGATGGTGGACAAATCCTTATCTGAAATTGAATCCTAGATCCAATCCATACAGGATATGGTTTTAAACCTCTTGATTAAGTTCAAAGTATTGCAGCCAAACCCATTTTCCCCGTTCTTTGTGGGGATGCAATTCAGGTCATTGTAGCAGCTCATCAACTTTCTAACCCAGGCCTTGATTCCAGAAAGCCATTTCTCTTATCAACATCATTTCCCTAGCCAGCTTTTCATCTACAATA
This sequence comes from Bothrops alternatus, assembly GCA_034064705.1. Lineage (NCBI taxonomy): Eukaryota > Metazoa > Chordata > Lepidosauria > Squamata > Viperidae > Bothrops > Bothrops alternatus. The sequence continues at coordinate 13,854,926 of JARGCV010000003.1, read as the reverse complement.
TTCTTCTTCCTCTTTCTTTTTCCTGGGATTGAAAAGAAAGATAGATATGCCACCTGATCTTCCAAGTGCATTACCTTGCTTCCTTGAGTGTTGAAGCCTAATATGATATGCGGAATGGGCATATCTGTCATCTGGCTTTATGAGTCCTGGCAACTGCTGCATCATATCCCCCTTTGGTGTTTTTAGGAGACAATATGGTTTCAGTTCCTGGTTAGGGTCAGCCCCTTATTCCATATCTGGAAATGCACTTGCTTCTTTTGAAAAATATGCAGAATATTTTGTGCCTCTGGATTCTGGTTGTGACTCATGTCCATTTTGGCTGTTCATTTGTTTGATCAATGTGAATAGTTGTTTCCTCTATATCTGTTGTAGCGTCCCCTTTTTGGTCTAATAAAAATTCAGTACTGTCTTGTTAGTTGAATTTGTCTACTTACAGCTCCAGTGCTTTTTCTTCAACCTCTGCTGCAAGCAGGCACATACAACAAACATGTGGTAGGTTCTAGTATGTTCAGCAATTTGGATGGGAAACAGAAGAGAGCTTTGAATTCTAGCTACACATCCCTAGGCAGGTCCTTTTCAAGCAAAAAGATGAACATGCCACATGAATTGTGGGTCACAATCACATCGTTCTGTCTGCTAATCTTCAGTTTTATTACTTTATTTCTTTTTATTCTCTTCCCAAGATCCCGTATTAGCTATACATTGTTGATTTAGAAAGAAAATTTGCTAGGCACGTCTTCTTAAATTCCCCCATTGATTTCACTGTAAAATTTCTGTTAGGTTTCCCTATTTGATTCCTTGATGAACTTATGTTTCTGGAAACTGGCTGCCTTATATTCTAGAGAAATGTATGCTTCAGTCTCTTAGTATGCTTTGTATCTTTATATATTTGTGTATGTGTGAATGTGTGTATGTGTATATATATGTGTGTGTGTATGAATGTATACATTTGTCTGTCTGTCTATCTATCTATCTATCTATCTATCTATCTATCTATCTATCTATCTATCTATCTATCTATCTATCTATCTATCCATCCATCCATCCATCCATCCATCCATCCATCCATCCATCCATCCATCCATCCATCCATCCATCCATCCATCCATCCATGGAAACCAATGGCATAAGAAAAAGAAAACAAATAGGAAAGTAATTTGAATTCTTGAAATTATAGATGCTTAGCATACCTTCATAGAATATTTTCTTCTCCCCACCTGCTCCAAAGAAATTTGAGGCCCTGCCCCTCATGATTATCTTCACTTCTACTTGTTTCAAAACACTGAGAACATGTTAAGATCAATATAAGCCAACCAGTGTTCTTTTTAACTGACCAATAAGAGAATATTATTGTTAAGCCCTTCGTTTGCGTGCGAATGATGAAGACACATGGTGATGATCAACAAACGCTTTATTCTCTTCTACAACACCCAAGCAACACACAAAGGCACGCAGGCCTTTTTATATGGCCAGAAGCCCGGACAGTGTCAACCAATAGGAACTTAGTGTTTTCATGTGCATGTGCACAAGGCTGGTGCCGCTCTGTCTAGTCTCGGGCAGCTTTTGGAATGCCCGGGACCAATGCCCGGGACCAACACCCCTCCCACCTAGATGGAACATATATCGCGTACACACAGGTACGTCGTGCACTGGGAAGAGTGACATACAGCTGCATTATTCAAATGCAAAAAGTGTGGAATACTCGAGTTTGCACACAGGCAAACCCCCCTTCAATATTTATTAACACAAATAAATGTATCCGAAATCAAAATAATGCAAAATAATCTAACCACGAGTTACTCCCTTCATTCAGGGGCCTCATAAGAAGGTCCCTCATGATTTGACAGCAATCTCACAAAGTCTCTCAGATGTTTGGGTGGGCACTTGGCTCGTTGCGACCTTCTAAGGGCCAGTGATGTTGCCTGGCTGACCTGCTCGCCTACCAAGCTAGGCAGGACAGAGCGTTGCTGCCCCAAATATCCAGGTGACCCTGGTGAGAGTGCCTGGCCTACCTGCTCGCCTACCAGGCTAGCCAAGCCAGGACTTTGGTGCACCAGATACCCGGTTGACCCTCCCAGCTGCTGACTGGCTGGACCCTCTGAGTCCAGACCAGAATACCTTGGAGGGGTGGAAGTCCCCAAGTCCACAATGGAGTCCTCTTGGGTACACTGTCCCTCAAGCCCAAGAGCAGTAGACGGAGAGGCCTGAGTAGCAGGAGTGCCCCAGTACTCTGTAGCCCCCGAGCACATGCCCGTGGTGCCAGAGTCAGGAGCCGCCTTCATGACAACCCCTCTTTTGGGTGACTTCCTCTTGGGAGCAATTGCTGAATTGTGCAAGCGCCCTTGATGGAATTCTTTCTGTCTTGCTATTTGTGATTTATGTGGATACCCCCAGTCAGTCTCCCTGTCTGGAGCACTATCTGTCATATGTGAATACTGTGGATACCCCCGGTGTGAATTCCTGTCTGGAGCACTTGCAGAACCTTGGGAAGACACCCCGACAGCCTCATCAACTAGTGAGAGCCTGTTAGACCTGGGAACCTGTGACTCAGAATGCATATTATGGTCCTCCTCCCCCTCACAGAGCAGAGCCAGGAGCAGAAGAGTGGCAGTCCAGTCTCCAACGCAGTTGGTCTATGTGTCTGTGAAGAACGCAGTCGTTACCCAAAGCAACTTCGTATGACAATGGCCCAGAGACCTTGCAGACCACAGCTGTGACCCAGAGATGTCCAGGCCCATAGTTTTGTGCCCAAACCAGATTGCCCACCTGGAGTCTCCTAGGTGCCCATGGTTGTGACACCTGTGGAGCCACCAGGTCAAGGTACAGCCTGTCCAGTTTGGTGATGAGGCGGCGACCCCAGCGGAGTTCAGCAGGGCTCTTCCCTGTGGATGTACATGGTGTGGTGCAGTGTGCAAGAAGGAAATCAGCTAACCTTTGATGCCAGTTACCGTAAGTCAGTTTCTTGAGAGCATCTTTGGTGGTGCACACCATTCTCTCTGCCATTCCATTAGAGGAAGGATGGAAGGGAGCTGACGTTGCATGCCGGATCAGTTGGCCTGAAGGAAACCCTGGAACTCAGAAGAGGTAAATTGAGGGCCATTATCTGAAACCAGAACATCTGGAAGACTGTGTGATGCAAAAATGCCTCTCAACAACTGGATAGTCTTGGCAGTAGTAGGGGAGAAAACAGGAACAACCTCGAGCCACTTGGAATGGCTATCAACAACAACCAGGAAGAACTGCCCCTGAAAGGGCCCAGCATAATCTATATGCACCCATGACCATGGGGTTTGAGTTTCCTCCCACCTATGAACTGGGGCCTGAGGCATTTCTGGCCGTGACTGTTGGCACAGTTGGCACCCATGCACCTGAGCTTCGATAGCTTTCTTGAGCCCAGGCCACCAAAGATGGCTCCGCACAAACGCTTTCATCCTGATTATACCAGGATGTCCCTCATGCAGGGAGATCAAGACTCTAGACCTCAATGAGGCTGGGATGACTACCCTGCTACCCCATAACAGGCAACCCTTGAAAGTGGAAAACTCATGCTTTTGTGCCAGAAGCTTTGGAACTCAGTATCTGGGCACTTGTCAGGCCATCCTGACAACACCCATGTCAGCACGCGTGAAAGCGTGTGATCAGTGGCAGTTTCTGCAGCCACGTCCCTAGCATTGAGGGGAGATTCAGGCAACTCCTGAATGGAAAGAATATTTATGGCAGGAGCAGGGTCTGCTTCTACCTGTTCAAGAGGTAAACTGCTCAGGCCATCTGCATGGCCCATTTCTTTTCCAGGTTTGTGAACTATAGTGTAGTCATATTCTGACAGGAAAATGGACCATCTCAGCATACGAGGAGAAATGATATGTGGGGTCTGTTTATTAGTGGTAAAGAAACCCAGCAAAGGCTTATGGTCTGTATAGACCGTGAAGTGGCGGCCATATAAAAAATCATGAAATTTCTTTATGCCAGCCACTATGGCCAAGGCTTCTCTGTCAATTTGAGCATAATTTCGCTCTGCAGATGACAGAATCCTTGAATAATAGGCCACAGGGACTTGTGTCCCATCAGCCTTCAGATGGCTAAGTACAGCTCCCACCCCATAAGGAGATGCATCGCATGCAATGCAAACAGGCAGTTGCTCATTGAAATGCGCTAAAACAGCATTAGAAGTGAGCAAGGCCTTAACCTCATTGAAGCTCTTGTCATGGACTTTAGTCCACTGCCAAGGAGCCTGCTTGTCTAAGAGCCTATGTAATGGCTCTTCCACTGCAGTTTATGTGGGAGAAATGCATGGTAAAAGTTTAAGAGCCCCAAGAAGGCTTGCAGCTCACTCTTGGACTTAGGGCTTGGAGCCTGCTGAATAGCTTGCAATTTAGTTTCAGCAGGGTGAATGCCTTGGGCATCTATTCTGAAACTTAAGAAGTCAGTGGAAGTGACTCCTATATTGCATTTGTCCTCCTTTAGTTTAAGGCCTGCTTTTTGAAAACGAAGCAAGACAGCCCTTAATCTTTCTGCTAAATCTTGAGATGACTCCCCAGTAATGAGGACGTCATCGAAATAGGGACAGACCCCAGGAATACCTCGAAGTGTGCGCTCCATGACACTTTGGAATACGCCAGGGGCTACATTTACCCCAAATTGCAGTCTCTTGACCTTGAAGGCCCCCTGTGAGTTACAATAGTCTGGGCCTCTGCAGCTGCCTCATCAACAGGTAACTGTTGATAGGCCTGTGCCAGGTCAAGTTTCAGAAAACTGAGCCCCCCCTTGAGGGAGGCCAGAATGTGGCTTACCACAGGCACTGGATAAGTGTGCTGTTGCAGCGCCTTATTCAGTGTGCACTTATAATCTGCACATATACGTATTTCCCCATTAGCTTTTAGAGGTGTTACTATGGGGGTTTCCCATGGACTAGAATCCACAGGTTCTAAAATGCCCTGCTGGAGCAATTTGTCCAGCTCAGAATCTATCTTACCCTTGAGGGCAAAAGGTACCCTCCTAGGCTTGACCCTGATGGGCATGATGGTTGGGTCTAACCGTAGCGAAATGGGAGGCCCTTTGTAGGATCCTAGCTATGAACTAAACGCATCTGCAAACTCCTTGCAAACCTCTGCAAGGCCCAGCGTTTGCAAGTTTTGCAGCCCAGTTACTTGGATTCCCAGAGCCTCGAAACAATCAAGTCCAATAAGACTTGTACATTCACCCCCAACTACTACCACATCTAGGAAACCTTCAAAATCTTTATACTGTACCCTAAGGGTGGCCTCCCCCTTAACACACATTATAGAATTTTGAAAATCAGTGAGTATTAGATTCGATGGTCTGAGTTTAACTCGAAGGCCACTACTGCTACAAATCCTTTTGAAAGTATTAATTGAAATAATAGAAAGAACAGACCCTGTGTCCAACTCCATCAGTAAGGGAGCCCCTTGCAATTTAACGTTAATGGAAAGATTCTTCTTAAGGGGCTTGTGTTTCCCTGTCCTTAGAATGCTCCTGCGCAATGCGTAGAAACCCACCCTGTGTTGGCTGGGGACGCTGGTACCTTTCTGAAGCAATTCTTTCCGGGGTTGAACCTTCTGGTGCCCCAAACAGACGGATGTGATGTGGCCTTACCTGCCACATGCCCTGCAAATGGTGGAGTGGAACCTGCAGTCGGCTTGCTTGTGGCATCCTCCACATCCGAAGCATTGAAGAGATGCTGGGGCCTTGTCCGGATGCCCCTTCGGCCTCCTCTCAGCTGGCTGGTGAAGTCTGTCCACCTCCTTTTCAGGATCTGCTTCTGATCCTTCTCGAGCATCCTCTTGATGGACGGTAGCTGTGTCTGGAGGGTTCCTGACGAAGCGCAAGGCCTTCACAGCCCCACCTGCTACTTCCTCTGCTGCCACCTCTCATAACGCATCTCTTCCAGATCCTTGAACTCGCAAGGCCTGGCTGCTTGCCTTAAGGCCGCAATAAAGTCCGCAGAAGATTCACCCGGCCTCAGGTCTCTCTGCTCAACGCGTGCCTCCAAGCAATGATGGATAACTTCAGCTGGAAGTGTTCCTTCAACATCTTTTTAAAGTCAGCATATGTTACTGACTCTAGAGGTGCAGGGGCCAACAGATTCTCTGCAATGTCAAAAGCTTCCTGTCCTCAGGCACACAAAAGAGTTGCTGCCTTCAGGCCATCTTCTCTTATCTGATTTACTCTGAAGTAGTTCTCCACCTATGCTACTAGGAATTCCACCTCTCAGGGTGGGAGACATCAAAATCAATCAAGCGGCCAATCTTCGACATCATAAAGTTTATGATCTTCACCACTCGCTTCCTCTGCAAGCTGCTGTTTGGGAAAGGGTCCTTTAGCCGAGCTCACCCCCAGGTGAGCTCACCCCCAGGTACTGGCAGGCTGAGACGCTAATTCAGACACCGTCTTCCCCTTCATCAGGACTTCTTGGGTAAGTCCTTAAATCTTTTCTTTCCGCTTGCAAAGAATCCCATCCTCATCTCCAGTGTTAAGTCCTTTGTTCGCGTCCGAATGATGAAGACACGAGGTGATGATCAACAAATGCTTTATTCTCTTCTACAACACCCAAGCAACAGATAAAGGCACACAGGCCTTTTTATATGGCCAGAAGCCCGGACAGTGTCAACCAATAGGAACTTAGCGTTTTCGCACCTTGCGCATGCGCACAAGGCTGGCGCCGCTCTGTCTGGTCCCGGGCAGCTCTTGGAATGCCCGGGACCAATGCAATGTCCTGAGCCTGCTTTTGCAGGCTCAGGACACAACAATTATGAATATTGTTTAATTGATTACTCACTTGAAATGGCCACTATCGTGTGGCAATGTTTTTCATCCTTTCATTTTACACAAAAGGGAAGCCAAATGAATCACTAAGACACATTGTATAGTTTATGTTGTGTACATTTGCAAACAAACAAGTGAATGGTTGCCATGGGATGGGAGATCATGTAATGGGCAAGGCATGAAATAGGGGATAAGAACTGGAAAGAAAGAAGCAATAGCATTGTAATCTTTGCCATTGCTGAATAATTCTGTTTTTTATTTACATTGTATAAGCTCTTTAGAGAATTCAAGAAAATTAGATGTCAGGGTTTCATAATTTTTGATAGCTGTTGTCATGACATTGAAAGTGTTTGTCCTACAGTGGCAAAACAAGTTCCCATTTGCTCTTTCCAGTAAGGGACTGGAATATTTTCATTCTTAGGAAATGACTGACTGAGAAACTTTGCTTTCCCAATGCTTCTTTTCTCCTATCTCTCATGCCGGCTGCTACAGTGGTTGGGTTGATAAAGTGCCTCTTCCTAGGCTGTTGCATCTTTGAACCAAGTATTTGGAGTTGATGTGGCACCTAAACTGTTCTGTAGGCTTTGATGATATTAACAAATTGAGTTGCTGCAGTAGATTGACTTTTCTCCTCCCATATTTCAAAGAGCTTTTTGGAATGAAATCACCAAACCCATCACAGCTGCCATTATAAATCAAGCTGACAGTCAATTACAAGGCCAACAATGTATTTGAACAAGCCTAGCATTGGAAACCTAGCCATCTCAAACATGCTTCTGGAACTGCAAATAGCTCTTATTTTGAGGTCACAATTTACTCTCTTCTAGCAAAATCCTCTTTCCTTTCCTTTCCTTTCCTTTCCTTTCCTTTCCTTTCCTTTCCTTTCCTTTCCTTTCCTTTCCTTTCCTTTCCTTTCCTTTCCTTTCCTTTCCTTTCCTTTCCTTTCCTTTCCTTTCCTTTCCTTTCCTTTCCTTTCCTTTCCTTTCCTTTCCTTTCCTTTCCTTTCCTTTCCTTTCCTTTCCTTTCCTTTCCTTTCCTTTCCTTTCCTTTCCTGAATATTGCCTAAGGTGCCAGCAAATTTCAAAGGCTTATGGCAAAGGAAATGAGTCTACTTGTCTTCTAGAGTAAAAGAAACGGGTCATTGCCGTAGATACCTTTTTAATCTACTGAATTTTGCAAATCAAGAACCTAATTACTGCTTTGGAACTTTCATTTGAAATCCAACTTTCTGGATTGTCAATGTGTTAATTAGCACATATTATTTCTGGCATCAGGAAGGAAAAAGATTGCATCTAAAAATGGATTTTACATTTCTTATGGGGAATCAACAATTATTTGTTTTTTCTTCCTAGCATGTGTTGGATGAATCCTAGATATTACTGTTCAGTGGTAAAGCACAACTTTTGCCTGTGGACAATCTTAAAATCAGTCCCTGCATTTCCTGTCAGGTTGGGAAACTGAAAACATGGAGAGATGTTGCCAATCATTCTAAACATTGTGGAGCTTTATGGACTAACCATTTAAGGCAAATTTCTTTACTTCCTATTCAAGAACTACAGCTTTACTTGACAGGAGCTACTTCCCTTCTTCCCACCTTTTATTAAAAAATGGCAAATTCCTCCCATTCTATATCTAAGATTTAAATGTTGCAGACATGACATAATTTGAAATTCTGTCTTATATCTAAATAGAATATTTATTTTTCTTCTTCCATTCTTCCTTCTAGTTGTTTTGCAGCACTTTGTCTGCTGAATAATTTTGGGGAAGTCAAAAGCATATGCATATGATTTTCTAAACCTTAAGCTGATCTAGGAAAGGTACTATTTAATAAAGTTCTGGGATTCCATGCAAACAGATTCAGCTCAATAATCTATGTTTGCACTATCTCACTTATCTTTTTTTCTAAATTTGACAACTTTTTCAAAACAGCTTGATTCTTCTAATCCACTTTTCTCTTAGCTGAGGTATTTTTTTCTTACCAAATCTCTGATTTTGCTAACAAATTGTGTTCTATTACTTCTGTATCTCAGGAAAAGCCCATAAATATTACTAAGAGGACTTCTGTTTTATTTATGTTTTACAGGGAACTCCATATAATTCCTTATCCATTCTCCTTTTTAAAATGGGTATCAGTTTATGCACATCCATGCTTTTACTTTAAGTTTACTCATGAATCACATCATTGGGCTTGCTAGTCTCACCTAACCTCAAAAGCAAAAACAATATCCATATCCATAAATCATTGATCACATACAAATGCATAAGTATAGGCATGTGTAGAACATGACTCCCTGTGGAGCAAGTGACAGACTCAAGTGACTTGGAGTAATAAGATTAATTTCTGAAGATTACACCTGCTATGTATTGTATTAGATATGAGTATCTATGTCCTCGTTCATATGTTAGATGGCCTAACAAGGCCTATTTATTTTATTTATTTATTTAGTGTATGACATACAATGTCAAGGAAATCTACAAATGATAGACACAATGTAGTACTGACAGCCTAGATTGCTAGTTCATTCTGTTCGGCGCTTGCGTGCCTATCTTCGAAACACTGCAGGGGATGAAGTAGCTTACACCAGGTGACTAGCAGCACTTGGGTTGCTGGCTCTTCCGGGCTCCTCCACCTGCAGTCTGGTGCATTATCAGTCCCATCACAAACAATGTCAGAATTTTAATGCTCATTATTAAAAAATATCACTAGAATCAAGTGCAAAGTATTGGTAGACAACAGACAAATTTGTATCTCTGATAAAACAGCTCATTGTTTTGGGGTTTTTTTTGCCTCTTCTTTGACCTTGTGAGATATCTGCAGAGTACAGATCTTTATTTATTTATGGAGGGATAGATGCAGCAAAGAGCACATGCATTTTCCTTACATTAACAAGGATCTTTGGAAAAGACTGCTTAGTGTACCTTCTTCTGGATGTTCAACCACATGGCCTTGGAGAAAATGTACCTGGCTTCAGAGTTTTTGGAGTGCTTTTGTTTTTTCGTTTTTTCTCTCCTCTCTCATGATAACTCTGTGCAATAAACAAGACACCAGAAGAATAAAAATAAAAGAGTACATGGAAGGATTGTTGAGGGCAAAGAGTTATGAGATAATAGTTTTATTTATGTCAAGTGTTTGTACAGGAGATGCTACTGGATATCCGTCATCTTGACAGTAAACTGCTATAGATTCCCCTCAAGCAAAAAATAAAGACAAAAAAGCTAATATTTTTTCTGACTGTATTAGGGCTTATCTTGTCATGAAACCATTGCAGTAAGTTGACTTTCCCAACTAGCTGTTCTTCAGGGGGCTCACAGTTTCTAATCCAACAAAGTTAGGCGATGCCAGATTGGAAAGGCCGCATTGTGGGATTATTTCTAATTGATTAGATTCCATAATAAATTTTTAAATTTGCACATATGAATGGACTTAAGAAGTTCAATTTGCTCTCATTCTGTTTTCTCATTCCCTCGCTCCATGTTGTGTTGCCTTTCCTTCTCTTCTTCTCTGATCCATGTGGTTGTAAAGGACCCATCCAGAAGCCAGAACACTTTGATACTTTGTGGCAAAGGCAGTTCCTTTTTCTCAATTATCCTTGTATTGTGAACAGACCAGAATCACTTTGTCTTCAATTATTCCTTCACAGGGAACTTACAAATGCCTTCTATTATTTGACTGTCCTTTACAAAAACAGCACAAAGGTAGAAGAAGAAAAAGCACCAGACTACATTGTGTTACATGGACAGATTTATTATTAGAAACTTTCATCAATCCTGTTCAGTGCAATAAAACCATCTACCCTAACATTCTTTAGCCTCACAAAAAGCACAACTGTATTTCAATTAGCTAGAAACGAGATTAAATTCTTTAATGAGCAGCAACCATTGTTTCAGGATTTGGGTTCAGCATGGTCCAACATTAGCAATGATTTCATCCATCCATCCATCCATCCATCCATCCCTTCATCCCTTCATCCCTCCATCCCTCCACATTTTCTCAATAAGATAAACAAACATGGGAATAGGTAACATTTAATAAACTGCTATACTCTACTCTGAGTGCTCTGAGTCAGGAAATTGTACTGCACTTTAAGCTGCTTCTCTCTCATGCAGCTCACTATTATTTCTTAAACCAATTTCAGAAATTCCGGTCCAGGCTACAGTGAGTTCGCAGTAGGGAACTATGTCCATCATAACACTTGATTGGTTATTTTTTGCTTTTTTGCTTTTCTCACCCATGCAGGAAAGGCAAGCCTCTCTGGCTGGCCCCTGTATGGGCCAGTCTACCAATACCTGCTTTTTTTTTCCTTTTAGGGACTGTTCCTTTTTCACTAGTTCCTGTGCCTTTCCTTTGCTTTCCCAGATTTTTGCACACGCAAATATTTTTATGGTCTCAACCTACATTATCTCTTTTGACACTAATGCAGAGCCCCCCTCTTTTTTTCTTTCTGTCTTAATGTAGCATCCTTGCTATAGTATTCAAAGAAACAGGGAAAACTTTACAGACTCAGAATAGCAGTATTCCTCTTTTCAATTTAAAGATGAATAAAAATATAAATAAATAAAAGGAAAAAAAGGGAAGGGAAACTTTGCAGTACTGTGGGAAGGATGGGAAAACAAGGACCATGTGCTTGTAAGGTTCATTGAGTTAATGTGCTATTGGTGGCTCAACTTCAAGATGATAAAAATGCAGAGAACATAACAGCCTAGTAGCCCAAGATGAAGGGGGCAGAAATCAGTTGCTTGAGGAGAGAGGTCATGCTAGGCACTTTTTAGCCAACTGGAGGTTGGAACTGCTACTGGGCTGGAATGAAGTACTGAAGACTATCCCTTCTGAAAGGCTTAAGCTGCCTTGGCTCAGAAAACAGCCATTTTGATTGAATTGAAGCTGGGAAACCAAGCACATTTGCAGTGGTTGGGAATGGAAGGAAGGTGTCATCATCTGTTCCTATACTCAGGAAACAGTGAATTGCCCCTATTGGTGAAGGGCCAAGTAGAAAGAACAGATCTGCTCTCAAAAGTTGAAGGATCTGATCTAAGAAGCTGGGAAGCAATCAATCACCTGAAGCAGATCAAGCTGATAATGAACAGGAATAGTGAGGGCAGACTTAGATAATGAGAGATCAGGCCCTGGCAGGGCTCCTATCCCCAGTGTCCTGGCAACTTCAATGGAGTAAACAAAGTGGCCTGTTCAGCTGCTGGGGAAGCAAGGATGACAGTGCCCCCAATTGTTTTGGTCAGTTTGAGGGTCTTGGAGTTTATCCGTGTTTCTGTTAGGGTTTTTTTGGTTTATTTGAATTGTTAGATTTTATTTTGTATTAATTTTGTCTGTTTGCTGTTTGCTGAGTAGCCTTGGCAAGTGAGAAAGTAGAGAAAGAGGCATGAATTCTTATTAGTGCCTGCCTACTGTCATGCAGCTCAGATAGTCCCTGAGATTGCTCTCTGAGCTGCAGAGGTATCTCCACATGAGAGGAGCGGTGCATGGCAACAAAACTGAGTAAGATTGGAACTGGAGGCTTTGCTCTAAGTGGCCATGGGAGCTACTGTTTATGCCATTGGAACTGGCAATGTTGGCAGCTCCAGCAGAGCCAGTGGAGCAACAGGATCATCAAGACTATCGATATATACCATGTTTTCCCCAAAATAAGACCAGGTCTTTTTTTTTTTTGCCTCCAAAAGAGGCACCAGGTCTTATTTTGGGGGGATGTCTTTTATATATATTGGCACTGACAGCAGGTCCACTTCTTCTGGGGCCGAAGGAGCAGTTCGGCCTTTGGAAGGCTTATGCAGCTGAGTACTGAGCTATGGATTCAATCCATAGCACGGTTCTCGGCTGCAATGACCTTCTGGAAAGGCCTGTGACTGACAAATGCAGGCCTGGCTGCAGAAGACACCACAGAAGAAGTGGGCCGATGAGGAGATGCCTGGCTGTAAGGTAAGTGGATGCAGGACACATGGGGCAAATCCACATTCCCTACCCCTGCCCTAGCTTGATATTTAAGTGTGTGCCTTGCTCCAAAACTAGGGCTTATTTTTGGGATAGGCCTTACTTTCGGGAAAACATAGTAGTTACCTAAGTAAATAAGGCCTATGTTAGCTCTGGCATGGTAGTGATGCTGATTTCAATGGATATTGATGTTCAGTTAGGCCTGACATTGCCCTCGACTCTCTGATGGAGTAAGGAACATGACCTTGACAGAGATATGCAGGAACTGTTATCTAGGCAAAAGGAGCTGAAGCATTTTTAAAGTCCAGAATGAGCTATTTTCCAGCCTCCAACTTTCCTTTTTAGGAAAAGTATGAGTATGTGGTATGACAGCAGTTGGAAGAAGCAGATTATCTGGATTTATTTTAGGCAGGTTTTAGGCTGGGGTACTGAGACAGAATTGGTTGTGCTTATTGATGACTTTGGCAGAATCTGGATGGGATGATACATCCATCCTCATGTTCTTTTATTCCACAATGCCATAAACTGTGGTAACCAGCTACAGGGTTTATGGTGGGAGGTATTCTGTTAAAGCGATTCTTCTTCTTTTGTCATCAGTTCCAGTCAGTGTTGACAGGAAATTCTCCATCTCCATTGCCAATCCTTCATTTAATGGAAAGCCTCAGGACTTGACACTTTCCCCCTTCTTGTTTAACAACTACATGAAATCATTAAATGTTGCTATCTGTTGATTTGGGATCTGATATGATCAGGGCCATTCAAGTGCTTCTACTAATATCTTGACCTGATGCCTGGAAGCTATTTGGATCTGAAGGGGGAGGAACAGACTCAAACCTAATCATGACCAGATTAAGTGGCTATGATTATTTGGGCCTTCATCTGAGGATTTTTATTTTTGGTTCTGTATGGTACTGGATTTTCCCATTCAAAACTGATATGCAATGTGGAGATTTCCTGGATTAATAGCTTCTGCTCAAGGAGAAGATATAGTGCTACTAGGGGAACCTTTGCATAGATTCATCTGGTATGTCAGTTCCTCCCTTTCCTACAGTGAGAAAGGGAAGGGAAGGAAAGGAAAGAAAGAAATAAGAAAGGAAGGAAGGAAGGAAGGGAGGAACAGGGAAAGAGGAACTTTGTGTACCCTTCCTGACCAGCACCATCCTCTGCATGCTATTCTGACCCATATAGCATCTCTAGCACACTCTCAAGCACCCTTTGCATCTGATCAGGAATGCAGGGAGAGAATGGAGGGTGGAAGGAAGGAAGGAAGGAAGGAAGGAAGGAAGGAAGGAAAGAAAATTTCTGACAAGGCAACCTAATGGGGAAGTCAGCAGGAAGTTGGAAGTTGCTCCCACTCCTTTTTTGCCCAATTGTTGTCATTCTGTTTCCTGTTTAGAAAAGGAAATATTTGTAAATGATGACCCAACATGGCATAGGTTATCTAGTGTCAGCTATTTGGATTAGGCATTCACCCTTCATCTGTTTCAGAAGTCATTAAACAAGTCTTGAAACTAGGGTTAATTTTTTGTCGGTTTGAGCTGTTTTGTTTACCACTTGATAAATTCATGTGGCTTTTTAAATTGTTTGGTTTCCTTTTTCCACCCAGGGTCTTTTGGAAATCAAGAAGTTTCCAAATCGACTTCCGGTGGCTCCGCCGGCGCTGCTGGGTCTCCTTTGTGAGACTCCGCTCTCTGGATTTGTAAAGCCGCGAAAAACAGCGCTCATCAGCTGTTTTTTCGCGGTGAAAAATCCCCTCTCCGGGCAAAGGAGAGGTGTAGAGCATCGGGAGTAAGGTTGAGCCTTCTTAGATCCCTGGAAAATAAGTTTTCAGGGATTAAGAGTGAGCTCCCTATAGCTCCGGAGAACGCTCCTTTCCAGAGATGCCTCTGTCTTCTGACAGAGAAAGACGCCGCGACCACCTCTGCTTTTTTTAAGTTCAACACTGGAGAGACTGTAAGCAGGCTGAATGAATACAGGAGTTTTAAATGGATTGCAAGTATTTTTATTGTTTCTTTTTGGCTATACATTTCTAACGTATACAATCAACATAATGCTTCAAAATGGCGCTTAACTTTCACTGCTTTCATTGTTAGGGAAAGTGCTGGATAGTGAAAGTGGATTTGTTACTTCTCACTTCCTGCTTCTTTAAGTGCAGTTAGAGAGATGGCTCTGACTGTCTGAAATTTAAAATGGAGCGGAATTTACAGTTAAATGCTGAACCTATGTTGGATTGTACTGATGAATTTTATGAAGAAAGACCTGATACACAGGGGATTTTTATTTTTACGCAAGAGTTTAAAGAGATTAATGCACTTTTGAAGGAGGCTTTTACAGAAATATTTACTATATGTACTAAATTCCTTCCTTTAAATGAAGCTGAACAACTTACTGCTGAACAATTTATATCACAATTTGAATATGGAGAAGAGTTAGAACATTCAACTGGAATCTCTCCTTCAAATGAATTACAATCCTCTGTTGAGTATTATACAATACAAGAGAAATTAGGAGATCAACAGGGAAATGAAGAGGATACTTCTGAGAATAAAGACTATAACTGGATTTTGCTTGATGAAAAGTTTATTTATGGAGAGGAAGAGGTTTTGCTTCAAGAAAAGGAATTCTATCCAGCTAAGCACCAAGAAGAGGATTTAATTCACAAAAGAGAGACATTGTTTCACCTCAAGAAGCAATTAGGCTACAAAGTGAAATGGACTTTGCTTGATGAGCAGTTTATTTATGGAGAGCAAGAGGAATTGATTCAAGAAAGGAAGATTCAGTTTCAGAAGCAATTTATTTACGGGGCTGAAGAAATAACGAAGAGAGACTTATTATTTGAAAGGGTGGCCCTGTTATGGCGGCTTGTTTGGTTAGGAAAAAAACCTAGAGTTCGTTTGAAATAATGAAATTTAAACTTGTATGTAAGGAATTATTGGCAATTTAAAATTATGGACTGAATTGAGGACCAAGATTAGGAGTAAGATGCAAGAGAAGATGTTTAATGGTTGACACAATTAAATAGACGAAGGATGTATTTGTTTTGATGATCTGGGTTTGACATTAGATTGACTTAATGATGAGATAGATAGATTGGATAAAATTGAAGGAATGTAAGTTAGAAATGCTATAAACAGTTTGTTTGTATTATGGAGGTTTATTTCTTAGATGAGAGAGCCCAGAAGTCGATTGATTAAATGAAATTTATAGAATGATAAATATTATTCTTAACAAGATGAGTTAATTGTTTAATAAGGAATTAAGCTTAATTTAAGATTATGGGTTGAATTAAAGATAAATATTATAGCTAAGGTTTTGGTGAGGATGTTTAAATGAAGATATATTAAGATATATTATGAGAAATTGAATTGATTAGAATGTAATTGATATTGCTACTATTATTATTATTATTTTTCTTTTTTTTGAACTGAGGGATTTATTGATATTGTTATTGCTATTAATATTATTTGTTTAATTGTAATAAGATGAGTTTTTTTAGAATGTAATTGATATTGCTACTACTATTATTATTATTATTTTTCTTTTTTTCAACTGAGGGATTTATTGATATTGTTATCGTCATTAATATCATCTGTTTAATTTTAATAAGATGAGTTTTTTTTAATGGATTGTTTTGATTTAGAGAATGTATATATTACATAGTTTAAAATTCTTGTTAAGATTATACAATAATTATGTTTGATGTAGTGGGGCTTTCTTTTGTTATACCCTGTAATCATTCTGGGAAGTCGTGGGTTAGGGAGGGATCATAATTTTAGATAAGATGTTTTCTCAACTGTATTTGGGGCTGGTGGAAGAATAATTAATTATTGTTACTAAAGGGTTGTCTGGGTGGCCTTTGGTGGAGTGAAGATTGATTTAAGTGGAAGTTTATAAGAAGGGGGAATAATAGGTTGGAGATAGAGAACGATGAAGGTTATTTGTTTGAGATGTTTATTTTCAGTTGAGTTATTATCATTAGATGCATTGGAAAATGTATTTATGCTCTGTTTATGGATGATTGTTTATTTTAATACTATGATTTGATATGACTAGTTTCTTTTTTCTGTTAAAATTTAAAAAAAAAAACCAATAAAAATATTAAAAAAAAAAGAAGTTTCCAAATCGAATGAATGAATGAACAAATCAAACCTGAGATGTTTCTGCAGTGCTTTTTTTGTAAAAAAAAAAAAAAAGGGTGCAGGAACACACACATGTCATACAACCCGCCTTGCCTACCCTACAAGGTTTGGTACCATCCAAAAAAAGGTGCCGGAACTCCGTTCTGGGCATTCTATGACAAAAAAAAAAGCCCTGTGTTTCTGTAACTGAGGCTACTTAGGAACCATCTTGAAGACCTTGGTCTCCGTTGAAATGAATTATTAGAAATAAGTTCTGAGTTTCTGTATTACAGTAGTGCTCTGTTTTTGAGAAAAGAGCAGAACACAACCAGATCAAGAAGAAATGAAGTACCAGCTCAAACAGTAAGCTCCCTTCTTTAAGTGATAAGAACAAGTCTACTGTCAAGCAAACTCTACAGTTAAATGGAGTGCTTCTACAAATTAAGAGAATCAACATTAATAGAGGAAGATAGAGCATTCTCAAGTTTTGGAGACAGCTGTAAATCCCTGCCCAACTAAGCTATATGAATGAATAAAAAGATGTATTAGTCTTCCTATCTTGGACACTCCAACTATATATTCTATCATCCCAGACAGATGTCTCCAGACCACATTTCTCATCTTCAATCCACATAGTCCAGTAGAAATTGAATTCCTGTACAGTAGGAGGATACCTGCTTGAGAAATATTATCATAAATGCTTCTTTAGCTTTTAATACTATAGACATTTGTTTTATGATTTTGATGAATTTTTTCAATAAAAACACATGGTGATAATGACTTGAAGTCTTACTCATTTTGAAAGCAGCAAAATCTGAGTTTGTCAGGAATCCAATAAAAGGGAGAACAAAATCCTGTAGAATTTGGTATATTAAACGGAACTGAATATGGTGTCCTAAATCATACAGATTTTTGCTTCATTGTGTGACATGGGTAAAGATTCTATTATATTTCTTTTTAATGCAGTCATGCATTATGAAGGTAAAATTTGCTAAGCTTTACTGAAAATCAAAGGATCTTAATCCTTCCTATGAGGATTGCATTTGGTGTAAAAACAATGAACAACTTTGTCTCCTTTAAGTTCTAAGGCAAATCTGCATCAATTGATCAGACTGGTTAAAAAAGAAGAGGTCAAATTCAAAATTATGTTAAATGCACAGCCTTCAGCTCTCTCCCTGAATTATTGTTTTTCTCACAAATAAACGTGTGAGGCTCTGACTTGGAATAGGACCACTGTTGTGTGGAGGAGAGGTTAAAATTTTACCTAATAGTTCCTTCTTTGTTGAAAATGATGATTAAAAAGACACCATTTTTGAAAACAATTAAAAAGAATGCTGGTCGGATAGGGTGATAATTTTAAGAGGGGTACAATTATTTGATATTTTAAACTTCCCTTCCCTATGCACACTGTCCCAGTTTAGCCCAGGACATGTGGAAAAGTATAGTATGTGTATGAACCATAATGTGAACATAAGGGGAGGGAAGAATAAGCATTGTACCAACGCAAAGGGATAACATTCAACTGTGCAGAAAAGGTACTAACTGAATCTTTAAAGCTTTTTTGGCCCATCTAGAGCTCAGTAAGAAAGCAGTTGAACCCATGGACTCAAATAGATTTGGGCCTGTTCTGTCTTTTTATAGATATTGGCATTCTGTTTTCCAAAGCTTGGTCTTCAAATGCAACATCTATGTAGAAACCTCTGGTTCATGTTTAATATAGAAAAAAGGCTTCCCAGGCAGGCAACAGATAAATTGCTTATGCTCCTGCCGTGTGCAATTATGTGGCCAGAATGGAGAGAAAGATGGGTCCAGTCCTCTTTGACTCCAGCTGCTAAGCTATGTGGCTTTTTAGCCTGAAACAGATTCATCTAAGTGTAGCAAAGATTCCCATTAATGCAAACTGGTCCCATTCTTAAGAGGCATTTCTTTTAGTACAGTCCTGGAGAGAGAAGCTTTTAGAAGCCATCAGGGTGTTTCAAAACATAATTTAAAATCCATGGCCTAAATGTCAGTCAAATCCAAGCACATGACCTACTTCTAGCATAGAAGGTCCATGTATAAAGGAGAGCAGGATCCTGGATGCTGTGCAAGAAGCAAATTTATTTGCCAGTCAAATTTCCTCAGTTTTCAAGCCACATATGTTCATTAAAATAAATGAATAAATAAGCAAAATAGATAACAGCATAGACACAAAAAAATTGGTTATTTGAAATTTGCCCAGTTCCATTAAGTGATTTTCCTCCTAGTATGATATTTATCAGTGGAATTTTACTGTCCTCTCCATGGCCACATATTCCAATTATAAAGAATAATTTCTCATAGGGAAATAAGAAGCAGTCCTTATTTTATACTAAGCAAGCACTGAATATAGAAAATTTATAAGCTGCCATGTGATAGAAGAATGATACTTTAATTGCAGGATTTAAATTAACATCCAGTAAGTGGAGCTAAAGCTCTTTGAGAGCTATTTGTATATGGAAAAAATTACAAGGATAATGGAATATTTTTCTCCATCTTGCTTTAACTGTATTTATCTAATTGTTTTGGGTGCGTGTAAGCAACTGCATAATTTTTACAACATGGCATGTTCAATAGCGTCTTTAGAGCTACAGAAGAAGAGAGAGCAAGAAGATTGGCATAGCCTGGGCAGCAGTGCACTTTTGCATAATTGATTGTGACTCTAAATTTGTGCACAAACTTCACTGTGAGATATGAGGATGGGCCTTGTCATGGATTGGCAGCTGGAGAAGAATAGCAAGGATGGAAGAAAGCAAATGGATGTAATATGTAAATGTTTCAAAGGTTATAGTAGCTCGCTGTAAAATAAACAGCTCTTGAGAGTGGGGATAGGGAGAGAAATAACCAAGTTTATGGTATCAAATTAATGAGAATGCTTACAGCTTTTTGCTTACAGCAAAAATGAATTGTGAAAAAGACCAACAAGATCTTTCCAAACTAGATGAATAGGCAATAAAATGCCAAATGATCCAGTATAAGGAAGTATAAAGTGATGCACATTAGAGCAAAATGAATTGTAATTTCCAATATGCAGATAGTGTTTTGAGATGCGGTGAATGAAAAATACTGGGGAAAATCAGTGTAAATGTAACAATGTTATCTTGTGCATATTTGCCATAAACATATAAATTGTGGGCAGCAGGCCACATAGGCAGCCAGATAGAATTATAATTATGGCCACCACACTATTGACCTTGTCTCAATATCCTCAACAGTGGAAACTCATTGGATTACTTTGGGCGGGTATGATCAGCTCAACTTGCCACCTGAGCTGTGGTATGTGTGTGTGTATCACGCAAAGTAGAATCGTGTATTTTTCACATCCCATAATTATTGTACAAAAAAGGAAATGTCAAAAGACAGAAAAACAAACAATGTCATATAAATGAGCATGTTTCCCTCACAGATTTTAAAAAAAAAAACTAAATCAGAAAAACTTTTAAGCCAGGGTCCCCAACCCCTGGGCCACAGTCCACT
Source organism: Bothrops alternatus (assembly GCA_034064705.1). NCBI lineage: Eukaryota > Metazoa > Chordata > Lepidosauria > Squamata > Viperidae > Bothrops > Bothrops alternatus. The sequence continues at coordinate 13,834,589 of JARGCV010000003.1, read as the reverse complement.
ACCAGGCCTTAAGCCTTTCGGAACTGGACCATGGGAGTGGCGGGCGCACATTGCCCCTTGCCGAGCAGCAGGTGAGCATGTGCACATGCGTTCCATTTGCCCAAGCAGCAGGAGGAACTATCTTCTTTCCCCCAGCCGGTCTGCAAAGCTGAAAAGGTTTGAGAAGTCTGTTTTAAGTGGTGTTTTGCAAGAGCATAGACGAATCAATGATCCCACTTTTATATATCCATTTCTGCATAAATTGAAGCATTGCAGTAATTGCTTCAGCTCTCAAATATCCTTCATTAAAGATCATTGCACAGACTCTTTCCATCCTCTTCCTCCCAAGTATTTTGACAAGATTAATTTGTAGAAAAGTAGTTTGATTTTTTTTCCATAAAACAAAAAAAGAGTAACATAAAGTACCACAACTACTGAATTCTTTTAAGATACCTAACGAATAAAATTATTGCTGGTATCCAATAGCTTGGTGAGCTGCAATGTAAGATATAAATAAGAATTAGTAGTAATAATATTCCTCTCTCAATTTTATTTATAACCATACATTTAATACTAATTTGAATGATATTCATATTTTGTGGCTATTATATATGCATAGTTTTGTTTATCTAAATATTGAACTACTCAGAAATTTATTATTTCTTTATTTGTCTAGACAATGTAGACTCAATTAAAATTTGTGCTTCTAGTTTATAGGTAATTCTGTAAACAAATGTGCATTTAAATTTCTTCTAGTCTTCTAGAATGAAGGTTGACCTAGTTTTTGCAAATAAAATCATGATCCATTCTATACCATTTCAGAATGGAAGAGTCACCTTCATATCATAGAAAATACTTCTTGTTTATGAATTACTATCAAGACAGAAAGACATTTTATAAGCAGTGTTTTGGCATGCTAATTTTTACTGTGTACAGGGTTTGACTCATGAATTTAAAGCAATTTTTTTTCAGGTTGATGTGGTACAATCATAGAAAGTTATAGTTGGTGATTCCATTTAGAATACAAATCAGGCCTGAAAGAGGTTTGTAGCACTACAAAAGTTTTGTAGTATAATTTTTTGCTTTATGAAACTCAGATCATTGATCAAGTTATTTAATAAACATGTTCTTCTTTCCCCCACATCCCTCATCCTATTATAGCTCTAGATTCCTGAGATAGCAACTGTATAAATGCTGGTCCCTTGCCATCTTCATCTTACATAAGAATTGTTTATGAGCTACTGAAGCATTCCTTAACCTTTCCCTGTTAATGAAATGTAATTTGTGTTAAAAGGTTCTGATCACCATATTAGCAAAGGCAGCTGGAATATTGTCTGCTATACTTAATAATAAGGAAATTGGAGCTGGCATAATGTGAAATATATTTATAATCAGGGATCATCATTGCATGGTTTTCTGAACATATCTGTTTCTAATTTCCATACCAGCCAAAACTCTCAGTTGAATGAAGGCAAATATATGTGTCCCAGGATTTTGGTGCCCTACATACATGCTCCACATTCTGGTGAGAGAGAAGTTCCCTGAGGATGGGCTCCAGGACGAATCTGAAAGTTCAGAAGACTAAATCTCTGGTCCCAGTGACTGACCCAGATTGGATCGTGCAAAACTCTCAGTGTTCTTGTTTTCACCATGAAATATGTGAACCGAAAGCTAGAAGCTAGTGCCCTACATCAAACTCTCCTTGTTTCCATTCCTTCTTGAAATAATAGCCATGTCCATTCTGGCTTCAGAAGATAGAAGTGTCAACTTTAAAAATGAGCATGGCTGTAGCCATTTTCCCTATTCATTTTCGGTTGACACATAGAAAGGAGGGAGAGGGGTTGCCAGGTGCTTCGCTAGTCTAAATAAACTTTTATCCCATGGGAACCAAGGTCATAGGCTGCTCCCGAGACTGCAGGCTGGGCGTTATGTAAAAAGCCTGCCAAGAAGATGTATTGGCAAATGTAGTTGCTTGCATAGCCTTAGGGGTGGGATTTCTTAACTTTGTGTTGGGGAATTGTTACGTGTGTCTTCAGACTTGTTTTCACTTTTGAAGTGCCGATACTTTGTAACCAATAAACATGTTCTTTGAGGAATTTGCAAACCTTGGAGTTCTGCTTTATTTGTTTCTGTCTATCAAAACCATGACATGAAGTCCTTGTGTTATGAATACAAAAGAACTCAAGTCTTGTTTGAGTTTGGCTTCACTCTTTCTCTTGTTTAGTAATTCATTTATGGAAATATATCCTAGAATTCTTCTTCAGCATAATTCAATTCTGATATGAAGTTTCATAGGATTTCTTTGGAAGGAAAAATGAGAACACATTCAGCATTAAACACGTACTATGCTTGCTATATAATACAAGCCATACTTTTATTATTTATATTCAGTCTTTGGGGATTTGGTGGAAGGACTGGTTATATGGCATGTTGAAATGCATAATAATGGACTTCGTGACATCTTTGACTCTTCATTCTTGGCAACAAAGAATAGCCTGTAAACCAACTGTGGGGGGAAAAAAAGATTAAAGAAGAAGAATGAATGTTAAAGGAATAATAGGTGAGCATTATAAAGTATATAAAATCTGATCATTTAGAATGTTGAAAAATGAGAAGAAAAGCCCCATTTCCATTAATACTTAGAACAGTCCTAACTAGGAAACATGAGAGAAGATATTTAATATTAACTATTATTATTAAGATCTATATCAGGATCACTTATTCTTTTCAACTACAGACATGACCTTTACTCAATTCTATAATCATTTTAGAGCAAATACAGATCTAATCTTTTTGTATGAACCAGTTCCTCCCATCTGTGAAGCTGTTTTTTTTTACTATTCCATTAATAAGACTAAGCCTTAATTCTGATGGAACTCTTCACATGAATAAATCATGCATCACTGCACAATATAAATAAAATAAAACCCAAATTTTAAGCATTAATTTGAATATTGTGAGCACTTTGTCTTTAATTTGCACTGGGAGCATAGTTTGTTTATATCCTCTTAGAAAAACATTTGGCCTATGTGTTTGTGTGTGTGTTTGTGTGATGTGACAGAATTGTTGCAAAGTTTATTTTACTTGTAAACCATTAATTTCTAAACAATTATAGGTTTTAAGATACAAAGCAATTATAAATATCTTATCACTGACAAAACTCCAACAGCACACAAATAAAAGATAAATATATAGCTATCCAAATCTTTTAATTTTATGTTTAACACGGACAATTAGTATAAGCAATTACAGACAATTATTACTTCAGTAATGTATTGTAATTTTATAATCTTTACAGTCTCTATAAACTAGAATTCTTTACGAGTTCTGATTTGTAAATTGAGTGCATTTATATTCACTGTTGTGAAGGAAGAAAAAGAAAATTCTGGAAAAGAGCTTAATACCACTCATGATTGCATGTTTTTCAAGATTTCCCTACCTCACTCTTATCATTTACTGTCCTCTTGAACTTCAAATCTGCCCCCAGGAGGCGATGTGCCCCATGGGAAATATTGCATTATGGATCCCCACAATCACCTGAATGGCATGTATGAATAAAGAGATGAGTTTTTCATGTTATCACTATCCTTCCTTTTCCAAGAAAAAGTGCCTTATTGGCCTTCTTTTCTTCTCCAGGCTGCTTAAAACAGAAGCGTAGAAAATGAAAGCTCTTATCTTAGGTTGACTTGAGGTCTGCTAACTGCAAACTAAAAGTAAAACCATTAGATGAACCTGGTGATCAATAGATAGGTTATATTGTTCCACTGGCTGTTAATGATCTCCTAAAATGGTTGGTAAGTCAAAAGTGCAGAGATTAAGTGCAGTGCAAGATTAAAGTTACATTGGCATGGAATAAGGAGACATGACTGGCCCTTATAATTGTCCCTGTTGCAGCATTCCTGCAGTCACATGATTGCATTTCAGCTGCTTGGTAACTGGTTCACATTTACAACATTGCAATCTCCTGGGGCCATTTGCAACTTTCACTGTTGGCTTCCCATAAGCAAAGTCACTGGGGAAGCCAGTAGGAAGCAATAAATATTGATCGCTTGATGTTGTACCTAACAACCATGTGGATTTGCTTAATGACTGCAACTGGAACTGCCAGAACTATGGTCATAAGCATACTTATGTGATGTCATGCTTTAAGACCACATCACTTAGAGTTCCCACCCCAATTACTCTCATTAACTCCAACTCCAGTGGACTCTTGTGATTGAGGGGATATAAAATTATTGTTAGTTAAAATGGACCTTACAAATTGCTGATCCTCAAGACTGGCCCAGTTGTTTTATTTCCACCATCTTCTTCAGCATGTTATCTGGCTGCCAGATTGTTCCTGATAGTACAATTGTGTCCGACAGCCTGTTCCCTTTCAAGATCACTCACTGCTGGCTGTTCTAGAGGTTCTGATTGTTCCAGTGACCCACTAAGCCAGAGACAAGTAATTAGCTGAGCTAGAGGATGTGGGATTCTTTCCCCCTTAAGCCATGAGTTTTGTTTACAATTTACTGCTTATGCATTCACACTTTCACTTGACATTTCAGGCTTTAATCCAGATGGAGAGAATGGAGTGTTAATGCCTGAAAAGATTAAAAAATGCTCCAAGTATCAACACACAAAGCACCCGAGCCTTCTACAGCTAGAAGAATTATCCTGTGAATTATCAATAGTTGGCAGGTTTGAGAACTGTAGGACTTTTTTTTTTTTTGACAATTTGTCTTAATTAAAAGAAGGCTTTTGTGCCTCTAATACCGAGTTTTGAAGCCAGGTGAGAATAGTTCCCTAGTCTGGTGTATTGGGCTAAATTCCTTTCAGATGTCTTTCATATTTTCTAACAGAAGGTGTGCCATATGTCATCATTTTCCCTTATGAAGGGAAAAGCTAAGATCCACTTCATATAGATTAGTGAAAAATATGTGGTCTAGCAAAAGGTGTACTTTTCATATTTGTGAGTTCCAAAAACTTAAAAATATTAAAATAGTATCTAAGTCTAAATGAGAATGACTTGGACCAATATGGGAGAGGAAACCCAAGTTTACTTACAACTGCTGAAATGGGATGGCAGATGCCCTTTTTGTTGCTCCATTGTTTAGATAAGTGAGTCTGAAAATTAATTACTAGAGAGAAATAAAAATGATGTTCGTTCGTTCATTCATTCATTCATTCATTCATTCATTCATTCATTCATTCATTCATTCATTCATTTGCTGTCCAACCAAGCAAAGTTCTGGGTAATTTATAATAAACATGATTTAAATAGAGATTATTGCCTACGTTGTTAAAAGGCACTGGCTAAATATAAAATCTAGGAGATTTTCATTTGTGAGATTCATCTCCTCTCCCTCTCTTCCCTTTAGTGGCAGCTAAAGTTGCCAGGACGATGGCAGCAATTTTTGGTTGCTTTGGAGGTGTTGAGGTAAAGGTAATCCTTAATTTCATTCTATGTTGCTTCCTTCTTTTCCCATTCTGTTACTTGTTCCACAAAATGTTTAAAAGTGTTCACTCTTAAAAATGGACCTATAAAATCCACCCTACATTTTTTAATCAAAAGGAATTATAAAACCAAAGAATAAAAGCAAGATAAAATCAAAATAAACTTGGAGAGTACTTAGGCAACATGTGTGCATTCCTTGAAATCCTGGCTTGCCCCCTTGGCTGCATTAATAGAAGTAAAAAAAAATCATAGAAGATATGCATTTCACTTTATTTTGCTTTTGTCAGATGCCACCTCAAATATTGTGTCCCATTTTGGGCACCCCATTTTGTCAAGGATTCTGAAATATTGGAACGGAGTGCTATAAAATAAATCTTATGAAGAAAGATCGAAAGAACTGGTGAAAGGGTTTCTGAGGAAATATATGACAGTATTCTTCCAATACCTAAAATGATGTCATCAGTTCTCTCTTATACCAGTGTGCAGGTCACAGTATCATGGCATAAGTTACAGGAAGGCAGATTACAATTGAAAGTTAGATAAAACTTCATAATAGCAAGCACAGGATGACTGTAGCATCAATTACCCAGAGAGGTGGAAGGCTACTCTTCATTCTTTGAATGCATTCAAGCAGAACCTAGAGTGTCATCTGTCTGTCCGGGATGCTTCAATTTGGAGCAGGAATTTGGACTTTATAGCTTAAATGGCTTATTCTAACTCTGTGATTCTATGACCTAAATGTTGGATGAATTGAAAGCATCTGATTTCTCTATATGTGCTTATGAACCTTCTTGAAGATCCATGGTAGTAGATTTTCTGTGAATGAATCCTACAGAGAATTATTTTGCCAGAAGTAATTAAATAGAATAATAAATAATTATTGCGGGGGGTCTCCTAAATAAAAACAACAGGTTTTAGATTATTATCATTTCATACTTAGAAAAGTAGACAATATAAATACCAGAAACCTCTTGTTTGAAATAGAAATGGGATATTCTATAAACAGGAAGGAACTATACTTCAGTGTCATAATATGTGACTAGCATGATCAAAACTTCCCATTTTTTTTAATGATTTACGGTTTAATAAAGTTTTTCTATTCTATGCATGACCATCTGAAAGAATGCTAAAGAGAACATTGAACTCATTGTGTGCTTGAACTGCTGAGTTCCTGAGGGATCAGGAAGCAGAACAATCCCTTACCCAGCTTTTAGCGCAACTGGTTCAGAACCCTGAGGTTGGAGATTCCTAGACAGAATGATAAAAGTGGAGATCCATTTCATGGATCTTTTCTGTGCCTAAAAACACATAACATTTAGGCATTAGCTATGATTCTGCTAGGAAATATATTTTTTATTTGTATGCAAAAGGGCATTTAGAAAAGATGCAATAATTTATTGTTTAAAGAACAAAGTGAAAATAAGAAAAGAAAAGCTGAATACTTCTGTTGTTCCAGCCACCAGTTTCATAAAACCCTAGGGACAGCAAAAAAAGAGAGGCTAGCTGGCTGTTTTCTGTATTATCTCCTAACAGGTGAACAATTAGTTAATTGGTATTGCTAATTACTGTATCCATTAAGCAATCCCAGGTGGCAATTTTATCCCTTCTATTTGCATCACTGAAACATTCAGCTACAATTGTCACACACAATTGGTGGCAATAACTTGTATATTGTATGCATACACATATAAATACAGCTTGGTGCAGAGCAGTTGTATCAATGATATTGAGCCTCTTTTGCCACAGGATTTGATTTGTGTAGAGAATTTCTTAGAAGAGTCTCTGACACTAGTTCATAGGAATAAACATGTTTAGAAACATGTCATATTAAAATTACTATAGTTTATCATCACTATAAATGATGATCTGAACTGTATGCTATATTGACCAAGGGTCACATATTAAGAGAATATGATAATTTGAATCAGGTTCACTGCTACCAGAAAACAGATACTAATTGAAGCCTCCAAGCACAACGTGGAGACAGAGTCAACCAGTAAACTAGACATTGATTGATTGATTAAATGCTGTCTAGTCTGTGATGGTTCTTAGCAACCATATAGATCAGTGTTTCTCAACCTTGACAATTTTAAGGCATGTGGACTTCAACTTCCAGAATTCCACAGCCAGCACTGCTGGCTGTGGAATTCTGGGAGTTGAAGTCCACATGCCTTAAAATTGTCAAGGTTGAGAAACACTGATAGATAGTCTTTCTCCAAGGATCTGTCTTCCTCCCAGCCTCTATGATCTGTCAATGGTGTATTCACTGCTATTGTTATTGAGTTCATCCACCTCGTTGCTGGCCATGCTGTTCTTTTTCCTTCCATTATTTCCAGTTTTAAGAAGTCCTCAAAGGATATGGGCCATTGTACAATGTATCCAAAATATTGTAGTTTGAGCCCAGTCCTTTGTGCATCAAATGAGACTTCTAGAGCCTAGGCTGATATGTTCTATGGTACATTTGTTTACTTTTCTGGCTATCCAATAAGTGGTTACAAGTCTTCTGCAACATGAACATTCTAAAGTGTCTATCCTCTTTTTATGCTGCTTCTTCAAAGTCCCACTTTTACTTAAAAGGAGTGTCACATTGTCTGCACAGTATTAATCTTTTAGGTTAAGAAAACATCTGAATATCTTTACCAAGGTCTTCATTGTTAGTCTACCAAGTGCTAGTCTGTGGTGTATTTCCTTTAATGTCAATAGTTGAGCCTAAAAGGCATAAGGTATCCATGCCTTCAGTATCTTTATTATTTCTAAGACTGATTGCTGTATCTGCCATCATTAATTTGGATTTCTTTATATTTAATAGTAGGAGAAAACTCTGACCGCTAGAGTAAGAAACAAGACCCATTTATATTGAAGGGCTGTTTACTTGTTCCCTTGTTATAAAACTTCTATATTAATGACATTGTAGTGGCCATGAAGTCATAATTTTCTTTCTCCCTCTCATTCAATGGACAGAACATTTAATGTTTAAAAAGTTACAGGAACCATTTGTGCTTCAGTTTGAGATGCATACAACACAGACTCATCCCCAACAGCCTGCACCTGTCTTCAACAGTGAAGGGACAAAGGGCAGAAGACATCCTGCAGCCAAGAGGCTCCACACACATTTGCACTACTCAGGTGACCCTGAGGACACAGGCAAACCTCCAAATGCCTCAACAACTTTCTAAAAGAATGCAAATGACCAGCTGTCTGCAAGGAATATAAATCCTTCCATTTCCCACCATCCACTCAGAACTAAAGAAGCTTCTTGAATGAGAAGTGAAACGTCTTCAAAGAAAAACAAGAAAGTCCAGTTGCCTCCTAAAAAAGCACCTTTGGGACAACCATGACCTGGATTACTGAGAACCTCCACAGACGTTTAAAATTTAACTTTTAATTTAAAAGTTAGTATATGTTAATGACCTGGCTCTTATTTCATATATTCTCTATTGGTCTTAGAGAATTACTAGTATCTATTGTGGAAGGGCAAAACTGAAGACAAAGTATTATAAAACAAAAGTAGTAGTTTTTGGCAAAAGTAACATTACCCATATATGGGAATTAATGCTCAACAAATAGAGCGATCGCTCTCTTTTAAACACCTGGGCATCGACTTTCATAACCTGCTTTTATGAAAAGTGCACTTATTTACTGCCTTGGCAATAGTTCAGAGTTTTTTTTATTCCAAAGGAGGGCAATTAGTAGCCATTTCACTTAAAAAATTCCAAGGCAAAGTGTTAGTCCAAATACTGCATGGAGTTGAGGCTTGGGGTGGAATAAGGGCGTCATTGCTAAATTGGAAGTACAAGAAGTCTTCAATTTATGACTGTAATTGAGACTGAAATCTCAGTTTTTGAGTGAAGTGGTCATTAAGTGAGATACCTATGTGATTGCTTTGCTTTGTGACTACAATCCTAGTACTCCTGGTTGTTGTCTTTAAGCAATCTCTTGGGTCATTATGTAGACAGAACAAAAAAGCTGCCCTCTATGTGTGGAAGAGAACTTAGAGCTTAGAAAGGACTGGAGTGCTAATCTATCTTCATTTTCTAGTACTAGCAATATAATAGTATTTTTAAAGTATAGAATTTTAGTACACTCTTATCTTTGTTGGATCTTCTTTGAATCAGTTATAATTTGAGGTTTGAACCTCCTCTGAGTTTGGACATCTTTTAGAAAACCTTCCCTATTTTTCTGTGTCTATTATCTTTGCATATGCTATACTGCTCTTCTTAACCATTTCTGAAATTCTTGGTTAAGCTTGTTCCTGAGGTGATGATATCAACACTGCTAACATTGGATGTTCTTGCTTTGGCAAAATATGAAGAGGCAGCCACTCTCTGTATAAGCTGTGTGGTACTTTTAGAGTTAAACTAGATGATGTAGGGAGGAGAGGAGAAAGAATATGTGTGGGGATTAGTTAAGATAAGAAACCAGGGGCTACAGAATGGAAGGGAAACTTTGCCCTTCAAACTGATTGGAGAATGTGATTTATGACTGCTAATTGGAGGAGGGAATTGTGCTTGAATATTATGTGCTCAGGGGAGGGGAATTCAGATCTTGGCATCCACCATGCTATGCCAACACTTTGTTTCACGATTATACACTTTTTAGGATAAACAATGCTTGAAAGTTCTTTGAAGTGTTTCATTAGTCGGAGCCTTGACAGGTGATATGGCTTGTTTGCCCATCCCTTTTTTGGCTTTAGTTTTGGCTTCTTGGTAGTTTGGTAATTTCTACCATATATTGACATTCAGTTTGGTTTCTTTTGTTTCTTGGCTTTGGAAATCTCTTTCCCCATTGATACTTAATAACTGCTTTGATTTTATTCCATAGTTCTGCTGGTACCTTATCAATGGGACTCAACACTGCATAGCAATTTTCAATGATCTCCTTGAAAATACTGGTTAAATGGTTAATATTATACTGGTTGGCTTTATACTTTTGCTTTAGCTTGATTTATAACTTGCACATGAACAATTCATATTCTATTCCATAATCAGCCTCTGCACATATCTTTGCTATTATAACCAAATTTTTCTACTTCCTTTTCCTTTCATAATATAGTCAATTTGATTTCTGTGTGCTCAGTTAATAATAATAATAATAGTAATAAAGTTGGAAGGGACCTTGGAGGTCATCGAGACCAACCCCCTGCTCAGGCAGGAAACCCTACACCATTTTGGAGAAATGGCTGTCCAGTCTCTTCTTAAAAACTTCCAGTGTTGGAGCATTCACCGCTTCTGGAGGCAGGTTGTTCCATTGGTTAATTTCTCTAACTGTCAGGAAGTTTCTCCTTAGTTCTAGGTTGCTTCTCTCCTTGATTAGTTTCCATCCGTTGCTTCTTGTCCTGCCTTTAGGCACTTTGAAGAATAGCTTGACTCCCTCTTCTTTGTGGCAGCCCCAGAGATATTGGAACACTGCTATCATGTCCCCCCTCATCCTTCTCTTCTTTAAACTAGACATACCCAATTCCAGCAACCGTTCCTTATATGTTTTAGCCTCAAGTCCCCTAATCATCTTTGTTGCTCTTCTCTGTACTCTTTCTAGAGTCTCAACATCTTTTTTACATCGTGGTGACCAAAACTGGATGCAGCATTCCAAGTGTGGCCTTACCAAGGCATTGTAAAGTGGTATTAATACTTGATTCTATCCCTTGATTCTTGATTCTATTCCTCTGTTAATGCAGCGCAGCACTGTGTTGGCTTTTCTGGCAGCTGCAGCACACTGCTGGCTCATATTTAAGTGATTGTCCACTAGAACTTTGAGATCCTTCTCACAGTTTCTACTATTGAGCAAGGTACCCCTTATACTATACCTGTACATTTGTTTTTTCTTGCCTAAATGTAGAATCTTACTTTTTTCACCATTGAATTTCATTTTGTTAGATAGCGCCCAGTGTTCAAGTCTGTCCAGGTCCTCCTGTATCTTAAGCCTGTCTTCTGGAGGGTTGGCTATTCCTGCCAGCTTGGTGTCATCCACAGATGATTTCCCATCTATCCCCTCATCCAAATCGTTAGATGATCTCCATTTATATAGATGTATATAGGATTCACCTGATTGTGAGACATAAACTTTGCAGGAATGTGGCTAACATAAGGATGAACCTTTGAGCATCTTATCTCCTAAACACACTGTTGAAAGAAAAATCTTCATCAGGGTCCAGTTCAAGCTTGGAATAAACAAAATGGAGACTGCTTTAGAAAGAAGGTTGTAGTTTATTAAAGAGCAAAGCCAGACAGAAGTGAGGCTCTGGGGAAGCTGACCACATGGAGCAGGGAGTGGTGGGTTTTTATACCTTCTTGGGCTTTTGTGTTTGGAGCTGTTCCTGTGGCATGAACTTTGACCTGAGGTTCAATGTGCCTTTCTGATATTCTGATGGCGGTGGGTTAATCCTATTATTTCCTAAAGGTCATATCCTGCTTCCCTGCGGCTGTGGCTGATGGCTATGTTGGAAGGATTGTTAGTTCTAGGGATTTTGTCTTTCTAATCCCATCAGCTCTAAGTTTCCTGGTGGCAGTCTTTCTGAAACAATTATCATATCTGCATTTCTACAGAGCTGGATGGAGACTTGGGGCTATTAAGAAAAACGGGGGATGCTTTTCTGCCTTTTTAAGATCCTTTGAGGAAATATAATATTCTGCCTTTTTAATATTTTCTTCTCGGCGGGGGAGGGGGGCTGACTTCCCACAACACATTTTGAAATAGGTACCAGTATTACACAAGAAACTTTTCTAAGTATTGCTCATTGAATAGTCAACACAGATCATACTGAGTTGTGGGTAGATACTGTCAGCTTCATTTTTAAGCTCTGTTAATTAATCTGCAAGGCTCACCAGTGCCTGAATTTTTTTTTTTTTTACTAGTCAAGCTAGTCTTTCCCTGCCTCTTCTTTCAAGGAAGTCCTGCTGCCAGGATCAGGGGATAATGAGCCTGCAGCCTCTGCTTTGACAATGTAAATAAACCTTTTTATTCTTACTAACAATGTAATTAACCCTTTGCTCTTCCTGGTCACATAACTAGTTTTCACGCTCATAAATAGATTTATTGCATGCAACTTGGGGAAGTAGTCCTCATTTCTCATGCTCTTACTTATATTAATACACAATTGTCAATGTTAAAATCACCCTGCCACTGTTTCCTAATGCTAGATGGAAAGTGGGGGTGGAAATGCCAGAAGTATAAATCTGAGTGCTAAAGAGTCCATATTAGAGACATGTTATGGTAAAGTATCCCTCCCCATTGTTTGATGTGGCTGATCAGGACTAGAGCTCTCCTGTGTAATTTGGCTTCCACTACATAGTAAATCTTTGTACAGTACAATAGACCAGGTATCTATTGTTCATTATATCTCTGGGATCTCCCTCGCAATTTCCCAGACACAGTGACAGATAACTCTATTGAATTCCTTCCTTCCTTCCTTCCTTCCTTCCTTCCTTCCTTCCTTCCTTCCTTCCTTCCTTCCTTCCTTCCTTCCTTCCTTCCTTCCTCTTTCACTCACTCACTCACTCACTCACTCACTCACTCACTCACTCACTCACTCACTCCCTTTTTACAAATTGCCAGATTCTGCCTCCTTTTTGTATTTGAAGTTTTGTATTTGAAGAAGCTCTGAGTAATTTATGAATACTGGAAAATCCTTAACCATGGGAAGAAGCTCCATAGATACTGAAGGCTCCCTGCTGCAGGAGTTCACTTTAATTATATGAAAAGTTTTAAAGGGCAATGCAGCCTATCTGCATTCCCCTCAGTGCTTCTGTGAATAATAAAAAAATTGTTACATCCCAGGCACTGTTCAAATTAAAAGCAGGACACTAATGCAGGACAGCTGTTTTGTGTTATATCTGCAGACATATTCTTTATATAGTTAATAAATAACCAACTGTGCTTTAATGTAGAACCTATTTTATGCAGTCCAAAGCTTCTGTTAAGCTATGTCTCAGATGGCAGTAAAAGCTGCACCATTTTCAAGGTGGATTGTCTCCAAAGCTTTCATTTGTGAAAATAAATCTGGTCTTTCATTACTGTTTTTAAAAATCTTTTCCCCTGTTCCTTCTCTTTAGCTGTTTTTTTTTTTTACCTTTGAGTTTTAGATCAACTTTCTCTTTGCTTTTAACAGATTTTTAATTATCCTGGTGCCACACTGAGAAGAGACTGAGATGCCTACTCTGGCTGCTTTTGAGTCACATCTGCAAATCACATAGGTATAATCTCTATGGCAACTGACCCATGTTGAGAGGAGAAAAATAAGCTCAGTACTAAAGGTTAATTGCTGTTTCATTTATTCATTTTTGTGCAGTTCCAGCAATGTGAATTGAAGTTCTAATTAGAATTAAATTATCAGCAGATTGAACATCTTCTTTGTTATTAGAGTAGCAATAAAACCAGTCAGGCTTATTTTGAAAATAACTGAAAGAAGATAGTAAGCATTCCAGTCTAGGAACCCCAGCTAGGCTTTCTTAATGGGAGAATGAGATTTTCTGTTTTTACTATGTGTAACTTCTCTTTTAGTTCTAAAGAAGACTTGTCATGTTGGTCAGAACTTTTCCTGATGAGCCTCTCAGTCAAACTCACTAATAGCCTGGTTAATTTACCTTGCTAAATATCTATTTTTATTTTTTTTAAATATATTACTTACTCTCTATATATGTTGTTTGAGATTTTGGTATCTACAGCCAAAAAGTGTGTTATCAGGAGTTTATAGATATCTTCTTCCACTTAGTTTGCTCCAGGAACTAACCATAATGGTCTTTTTTACAGTTCAATGTGACAGTACTGATAAAATTATTCATTGATTGTAAAATATTCAGCCAAAAAACTTCAGAGGGGGCATGTTGGATCAGTTCAGAGGCCAAGCTACACTAGTACTCTGTTTTCATAGCAGTTGACCTGTAGACCTTGGGAGTCTACAGAAAAGGCTAGGAACACAAATCAAATCTGCCTATGTTTCCAGGAAACTGGAATTCAGAGCACGTTGATCTCCATACTGAAAGTAGCTAGTAAACAGGGTTATCAATAATAAACCATATGAGTAAAAATGGAATAGTTAAGCACAAAACAAACACAAAACAGTAGTCTGAAGACCTTATGTTATGTCTGTTCTGATGCTCTCCAAGTTTAGGATTAGTTCAGAAGCACACAGTCTGAAATCAGGCTAGTTTGCTACCATAATAACTGGCAACCCACCCATATAAAGGAGGTACAAACCCGTTGCACTGCATAAACAAAAGAAAAAAGTATATCGGAACCTTGATTTCACCTTAGCATTATACATAAATCAACAAAATGCATATTTTTGTCAGGGTTGCGGGGTGCTAACCTTTGTAGTATATAAGAACTACCAATAGAGACCCAGAATTTGAATGGAGTAAATTCAGACTTCTCACGTGAATGAAAAATTGTTTCAAGTTACATCTTCTTTTAATCTGGGTATTGACTAAATTCAGTACAATCCTCTCTTTATAAGTAAGCCCTCCTGATTTCAAAGGGATTTGGTTGCTATTAGTTCCCAACTCTTTATGACCCAATGGACATCATTGCAGAATTATCTCTTTTTTTGAGCTCTTTTAAGTTCATGGTTGTGTCATGAGTGAAAGCATCTAGCTATTTCTTTTAGTAAATAAATCTCTCGCCCTTCTTACTTAATTAATCCCTCTTGATTTCTTTCCATTGTTTATTCAGATGTAACTTTTTGTTTTCTTTCTTTCTTATATACACTCTTTGTTAAGGTTTTTGCCAAAAGTTTTTAAATCTTTAAAACCTTTTTTTAAAAACTTTATAATCCAGAAATAATCTTCATTCATCAAGTGGAATTATCTCATCCTTTGTTCAGAAAATGTCTCTTTAGCCATAATGCTTAAATGCTTAATGCTTTTAGATGCTTAAATGCATAAGCATTTAAAAATGCGTAAGCAGTAAGGCTCTTGAGAACCTTGTGACAAGCATTATGGCTGTGAACTTGATTGAAATGTTTTGAGTTTTAGCCACTCAGCTCATGAGCTGACTGCAAAGAACTCAGTTCCTGAAGTCTCCTCCTGAGGAGCAGCTGTCTGAAGTGGAAGTGGGTGATCTCACAATCTTTCCTTTATGTGGAAAGACTGTGATAACCAGAATTCACATTCTGGCTTCCAATATCTGTTGCATGCAGCCCCAATGTTGTGGTCAATTTCTAAAGGAACTTACCAATTGATTGCCAATTATATATTTTATTGGTTAATTCATTATGGGATAACATAATGCATTGCATAACCATTTTCTTCTGGTGGAACAAGATTCTGACTGGGCAATAATGCAATATTTTCAAGTTTGAGTAAGTCTTTTACTGTGACTAACCAAAATGGCACAAAATGGTGTGCAATGTCTTGATTTTCTACAACTGAAGTTTAATGAAAATATAAGGAGTAAGGATGAAACCAAAACAGGATAAAAAAGGCCAAATATTCTCAAAATCTAAAGCTGGCATGTTCTTTTGTATCACTTTGATTATTTGCAATAAGCATACTACTCAATTACATATATTTCATTTCTATAGATTTTCTTATAGAACTTTTTAAAAATTTGTGTAATTTGGTGCTATACTCCTTCTTGCATACTATTTGCATTCTGAAGCCCCAGTCCAATTTTGTTAAGGGATCCTTGGTCAGTCAATTTTATATTCTTGAAGAAGGAACTATGCTAGTTAGACAATGAACAAAACACCCCATCCCACATTTTACGAACACAAACAGGATTGCAAATACATTATCAGTGAACTGATAGATTGGTGTTCTTCTAACCCATGGCATCGACCTTGGAGGAGAATTTCCTCAAATGTATTTTAACTAGAAAAAATGACATATTACATTTAAGAATAAATTGGATTATTAACACCATTGGAACAAAAGTCAGAGGCCTAAAGAGGAGAGGATTTATATTCCATTTTATAGATTTATGCAAATTTGAATATATATGTCATTGGCTATAGACAAAAGCAAGTATTGACTGAATATAGCACATCATGATGTCACCAAGCAATTAGGGTGTCACTATGAGACAACGGGGCAGGACTATGAAGATAATGGGGTTTGAAAGGATAATGGGGTTTGAAAGAAGCAATATCTATGAACCTACTTTCTTTCTAGAGAGTTACTTCCTTTTGCTTTCCCAGATAAAGCAAAGAAGCACTGTTTACTTTTTTAAAAATGTAAAATTCCATTTTCCATTTTACTTTAAAACAAAGCGTTTAATGGCATATGCAATATTCCTTATTTTTAAGCTGACCAACTTTTTTACAATGAAAAGGAAGACACAAATAAATTGAAGAAAAAATATCATAAATAAAAGAAACATTTTATTCATTGCAACAATAATACAGAATACACTATAATATGATAAATGCATAATAAAAAACATTTGTAACAATAACATTTTATATTGTAATTATGCTTACATGCTGCGCTCCCGCCCACAGCTGCCCCACCAGCACTGCTGCCCTGCCATGTAGAGCGGGCCCCGTGGCTCCCAAACACCAGCTGCGCCAGCTCCGGCTCTGGGGGGTAGCCCGCCAGCAACACACCCCACCTGCAGCCGCCCCGCCAGCACCACCGCCCACCCTGCACAGTCCCATGTAGAGCAGGCCCTGTGGCTCCCACAGCATGGGGGGCAACTGGCCACCACCGCCCCTCACACACCCCTACCCACAGCAGCCCCGCTGTCCCTGCCTATTGCACCCACAGCCATTATTGCCCTAGCAGGGCCGAAGATCAAGAGAAAATTACTGTGGTGTCGCCGCTCCAGTCTCCTCCAGGTATCTTCGGGACTAACTAGGAGATGGTGTAGTTGGGTAGCAGGGAGGGGTGCAAATCCTGCCAATTCGCCTTTGCTGCAGACAACTTACATGTGCAAAGTTTGCCGGCCGGGTGTTTTGGCACACTCAGCAGCAATTCCTATTGGCTTTCGAAAGCCAATAGGGGGAGTAGCACAGCTCATGCAAAAGTTGAAAAAAAAACATCAAAAAAGGTGCCAGAATGCCTTTCTGAGCGTTCTATGAGAAAGAAAAAGCCCTGCAGATTAGTCTTCAAATATCAAAAAGGAGGACATGTAGGAGGACACTTTTTGAAGGAGGACAGAACTTAAAAAAGGAGGACTGTCCTCCCTAAAGAAGGACGGTTGGTCACCTTATTATTTTCTTCATTTTGACTCAGTAGAGACTGTTGTATCAATGGGTTTAAAGGTTTCAGTGTTGCACACCTCAAGCTAATTAACTGGTCCTCATGAGGCACTATTAATAATTTGATCCTGAGGTCTCTGTTGTGAGTGGTTTTTATTTTTCTCCATGGTTTTTAATTTTGTTATGTGAAACAGTGATTCCAGCTTCCTTCATAATCTTCCAGGTCAAACACCTAGGAGTGCTCTAAGACTCACAATTCAGTCATTGTTGGTTTCGTCCTGCTGAGAATTGAAGGCTCGCTGGGACCTTAACAGGGGTCTCCAGATGTGGTGGGAGAGCCATTGTGGCTACCACCACGTTAGGCGCCAGGATGTAAGGTTTTCCACTTAGCCTCACAATTGCCCCAGCGTTATTCAGGAATTTAAAAGAGCCAAAGAAACTCCTGAGCCAAGGTTTCAACAAAGATTACAACTTAATTTTGATCAAAACAGAGATGGGCTGCCCTATTCCTGTTTGTGGCTGGTAGAGGAATGAAGGCAACAACCAGAAAATATGTCTTCCACCTTTTATACCTTTCCAGAACAAAAAGATCAGGTCTTGGTACCAGGCATAAGATGGCACAAAAAAATAATTCTTAGATGATGACTCATACACAGCAACCCAGGCTCCATCTGTAACTCCTTTTCCCCTTCCCCTTACTGTGCTCTTTTCATATAAGCAATCACCTATACCTAAAGCATGAAGCCCTTACTTTTCCAATATATATATATAAAGCATCTGATCAAGCAATTAACTACAAAATAATGATTACAAAATAACAAAACAATGATTACATGATAACACTATAAGTATCAATATAAAATGGTTACTATATATAAAATAAATGCTAATGTCAAACTTAAACATACTAAAATCATAAGCACAATAAAATCCCTTCAGTATAAACAGGAGAAAGGTTCAAGAACAAACTACACTTACAGCTGCTATTCATTTGTTTATACTGAGGGCAATAAGCAGGCCTATGGTTTAAATTATAAGGCTAACAAACTATAAATGGAGTTATTTTGAATTTGTTAGCTGCACCTGCTCATTTGCTATTAAACTAGTGTTCAGAATTATTGTGCCATTTATAGACACTAAGTTTATAAAGATTTTTAAAAGAAAATTAGCTGAGATAGAAATAGAAATTTAGAAAATTAGCTGAGATAGAAAGAAGATATCTAAACAAGTGCAAAGTTATGCACATCGGGGCAAAGAACCCCAATTATACTTACCAACTGATGGGACCAAACTTTCTGAGACAACCCAAGAAAGGGATCTTGGGGTTTTGGTGGACAGCTCGATGAAGATGTCAACCCAATGCGCAGCAGCAGTAAAAAAAGCAAATTCCATGCTTGGCATGATTAGGAAGGGAATCGAAAATAAGTCAGCAAGTGTTGTATTGCCTCTGTACAAATCGATGGTGAGACCACACTTGGAGTACTGTGTACAGTTCTGGTCACCGCACCTCAAGAAGGATATAATGGAACTGGAAAAGGCGCAAAAAAGGGCAACAAGAATGATCAAGGAAATGGAGCGCCTCCCTTATGAAACCAGATTGCAACGCCTTGGTCTCTTCAGCCTTGAAAGACGGCGTTTAAGGGGTGACTTGATCGAAGTGTATAAAATCATGCATGGGATAGAAAATGTGGATAGAGAAAAATTCTTTTCTCTATCACACAATACCAGGACAAGGGGGCACTCCCTAAAGCTTATAGCTAAGAAAGTGAGGACAAATAAAGGGAAATATTTCTTCACCCAGAGGGTCGTTGATTTATGGAATTCACTTCCTGAAGGGGTCGTGACAGCTGTCAGCCTTGACAGCTTCAAGGCAGGGCTAGATAGATTCATGGATGCAAAGTGTATCGGTGGTTATTAAAACGGATGTCCATGTGCCGCCTCTATGTTGGTTGAGGCAGGCAGGATTCCCTTGAGTACCATTTGTTTGGGGGTCAAGGGAAAGGGAGGGTTTTGTCTTCTCTTTCTGCTCAAGATCCCCATGTACATTTGGTGGGCCACTGTGTGACACAGAATGCTGGACTCGATGGGCTTTGGCCTGATTCAGCATGGCTCTTCTTATGTTCTTATGTTCTAAATGTACTAGATATTAATTCTTTTACAATTGACAGATTGGAATTACCTAATTCTTCATATCTGATTTTATCGACGGTATCTGTTTCATTGCAGAGCAAATGTTTGATCATTTGGGCACCAGAAGAATATTTGTAGATTATTTATATTTCTTTGGTTTGTAAGGTACTCAAGAAATGTAATTTAAAACATTGTTGCTTCATATAAACTTGCAATTTTATGAAAGGGATAAGCTGTTTGTATTAGGGAATATACATGGCATGATGTAAAATGAAAACAATCAGGTTTTTGTCTCTTCAGCCAAAAAGAAAACATAACTACATTATTCTTCTTTGCAAAGATTCTTGACATTTTCATAGACATATTTGGAAATATAGTTAATTCCTCTGCATGAAGTGTATATAACCAACAGTATTCTTTACTCGTTTTCTAGAATGGATAAGACTTTATCCTTTTGTGCAAACATTTTAGTAAGAGAAATCGCACTTCTGGGATCATAGGATTAGAACGTGTGAAATAGTTACCTTTATTTTTTTATATTACTTTTAAACATTCTATCATAGTTCTTAATACATGTTGAACTCTGTTTTTTTTTCTAGGAATGCTAACATTTTTGATGGTACCTCTGGAAATCTATGGGTGACAACAAGATGAAAACTAAGTTCTAATATGCTAAATATATAGCAAAGTTTCTGTATTGTTTAAAATAGAATTGTTAGTGAATTTCCTCTTATTTTTCTGTTCCATAAATTTAATTTAATTCTTCGCCCAGAATGCTTTCATTAGCCCATGTCATGATAATGATCAATGCCCATTAGATATTTCCAATATTGTGTCATAAATTTCTATAATGAGAAATAACAATATATAACACGATTAAGAAGTGATTTACCATTTACCATATTGAAGAATTTACCTTTTGATCAAATTGAAGAACAATCAACTCTATTGGGCAAAAATAAATTTCCACTAATAAATGTTCTGGGCATTTTTTTTTTGAGAATTGATCAGCGTTCTTTTTTCTTCTTTTTTATATTTATAATTTGAAATGGCATACATTTTTCAATGTTTTTGAAGGCTTATTTTACTCATTCTATGTAACATTAAGCATTCAACTTCTTCACTCCAGATCCTGAGTTATCTGACAATTATGATAAAAAGGTTTGCTAAATAATAGTCTGCACCAGAATTCCTTAAAAGCACCTTACTCATATTCATAAAGATAGATTGGCTGGAAATAAGTTCTTAAAAAAAGGGGGCAGTTTTGCACTGTGAAGTTTATGTTAACCGTTAAGCTATTTCCAAGTTTTTGAAACAGAACCAGATTATCTGAAACTTAAACATCTTTTAATGCTTTGGAGAGGATATCTTGCTCAATGCTGATATTCATGTGATATCATTTTAACTAAGGTATAGAAGCAGGCATTCTCTGTTGTAGTGTCCACTGTGTGAAATAAACTCCAAGGGCCTCTATGACTGACGGTTTGCACTATAAATTAAACATGTGTCTGTTTCCCAGATCCCATGTATATTCTTGTCAGCTTCCCTGGAATTAATTAGTGAAGAAAACACTTTAATTGCTCTTTTTAAAAATTATATTTTTGTATTTTATTTTATATTTTGCTGTATTTATCATGTATTTTGTAATATAAATTTTAAAATATATATTTAATACATAGAAAGGTCAACAACATATAAATTCATTAAAAACCAACCAGAAATAAAGGATTCTCTCTCCCACTAAAGCTTTTTCCCAGCTTTCATGTGCACAAGCTTGATGTAGAGATGACCAGGCTGAGCGCAAGGGAGGGGTCAAGCACATCATCAGTCTCAAGTCCCTTCACGCCTACAAGAGATCTAAGTCCAGCCATCTTGAATTCTTTTTCTTAAAAACACATTTTATTAGTTTTTTAATTTCTTAAGAAAAAGTACTCAAGACCCACCGTGGTGTTTGGGTGGTCAAACATTCAAAAGTAAAGACATATATAAACATCTCAGCACAATACATTTCGCTATCCCCACTCTATTTCCCTCGAATAACATAATACATTTAAAATATTCCATTTCTATTTTAAATTTCTATAACTGCTCAACCTGTTTTATAACTTTATCAGTTTACAATTACCATAGTTTAGCTTTAAAACAACAAATTATCAATTCTAATTCTTAATCTCTCACATCCCTCATTTTATCACCAATCTCATTTGTTTCTTCTTCCACAACACAGTCAATATCCTAATAGCAATAAAGTATTAATCAACCCTATACATATATAATCCCACAATCTATCCATCTCTTTAAAATAACCAAATAATATTAAACCTTAATTCATTCAAGTTCATTAAACAGAATTCAAATTCAAATTTTCTCCAATTACTTATCATGCCTTATCACGTCTTTGTTGTCATACAAAAAAGTCATCTTACTAATTTAAATCACTCCATTGATTATTGAAACCATCCAATCTAAATAGTCATCATTTTTTCAATTCCAATACATAATGATTTTCATCAAATTGAGTCTAGTATTCACTACATGAATACACAAATCCAGTACATTCTTAATCTGTTTAAAATATCTATTAGCCTTGATCCTTAAAACAGTCCGTAAATCCAGCGTTGCCTTTTATTCCATTACACCATTTTAAATTTCTTGCTTTTTTCCTGCGCCAGGTAGGTTTCCATAAAGACGCTTCCCTTTCAGCCAGTGGATCTATTTTTATTGCTTGCAGTAAGCTTTGAAAGAATAAGAGTCCCATCCTCTGTGTCAGGTGTCTGTTTCTCTCCTCCTTAAAATATCGTTGCTTTGTAGTTTCAAATCTCAGTCTTTGCTTCTTCTGTTCCTCAAAGTTACAAATGAGAGATTTGTAAGGTAGGATGAGTTCCTCTTTTATCTCTATTAATTCCTCTTCTGGTGTGTTTTGATTTGTCAAATAGTCAGATGTAGTCTGAGCATCCATTTGAATGTTTGACGTGAGATTTCTGGATTTTAGTTCTGTAATAGGTTCTTTCAATATGGCACAAATTTCTGTAGTGGCCTCATATATCTTTTCCAGTATAAGATTATAGTTTAGTTGTGAATGCGATTCCTCCATTTTAATAGTAAGTAGAAAAAAATCTCTCTTTTCTTTTTCTTTTTTGTGGAGACTGTATTTGATAAAGATTAGTCAGTGTCCACCCCCACATTTCCCAACAGCTGCACAGCTTATCTTTTTTCAAAAATAATTTGAAGGTCAAAACTTTCCAAACAATAACCAGAAATTACAATGTTAAATTTCGCCACTAGATGTCCTCAGTAGGTTAAGAAAAAGTCTTTTCCAGTCTTTAAAAGTATAATGTGAAAGAAGAAATAATCTTCCAACACCAGTACAATTCTTAAAAAAAAGGAGAGAGAATTTTCTGTATCCCAAAAAGTATGAAAATAAGATATAGTCTTAAAAAGAAAGCCTTCTTTCCCAAACACGTAAAAGCTGCCTTCTCAAGCCAGGGAAATAATTCCAACAAGGCTCTTACAGGTTCCAAAAGCAAAGTAAAATAAAGAAAGTGACAAGAAAAGGTCTCACCCGGGTTCACCACGGGGGTTCTTACAGCTTAGATGTTCTTTGACTTGTGGTTTGGAACAGCAGGGTGATCGGCCATTTTCCTGAACGATCTTCTTCTCCGTCGGCCCTCAGAGATCGCTCAGACAGCTGGAGGAGCCGCCGCTCCTCCGCAGCCCAGCTTAAGCCTCGACTTTCGACCCGTATAAGGGTTGACTGGTGGAGGGAAAGCTAGCCGACAAGGAGACGAGTCTTCCCGTGCGACTAGAAATGTTGCGAACCGGAACCGGAAGTCCAGCCATCTTGAATTCTATTGACTCTTAGCTACTGCCAATTTCCTTGGACCCTTAGTAGTTCAGATTCTTGTAGAATATTAGCATGCAATAAACCTATGTTTATTTGAACCACCTTGCTTCCTGATTTTTTTGTGCCTGACATTTGACCTACATTGAATCAACCTGGAGACATTGTTTTATTTATTATCTCCAGTATTATATATTAAAAACTATTCCAAATTATGTTACTCATTATCTTGAATCAGAATTTGAAAATGTTGGGGAAAACAAAATGATTTTTTCCCCTCTGAAGTAGCTTTTAATAGTAAGATTCATCTGTACCTGAATAACTTCCAATCATCATAATGTGCTTCTTTCCTTCGTTCCCCCATGACAAATATTTCTATCATTTAATCAAAGGGCCAATGGAGAGAATCTGGATATTCATGACTTGAGTTCTATTTTTCCTGAAACATTCCAAACAGGACACATCTTGAACCTGCTGAAAAAAGCACATTATGGATGTGTCTATAACAGTGGTTCTCAACCTGTGGGTTGCGACCCCATTTGGGGTCGAACGACCATTTCACGGGGGTTGCCAAACAACGCAGTCCGCCATTTCCCCCCTTTTCCTTAGCTGTGCTACGCCATTTCCCCCCTTTTCCTTAGCTGTGCTACTCCCTCTTATTCTATTGGCTTTTGAAAGCCAATAGAATAGACTCTCTTGAATAGAGTCTAATTCTATTGGCTTTCAAAAGCCAATAGGAATTGTCCAGGCTGTCTCCGCCCTGCTGAGCCCACCAAAAGTCCCAGTCTGCAAACAGTGCTGCAAGTTGTTTGCAGCGAAGGCGAGCTCTCTGGAAGTTTCCACCCCTCCCTGCTGAGAACTACTAAAACTGTAAGTAAAAGAGGGCCAGGGGTGAGAGGTGGGAGGCCGGCGGGCGCAGGGAGAGTTTTTGGCACACGTGGGGCCCGGTGGGTGTCTTACCTCCCTTGGACTGGGCCAGCTGGTGGCCCAGCCCGTGGTCGCCCTGCGCCATCGCTGCCACGGCTGCCCAGGAGTGCCTGGGCCTGCCTGCTGCCACCCCAAATGGGCGGCGGCGAAGGCAAGGCTAACGGGGCAGCGGCGGGTGCAGGGAGGGTTTTTGGCACGCGTGGGGCCCGGCGGGTGTCTTACCTCCCTTGGGCTGGGCCAGCTGGTTGCCCAGCCCATGATTGCCCTTCACCATCGCCGCCGCAGCCGCCCAGGAGCACCTGAGCACCTGGGCCTGCCTGCCTGCCCCGCCCCGAATGGGTGGCGGCCTACACCTCGGCCGGCGCAGAGGGCAGCACCGCGCATGCACGGGGTAGCACCACACATGCGCAATGCAGGCTGTCACGCCACGCATGCGCGATGCAGGCCGTCGTGCCACGCATGTGCGATGCAGGCCGTCGCGCCGCACATGTGCAATGCAGGCCGTTGCGCCGCACATGGGCGGTGCAGGTCGGGGTCGCGGTCTGAAAAAGGTTGAGAACCGCTGGTCTATAAGTAGTCCCTCTAAGTAGAGAAGGCCATGAATAATTCAGTTATGGAGAACACTTGACGAAGTTTCTCCCTCAGTAATATTTAGTCTTTGAAAGAGTGAACTGAATTAGCACTTCACTTTTTTTATTGCACTTTGGAGCTAAAATAGTTTTCAGGTTATGGAACAAATGTATTATTACTAAATGCCCTGGTCAATTATCAGTACCTTTTGACTTCCTTTTTATGGAACATTTGTATATCAAAAAAGTGCAGGCTATAGGAAGATGATAAAAACCATTTGCTAGAAGAAGTTAGATTTAGTACACTGAAAGAAGGAAGGTATGGAATGACCATATTGGAAACTTTTTGTCTGTAATATCAATTTAATAGCTTGAACCCACTTTAGGAAGGATTTAGAGGAATTTCATCAGGCTCAGAGAAGGGTAAAGAAGGTGATTGGGCACTAGAAACTAAGGCCTATGACAAGAAATTGTAGAACAAAAAATTACAGAGGGGCAAATACCTGAATTCTTCAAATACTTAAAAAGATGCCAAAGAGAATAAGGTGAAGAACTGTTCTTTCTCATTCAGAATTTAGGAATAATGGATTTAAATCAGATTCTGACTGAGATTGGAAAATGGCCCTCATAATAGGAACAGTTTAGCAAGAGATCCAGTTACTCAGAGAGGCATTGGACATTTCCCGCCCCGGATATTTTAATTTGGATTCCTTTACTGAGGAAAGGGCTGAATATGATGACCTAAATGGTCCTTTCTAAATCTATAATTCTAAATATTAGAATATAAATTCAAATCTCTTAAATCCTAGTCAAACATTATCATGAGTTGACAGGATATGTGGAATAGTGGTTAAGCTGTTGGACTAGGAGAGAAGAGAGCCAGGTTTAAGTCCACCCTCTGCCATGGACACTCAATGGATAAATTTGGGCTAATCAGTCTTTCTCAGTCTATAGGATTGTTATGGGAAAAATGGATGAAAAAGACACATTATAACAAACGGAAATAGAAATGAAAAAATGGTATGTTACACTTATGTCCTATAGTTATAAATTAGGCCCAAGCTATACCATGTTGCAGTGAAGCAATAATCACATGTTCCATTTAGTGCCTAATCAATTATTCTATTGATTTCTTACTGCACATTATACTACAGTCTGCTGTCACCCTGGACACCCAGAATGTTTGGCTTCTTGTTACTCTTTGCTATCTCCCTAACTTGCCACTCTCCTTCAAAGCTTTATCATCTCCATTTCACATCTCAGCCTGGATGTATCTGGGCAGAAATAATAATAATAATAATGATAAAGTTGGATGGGACCTTGGAGGTCATCTAGTCCAACCCCCTGCTCAGGCAGGAAACCCTATACCATTTTGGACAAAAGGCTGTCCTGTTTTTTCTTAAAAACTTCCAGTGTTGGAGCATTCAGCGCTTCTGGAAGCAGGTTGTTCCACTGGTTAATTGTTCTAACTGTCAGGAAGTTATCCTTAGTTCTAGGTTGCTTCTCTCTTTGGTTAGTTTCCACCCGTTGCTTCTTGTCCTGCCTTCAGGCACTTTGGAGAATAGCTTGCCTCTTCTTTGTGGCAGCCCCTGAGATATTGGAACACAGCTATCATGTCCCCCCTCGTTCTTCTCTTTGTTAAACTAGACATACCCAATTCCAGCAACCGTTCCTTATATGTTTTAGCCTCCAGTCCCCTAATCATCTTTGTTGCTCTTCTCTGTACTCTTCCTAGAGTCTCAACATCTTTTTTACATCGTGGTGACCAAAACTGGATGCAGCATTCCAAATGTGGCCTTACCAAGGCATTGTAAAGTGGTATTAATACTTCACGTGATCTTGATTCTATCCCTCTGTTAATGCAGCCTAGCACAGTGTTAGCTTTTTTGGCAGCTGCAGCACACTGCTGGCTCATATTTAAATGACTGTCCACTAGGACTCCGAGATCCCTCTCACAGTTACTACTATTGAGCAAGGTACCCCCTATACTATACCTGTACATTTGGGTTTTTTTGCCTAAATGTAGAACCTTACTTTTTTCACCATTGAATTTCATTTTGTTAGATAGTGCCCAGTGTTCAAGTCTGTCCAGATCCTCCTGTATCCTAAGCCTGTCTTCTGGAGTGCTGGCTATTCCTGCCAGCTTGGTGTTGTCCATCTATCCCCTTGTCCAGATCGTTGATGAAGATGTTGAAGAGCACTGGGCCCAGAACAGAGCCCTGGGGCACCCCACTACACACTTCCCTTCCTTGAACTAACAGAAATGTGTTCTGTTAGTTCAAGGACTGGGGGAAAAATGAGTTTGTAGAATATCTTTCTACAAAGTACCATAAAGCTTTTGCTTTAACCAATATCAGCATTAAATAAAAGATTATCTTTTGCAGCATGGATGGAAGAGTGTGCATATGAGCCCCTTTTTTTGACATGCGATCACAATGAAGCCAGCCCTGGCCCTGTTTTATTATACCAACCTCCTTTTATTTTTTTCCAGAAAGCTAAAAGAGTGATAAGCCAGGTGGGAGACATTTTAGCAAAGGAGAAAAGCCAAATATATCAAAAATCTCTGTTGAGCAATTCACTGAACTGTCTTGAGGCCTGCAGCCTGCTGATACCACTTTTAATTCGGAGCGTTGAAGGTCTCAGAAAGAGGAAAGATGTCTACGCCAGCTCAATTTAGGACCTTTGAATCACACTGTTTGTATGCTCTTAGGCATTTGATGCATACATATGCAAAGTAAAAGCTGATTCTGCAGTAACTCTGGATATAGCAACTATACAACATTGTACTATTCATGACCCAAATCTCTGCTTTTATTGAACACAGTCTCACTTTTTCCCTTTTTTATTATTTTGTTAAGAGTACCCTAGAAGAATAACCTCTTAAGGATTATATTGCATGCTGGTAACAGCTGAATTTAGCCAAATGTGCATGGGACTATTTATTCTTTTTCTTTGACTTTTTCTGTGACAAAATATGCTGCTAGAGAAGGGACAGCTAACTTTGGACAGAATTCCAAATTGCTTGCTCAGGGCTTTTATATTAAACTAAGAATATATGAAGCCAGATATCACACTTCATCAATCTGGAAAAATAAAACATTACTATTTTATTCTCACAGGTTTACTATATCTAACTTCGACAAAAATCCAGAGGACCATTTGATCAGAGTTCCCTAACTTTTCCAGATTGGCAGCCCAGCGGGGAAGGAGGGGGGAAGGAGGGAATGGTTTTGTAGGAGACACTCATGCTAGTGGGGCCCCGAGCACCCACGATGCTCATGTGTGCACAGCCAGCCATTCATGCAGCTCGTGGGCCATGGCCCACAGGTTGGGGACCCCTGCATTAGATGACAATAATACGATACAGAAAACTCTAATTATTTATTATTGCCATCCAGGGAATACACAAAGTTCCACAGCAGCTTGCATAACTTTAAAAAGCTTTTACAGATTGACTTATAGGAACTCTAATTTTTAGCACATACTTAATAATATACATTTGCACATTTGTCTGGGCATTAGTTGATTAGTTTCCTACATAACACACTTGATGCATAATGGTTGTTTAGAGGGATCTTCTTCAAAGCCCAAAGCATTGACAGTCATAGCTTTAAAAGTCAATTAGCAGATCCACTGTTGGGAAGGGTGTGTGCGTGAGAAAATATTGCAAAACTGTTTTACTGCTGGCTGTGACTTTTCAATAATCTCTTGTTCTTATGTCACTGGACCTTTAAAAGGTGACCAATTTCTTCTCTGGAGGCCAGATTCTTTAAAAAAAAGATATTAAGAAAAAAACCCTAATTGGATACAACTTGGGTAACATTAAGCAATATAATTCCCACCATTAATGGAGTTTCCCTACTGTGTCTGATAAAGTTTTCACAGAGTGAAGCATGGAAAAATTCAGGACACAGCAGGTTGGTTATTGGAACAGCAGAATGATATGCTTTTTATCTGACAGTAATTACGGTATATTGGTGCTATGGTTATGATCTGGTTTATCCCTTTAGGACTTCAAAGCAATATTTTTGGGGGTAATAACTAAAAGCTGATTTACACGTGAGGCCAAAATAAACCAAAAGAGGATAGGAAAAAGAAAGTAGCGCTAGGTATAAATGCAGTAAAAGATTCATCTTCTAAAGATTGTCCTGGATTTGTGATAATGTTGTGAGCATAAAATATTTGGGGGTACCTAGTTCCCCAGTCTGGATTTATATGTTGCTTTCTGGGGAAAAAGTACTCTAACTATCATTTAACTCTACGTAATCTTAAATAGCTATTCCTATAAAACAACACAAAAATACATCATGATTATGATATTGTGAACAGATCTGACACGAGACACGTCACTACTTTAAGTGGTGTTCAAATGCTTCTTGAAAGCCAGTTTCTTCAAACCATCAGATTCCCACTACATTAGTGATATTTTTCCATAGATAATATGTAGGGAAAAGCAAATCATTAAAAGAAAATGACACCATAAACAGAAAGTTAAAAAAAAATCAAACAATTTAAAAGAGTGTGAGAAGTCTTATAACAGGAAGAGCTACAAAACTCTAAAATAAGTATCACTTAGACAGGATGCTACTGAAAACTAAAAGTGATCAAGAATTTTGTAGGAATAGCTGATAACATTGTTCTATCCAATGCTTATATCTATTTTCTGT
Organism: Bothrops alternatus; assembly: GCA_034064705.1. Lineage (NCBI taxonomy): Eukaryota > Metazoa > Chordata > Lepidosauria > Squamata > Viperidae > Bothrops > Bothrops alternatus. The sequence continues at coordinate 13,804,906 of JARGCV010000003.1, read as the reverse complement.
AGTAGAAACTCCTACATTTGGGGGTATATGAATATAGCACAACAAAATGCAATGAAAATGTACATATTGTGTAGTAAATATCTAAACATACTTGTAAAATGTACTCATTATGAAAGTTCACAAAAGATCTATACTTCAGGAGCAATGTGTACAAGATGCATACATTTTCTTAATTTGTTGGCAAAACTGAATAAGGTAAATATTTGATTTTGGCTGGATGAAGTTGGCTTTGGTGTTATGTTGTATTGTATTTTACTTTTTTTCTGGTTATGATATGCTATTTTTAGTGTCTATGCTGCTTTGAGTCACACATTGATTGGGTAGCTATATAAATCAATTGAATAAATTAAAAAAATACTTGACAGATGTACCCTCCACTTGAGTTAAGTCTGCATTTGGAAGCAAATTGAATTGATTTACTTCTCACAACTAATGTGCAGATTGGAATGCAACCTGTTCAGGCCTCCAAATAGTCTTTTGCTATTTTGAGACTTGAAAGCATTCCAAGTACATACAAATGCATTTAATGGTAATATCTATATAAAATATAGATGAATTTTATGTAGATTTTTATTCTTAAGAAATAATGTAAGATGGAATGTAATGGATTTATCCGTTAATACATACAGTATGAAAGTGACACAGATAAAAAAAATAGTCCAACTATCCCCACCTTTAATTTTTTTTAAAAAACCAAGCCTTTAAAATAGTGTAGCAAATGTTGAAGGGATTGAATGTCAACTAATAAAAAAAATCTTTAGCTATTATTTCTTTGACATTCCCAGCTCTTGATGTTGTAGTGTTACAAAATATTTTCTGCTGTTCTTATTGAAAAGGTGATCGAGTTGACTATTATTCCACCTGAACTCATTTTTAATTCTTATTTTTCTTTACATTTCTGAAGACTGTCTTTTTTAATAACTACCATTTTGGAACAATTATTTGCTTCTTAAATTCAATTGTGTTGACAATTGGAAACGGAAGGTCCACTGCTCTGTTGGATCAATATAGCAATCCTCAAGGTGTTTATTCTACGGTTTTTGATCAATGGTGAAACAAACACTGGCTGATAGACCCGTGAGTAACTTTTTAAAATCTATAATATGGATGGGAGGGATAGATTGAAATTCAGAGAATAATGTCTCATGCCAAAGCTGATTTATAACATGAAACAACTGAATAATACATTTTTATTTTATCTCATATAGCACGTCTGGCAATAGAAATTTCAGTTCAGTGTTAGCATAAGGAAAAGAGTTAATCCATAGTACAATATCCCAAAGGTATTTTTTCAAGAAAGTCCAGTTGCTTCTTGAAAAAGCATATTTGGGACAATCATGGCCTAGATAACTGAGAATCTCCATAGACTATGGTGCAATAGTTGCTCACTCACATTTTGTGTCAGCTTAGTTTTTAACTTTCCCTCAGGAGCAGACCTACTTACATGCCTGTGGGTTACAAAAATATGATTCACATGGCAGCACCATCCCTTTTTCTGGATGGAAAGAGCCTTTATAGTACAGAAAGAAAGAAAGATGACCAGTCAATTATTTGTCCAGGAGACAATAGATAATATATTGAAGGGTCACCTTTGCACCTCTAGTTGCCTAGCAATGGTAAGACAGAACTGGAGGTAGATGTTTTGAGGCATTATGCTTTTATTAGGCTTGATAAGATCCAATTAAACTGCTATAGAGATGAGTAAACAGAATGTTTATTTATAATAATTTCCCAAGTCACCAAACAATGCAGTTAATAAAAATATAGCTTCCACTCCATTTTCACAATAATTTAATGCACAGCATTAGACAACAGTTAAGCTCTATGAAGGGAAAAACATGAGCACCATAATGGAAAAAGGAATATTTCTATAACATGCCCATTTTTAAGATTTAGTTTCAACTCTCTTCCACTGTCCTGTGTTATCAAGTAATTAAAGTTCTCAACTAGTTTGAAAATGAGTCAGATTTAATTTCATTTTGTTAAGCACCTCAATTTTTCAGCCAGGAAAAAAAGACCATTAGGAATTTGCATTATCCATTACAGGCTCCTTCATGATTTGAAATTTATATGGGAAATGCTAATTGGACGTTCATCATCATAAAGATAATGATTTCTGTACTCTTCTCAATGATAATTAAGATGAAGGATGAAAATGATACAGTGAACATTGTATTCTTTATTTGCTCTAAATGGAGTTTGGGAAATAAAGTCCATCAGCGTGGGATGACTTGGGAAAATATAGAAAGTGATGACATAAAGGGTTGTTTTGCTTAATTTGGAATTATTATTGTCAATGCAGCTTTCTTTCTTTACAGAAGAGACTTACTCTGCAAGGAATTGGTTTGAAGACAGATCTGTTTACTAATCTTTAGGAATATTTGAAATATTAAATGGTTCAAGCCTTTTATTTAACACTGTGTTTCTCAGCCTCAATAACTTTAATATGTGTAGATGTCAGCTCCATATATCTTAAGCTGACTGGAGAATTCTGGGAGTTGAAGTCCACACATCTTAAAATTGAGGTTGAAAAACTCTGATTTAACAAGTGTGGAAACATATGCTCTGATCTAAAGCAACATACCCTTTTTTACAGCAACAGAAAAGCAACAAACAGTTCATGTGGAGATAACAATAGGAGAGGACCATACTGCCTGGGACTGAATCCATGGGGAGAAACAAAGAGGTGCTACACATTATGTATTTTGTGGAAAGTGAATTTAAAAAAAAATTCTGTAGCAATTTATTATTTTAAATGGACAGCATACATTATTTTACCTTCTCCTGATTGGCATCAATAAATCTAGTGAAGATGGCAATTGTGGCAGTAAAATTGATGCTCTGCCTATTTATGTATGCATGTGACATTGCTAAACATACAGTACAAAGGTGGGTGTTTTTTTTAAAAGAAATTTTATTGGTTTTTTTAATTCTTAAGACAAAGTGCTCGAGACACACCATGGTACTGACGTCATCAAAAATCCAAAAACAAAACACATATAAATAACTCAATCAGTACATCAAGTATTTCCTCTCTATTTCCCCCAAATAGCTTAATATATTAAAAATAATCTATTTCTAACTTAAATTTCTATTAATCCTAAACCTGTTTTAGAGCTTTATGCAATTACAATACCATAATCAAATTTAATTTTAAATAACCAAATTTCAGTTCAGATATCCCTTCCAAATATATCCTAATTCCTTAATTTTATCATAAATCTTATTCTTTTCATCTTCCACTAATATCTCCCACTTAAAATAAAATATTGATCTATCCTATACATATTTAATCCATCCATCAATCAATTTCTTTAAACTGACAAAATAATATCAACCTTAAATCCTTTAAGTCCGTTAGACAAAGTACTGATTTCATCCAATTAATTATCAAACTTAATAACCTCCATATGATCAAACAAATACATCATCTTATTAAAATAACATCAATTAATTATTAGTTCAATCCCAATTTAAAACATCTCTTCAGTTTTCTTCATTCCATTACATGATAATTTTCATACAAATAAACCTATTATTCCAAAAAATACATTCTTACTCTATTTAATGTATATATTCTAATAGTCACCCATTTTTCTTACTTCTAACTCAAAAGCTTAGTCCTTAAATCAATCCATAGTTCTGAAATGCCTTAAATCCAGTGTATATATAGTTTTAAGTTTCTCTTTTCAGTCTTATTCTAGGCTTCTTTTTATGCCAACAGGTTTCCTAAAGGTGGGGGTTTTAATCATGCTTCTGCAATTGCCATCTTGAGTTGCTTTACAAGACCCTTTGCTCCCTGTTATATCACTGCCTCTTCCCTAATATAAATATGTATTCAGTCACAAAGTTCATATACTTTCAGTCTAAAATTGTATAACCTGAGAGTTTCACCACTTTTCCTGTTGTCTTTATGACTTGGATATTTATGTGCATATCAGAGTGCCTATGAAATTTTATGATGGGACATTCACCACCTACAGATGATTGTGTCAATATTCTGTTAATCTCAAACTTCCATATGGTGACCAAGATATTGTCATGGCCAACTCAGACCTTAGTAAAAAAAACCACCCATGAGCAGCTGCTTCCTGTGCTGCTGTCTGAACTACTGCTGGAGGAGTTTTAGTTAGCCAAAATAGAGAGATAGTTGGGAAGTTGGGTTTACAAAAGACCTAATCTGTCTGAGTACCCAATCCCCATACAATGGCATTACAATGGCTAGAAACTCATTGTTCTCTTTAGGCAGTAAATACTTCACCCACCTACTCTGACGATTCTAAGGTGCAATAATATCTTATATGCAGGGGTATGGAGGTTTCTTTTTTAGGCCTAAGTTGGAAAATGCAGCCTACTACTGGTAATGGTAATAGTTTGAGTCAGTGGTGGGATTCAAATATGTGAACAACCGGTTCTCTGTGTGGATGCTGCTTCCGGAAGTCCATTCTGGGCCTGGGCAACAAAAAATTAGCTACCGTTTCTGCCAAACTGGTGCAAACTGGCTGAATCCCACCACTGATTTGAGTTGAAGGAAGAGCACAATTTCCAAATAAACAGACTTCTGTGGTAGCAGTCACCTACCTTCCTACCTACCTTTCTCTGCAGGGTCTTTTCTGCAGAGCATCTGTTGATAATGGCTCTGTGAAGCTATAGGGAAGGAAAGAATCTGTATGAATAGGCATGTAGGTTGGCTTTTCACCATCCTGCCTGCCATTCTTCAGGGAACCATTCTGTTATGTATTGAATATATATATAAAGTTGTGTTAATCCCTAATAAAGTGAAACTAAACTTCAATGGCTTGTGAAGCTAAAATAAAACTAACTTTTAGATGACCCTGACTGTTAACTCCAACTGTTTTGGAGGGAAACTTTGAACATTCATATTTGGGCGGGTTTTTCAAGTATTGTGATTGGTTAAGGCCCTGTGGGCTCAGAGTATAAATTACAGGCAATTGCCTGCAGTTCTCTAGTTCTAGTTTGAGTAAATAAATAACTTTGTAACTATGCTGGTCTGCTCCTTGCCTACTGAAGCCCACTACACAATACATTCCATGAGGTGTTAAAAACCTTGAAGGGATTGATAGGAACTGAGAGGGAAGCTTAGTAAAGGGAAACATTGCAATCTGTTACTTTCTAATAAATAAAATAATATAGTCATTCAATTAGTATTATACTTTATAGTTTTCTGGTTACTGTATTTAAGCAATTTCCAAAGTAGCCCTACTGTTTTATGAGACCACAAGACTCTCGCAGAAAGGAAAAGTGTTAAAACTACATAAAACAATGGAATAAATGTGCTATACCTGCTGTGATTTGAGAACTTTTATGTGATAGGCACTAAGATGGGAAAGAATTAAAGATTTGTGTCCTGAATTTCAAGGATAACAATTGTTATATCAAGGGGAACTTTTTGTTCAGATGTTTTCACTGGACAACAAAGGAAACTTGAAAATTGTCTTTAATTGTGACCTAGGAGAAGAGTAATCATGTTTTATCCATTTCAAAGTTAGGTTCTAAAAACTCACATCATCCTAGACATCATGCATGCTGTCTGCTAAGAGGAGAAAAGCATGAATTACTATTGCAAGACTGATTTGCACAGGAAAGTTTGAATACTGTACACTCGAGTTACATCTATTTGTGCTTTTCTCAAAATATCCATAACACTAATTTAATTTGTAATACAATCTCATACATTTTATTCAAGCCCATTGAATTTAAGAAGGCTTATTCTCAGGCAAATGACATCCAAATCTTTAGGAATTATTATTTTAGAATGGAATTAAGGATCATTAATTTACAGTAAGTATTTATAAGTTGTCCTTTATCATATTTACTGTATTGCATATGATTGTACTCACATGATTTACCATATAAATGTAGGAAAACAACAACAAAATACATTTATTCAATTAAAACAGCAGGTTTAAAACCTATCTGTAGTGCCCACATACAATATACTTCCAATATTTTTTAAAAAAAACTCATAATTTTAAAAATGTCCCAAGAAAAAACAAATAACTTCCTTGAGACAGAAGTTCCAAAGCCACGACAGGGAAAAGGGCATTTTCTAAGTTCTCAAACAATGAAAGATTTAGAAGCCAAAATCACAATCAGAATTGAGCTTGAAAGCATTATATTGTAAAGTTTAAATTCTTGAAATTAACACCAATAAATTCTCAGTGAGGCTTCATAATCAAAATCTTGGCTGTTGCATTTGGAACTGAACTGCACTCTCTGAACTGGTTTCAAAAGAAACATTGGACAACCATTTGTCTGAAATGGTATAGGGCTTCCTTCCTGAGCAGGGGGTTGGACTAAAAGATTTCCAAGGTCCCTTCCAACTCTGATATTCTATATTCTGTATCCATCAATACTGCTTTACTCTAAGTCATATAGGCTTTTGCTGGCACATTGCTGCTTGAGAGAGGTCATAATTGACACTTCCAACTGATTAATAAGGTCCTATGTTATCAGACTTGAGTTATAATTTATTGCATGGGCATCCATGAATAGATCAAGATGATGGTCCCAACTCTGCATTAGTCACATTTAAGTGGGGCCATGTTTTGATCCTGTAGTTGTGGCTGCCACCTTGAGTTTTTTTAACTTCTCTGCATATGCCCCTTCAATAAATAAACTCATAGTCAACTTTGACAGCACTCAGGTTGACTACATGTGAACTCCTAACAATCTGGAGCCTGTCCTGGAGCTGCACAGGAGATATTAATAGATCTCAGAAAAATGAGGTAAATATGGGAAAATAGAAGACCACTTACTTAAAGTAAGCAGAGATGTTCTTGCAAGGCACTTTTGGATTTGAGCCATTATATCTGGAAACCTATGTGAGTCATCCTGATGTTCAACTGAAAGTGGTAGTCCAGCCACAGATATATCAAGCATACATTTGTTTCCTGATATTTCACTAACAATCTTACTGAAGACTTGCAAAGGAATAATGGTTTTATCCATGTTTTTACTTTGTGGGTGATGCCTTGTTGGTTTAAATGCAATTGATTTTCAGTTTAAAATGAGGTCAAGTGAGAACAATGATTGCAACATTTTATCCTTTCCCAAATGATTGACAATGCTGGATGGCTGGGTGAGTGGGGGGCATTTTTTTCACAGCCTCAGGATCTATCTTCTCTGGACCATGAGATATTGGAGATGGATAATTTATATTAACTATTGCCAGTACAAATGTTGGCAGTTTGGAGAATTTATGTACAGTAATAAAAATAGGCTGGGTCACTGAATCATTTTTCATTCTAATTGAAAATGTTTGAGTTATGTAACTGGCCAGAAATTTGATCTTTTTTTATTCAAAACAAAAATGTGTTTGCCCAGTTAAAAGAGAATCAGTCTTCTTTTGTGTAAAATGCCAAAACAAACCCACCACTTATAATTATTTAAGATTTTATTTTGATTTTTATCTCCATAATGGTGACTCTAGAGTTATGCATTGGTCAATTCCTATTGATAAACTAATTTTCTGCTATTATGAAGCTATGTCTATTGATTTTCAAATAACTAACAAATCTAGTACTATTTGTTTGAGATTTAGAAATGTTAAGAGCTGGTTCTGAGGACAACAATGACTCATTTGTTCTGCTAAGTGTCTTCTTAGCGGGGAATCAATAATGTCATGGGAATGAATAATTGCACTATTTCATAAGTCTTCTTCTTCTGTACCATGATTATTGCCTTTTGGGGGTAAGATGACTTCCACAGAGCTAAGCAAACTACCCCCCTCCTGAATACAAGTCTGTTTTTGAATGTATAATATGCCATTTTGTCAAACATTGCCTTTTTGGGAATAACTGTTAGAAACAACACTGACCAACTGAATCAGTGTGTTGCCTGTTAATATACTGGCCTAGACCTTAAATTCAGTACATGTTACAGAAAACTCTTTTCTACTAAGGGATTGCATAACTTGGTTAGAAAAATATGAAGCATAGATCAGGTTCAGAAAAGCTGCTGTATATTTCAAAAAGTAGGAGATGAAAGTCTCCTCCTATTTTTTATCAATTATTAATTATTCAAGACATAGGAGCAGAATAAAGACTGAACAACACTTTATTGGTCTCAGTATGACAGCCTTAGAAATGTCTGTCTTTATAAGGTCAAGTGACATATATTTTCTTCCCTTACAGTAGACTTGGCTGTTCTTGTACAAAGGGCAAATTGCTATCCTGATCTCAAGGGTCTCCTTTTCAACGGGATGCTACCTTGAATGTTCTATTAAGCCATCATGAGTATAAGTTTTTATAGTCTTAACTTCCCCAAAGCTGTCCCATGCTTTTTAAAAATGCCCTAACTAAATATTTTGCTAATTTTGAATGCATACAGTATTTTGGCTTGACACTTCTTGTTTTTATTCATGGGATGACCTCAACTTATAGAAAATTCATAGGAAACAAGGGAGAAAGATGTCCTACTTTATGTATTATATCGCAATGTGTTACAGATACAGCTTTAAGGTCATGAACCTCTGCATTCTGCTTGCCTAATATTACTAGATATGCTCTCTATTCCAGGTTTTCTGTGATGAACATCTAAAAAAAAACAACCTATTTTCAGGCCAGGCTGAATTCTGTTAAAAATCTCAGTGTGAACGGAGCCTGGTCACCTGGATATTCATTGCAAGGAGGTTGAAAACTCACAAGAACAATGCTCACAATTACATTAAAGAGAGAGATCCACATATAGTCCCCTTTTCTTGCATGTGCATGATCACAGAATGAGAAAGGTTCACATTATTAACTTCTATTATTCCATTCCTGTTTGTTTTCTAAATTGAGAAGCGCCTGACAACCCCTACATAAATTCTTCAGTACACTAAATTAATGTTTTTAGAGAGTTGCACACTGTAATGCTAGAAGTATTCTTTTAGCTAGACATCATCAATTTAAATCCCATCATATGGACTTCACTTTTTTCCTGATCCCAATTGAGCAAACAGTAGATCTACATCATTCTAGAGAGATCTTGTTGGGACCTTCATAATAGACTGTTATTTCTCTACTATGATACGAACTGTAAATTTGGCTGTCACACTGTAGCTCAATCATGCATTATCAATCAGCTTTCTTGAGCAAGCACCATAGTCCTGCCCTTGCTTATGCCCTTAATTTTAGCAACTGCTAACTGCCATTGTAAGTTTTTCCTCAAAATCTGTTTTGAGATACTATTGACAATTACAGTGGCAGCCACCTTGTAATGTAGTCGCTGTTTTCTTTTCTTCCTTTTTCTTCCTCAGTAAAGCCTGCCCTCATTGCTCTCAAGAAAGGTCTAACCACATCACTATAGAGGCCCTCCTTGCTCAAGTCTTGTGGACGTCTAAATCAGTTTTCAGGCCACCACGATGGCTGGCTGGCTATATCTGAGCTATATTTGCATCAGTGGAAAGAACTCCATATTCTGCAAATCTGCACAGTCTTTTTATATATAATAAAAAGGATCACTCCAATAATATGTATTGTGTTTCTGTTCTTTACCATAATAGGATATTCATCTACCTCAATAACAGCCTTGAATAGTTCTAAGGATGGAGTCATTTATTTATATTTATTTAGGTTCTATTGTGAGTTAACATTTTATCACTGGCTTACTTTTCTATTTACCAATAAATAAAACTGTCACATGGATTGCATAAGAAATATTTCTGAGGCAACAGCTGTTGGCTTTAGGGCTAGATTCATGAGGGCTGGATATTCATTAGTCAACAGCGATTAAAAATGTTCTGCAAAGAACCTTTTAAGTCTGTTCAGCTGCAAGCTGCTGATTATGAGAAAGGATGTAAGACATTTTTAGTTGAATGGACTAAGATTATAATTTTTTGCCTAATGTGACATGAGGAGAAGGCATTTTATTGTAATACCAAGGACAGAGGATTTTAAACTGCCTTTCAAATTGTTCTCATTTGCCATGATAGTATAATACTGCAACAATGGTAGCACCTACCTGACTTTGGTTGATCTTGAAAATTAATGGAAGATCTGATTTGTATCTGGATGAGAGACCATGAGGTAATGTTAGGATTATAGACTAGACTGTTAAAATTTTAAAAAAGAAATATCCTGGAGGAACAGATTGCCAAATCAAGTTCATTTTACTGCTAAAATAAAACCTATGTGGTTATGTGTATGAAATTATCAGGAGTCAAGTTTGACCTGAAGAAGATGACATAGAATTCTGGAGCAGACATTGATTATGTTCTGATGCATAGCAGTTGGACTGCTAAACCTTTTCCATTTCTCTCACTAATCCTTAGTTCTTTCCTTATTAACTTGGGTTATTCTTTAGCATGCCTAATATGGAAGGTCACATAGCAGTGGCCTACAAGTGCTTCTATCTGCAAAAACTGGATTTTCAGTTATCCTTCTTAGATGACAGCAAGGCTATATTAATTGTAATGTGCTTAAATGGGCTTGTCTTTCAAAAGTTCAGAAATTTTAATTGACATAAAATGCATCCACTTAAATACTGGTGGAATTAGACAGTTAAACCGTATGACATTGGTACTGTGTGTTCAGTGCATTTTTGTGCCAATGTTTTAAAGTTTGTATCAGCCTTTATAATAGTGCAGGACTAACTTTCCTGAATGACTCCCATCACCCACATTCTAAAAGGATTAGAGGCTCAAATTGTTTTCTTGCCTGTAAGATAATTAGGTTGGCAGGCATAAGGATGGGAACTTCACAGTAGGGACTTCCCATGTCAAACACCGTGCCAATTGATGTCCTCTGGTTGCCATCAATACAAAACCATCAAAGAGGCTCTGAAGATTCACCTGTTTACCTTAGGCTATAATTGAGTTTGGAGTCTGTTGGGGCATTATATATATTATTCAGTCTTGTTCTAACTGTTAATGTTAGCTCATTAATCTTGCCATTATATTATGTGATTAAATGGGTTTCCATGCCACCTTGAGAGGGTTTACCTCATGAAACATTTAAGGAAGCAAGCCAGGTTTTGAACAGAATGTCTGATTTTGAAATGGTTTCTCCTTAAAGTCTGAATTCAAATACTGAAAGATGTTAAATTCAATTTACTTTTCAAGAAAATAACAAATAATTTTGGATCAGCATAGAGTATATTAACCTTAAAATTATATTTTTTGGTATTTGTTATGTGTATTTATTTATTCTTTGATGGTGATGAGACAACTTAGAATCACAGGTGACATTTAGCCATTGATCTCAACCTCCTGATCAATTTAGAAGTCTAAAGCAAAGCATCTCAGATAACCAATGAAGGAGAAACTACCACCTCTCTGCATAATTGGTTTCACGATCAAACTACTATTACTGTTTCCTCAGCACTTACTCTCCTTCAGTACCTCATCACAGGACTTTATTTCCAGTCCTGATCTTCTTTGCTGCTTTCTGAACCTGCTTTTTCTGAATTCCTTTAGTGTAGTGTCCAGAACTTGTTACCTTATTCGAGGTAACTGATCTGCTGATTTAAATATTTTGCACATGAATGCACACTTAAAAGGCCCTTAAAATGGCTTAGATTGAGTTAAAAAAAACCCCAAAATATTAGTTTTGAACAAGAGGTCACTTCGGTTAAAGAAACTCAGATTCTTGTAGGAGTTTTGTAAACTAAAACAAAGAACTCTTCTCTTTCATATTCAGTGACAGGATATTTATTGTGACAGTCTTACTCAAAAGCTATTTACTGTAATTTTGATGAAGAAAGACAGACTTAAACATCATAGAATGATTGAGGAGGTATTCCTGTTAACACTGGTGAGCTAATAACATAATATTTTCCATTGGCATATGTGTTACATACACTCCCAGGTTGAGATTATGGTCATTCACTGAAATCATTCTCAACTGAGACACAACAGGTTCTTTGGAATTCATGGAGACCAGTGAAGTTAAAATAACAGCAAAACTTTAGTAATTGCTATGTATATTTGCTTTTTCTCATCTATACTTACTTGTGTCCATCCCAACTAAGTAGCCAGGCTCTAGCTAGAGCAATAGAAGCTGCCAAGACTGGCTCCAAAGATGACTCAAAGAATGGGTAAGTTTCAGGATCTCTTTTATCCTCCAAAGTCTTGCTTTGTTGATTCACAAACTAGCAGTTATTCTTGCCTTGTTAATGTACAAGTATGGTAGCTGTTGATCGGACTTGTGTGCATGTGCTGAGGCCCAACTTCTTTTATCTGACATTTTTTTTGTTTCCTTAGCAATTTGTTTCCTTTTTAACTACCTCCCCAAAGGGGTCTTTTTTAGACAAGATTCCTGACTTTTGTCTGCTCTGCTTATGTTTGCTTCATCTTTAGCGATGGCAGCTTCAGCTTAGTTTCACAGACAGTTCTTTCTTTCTATGGTTTTCAGAGGCATTTATACAAATAAATTAAGCCTCTGAGGGAACAGAGTGCTACCCTTGCTTACCAGAATTCAAACAGAGAAAAGATAGTAAAATGAATTTTCTGTTTTATATCCACAGTTTCATCCAAAAATTAGATGAGATTCATTATGAAGAATGAATGAGATTAATAAACTTAATTTTTTTGTACTGAGCCCACAGTCATCAAGAGGTGAGCCTATCATTTATTAAGAAACACCAACTCAGGGCTTCCGGTGGCTCCGCCGGCGTCGCTAAAGTCTCCACTGTGAGGCTCCGTTCCCTGGGTTAGTAAAGCCGCTAAAAACAGCGCTCATCAGCTGTTTGTCGTGGCAGAAAAACCCCTCTTCAGGCGAAGAAGAGGTGTAGAGCTGCAAGAGTAAGGTTGAGCCCCTCTAAGATCTCTGGAATTAATTTTCAGAGACGGAGAGGGTGTGCTCCCTAGGCACTTGGAATGCTCCTGCCCAGAGACGCTTCTGTCGGCTGACAGAAACAGACGTCGCGACCGCCTCTGCTTTTAAGAAATACATAACAAGGATTTTATACAGACGGAGTGAATACAGGAGTTCTTTGAGTAACGCAAGTATTTTGCTACTTTGTTTCTGCCTATGTAACTATTATTCTTTTAAATCAACATAATCCTTTCAAGATGGCGATAGTTCTGATGATATTAATGACGATAACAATATCAATAAATCCCTCAATTCAAAAGAAGAAAAATAGTAATAATAATAGTAGTAGCAATATCAATTACATTCTAAAAGAAACTCATCTTATTAGAATTAAACAGATAATATTAATAACGATAACAATATCAATGAATCCCTCAGTTCAAAAAAGAAAAATAATAATAATAATAATAGTAGCAATATCAATTACATTCTAATCAATTTAATTTCTCATAATATAACTTAATATATCTTCATTTAACCATCCTCACCAAAACCTTAACTATAATATTTATCTTTAATTCAACCCATAATCTTAAATTAAGCTTAATTCCTTATTAAACAATTAACTCATCTTGTTAAAAATAATATTTATCATCTATAAATTTCATTTAATCAATCGACTTCTGGGCTCTCTCATCTAACAAACTATTTATAGCATTTCTAACTTACATTCCTTCAATTTTATCCAGTCCATCTATCTCATCATTAAATCAATCTAATGTCAAACCCAGATCATCAAAACAAATACATCCTTCGTCAATTTAATTATGTCAACCATTAAACATCTTCTCTTGCATCTTACTCCTAATCTTGGTCCTTGGTCTGTTTAATTCTAATAAGATGAGGTTTTTTTTATGGATTGTTTTGATTTAGAGAATGTATATATTACATAGTTTAAAATTCTTGTTAAGATTATACAATAATTATGTTTGATGTAGTGGGGTTTTCTTTTGTTATACCCTGTAAGCATTCTGGGAAGTCGTGGGTTAGGGAGGGATTATAATTTTAGATATGATGTTTTCTCAACTGTATTTGGGGTTGGTGGAAGAATAATTAATTATTGTTACTAAAGGGTTGTCTGGGTGGCCTTTGGTGGAGTGAAGATTGATTTAAGTGGAAGTTGATAAGAAGGGGGAATAATAGGATGGAGATAGAGAAGGATGAAGGTTATTTGTTTGAGATGTTTATTTTCAGTTGAGTTATTATCATTAGATGCATTGGAAAATGTATTTATGCTCTGTTTATGGATGATTGTTTATTTTAATACTATGATTTGATATGATTAGTCTCTTTTTTCTGTTAAAATTTAAAAAAAACAACAATAAAAATATTTAAAAAAAAAAAAGATGGCGATAGTTCTTTGTCCTAAGTGAAAGTGCTTGAAAGTGAAAACTGAACTTTCTCTTCTTTTGCGGAAGTGAAGCTTGAGAAACCATTTTGACCTGAATTTTTTATTAAATCACAACGTAACTGGATTTTAAATAACTTAAAATAAATTAAGAAGGGAGGAAAATTTGGTAACTTAAGAAAAAAATTTCTTTTTTCAAAAAAATGACGACGAGACAGAAGGCAGAAAAATTTTGGCGAATAGACTAATGACAGTTTTAACTCAAATAATTCATCCGGACCAAACTGGTTTTTTACAAGGGCGACAGATGAAAACTAATGTTAGACAACTTGTCAATATACTAGAACATCTGGATAAACATATTCAGGTGCCGGCAGTTCTTATGTTTTTGGATGCAGAAAAAGCCTTCGATAGATTGAACTGGTTATTTTTGAAAAGACTTGTAGTCAAGATGGGAATGGGGGACCAGTTTATCAACTCTATATTAGCAGTATATCAGAAACAAACAGGGCAGATTATTGTGAATGGTCAATTAACAGATTCATTTAATATAGAGAAAGGTACCAGGCAGGGCTGTCCCCTATCCCCTTTACTGTTTGTGTTAACTTTAGAGGTTCTACTGAACAAGATCAGAGCTTCAGATGACTTAAAAGGAGTTCAGATTAGGCAACATGATTATAGATTATGCGCTTTTGCAGATGATTTACTTGTGACATTAACGCAACCAATACAGTCAGCTCAGAGGTTGATGGAAATTATACAAAACTATGGAAGAGTATCAGGTTTTAAATTAAATATATCCAAGACAAAAATGCTGGTTAAAAATCTAGGTGATAAATTAAAACAGGATTTGGAAAGAATAACGGGGTGTGAGATAGTTAAGAAAGTTAAATATTTAGGAATTTATATTGAAGCGTCAAATGGGAAATTGTATAAGAATAATTATGAACTTTTATGGAACAAAGTACAATTAGAGTTGGAGAATTGGAAAAAATTACAATTATCAATGTTGGGAAGGATAGCTGCAGTCAAAATGAATGTATTGCCGAAATTTTTATTTCTATTTCAAATGTTACCAATACTTAAAAAGGATGGGAATTTGGAGGAGTGGCAGAAAGGTATTAATAGATTTATTTGGAATGGCAAGAAACCAAGGGTTAAATTAAAAATTATTCAAGATATAAGAGAGAGAGGTGGTTTGAAAGTGCCTAATTTTAAGCTATATTACTATGCAGCAGTCCTAGTAGCAATAAGTGATTGGATTAATTTAACTAATGAAAGAATATTGAATATAGAAGGGTACGGATTATTGTATGGGTTTCATGCGTATTTAGTTTATGATAAAAAGTTGGATAGGGGTTTTAAAGAACATTTATTGAGAAATTCACTGTTGCGTGTCTGGAAAAAGTATTCTTATAAGTTAAATGGTAAAATTCCTTTATGGACAGTTCCCAGGCATGCAATAGAGAGTATGAATAGACAACAAATCCAGGATGTGGTGCCCTATGAGAAGCTTTTAATTAAAGAGGGGAATAGTTTAGAACTGAAATCACTAGATAGGTTAAGGGAAGAAGGAATAGCTCATAATTGGTATTCACATATGCAATTTCAGGCTAGATGGCAAAAAGATGTTAAAATGGGTTTTTCTTTAAAGGATAGAAAATTAATTCAACAAGTTAGAGATCAAAGAATTATGCATATTAAAAGATTATACGATGTTTTAATTGAAATTGATTCTGGAAATGAACTAGTTAAAGAATGTATGATTAAATGGGAAGGTAACTTTGGACATCCAATTATGATGGAAACCTGGAAAAGGATATGGGTGAAAAATGTAAAATTTACACAAGCTCAGCATTTAAGAGAAAATTTTTATAAAATGTTTTATAGATGGCATTTAGACCCCCAAAAATTATCACTTATGTATCCAAATATGCAACCCAAATGTTGGAGATGTGATTCTATGGATGCTACTTATTTTCACATTTGGTGGACTTGTAAAAAAATTAAGGCTTTTTGGATAAAAATATGGTGGATTCTTCAAAATATATTGAAAAAGCGTATTGAATTTTCACCACAGTTATTTTTATTAGGTATTATAAAAGACTGTACCACCATAGAGACTAAGTTGATTTTGAATCTGATTACGGCGGCAAGACTGTTGGTGGGTCAATATTGGAAGACATCTGAAACACCATCTATTGAAGAATGGACATTGAAAGTCGTGAACTTGGCTGAAATGGCTAAGATATCTGCATATTTGAAAGACCACTCAAATGAACAATTTTTGATGGAGTGGAAAAAATGGATAGATTATACACAGAAGAAATATCAATTGAAGGAATTATATTTGTTTTATAGTTAAATAATTATGTATAAGTAGTTTAGCGGGGTTTCTTGCGTTTTTACCCTGTATTCACTCTGGGAAGCCTGGGGGGGAGGGGGGAGGGGTTTAATAATAGTTATTTTATATTTTTTCAACTGTTTTGGGGATTTTCTTTTTTCTTTTTAGGTGGTAAGGGGTTGCTCGGGTGGCCTCTGGGCACCACATTGGTTGGAAGAAGAAGGAGGAGTGAAGGTTAGGCAAGTAGGAAGAAGGTATGAGGGAGAGGATGGAGGTGGGAGGAGAGGATGGAACTAGAGAAAGGTTTAAGTAGGTTGTTAGAGGGGAAGAAGAGGGGGTTAGTTTTGTTTTAGGAGGATGTGGTGGGGAGGGGGTACCGAGCAGTTTTGTTTGATTGTTTGCTAATTGTATATGTACATAATTGTTCACAGTTGAATTGTTATCTCATCCTTTGTTAAAAATTTTATAAAAAATTAATAAAAATATTTATAAAAAAAAAAAAGAAACACCAACTCATCCTTGGCAGCAACTAGAAGGCAGGCTTCCCTAAGGAAGCTGTGCAAGACTTTCTAGAGCTGTAGTGTCTCCCCTCCACATCTGATTCATTTTTAATAGTAGTACTGACAAAAGCTTTTAATATATCTAAAGAACATTATGGCTGGTGAAAATTTATTAATTTTATTGATTTGTATAATATTTAATAATTTCCTGATATGAGTAGATGCATTTCAATTTGGAATCAAATCAGATTGTCCATATGAATAACTTTATTCATAGTTACTTTTAACAGTTTAGTATATAGTACATATATAGTCCAATAGTCCATATTGAAAAGTGAAGTGGGTCTACTAGATGCCAGTTCCTGAGCACATTTACTGGATTTAAGGGCCAGAAGTATCTAGATTGTTTCCAAGACTCTTCAAGGGGGTCTCCTGGTTGCAAACTATTGCATAAAAACAGGCAATCAGGTATTAATCTTTTAAAATTCTTTATAAATTTCCCCCAAACATCCATCAGGACCAGGAGATTTTCCATTCTGAATAGTGTTAAAAACTACAGAGATTTCAGGAAATATATTCTATAGAGCGTATAGCCTCTGGAAATAAATCTGGGAATGTTATTCTACTTAAATATTGTTTGACTTTTGCTACTGATAGATTATTTGAGGAATATAATTGTTATGCAACCTCTATGTAACCTTGATCAAATAAAGCAAGTTTATATTTCTTCCATTTAGTTCTAACAATCTTTTAATATTTTAATATCTTCAAACAATATCTTAGAGCTTGAATTATTTTTTTTCTTGGTCTCTTTTCATTAAGTCTTTCAAAACTTTAAATGGTCTCCTTTGCAATATCAAGATTATCCAAATCATCTTTTGGTTTTTTTTATTTGTGCGGGAAACAATACAATTAAAGAAAGGGGAAAAAGATAATTAAAGAAGTAACTTCTTTACAGAGATTACAAACTCATTATCCCCACTTTCTCTTTAACATTACAAAATCCTTACAAACATTACAAAATTCAAATACAGAAATTACCAATTCACTTTTTTTCCATTTTCAGCAAAAAATCCATAAAAGATTTCCAGTCTTTTATAAAAAAAAATCTATCAGTTCCTACTATAGAGTTCCATTAAGAAAAATGACAGTCCATGTTTTCTTCTTCTTTTTACTATCTCTCAGAAAATTATCCTGTCCTGCAAAGCAGAAAAAACAGTTTCTTCAAAAGTTCCTTTTAAGCATCCTCTGTTATTTAACAATCCCAAACTGCATTTTGGGTCACATATAGTATACTATAAACATAAAAATGTTTATTTTTATTTATTAATAAATTTTATATGGCTGCTACTCTTGCAAAAAGGTATATAACATTTGTAAAAAATTTAAAATCAGTATTAAGGATTAAATCTTAAAACAAAGAAACTCCAGGCAGAGAGAGAGAGAGTACATCCACCTCAGTAATGAAGCCATTTAAACATATGTCTAGTTCTTAAGTCTTGAGGGACTTCTGGAACATCAAGAGATATGAGCTACATTGATTTTACTGGTGGTGATGGAAGTTGCAACTAGGAGACAACAATTGTTCTCACTTATTTTCCCCTCATATTTATAGTGAAAGACATGAGCCATCTGTGCTGTTGCTATGAGATAGCAAAGAAGTTGCTTTTTGCCACAAAAACTAGCACGGCAACTTATTTCCCTGCTGATGTTCTCCTTCCTAGCATTTGTTTCAGGATTTTTTTGGTCACATTTTCTGTTTTGATTGCTTACATGCAGCTTTAGTCCTTATTAATAACACAAATCCAGGCACCAAATCTCAGAGGGAACAATAATAGCTCAGAATAATTTTCTTCTAACTACCAACCTAAGGCAGTAAATAGATAAAAGAGGTCACTCTTAATCACAGCATTATTGTTGAATGTTTATGCCAATAGCTGTAGAGCAGCAAAGCTAAGGCTTTTTTTTTTCATTTGTCACAGTCCTACATTCTTGGAAGATTATTGTCTGGTTGTTTCTTGTTGATAGTGACAATCTGTCTAGGTTAGGTGTTTGACTGTGTAATATGGGCCTTTCACCCAGTATTTGAGAAAGCACAGTGTCATTGTTTAGTATGGGCTGTAATTTTAAGTGTTTGTTTTCAGTTTATGAACTAATTCTCTATAAATGTAACTGAAAGACTGGTCAATATAATTCATACAATCAATTCATTTTTAGCCATGAAAACTCACTGGATGACTTTGAGACAGTCTCTCAGTAAAAGCTTTCTTACGATTACAAAAATGAAGAGATATGTTCATAGAATCTGTTGTCTGCCTTGAGATCTTGGAAGAAAGGTGGCAAATCTAACTATAATAATGATAATATAATATAAACCCAAAACAGCTGGAGCATCATTCAAACACTATCGGCATTGACAAATTCATCATTAGCCAATTGCAAAAGGCAGCTTTACTCAGAACAGTAATGATGATGTGATGATACCTGTGATGATACCTTTAACCCCACCAAAGAACACCATCTGCCTAAGACAGGTCCTTGGGAAGGACTTGACAAGTGGCTAAAAATGCCAAATCCAGTCTGAACAGCTAGATGACTATGCAACAAACCATATAATATAATATGATATGATATCATGATATGATATATGATCAGTGGTGGGATTCAAATATGTGAACAACTGGTTTTCTGTGGGGATGCTGCTTCCATTCTGGGCCTGGGCAACAAAAAAGTTACCGGTTCTGTTGAAGTGGTGCAAACTGACTGAATCCCAGCACTATATATGATGATACGATAATATATAAGGTAATGTGTAGTTAATATAATGTATAGTATAATGTAATATAAAGTATAGTATAGTGTAATGTATAGTACAGTGTAATATAATAATATAATAATGCTTGAATGAATGAACATTAGAAAAGACAAACATGAAGCATAGAAACAAATGTAACCCTGACCTTGACTGTTACATGTAGTCCTCACTTAATGACTGGTTGCTTAGTGATCATCCCAAAAGCTATGTACGACCTGGTGCCAGACTTGTAATGGCTGCACACTGACTGCAGTCACTGATTGTATTTTAGGAGCTTGCTAACCAGCTTGCATTTATGGCCGTCTACAGCATCCTGCAGTCATGTGACCATGATTTTTGGCATTTTTTGCTGATTTCCAGCATTTACTTCTGGTTTTTTGGGGAAAAAAGGCTATTGAAGAAATCACTTTGGCATTCACTTAACGACTTCTGTAAAAAAGGTTTGTAAAATTGGTCACATGGCAATCTGCTTAACAACTGCCATGACCTATAAGTATAGTTCTGAGCATAATTTTGGCTGCAAACCAAGGACTATCTGCATGAAATTAAGATTGTTACAAATTGAATATACCTTGACATCCTTTTCTCTACCAATTTCTCAGGTGTGGTAAAAACAGGATTATTGTTCAAATAGTGCATGTTGGGTGGAGATTTGTCTTTATTACCTGTTTATGTGTGTAATAAAAATGACTTAAATCTGAATGAAATAATTAATGTTTGACAATACAGAAACATTCACAGCTTGATATATCCTGAACCCCTCCACCCAAAAAACAAAAATAGAAAAAGAACTGCTGCTGTTTATTATTGCTGCTGAAAATGTGTGTTGGGGGACTCAAATTAGGGATGACATCCCCTCTCCTTGTCACCACATTATTAAATCTCTTTCTGTCTCATCCCAGATGCCACATAGATGGGCCAATCTGCAAATTGCTCTGGACATCCTAATGTTCATATGTGCACTTTAAGATAAGTCATCATAAATAATTAAATTGCTTAGGGAGTCGAGCCAAAATGCATTTCAATCATGACTGTGGAGATGCCTGCTGAAGTGGGGAGGAGAGAATGTAACAAGTACCATATTGCAGGTGTTGAAAGTGACTGTAAACAGAGTATCAAATTCTTGTTCAATGCTCCATGCTAAAGAGTTTTGTCTTGTTGATAATGATTAACAGAAGTGCTGCTTGATTTGATGGTGGATTGAAGGGAAGGCTATGAAAATGGAAATGTTCTTCCTTTGACCTTCTCCCCACAGGAGTAGTCAGGTGGTTTTTATGTAATTTATCAGTTCTTGGATCAGAAATAGAACTTGGAAACTAGGAATGCACAAGATGCTGTAGATGCAGTAAAATGTGCCAAGACTCATTTGCTGAATGTTAAAAGAATAACCACTTAAAGCTTAAAAAGAAAATTGTTTTTTTCCATTTAGGGTGATTTAGCTCACCATCTAAGTATGCATATTTGTGCCCTGGGATCTGGAACATGCTAGTGGTAAACAAGAAGAGAAATAGGAGAGGGAACAAGAGGTAGGAGGCATCTGAATTATAAAGATAACCAGTGGTGGGATTCAAATATGTGAACAACCGGTTCTCTGTGTGGATGCCACTTCCAGAAATCCATTCTGGGCCTGGGCAACAAAAAATTAGCTACCGGTTCTGCCGAACTGGTACGAACTGGCTAAATCCCACCACTGAAGATAACCCTCACGCAGGTTCATGAAATCAAAATAATCACGGGACATAGCCTTTTGTAACATTTGCTATTTGAGGACACAAAATGGTCTTGCATGAAAAGAATAGGAAGAGCTCAAGGCAAGTTACACAATAAAGTAAGAATGTTTCTAGGCAAGACATTTATAGGAACTTTTACAGGATATCTTGATTATGTCATCCTCCTATTTCTATTTTTTCCTAGCACAAATTCTATTTCTTCTTCTCTTCCTCTTCTGACTTGCAGTGTTGCTAGCTGCAAATGAGTGTGAGGTAGTGGAAAAAATAGTTTAAATCCTTTCTTAGCTGACTTGTAAAACCCTAGATAAAGGGGACAATTAAAATAACAATAAGGTTCAAGTACAAGTGCAAAAGCAGAAAGGGGACGAGTGGCTGGAATCACCAGACAAACATGTAAATGAAAATAAACTCTAATTTGACTCATTCTTCAATCATTTACTTCAATTTGCTTCTCCATCTCTAGCCTTGAAGTGCTATACTGAAAATGCAAAGCACAAATTAGCATTGTTCAATATATAAAATGCATCAAAGTGCTTCAGAGTATTTTATAGTGCTCTCTATAGACATACATTTTCTATATTCAAATACTGTAACAGCAGCACAGGTAATAATTCCCTCAGTATAACTTGAACCATTCTTGTTCACCACCTTTATAAGACAAAATATGTCACGTATTCAGATTCTCCAACTTGTAATTACAAATGCTTTTCTTCTTAACCTAAATTACATGTATTCCCCTTACTTATGACCATGCAAATGTTAACCAGGCAGCAGAACACACTATGCCATCATGTGCAATTTATGGAATGAAAATCAAGAATTGGAATATGTGTGATATATTTCCCTAGCCTAGGGCAGTAATTCTCAGTTTTAAAAGAGCTTACTACTGCATATCACTCCAATTCCTGCTTATTATTCAATTCGTGAGGTCTATGATTTAGAAGAAAAATAATAATCTTGAAGCTGTACTTATTATGTCATTCCAGTGCAAGGCTTTTCTTGATTTAAAAGATAGATTGCAACACTGATTGTATCTTACTTTTTAAATGCAATATAAAGTATATATTAACACTATACACTAACCATTACTCTTACATGCCGAAGTTAATTAGCAGAGCTGTGCAATGTTTGGATTGAATCTCTAAAGCCTAAAGCTTGCCTGTGAAACCTTACAATAGCTGCATCTTTCCCAGGATTATACAGCAAATGTGAAGGGTAGCTGTCTAATCTCAGGAAAAGAAATAGCTGCTTTAAGATACTTCAAACACTGTTTGCAGATACAGTACTGTATAATCTGAAGCTACATGCCATTAGTTATTTAATTAGTGAGATAGATAGCTAGACGTGCATGTATACATGCACACAAATACATATACACACATGCACGTGCACGTGCATACATACATATACACACATACATATATATGTGATGATCTATCTTTTGAGTTTGTGAAATTGTTGCGAATGGACTATAAACCTGATGATCCATCCATCCATCCATCCATCCCAATTACATGAAATGGATAGCAATAGCACTTAGACCAGCGGTTCTCAACCTTTTCTGGGGCTTGACCCCGGCCCGCATCGCGCATGCGCTGTGTGACGGGGCGCATCGCGCATGCGCGGCACGACGAGGCACATCGCAAAGGGGGAAAAATGGCCGACAAAAAAAAATGCCGACCAAAATAAAAAAAATGGCGGGCCCACATCGCGCATGCGCGGCGGCCCGCATCGCAAAGGGAAAAAAATGGCCGACCAAAAAAAATGGCTGACCAAAAAAAAATATGGCCGACCCAAAAAAAATGGCGGGCCCGCATCGTGCATGCATGGCGTGACGGCCCGCATCGCAAAGGGGAAAAAATGGCTGACCAAAAAAAAATATGGCCGACCAAAAAAAAATAAAATAAATGGCCGACCCCCCCAAAAAAATGGTGGGCCCGCATCGCGCATGCGCGGCGTGATGGCCCGCATCGCAAAGGGGAAAAAATGGCCAACCAAAAAAAAATGGCCGACCAAAAAAATATAAATGGCGGACTGCAATGTTTGGCGACCCCCGTGAAATGGTCGTTCAGCCCCAAATCGGGTCGTGACCCACAGGTTGAGAACCGCTGAGTTAGACTTATAATACAAAATACATCACATATTCAGATTCTCCAACTTGTAATTACAAACGCATTTCTTCTAAACCTATCATGCTTCACATTGCTTTACAGCAGAGGCCCCCAACCTTTTGGGCACCAGGGACTGGTTCCATGGAGAGAAGTTTTTCTGCGGACCAGAGGGGGCATGGTTTTGTGTGGTGCCTGCATCCCACAGATGGGGCTTTGCTTGTTTGTGTGGGCCGGTTGCTGGCATGCCGCGGCCTGGTATCCGGTCCAAGGACCAGGGGTTGGGGACCCTTGCTTTACAGCACGAGACATGATTTTGCAGGTCTTAACACAAATACATTCTTCCTGGTATTTTTTTATTTTGAAAAATATACTTTCCGCCTAAATTAGCTGGGTGAATGCACAACTTATCTGTCCTTTGTCACTGTTATCAGTAAGCAAGTATTTTCATAAATTTTCTTGCAGGATGCAGCCTTCAGTCATTCATAAAGGCTGTATGACAGCATATACTCTCAAAGTAGTACAACTGCAAGTGAAGCACTTGAGTGGGTGAAAAAACCCCAAACAATTATATAGACAAATCCAGGACCAAAACCTAGGCAAAATGTATTCATCTTTGAGATTTTCAAATTATGTAGCAGTTTGCATTTAATCAATATTTAATATTTGCATGAAGTTATTTTGTATCATTACAACCTGAAAATAGCTAGTTTTTTCCTAAGTGAAAATATTCATTCTTGTCATTTCATGCTGCCCTACTAAATTAAGTATTATTAATTTAATTATTAACTATTTAACTAAAATGATTAACTATTTAATTATTAATTAATAATTAAATACTCAATTTAATTATTAAACTATTAATTTAAGTGTTAATAATTCCACGAATATAAAAAGGATATTCGGTGACAGGAGTTCCCTGTGGATTTTATTCCTCTAGTCATTGCTAATTAGAGGGGGCGGTGCTCCTCATAGCTATTGAATCAGGGCTGTCTGAAGACATTTCTGTGGTCATGTGACCAGCATGACATCACAGAGCACTGTTGCCTTCCCACCAAAGTGGTTCCTATTTATCAACTTCCATTTGCAGGCTTTCAAACTGCTAGGTTGGCAGCTGTGGTGAGGATGGGAGCTCACCCCGTCACGTGGCACTTTGTGTCTTGGACCTGAGCTGCCAGCTTTCCAGCCAACAAACCCAGCACTTAGCCACTGAGCTGCCGTACCACCCTATTCAATGACAGAAAGGCAGGAAAATAGGGTTTTCTTGTTACTCCAATATAATGGTTGACAATCCTTTTTTAAAATTAGAATATTCTCTTAATTATTTATTAGAATATTATAAGAACAGCTAATTAAGAATCAAATCAGGTATGAATTGCTATAGTTTTTTCCCCCAAAAATACTCAGGATAATATTTACTGAAAAGGTGGAATTATCTTTAATCTAAATGTTTCATATTGAAAAACTAAAATATAACTTTGTAAAGAGTTTAAACATTTTTAATATGTTTTCAAGGGCAGAAGAAGCTGAATTGCTACAGTCACTGCACCATATAAATAACAACAACAACAACAACTTTATTGTCACTTTGAATGTTCACCAATTGGCACACATCAAAATGAAATTTCGTTGCACACCGCTCTCAAAGGGTCACCACCTCCGATGTACACTCCTTGTTAGTGGCCAGCTCAAGTTTCAGAACGTCCATTTTAGTCTCTAGGGAGTGAACGATGACAAACAGAACAGATTGAAATGGAGCTCCATGTGGATTAGCCCTCAAATTAGCTTGTATTCTTGCACGACAACTTGCCTCCTTTTCTTTTTCTGATCCTCTCTCTTCCACTTTTCCTTAAAGAGGCTGTCTTCTTTTCACCCCTGGAGCACACTGCCACTGCCTCCAACTCCTCCAAAAGCCTCTCTGCCTTCCTTTGGGCCTGCTGACAGTCTCATCCAGTTCCTTTGCTCTATAAGCCCCGGGACCTCTCCTCCTCTACCTCCTTCAGAAACAGCCCTGATTTGCAATCCGTCATTGTGCCAGCAGTCAGATCTTGCTGCCGGCAGAACAATTTCAAACAGCACAAATGACTTTTAACTATCTCACCAACAGTTCCAAAACAGGCATATTAATATAATAACATAATACAGCATAATACCCTGGCCATCTCTTGATTGGACTACTGCATTGCTATCTATGAAAAATACTATTTGGAAGCTACAACTGATAGAGAACCTAGCTGCTTGTACAGTTGTATGTAGAGGAACCTAGGGTGGCCCATGTAACATCGATGTTACACAAGCTGCGCTGTTTGCCAGTTTGTTTCCGGGTCCAATTCAAGATGTTGGTTACCACCTTTAAAGCCTTCATGGTATGGGACCAAATTACTTGAGTTGAGGGACCAAACTTTAATGTTTTGAAATGTATGTTTTTTATTATATTGTAAGCCACCCAGAGTTACTTTGGATAGGGAGGTGGGGGGGACATATAAATTTAATAAATAGCAATAGTTGATATCTGTTTTTTTCCCATAAAATCATCTGCCCATAAAAGTATGTCCACCAAACATGATGTCCCTTCATATTGGTCACATTTCCAACTGTACAAAGCTTTCCACAATAAAAAGCATATAAAATAATCTCTGGATGTCTGTTGTAATTGAGTTGGCTGACAGATTTATTTATTATTAATGATTCATTGGTGTAGTTATTAGAAACCAGGGAGACACGAGTTGTATTCCTGTCTTAGGCACAAAGACAGCTGGATGACCTTGGGCCAGTCATTTTTTTTTAGCCCAAGGAAGGAGGCAATGGCAAAAGACTTCTGGAAAACCTTGCCAAGAAAACTGCCGGGACTTGTCCAGGCAGCCTCCAAGATCCATATACAACTGAAAGAAAAAGAAAAAAAAAGTCAGTAGAAGCCTTTCTCTGTACCATTAATGTCTTTTCAACATAATAAGTTAAAATTGCCAGCTTCTTGAAGCTGCTTTACAGATTACATGTTAGCAAAGGCATTTTTGTTACCAGGTGGAAGCAACAAGCATCTGTAAATCTATAGAATATATTGAAAAGGGAACAGGCAGTTCCCAGTGGCACACAGAATTCATGAGTTTTGTTTTGACAGCTATGCTAAACCTTTATGAATGTACCTTTCTTTGATTAGAGTAAAAACATCTACATTTATTGGTGATTGGAAGCTCTTAGGGATTCTTTTTTGCATAAAAATAAAATAAATGTATTTGTGATGTATGCTTTGACAATTAGATAGGATATATTATAGAAAAAAACAAGAAATGATGTAACTTTAGAGAGAGAGAGAGGTTAAAATATGTACTTAAAACTACTGTGAAGAATATCGGAAGTTGCTTTGTATCTTTTTTCTTTTCTGTTTTTCAACTTTTTTCTTTTCTTATATTTTTTTCCTTTCTCTTTGACTTCATTTATTTTTCTTCTTTATATTAATTTGTCTTAGTTTTTATCTTATTTAAAAATGTCAAAAGTAGCTATGCATGCATGCATGCATGCATGCATGTGTGTGTGTGTGTGTCTGTCTGTCTATGTATGTCTGTGTATGTGTGTGTGTATGTGTGTGTGTGTATGGGCCCTTCTAAACAGAAGAACACTAACACTGATATACCCTAAACTCCACTGAAGATGTTATCTAGCCTGATAATGAAAAGTTCAGAAACCAACCCACAAGTTCGGACAACGAATCTTCACCCTCATCCTATATATATATCCCTGAAAAAAAAAATAGCCAGATGCTGAATAGAACTTGGATAGTCTTCAAGGACAGCAATATGTAGTTGTACATTTTGTGTTCCAGCACTGGGTGTAGCTGGAGTATCAGCTGTCTCTCCTAAGTGCAAACTGAGCACCATCTGGAATGCTTTGAATAAAACTTATCCAAATACAGGAAATGGTCCTCTATGGAGTTCTCATGTTCATTCATACAGTATCATACAGTGAGATCTACTTGGATAGCTGTCAAGGATGCTGTACCCTAACCTTACGCCAATAGTTGCCCTAGACACACTTTTAGAAAGTTCCCTTGGGAGCTGCAAATATATCATTGTTCCAAGGCACAGTAGTAAAATAAGATGGTTCCCCAGAACTGCCAGTCGTTCACTAAAATGGCTTTTGCTGTCTGCTGCTTACAAGTCTTTACCAAGATAGAAATGGACCCAACGAACAGTTTTTTCAAAGTTGAAGCTAGCTTGCATCCAAACTAGACTTTTTTTTTCTCCAGTCAATCAACTGAAAATTTTTGGAGAGTTTTGTCAGCTGATTCAAACTCATTACAGTATTTTATTAAATAAAGTAGAATTCGCTGATATGGCCATGTTTCCTGCCTGATCCACCTGTGAAAGCTGACATCAATTTTGGAAGACTGATAGTACAAATCTCCCACTGCTTTTTTTTTTACAGCCTTAGAAGTTAGGGAAGTTCTTTTTTGACTTTTTTTCCTGCCTGTTATACAGGGGGTTGAACTAGAAGATCTCCAAGGTCCCTTCCAACTCTGTTATTCTGTGGTTATTTCTGCTATGTCCTCTTTTATCCAAACATCTACCCCTTTCACCCTTTACCCCCCTATCTCCCAAGGTCAATCTCATGTATCATTACGAGGTCTTAATGTCAAGGTTGTGTTCTGTCTGGCCCCTCCCAGCTCATTAAAATCCACATAAATATGTCTTTAAGAGGTTTATTTAACACATTTCAAAAGAATTCACTTCAAAGCACGCTGCTGGCATTTTGCTGGCAGAAACAGCCAAGTCTCATGTATTTACATTTAGATTACAACAGGCTCTGCCCACACCTTCCAATTACTCACTCTTTCTTTATCACATTGTCCAATACCTCATTATTCTTCCGTAGATTTTCAAAACATCAGAAGACTGAATTCAAAGGCAATGCTCCAGATATCAGGCTACTCCTTGATTAACGTTGCTCGTGACAAAGGCGTAGTCTCTCTGTCCCCTTCTAATATAGTGTCCGATACGTCACTTCCCCTCATTACTTCCTTTTTCCACTTAACTGACACCGTCGCTTATCAAACCTTCGGAATCTCGGATCAAGCCATCTATCTTCTTGATCCAAATCTGACCCCTCACTTTGTGAATCTGACCCAGACTGCCTGTAAATCTCCTCCCTGTCTGGCTCAGCTGCCGGGAGGGGAAAATACCCAGAGGGGCCTGGCTGCTCTTCCTCGGCTGCCGGGAGGGGAAAACACCCAGAGGGGCCTGGCTGCTGATCCTCATATTCTGACACTTCCCAAGCTGGTCTAGGGACACTCACAACAGGTTGTAAGGATCTATTTATGGATATGAGGGGAGATATGGGGTTTTATTTTAAGAGAAGCTGATAAGCTGTTAAAACTGTTTACGCTTCTTACAATGAAGGGGAAAGTCACTTCTTAATATATTTCTTTTTCTTTGCTATATTTTCTTTTTTTTCTTTTTTCTTTTTCTCTGCACTTCCTATTTTTTATTTTTATACTTTTAATTTCGTAGTTTTGTATTAGTTGTATCTGCTGAACGATGTTTAATAAAATCATTGTGAAAAATTTAGAATGAATTGCTATCCTAGTAATTATGTTTCTTGCTTACTCCCTCCTTACCCACTTCTTCTGTAAAAGCAGTTTATGATTAATCCATTCAAGGGATTGTGGTATAATTCATATTTTTATAAATATATAGAATGCAAGCACACTGTGAAAACTTCACTAAAGTTCAAATATTTTGTCTGAATCTGTAAACAGAAATATATAGCCAAATGCACTGAATGAATACACTGAATTAGCAAGCAATAGTCCTTGAATATTATTAATTATCAGGGCTTTTTTTTTGTCATAGAACGCCCAGAACGGAGTTCCGGCACCTTTTTTGGATGGAACCTTGTAGGGTAGGCAAGGCAAGTTGTATGACGTGTGTGAGTTCCGGCACCTTTTTTAAACATTTTTTTATTTTTTTTAATTAAAAAAAAATCACTGTTAATTATAATTTTGTTTGTTTGTTTGTTTGTTAAATTTACTTGATGTCTATTTCATTGTGATAGCTAGCTAGCTGGATGGATAGCTGGATGGATGGATGGAGGAAGAGAGAGAGAGAGTGGGCTTTGGGCTTGAAATAAATGAAGATTTGTTGAAAAAATAATTAGATATTTTGCTGCTTTGGGAGCACATGAGAGGCAAGTGACTGAAAGAATCTACCTCCCAAAAGAAAAGCAAGTAAAATAAACATTATGTTATCCTGTTTACTTTCCTTACCCAAGCTCATTCCTCATTTTTTTTCATCAGTGAAACAAGACTGCTTTGCAGTTCAATAGATCAATTTGTGGTGGCTGTTATTATGATTTACAACCACTTTGAATGCCACATGCCTGAAACTATGATTAATAGTCATGAGATTTGAGGTCTTGGCTCCAATGCTGATTAACCTCATGACCACTAAGAAGAGAGCTCCAGAAAGCCACCTTTTGCCAAGGGCACCCAATTGGGCAAGCCACAAATTAAATCATTTGTGAAATACATTGGGATTTAAAAACTTGCTTCTTCTAGCTATGGTATTGCTTTTTCAAAGGCATAGATCACAATAATCAACAGCCTCTGTCATATAAACAATAGGAATGTAGATACATAACCATGTTTAATCCATGACGCTGCTGCAACTATAGGGGGCAAGGCAGAGTGGAATGAAGATACTAAAGCAGATGCAGCTATTCAGCTAAGCCCCTCATGATGGATTGAGGTCAGGCCTTCTAGATCTTCAGAATGGAGCACTACTTATTCAGTGTCTCATTCTGAGGTAAATCTCAAAGCAGGTAATTCCGTTGAGAGTTGTACTGGCTCTTGTTTATGTCAATACTGCAGATTCTCAAGAGCAATACATCATGAGGAGCAGTTACATAGACGAACCTAAGACCTCATTTTAAGGAATTCTCAAGCTAAAGTAGCAGGCTGAGTAGACTTTCTGATAGTAGGTTAGTTGCAAGGAAGAGAGAGGAAGCCTCGGAGCTAATAGCCATTCCAGAGTCCCACTGGTTCAGACTGCTTGCTCTGAGGACATCTCAGAGAAAATATCAGATTTGTGCCCCATTTTAGAGTCACAGGTATCCCAGATGATTACTTAGTACTCACAGTTCTAAGATAATTATTAGTTCTTAACATGAGATATTGTAGGGAACTTTCCATAAATGCCCTCTAGATTATGGCAGCCTAGTGGCCACCTCCTCTGTAATGCTTCCTTCCAGAACTCCTCAACCTATATAATCAGCAGAAGACAGTGCTAACTAGAAGTTACTGTGGATTATGGTGAGCCACTGCTGGTGTCTTTTCAGAAATAAGCTCAATTCCTTTTGCGGAATATACTGTCTGATAAGGATGGCAATCTCAAATCTTTTGCTCTTTCATGCATACTGTAGGAATTTTTTTTATCTTGAATTGGCATTGAAACTTTTGCATTACAGCTGTATGATGAGAATATATTCTGCATAAGGAATGTGTGGATTTTTTTAAAAGAGCAAGAATGAATTAGAGAAATCAGGTTATATGGTAAAAGAAGATCTGCATCTATTAATATTTAACTTCAAAATGTCTAACCAAAAGGGAATGTTTTGATTTGGCATTGTACAGAAAGCAAACTTAGTGTCTATCATCTCTTTCTCTTGTGAGAGAACTGCGCATGTGGGGTGCCAACTACAAAGAAGATTTTCTATTTTGTAAATAGATAATGCATTTTTCCTAATTATAGTACTTGGAAAAGATCTTTTCTGAAGATTTTAATATTTAGGTCAAAAAGTGTAAGTTACTTCAAACTTTAAAAATGATGAACCGAACCCAATAATTCAAAGGTGCTCATTGAAAATTACACTTTGTACAGAAGTTGGTTCCAAAGAAAAGTTGCTTAAATATCATATCCACATATTACAGTCCAGGCCCAAATATATTTGTTACCCCTTTTAAAAAAGAAAAAAATATAACAGTAGATCCAGCTATGGCTTTATGGCATCATGTTTATGTTTAAGCCTTTAAATTAACCATGAGAGAGAGAATGATTGGATGTGAGAGAGAGTACAGGTCTACAGGACTAGAGTTTAGTTAAAAGATTATGGTTGTGATGTGTTCTTCTATTTGAGATTACAATTACTTTTAACTTTTGTAAAAAGGATTCTAAGGTTTTGACGTCCTCAATAGAAGCTCCAAAATGCACATTATGTCCATTTCCATTTCATCCTTCAATGCAATGTGCGAGCTTTTCTTTAAGTGTTTATTAAATACGCTCGAGAACATTTATTTATCACATAGTCTCCCAGAGGTGCCTTTTACCAAGCCACAGTTGGAGGGCAGAAAAACCCCTTTCACATAAAAAGTATACATCAAGTAAGAACATTGCTCAAAGAGACTTTTCTTTTTGCAACTGACTGGTAAATCTTGCATTATTCTCACAAAATTCAGCTTTTGGGGATTATAGGCAATTTAGTAGCAAAGTCACATTTTAGTAAGAAGCTTCCCATTTGAGGGTTTGACATTTCCACCCTGAATATTTTCATATTAAAAAAAAACACATCTAAGTTCAAGTTCCCAATAGTGAGGGGGAAAAGATTTTTTTTTCATGAGCATTGTCTGCCTTTTGGAACATTTTTTCTCCTTATTGGTCTCATTGAAATGCTTAAAGTAAACACATTAAGAGGAAAACAGAGTTCAGGATTGTATAAAATGTGTCAAATGTACTTCCAGGCAAGCTTCAAATCAGACAAGGAATAAAACATAAGACATAGGAAAAAAATAATGAGCTACCCTGTCTCCTTTACCAAAATGTGGGTGGAATGTTTTAAGTCATTCAGAGAGATGTCAACAAAAATAACTCTTAAAACTTCCCTGTTCATTTATGTCTGCTAGTGAGATTTATGATTTTTTCCCAATTATCCACCCTCATACTTAAACAGCAGCTAGATCATGTGATATGTTCTAAGCCCAGAGATACCACAGAGATGGGTGAGATTTTGTGAAGCGGGCACATAAAGGCATGTATTAATTTATTGGAGTAATTAATTGTTTTATGATCTATGATTTTAAGCTAGCCCCCCCAACAACAGAGACTACCGCTTCAATGGGAATTAGATAAATGAAGGAAGGGTGATGTGATCTATCAATGCACGTAAGCGAGTGTAAATGAAATAGCACCTTCATTAATTAATTATTTTATAATTAATTAACTAATTAAAAGAGGGAAAAGTTTATCTTTTAGTTTTGGATTCTGTCTAGCAAACATAAGAATATGAATATGGGCTTTTTGAAACAATATATTTTCCAGTCTTCCTGAATTCAGTTCAAAATGCAAATGAGATTAATCTGGACTGCTTTGTATATATCTTCAGATATGTCAGGAAATTAGGTTGCGGAGCAAAAGAACAGTTTGTCAATGAATGCTTATATGTACATTGCAAGAAGAGCAGTAATAATGCTCTCCCCCCCCAAAAAATATTTCTATCAGGACCCCTAGAATCTGCAGGTAACACATTTTTATAAGAGTGTTATCTATTTAATTTGAAAATTAGCAAATTAACTTTTTACATTTTGAATTCAAGCCACTTACCAGACAGTGGAGCTAAAGAACCATTTAAAGTAAGTAAATAAGTCCAAAGCCTCTCTGTGTATGAGCAAAAAAATTATGTCCATGAAATGTAATGTAAATAAAGGTGTTAATATATATGAAGATATTTACACTGAATTAAGTTCATCTGATTCAGTTCAAATTAATAAGCAAGTGTACTTCATGGCAAGCATTTATCTGTGAAAATTTGGGTGTGTTGTATACCACCAATTCTATGCACCTTTACTGTGCTAGAAAATGTAGATTTATAACTTATTTGGAGGATTTTTCTATGCAATTCAAGATACACAGACTTTTTAAAAAAAACCTGTTTTTTAAATAACTATGGCCATGCCTATTGTGCCAGTTAGATTTTAATATATGAAATTAGGTTTGCTGTTGTGTTGAAGAATAATTTGAATTCAATTGTGCATAGTACAGGAATTTGCATGAAAGATTGTAGTATCCTGTAACAAGCTATAATTACAGAATATATTAAGCTTCTGCTGTTACTGTTTAAAATGCTGGTTGAAACTGAGCTAAATTAGGGAAGGTTTACAAGTCAGGATTGGTGAGAAGTATATCAATTACTGTCTTGTGTTCTGAAAGACAAATGTCAGTCTTATGAGCTGCAGCAGACAGGAAACATGACCAGATGTGTAATTCTACTTTCTTGTTATGCTACATTAACAGAATTTTGCAAGTCTGAAAGTACATCTCTTCCCCTATCACCTTTACAGCCCACAAAACTAGGGAAGGTCTCTTCTGAGTCTCTTGCTCTGTCTACATTCCTGCTTGTAGACTCAGTTGCCTTTTCTTTGACTGTTCCCTTGACTGTGGCTCTTTGCCCTTTCTTTCAAGGTCATTATCATGTACCATTATAAGAACAATCTCATAGAAGAATAATGGGGGAGTTTCCCCTAGCAACAGCTTGCCCCTTGCCTCCCATCTCTTCCCATGCACATCACTAATTGAATTTATTGCCCAATCCCAAACCCTGAGATCCTCTGCCTTTGCTAACTTTCCAAATTCTTCCTTAAACTTGTATTTAAAACTTACGTTGCTAAGGATGGAAGGAAACTCACTTGGTGCTGTAAAACCTATGAATCCAAAGGTTAATTCTAACAACTGAAAAGCAATTAACAAACAATATCCAGAAGTGATTAGAAAAGGAAGCATGCAAACCTAGTGCCCTTTTTGAAGGCATGGACTGTGGTTTCAACAAAATGGCTATTCTCTTGTCCCCAAAAGCTCTAAACTCTTTGGAAAAATGCTTTTCTTGAGGTCTCCTTGAAAGGAGAAATTGTATTGAGCATTTGTGGGTGATCTCAAGTCCTCTCTTTAACTAAAGAGGAATTATGAAGAGCCAATTCTACTTGCCAGGTCTTTATACCACTGCAATAAAAAAGTTTTTTTTAAAAAAAAAATTCTAGTGCTAAGGAGTGAAATTTTTACTCTAAAAGAAGAAACTTCATCCATGCTAAATCCATACTCAAAGAAGGCGATAAAGATCCAAACTCTAAACTTTAAGTATAGGGTCAATCAGTTTGGGAAGATTAAATAGAAAAAGAGATCAATAGGAGATTCTGTGCAGTGAAAATAAAAGTTAAAGATGATCTTGGCCATATAATTACTTGCTGCTATGTGTTTTTATTTCTATACTATACATTTTATCAGTTTTATCTATTTTGTTGTAAACTGCTAGAGTCACATATCTGAGACAGACGGTTATATAAGCTAAATAAACAAATAAACACATAAATTACAGACACACAGTTATTAATTTGTACTTTTTGCTTGGTTCATCACCACTAAGGGCCATTAAGAATCACTCACACTTGATAAGCCCAGAAATGACTAATATACTAATATACTCAATGTATGATCTTCCTCCTACATCCAGCCCCCACACCATAAATGCATCTCACATTTATGTTAGCTTCAGTTCAAAATTGTTTCCCCCCCTGATCTGAGCCATCTTAAGCCCTTCAGAGTGTATGCCTCCCCATGCTTTGTTTTATTGTAATAGCAGCCTCAGCTCTGATTGGCTGCATTGCTGGACATGCTCCATCTCTCCCAATGGCTCGTTGGTGCCTGGGGCAGCCATTTCATCCTGTTCTCTGCTGGTTGGCAGTGGCTGATTTTGCATAATCTTGCTTTTGTTCCACCGATGGCCTGTTGAGTCAATGAACTATCCTGTCCGCTAGAAGCTCATGCTCCATTCAACCCTCACATCTCCCTGTGGGAAGAATGTTCCTACTGTTTCTATGCATCTGAACTGCAAGATCTTCCTTGCTATAAAGTTTCCATGGACCTAATTGTAGGATTGAAAAAAAAAACAAGTTGTTCCACTATTGCTTTGATTACTGTAGAATCAAAGTAATGACAGTATCATCAGGAGGAGAAAGAAGAAAAAAAACTTAATATCAAAAGAGATAATGTGGGGAAGGTTTTGAAGGCTTCCATGTATGCAAATGTCTGATAAAACAAGGGAAAGTCATGGGAATTAGTGAGGAGGAAAAGGCAGGGGCTGGGAGACCAGTCTACACAGGAGCCAGCAACATACATATATGCCTTCCCTGCATGCATGGGAAGAACAAGAAGCAGAGGAATGACCAGCCATGCCCTGCAGTAGGTATAATCCGGACTGCACTAAATACAGCCTCATCCTATTGCCAAACTACTGCAATCTGCACTGGAATTTCTGAACCTGGTTTTAAAAACAGTTGGGAGAAGCAGGAGAGACAAGCAGCTTAGGCTGCAGTGCATTTCCTTGCCCTGAGGAGATATTTAGGTGGAAGTAACCAGAAAGCTATCATTGAATATGTTAAGACAGTAACAGAACAATAGAGTTGGAAGGGACCTTGGAGGTCTTCTAGTCCAATCTGCTGCTCAGGCAGGAAACTCTATGTGATTTCAGTCAAATGGTTGTCCAACCTCTTCTTGGTTGTTGGAGCACCCACAACTTCTGGAGACAAGTCATTCCACTGATTAATTGTTCTCACAGGAAATTTCTCCTTAGTTAGGATTTGGCCTACCAGACTGTTCAAATTATTACCAGGCAGCAGCGTTGGTCTGGCTAAGCGAGTGGATGCATCTCAAAAATACAAGATTATTAGCACTAGAAGGTCATGACCTGCAGACAGGGTGGCATGCTACTTTGTGGGAAGAAAGACATTTAGTCCAGCAATACTTCCGGAAGCATTATATTAGGAGAGCATTACTGGATATTTGGAAAAAAAATAAAAAGAAATAATTATAGGAAAATCCCCAACTGGGTGTCTACATTAGAAATGTATACACATCCAAATTTGATAAAACATGGAGGTGCTGTCACCTATAAAGATATTTTGAATGAGAAAGGAGAATTAAAAGCGAGAAATACCTTAAAGGAAGAAAGAATTGAATTGGAATGGTGGGCGTATCTTCAAATTCAATCCAAATTTAATAAAGACAAAAAGGAGCGGGGCATAAAGCAAGACTCTTCAGAATTAGACAAAATCTTATTTAGCAGGGAAGGCAAGACTATAAGTAAATTATATCGATATTTATGAGAGCAAGATATGATTGAGGAACAGGTGAAAGAAACGATGATAATTTGGTGTAAATATTTTGGGTACAACATTGATTTGGATATTTGGCAAAATTTATGGGAAAAAAATCTAAAAATTACTCTAGCAACCTCCTATAAGGAAAACCTCTATAAGATGTTTTATAGGTGGCACCTCCCTCCCACAAGATTAGCACAAATGAACAAGGGGAAATCCTTGATATGCTGGAAGTGTGGAGAGACCGTTGGGAATTACTACCACATGTGGTGGCAATGCCCAAAGACACAAAAATTTTGGAACTTATTAAAGAAGTGGTTGGAAGAAATTCTGCACATAGATATAGAAGGCAAACCGGAATTTTTCTTATTGGGAATTATAGAAAGAAAATATAAGTAAGACACAAATTATTTACTACTGCATATAGTAACAGTAGCACGAACAGCTTTCGCTCAAAAATGGAAAGAGAAAGATACTCCAACCGAAGAGGAAATATTACTGAAAATTTTCAATTGCGCTGAAATGGATAGACTTACATGGGAACTCAAGGATAAAAGTGAAACCAAGTACTATAAAATCTGGGAACAATTTTATGATTGGATAGACAATAAGAGGGTAGCCAAGATAAATGTATAGTGCTAGAATAAAATATAGGTTATAGACAAATGCATATTTAAAAGATAAATAGATATATAGAAATAAGGGGGAAAGTGTTAATAGTATATTATAAATAGTGAGCAAAGTTCAAGAACTATATGTCTATATGAGTACTAATACTATTGTAAAATGTTGGAAGATATATGGAACCAGTGACGTCATATCTATGTCCAATGTGTTTTTAATTTTTTATTATTAATACTAATTTAAAAAAAGAAAGAAATTTCTCCTTAGTTCTAAGCTGCTTCTCTCCTTGATTAGTTTCCATCCATTGTTTCTTGTCCGAGGAATGAAATATGCTTCTAGATTCAAGTATATTTTATGCCAGCTCTGAAGCATCCTTATTCAAATGTTACGAAGTATTTGGCTGGGGTTATTTCTATAGGATAGCAGGCACCATGCAATTTAAATAAGGATTTGCTTTCATCCGAAGTTTCAAAGTTTTGCACAAATCACAGTGAAGGATACAATACTTTGCCCATTACAACATTAAGCATTTCCCACAAATTGCTGGTATCATCATCCTCTCTCTCCTAACTGTCAAGAGTTGCTTGCACATGTAGTCTTCTTTACTGAAAAGGAATATATGTGGTTCAGAGGGATAACATGTAACATCAAATAGAAACACAAGTGTATAAAATCAACATAGCTTGTAAAGAATCATATCTAAAATTTGGTTATTAAAAAAATTAACATGTAAGCTCAGCTAAAATTGACCAAGATTGGTCTGGAATTTAAATGGGAATGGAATGATTACTTTTAAAAACATGGCATGGTTTTCATTCAAAATGTACTCATTAACGATTTAAAAGAGCTGTAAAATCGGTAAAGTGATCGACTTGATGATATTAATGTGAGTCACAAATACTTTGTGGAAACAAATTAAGCATAACCTTTTTTTTTTGCCCAGGGCTAATATGCTCTGTGATACCAGTGAAACAATAAAGATCAGTCAAATGAATAAATTCATGCAAATTGCCAGTGGAAGAAAAGCTGTAATTGAGTGTTCTGGGTTACAATGCATTTTGTACCATAAAAAGAAATGCAATACTTTTACCCCTCTTTTTCTTCTCTAAACCTCAAGCAGCAGGAAGCATTGGCATTGTGCTGATTTGAACAATGTTGCATTCAGAATTGGAAAAAAGTATGGAATGATTCCTTTTGAGCCTCTTTTTAAGTTATAGAAATATTTATCCAATTGCCTCTAAATTGCAGAACTCTGATTTTTAATGCACAATTTAATGCTGGTTTTGACCTTTGAGATGCCATATGGAGGTTTGATCTTTTGGAGCCAACTGTCAGGATGAACTTTGCATAAGCTCAAAACAATATACTTTGGAATTTTGTTTTTTGATCTATTGTTATTTTTGGAATGATTAAATAATAATAATAATAAATGAAAGAGTCTTCTTGGTTTTACAAGATGCCACATACATATACTAAAAAGTGACACCTAAGCTTCATGTTTATACACTAGGGAATTTATAAGCTTCTTGGTGACATACAATTGATAAG
This sequence comes from Bothrops alternatus, assembly GCA_034064705.1. Lineage (NCBI taxonomy): Eukaryota > Metazoa > Chordata > Lepidosauria > Squamata > Viperidae > Bothrops > Bothrops alternatus. The sequence continues at coordinate 13,765,939 of JARGCV010000003.1, read as the reverse complement.
GTCATAAGTGTTTCAGATTAAGAAAGTTGAAGTTGTTATTTCAGTTTGTGCAAAGGAAAAGGAATTTCAGAAAGTATGTAACTCATTTTCCCCCTTCTTGCAACTCAAACTTCACCTTTCTTTCTTCAATTACCTGGTATCACTCTTTAATCACCATTCCCGCAGAACACAAAGTATATGTAGAAACATTTGTTACCTGAATGTATTTCTTGTTTAACACATTTCTTGATCAGCATTCCTAATTTACACTGTAAGCACTTTAGTCTACTGGCATGCTGTTTATTGATAGCAATAAGAGCCAAAGTTTGCAAAAGGACACTGTGTCCAGTTCCACAACAATACATATCCCCATTAGAGGGCTAATCTAACTTTTAAAAAATTGGTTCAACCCAGCTTTAGACAGATTCTAAGCAATTCCCAAATACACAGCCACTATCTTAGAGATCACTGGATCCCAAGAATAGAACAACATTGGCCTTCTCCATGTTGCCATAGTTAATTTGTAAAATTTATCCCCTGTTCCCCATATCTGTTTAAAACGCCATGCGGTAGAAGATGTCCTAACATCACATGCAATGTCAAAAGAGGGGAGAACTCTTCCAACCCTTAAATGTAACATAAATTAGAACTGGCAGCTAACAAAAGAGTCTTTTAGCCCGGCAAATTTAGCAAAAGATCCAGCAGCTTTATCATTATACCTCGCTCTCCCTCCAGTGCTCCAGGTGAGACCAGCAAACATTGTTATTAGAAATACATTTTGACCCTTTGCCTGTGAAATTGAAGCAGGGTCACCCAGCCAAAAATAAAATGAAATAAATCATAGAACATCTTACCCATGCCTGGGACTACTCAGTGGTTTTTGGGAGTCAGCAGAGTTCAGTCTAAATCATTTTCAGTGAGCTGTTTGAAATTATGTATGAGCTCTGATTTCATTCTGGAGTGGTGGAAAAAAAGGAAGAGAGATTGAAAGCTAACCTTTCTCCCTTTTGGTTTTGACTGTAGAAGCCTGGATGTCAGTCCATTATCTGTTCACTAACAGCTGTCATTAGTACCTTACTTCAGTTAATAAACAGAGTTATGTTTTACAACCCCATTTTAGAATGGGAAATCTGCTTTACTGATCAAATATGCTATGCTAGATATACGCTATCAATTTTGATGAAGGAGTAGTGGAATCCAATCACAGTTTCCACTCATTGCTAGATATGTCTGAGATCTTTGAGTGACAATAGATTAAGGGACAAGAGAGATTCATGTTTCAGGCACTGAAACTGGCTTTTTGAGAAAGTGATAGTCCTTGACTTATGATTACAATTGAGCCCAACATTTCTGTTGCTAAATGAGACAGTTGTTAAGTGAGTTTGGCTCCATTTTATGATCTTTCTTGACACAATTGTTAAGTGAATCACCGCAGTTGTTAAATTAGTAACATGTTTCTTAAGTGAATCTGGTTTCCCCATGGACTTTCCTAGTCAGAAGGTCACAAAAGAGGATCACATGACCCCAGGACACTGCAACCCTCATAAATATGAATCAGTTGCCAAGTGTCTGAATTTTAATTACATCACCATGGAGATGCTTCAGTGGTTGTAAGTATGGAAAACAGTCATAAATCACTTTTTTCGGTGCTGTTGTAACTTCAAACAGTCGCTACGTGAACTGTTGTAAGTCAAGGACTACCTGTATTTTGTTAATTAAAAAAGAGAGTTGGTGGGACTTTATCAGGAACTCACATCTTCAGAAGGATAAACCATCTAATCCGCAAAGGAAGTATTTTCTGCAGTTGTGGTAAAAATTTATTTGTGGGCGATGCCATAATTTGTGCTCCCATAACTACCTGAATATGACTCTTGAGCTCATCCTAAAGTTGTCCTTGTATAATAATAATAATAATAATAATAATAATAATAATAATAATAATAATAATATTATTTATTATTATTATTATTATTTATTAAATTTCTATGCCGCCCTATTCCGGGAACTCAGGGCGGCTTACAGCATAAATAGAAATCCAATACAAACTAAATAGTACATTCATAAAAATAAATATATAAAAAGAAGAACCCCTAAATTAAGAACCATTCATTCAGCAAACATACACACAGACATACACTGGCTAGGGGCAAGATTTCAACCGCCCCAGGCCTGCCGGCAGAGATGGGTCTTTAGTAGTTTACGAAAGGCGGAGAGGGTGGGGGCGATACGGATCTCCGGGGGGAGTTGATTCCAGAGGGCCGGGGCCGCAACAGAAAAGGCCCTTCCCCTAGGCCCCGCCAGGCGACACTGTCTAGCCGACGGGACCTGGAGAAGGCCGACTCTGTGGGCCCTAACCGGTCGCTGGGTTTCGTGAGGCAGCAGGCGGTCTCGTAAGTAACCTGGTCCGATGCCATGTAGGGCTTTATAGGTCATAACCAACACTTTGAATTGCGTTCGGAGACCAATAGGCAGCCAATGCAGCTCACGGAGTGATGCTGAGATGTGGGCATTTCTGGGCAGGCCCAACACTGCTCGCGCGGCTGCATTCTGCATTACCTGAAGTCTCCGAACGTTTTTCAAAGGTAGCCCCATGTAGAGAGCATTGCAGTAGTCGAGCCTCGAGGTGATAAGGGCATGAGTGACTGTGAGCAGAGACTCCCGGTCCAAATAGGGCCGCAACTGGTGCACCAGGCGAACCTGGGCAAATGTCCTCCTCGCCACAGCCGAAAAATGATGTTCCAAGTTTAGCTGTGGATCGAGGAGGACGCCCAAGTTGCGGACCTTCTCCGAGGGGGTCAAAAGCTCCCCCCCCAGGCTGATGGATGGATAGATTGAATTATCTTTGGGAGGCAGAACCCATAGCCACTCCGTCTTGTCGGGGTTGAGTTTGAGCCTGTTGGCACCCATCCAAACCCTAACAGCCTCCAGACATCGGCACATCACTTCCGCTGCTTCACTGAAATGACACGGGGTGGAGATGTAAAGCTGGGTATCATCAGCATACTGATGATATCTCACCCCGTGTTGTCGGATGATCTCACCCAGTGGTTTCATGTAGATATTAAACAGCAGAGGGGAGAGGACCGATCCCTGAGGGACCCCACAAGGGAGGAACCTAGGGGTCGACCTCTGACCCCCCGCCAACACCGACTGTGACCGACCAGTGAGGTAGGAGGTGAACCACTGCAAAACAGTGCCCCCAACCCCCAACCCCCCCAGTCGGTGCAGAAGGATACCATGGTCAATGGTATCGAAAGCCGCTGAGAGGTCAAGTAGCACCAGGATAGTGGAAAATCCCCTATCCCGGGCCCGCCAGAGATCATCCGTCAGCGCGACCAAAGCAGTTTCCGTGGAGTAGCCGAGCCTGAATCCTGACTGTTGAGGGCCCAGATAATCGGCCTCATCCAAGGACCGCTGGAGCTGGAGTGACACCACCTTCTCAACAACCTTCCCTATAAAGGGAAGATTGGAGACAGGACGGTAGTTGTTTAAAACAGCTGGGTCCAGGGAAGGCTTCTTGAGGAGGGGGCGCACAATTGCCTCCTTGCAGGGAGCCGGAAAGGACCCCTCCCTCAAAGAAGCGTTGACAATCTCCTGAACCCAGCCCCGCGTCACCTCCCTGCTGGCCGAAACCAGCCAGGAGGGGCACGGGTCCAATAAACAGGTGGCGGAGCTCACAGCTCCAATGGCCTTGTCGACTTCATCAGGTGCCACCGGGTCAAACTCCTCCCACACAACAGGATCAAGACGAGTCCCTGTCATCTCGACTGAATCATTATCAGCCGATACTGCATTCCAATTGGAGTCAAGGTCCATCCGAATCTGGGCGATTTTATCCGCAAAAAACTTATTAAAGTCCTCAGCACTACCCTGCAAGGGTGCATCAACCCCCCCCTGATTAAGGAGGGAGCGAGTTACCCTGAACAGGGCGGCTGGGCGGGATTCCGCAGATGCAATCAAGGCGGAATGATACGCGCATCTTGCCGCCTTGAGCGCCACCTGATAAGTCTTGATATAAGACCTTACAAGTGTTCGGTCAGATACGGATTTACTTTTCCTCCATCGCTTCTCTAGGCGTCTCTTCTGGCGCTTCATCCCCCTGAGTTCCTCAGTAAACCAAGGAGATCTCCTGGGTCTGCTACCACAGAGAGGTCGCAGCGGCGCAATCCGGTCAAGAGCCCCCTTCGCAGCCATATTCCAGGCCGTAACCAGGGACTCTGCCGAACTGTGAATGAGAGAGTCCGGTATTTCCCCAAGCGTCCTCTGAAAACTCTCTGGATCCATCAGACGTCTGGGGCGGAACCACCTAATCGGTTCCGCCTCCCTGCAGGGGAGGAGTGGAGCCTTAAAAACAAGCCGCAGCAGAGAATGATCTGACCATGACATAGGCAAAATATCTAAGCCCCTTAAATTCAGATCATTGCTCAACTGTTCTGAGAGGAATACCATGTCGGGAGTGTGTCCCCTCTCGTGAGTCGGACCCTGAACTACCTGAGTCAGGTTCATGGTTGCCATGGTGGCCATGAACTCCTGCGCCAACCCAGAGGATTCGCCGAGCGACGGCAGATTTAAGTCCCCCAAGACAATAAGCCTGGGGAACTCAACCGCCAGCCCAGCAACCTCCTCAAGTAGCGCAGGCAGGGCTGTTGACACGCAGCTGGGAGGCAGGTACGTAAGCAACAAGCCCACCTGAACCCCTAGGTCCAACTTCACAAGAAGCAACTCACAACCCGCAATCTCAGAAACAGCAAGCCTGCGTAGACTAAAGGTCTTCTTGGCTATAATAGCCACTCCTCCCCCCCTTCCCTGGGGTCGTGGCTGATGCCATACCTGAAACCCGGCTGGACACATCTCAGAGAGAGGAACTCCTCCCTCCGGGCCCAGCCAGGTCTCAGTCACACATGTGAGGTCGGCCTCCTCATCCAGGAGAAGATCACGGATGAGGGGAGCTTTATTTACAACCGACCTGGCATTGAGCAGCAACAGCCTGAGCCCAGGGTCCGGATTTCCCCCATCACCAGTACTTCGGGCTGAACTCACAGGGTCGGAGCAAGGGATCACTTTTAAACAGCGAGCTCTTGTTCCCCGGGAATGGCCTACCCTGTGGCCCCCGCCATATCTGCCTCTCCCCAGCAAGACCGGTATACTTTGGCCCTCTATCACCCCAGAGCCAGCGCCCCCCTCCCCCTCCGCCTCTGCCGTGCCAGGCAGGCTAGCCAGTCCATCCCATTCATTCCACTCAACCACAACTCCATCCATATCATTTAATTTACCCCTCCCAAAAACCACCCTATAAACTAACAATTTAAAAACGAGCTAACCATCCATTCATCCATTCAACCCGATTCATTCCACAAACAGTCAATCCCCCCCCAATCTTTCATAACTTCTAACAAGTCAATTAAAATTGTATTAAATAGATATAAATATTTAAAATTTAGACAAACAGTATATAAAAAAAACTTGAAAAACATAGTGACAAACAGAGTCGGCTGATTAGAGCAATGGCTGCTCAGCGGCTCAATAATAATAATAATAATAATAATAATAATAATAATAATAATAATAATAATAATAATAATAATAATAATAATACTTAAAATAATTTTAAGTGATTTTTAAGGGAACGTAGTGGGACAGTTGAACCTCTAGAGGGAAGGCTGGAGGCGATCTCTGGAGCACAGATGCCGTTTTCCGGCCTGCTGTGCTGCTGCAGTGGGGTGATCCTACCTTCATTCCCTCTCTTTGTCTGAAATGGTATAGGGTTTCCTGCTTTAGCAGGGGGTTGGACTAGAAGACCTCAGAGATCCCTTCCAACTCCATTATTCTGTTATTGTGAGGTTTAAACTGTCTTTTCCCAGAAGATTTCTGGGTCTTTAAAGTAGGCCCCACTCACTCCTTTTTGGCAGCAGATTGATAGTCCATACTGCCCATCACCCATCTTCCTTTCACTTAGTATGTATCATTCTCACAAAATGCTGGGGGTTGGCCAACCACAAAATGTTTATTTACTAGCAGGCAAAAAGAGAAGTGACTTCTCTCCCCCCAATCTATTTTGGCCTCCATCATTTCACCTTCCCTCTGTATTTTTTGTTAGATTAGCACACTTTTTGAAATGAAGCATCAAATTGTGACCTTCTGTAAATTTTATTTTCTAAGAATGTATCTGAGGTAAAGGGTTGGGCACAAAAACATTTTTGAAAATAAAGATTAGATTTGAAGTTATTACATTGCTTTGTATCATGCTAGTTTTCCATTTTTTTTAAAAAAAAAATCCAAATAATAATGTTAGGTAAACCTGATGGGTATCCAGTTGGGAGGAGTTGAAAATTCAAGGCATAAAGGCATCACATTAAGGACTCAGACTATAGAGATTGGAAGTATTTAACTTTGTATAAATCATGTCCAACTTTGCATCTGAAGTATCTCTAAAGTATTTTTTTTTAAAAAAACAAACAAACCCCGTATCTTAATATGGAGTTGAAAAATTCAATGGTTCCTAACTTGTTTAATCAAGTATCAAAGTACTGATGTGCCTAGCCAGAGTTTCTGAAGTATTATGTAGAAGTAAATTAAAATTAAAATTTGGAATGCTAATTTCTAGAAACAAAAATATCTATTTCTATATTAAGCAATTCAAATAGTAAATGGAGCTTGTGGGGACAAAGTTATCTCATCAGTGTTTCAGTCATCAGATTTAAATTGTAAATCAAATTCTTGTCAGTATGTTATAAGAGCACATGCCATGTTTTGTTAACATAATCAGAAAAATGGAACTGCCGCATACCCTTCTCCTACCTGCCAGTCACTGCATTAAATGTTTCTTCATTTTATTAGAATTCTCTCACTGCAAATCCCATTCAGCTGTGAAATTGGAACTGCAAACAGAAATATTACATTTCCATTTACAGTAGCGCTACAAAATACCCTTTTCTCACTTAGGTAAAGGAGAAAACAACTTGTTGTCCTTGTTCTGGCAGAAGGACAATGGAGGACACACAACTCCTTGTGAAAAAGAAGCAATCGAACAACATTTTTCTACACACAGGACAAGAAAAAAGGACTGTAATTCTTACAACATTATTATGAAATGTTAAGAAGGGAAGAGAAGATATCCATGCCAAAGCAAGTTTGATGGAGCAAATATTCTTGCTAATTTGGACTCAGATGACCTCCTTTTCTCATCCTCACATCAGAGAATTAAATGAAAAAGTTGCTTAGTTGGTTTGTTAAACAGATGCTGTTGTAATGATACTAACTGCAGTAATAAGTGGACGTGGCCTTGAGGAGGTACGGAAGACATGCTGCCCAGGAAATGATCAGCTAAAAGAGGGAGGAGCTCAGAGTCGCTTAGCAGTTAGAGAAAGAAACTTAGGAAGGACCTGCCCTATTTGATCAGGCTGTTAAGAGAGATTTGTACTTTCAGACTTGCCAGATTCTGTTAATGTAGCCTTACAACACAGTAGAATTAGCTGGTAGTGTTTCCTGCCTGACACTAACTTATTTTATTTATTAATTTCTTATTTGAAGTATTGATTCAGGACTTCATATTTTTTAAAAAATATGTTCTCCAGTAATGATAAAAATCTGTTATAAAAATACCGTAAAATACAATATTAGGATTATCAAGTGGGAAGGCTTGTAGTTAGGCAGTCTGATAAATCAAATAAACAAGTAACACAATAATAAAACAAGGGTAAAACATATCAGCATTGGGGCCTGGTATAGCAAAGAATGACCCACCTAATAATAATGTCCAATGTAAATCAATGAAGCATTGGACCTGCATGTGATTTTTGGTTCCTGCCTGTTTTCTCTACAGGATCATAATTTGCCTCTAATAGCCTTTCCTAATGTAGGTTTGACCATAAATGCATTGTGTGCTGGAATGTTTAAGAGGCCTTGGGAAAAGTAGGCAACAAGACAAGAGGGAGGAAACAGGAAACAATAACAATGGAAGAAAATCTTGAGTTCAGAAGAGGGAGAAAGATTATCTCCACCTTAATTCCACTAGGCAATTGTTTTGTGGGAGAATTGCCTTGGTAGTGTCAGATGTCAAAGATCCATTCCACATGTGAAGGTCCAATTAAACTGATTCATTGCTACCCATTCCTACACACAGGACTAGTCTCAACTGATGGTTAGCACCTGCTTGGAGTTAGGTAAAGATAAATTCAGTGGAATTCAAGTGTGTTTGGGCGTAGTTTGCTTGTAGTTATGTATGGATTTTAGACTGATCCCTCTTTTAACTCTGCCCCCAGATTCTGCCACTCCTTCCCCAACAGGGTAGGCTTTTATGATTCTGTTCATTTTATCATAATATCATAAAGAATTTCCTAAAAGCCCAAGTGGTTTCTTGTTCCCTGAGTTTGCCAGCACCTGGCACTTAGCAGTGCTGCTATTTTTTGTACTCTTATTCTTTTAGGAAGGAGATTACAAGTAGTGGAGCAGTATAAGTAGATCACATGTGCCTGAATGAGCAGCAATTGTTCAGACCTGCCCAGAACCTGAAAGGTGATTCCTTGCTCAATGATACCCAAACGATGAAACCCATGGGGCATGGTTTAGGGGAAAAAAAATCCTTTGGGGATTGAAGGAGTCATATACTTTGGCACTGGCCTCATGATATAGCTGTCAATTTTCTTTATCAGTTGTGCTAACCATATCAAAAATCACCAGTTTTCGAGTTACCGGAGTCCTACATGTTGCAGATAGGATGCTTTGGCATCACTAGTTCCATGCCACTGGTAATATTGGATCCTCTCTGGATCACAATTCCATCTCAACAATAAGACAGAAGGGGATTCTGTCTGTAGGGAGTGCCTTGAAGGCAATAGAGGCTGGGTGGAGGACCCTTCTTTTGTCTTACAGCCATTTTCTACTACTACTTTTCCTCTGCTTCCTCTATAATCCACGAAAAGAGGAGCAGAGAGAGAGGGGACCCAGTCCTTATTTCTCTCTGTAACAGAGAAATAGGGGAGAAAGGGGGAGATTGTACTCTTTCCTATGGGGTCAAGGCAACTAAAGTTCTTCTGTATCCCAGACTTGTTTCTCTATCTGAACTTTACAGCTCCATTGCTATTCTAAGCTTTGTACTGTAGATTCCTTATATCTCCAGCTGGCTCTAACCAACTTCAGTGCTGTCTTTCTTTTTGAATTCTTTTCCCACTTTATCATCTGGCAACAACTTTCTTCAAGTGCTTATCACCTTTTTTTTTTTGCTATCGTTACTGTTATTTATTTATTTTTTATTTAAAAATTTTTTTATTAAAGCAATCAACATTAATCAAAATATCATATTAAGAAGCATTCATCTTATCACCTTTTTGTCACCTAATTTTAGTTCACCTGTTTAAGTCTACCGATTTATATATTCTTATCCTATGCATTTTCTATTTCAGCTTTCCTTAATCCCCATCCATCCATCCATCCCTATTCTACCATATTTATGCTATGTATATTATTTCTGTAGAGGTCTGAGACCCATCTACCAGCCTCTCTCTGACAACTAGCAGAGTAGCTGCTCTGGACACAACTATCTAATGCTCTTCTCCCTTAATCAGTGCTGATCTAAGTGACTTAATCCCACAGTGTGAACATGGAAGAAAGACTGCTGTTTGTGTGACACTTCAGGAAACAGGGAGAAAGGGGAAGGAAAGACAACTTCTTTTTTCTTCTTACCCCCCCCCAATCTTTATTTTCCAGTTTCATTTCCTATTGCTGACTTTCTAGGTCCTCCATGAGTCCACTTCAAAGTTACTTTTGCTGACTTTCTATCAATCCTACATCTGGGATACTATCAAAGCTATTTGGGGATGTTTCCACAGACTTTTCAGAGGTTTATTCACCACAAATGTATCTCCTAACATCTTTGGAAAAATATTTTGCCTTTTTTTTTCATTTTCCCCTTTGTTTTGTTCTTTTCTTTTTTTAAAAAAAGTTTTATGAATTTTTAAGAATTACAATCTTTAAACCTTAGTAAACAACATGTTGTCTGGGTTCACATATTTAACATTTACGTCTTCAATATAAATCTATTTCAGTACTGCACAATCCAGTATTTTTTCCCTGGTCCTCCTTTCTTCCCCATATTTTTCCATTTTCCCTTCATTACACAATTATAATTCTTAGTACTATTGATGTATACAAAGTTAGATATGAACATCGTCATCATATTTTACTAATATTATACAAATAATATCAATTCATAAACCAATATCATGTTTTCGTGGTCGTTAAAGTTTGATTTCCCATCAATATTTAAAGTATCTTTGTCAGTTATGATTTTCTCAATATTAATTACATTTATATAGCTAAAATTTTATTCATACCAATTCTCCTCTTATTTTCATATTTCCCATATCAAAAGAAGAAAAAATGCTATTTTAATTCTAAATCATATCTTTCATTACAAAGTCTAATTATATCTAAGGGCCACCCTTTCTTTTAATCATATTCAAACAAGTATTTAAACATATGATGCACCCTCTAATAGGTCAAATCTTCTATTTTTTAAATCTAACTCTTTCTTTCTTTCTTTGCCAAGTAGCTTTCCAAGCCAAGGCAATTAAATCGCCCAGGAATTTTCTTTCTATTTTTATGAAAGTTGCTTGGCATGAGGAAGGCAACTTTTGTAGGGTATTTTTTGGGGGGAATTCTGCCCATTTATGTTCCTTAAACAACTCTCACCTTTCTTCTCCCTCAATTTCTCCCCTCATCTTTTGTCTCCCAAATTGTAACATTTCCACTGACAGCTCTATGTTCCATTCCCCACAATCTTCTTCCTTGTCATCAGGTGCACCTTGCAGACTTAAAGGGTAAAGGGTCTTTTGCATTTTAATTGTTATTGGTAAGTCTTGCAGTATTTTATTTGTGTATAGTAATTTATATTTCCCTTCTTTCATCTTTTCCATCTCTAGGTCCATTTCCTCTGCTTCACCTTCCGATCTCTGGTTTATTTGTTCATACTTTTTAGTCGTTGTCTGGGAACTTTCTAGTTGTAGATTTAATTTGAAGATTTGCTCATTTATATTATCTAAATTATTTTTAGTCTCATTATGATTTCTTTTTATGTCATCTTGTATGCAACAATTGTTTGGTGAATTAGTTGTAGCGTAGAATATATTTCCTTCTAAAAGGTGTTTGTTTTTTCTTAAGGCATCATTCCTGGAGATCCTCTAATATCACCAGTCTCAGTAAGAATAGAACAAAGTTTCCTCTAGCTTTCTGGTCTTTATGTGTAGCCTTTATAATCCAATAGATTCCAGAGTACAGGTCCACTCCTAAAACAATATTTTATAGTGTTCCTTTGTCTCAGGCATCCAAAAATTGTCAATCAGGCAAGGTTATAATCCACAATGTTCAAAGTGTTCAGAATGTTCAACCTCCCTGGAAACAGCTCAAATGTCTCTCCCATCCAGATGTAATCAAAGGTCAATTTTTTTCTTTCTCCCACTAGCTTTTGAGATTAAAAGTCCAAGCTCAGTAGATGTTTATAGTCCAGAAAGGTCAGGGTGATAAGGATGCCAAAATATTTTCCTTTATTGCCAGCTGTTCTCCCTTAAGCTAAGAGTTACCAAGCAGCCAGGAAGCTAGTTTTAGTGCTATACTCAAATCCACCACTAGATATAATTCAAAATCCATTTTTCACTCTTAAGACAAAGGATTGATTTCTTATATCTCACCTCAATGTTTTTTTCAAAGAGAAATTCTTAACAATTATCTGTTCTCAAATTCAAAACTGTAGCTTTATGTTACTTCCACTTCAATATTGTGTATTTCTGTCCCCCATAGAAATTAAAGCAACGCTTTTGTTCACATTTGGGATTCACGTTTTTAGCTTCTTGGGAGCCTTTCCCAGGAAATTCAGTTGTAAAATAGTAAAGAAAGGATCAATATTCTCACCCAATTCCAAACATGCTGTTTACGATGTGTTAATTGGTGCTTTTTTCTTCAGTTGTCAGCAGCTAATGGCTGGTCATAGGAATGTAGCCAGTCTTTCCCTTGCTGGTTTGGAGGGCTTTTCTCTGATTGAACAGAAAGACTACCATCTCTCCATGATTGATGAGACACCCCTCCTTCTTCATTGCCGCTTTGGGGTGACTTTAAGCCCTTTTTAGGGCTCCCAGTAGGGTGAAATCGGGTGCGGAAGGCAAAGCCCTGTCTTCCTGCATCCGTCTTGCTGTGACACAAAATTGGAAGTCCCCCTTTGTTTTGGTCTTACAGTGTTTCTTTTCTTTTCTCTCTTTCTTTCAGTTAGCACTTAAGCTCTGGGAAGGTGAGCAGCTCTGCTGTGGGAGAAAGCGTCTCCTTTGGCAACCTCCTATGTGAAGCAGACTTTTTATGGCAGAAGCAGGTCTTTTTGGAGCCAGAACACCAGAAACTTCATTCCTCTTTCTTTTTCTACTTTTCTGCTCAAAATGAATTGGCAAAGAAATGTGAGAGACTTTTTTTTTTAACTCTAGGAAAATTTTGATTCTCCTGCTGCCAAAAGGCAGATGGTCCCCATGCCCAGCAATCACGGAATATGTAGAGGTAGAGTTGTGCCCAGAGTAGCCACAGGTTGCCAATAGTAACAGTGCAGATCTCTATCTCTAAAATGACTTGAAATGATTTGCAGGTGATTGGCTGCTCCAAACAGCTTGTTCTTACAGAATTGGAGAAGCATCACTTACAAAAAGGAGCACTGAACGACAAGAAGAGTCTGACTTCATGGTAGAACAATATCATGCATTCATGTCCTCATTGAATGATTAATGGGACATCTTTGCACTGGCAAATAAAAACATGCAGATGATCCCTTAGAGACAGTGTTCATCAGTACTGGAGAGCCGTTCCAATATTGTGGGTGCCACTCCTTCTGTCAGTTGCAACGTGCAAATTTCCGCTTCTTCTGTGAACAACAAATTCTAAATGGTTTCATTATGCTCAGGTCACTTGCCCTGGTGACCACAACAAATGCACTCTTGGGAAATTACATTCTGTACATATGAAATATAATGTATAAATTCATTTTGCATAACTGGTCTTGATTTGTCTCAGATTTTCTGCAGACACAATGATTTCATCGGCAGATCTGAGCTATTTCCCTGAGAAAGATCTTATATTAATTAAACTAATTAAGATGTTAATTAGAATATTTGTTATCAAAATCATGATTCCAACAAAGCAGGATTCCCCCCCCCTGAAAATACAGGAAGGTGCTTTTCTACTCTAGTCAGATAATCATGTTCATTAATGTGTAGATAAACCTTAACATCTTCCCTGCCATAGTAATGCACATTTGGTAATCCTATGGTAGGTCAGCACTGTTTTTATTACTTTTTTACCGTATTGCAGAATGTCATCATGATACGGATGATGGAATTGTTTGCACAGCTTTAAAGCAAGCAAATCCCATAATGGTATATGACTGAGAATGGAATGCCCATGTATGATGGCGACTTACATCTTACACCAAGCAGGACTCTGCTGCCTCAAGATTACAAAATTATAATGTTGGGCATGCATCAGAGCCTATTCCGTATACGTCTTCATGAACAGACATTTCAGATTATAAAGTGCAACATATGCTACAACTTAACTGGAACTTCTCATGAGCTTATATTTATGAAAAGATGCCCAAGCTTCTACAAAAATATAGAAAATATAGCAAAATTCAAGAAGCATGAAAATAGAATGAAATGTTTCATTTCCATAAAGAATCATTGAATAGGTCAGGGAAAACTAAATTAGAATTCAGACTCCCAATTTTGTAGCATTACTTTCACACATATAAGAAAAACAAAACAAAACACCCCCACCAAAACCTCGGAGTGAAAAAAAACCACATGTTATTGTAAAGTGCTAGAAAAATATACTTGAAGTATTATCCAGTTTAGTCTCCTATGCTGGAAATTAATATTGGAATAAAGTCCCTGGCTTCATGCATTTTTAAAAGATCTGAATTTTGCCTCTGGGAAGCATAATCCAGACCTTATCCTTTGGTGGGTTAATAGTAGATACTAGTAATATTATTGCTTTTATTTGTCCCTTCATTGGTTTTAACCAAAATGTTCTCCTATTTCATTTACTTGGAATTCCAAGAAGCTGTAGATGCTTTTATCTTACAGTGTGACTCTTCTCCCCATCCCACTTTTTACTTTGATTTTGTTCCTTTTGAATAAATCCAGCAGATGATGGCATTAAGCAGACTAGATTAGCATTTTACCAGAGAAACATAAGATAGTCAATTTACTGGTGAAGAGCTTATTAAAGATTGTCTTATGTTAATCAGATCTTTAGATTATGAACCTTATGTGAACAGTTAACAATGGACAGGGGATGATTATGCTACTTAAAAAATACTGTCTTATAAACAATGTTCAATTATTCCAGAGTTTTTACTGAATGTTGTTTTGGGCTGCAAGCTTTTTCCTCCTTAGAAGGAAAGACCCAACCGTTTTCCAGACACATGCTGGTTTATGATTTGTATTAAGATAATTATTCCTTGTATACACTGTTGGTTTGTGCATCACTCTGTCCAGTTTACTCTTGCTGTTGTTATTTCTCTTCATAGCAGATAACCAGTAGGAGAAGGTAGGCTTTATGGCTTAAGGGAACACTGAAAATAGTTTAAGAGCACTGATTTCCTCTTCCTTCCATAGGTTTGTGTGTGTGTGTGTGTGTGTGTGTGATTGGAGAGAGAGAGAGGGGGGGGGAGGGAGAAAGGGAGAGAGAAGATTCTGTGCAGAACAAAGAGATTAAGTAACCCTGACTCCAGCGTGGTTGAAGGTTAAGGATTATAATTCTAGCCTTTGCTATCAGATTATCCCTTCCTCCCTTGTCCAACCCCTGTAGATTAATAAATGACATTTTTATAGACTATCAATACAAACCAACTCCCACAGCAAATGTTCATCTAAGGGACCCTGTTCTTTAATGTAAACTACCTTTAGGGAGCAATTTGAATCAATAAATAAAGAATAAAGGCAGCTATTTAAGGAAGAGCTGGTAACATTTGACTTGGGTCAAATAGCAATCAACCTTTGAAAGCCAATCAACTTTTCAGTTGACATATCTGACCAGTGTCACTCCTCCCAGGCAAACCAGACAGGAAACACAACTAGATGAGCTAAATGTTGTAGGGCTACATTAACAGAATCTTGCAAATCTGAAGGTACAAATTTTCCACTGCTACTTTTAACCGTATTAGGCCGGCCTTTCCTAAGTTTCTTCCTTTGACTGTTAATCCATTGGGGGCTCCTGTCTTGTCTGATTGTTTCCTAGACAGCCTTTCTTCCCTTTTTTCCCCAAGGTCACCCCCACATTCCATTATCTGCAGTCAGTCCACTTTCATCCCATCCCTAATCGGGTTGATGTTTTGGACCCCTCTATTGAAATGCTGTTAAGAGAGAAAATTCTGTATTATAAATTATTGTTCATTCTCTCATTTAAGGAAAGAAACGTATAACAGAAAGTGGTCACCTTTTCACCGAAGAACCATGGTTGGGAAAGGGTTTCCTGGAAATGAAAGAACGAAAAGCATAATAAAAGAACTAATGAGGAAAAATCTGCCCCAGAAGAAATCAAGCACACCAATTAGAAAAGAAAGGTTGCTAAAGCCTCTGGAGCCCTGCAATAGCTATATCTAAGTTGCTGTCTGAATTTTTATATCTTGGAAGAGAGTGCAGGTGAGTCTCTATGCATTATCAAATTCATATGCATGAATGCAAGACTTTGTCTGGTATATTTTCCCGTAGAGCTCCTCTGGGAGACATTGAACAAGGTGATAGCTTATCAAAATCTCTCTCTTTGTGAGTTTTAAAAGGAATTTTCACAGTGTTAAGGGAAGGACTATGGAGAATAGCATGATTAAAGAAGAAGAAAAAAGCTCATTTACACTTGGAAATGTAACTTCCTAAATAATCAAGATTGCATTTATATCGAAGGATAGCTTCAATAAAATTATTATAGCCAAGGAGACTTGGGTCTAAGTATATCTTTGTGCAGGATATTATTCTACTAATGAACTGTTGAATTGTGAACTTTCACCAATATGAACAAATCTTTTCACAAGTCTGGAGAAAAGGGTTAGTTTGAATTACAGTTGAGTTCCTAATTGAATTGCTATGAATATGTCATGGTCCCATTGGAGCCCGGTTTGGAGGAGGAGGAGGAGGAGGAGGAGGAGGAGGAGGAGGAGGAGGAGGAGGAGGAGGAGGAGGAAGAGGATTTGGAACCGGGACCATCTGACAGGGATGGCACATCTCCCTTGGCATGTTTGGAGAGGCTGAGGACAGTGCTATCCTGGGCCCCTGAGGCATTGGGGAGTTGGTCGACCAGACGGAGAGCTGCCTGCCTGCACAGACACAGGGAAAGATCAGCTGCTGACAGTGGTGCTGATAGGCAGCAGATCTCCTCTGATGAGGAACAGCTGCCTCCTCCACTCTATCCAAGGCAAGGAGAGTGGGGCTTAGGCAAGCCAAGAGAAGGGCTGCAAGGCTACTCAGGAAGAAGTCGCCCCACCCCTCCTCACAAGGAACTCCTGGGATGGAGTAACTTAAGGATAAGCCATGGGGAGTTAGTCTTTGCCAGAAACAAATGTTTGTTTTGGATTACATTCCCCTGGCTTTGACTTGTGCCTTTTTGCCTTGCTTCAAGGACTGCCATTTGTCTTACCCTAACGCTGTGGACTGTATCTTCAAAACTGCCTTTGCCTGTACCCTGTCTTTGCTTTGAGGACTGCCATTTGTTTTATGCCTCGACTTTACCTTGTGGTCTTTCCTGGTTAATATATGGGAAGTTGTTTGGGGGACTGAGGGTAGCATGGAGTGAAGCCTTATTGCCTTCAGGGTAGCATGGGTAATTCCTTATTTATCATTGGTGGGCCAGTTGTTGAACACTTCTTCAGGGCAACAAAGGACTCTCTAAAGGGCCTGCTTTGCCTTGGCCACCTGGGTCATAACATGAATGTACCCATTTGTGGTGTGTTGTATTCCAGATAGATATCACAAATTGACGATCTAGGCAGTGGTGCTTTCAGTGAAAGCATGGGATATCCAAATACAGATCACTTAAATGCAGCAGGCCAAGCTTTACCTGGTTTAGAGTGAATCAGGTAAAGAAATGGCACATGCTGGTAATAAAATCCAAAAGAATGCTAGCTAACAAGGAAAGTGATTAGGCTGCTGCTTATTCCTGAGACAAAGGTGATTCTTTATAGCTTTTACCCACAGTATATCAAGCCAGCAAATAAACACACACACAAAATCACCCCCCAAATGATAAATATATTTTCTGATTTGCTTCAGAATAAAAGAAGCAGGACTATGTTTGGCTCTAGGAAATACACCCAAATCTATATTAGATATTATTAGGTCAACTCAGTTTCACATAATACCACAGAAATATTTTGATTTCTCTTTTTCAAGCAAGTTAATAAACAGAACAAGAGGGGTAGAGAAAGGAGAAGAGGAAACATGGCCGAGGCTCAAGCCAGGTTCTGTTATCAGCCATGTTTTCTCTCCCTTCTCCATTTGCATTGTTTATTCTCTTACCTGAAGAAGAGTACTGGAGAGGGTAAATATTACCCTACCATGGTGCGGTCCTAAGTTGGCTTTGGGCAAAAGTAGTTTATTTCATTGACAGGAAGCTATAAAAAAAGTGAAAAGTATGGTCTGCTTTTTCCACATATGTATTCTATTGGTCTCCCAATGAGGTATTTCTGGATTCAGAAACAATGTTTACAGCAAAATGAAGACTTAAGGATTTATCCCAAGGCTGAATGAGAAAGTAAGATAATACAACAATCAAAGAATATTCAAGAATACAGAAGAGCAAAAAAAGGGCAAAAGATCTTAGGGACTTCTGCCTGCCAAAGAGATTACAGTTGACAGACCCCATTACTCTTGGTCGATATGTAATACCTTCCAGCAGTGAGATTTGCATGGAAGCTCTGTCTCATGGGAGTTTCCAACCAGCTTACATATAGCCTTCAAAGCACTTTTAGTCACATCTGTTTTCAAGAGCAACATCTCACAAAAATGTTTGTCTTATCTTGCTTTTGGAATCCTTCACCGACTCCTGCAAAGATGAGAGCACCCCAATTTTAAGCGCTATCTCTTGACGGTAATGCAAGCACTCCAAGTTTAAAGAGCATTAAAGAAGAGAAAGATCATGCCATCTGCACTGGTGTCCCATGCCAAGAACAAGACAATACAGAAAGTAACCTTTAGTGATTAAAAATAATGTGGGAAGTCAGAGCCCCCCAGAGAAGCAAATATTAAAAGGGCAGAAAAATATATTTTTCCTCAAAAGGATTTTTTAAAACCAGAAACCAACCCAGTCCCCAAATCTGTCTCTCTCCAACCAAATGCAGATATATAACTATCAGGAAAGCTGGAGTCAGAAGACAAAGACCTAAAATCTGCATATCCCATCTGAGATGGGACATAATAGGACTAACCCATTACCATCAAGTATACCAGAGAGTCACACCTAGACTCAGGTCAGAATACGTGACACAGGAAATAGCCTCAAAGTTCATGCCACAGGACAGGAAATTATTCCAAACAAAAGGCTAGAAAGGGTATAAAAACCTACTGTCCATGTGCTCAGGTCCTTTTTTCCTCTGGTCCCTCCTGCAAGAACCATCTTTCTGCCTCTTCAATAAACTGTAACCTCCTTCCCAAAGCAGTCGCCATGTTGCTTATTTATTCCTGGCTTGGATGAACCAGGATGAAGACTTTACTTCCAACAATAACTATTATGTATTATCTACAGGTAGTCCTTGAGTTACAACAGTTCATTTAGTGACCTTTCAAAGTTACAATGCCATTGATAAAAGTGATCATTTTTCACACTTGCAACTGTTGCAGCTTCTCTATGATAATGTGATCGAAATTCAGATGCTTGGCAATTGACTCATTTACGATGGTTGCAGTGTCCCGGGGTTATGTGACACTCCCCCCCCTGCATACAGTTGAAAGAGTGAAGGAAAAAGAAGCTAGTTTGGTGGAAATATATGTAAGTACCCTATTTTGGGTTTGGCAAGGAAAATATGGAGAAAAGAAAAAGATAAAGGAAGCATGGCTTGTATTATTAGGATGGGAGCCTCCTCCACCCAGTTGACAGAAAGATTACTCTTGAGCAAGAGAATAAAGCACGAGCCATTATGTGAAGGAATCCAGGACACTGATTTGCAGCTGAGCTGGTGTAGAGATTAAAAAGTCTCTCCAGTGATGTGATTGCATGTTGGACTGCGAACCTGGACAGCCAGGGAGAAACATGGAGAAGCATAAAGCAGATAGAAGATCTGACCCCGGAAGGCAGAAGCCAGCAGCCAGCTAGGTGAGACATTGGCAGAAACAAATTAGAGAGAGTACTGTATACAGTATTTGCAAAAAAGAAGGAATTGGTCTTAGGAAATGTCCTGCATCTCTAAGGAGATCATTAATAATTTAATCTTGCAAAAAATTACTATTGTTTCTGGTTGTACTGTTCATTTGTCTGTCTATATACTTCTTTTATGATATAAGCAAAGTTGAAAAAGATCCCAATTGAGAAACCTCTGGGGAAGTCAGCTGTCATACTCAGAATTGACTTCTTACTATCTTTCTTTTTGTTTAGAAGACAGATGTAGCTTTCATGCACACATTAAATAAGCCTGACAGCTGTTCCATTAGCAAATCATATTCACACCTTAGCTTTTCTCTTGCTCTCTTGCCTGGATCCTTACAATATAAGTCATATATTTATGACTTATTCATTGTGTTTCCTTGGCCATTCACATTTGTAACATTTCCATCCCATCTTTAAAACCTCATACCAATTTCTAAAATACTCCTTTAAATATTCACTCCTTTTAACTGAATCTCAAAAAGTTTCATTTCTTATTTTTTCATCCTGATCACTTGAATATTTAGCCCTTCCTAAACAATTTATATATACAGTATATATAAGAGACAGAAACAGGGAGAGAGGGATTGTTTTATTCACTATGTTCCAAGCAAATTTCATTTATTTTTAGGGAACAAAACTAATCTATATTTTCATATATTTTCCTAAGGTACTTTTTTAATCCTGCTATTATATTTCAATGAAATTTCTTTCATTTTTTTCTTGTTCTTCTACATCTGTTTTTACTCCAAGATTCATTCTTCATCTACTTGTTCAAAATTCAGGGTCAGTTCTTGCCCTAATGATTTCAATACTTTATTATAATCAATTGAATAATTCATTGAATTCATTCATCTTCCATGGGTCCATATGAATATGGATTTGAAATGTATTTGAAATGAACAGATATGTTTCTAAAAAAATAACCACTAATTACTAACCAGTTTGATGTTATAAGCTGTCCTTCTCTTGAGGAGAAGGCTGGCAAACAAATTTAATAAAATCAATCAATCAATCAATCAATCAATCAATCACTATTGTTACTCATTCCTTGATTTCTGCACAGACTACTCAATTTTCTTATACTTTGTTATGTGGTTCTCACCTATCCATTCATGTTACCTAACAGTATAGCTTTCTAACAATTGCATTCATTCAGGATGTTTGTTTTATTTATTAAATTTATTGCCACCCATCTTATATTGAAAGAACTCATTTGTATTGAAAAACATTGCACATTTTCCCTCAAAACACAACACGGGTTCTTCATTATCACCATCCACCATCCACCAGTTATTAATGTCTGATTTCATATGCTCTTACTACAAGCTAGGTAACACCAGTTCATAATTTATGACACACATTTTTGCCATTTCATTCATAATCTAAAAATCTTAATTTCCCTGCATGTATTCATCAAATCTGCTCAGCAAGATCTGATCATTCTTCTATTAACCTTCTTTCCCTTCCTTTTAATTTCAGAGATATGCACAATGCATTTATTTTTTTAATTCATGCATATTACCTTTTATTCCTCTTATATTCCTAAATTGCAATATTTTATATGTCATGGGTATCATCTGATTTGGGTTGAGACGTTTAAGAAGACATCAGACATGATATGAGGATGGTTGATATATTCAAAGAAAAAAATATTTCTCGCAAGTTTCAAACTAGTGACATCTTCCATGTCAAGCAAGTGTTATAACTGATACGTCACTGAGAAAGAACTATGGCGAAAGCTACAGTAGGTCTTCCTGAGAAAAAGGAGGAAAGTGAGTCAAGAAGGCATTTCTGCCTCTGTGCAATAACTAATCAAAGTGCAGGAGTTTGCTCAAAACAAAGCAAAGTGCAGCAAGCCAATGGACAGCAATGTTTGAGCCAGTTCAGTGGGTAAAACCTCCCTTTCAAATTTCAGGGAAAAAAATGTGAATGGTGGTCACATTCACAGTGGACTGAGAATATGTCATTGGATATTCCTACACTCCAGAAACTGCTAGTGGCCTGTGTTCATGACTGGACAATCTTTCACTGTGATGATTCTTTCCCTGCTTGCAATGAATGAGCTTTGCCAAAAGCTATCTTTAATTAGCAGAAAACTACTGGCACTGAACTCATTGCTGATCTCCCTCCTGTCTCTGCTATCCCTATTTCATCGCACTCAGCTCGCTTGCCTTCCAGGAAATGGATGACAAAGTCAAACTGAATGAGGGGGAAATGCTATTTTAACACTAGCACAGATAAGAATGTCTTATGGCTGCCTTCCTGGTGCACTGGGGATCTAATCATGGCGGGAAGAAGAAGTTGACAGGGCCTTTTACAAGGATGGACAAACCCATAGAAGATTCTTGAATACTAATATTTGAATGTAATTGAATTGGAGATAGATGTGAATCTTTCTAGTCAGAGAGAAAGTTATTCAGACCAGATTTCACACTGTCATTGCTTGCCACCCACCTCACAAAGGAACTTTGATCATGCTTTAGACTTCCAGCTGCTATAATAATACAAAGTGTCACAACGTTAGGAAGGGCTGCACAATGGAGTGTGCCCTGAGTTTCTCATCTGGCTGCTGGGCTTCAGGTTGATTTGGCTTCATCTTACCTTTGGGACTCATTGAAACAGCTTTCCACTTGATTATGGCTAAGTTCCATTTGTTTCTGAAAAATCAATGTGAAGGCTATTACTTTCCATTTCTCCACAGCACTTTCCTCTAAACATCATTAATGACTTGCCTAAGACGGCACTGCTTATGCAATTTAGAGAGGCCAGCAAAATAGACCTATTGCAGCTCCAGCCATAGCTGGCTGGAGTAAAGATTCAATGCACAACTATGATAAGGCACAAGCAGCAATATGTGATGGGGAGGGAGTTAATTGAGTTTGAACAGTGACAAAATAGATACTATGTTAACAGAGACGTTCAGTATGTGGAACCAGTTGTTCAATTCACTGCTAATTAAACCTTCCAAAGAAGCTCATCTAGTCAGAGTAAACTCACATAATAATCTGTGCACACTTTGGTATCATTTCCTATTCTTGGCATCTTTGGAAACGTGTATATATTTTAGGAACTAGGCACTGTCTGCTTCTCTATCTGGTCCTTATGGGTACAAAATGCCTGTCCTGAGAGATATTAAGAGACTGAGGTCCCAAATGCCTTGCCATAGTAATAGTAGGGTGATATGTATTTAGGTTGCTATAATTTAAAACTTACCAAAAGGACTATTACATGCCACTATTTGAGCTATAATGTTAAAAGAAAGAGAGCATGGATTAAGGGAAAGTTCTCAGAGATCCCCCTGAGATGTGTATGGCATTCATGTGTTAGGTAAGACTTGAAAACCTGGCTATTCTCTCAGGAGAAGAGTGAGGGAATCCCCTGATTGTGATGTTTCATGTTTTGATAGGTTGCCTGAACTGCCTTGTAACTATAATTATTTTTTCTTCCAGTGTAATTTCTTCTTCTTGTGTTGCTTTTTACTATTGTGAGCCAATATTAGCCCTTCAAAGTAGACCTGACAAGAAACACAACAAGGATTACTAGCTCCATTTTTATTGTAAGTTTATATTAACAAGATTTTGCAAGACTGAAAGTATTTCTCACCTCCTTTCCTTTCATTCTTTGGAAAACTAGTAGTGTCTCTTTTGAAGCATTTCCCACACCCTCCTTTCTTCTTTTGCACGCCAGCTGTCTAGCCTGCAGCTTTTCCTCCTGTCTCCCAAGGTCTTTCCCACATACTATTACAGATGCTCAGAATTGCTTAGAGTTAGGTGGCATTAAAATTAAATAAATAATTGGAGTTATGCATTTATAAATACATGCATTTATTTAGACTGATTGTAACTCAACAGAAGCTTTTTGTTTCTATTAGGATATCTATTTCTTCAGTACCGATAAATCCATTATGAGCAGGGTAGACCCAGTGGTGACTGAGACATTACTTTTTCTTACTGGCATCCATTCCCTCCCTTCCTTATAATAATTCTTGTCAGACATTTGATTTGGGGCAAATTTTGATGTTAAGCTGAGGACATTATGTGGAGTTCTATGTGATCTCTAACAGAAACTTTTCCCAGTCATAATATTTATACCTGCATACTTGATATTTTTATGCAAATTATGTATTTTATCACAAAGCAATCATCCATCCATATGAAGCTTAATAATAACTTCATGGTATCCTGGCTGCTGATAATGTTACAGATAAGTGCTTAATTAAAGATTAGGGAGGATGGCTAATAACAGTACAAAACCCAATTTAAATTTATAGTGGAAACTTAGTTTAGCGGCCCTTGATACAATGTAGTTTGAAGGCAACAGACCATATTTCTCCATAGATTTAGTTAATTTGAAGATATGACAAATTACATAGCATGTTTCATGGCATGATTTGCGTAGTTACCTCATGATGTGAATGATGCATGTATTATGTTATTTGTATAGTGACATCACATAAATGAGAAAATTCCCCATAACATTATATTTATCTAATGGACATTTAAGAATAATGGACATCACCTTCTTCAATTAGAGTGTTAATATGAGGCTTTATTGTATAATTTAGGTTGCTATAGTGCTGCATTCTCATTTTCTCTCTATAGACTCAGAGACACATCTTTAGCTGCTAGAAGTTGTGATGGAAGATATTTCTTTATCATCAGATTGAAAGTCTGTTTCCTTATGCAGCATACGCACCAATGCATACCTTATACCACATGAAAAAGGAATTAAAAAACCACATCTGAATTCCTCATTGGAATTTTGCTCTCATTGGAGAGTTGCTGAACAAATGGGGTTTAATTAACTGTAGCTAAGTATTCATCATGCCAAGATTGAGAAGAAGCAGATATTTCATGAATACAGAGGAAGTAAGATGTGAAAAGAAATGAATGGAAAGAAAACTAGGATATTAAAATGCTGCTTATATTTTGCCCAAGTAGGAGATGCTGCTTCTATTGCTGAGTCCAAAATTGCCATTTTGCACTCTATGTTTTTACAATTCATTACCTATATCCAATTTTTCATTAGAGGCTTTGAGGTTGAGTCTGTAAGCCTGAACTTGTTTTGATTCATTATTTTCCTTTTGTCTTTCCTTTTGTCTTTTCTTGAGGAATTTGACTGATTTCCAGGATGCTCAGGATATCATGGCTATTAAGTTATCTTCAAGGAGCCATGGGAATAATTAACATTGACTAACAAATTAAGAAAATAAAAAATAAATAAAAAATGCAAAAAAGAATGAAATAAGATATTGAACAAGTTCATCAGTGCCATCTTGTTTTTTTTTAATATGCAATTTTAATGAAAGGTTTTACATAAATAAAAAATAAACACTATATATATGGAAGAAATGGAAAAGAAAAAGTGCAAAAGGCAACACAGACAAGAAAAAAAGAACAAGAAAATAGAAGAACGTTAGAGAAGGAGAGATAATAGGCTTTTTTGCAGCAGCTATAAACAAGGTTATTATCCCTGCTCCCTCTAAAATTACATTATAAAGGTCCTTCCTGTCCCAAGGTACATATGATAGGCACTTTACTTTTTGCCATTGCCTCTTTCTCCCCTATGTGAAATATCTCAAGCATCTGAACATTTGATCATGCGCATATGAAGACAAATGTAATATATGATCCATCCAATCACTGGTATGGTTACATTGGTGGTGAAAAGTTATGTAAATCATTATTTGTTTCTCTTTAACTCCTGAGCACAATGGCTCAGAGGTTAAAGACACTGAGCTTGTCAGCTGGAGAGCTGACAGCATAGGTTCGAGACTAGTGTTCCATGTGACGGGGTGAGCTGCCTTTACTTACCCCAGTGCTGCCCACCTAGCAGTTCAAAAGCATGCAAATGTGAGTAGATTAATAGGTACTACTTTGGTGGGAAGGCAACGGTGTTCTGTGCACCTCTGACATATAGCTGGCCATATGACCATAGAAAATGTCTTCATACAACACTGGTTCCCTTGGCTAAGAAACAGGTGAGCACCATGCTGTACAGTCAGACTTGACTGGATAGGGGAAACCTTTACCTCTACCTTTTTCTCTAGACATGTGAAAACATTTAGGTATTTTATCACACTTATAGGCTCCCTCAGTTGTAATCACATCCTTCAGCAGCTTACAAAATATAATTCATAGGATTAGAACAATGCAGAAAAAAGAAGAAATAATAATGAACAATAAGATTATCAGACACCTACACTGTGGAAAACAAAACTCATGGTGAAACAATAGAATAGAATAGAATAGAATGGAATGGAATGGAATGGAATGGAATGGAATGGAATAGAATAGAATAGAATAGAATAGAATAGAATAGAATAGAATAGAAACCATATGTCAGGGAGCCTGACTGTATCCATCCTCCCAGCTAAAAGATCCTCAAGGCTTTCCCAAAGCACATGAGAGACAGAGCTGGATGGAAATGCTATACCAGAACAAAGGGTTCCAGGGAAGGGTATGGCAAATTGTGGCAAATTTTGGCTTCAAGGTCCTTGTTTAGTCATAACAACTTTGGGTGATCTCAAAAGAATAAGAAAGGTCTGTGCTTTTGGTATTTGAAGGAGAAACACCCAGAAGGGCTATAAATTAGACTAGGAAGTCAACATTCATACAATTATTTCTGCAATCTTGCCAAGAAAAGTATATGAATGTGTCTAGAAAATCACCCAGGGCTGTATGCAACTAAGTGGAGCCCATACAATGATATCTTGATATTCCAATCCCTGCCCCCCTCCCTAAAAATCTGACTCTATTAGAGCCCAGCCAAATTTCTCTAGATGTTGTAAAGTAAGATGCAATGAGAAATGTCCTGCAGTTTCTCCCCCCCCCTAATGATTGAACTAATGCTCTGAATATTAAGAAACACAGAACTGCTACATTTGAATGGGCAAAAACTAAACCCATTTCCAGAACAGGAACAGATGTCTAACATCTGAGTTTGTTCCCTGAGTACATGTAGACCAAATGCCATTTATGGTTGCCCAGTTATCTTGAAGATTGAACATCAAAGGATTATTGGAATTTTTTGCTGCAACTGAAAATGCAAGACTCACCAGACCCTACCAGATAAGAAATGGTAGTATTTATCCATGACAAAAAATAGGATTAAAGATATTTATTTATTTATTAAATTTATATGCCTCCCATCTTGCCTAAAGTTTACTCCAGGTGGATTACAACCAAGTAAAAGTAACAGAACAACACACTGGAATTTTGATGGTATGAATGAGGAAAATCAACTAATTCAGGATGAAGCAATATCTAGAAATGAGCATTTGAATTTACAATCAGAGACTGATTTTTTTCCTTTGAGCAAAAGTCTGACAATTATTAGAAAAATAAAAAGCATCATCCAAGTCAAATACAGTTAACAACCATGCTATACATTCAATTGTTTTGAAAATTTTATATGGGTCTAGATTGGATCATGGTTAACAAATGCTCTATTTTTTGCAGAATATGAAATAATTGAAATAATGTGAAAGAATTGAATGTATAGCAATCATTTATTAGAAGAGGCAAGAAATTATTGAAGGGGAGGTCGTTAGCTGCAAGGAAGAATCATGATGTTACTTTATGTACCTTGGCTCATAAGCTAAAGGAATTACAGGGCTTGATCAATGATAAGTTGCTTAAAAGGAAATGTGAGATGATGAAGAATTAACCCAGGATTTTGTAGAGAATAATTATAGTCTGGTCCTGTGGTCTCCATCTCCTTTCCCAAAAGCTGAATTTGGGACGATTGATGAGTCCTCGGGCATAGGCCGTCAGTAGTAATTTAGAGTGGTTGGCCATGCACAAGCAACTCTCATTGCTTCAGACAGCTTCATTACTTACTAGAGACCTTCTTCCATCAAATAAAAGATAAATGGGAAAATACAGGAGAGCCTATATGTTTGTAATATCATCCTCTGCTGTTGCCTGAGCTTATATATATTTTTTCAAAAATACCCCTTGCAATATAATTTGCATGCAAACTAATTAGAATTGATTATCTTGGGTTAACCAACCTGAATCTCATTCTCACATCTCATTTGCCAACAAATTCTAAAGGCTTAATCAAAGGTTCAAATGCCTTGAAAAATAACTGGGAAAATCAGGTACGGTAGAGTCATCTTAGCAAACTCTTAAGACAATTGTTAGTGCATATTCATATAACCCACAATGCCTTCAAAAACCAAGCAACTCAAATATAAAGGAAATGTGTTCTGTGTAAAAGTAACTTGACATAATAATAATAATAATAATAATAATAATAATAATAACAACAACAACAAATTTGGAAGGGACCTTGGAGGTCATCTAGTCCAACCCCCTGCTCAGGCAGGAAACCCTATACCATTTCAGACAAATGACTGCCCAGTCTCTTCTTAAAAACTTCCAATGTTGGAGCATTCACTGCTTCTGGAGGCAGGTTGTTCCACTGATTAATTCACTGCTTCTGGAGGCAGGTTGTTCTGTCAGGAAGTTTCTCCTTAGTTCTAGGTTGCTTCTCTCCTTAATTAGTTTCCATCCATTGCTTCTTGTCCTGCCTTCAGGTGCTTTGGAAAATAGCTTGACTCCCTCTTCTTTGTGGCAGCCCCTGAGCTATTGGAACACTGCTATCATGTACCCCCTCGTCCTTCTCTTCATTAAACTAGACATACCCACTTCCAGCAGCCATTCCTTACATGCTTTAGCCTCCAGGCTCCTAATCATCTTTGTTGCTCTTCTCTGTACTCTTTCTAGAGTCTCAACATCTTTTTTACATCGCCGTGACCAAAAGTGGATGCAGTATTCCAAGTGTGGCCTTACCAAGACATTGTAAAGTGGTATTAACCCTTCATGTGATCTTGATTCTATCCCTCTGTTAATGCAGCCTAGCACTGTGTTAGCCTTTTTGGCTGCTGCAGCACACTGCTGGCTCATATTTAAATGATTGTCCACTAGGACTCTGAGATCCCTCTCACAGTTACTACTATTGAGCAAGGTACTCCCTATACTATACCTGTACATTTGGTTTTTCTTGCCTAAATGTGGAACCTTGCTTTTTTCACCATTGCATTTCATTTTATTAGATAGCGCCCAGTGTTCAAGTCTGTCCACATCCTCCTGTATCTTAAGCCTGTCTTCTGGAGTGTTAGCTATTCCTGCCAGCTTGGTATCATCTGCAAATTTGATGAGTTCCCCATCTATCCCCTCGTCCAAGTCGTTGATGAAGATGTTGAAGAGCACTGGGCCCAGAACAGAGCCCTGGGGCATCCCACTACACACTTCCCTCCATGTAGATTTGGTTCCATTGAGGATCACATGCTGAATACGGCCGGTCAGCCAGCTGCGGATCCATCTGGTGGTGATGCCATCTAATCCACATTTTTCTATCTTACCAAGTAGTAGGTTGTGATCTACTTTATCAAATGCCTTACTAAGTCCAAGTAAATTATATCCGCAGCATTCCTCTGATCCACTAATTTTGTCACTTGGTCAAAGAATGCAATAAGATTTGTCCGGCATGATCTATTTTTGACAAACCCATGTTGGCTTTTAGTAATGACTTTGTTTGCCTCTAGGTGTTCGCTGATTTGTTGTTTGATTATATTTTCCAGAATCTTCCCAGGTATTGAGGTCAGGCTGATAGGTCTGTAATTTCCTGGGTCCATTTTTTTTCCTTTTTTGAAGATGGGAACTACATCAGCTCTTTTCCAGTCCTCTGGTAGTTCCCCTGTGCTCCAGGATATTTGAAAAATATAGTTCAGTGGTTCTGAGATCACATCTGCCAGTTCCTTGAGAACCTTGGGGTGTAATCCATCTGGTCCTGGTGATTGGAACTCATCTAGGCGAGTTCAAATTTTACACTGTTGAAAATTATACACATCCATATTCTTCTGTCAGTGCACTTTATAAACATATGCTGAGAATCAATATTAAATTTTCAGCAGAAACATGTAAAATAAAACCTTCTGTAATTGCAATATGGACAACTACATAGGATTAATCATATTTCTTATTGAGAGACAGACTTCTTTTGGGAGAAGTTTAGAAATGTTTGGGAAATTTTTTAGTCATCTAGAAAAAAACACCTCTTTGGACTTTGAGATATTTTTTTTTTAAATTGTGTTCAGCTATTTGAATGCAAAAAAAAAAAAAAAAAAGCAGGCATCTTCTCAGTAGCAAAATTCAATGGATCTATTTTTGCTCACCCAATTCTTATAGAAGAGAGATTATGCCCTAGAGGATATGAATACTTATTAATGAGATTTTGAATTGATGTGCCAAATATGAAACATGCTTCCTGTGGGAAACAAAATTGCTGGGGCAGCATTTGAGCAGAAGTTCTATTTGAAAGCTTAACCATTGTAGATTTCTTCTATGAGGCAATCAGCTTAAATTGAAGCTGTTTATATTTCACTTTATTATACAGTATTGACCTTCATAACTCATTTCGGGTACAGAAACAACATGGGCATTGTTAGAGAATTTTAATTTCTCTATTGGTGAAAAAATAAATCAGAAGATCTCACAGTTGACTGCATTTAGCTGATTCAAATACATTTCTTTATATTCATATCAAAATATTTACAATACCATACATTCTTCTTTACAGCAACATAGCTCAATGAAGACTTCTTACAGAGAGATACAGAGACAAACCTGAGACTGAGCTCCTAACTCAATACCCTTTTGCACAGACTCAGTAGCACTTTCTTCATATTGGCTGACTGAGTTACCACATGGCTCTTTCTGGTCATGAATATTCCAACACTTCTCCCTTCATGACAGGAAGAGACATCAGACCTATTGACTTAATATATTCTCCATAATGAATACCACCCAATGGTTTAGTCATCATGTCTGCCAAATTATCCTCAGAAGAACAATGATGTAAACTAATCAATTTTCCTTTTACAGCTTCCCTGACATTACAATACTTAATGTCTACATGTTTACTTCTGTTCTTCACCCTGTCACCAGTTGCCATTTTTATACAGGCAACATTGTCTTCAAATACCTTTACAGATTCTTTTACATTAATATTTAAATCTTGCAACAACTGTACATACCATATTACTTCAGAACACAATTCAGATAAAGCAATAAACTCTGCTTCCGCTGTTGAAATAGCAATAGTTGTTTGTTTTCTGGACTTCCATCCAATCAGAGTCCCTCCAAACAATATTATAATCCCAGAATTTGATTTCCTTGTGTTTATGTCATTTGCATAGTCACTATCGACATAACACTTTAATTTCAATTCCCCAGCAATCTGTATTTGAAGACCCAAATTTATGGTTCCCTTTAAATATCTGAGAACCCTTTTTTATATCCATCCAATGTAACTTTGTAGGTGTAGTAGTAAAACGACTCAAAATGCTTACTGTGCAAGCTATGTCTGGTCTGGACCACTGTGATAGATATAACAAACTCCCTATTGCTGAGTGATATATCTCTTGATCACCTTTGTCCTCTGCCAACGGCAGTGCTAATCTTATACTCTCACTTTTCACAGTTGGCGCAAATACTTAATCGTAGTGCACATTCTTTAATTGTGAAAAACGTTGTGCCACTAACCTGGCCTTATACTGTACATCATTATTTGGCAATACCTTTTTCTTATATACCCACTTACAACCCACAGCTTTGGTTCCCTATGACAAAGTCACTGATTTAAATACTTCATGGTCTCCCATGGATTTCATCTCTTTATCCATGGCCTCCTTCCATCTTTCTTGTTCAGCTTTTGGTAATGCCAACACCTCTTTATAACTTCTTGGCTCATACCACACATTGCAAACCTTTACCTTGCTGGCAGAATACCTGTCAGGCGGAATTCCTTTGTTACATCGCTCTGACCTACATGGTATTAACTGCTCCTGTGTCTCAAGTCTATCTGGCTTCATGTCTTGTTCAGCTGTTCCTCCCTGAACATTGACATCTTCAATAATCATTTTTCCATCATTAGATGAGTTATTGTCATTAAATAAATCACCGTCATTAAGTGAGACATACCCAGAATTTGCATTAATTCTGTCCCAATTTTGTTCTGCAAAATTAGCAGACCTTGTAATTACAATTCTTTTACTTCCATGGCTAAAGCGATATCCTTTTGACCCTGGCTCATAGCCCACAAACCTGAACATTCTTGCCTTTTGCTGTCCCTTTCTTCTGATTGCTTTTGGAATATGTACCCATGCAGTACTTCCAAAAATTCTCAAATGTGCCAGTGATGGCTTTCTCCCATATAGAATGGCATATGGAGTATTATTAATGGAGGAACTCCACAGCCTGTTAACTATATAATTGGCAGTCAATATGGCTTCTCCCCAATATGACCTGCTCATACCAGAATCCTCTAATAATGAATCTTTCATTGTTTGCAAAACACCATTCTTTCTTTCAGCTACACCGTTCTCTGCTGCTGTGTAAGCATTTGTATGTCTGTGTCTTATCCCCAACTGCCCCAACCATTGTTGGAACTTAGTTGACATAAATTCAGTACCTCTGTCAGTTTGCAACTGACACACTTGTTGTCTGTACCTTCTCTCTACAAAACTTACCCACTGTTTGAATTGTTGTAGCACTTTTGTCTTACCTCTAAGCAAGTAGCAAAATGAATACCTGCTATAATCATCAACAATTACCAGTGCATATTTTGCTCCTCCCAAACTGGCTTGCATAGGTCCCACCAGATCTGCATGGACCAGCTCTAGAGCTCTTTTTGTTTGTCTTGTGCTATATTTACTAACTGGGAATGCCTTTCACTTTGATGCTTTGCATACTGCACAGTCGAAATATGTTTTGCATCCCTTCAAATTTAGCCCTTCTGCAAACTCTTGCATTTGCTGCAAAACGTTAAAGCTTGCATGGCCAAGTCTTCTATGTAGAAGATGAACACATGAATCATGCTCTGCAACATTCTTAAATATATGGGAACATTGAACCTTTTGTCCCTGCAATACATATAGATTATCTTTCTTTATGCTTTCTGCACAAATATTCCCATTCCTTTTGATGAGACACTTCCCATTTACAAAAATGGTCTCAAAACCTTGTTTGTCTAAATTAGACACACTTAACAAATTATGTTCCATCTCAGGTACACAAAGCACATTTATTTATTTATTTATTTTATAAACTTTTTTACCGCCCCTCTCCCGTAGGACTCGGGGCAATTTACAGCCAAATTTAAAACGTAACAATACTAAATATTTAAAACAGAATTAAATAACCTAGGCTGTACTAAAAACCAAATTAAAATCCCATACTAAAACCCTAACTACTTAATTTAAATTGCCTAAAAACCTGAGGAGCTCTAGGCCAGGCCGACTTGATTGAAGAGATAAGTCTTCAATTCTCTTCTGAAGGTGCGGAGATCATGACATGTCCGGAGTTCCGAAGGGAGCTCGTTCCACATCATCGGTGCCCCCACAGAAAAGGCTCTCCCCCTGGATGCCACCAGCCGACATTGCTTAGCCGATGGCACCCTGAGGAGGCCCTCCCTGTGGGAGCGAACTGGTCGGTGGGAGGTATTTACTGGCAGTAGGTGGTCCTGTAAATAACTGGGTCCTATGCCATGGAGCGCTTTAAAGGTGGTGACCAACACCTTGAAGTGCACCCGGAAGACCACTGGCAACTAGTGCAGCTCGCGCAGGATGGGGGCCGTTCGTGCCCACCAGGGCGCCCCCACCACCACCCGCGCGGCTGCAATACGGCTGCGAAGGGGGCTATTGACCGGATTGCGCCTTTGCGACCTCTCCGTGGTGCTGGCCCCAGGAGGTCTCCTTGGTTTACTGAGGAGCTCAGGGGGATGAAGCGCCATAAGAGATGTCTAGAGAAGCGATGGAGACAAAGTAAGTCCGGATCTGACCGAACCAGATTGAGCTTATTTATTAAAGCCTATCTGAAGGCGATTAAGGCGGCAAGATCTTTGTATCTTTCTGCTTTGATCGCGTCTGCGGAATCTCGTCCGGCCGCCCTGTTTAGGGTGACCCGATCCCTCATTAACCCAAGGGGTCCGGGGCCTCCCTTGCAGGGTAGTGCCGAGGACTTTAATAACTGTTTCGCAGACAAAGTGGCTCAGATCCGGGCTGACCTAGACTCCAATTGTGTAGCAGAGTCGACTGATAATGATTCAGTTGAGGGGACAGGGGCATGTTCTTGTCTGGTCATCTGGGGAGAGTTTGAGGCTGTTACGCCTGAGGAAGTGGACAGGGCCATTGGATCTGTATGTTCTGCCACCTGTTTGTTGGACCCGTGTCCCTCCTGGCTGATTTCGGCCAGTAGGGTGGTGACACGTACCTGGATCCAGGAGATTGTCAACGCTTCTTTGAGGGAGGGGTCCTTTCCGGCTCCCTTAAAGGAGGCACTTGTGCGCCCCCTCCTCAAGAAGCCTTCCCTGGATCCAGAAATTTTGACCAACTATCGTCCGGTCTCCAACCTTCCCTTTGTGGGGAAGGTTGTTGAGAAGGTGGTGGCGCATCAGCTCCAGCGGTCTCTGGAGGAAGCCGATTATCTGGGACCTCTGCAGTTGGGGTTCAGGCCTGGCTACAGCACCGAAACTGCTTTGGTTGCTCTGATGGATGATCTCTGGCGAGCCCGGGATAGAGGCCAGTCCTCTGTCCTGGTGCTTCTTGACCTCTCAGCGGCATTTGATACGATTGACCACGGTATCCTTCTGTGCCGGCTGGAGGGATTGGGAGTGGGGGACACCGTATTGTGGTGGTTCTCCTCCTATCTCACTGGTCGGTCGCAGTCGGTGTTTGTGGGGGATTGAAGGTCCACCTCTAGGTTACTCCCATGTGGGGTGCCTCAGGGGTCGGTTCTCTCCCCCCTACTTTTTAATATTTACATGAAGCCACTGGGTGAGATCATCCACTGCCACGGAGTGAGATACCATCAGTACGCTGATGATACTCAGCTGTACATTTCCACTCCTGGCCATATCAGTGAAGCGGTTGAGGTGATGTGCCAGTGTCTGGAGGCTGTGAGGGTTTGGATGGGTGTTAACAGATTAAGGCTCAACCCCGATAAGACAGAGTGGCTGTGGGTGATGCCTCCCAAGGACACTTTTATCTGTCCTTCGATTACCCTGGGGGGTGAATCTATAAACCCCTCAGAGAAGGTTCACAACTTGGGAGTTCTCCTCGATCCACAGCTGACATTGGATCATCATTTGTCGGCAGTGGCGAGGGGGGCATTTGCCCAGGTTCGCCTGCTGCACCAGTTGCGTCCTTACTTGGATCGGGAGTCACTCCTCACAGTCACACATGCCCTTGTCACCTCGAGGATCGACTACTGCAACGCTCTCTACATGGGGCTACCCTTGAAGAGTGTTCAGAGACTACAATTAGTGCAAAATGCAGCTGCGCGAGCAGTTGTGGGTCTTCCTCGTTGTGCCCACATTTCATCAACTCTCCGCACGCTGCATTGGTTGCCTATTGGTCTCCGAGCCCAATTCAAGGTGTTGGTTATTACCTACAAAGCCCTTCATGGCTTGGGACCAGGATACTTACGGGACCGCCTTCTGCCACATACTTCTCTACGACCAGTGAGAGCGCACAGGGTCGGCCTCCTCCAGGTCCCGTCAACGAAACAATGTCATCTGGCGGGCCCTAGGGGGAGGGCTTTCTCTGTTGCGGCGCCCACCCTCTGGAACCAACTACCTCCTGAAGTCCGCGTTTCTCCGACACTCCTGGCCTTCCGAAAGAATTTAAAAACCTACCTCTGCCGGCAGGCCTGGGGATGATTGTTGATTGTGGTGTGATTGATGAGTATGTATGGGGTTTGTATTTTTAATGTTGTTCAGATTTATTGCAATTGTTTTTATATATATGTTGTGAGCCGCTCCGAGTCTTCAGAGAGGAGCGGCATACAAATCCGAATAAATAAATAAATAAATAAATAAATTCTGCGCCAGTTGGAGTCTCCGCGTGCACCTCAAGGGGAGCCCCATGTAGAGAGCATTGCAATAGTCCAGTCTGGAAGTGACGAAGGCATGAGTGACCGTGCGTAGCGCGTCCCGATCCAGGAAGGGACACAACTGGCGTACCAGACGAATCTGGTAAAACATCCTCCCGGCTATGGCTGTCAGATGGTCCTCAAGGGACAGCCGTGAATCTAGGAGGACTCCCAAGTTGTGAGCCCTTCCCATGGGGGCCACTGACTCGCCCCCAATAGACAGCGATGGAGTCAGCTGACTATACTGGGACGACGGTAACCACAGCCACTCGGTCTTGGATGGGTTGAGCTTGAGACCGTTCTTCCCCATCCAGATCCGCACTGCCTCCAGGCACTGGGTCAGTACGTCAAGAGCTTCATTTGGGTGGTTCGGGGTGGAAATGTACAGCTGAGTATCATCAGCGTACTGATGGAATTTCACCCCAAAACCTCAGATGATCTCACCCAGCTGCTTCACATAAATGTTGAACAACAAGGGCGAGAGGACCGACCCCTGAGGCACCCCACAGTCAAGGGGCCTCGGGGTCGACCTCTGACCCCCTGTCAACACAAACTGCATCCGGTCAGAGAGGAAGGAGGAGAACCACCGAAACACGGTGCCCCCTAGACCTAGCCCCTCCAACCAGCACAGCATAATACCATGGTCGATGGTATCAAAAGCCACTGAGAGGTCCAATAGCACCAGGACAGAGGAGCAGCCCCTGTCCTGGGCCCACCAGAGATCATCCACCAATGCGACCAAAGCTTTTTCCGTACTGTAGCCCGGCCTGAAGCCCGACTGGAGCAGATCCAGATAAGATGATTCCTCCAGGTGCTGAGAGAACTGTTGAGCAACCACACTCTCAACAACCTTTGCAACAAAGCGAAGGTTGGAGACAGGATGGTAGTTGGATAAAACAGCGGGGTCCAGGACGGGCTTCTTGAGGAGAGGTCGCACCACCGCCACTTTCAGGGTGGCGGGAAAGACACCCTCACTCAATGAAGCGTTGGTAATCGCCTGAAGCCAGCCTCGCGTCACCTCACTGGAGGCCAGTACCAACCAGGAGGGACACGGGTCCAATAAACATGTGGTTGCTCTAAGACCTCCCAGCAACCTGTCCAAGTCATCCGGTGTCACGAAGTCAAACTCAGCCCAAGTAACAGTCTCAAGCCTGGCCTCAGCCACTCCCGCTGGACCCCCTTCATCGAAGTTAAAGCCTTCCCAAATCTGAGCGATGTTGTCATACAGATATTGCACAAAATCCTCAGCTCTTCCCTCCAAGGGATCCCCCCTCACCTCCTGTTGAAGGAGGGAGCGGGTTACCCTAAACAGGGAGGCTGGGCGATTATCTAATGATGCAATAAGGGCAGTGACATAAGAACACTTCTCTGCCCTTACTGCCACTAGGTAAGTCCTAATATGGTCTCTTACCCATGTTCGGTCAGACTCAGAGCGGCTCCAACTGCTCTCTAGGCGTCTTTTCCGGCGCTTCATCTCCCTCAGCTCCCCGTTGAACCAGGGAGCCGATCGAGAACCATGCCAGCTCAAAGGCCGCAAAGGCACAACCCGATCCAAGGCACCAGCAGCCGCCCTATCCCAGGCTGCTACCAGCGCCCCGACCGAGTTGTGTGCTAGAGCCTCCGGTATTGGCCCAAGCTCCATCTGGTAAACTTTGGCCCAAGCTCCATCTGGTAAACTTTGATTCCAAATATGGAATTTTTACATCACCTCTTCTGATGACTTTTGTTTTCTGGCCATTTGCCAAAGCCACAGCTTCTTGTGCTACTGGAACAAACCTGCAAAATAATTCAGAGTCATTAACAATTGTTTGACTTGCCCCACTATCTATTAGCCACTTGTCTCTGTTGTTGCTATAGCAAACTTTTGCAACACCAAAATGTTCCTTTTGCAAATCAGTTTTTTTTGCTTGCACAAATGTCTTTCGCTGTAAATTGTTCCTCTGCAAACAGTTCCTTTTCAGATGTGTGTTTGCTCCACAAATATAGCAATTCTTTTCTTGCTGAGCCCTCTGCTTGCAAAATCTCTCTTTTGATGCAACTTGGTCCCATCTGCTCCTTGTTTCTTCTCTGGAGACTTGCAGTCTGGACCCCCTCCTCAGGAATTTCACCTACTCATGGCTGTTCTTAAAATGTTGCTTTTCTTCTTCATTAAGCAAACATGCTTTAAAGCCCCAAAATTTAAGTCTTGCTCTTCTTTACACTCAAATATCGCAGAAACTGTGTCCCAGATTTTATCTAAACTGTTCAACACCAATAAAACCTTCTGGGACTCAGGGAATTTAATCCCACATTGTTCTAAGTCCAAAAATAAACTTTTCATTTTATTTAAATGCTGTTCCACAGATTTGCCTGGTTGCAAACAGGCCCTATAAAGTTTTCTTGACAATTGCACTATGTTGCATGCAGAAACATTCATGTGCACAGCTCTCAACTTCAACCAAATCTCCTTTGCAGTCTTTACATTTGCAACATTTAGAAATTGTTCATCATCTAAATTCAAGATGAGATAAGCCATTGCTCGATCATGACTTTTCTGATCAGCAGCTGCAAACACTTGTGATAGATTTTCTACGATATTCCACAGCTCTTTAGCTTTCAGCAAACATTCCATTTTGCAGCCCACACAATGTAATTTTTCTGGCCCAAACGAGGCACAGAGCTTTCCTTAAATTCCATTGCAGCCATTCTGCTAATTCTGCCTTGTTCTTATACTTTCTAAACACAGGCAATTTCTTCCAGCTTTGAATTACAATGCAGTCCTTAGTAAGCTCTGGGCCCATAACCTGTTAGAGAATTTTAATTTCTCTGTTGGTGAAAAAATAAATCAGAAGATCTCACAGCTGACTGCATTTAGCTGATTCAAATAAATTTCTTTATGTTCATATCAAAATATTTACAATACCATACATTCTTCTTTACAGCAACATAGCTCAATGAAGACTTCTTACAGAGAGATACAGAGACAAACCTGAGACTGAAAATTCAGCTCCTAACTCAATACCCTTTTGCACAGACTCAGTAGCACTTTCTTCATATTGGCTGACTGAGTTACCACATGACTCTTCCTGCTCATGAATATTCCAACAGGCATTATACAAATGAGTTCCATTCAGGTTCAAAGTTATGAGAATTTGGTCAGATGCTACCAGTGCTAAAGCATAATTTCTCCAGGTCTAGTACAAAGGCTTCTCTGAAAAAATAATTATTCTTGTTTTACAGCATCTTCCATTTACTGATGTTTAAAATCCTTACTGTATGTGGCTGTTTGAGTTTTATTTACAGCTTGACATGGCTGTAAAGCCTCTGACATACAGGTGAGGAATGAGTCTTAGATCCCTGCAATTAACAGAGACAACAGCTTTCTAATTCCAATTGCTGGAGATCATGAGAGGAGGTGCTCCTGTATTAATGGACTAATGGGGCTTTTATGTGTGATTTGGCATGGCTCTTGTTATGTTATAATATTCTTCTTTGTAGGTTAACCAGTCAGTTCCCTTGGACTGGAAACATAGATTGAGTGTTCATTTATCTCAGTGAACCTGATAATTATGATACTGATTCCATTTTCTTCTTGACAATTATGTTTCCATGGCCTATTGGCCCCCTTCTTCTTATGCAAAAGACATGCCTCTAGGAATGAACAATCAAATTTGTCAAGTCCAATCACTGAGGTTCTCATTTTTCCAGCCCAAAGCTTGTTCCATTCTTCTTCCATAATCGTTTCATGTTTTTATTCTTTTGAAGAGTGTGCTTGGAAATCTGGAACCATTTTTATGTGCTTTCCTCCTAAATTAGCATTTTTGGCAACCAATTTCTTTATAATATGCTTTTGTATACTATGTTCACAAACAAGCAGATTTCTGAATGCATACATGCATACACATCACGCTGTTCACTTTCTGGTAAGAAATGCAATGCAAAAAAACAAAGGGAAATTAAGGGAGGGAAGTAAAGAAAATATTAAAAGCATGCGATAAGAAAAGGAAATGTAGCACATAATTTACATAAATTAAATTCACTATGAATTATTATACCTTTCTATCCATGCAAACCATCCTTTCATCCAGCATGTCTATACAATACATTTTATGTCACTTTTTGTTCTTTAAACATCTTATCTCTTCCTCTTGTTTTTCTCATCAAATACATATAACCACAACTTTCTCAAATCTATCTATCTAATAGTCATTTGTCAGTATATCTCTGAATAGGAGATAGAATATCTCCAGATATGCTAAGTCAGCATTCAAACGCAAACTTAAGTTTGGGGCTTGATCTGGCAGAAATATGCCCTGTCTTCTAATCAGCTTGATTAATTCATTTGCAATGATTGGCTGTGAAAGGATACTGCCACAGGTGCATCAGGATAGTTCCAGATACCCCAAGGTATAATGGGTTGACTTTGGTTGACTTTAGTAAGAGTCCTACTATGTCTAAACTAAACTGGCAGGAATAGCTAACACCCAGAAGACAAGCTCAGGATCCAAAAAGATCTTGACAAACTTGAACAATGGGTTTCAATATGGAGAAAAGCAAAGTTTTAAGTATAAATTAGGGGAGACCTGGATAGATAGATAGATAGATAGATAGATAGATAGATAGATAGATAGATAGATAGATAGGCAGATAGGCAGATAGGCAGATCCAGGAAGAAAAATATCTAATTATGAGCAGACAAGAACACTTTGCTTTCTTTAAACAGCAACTTTTAAACCAACTGCTTGCAAGTCCTGACTCAGAAATAGGCATCTCTCACATACAGAGATACACCAGCCACAAGGAGCTGTGCAGTTCAAAAGCATTGTACACAATCAAGTAGTTCAAAACCTCCCATAGCCAGCTTGAAAAATGCAGTCCAGCAGTTTCTTATTCTTCCCTTTCAAGCTCTACATTGGCTTATTTGCTTGTTTATTTGTATCCTGCCTTCATCACTTTTACAAATAAGGCAGCAAGTATATTCAACATACTTTCCTCGTCTTATTTTCCCACAACAACTCTATGAGGTGAATTGGGCTGAGAGAGAGTGACTGGCCAAGGTGGCTTTCCTGGACTAGAATTCATGATCTCCTGCTTTCTAGCCTGGTATCTTAACCACTAGAATAGATAGAAGAGAATATAGTTTAATAAAGAGAAGGATGAGGGGGGACATGATAGCAGTGTTCCAATATCTAAGGGGCTTCCACAAAGAAGAGGGAGTCAAACTATTTTCCAAAGCACCTGAAGGCAGGACAAGAAGCAACGGGTGGAAACTAACCAAAGAGAGAAGTAACCTAAAAGTAAGGAGAAACTTCCTGACAGTTAGAACAATTAACCAGTGGAACAACCTGCCTCCAGAAGCTGTGAATGCTCCAACACTGGAAGTTTTTAAGAAGAAACTGGACAGCCATTTTTTCCAAAATGGTATAGGGTTTCCTGCCTGAGCAGGGGGTTGGAGTAGATGATCTCCAAGGTCCCTTCCAACTTTATCATCATTATTATTAAAGTTGTCTAGAACTCACTAAAATTCCCCCATGAAAGTTCATTTGTTGAGCCATATTGGTCAAGAGAAACCCCAAAGGTGGCTCAGGAATAGATTTTTGAGATCAGTAATGATTAAGGATGTGAATCCATTCTACCCAGATATGTAAAACCTAAAGGGAACCAAGATAAGGCTTTTATGAAAAGAGTTTCTTTGGTTCATGTTCCATTTTCCAGAGAATAGAATAGAATAGAATAGAATAGAATAGAATAGAATAGAATAGAATAGAATAGAATAGAATAGAATAGAATAGAATAGAATAGAATAGAATAGAATACGACCTTGGAGGTCTTCTAGTTCAGCCCCCTACTCAAGCAGGAGAACTTATACCATCGCAGACAAGTGGCTGTCCAGTCTTTTCTTAAAAACCTCCAGTGATGGAGTGCCTACAATGTCTGAGGGCAAGCTGTTCCACTGGTTAATTGTTCTCACAGTTAGGAGGGTTCTTCTTAATTTTAGGTTGCTTCTCTCCTTGATTATTTTCCAACCATTGTTTCTTGTCTTGCCCTCTGGTGCTTTGGAGAATAAACCCCCTCTTCTTTATGGCAGCCCCTGAAATACTGGAACACTGCAATCATGTCTCCCCTATTTCTTCTTTTCTTTAGACTAGCCAAACCCAAGTCCTGCAGCCATTATTCATATGTTTTAGTCTCCAGGCCCCTGATCATCTTAGATGCTCTTCTTTGCACTTTTTCCAAAGTCTCAACATCTTTTTTGTAGTGAAGTCTTCCCAACTGTTGGAAGAAATTTCATAGAATTGGTGTCATATCAATTTCCTGTCTTCCCTGCTAATACAGCAGGTCTCTTTTTCTGCCAGAAAGTTGCTGTCTCTGTTTCCTCTCAGGTAAAAGTCTAAGTTATATTTCTACAAGCTCATGTGGCAGGATTGTAGAATTACTTATAGATGTAGATTATGTATGGATGATTAGAATGAAATATGATCATCCTTTATTGAAACTATTGCATAAAACTTTTTATAATGTATACATGTATGAAATGCCATTATATAATTTCCATTTCCTTCCCTTTCCTTCCTTTCCCTTCCCTTCGAAAAACAAAATTAAAGAAGAAAACATCTGAACTCCTTGTAGAAGCATCTGTGGTCAGGATTTTTTTCAATGATGACACCAATTCTATGAAATTTCTTCCAACAGTTGGGAAGACTTCACTTTTACTGGCTGATTTCAAGAGAAAACTCTACCATGCAAATTGTGATGTACTTTTAAGTCCATCACCCCATATAACGTGTAGCAAAGATGTCACAGCTTACATTTTATGGTTATAAAGCATATAAAGCACTTAATTTCCAATTTGCTGGCTTTTGAAGCTTGATTGGAAATGGAAATGAGTTATTATCTTAAAATGAAGGCCTTTTTTGAAAATGGAAATATATTGTTCCTGGCTCATGGTTTTTTTCCCCACTCTTTAATTTGTATAGTTTCTATTTTGGAGTTCTGCTTCTTCAATAATATTGGAAAAATATTAAAATTAAACAAATTGCATCAATATCCTTTGACCACAATACCTTTGAACCACAGATTAGATAGTATGTATTATATATACGTCTATAACTTCTTATATTGTTGCCATCTCATCAGTATCCTTATCCTTAACATAAAAGAGTCTAGGATGTCATCTATTCTCATATTATATTTGCTATGTTTGAGGGCCCTTCCAATCATCCTGCCCTGGCCTCATTGCCTTCACTTCTGACCTTCTTACAACCTTTTGTGTAATTAGGAAACTTGATTGAAAATGTTCTTTACCCCACAGTGAGTTCAGCTGCATTCATTTTCACTGCATTTTTACAAGCTACTAAAATGGGCTATAATCTCCAGAAAAATAGAATTATAATGTCATTTTAATAGAGTGAAAAATGTCAGAAGACTTCATAATATAGGAGTACATTGCAAACTTCAGTGAATTAAGTGTTTCACAGATTCAAAACAATAACCATGTGTCATTAAAAATTGCCATGAATATAGGGATCCAGCCCTGGGGTTATATGTTACCTTTTTACTCTACTGAAAAAGGTGATTTAAGCTGGCTGATCATGCAGACCAACCTTTTCCGACTTGAAATCTTTCAGAAATACTGTGACTACTTTTCTCAAATTGTCCTAATTCTGAGATTTGCAATTCCAGCACATCTGAAAGATGTTATCTTGGAATTGAGTGGACCATGCTTAATACGGTCGATTACTTCTTTATAATATATTCCTTCTTCCCTCTGTTATCAGTGATGCAGTGGCTCAACCGCTATCCTAATGGCCTTGGCCAGTTGGATACAAGACTAAAAATACTGATTTTGCATTCCTTAGAGATAGGACTGTTTGAATATCCATAGGAGCTGCTATTTATCATTATCCCTTGTTTACAAGCTTTCAGCCAATTCTTGATTCTTGCGATGGGGCTCCAATCCAAATCTATTTGCTCTAATTGTCCTAAGATTTTGCGAGGCACTGAATCAATAAAGTGTTTACTGCTTAACTTACTTATCTAATAATATTTTACATTTATATAGAGCCTTTCATCCTGAAAGATTTTGAACCACTTCACGAGCTATGCTAATTCAATTGCAGCACCGGCAGAACTGCAGAAGTAGCAGAACAAACAGTTTAATGTTGAGCAGAAATGTCCTGCACAAGGACGCTGGGCAAAGTGATGGTTTGGAAAACTTAAAAGGCCTTCCTCGGGTCTTGTTAT
The DNA here is from genome assembly GCA_034064705.1 of Bothrops alternatus. Classification (NCBI taxonomy): domain Eukaryota; kingdom Metazoa; phylum Chordata; class Lepidosauria; order Squamata; family Viperidae; genus Bothrops; species Bothrops alternatus. The sequence continues at coordinate 13,722,419 of JARGCV010000003.1, read as the reverse complement.
CATAGGCTGACTTCTATTGTTTTGAAGGAGCTTTGCTTCCTAAAGGAATTTCAAACTGAGATTGTATATATAGTCCCAGAGCATTTGCTGCCATGTATTTCACTTCTTCTGTGATTATTCTTTAGAAGAAGCAGCACCATTGCTGACCATCTAATTGCATCCACTGAATGACTGTTTCTAAAAATTAAAGGAGTTGTATAACAAAAGATGAAAGAGCTTCCCTTCACCAAAATATTTGCGCCGTTTAGAGAACAATGCAATATTCAATAGACAGCAACTTTTAGCATATTGTTTAAACAGATAACAAGGCTTGCTTCCCAAAAATATTGTGCTAATTTTCCATTTCTACATATGTCTGCAATGTCCTTCAGTTCCTCAGTTCTGAATATGCAATAGTTTTGGGGGAGCATTAAAGAGACAGTTCTACTTTGGCAACCATGCTGTATATCATCAAATGTCTCAGAATTAATTCACAGGATTCTCTCTCTGTCTCTCTGTCTCTCTGTCTCTCTGTCTCTCTGTCTCTCTGTCTCTCTGTCTCTCTCTCTCTCTGTCTCTCTGTCTCTCTCTCTCTCTCTCTCTCTCTCTCTCTCTCTCTCTCTCTCTCTCTCTCTCTCTCTCTCTCTCTCTCCCCTCTCCCTCTCCCTCTCCCTCTCCTCTCCCTCCCTCCCTCCCTCCCTCCTGACAAGTGCATAGCAACCAGTCAATACAGCCTGTATTATGTAGCATTGTTAAGAGAGTCCAGCTAGCCAATACAAAATGCCTAAAGCGGTCACCCGACCTGCAAAAAATGGCCTCCATGCACAACATAGAAGGGCTACAGTCATACAAAAATTGACTGTCATGATCATTGTGATTATATGCAGTGACCCTGAGATAAACCTTCAGTTCTTTTTTTTTTAAATAATTTTTTATTAAAGCAATCAACATCAAACATAAGATCATATTAAGAAGCAATCATCATAGAACATAAAGTACAACATTAAGTATTAGTCTTTGTAAACGTCTGATTTGGTAAACATTCCTCCCTCCTCATGTCAAGCCTCAACTATACGCCTGATATATTTTATTTGATTGGTGTTTCTCTTATATATAGTCTATCCCCTATTTCTAGTCTATCACCTATTGTTCACTCGAGCGATCCTTCAAGTATGCCAAAATTTTCGCTATTTCTGCCAAATGTATTACTTTCAGAGTCTAATCTTCAATAGGTGGTAATTTTGGCCTCTTCCAGTATTGTCCCACCAGCAGTCTAGCTGCTGTGCCCAAATTCAGAATTAAATTCGTCTCAGTAGTAGTGCAATCTTTTATGAACCCTAACAAAAGATCCTGAGGTAGAGATTCAATAACCTGAGGTAGAAGTTCAATATGCTTTTTCAATATTAAAGCTATCAACATTAAACATAAGATCATATTAAGAAGCAATCATCATGAAACATAAAAATACAACATTAGGTATTAGTCTTTGTAAACGTCTGATTTGGTAAACATTCTTCACTCCTCACGTCCAGTCTCAACTATACGCCAGATACATTTTATTTGATTGGTGTTTCTCTTGTATATAGTCTATCCATTGTTTACAGTCTATCATGTATTGTTCATTTGAGCGATCCTTCAAATATGCCAATATTTTCGCCATTTCCGCCAAATTTATTACTTTCAAAGTCCATTCTTCCATGGGTGGTATTTCTGGCTTCTTCCAGTATTGTCCCACCAACAGTCTAGCTGCTGTGATCAAATTCAGAAATAAGTTCGTCTCTGAGGTAGTGGAATCCTTTATGATCCCTAACAAAAAAACCTGAGGTAGAAATTCAATACACTTTTTGAAAATGGTTTGGAGTGTCCACCATATCTTCCTCCAGAAGGCTTTAATTTTTCTACATGTCCACCATACATGAAAATACGTAGCCTCCCCATTGCCACACCTCCAACATTTAGGTTGGGTGTCTGGATAGATATATGATAGCTTTTTCGGATCTAGATGCCACCTATAGAACATCTTGTAGAAGTTTTCCCTTAACTGTTGCACTTTCATAAATACTACATTTCTCACCCAGATTTCCTCCCACGTTTCCATCGTGATAGAATGCCCAAAATCTTGTTCCCACTTTACCATACAGTTCTTGACTAGCACAGTTTCAGAGTCCATTTCTATCAGAACTCCGTACACTCGTTTGATGTGCATGATCCCCTGCTCTCTAATCTGTTCAATTAAGTTCTCGTCTGTCAGGGATATGCCCTTCTTCTTGTCTTTTTGCCACCTAGAATGCAGTTGCAGATATGATAGCCAGGTACCTCCTATTCCTTCATCTGCTAGCGTTGTTGGTGGCTTTAAGGAGAACCCATTTTCTTCTTCCAATACAAGTTTACTGTAGGGCACCACTTCCTGCCTTTGAGATATGTTTACGTCCCCTATTGCGTGTCCGGGGATCGTCCAGATGGGGATCTTGTCATGTAGAAGGTACTTATATTTCCTCCAAACCCACAACAACGGGGTTCGTAGTGGGTTCTCCTTGAAGTTCTTGTCCGCCTTTTTGTCGTACACCAAGTATGCGTGCCAGCCGAATAGTAGACCATGCCCTTCCACATTCAGTATTCTTTTGTTCGTCATATTGATCCAGTCACTCAACGCCACCAATGTCGCTGCATAGTACCGGTAGTATAGCTTTAGATTGGGCATTTTTAGTCCCCCTCTCTTCCTCGTGTCTTGGATGATTTTTAGTTTTACCCTCGGTTTCTTGCCATCCCAAATAAATCTGTTGATGCCCTTCTGCCAGTTGTCCAAGTCCACATCCTTTTTGAGTATGGGTAGCATTTGAAAGAGAAATAGAAATTTTGGCAAGACGTTCATTTTTACTGCTGCTATCCTGCCCAGCAGGGACAGTCGTAGTGTTTTCCACCTTTCCAGATCTGCTTGTATCTTGTTCCACAGCACCTCGTAGTTATTCTTGTATAATTTCGCGTTCGTTGTTTCTATCTCCACTCCTAAGTATTTAACTTTCTTGACTGTTTCACAACCCATTATTCTTTCCAAGTCCTGTTTTGCTTTGTTGTCTAGATTTTTAACTAGCATCTTCATTTTTGATATATTTACTTTGAAGCTTGACACCCTACCATAGTCTTCCATTATCTCCATCAATCTCCTTGCTGACTGTACTGGTTGCGACACTGTCACCAGCAAGTCATCTGCAAAGGCACATAGTCTGTAGTCTTGTTGTCTAATCTGTATGCCCTTTATGTCCTCTGCCGCTCTTATCTTGTTCAGTAGAATCTCCAGCGTTAGGACAAATAGCAAGGGTGACAGCGGGCAGCCCTGTCTCGTGCCTCTTTCTATGTTGAATGAGTCCGTTAGGTCTCCATTAACAATGATCTGGCCTGTTTGTTTCTGGTAAATTGCCAGTACGGAATTGAGAAACTGTGCTCCCATTTTCATCTTCCGGACCAAGTTTGTCAGAAATGGCCAATTCAATCTGTCGAAGGCTTTTTCTGCATCCACAAACATAAGAGTGGCGGGTACCTGGTTGTGCCTTTCCAAGTACTCTATTATGTTCAACAGCTGTCTCACATTAGTTTTCATCTGGCGCCCTTGTATAAATCCCCTTTGGTCCGGGTGTATTATTTTTTGTAGTACAGTCATTAATCTATTGGCCAAAATTTTTGCGAAGATTTTGTAGTCTGTGTTTAGTAGTGAGATGGGTCTGGAGTTTGCAGGTTGTGCGTTATCTTTTCCCTCCTTGGGGATTAACGAAATGTAGGCTGTTTTCCAGGACGGTGGGACTTGGCCTCCTTCTTGTATGTTGACAAATAGCTTTCTGAGGGGTTCTAACATTTCCTCCTGGAGATGCTTGTAGTAGGTCGCTGTTATCCCATCCGTCCTGGGCGATTTTCCTTTTTTCAGTTGTTTGATCACTGAGTGTATTTCCTCCTTTGTAATTAAGGCATTCAGGGCATCTCTTTGTGCATCGGTGATTGCCCGTATCTTTTCGTTTTGTAGAAACTTATCTATCTCTTTGTCTTGTGTCTTCTCCTCGGCGTATAGCTTAGAGTAGAACTCGGTAAAGGCTTTCTTGATGGTTTCCTGTCGAAATTCTTCCTTGCCTTTGTACTCTATCTTTTCAATTATGCGGGATTTCTGTTTCTTTCTTATGATATAAGCCAGCCATCAACCCGGTTTGTTGGCATTGCAGAATGTCTTATGTTTTGCATATTGTATATTCCTTGCAACTTGGTCTGCCATCAACATGTCAAATTGCTTTCTTAGAATCTTGATTCCTTCTTTGGTGACTTTGTCCTCCGGTCTTTTTATTAATAGCCGCTCCTTCTTACTTATCTTGTCTTCTAACTCCTTTCTTTTTTGTTCTTGTTTGCGACGGTGCCTGTTATTCATGTCCATAAGAATCCCACGCATATACGCCTTGCTGGCGTCCCAAATCATTTCTATAGGTGTTCCATTGTTCATATTTATGTTGAAGAATTCCTTCATAGCATTTTTGCATTCAGCCACCTTTTCTTCGTGTCTAAACAGGTTTTCATTAATTCTCCAGGATCTCCTCTGTCTCAGACCATGTCTTAATTCCATCCTCACCGGGTTATGATCTGTTAGTACTTTGGGTAGGATTTTCACCGCGTTTAGGCAAACCAGCAAGTATAAACCTTCAGTTCTTAACGGTGACTGAAATGCATGACAAAAAGGGTACAGAGTAAGATAGCATTGTTTCCTTCTCTCATTCTGGAATTTCCTAGATAGAAAGCATTTAAGAAACATCATTGCAAACTGCAGTGAGGTGCTGTAAAAAATTGTCCCCATGATTATAAAGGGAGGTGGCAGAATAAAGATAATTGGAGTAGGAACGTAATATTTCATGACACCTTTTCTCCAAAGCCCTGGTCTTTAATGAACCTGCGATGACAGAAAGTCAAATTAAATATCAACATCAATAAACTATTTTGATGAAGTTTAACATTCATTATTTCTTTGTATGCACATCTAATTGCTGAACTGATAAAAATTAGCATTTGTTAAAAACATTATTTTGACAATGATGTAGATTGCAAAGAAATCTACTGCTGGGAAGGGGGAAGGAAAGAAAAAAAAAGAAGAGAACCTACCAGCAAGAGAAAGGATACGGTTATAGTGGTGACAGGTGCATCATTGAAAGACCTAAAAGACTAGGTTAGAAGCAGACTGATATGGAGACAATCTACCTACCTAGTTGTTAATGCTGACCATGGTTTGATGGCACATCATTAGCATTATACATGACTAAGTAGCAGTTGAATCGATGGAATGTATAAGGATGAATTAGTTATAGCTGTATAATAGAGCAGTGTGATGGCCTAGAGGTGGTGCTCTCACTTTACAATCAGGAGGCTGTTCAATCCTAAGTAGCAGCAGATATTTCTCTCTTTGGACGCAAAGACAAAATATTTGCTACAAGCTCTGCTTAGGCATCAGGAAGGGATCCAGCCAGTAAATGCTCAGCTCCATTTAGTCGCCCCAAATTCACCTTGATGCAAAGGATTACAGATTTGTTTAAAAAAAAAACAATTTACAGCTATATAGTAAGGCCAATTTAATTTGAAAATGGCAGAGGAAGCCCAGGGACTGGACAGAATTTATACCATTAAGTGGAGTGCTGGTAAATGCTTAACAACTGCAATATATTGAAGGCAGATTTATGCCAAAATAGAGTCAGATATTGAAATAATATTTTATGACCATGTCAGTTCTGAACTGACAAGTACTAATATTAGTTTAATAGGTTGGACTATAAAGAAGGGGGAAGTTAGTAATCAAATATCTATATTTTTCCTAGCAGTTCCTTTTTTTCTTTCCTTTTTCCTTTTTTAACATTTATAAATAAGAACACAATGGAAATTTTTAAAAAGCTCCAAGACCTTTGAGCTTTTTCATATTTTGAAATAAGCAAATTTTGCAACTTTTATTAATAGCGTATTTATCATTAATTGTATAATTCGAGCAATCTTATATGCACTAACATTAAAAAAATACATTTAACATCTATTTTCTTATTCTTAAAGTTTTAATTTATGTAAGTCATCATAAAGTTGGCAAGTTCTAATTTCTATTGTATAAATATCACTGAACTCAGCTACTGTTTGTATTCTATAATGTATTATTCCCATCTTACAATGCTATCAAACAATGAATTTTGAGAATGGGGAAGGAACAAAGAAGCATAGAATCAGTGGCTTTTTCTAAACAGGAATTTGGGGACAGCTGAAAAGGGGATAATTTTTCAAAGGATAAGTCAGAAAATATTTACCAGTATTTATTTACTGATTGCTTCCTGTTGATTACAGCTGGAAACTGACCAATGTTTTCAGTCAGGAATTGAAAAAAAGGTATTTGAAGAATGGAACTTATTCATAGTTAACATGATACTGCTGTGAAATAAAGCCAGTAAAGTTAATAAAGTACAGGTCACACAGTAGGCTTAATGTATCTGAGTGGCTTTTGTTAACAGTCACCTGTATTTTTGCAGCTCAAATACTGTAGCTCTATTGCACCCTTTATATATCCCTAACACAGCTAATTAAAAACACACAACATTTTGCTTTGACTTTGCTATAGAGTTGCAGTGTGGGAACTGTGACTGGATAATATTTGTGCTTAAATGTGTGAGTATCTAAATGTGTTCTGCTCATGCATATGTCTTACTATGTAGACTTATGCATAACATCATCTTAAATAAAATCTATGATATACAATATAAAAAAAATCCAGCCCTAGCAACAGTAGAATGCCATAGAGTGAAGTGTAGCATCAACAATTAAAACAATATGATTTTTCTCCACTACAGTTCTCTTTACATCAACTTAATTGAATAGAAATAGTTTTAGTTTTGAGGAAAAGCATTCTGAAACATTATATTTTAAGATAATTGGAAGTAAAAAGAAAAAAAGTTGCCCTTTTCAATTTTAGTGAGATTACTTACCAGAAAATTAAGCATATTTTCTCTTAAATATAGTAAGATATTCTCTTGTCTATCCTGCTCAGGCAGAAATACGTATAATTATTTTAACATAATTAAATATAGTCTCTATAATAAGTAACAATGCAACCTTTTGCCTATGTTGTGCAGGCAAGCCTACAATATAATTAAGGCAATGTATTTGGAAAAGGCCAACAGAGAGTGTTACATCCTCCTTCAGAACATTATACCCTAAGATTCTTATAATCACTTTTCTTTGCATTTTGATAATATTTGGGCAGTGAAACCAACAATCAATCAATCAATCAGAATAGCTGGAAGGGACCTTAGAGGTTTTCTAGTTCAACCCCATCCAAAAGACACATTTTTCCTATCATACTAGAAAATCCACATATAATAAGACTATGTATAAGCAATGGTACAGTTCACTCTAAATTTAACATGTTTAGGGGAAGCCTATCTGCAGTTGATATTACTAAGCATTGCTTTCTACAGTTGGAGTCCTTCTTGCTCACTTGGGTTCACAAATCTTGAACAAAAATGTAAGATGATGGTTGTGGCAGTGCAACCGAAGCTCCACTCTTTTCTACGTGTGTGCAAAGTCAATACATGTACAAAAGGGTGTGACATTGATCATGCAGTTGCCACTGCCACCTTGATTATTTTAAATCTTCTTAAAGATATTGTTGCTTCTGAATTTCCTCTAAATAGGAGTTTGGATGTATGCCTCCAAAGCCACTAATTTGGGATTTACCATAGCAGGACTGATCTTTTTCCTTTGTTGATGCTGTTTATTTTAACAAAAGTGGTAATTTGGGGGTGAGGGTGTCAACTATGCTAGATTCACCCTCTCTACATGTGGGATTATGTGTTGATAGGTGGATGAACTGCAGAAAGAGAGAAGCAAAATCCATGGACTAGAAATAATTATTTCCCATTATTCAGGATTAAGAATGCATAGTGCAATCCAAGGTTGGTACTATAAGGAATGATACTATTCTTCATTTGTATTTTAAGTGTTTCACAAAGATAATATTGTGATTCCTAGAAAGGGGATTAAAAAAGGTGAGTCACTTTGCCTGGTTCCTGATTCCTGGTTTCAGGGAAATTTGGACTTCAGATCAATAGTGAAATCTCTTAGCTAGGCATTCTAATTTTATCCAACATTTATGCATAAGGATTTAACATGGACATGTGAAGTATCTTCTACTTACATTATTATTCCATTGCTCTCTTTATGTAGAGATCATTGATCGGTTAATTTCTATTTTCTCCAGGAGGTATTGGCGACATATGTGAGGTCCTCACTTCATTTTCTCTCAAACCCTGTGTGATATTGGATTGAGAGATTGAGAGAGAACGACAGTCCAAGACACCTAGTGCATTTTCCATGCATTTTTTGTACAGTGATAACATGATGTCTGAGGTATTTACTTGCTTCCCCATGTAACCCACTAACAAAATTATCAGGACCTCCATACCAGCTCTTGGCAGGCAAGGAGAGGGAACAGAGAGTGTGTGTGTGCATTCCCATATGCCCCTACATAATTTTGTTCATAATATCGGAATTCTGCTTGAGAGAGTTGTGGATATGAGAGGAACAATAGCAGACGTGCTTAATATTTTAATAAACAGTGATGTGGAAATAGCAGCAGCAGCTTTTCAGTTATTTGTGAGAGCAACAGGAATCCCCTATAGACTATGAAGTAGGAAATCTTGTAAATATGAATTTGTCCAATATTTGTAACAATGTGTGATGGTTCACCTTCTGTTGTCTGCTTAATTTTAATAGCTTCCTGTTTGAAATAGCTTTAAAGAAGATCTAGAACTGGAAAAATAGAAAAGGAAATAAATATTTAAGACTAGACACTGGTTATAATTGGCTCAAGTACTCCAAGATGATAATTTCATATTTGTGGAAATGAAATTAAAAAAATCAATAAAATATTCAAAGCATTTTCCACTAGACCTTAAAGTGCCCTTTACTGCCTCATAAAAGAAGCATTATACTATCACTTAATACTCATGGGGAGAAAGAGACCAAACTGTGACTATTGTCTCTTTTTCCTGTTCATAATCCTTTTGTGATGGAGCTTCACAATGGAATATATATTTTCTCAAGTAGGTTTTCCTCTTTGATCTTGGAAGACATCATAAACTCTCCACAAACATGTGTAGCACTTGGCTTTAGGTGTCATCTTATAAATAAGATTTACCAATGGAAATTAATCTAACAATCTTTTCCACTTGTGACTGATTTTTCTTTTTTGAGTGACCTTGTAAGGTTGAAATAAACCCGAAATTGTGAAAAAGACAGTCATGAAAAGTTCAAAAGAGAAAATGTTCTTTACTTTTAGAAATATTTAGAGTGTAATACACACCGTTATCTAGGAGTAAGTTCTGCTGAATTTAAGAAATCTTAATTTTTAGTAGATGTACTATGGTGTACTTCTGCTCAGAATTCCTGCCAGCCACATGCATTCCATTAGCCCATTTTTCCTATTTTCCATTCTACTTCCAAGAGTTATAGTTTCATGGCCATTGAAAATACCCAGTCATTTCCATTTCATTGAAAGAAACATTCAGACAACCCAACAGAGGTATAAAAAGTGTACTTTAGAGCTATTCCCATGATGGTCTCTTGTAATTTAAAGTGAAAGCTACTTCTGTGGTTAGAAAATGCTAAATTTATCTTTATCAAATAGCTGGTGTAGTCTTATGGCAATCTAACACATTTACATAACCTTATGGACTTAGAACAATTCATAGTTGTGCCGTGGGCTTCACAGTTAAATATCTGACAATGCCAAGTGAAATAAACTGAGACCTGCTCTGTAGGGCCACAGATTCAGCATATGACCACAGGCATCTGAGGGATGGATGAGAGCAAATGACATGCACATCACAATGTTGTTGTACAAATAGTGTACCTGATGCATCATTTCCTAGACAGGATCATAATACATGTCATTTGACAATTGCACCATGATGCATTTGTTATTGGTTTGACATTATCAATACTTGCAACTGATTTCTGCATATAGGCTTCAATGTACAGGGATTAGTAGGCTATTCATAACCTTTTCCCTTTTTTAGGCTTCTTGCATTTGTCTCCAGAAATCAGAAATTGCAGTCAGCCTAAGGAATTCCTACTCAATGAGAGACTCTTTTCATTTATATATATTATCTATACTGAGACAATTTGAATGCTATTTAGTAGGCAGGCTATAAATATTTGTTCCTAAGTGTAAACTAATATCCCAGGATGGTCTATCATTTGATTGGGGCTGTCCCATATATTTCAAACATTTTTACAGTAACATTGTTACTGGATGATCAGAGAAAAATATTTGTGATTATGCTCCATGAAAATATCAACTCCATATACATGAAATGTTTTTTATCAAACATCCCATGTTAAGAATCATTAGGAAGTGGATTGAAAGTAAAACTATCAATCTGATAATTCAAGATGATAAGCTGCTTTTGCAATATACTGCGTACTGAATTCCATAAAGAATATAGATCTGGAAAATATGCAAAAAAGACTGCACAAATAATTAGGGGGCTAGAACTGCAGCACTCCACTAGGAAAGACTACAGTATTTGGAGCATTTTAGTTTAGAGGTAAGCTGTGTGAATGAAGTCCTGGTATATAAAGGACATATTATGTATTAGCTTGGGAATTATACTTTTTTTCTTCACGCATTCACAATATTACTCTAGTCAAACTAGAGTCTTGGATCAAACTAGAGTCTTGGACTTCAAGAGAGCTAATTTCAATAAACTTAGAGAGGGTTTGGGAAGGATTCCATGGATGAGAATCCTCAAGGGGAAAACAACTCAAGAAGCTTGGGAAATTTTGAAAAATGAGATAATAAAGGCCCAGTCTAGCACAATACCAACAAAAAGGAAAAATAACAGCTCTCAAAAGAAACCAGCATGGCTGCATAAAGAACTCTCTGACAAATTGAAAGATAAAAAGGACAAGTATAGAAGGTGGAAAGAGGGGCACATAACTAAGTCAGAATATCAGCAAATAGTCTGAGCCTGCAAGGATGAAGTGAGGAAAGACAAGGCTCAAAATGAACTAAGGCTTGCGACCAAAGTCAAAAATAACAAAAAAAGCTTCTTTCAACATGTAAAAAACAAGAAAAAAGTGAAGGAAATGAATGGTCCATTAGTGAGTGAAAGTGGCAAGAAGGTGACAAGCAACAGGGAGAAACCAGAACTATTTAACTCGTTTTTTTGCATCTGTCTTTACACAAAGGGAAAAAACAGACCAACCTATTAAAAATAGTGCCATAAAAAACAGAATAGAAACACAAGTTAAGATAGGCAAGAAAATGATAAGTGAGCACCTGTCCAGCCTAGATGAGTTCAAATTGCCAGGACCAGATGGATTACACCCCAAGGTTCTCAAGGAACTGGCAGATGTGATCTCAGAACCACTGAACTATATTTTTCAAAGATCCTGGAGCACAGGGGAACTACCAGAGGACTGGAAAAGAGCTGATGTAGTTCCCATCTTCAAAAAAGGAAAAAAAATGGACCCAGGAAATTACAGACCTATCAGCCTGACCTCAATACCTGGGAAGATCCTGGAAAAGATAATCAAACAATGAATCAGTGAACACCTAGAGGCAAACAAAGTCATTACTAAAAGCCAACATGGGTTTGATAAAAATAGATCACGCCAAACAAATCATATTGCATTCTTTGACCAAGTGACAAAATTAGTGGATCATAGGAATGCTGTGGACATAATTCACTTGGACTTAGTAAGGCATTTGATAAAGTAGATCACAGCCTACTACTTGACAAGATAGAAAAATGTGGGGTAGACAGCATCACCACCAGATGGATCCGTAGGTGGCTGAGCGACCATACTCAGCGAGTGGTCCTCAATGGAACCGCATCTACATGGAGGGAAGTGTGTAGTGGTATGTCCCAGGGCTCTGTTCTGGGCCCAGTGCTCTTTAACATCTTCATCAACGATTTGGATGAGGGGATAGATGGGGAACTCATCAAATTTGCAGATGACACCAAGCTGGCAGGAATAGCCAACACTCCAGAAGATAGGCTTAAGATACAGGAGGATCTGGACAGACTTGAACACTGGGTGCTATCTAACAAAATGAAATTCAATGGTGAAAAAAGTAAGGTTCTACATTTAGGCAAGAAAAACCAAATGCACAGGTATAGTATAGGGAGTACCTTGCTCACTAGTAGTAACCGTGAGAGGGACCTCGGAGTCTTAGTGAACAATCACCTAAATATGAGCCAGCAATGTGCTCATTGTGCAGCTGCCAAAAAGGCCAACACAGTGTTAGGCTGCATTAACAGAGGGATAGAATCAAGATCACGTGAAGTGTTAATACCACTTTACAATGTCTTGGTAAGGCCACACTTGGAATACTGCATCACTTTTGGTCATGGCGATGTAAAAAAGATGTTGAGACTCTAGAAAGAGTACAGAGAAGAGCTACAAAGATGATTAGGAAACTGGAGGTTAAAGCATATAAGGAACGGCTGCTGGAATTGGGTATGTCTAGTTTAATGAAGAGAAGGACGAGGGGGGACATGAGAGCAGTGTTCCAATATCTCAGGGGCTGCCACAAAGAAGAAGGAGTCAAGCTACTTTCCAAAGTGCCTAAAGCAGCGGTTCTCAACCTATGGGTCATGACCCCATTTGGAGCCGAACGATCGTTTTGCGGCGGTTGCCGGACACCGCGGTCTGCCATTTTTTTTGCCCATCGCGCGCGCGCCGTGCATGCGTGGTTCAGGCTGTCGCGCGCGTGCCATGCACGTGCGGTTCGGGCCGTCGCGCGCGTGCCGTGCATGCGCGGATTGACCTGTCGTGTGCGCATGCACGGTTTGGGCCATCGTGCGCGCGCCGTGTATGTGCAGATTGGGCCGTCACGCGCGCATGCGCGGATCGGCCCGTCGCGACGTGCATGCGTGCCACGGGTTGGGGTTGCGCCGCGCATGGGCGGCGCAAGTGGGGTCTCAACCTGAAAAAGGTTGAGAACCGCTGGCCTAAAGGCAGGACAAGAAGCAATGGGTGGAAACTAATCAAGGAGAGAAGCAACCTAGAACTAAGGAGAAACTTCCTGACAGTTAGAACAATTAACCAGTGGAACAACCTGCCTCCAGAAGCGGTGAATGCTCCAACACTGTAAGTTTTTAAGAAGAGACTGGACAGCCATTTGTCTGAAATGGTGTAGGGTTTCCTTCCTGAGCAGGGGGTTGGACTAGATGAGTTCCAAGGTCCCTTCCAACTGTACTTTACTATTACTACTACTACTACTACTACTACTACTATTATTATTATTATTATTACTTCAGATAGCTACTGAAGCTAAAAAATAGAAGATTCAGGACTGATGCAAGGAACAACAGTAAATTATCACTTCAGTGGACCGTTGAGAGGAGGACATGTAAGTTAAATATGAATATTAGTTAAATGGTTTCATTTACTATCCAGATTCAAATGTAGCATGCCCCAAATACCTGTTAATAGAGGGCAACAATGGAAGAGAGGGCCTTAGTTAGGTAGCTGCATCTAGTGAACTTTGGATAATTTGAAAAAGTTGTCTTTGGTCAGTGCTTATATGGGTAATTACTAGAAAATATTATGACTTTAGGCTGCATCAATGTTTCTCAAATTTGGCAACTTTAAGATGTGTGGACTCCCAGAATTCTCCACCCAGTCATCCAAAAGCAATGACAAAACACTTCCATATTGTTACAGTACAGTAACATAAATGTTCTACATGGACTTTAACTTTTCTCAAAGTAGACTGTAAGTTTTACTCCTTGATAATTTCCTGAATGGTTTTAATTTGCAAAAGAATAATGGAGTAAATATATCTTTGATATATAGCAGGTCATCTTTTAAATGTTATGTTTTGTGAGATGCTACAGTATGTGAAAATAATAAGTAAGTAAGTAAATAATTTTTTAACAAAGGAATCATATCTGAACCTTTAGTTACTACCCATTGGGTCTATTGGAGCAAAATATGTCACTCAAATCACCATTGCAGTATCTGTTTTCAGAGTTTAGATTTTATTATTGCTTAGTGATCTGAAGGGTACATAAGCTTAAAATTATTATCAGTCACTCTTTATTCATCTATGAAGGGAAATCTAAGTTTGGGAGGGGGGTATCAGGTTACCTGACAGCTTGGAGTTACGTGCCCTTCATTTATAAGTACCACTTTATTCTGAGGGGATACATGGAAGCAGAAGCTAGCATAAGTTTGCCAGATGTCTGGTGGTACCACAAGGGAAGCAATGATATTTGGCTAATGCATAACTGTGTTGTGCTTTAATTAAAGAGAGAGTCTATATTTACTTTTGCTACCTTTCCACCAAATGTGCAGCAGAACAGAATATGTTGTGCACTTCTAGAGAGAACAATACATGGGGGATTAACCTGAGAACAAATGGAGTGTTCAGTTTGAAAACTAAACATGGCTGATTCAAATAAGATTGTTAAGTTGCCACTAAACTTATTACAGTTCCTAACTATGAAATAAGCATAATTATTTCCATTCTATTTTTACCCTGTCCTCTTTTAACCTGTACATCTGGACTCCTACTTGCTAGAGCAAATGAACAAGGTAGGCATATAAAAGAGAAATGGACAAATTTAACTGCTTTGCTCTCATTGGTTATTTTAAACCTTGCAACTTTGAAGAATGTAACTCATAAATTATCATATTCCTTTGAAAAACTTTGATAGAGGCTTAATATATATACCAGTTCAGTAGGAGAATGTGTAACTATAACATTGACTTTGTGGTCTGTTTATCTCAACTAGGAAAACCTTAGACAATTTTAGAAAATCTTGCAATTTTGTTGTACAATGCAAAAATTGGAATTCCACTTTATGAAAATGCATAAGTTGGCATCTTGCTGTGTCTTAAGCCACTTTTAAGGTAAAGAAGGGAAATCAAATCCTACAACAATATTTGAATGAACTGGAAGTCAAAGGAAGAAATATAAAACTGGTTTCTTTGATCGAGGTTAAAATATGTGTTACTTCTGGCTACCCTTTTTGGGCTTTCTGCTGACATGAGGACTGAAAAGAGGGTTTTATGGATTTGTAAGGTGTGGGATATGGGATTCTACATGGAATGTTGAAAATGAGGATCCCATGAATGCAGCAGCAGCAGCTGGGCAGATGAAACAGTCACTACTTTCCCAAATTTCATTCCCTCGGGAGTCATGGATCCTGTATTTTGGATTCATTCTGTAAGTTAGCCCATTTGAGGTACTTTGGTTCAAAAATTGTTGACTTAGGATACATTGTTTCATCCAAATTAAAATTTATAGAAACGAGAGTTTCAGAGTATATGGATATTATTATTCTCTTTCTTCTCTTTTTCTTTTTCTGTGCACTTTTTACTCTTTTTCTCTATTCCCTTTTCTTTATTTAAGTTTAGTTTAAATTAGATTTTACATTTATAATCAAAATGCTTAATAAAAATATATGTGAATAGATGGAGTCTTTAATCATTGAGCTATTTGAGTTTTAAGAAAGTCACAAAATTTTCTTCCGCTGAAGTGTTGAATCTTATCATATCACATTCAACAGTTTCCTGAAAGAAAGATGCTTCAGGGCACTAATCTTTTTTCAATGCCTTGTTTGTGCTCCATGACTCCTCCCTACATATTCATGCACAGATAGACGTGCAAAAACATCTGTGCATACAAAGGCGTTTTTACTCTTTCTGGCTGACTAATATATTATCAAAAGTAATAGGAGTCAAATGAAGAAAACTAATCAAGTGAAACCCTGTAAATTGGTTCTTGCACTGCTGCCATCTCTCCTAATCCTTGGTGCTAAGGATTTTCATTCTTGTCTGGCTGAGGCTAAAAGGGGAAGGATTAGAAAATAAATAACTCCCACACCTGCATCAGTATCACTGACCCATTTCTTAAGCAGGATTGAAATGCAAATAATATTTCAGAATTACCCTGCTGATTGACCGCCCCCCCTTTTTTATAAGTGATAATTCTACGTTGAAGTGGAAAGAAAGGGAGAACAGATATGGCATTTGCCCTCTCTGTTTTTCTTGCATGAGTGAGTGTTAATTTTTGTTCATACTGATGGCTCAGAAATTATGTCTGTGTGCAAACTCTAGGCCATTTTTCATGTTTTGAAGAGAAGGTGGAACTCTGACTTGAGTGCACTGAAAAAAACTCAGTCTGCCAATGGAATGCTGTCAATAGTACAGTTAGAATGAACAACTGTGAAAATAGCCTTCATAGATATCACACAAAAAATGTACAGCATATGCAGTTATCAACATACTTTATTTTTTTAAAAAATAACTCTTTTGGAGAATGTGCAGGAAGCTTACCTGTTCCTGCAGAGCAGAATTACAATGTTATGCTCTGATGTTATTTAGCCTTTTCTTACATTTTTCCTTCTAGCTAATGATTAAATGGAAATTATTACTTCTACTGTTAATATTAATGCCAGTACTATTGTTAGTATTATTAACCCTTCCATGTTGCTCCATTCCAGTCAACTCTGAGTAGCTGCAGCGAAAGAAATATATAACTCCTCCCCACCCCTAAGTATTTTTATTTATTTTATTTATTAAAAGATTTATATACCTCTTTCCATTTTGTTTAAAATTACAGTGTGATTTAAAAGGAAATGAAATAATATGGGAAATAGTCTCTCTCTCTCTCTCTCTCTCTCTCTCTCTCTCTCTCTCTCTCTCTCTCTCTCTCTCTCTCTCTCTCTCTCTCTCTCTCTCTCTCTCTCTCTCTCTCTCTCTTTCTCTCTCTCTCTCTCTCACACACACACACAGTATGTATGTATGTATGTATGTATGTATGTATGTATGTATGTATGTATGTATGTATGTGTGTGTGTATGTATCCATTTTTGACTCCTGGTGACTATCCGGATTAGTTCCTGCAGGTTCCTTGGAAAATTTGTCGAAGTGGTTTGCATTACTTGTTTCCTAGGGCTGAGAGAGAGTGACTGGCCCAAGGCCACCGCATTAGTTTGTGCTTAAGGTGGGACTAGAACTCCCAGTCTCCAAGGTTCTAACCTAATGCCTTAAACTATAATGTCAAACTGGGTCTACACACAGTCCAATCATTTTTTAAAAAGCCACAGAATTAACTGTACTAAAGGTGATTGGTAATAAGATCATGGGAGAAATATACTAACAAATAAGCCTGTAATTGCTGGCAAAAACTCTTCAGACTGGAGCCTGCCTAATCTGGATTGAGAGATAATTATCCACTAGAGAACAGCCTCTTCCTCCGCCATCACATTACCACCAACTGAGCATCAGCACCAGGGAAACTTTCAGAGGGTACAGAGAAGAAATAGATCTCTGTGGTAAAATGTGGGTTCTCAGTTATTTTGTGCTGTTTAGTCCTAAATGTCATAAATGAGCAACATAAATTTAAATACAGCTCTATTTAATTGCCTGATTGATGAAGTTTGGGAACCTGTGTTAGAGGACAGTGGACATATTAGGAATTCTGAAACATGTGATATTATTGCAAAATAGTTTAGAATGGGGCCAGCCACAAAACATTTTTGTGGGACAAGGATAGAGAGGAGGACCCTTTTTACAATCTCTTGGACCCTGGGATAATTCTACTCCTCTGACTTCTTTTCATCTTTTTCCTTGGACAAAGTCAATTTTTCCTCAACCAACTCTAGGCTGAAGCCACCCACTATTTCTGGTTTTCTGAAAATTTCTAGTATACCTGACATGTACAGATATTTTTTATAAAAAAAGGTGAGGCTGTTCTTCTGCTGTGGAGCATTTCCATATATTGCAATATTTATTTTTTCATTTAAAAATCTTCAAATAATAAAACACATATGAGGTGAGAAATCCAGAAACTTTGTAGGTTCAAAAGAAGTTCAATGGGGCACATTTGTTGCCCATGGACAGTATTTTGGTCTGGATGTAGTCTAATAGGCAGGACTGTTGCCATAGAAAAAACGTCAATTTAGTTCTACATGTCAGGAACCAAGAACAAAATGTGGAGTAGTAAGTACTGTAAGTAGTTTCTTTATTGTTGCCTGTAGACAAACATCTTGTCAGATTAAAGTAAGGGAAGAGTTGACCTTTGCCGTCTTCCTGCATACCAAATATTCCAAGCTCCACTGTCTCTTTGTTCTCTCCTTAAAGCCCCTCCCTCCTGTGACTCTCGACTACATTCCACCACAACACCTCAGAAAAGTTGTCATGAACACAAGATTGTTTGGGACCTTTTTTTTTCCTGTTAAGAAAAAAGATTGGGGCCAAAGGATTAGGCATGTTAGTATACTGACCTTAGAAATTTCAGATCCAGGTTGCACTGAATGACCACTAGATGCAAGCAAAGAGACTGGGTAAGCATTCTCAATTTTGAAACTTTGTCAAATTTAGGTCTTGCAAAGAATAATTTTCAAAATGGGCTCCCGTTCCTTGACTTTTCTCCTCTTCCTTTAAACATAGTTATTTATGTGAAGCAGCTCATTGTATGACACAGTGTAGCTTTTACAACTTTGTTTATTGGATTCCAGAATGGATTGCTTGAAAGAATTCCGGTTAAAGAGAATGAGGAAAAACTGACACTTGTCAAATGCTAATCAAGAGATTAGTTTGACAAGACAACTTTTGATCCAATCATATACCTCTTCATTTTAGCTTTGAAAAAAGTAACTCAACATTAAGGAGTTCTTTGGAGAGGTGCCTACATTATTACAAATTAGGGCTGTGCAATGACCCAACTCAAAGGGAAGAAGGTGACTTGGAGCATGCATGGGTGCACACATCACACCTGTCAGCATCTCTTTAAATCAGACATTCCTGTTTCCTGGCATAAGGCCAGGAACAGACACAGCATTGTAAAAGAGCTGAACTCACCATCTACACCCACAAACTGTACACTTTCCATTCTGAATCACTTTTGTCCTTTCAGATCTAGAGAGTTGCACTTCTTGGTTTCAACTACAGAGCTCTTAGAGATTAAGCCTTGGAAGTGATTCATTGCTTGAGTGAAACAGTAATACTAATCTGTTTAATGAAATCAAGTAAATACTTAGTAAGTGGGCCATTATCCTGTAGAAACAATGGAAAATGTTATTAAAGCCAAATGTTTTTATTTAATTTCTTTTAGACACAGGCTTGCTCTGTGGGCCATGACACAAATGTCTCAGTCCAGATTTTCTTAAATTGTCCTAGAGTTAAGCTGGAATGCTTCCACGACAGGAGCACTTAAACATAAGTGTGGATGAGCCCATAGGAAGTTGATACTTTCCCTCTCACGCAGACACAAAGCAATCTTTTTAATATTGGACTTCTCTGTATTGCCCTAATAAGACATCTCTCATGATTAAAAACTGAATTTGCATGAAATCAATTTTATCTCACTGAAGCCTATTGCCTCCTTTCTTTACAAAAATATAAAATTAAACCATCTGAGACCACATTCTTACTGACTGAATGGCAGGAAGGAAACTTTATTGCAAGAGCCTCAAATGACTATAGAATATAGAGAAAATTGGAATTGCATTATAAACTCAAATGTTGAGTGGCAAATTTAAATCTAAGTAGGGAAAAAGTTCCACATAAATTTCTGTTTAAAAGACTTTTAGGGTGATTCAGTCTTTTTTTAAAAAAAGAAAATATATGCTTTCATAGGTTGGAAAGAAAAATGTTCGATATAATAATTTCCTCAGAGTTAAAGGAACAAAAAGAAAAGTGGATATAAATTTATCTAATTGATCTATATCTCCCTGACATACTTTGCAAGGATTAAAGCCAAATCATATTTTGACTAATATCTGAAAACAGTTTTCATGAGAAATGAAAATGTTACTGTAGCTATGTCTGCCAATGAGATATAATGATTTTCATGCCCAGCTTAAATAAATAAGTTGGCAATTTTTGATTATTTCTGTTTTAGTAGGTCTCAGGTAGACAGTCTAGTGAATCAGTTGGCATAAAAACAAAATATAAACACAAATGATGATACTATATGTCCAGTTCTGGTCACCCCCAAACAAAAAAGATGCTGAAACCCAAGAAAAAGTCCAGAGAAGAGCAACAAAGATACAAGGTATCTAGAGGCAAAACCATATGATGAACAGTTAAGGGAACTAGGTATGTCTAGCCTAATGAAGAGACAAATTACAGATACCTAATTTCTGGTATTTGAGAGGCTGACACAGGAAAGAGTGGGTTGACTTATTCTCCAAAGCAGTTGTGGGCAGGACAAGAAGCAATAGGTGGACGCTCTTGAAAGAGAGATGCAATCTGGATCTAAGGAGAAATTTCCTGACAGTGAAAACAATTGGAACAGCTTGCCTCTCAGAATGTTGAGTGTTCCATCTCTTTAAGAAAAGATTGGACAGCCATTTGTCTGGGATGCAGTAAGGTCTCTTGCCTTGGACAGGATAGTTGGGCAAGAAGAACTCCAAGGTTCCTTTCAGCTCTATGGTTCTATGAGTTTATATCAAATCAGGATCACTCTTTCATATTATGTATCTAACGGGTTAAAAATTATAAGATTATAATTATAATTATAATCTTCGTCAAATAAAAGTATTATTACAGACCTTGCTTCAGATCAAAACTGTAAATCTAACCTCATTGGATTTAGGAAGATGTAAGGTATTAGATTCACCCATTTATCAAAAGAAATAGAAATTGTACATTAAAGGTGCTTAACTTAACCCACATCATCTAACACAAGCAGTATATAGAAGCAGGACATTATTCTTTCTAAATGTAATTTTGCATTCATGCATCCACAGTGTTCTGTGGTTTGGCAAGTGAACAGTTCTGGAACCACAATTACATTAATTTAACTGTAAAACCATAGTTGCTATACATAATTGTCTTCAACCAATGTTAGAATATAATATTCTGGAACTGTCATCTGTGTGGCATGACTGTCTGTAAGTGCTAGTGTTACATGCAGCATAAGGCTGATCCTGAACTTAGACTAGAGGTAAAGTTAATTCCATATTTTAATTTGTTCCCATGAGATCTAACATCATACATATTGAAAATTAGTGTTTCATAGCATAAGTCAGGCATGTCAAACTGCCCACCTGTGGGCCGGATGCATCATGCCGAAATCGTGCCCACCCCATTGCCAGCAATGGGGAAAAAGTCCCGATACATCGCGCGACATCATGTGACGTTGCAAGTTTGACATGCCTGGCATAAGTAGTCATTCCTAACTGCAGTGATGTCAGAATAATGAAATTATGTGATGATGTCATGATGCAAGCTCTGTGTTTTCATACTTGCATTATGATATTGAATGCAGGTACATAAGGAACAGAAGCGTGAATTATGATGTCATAATGCAGGTTTCAACAACTGTCCCTCCTCACCATCACAGATACCTAAGTGCTTTAAAGATGAATACAGCCAAATCATCTCCCTGAGTCATTCTCTTTTTATGAATACAACAGCATTCATATTGTGCAAATTCCCACCTGCTGCTTAAAAGGATTCACATCATTCAAACTGTTGAAGTTATGATTCAGAATTTCCAGCCAACATTATTATTATTACTATTATTACTATTATTATTATTTATTTATTTATTTATTTATTTATTTATTTATTTATTTATTTATTTTCTATGCCGCCCTATTCTGGAGAACTCAGGGCGGCTCACAACATGATAGAAATCACAATAAAATACATAAATATAAATATATAAATATAAAACCCCCGAAGTTAAAAAAAGAAAAACCAATCATTCCACAAACATACACACAAACATACATTGGCTAGGGGCAAGGTGTTAGCTACCCCAGGCCTGCCGGCAAAGGTATGTTTTAAACAATTTACGAAAGGCGGAGAGGGTGGGGGCGACACGGATCTCCGGGGGAAGTTGGTTCCAGAGGGCCGGGGCCGCAACAGAGAAGGCTCTTCCCCTAGGCCCCGCCAGGCGACACTGTCTGGTTGACGGGACCTGGAGAAGGCCATACAAGGCCCAAAGTAAATGGACAGCATCAAACTGAGAACAGATTTAAGAAATATTTAAATTGTTCCTTAACTCTGGCTGGATTTACATAGCATAAAATGTTTTGGTAGAGCAGTTCCATATCTTGATAAAGACAACTCTCATTTTAGCATTTGCAGAGGTGAAAGAAAAGGGAAGCAGAAAGATTTGATTCCATTTCTATATTATTGCTGCATATTTGATCAAGTATGATTCTTATTTTGACTCTCACATTATGAAATGATTACTCTGGTGAATAATTCATTTTATGATTTTTATGTTCATAGCAAGATCTTCTAAAGTTCTGACAATGAAGAAACACCACATGCAAGCCTTGGTCATTCTTAAAGCAGAAGCTTGTGTGATCAGATTATCGATTCTAAAGCCTACATTATTTGCATTAAAAAATAAACTAAAGCCTCCATTTCCTTCTTAATTATCAGTTATCTTGTTTGGAAATACTGGAAAAAATCATACAGTTTGATTTTTAGAAAAGTGAAGAATATTTCAGATCAGTGAAACCACTATAGGAGGTAATTGTCCACATTTAAGTCAGCAGACATTGATGTCTGCAGCTATGTGCATGTCAAAAAAGTCAGGATGGTGATTAGAGCTATACTGTTGAGGGGCTATTGTTTTATATGTGTTGCATATGCTGCACATTAAAACACATTGGTTTTTCCATCACACAGTCATGATTTGTTGGATCTCACCCTACTCATTAATTCACTCACTCACTCACTCACTCACTCACTCACTCACTCACTCACTCACTCACTCACTCACTCATGCTATGGATACCCCTGTGAAATGCTGTGGAAGAGCACATCAGATTGAAAGAATAGAGAAGAAGGGAAAACAATATCATTTTCTGCTTTCATCATTTACTACCCTATGATTTCCCACAAGTAAAGCAAACAAGGATACTCAGAGCAGAAGGAAGCTTTGGATATAAGTTGGATATAAGTTAACTTTTTTTTAAGTTCCTCACATTGGATTGAGAAAGGTTTGATTTGCTTTTGAACATGGGGGAAAGAAACTAGGAAACTTCCAGGTCAATACAAATAGAAACAAATATCTGGGAAGAACCATCTTGGTAATATATCTACTTTTCAACACTTGATTCCAACAAACTTGATTCCAGTTATAAGACTCAAACTTTGTAGTGGGATAAGTCATAGTGCTTAAATATTATTAATTTACCCCATCAAAGGCTGCTTATTCTTTTCTACTTCTCCTGTCTTCTTCTATTCCTTTCTTTTGAGAATGTCAGTGAAAGATTATAGGATTTTTCCCACTGACTTTTCCCTTCTTCAGGTAGAAGAAATCTGAAATGTGCTGTCCCCAGTCTGCCCCTGTATTTCACCTGCCTGTATTACTTCTTTCCTCGTCCCTGCACCATCCTGGTTTCTCTTAAAAAACAATGAATAACTAAGTCTATTAGATTTCATGTTGTTTAAGAGTCAATATTATTTTAACATTGGTAATGCGTTAGACAAATGGACACCTTATTCATGGGTTGAAGTCAAAATGAACGCATGGCTGAAAAAGGAGGCTGCCACTTCCATTTAACCAGCTTATTGTGATTAAGAGCAAGTGGAGCAAGTGGCCCTAAGCAAAACAGTCTGGAAGAGTTTTAAAAATAATACAGAAATGCATAGACATATTCATGATGTATGAAGCTTGCTGAATAGAATGGAAATGCTGTCATAGATGTTGTCATTCTCATTGTCTGATCTGTAACTTAGATTCTTCAGAGTGTCTGTCCAGGAAGGTATAGAAATATATAATCAAAGAAAGTGCTACATTCTATGGTCAAACATCAAGGGATTGTGTTCTTGTGACTGATTTTCTCATTTTCATTTCATTGAGAACAACAATAGCAATATTCAACTTTAGTATTTATTTGACTTATTTAACAAGCACAAAGGGCTTCATCACTTCTTTGAAGAACTGAGAGGTAATTGACAAAGCACTGTTGGCACAATCAAGTTTGTTGACTGCCGAACAAAGTTAACCCCTGCCAGCAAAAAATACTGCATCAGTATGTTTCTATCATACTCTCTCTGTTGAAATTCTCAGGTCTGCTTAAAAGAAACCAAACTCACATATTTCTCAAGCATGGATATGATTAATCTTGAATTGGGCATGTAAAATATGATTTATGTTACTTTGTTACATTGGGAGGGACAGATATCAGAGTTCCCCTTCATACAATTTTCAAAACAAGCATCATTATGTTATATTAAAATATTAGTCTTGGGATGGTAAATTTATATGCAGAAATACATGACGATTCTCCTTTGTAGTCTGCTATATATTTATTGAGGGAGCATTCACATAGTAGATCATAGCTTGTATACTTGTATAATGCTTCATTTACGAGGAAGTGATCAGGACAGAATCCTATTCCTAATTCAGTCTATCATTGATAACGGATTCAGGATTGAGTCCAACTTTCATGTGTCTCATAGTGTGATGGACTGTGCATCTGCAGGAGCCTGTGGGCTAGTTTTCCAAAAGAGGATTAGATGAAGAAATTGCACAGTCCTAAGCTGGATGGAAGGGTGTGGGAGAGGTTCAGGGTAACCACACGCTAGAATCTTTCAGGATATATCTAGTAGGCAAGAAAGTTATTGTTTTAGTTTGGTAAAATTCTATCCATTAAGTGTAAGCTAATATAGGATTAAATTTGATTGGAACTCCCTATCTCATATCTGGGCTTGGTATCTTCACTGAAGAGCAAACATGGAGAGCAAATTGTGTCAAGTCTATGATGATGTCATCACATAATTCTGTAATTTACACATTTGTGCCAGATGTCATGATGCAATCATATGGTTTTTATATTAGGGTGATGTACCAGCCAGCTCCAAAAGCTCAGTATCAAGAGCCTATCATCACAGTAAAGGGACAAAAGGTGCAAGTAGTGGACCAATTTATGTATCTTGGTAGTACCCTCTCCCGTGCAGTGACAATTGACAACGAGGTCAACTGTAGAATTGCTAAGGCAAGTTCTGCATTTGGCGGATTGCAGACTAAAGTGTGGGACCGCCGTGGAATAAGCCTTGCTACTAAGCTTAAAGTTTACAAGGCAGTAGTGTTAACTACTCTGATGTATGCTAGTGAGACCTGGACAATGTACAAGAGGCACGTGAGGCAACTGAACTATTTCCACATGACTTGCCTTCATAGAATTCTGAGGATCCGGTGGCAGGATAAGATACCAGACATTGATGTCCTCTCCAGAGTAGGCCTATCATCAGTTTACACTCTGTTGATGAAAGCCCAGATGCGCTGGGCAGGCCATGTTGTAAGGATGCCAGATCATTGCATCCCTAAACAGCTCTTTTATGGTGAGCTGTCTCAAGGAAAACGATCACACGGGGGACAAAAGAAGCGATATAAAGACACGCTGAAAGCCTCTCTCAAGTCCCTGGATATTAACAACACCTCCTGGGAACCTCTGGCACATGATCGATCGACATGGCGTACTCTGGTGTACCAGGGTTGCCAGACATATGAACATAGAAGGACAATCTTGGCACAAGAGAAGCATGCACTCCGCAAAGCCAGAGCTGTAAATGCCGAAGTAACAGTGTCTACATTTCTTTGTTCAGTATGTGGCAGAACATTCCATGCTAACATTGGTCTTATCAGCCACCTACGGACACATCATTGATGGCCTATAATCCATAAGATGTCAAGATCCTCATCGAACTCAATGGACGAACAACATATTAGGGTATAATCACATGTATTGTCATTCTGATTACACGTAGTTTCAGTTACTCCTATCAACAGCTGTAGTATTTGTTTTTATTTTTACTTGTGAATTCTGCAAAAAAGAAAAAAAACTAATTGTGTCCATAGATCCTAGATAAACATGTGCAAACACATTTTTTTTTTAATTTATATATTTCAGAAGTCACTCTGAACAACATAAAAAAAATAAAGTATATTTAAAATGATGGTGAATCTGTTAAGGAGGTAGCAGCACCTAGGTAAATTTGTTTTTGGAATTTACCAGACCTGATTAGCACTTGGATAAATGACCACTAAAAATCTCAAGGGCTGTGGATTAAACTAGGAGCTTGAAAAACATCTTGGAAGGAAGTAATGGCAAAACAGTTCTGCACAGATTTGTCCATCTGGTCTACAGAAGTTAAGCTCAATTGTAGAAAAATTTAACTTCATATTGAATGTCTGTGGAGATTCTCAGTCACCCAGGTTGTCCCAAATATGTTTTTTTTTCCTTCCTCAAAAGGCAACTGGACATTCTTGTTTTTTTCCCCCTTTAAAAACATGTTGTTTCAAACCATTTTGAAAAAGCGTATTGAATTTCTACCTCAGTTGTTTTTGTTAGGGATCATAAAAGACTGTACCACTATAGAGATGAACTTAATTTTGAACTTGATCACAGCAGCGAGACTGTTGGTGGGACAATACTGGAAGAAACCAGAATTACCATCTATTGAAGAATGGACTTTGAAAGTCATAAATATGGCAGAAATGGCTAAAATATCTGCATATTTGAAGGATCATTCAAATGAAAAATATATGTTGGACTGGAAACAATGGATAGACTACATACAAGAGAAACATCAATCAAAGAAAATGTATCTTGCTTATAGTTAAATCTTGATATACTGAGTGAAGAATGTTTACAAGTTTAAAATGATTGTATTAAGTTGAATAGCATTCAACTTGAATCTTTTCTTTGTTTACATTTACAAATATATACTTAATAAAAAATTAAAAAAAAACACAAAAAACCACCATGTTGTTTCCTATCCAAGAAGCTTCTTCAGGAAAAAGAAAAAAAAAACCCAAGAAAATCTAGTTGCTTTTGAGAGAAAAGAGAACACCTCGACATTGAGTCTAACTATATCCTATTATTTTCCTTTCCTATCTTTATTTCTGAGCCACATAATCACCTCATCTGTTAGTAAGACCCTAGGACTTTTAGGACTGCATATGGCTCTTTTCTACTTTCCTATATCCCGCTGTCTGGTCTTTTGGGCGTAACTTAACATGAGATTTTCTTATACTCCAAGACAAAATAGCCAATGAGACAATGCCCAGAGACAGGAGGGGAGCAGACCAGTTTTCAGCATCCTAAAATGGCCAATAAAAGAATGGTAATTTGTAACATTTATAGGTGTACCCGAAGAAGAGTGCTGAGAGATGAATTCCATGAAACAAGGGTGGTAATTGGTTTTTTATGTGCATGAATATAAATGCTCTCTCTGTGTGGAGATTTTTGACCCTGAGAAAATGACCAAACTTGGTCTTAAGCCTGAACAAGTGAATTCGGAAGGACGTCCTATCGGTTCCAAAAGATCTCTGTGCAGAGTTAGGAGTGCAATCCTAGAACTGCCTCCACGTTTTAGCTTTGACTTTCAGTTAATAAACGCTTCCTGTCAGATTCTATATTTTATAAATTGAATTCATTCCACTGCCAGGTCTTTAATTTTCCATAAAATAATGATTTTCTTAGATTTATAACATTTGTAAGAAGAAATCTAATGATGACATATTGAACTACGCAATGATTGTCATTTACCACAATTAAGGGGAGCAGATGCCAAATAATGATTGATGAGATGGGACTAGGGATAGTTTCATCTTTTCAAGAACATTAGGTTGAGTAATTTTGAATGAAATGCATGGCCAAATTTCTTTCTCAGATGAGCTAAAGAATTCTGATTACAGGAATAATGTCTACTCATAATATGCAATGTTACCAGATTCCTTACAATATAAGTAGCTAATTGAACAGAACTGTTAGTTGCACATAATAAAAATATTTTGTTTATATCAACAGAGTGGTAGAACTTACTATCCTGACACGAGCGGGAGGGGAATAGAAGTAAGGGCATTCATAAATTTGAAGCCTGCATCAAAAAGGAAAAAAAGGCAAACAATCAGAAGCCAATTTTTAAAAATTTGCTTCATTTCACCTGAAAGCTGCAGTGCAGAAAAGCTCTAAAACTCATTAACTTCAGATTGAGAGTTTGGAGTTAAATATGTTTTAATCCTTTCTCTGGATTACAACAAAGGTGGTATTTCAAAAGCCATAAGCTTTGCTTTGATGCAACTATAACTTGAGAGATCAAGTTTGTATATGTTGACTTCAGATTTTTGCAGGTTACATGCAGATCACATGTACTTATACATTGTACCACTGTAGACTGTAAGATTTAAGGAGGTGGCTAAACTAATCTGTTAACCAAAATTAGGTGCAACATTTTTAGGAGAGAACAACTTACCAAGAAATCCCTATGGTGCACCTGGGGTAAGAATAGGCTACTTCAGTGGGGCACCATGTCTAGGCTGTCAAAATCCAAATAGCCAATAGATGGCAATCCAGCAAAGTGCCATTAAGGTGGCTTTCTCTTAATGCTTTGCTTTGTTCTATAGTAGCCAGTTAGAATTTTGAACTAGTAGCACTTATCTTTCAGGTTTGATTTTATTATGTTGTTGGACTGCAGTTCTCATAATTTTTCACTTTTGGCGCTGTTGATTAGGGCTTACTGGATATGCCATTTAACAAAGTTTGAAGGGTCACAGATCCTATTGTAAAAACCCAATAAAATGACTTAGCTATTGCTACAAGGTCAATAGTGATTCTCTCAGTTCTGGTGGAAATTGCAGAACGTTAATTTTTGAGCTAGAGGATTGTAAGAACCAGCCATTTCACTGGCTTTCAAAGGTCATCTCCATAACGCGTGTCTGCTTGGACTGTGACTTCATTTCCTTGAGACGCCACTCAGAAGTGTTATCTTCACAGGCAGAGTCACACAATCCGAGAAAGCCCCTGAAGCAGCTATGCTGGCATTCCAAAGGACAAAGCTGCTTTAGTGTTTTGCTATATGCGCCTTTGAATGTTTTATACAATATTAAATACCAATATTAAATATGACTTTCCTGTTCAAGATTCTTACTTGCAATAATGAAAAAGCTGAGGAACACAGAAGTAGGCTGCCATTAAAAATGTTCTCTTTTAACACTGAGCTCTTATTACATGCAACTTTTATTCATGAAAAACCTCCTAACAAAACAGGTTTTAACTAGAGGTCCAGAGACTAGTAGTGAAGGTGATCCATGGATTAAAAAAAAGAGATAATGTAGTTATACTATAATTCTGCATATCCGCTTAAGTTCCTGCATTGTTATTCACAATGCAAACATTCTTGTAAATGTAATATTCTCTGAGTTTAAAAAGTGCTGCAGCTATGTGACATGAATATAAATCAATCTCTCTGCCTACTTATCAGACCAACCTACAGTCCTCCAAACTTTCAATGGCAAGGAAGGTCTGTGTAAAGAAGTTGGGAAAGGGGAACCATTGATCTACTACCGTAGTAAGTGCTTTGTTATTACCAGAAATAAAGCCTATTAATTGCTACCAATATAATTGTGGTTGTGATGCTCTGAATAAAACTCCAAATTTGCTGGATTTGGGATGAAGTCCAATCTCCATAAAACAGCATAATTTTGGACTGCTCAGTTCAAAAAATTTTGAAAAGCACCAACTCTTTTTTGTCATTGTGGAATTATATTGTGTTGTAAATGGTGCTGTTGCAGTAGCTACTCCACAGGGAGAAATATACTTTGAAAGATTTGGCTGCTGCTTGTATAACATACTTTGATGAGAAGGACAGACAGGAAAAGGACAGAGAAGGACAGACAGGCATATAAGTCTGATAAATAAATAAATAAATAAAAGTATTGATTTCAATTACAATTTTTCCTAAATTCAGATTGTTCTGCATGATCATATCATCATTATTTATCCCAATCACAGTCCTTGGTCTCATTGGACTCTTAAGAACTAACTGAGCAAATAGAGAGTTGGCTAAACAATAAAGGCTGGGCAGGACGAGGACAGGTTTCACTCAACTTATCATTTCACAGGGTTTCTAGAAATAAGGTAAGACCTGTAGTCACCCTTTTGTCTTCTGAAAAGGCTTGAAGACCTTGCTCTGCAAACTGGCCTGGGGCCCAAATGGAGGAGTGTCATTGTTAAAAGTGGTTAATGGACTAAGATAGTGATGGCAAACCTATGGCATGTATGCCAGAGGCGGCACTCAGAGCCCTCTCTGTGGGCACACGCGCCGCTGCTGCCAGCAGCTTGCACAAATCCATTAGACCACTGCCACCGCCCAGAGTGGCAGCCCCACCCAGCACAAAGGAGGCAAAGTGGCCAGTTAGCAATCTTGAGTAGAGGTGGTAGATCACGCCCACACCCAGCAAGACAAAGGCCACCCCGAGCAGGGAAAGCCAGATCCCCATCAGTGCCATGGCCCCCCAGTCCCAGATAGGATTGCATGCCTTCCCCCATCTATGCTGGGCCTTCTGCCCACCACCGCACCAACCAGAGACCCCCCTGTATCTCCCCCAACTCTGTCCAGCCCCACAGGTATCCCCCCGTGAGCAACATCAAGGTGGCCATGCCCACCCAGTATGCTGTGACAACCACAGCCATGCCCAGCCAGTGGACCACACCCCATGCCCCCCCAGGGGCACCACAATGCTGATGCGGCCCTGGCACTTTGCAATAAATAAGTGGGTTTTGTGGTTTGGGCACTTCGTCTCTAAAAGGTTCGCCATCACTGGACTAAGATATAACCTCTCTGTGTGTGCATCTTGCTCCCTTTCTTCCCATCATGTCAATTTTAAACCAATTGTAGTTTTAATATGTATTGTTTTAAGGTTTTTATCTTGTTTTTATGATTGTAAACTGCCTATATTCACTTCTAAGTGAGGTGGGTAGCATGTAAGTTTAATAAATAAACAAGCAAATTTTGGGGAATCTGATGAAGACATTGGAACAAGTGTTTTACTACAGTCAAAATACCAAAATAAAAAACAGAGCACTGTTCATAATAAGCCTGGAGAAATTCAGATTAAAGGTTGGGTGCAGTTTAAGAAAAAAAAAAAGCATAGCTGTTCCTAAAGTGAGAATCTCAATGTTGACTTTCAGAAAGGAATCAGATTCCCTCCCTCTTTTTCCACCTCTTGCAAATACTCAACTAGTTTTACCTCTCCCTAAGGATCTGGAATAGGAGTTATACATTGAGGCTGAAATATGTGCATGTGTGATGGTGGGGGAAGAAAAGGGGAAGGGGCTTCTTTCATCTTGGACTTGAGTTTTTTTTGTACAGAGGATTACTTTACCAGGAGCAAGAGGAGCTTTCAGGCCTGCACTAGAATGATTACTTCCCAATTATTTTCTCAGCTTCGAAACAAAATAGCAATATGGCTGGATTTTTATGATATACAACATGATATATTTCTTGATTTTTCCCCCCCATTAATCATGTTTTAGACTGGGAAAGTCAGGACTAAGTCATCTAGATGGGAATGACAAGCTATTTTTAGCACCCAAATTATATCTAACCCATGTAGCATGTCAAGCAATCTCTGCAGAAGTCTAATTTTTTTCCTCCTATTTAGATACTTGGCAGGACTTTGATTCTGCTGCTTATGAAATATTGATCTGGACATTTCTGCTGTTTCTTGTCCTCTTGGATAATCCATGTCATTTGCTTCCACTCCTGCTGTCAGATTTAGAATTGAGATTTGGACTTTGTGGAGCCTTGCAGATGAATGAAACGACCAGAGATTTGGACTTTACTGACAGTTGATAAAGAAGAAATGAGTTATCCCCAGTTCCCTGTTCTTATCTTGTTTGGGGATCAGTTTTTAAGCACTCTTGCAGTATTATTATGTGTCAGGTTTAAAAAAAAGATGGCAGAATTGATGAGACAGTACACCATTGAGTTGACAAGATTCTTGCAAGTGATCATTCAGGTATCTTAAGGTAATCACTGGTGGTGGTATACCCAACTTTGGGAATTATTTTTCTTGCCTTCCAACTCTGTTATTCTGTTATTCTGCCTTACCTTTTAATTGTTCCCTTCCACTTTTATGTGATGGAATTTCCACTTGACACCCATACATTTACATTTTACTACAAGGAAATACCAAATTGATCTCATAATTCTTCTCCATATAATATAACATATTTCATTCTTTCTTCAAAAGGGAAGGGATGCTTGGTGCTCACTGAGCTTGATTGTCTTCTTGCAGATGTTTCACTACCCAAAGTAGAGAACATCATCAGAGCTAGCACTGATGATGCATTCTAGCACTCCAGCACTGATAATATTACCTAGTTTGGGTAATGAAATGTCTACAAGAAATCAATCAGTCTCAGAGAGCCCCAAGGGCCCTTCATTTCAATCCTGAGGTACAAATATTCTCTTTTATTCTTCAAAAGTATAACCATAAAAAGGCATGTAAATCTTACTGATATTCTCTTTTATTCTTCAAAAGTATAACCATAAAAAGGCATGTAAATCTTACTGATATTTTCAATAAGTCCTAGTTAGGTAGAAATGGATTTGCTTATCATTATTAAAACACACATTGTGAGCTGTGCTTTCAACTTTCCTTGGAATATGTTTATTATTATTATTATTATTTATTTGTGGATAAAAATCAGAAATTTTCTCTCTATTACTATTGAATAAACCTCCAATGGGTAACTAAATCCAAATAATGATTATTACTTTTTTTTTTGCAGAGATATATTAGCCACTGTTAGGATTGCAGACTATAAAAAAGTAAATTGGGACTCTGAGAACATGTTGCAAAAATAATTTACAGTTGTGCTCTTTGCTGGCATACTGTTAAATCACATCAAAAATTTTTCATTGCTTATGACATGTTCCACTTTTGTTAAGAATGAGTGGGTCCGTTGTTGTTTTTTCTTTTTTATTGTTTTAAATAATACGTTTTCTAGGGTTCTAATATACCACTAGGGAATTCTTCCTGGAATTCAATTAATTATCTGTACCATGATGCTAAATATTAAATACCAAGCAATGCATAAAGTAAAAGAATGACATAATATGGCATTTGTAAGGTGCACTTACAAATTACTATTGTTTCCCATTGCTACTTATGGTTGCAAAAGTTGGATCATGAAAAAACTAGATAGAAAAAAAAAATGGATACATTCAAATGGTGATGTTGGAGAAGGCTCCTATCAAGCGCCAGGAAAATCAGAAGATCCAGGCATTTCCAATGGGTATAAAGATTTATTGCAAGCTTAAGCTCTCTACAAGATTCTGAACTAATAATGACCAAAGCAAATTGGTAGTAGATAAAAGTTAAAAGAATTCAAGGTGGGCTGGATTTAGATCTCTTGTGGGGGCAAAGGGACTCATGACTGATGATGCCTTTGACTCCTCCCTCGGGCGCAGCCTAGTCATCTCCTACAGCTCCTGTGCATTCCTTGGTCAGCAAAGATGGCAAACAGACAAATACTGGAGTGTATAAAATCAGACATGCAGACTCAGGCCAAGTGGGCATGGAGGGGATCATCTAGTGGAGGGGGCCATGTGGGTCTCCTCTGTGTCCTTTCTGCTCTTTATCCCCGTTTCAGAGGCTTTGTCCTCTGACCCAGAGAGAAGGGGACATTCAAATGTAAGACTTAGTAGCTAAAAGAAATATCAATTTGCATCTTGATCAATTTGGAAATCCCTGCTTTATTCAGAACTCAGTTCAGAAATCTAAATCACCAGTTCATTATTGTTAAAAATCAACAAACTGACCTATGTTTTTGAATATAATTAGAATTGGTTCAGGAATTCCCCCTTTCCAAATTAGGCAATTAATACATTGAAGATATTAGTATAGCAATTTTCTTCTAGATGCTTTTAAAAATCTTTTTCCTTTTTGTTTTTAAAAAAGGGGGTTATTTTATTTCTTGATGGAATTGAATGAAATGACAGATTAATTCTGGATTAGATTTTGTAAAACAGCAAGCAGTATTTACATTTAGGAAGCAAGCAATCCAAATATAACAAAGGAAGCCAACAGGGCCTACAGTAGATAGTAGATAGTTCAATGAAGAGAATAATTGCAAAAAAGTCCAATACAATCTTTGTCTATTTTGTAATAATTTAGTGTTCAGATAGTCTGAGACAAACTAACAATATCTGTGTGCCTGAATAAGGCCAACAATAAGATCTGAGTCCAAATTCAAAAGGATTCAGAACTTCATGGTTTGTAGCTCAGATAAGTTCTGGGTATCCAATGGTAGGCCATGTGTTGTTGAAATACAATTCCTAGCATCTTTCACCGTTGATCGTGTTTCTCAGGGATTCTAAGAATTGCAGTAATCTGGAACAATGTTTCCCAACCTTTGCAACTTTAAGATGTAAGACCTAGACTTTCCCAGGTAGCATGCCAGCTGGAGAATTCTTGAAGTCCACACACGTTATAAACCGAAAAACACTGATTTTTTAAATGATAATACAAATAACAAAATTTACATCCAAAGCACTAAAAAGAAATATTAGGGAAGTCTTGACTGCTTGATTAGATTTAGATCTGTGTCCCAAAGTTATAAGTATATGCTAATTATAACTATTACTATTATTTGAGATGGTTTATTAAAATAATACAATAAAATAATGTTACCTTCCTCTAATTGCCTTGAACTATTAGCAGAGTGGTGGTGTTTACAGATAGATTTTTGTCCTCACTAGATTTTGGATTAGCCAAACTTTATGCGTTTACTTACAAGATCGATTGAGATATATCATTAATAAATATTGATCATTCTCTGTGAAATTCCCTTCAGTCTAATTAACCAAGGAAGAAAATACGTCTGATTCACCCATTCAGCATATGAACAGTAAGCACAATAATAACAAAATCTTAGTTATCTTTGTTGTTAATACATTCACTAGCCTTTCTTTATTTTAGTTGGCCATCTATTTTCTGGGAGAAAATGAAAGTATTGGTAATGTCTAAACAGAATAACATTTAAGAGAAACACAAGGCAATAAACAAAGAATAGCAGATCTGAGCTCCTTGGTTAGTATCAAATATTACGTTTTAGATTTTAGAATCTAAATTTAAAGTAGTCATTGCTATGGCAACATAAATGCTGATATTTACCAACATAAGAAAAGCTGGGTGAAAATAAAAGCCTTGATGGGCGATATCAAAATTCTGTTTAGTCCCATTATCTGTTTCTGTGCTAACTGGATGTGTACAAAGTCATGAGTATACTAGCACTCACTCTGTACACTAGCTTTAATATGGAAGCTATATTGCTTAGTTCCTATGGTTGATTGATTGATTATTGAATTTATTTGATCATTATCCTACCTTTATTACTCTATAAGTAATTCAAGGTGGCAAACATATCTAATACTCCTTCCTCCTCCTATTTTATCTACAACAATTTTCTGAGGTAAGTTACGCTAAGAGAGAATGGCTGGCCCAAAGTAACGTAATTGGCTTTCATGCCTAAGGTGGCTCTAGAACTGACAGTCTCCTGGTTTCTAGGCCACTACCTTCACCACTACACCAAACTGGTTCTCTATCCCTATTCTATGAACATTTGTCTAATTACCCTTTAAAGCTTTCTAGATCGACAGCCATCACTCTTGTAGAAGCAAACTCTTTAACTCAGCTGTTCACAGGGTGAAGAAGTTTTTGTTTTTGACAATTCTATGCTTGGCACTGTTGGCTTTCTGGTTCCCATTTCCAGCAAGCCAGGGAATTGCTTCATTATACGATTCAAAGGTCTGCTGACTGAGCACATGCAAAAGAACATATGGTAGCTTTTTGTAGTCAAAAATTAGGATTCAAATTAATTTGTATTGTTTTGAAATTTGAATTTGCTTTGGCTTAAATGTTTTGATTGCAATACACAAATGAGCTGAATATCAATTTCTACTATGATTGCCTTTCATTTATTTAGTGGCTTGGATGCTAAAGTTTTTTTAATATTCTATTTATATTTCAATAATAGATACCAAACAATCAATTTATAGTATATATGGTAAATGTCACTTATCTTGTGATGTGCCATTTGTATTGTGTTGTGTTGTATTGTATTGTAGATTAGATTAGATAATCTTTATTGTCATTTTTTTTACTGTGGGCACAACGGTACACATTAAAAATGAAACTTAGTTGTTTGTTCTCAAAGTGTACACATACATAACACACATTTAAACATACTATATACAACATATGTATAGACCTTCACCCAGTGGTGGGATTTAGCCAGTTCACACCACTTTGGCAGAACCGGTAGTTAATTTTTTGTTGTCCAGGCCCAGAATGGACTTCCAGAAGGGGCATCCAGACAGAGAACCGGTTGTTCACATATTTAAATCCCACCACTGCCTACACCCTTACATATAAGTAACATATAATATTAATCACTGTCCATCTTGACTACATAATGGAAAGAGGAAGTTTTAGAGTTCACAAGTTTAATACTGTATGGAACAAAACTGTGACTGAATTTGAATGTTTTGCTTCAGATACCATGGAGCCTCCTCCCAGAAGGTAACAAGGAAAACAGGTCGTGAAGAGGATGTATAGTGTCCCAGACAATCTTACAGACCCTGCTCAAGCAACGTTTATGTGCTATATCCTGGATGGAAGGGAGGGAACTGCCAATGATCTTTTCAGCCATCCTCACTATTCTCTGCGCTGCCTTCCTGTTTGAAGCAGAGATGCTTCTAAACCAGACTGTGATGCTGTATGACAGGATGCTCTCAATCGTCCCTCTGTAGAAAGTAATAAGGATAGGGGAAGGAAGATGTGCTTTTCTTATGTGACACAGAAAGTAGGTTGTGATCTACTTTGTTAAATGCCTTACTGAAATCCAAGTATACTATGTCCACAGCATTTCACTGGTCCACTAATTTAATCACTTTGTCAAAGAATGAGATAAGATTTGTTTGGCATGATCTATTTTTGACAAACCCATGTTCATGTTGGCTTCTGGTTATAACCTTGCTTATCTCTATGTTTTCACAGATTGGTTGCTTATCTTTTCTAGGATCTTCCCAGATATTGATGTCAGGCTGATTGGTCTGTAGTTTCCAGGATCTGTTTGTTTTCCCCTTTTTTAAAAAATGAACCACATCAGCTTTTTTCCCAGTTCCCTGGTGCTCCAGGATCTTTGGAAGAGATGGTTCAGTGGTTCTGAGATCATATCTGTCAGCTCCTTCAGAATTCTGAGATGTGATCCATCAGGACCTGGTGATTTGAACTCATCTCAAGAGAACAGTTGTTATTTTGCCATTTTCTTGCCTATTTTAATTTGTATTCCTAGTCTGTCTTTTATGGTTCTGTTTTTGATACGGTTATAGTTATTATTGGTTTATAGTTGTTTTGTTCTTCATTGGAGTGAGTTGTGAAATATATTGATGATGGAATATGATCAAATGAGGTTTTTGGCATTTCAAACTTCAGCAGGCAACTTGGCAGAATGTAGTTTAAATAACTTTAAATGAAAATAATTTCCTGACCATAATAACACCTTTACCAAACACTTTTTATTTGCTTTAAGCAGATTGGCCTTAAAATCCCCTGAACCACATGCACTTTAACTTCAATTTTTTACTAATCTATAATAGCAGCATGCTTAACTTTTTCAGTGTATACAACACTAAAAATGAAACTTGTTGACTTATTCTTCATCATCTTACAATTTAGAAATCTCAAGAGGTGGTAGGATCCCTCTGCATACTGTCTATCTTATACCTTGCCTGCTTTTGAGCAGTTAATCTCTGGATGTTTCCTTCCTGCTTTTGCCTTCCCAAACATGGTCTCTGACATTTTGCTAGGATATAGGAGTGAGGATTTCCTTAGAATTTCCCTAGCTGTTAGAATTTTACTATGCCCATCTATTTGGATTATTTTTATTAAAGTTATAAAGGCTAGTTCACAGATCCTTGCTCAGATTAGATTCCTGCTTTTCAGGAGCACCAAAATTGTTCCCTCTGACAAGGGCACTCAAAAGTAAACTGATTTATGTTTTATTCTTCCTTTATGATCTCCACTATTGGATATGTATTCTATGGAAAGATCAATGAGCAATGTAATAAATATTTGTATATAGATTCAGATGTTCAGCCTTACCTTTACCGTGATTTCTGCAAGACTATCTCTGCATTTTGAGTCAGCCCTCACTAGTTTCTTTTTTTAAAAAAAAAATCCATAAGTTAAGTTTATGGCTGTGGGCTGCTCACATATTTGTTTTGATAAGTTAAGTTGTTGATGAAAAATCTCTTCTTCATCATTATTTCTCACTTATAAAAAAAATCATTGGACTATGTTCAGGGTAGAACTGAAAGTCATTAGCCATGTTTTCTTTCTGCATTTTCTATTATGTTATTCTGGGAGGCCTGCTATAAAGTTACTTAAATATATTTTCTTTGGGAAGACAGCTGTTAATGAGAGAAAAAATATCCTGATAATTAGGTCAAGCTTAGGAGGAGAATTTAAAAGATCTGCTAGAAATGACATTTTCGTTTGAAGTGGGTTTTTTTTTGTAAAGCACTTAATTTCAGCATTTAGTTATTAGGTTTTATTACTGGGAATAAACTAGGACTATAGATTCTTGACAAAACAAGCTATATTTCTGCATTTATATCAAATTTAGCAGTCATTGCAATGCTGAATAGCATTCAATGCTTACATCAGTTAGTTTAAATAGAATGTAATGATAATAATCTTTTAATAGACAGATTGCAGCCATTACTGTACTTGTGATAATAATGATCAATTGAGTAAGTACTTAAAGCAAACACATGTTAGAAATGTATCCTGTGATATTACAACACATTTTTATTTTTAGTAACAAAAAGAAAGGTTTTAGTCAAGCTGCAATCCACTGTGATTTGTTCTCATTAAAAACATTTATTTAATTTGCTTAAATGCTGCTTTCCATGCTAAAGAACCTTGAAATAGCTTATAATAAAACACTAATAATATACATAGTACAACAACACTTTAAAACATACTTGAGTAAAGCAAATGGGAAGAAAGAAATTAAAACTTCACATCTCCTGGTAAGCCTATTAGAAGGTGTGGCTGAAGAGTTGCCTAAAATATTGTAGATTATAGTAGATACTGGAACCCGCATCTACCGCAAACCCACTCACATGGACTAGAACTTCAACTTTGCAAGCAACCACAACACCCCACAAAAAGAAGCTATGTTAAGACCTTCTTCAGAAGAGCCGAGACATGGTGTAGCACCACAACACTAAGAAAAGTGGAAGAGAAATGGTTGCTTGACAGCTTTCTCCACAATGGCTATCTGAAAAACTTTGTATTCCAACACACAGTACCCAAGCTACAATGCACCACACAGCCAATCACCATGCAAAAGCTAACTCTATCATACACAAAAGGGGTGAATTCTCCAACCTCTAAGAATAGCAATAGCCCACAAACCCACAGCCACACTCTGCCCAGATTAACCAGAACCAAAGACAAAATATAGAAGGCTGAAAGAAACAATGTAATTTACAAAACAATTGTAACCATTTCTACATGGGACAAACATCACATCAGTTGAAAACCAGGATCCAGGAACACTAGCTGGCAGTCAAATACCACAATCTCAAATTCTTGTTCTCTACCCATGCTACCACCCACCAAATTCATGAATTTATCAAAGATTGGCACTCCATAAGCA
This sequence comes from Bothrops alternatus, assembly GCA_034064705.1. NCBI lineage: Eukaryota > Metazoa > Chordata > Lepidosauria > Squamata > Viperidae > Bothrops > Bothrops alternatus. The sequence goes on along the minus strand of JARGCV010000003.1, from coordinate 13,682,925 downwards.
ATTCCATCAATGGACACATCAACATGCAATCAGCCTATGAACCCCTCAGAGTCCAAATCAACCACACAGCCAATCAGAGATAGCACTGACCCTCAACCAACACCCCCAACCAACACTTCACGTCCCAACAACTATCACCTGATGTGACCTACCTATCACAAGACTCCTCACACTAGATCCTCGCTTGGCACAACCCACACCTGACCCATCACAAGACCCTGACCTGACGTGACCTCACCATCACAAGACCTACTGACCACACAAAGCCCTTATAAGCAGAAGAATACTGATAATGTCATCCCCTAAATTCCCCTGAAGATGTTACCTTGCCTGGTAACAAAATGTTTAGAAACCAACCCACAAGCTCAGAGAACAAATCTCCACCCTTACAGTACATACCTCCTGAATTTCAGTAAGGAGACTATTTCAGAATTTCTACCACTACAGAGAAAACCACTTTTGAGAAGCTTCTAGATGGCATTCAACTGTTCTTAAGAGATATTTTAGGACCTTCCCAATTCCAGATCAGTAATAATGCCTAAGTGTAGCTGGACTAGTGTATAAATGATTCCTTGACTTTTGATAGCTAGTAAACTCAATGAAAGTGATGTACATATGCTCTGCAATTTAAGGTGAGGAGAAATAGGTCAAAATAGGGTCCTATTTAGTTCTATTTAAGGAATTCTAGTTGCATATTGCTATTAGATTCTGTGAGGTGAGCACATTCTCAAAGACACATCTGAATAGTTCAGTGGGGTCTGAATTAAATTACAATTTAACTGGAGCTATGCATGGCCATGCAATTCTATAGTTACACTGGTTATGCATCATGCAACAAACAATTTCTGCAACTAGTGAATGCCTCTAATAAATAATCTCCTAGATAATTGGTGTAACATTTTCCTTTTAACTCATCCATCTATTTCTGTATTTCTTTACCTATGCTGCTTAAATGATAACACCATTTGGTCCTCTATATAATTTTTCTCTTTCTCCCTTAAATCAACTGATTTCACTCTTATCTGTGACATTATCTAGGCACCATGTAAGCTAAATTCCAGCTGTATAAACATAATTCTCCACAAATCATCTTTCATTAGGAAAACCACTTTGTTATTCTTTTTTTTTTCCAGGAGCTTGTCAGATAGGCTAATGCCATATGTAATGGCATCTGATCAATAGCTAATTTGTTAGCATGCCGAGCATCATTAGTGGTCTAATTCTATCATATGGGCAGATAATACAGCAAGCCAAAAGGTCTGTCTTTGCCATGAAACAATCTGAAATTGGTAAAGATGAAATCTGAGACATCGCTACTCTTAATGCTGTTGGCTCCCCATCAGCCACATACTATTGCCTACCGGGTGACTATTGCTGCTAAGTTGCTGCAACTCCTTTTTGACTTTTATGCTCTTTTATTAGTTACTGCCTATCCTTATCATTTACCCGAGTGATAAATCATTGGTTCAAGGAGGAATTGCATATGCTACATGGATAAAGAGCTGAAAAGGAGATGCTGGGCTTTGACTGGGCATCTACAGGGAACAGATTGTATTGGCTGATATAAGAAGACATTCCTTGATGGACAATGATTTATTTTCCAGATAAAGATTGTGTGTCTCTTGCACTCAGACACAGAATATCTATGGAGGTGATGAGATGAGTTCTGTCATCAAATATGACAAAGTAAATATACCTGCTTGAGAGACAAGTTTCTTATTTTTAATGGTCTTTTTTATCACACATGTACTTGATTAATGTCAATTTTCAATGACTCCTTTATGAACTGCATGACCAATAGGTAATTATGATGGTCTATGCTGCCTTCATTTGTTTTCCTTCTTGTATCTCGCTGTGCATATTCTACAAACCAAGTCCTGAGCCTTGGGAAAATAGGGTCTTTGCCGAGCATCGTTAGTGATCTAATTCTGTCATACGGGCAGAGAATACAGCAAGCAGAAAGGTCTAGCTTTCCAATAATTGTGCATTGGATGAAACAGAAAGTAATCCGCAGAAAAGTTTGATCTTTAAGCTTCAAAACTGGGGGATTTTGGGTTACAATAAACTTACTGGGCTATGCTGCAAAAGTATACTTTTGACAACAGTAACAACAATATGTAAAAGGAGAAGCACAGATCCTTAGGTGGTTACACATTTTATCTTTAACTTGACTACAGCTGTCTTTTCATGATATGGGGCTTATGCATAAACAAGGTCTGGTTGATTTTATCTCTCCTGCAGTGACTACCTATATTAAAAAAGGGAAAAAAGAAAGGAAAAAAAATCAGTGAAAACTACAACACTCTGAAGAGTATACATCCAGTGAGCGATGAGACAGTTGCCTCAAGTAATTGATTTTGGAAGTCATAAAAGGGCAACACATTTTTAGTTATTTAATATATCATTAGTGCATGCATGTGTGTATGTGTTCAAAACTGGGGAATGGGAAAGACATAAGTGAGGTTTCTGCTTCAGTTATAATAATCTGGCTAGATTAGATAGCCCCTATAATACCCCTAAGTAAAAGAAAGAAACAAAGTCGATTAAGATAGTGACGAGAAGAGGAAAAGTATGTTTAAAAGCAAAAGGATATGCCATTACATAACAAGAAAGACCAGCAACCTATTGCTAATCCCTTCTTCTCACCTCTCAGCTATATTCTTGCATCTAGGAAGTTGTGACCTTGGCCTTACCTTAAACTGCAGTAGTTATCTTGGATTTCAGGTGCTATACTAGGACTAGGCAACCTTGGCTCTCTTATGACTCGTGTATTTTAACTCCCAGAATTCCTGAGCCAAGTCCACAAGTCATAAAAGAGCCAAGGTTGCCTATCCCTGTGCTATACCAACTAAAATGCCAGGGAGACTGTGAAGGGGTGTGTTGTGTCCTGAGCCTGCAAAAGCAGGCTCGGGATGTTGCATTGGTCCCGGGCATTCCAAATGCTGCCCGGGGACCAGACAGAACAGCGCCAGCCTTGTGCGCATGCGCAAGGTTCGAAAACGCTCTGTTCCTATTGGTTGACACTGTACGGGTTTCTGGCCATATAAAAAGGCCTGCGTGCCTTTTGCTTTTGCTTGGTTGTTGTAGAAGGAGAATAAAGTGTTTGTTCGGCATCACCATGTGTCTTCATCATTCGCATGCAAACAAAGTACACAACACTGGCGATGAAGGTGGGATCCTTTGCAAGCTGGAACAAAAGATTTGAGGACTTACCCAGGAAGTCCTGAAGAGGGAAAGATGGTGTCTGAATCAGCGTCCCAGCCTGCGTCCCAGCGTCGCTGGAGTTTGAGCTTGGCTAAAGGACCCTTTCCCCAACAGCAGCTTGTAGAGGAAGCGAGTGGTGAAAGTCGTAAAGCTTACGATGTTGAAGATAGGCCGCTTGACTGATTTCGATGTCTCCCACCCAGAGAGATGGAATTCCTACGTAGCATGGGTGGAGAATTACTTCCGAGTAAATCAGATTAGAGAAGATGGACTGAAGGCAGGAACTCTTTTGTGTGCCTGTGGACAAGAAGCTTTTGACATCGCAGAAAATCTGGTAGCCCCTGCACCTCTGGAGTCAGTAACATATGCTGACTTGAAGAAAATGTTGAAGGAACATTTCCAGCCGAAGTTATCCATCATTGCTTGGAGGCACGCGTTCGAGCAGAGAGACCAGAGGCCGGGTGAATCTGCTGTGGACTTTATTGCGGCCTTAAGGCAAGCAGCCAGACCTTGTGAGTTCAAGGATCTGGAAGAGAAGCTGCGAGATTGTTTTGTCTGTGGCTTAAGGAGCAGAGACTTACAACAAAAGATTTTTGCAAAAGAAGATGTCTCCTTCTAAGATGTGTTGCGAGAGATGGCAGCTGAGGAAGCAGCAGGCAGGGCTGTGAAGGCCTTGCGCCTCACCAGGAATCTTCCAGACACAGCTACCGTCCATCAAGAGAACGCTCGATAAGGATCAGAAGTGGATCCTGAAGAGGAGGTTGACAGACTTCACGAGCCAGCTGTGAGGAGGCAGAAGCAACGTCTGGTCAAGGCCCCAGCATTGCTTCAATGCTTCGGGTATGGAGGACGCCACAAGCGAGCTGACTGCAGGTTTTGCTCCACCATTTGCAGGGCGTGTGGCAGGAAGGGCCACATTGCATCCATCTGTTTGGGTCGCCAGAAGGTTCAGCCTAAGAAGAATTGCTTTAGAAAGGTACCAGTGTCCCAGCCAATACAGGGTGGGTTTCTGCGCATAGCGCAGGAGCATTCTAAGAACAGGGACACACAAGCCCCTTAAAAAGAAACTTTCCATTAATGTAAGGTTGCAAGGGGTTCCCTTATTGATGGAGTTGGACACAGGGTCTGCTCTTTCCATTATTTCAATCTATACCTTTAAAAGGATTTGCAGCAGTAGTGGCCTTCGAGTTAAACTCAGGTCATCGAATCTAATACTCACTGATTTTCAAAATTCTATGGTGTGTGTTAAGGGGGAGGCCACCCTTAGGGTACAGTATAAGGATTTTGAAGGTTCCCTAGATGTGGTGGTTGTTGTGGGTGAACATACGAGTCTTATGGGACTCGATTGGTTCGAGGCTCTGGGAATCCAGGTAAATGGGCTGCATAGCTTGCAAACACTGGGACTTGCAGAGGTTTGCAAGGAGTTTGCAGATGTGTTTAGTTCAGAGCTAGGATCCTACAAGGGGCGTCCCATTTCGCTACGGTTAGACCCAACCATCACGCCCATCAGGGTTAAGCCTAGGAGGGTACCTTTTGCCCTCAAAGGTAAGATTGATGCTGAGCTGGACAAATTGCTCCAGCAAGGCATTATAGAACCTGTGGATTCAAGTCCATGGGAAACCCCCATAGTAACACCTCTAAAGGCTAATGGGGACATACGAATATGTGCAGATTATAAATGCACACTGAATAAGGTGCTGCAACAGCTTATCCAGTGCCTGTGGTAAGTCATATTCTGGCCTCCCTCAAGGGGGGGGCACATTTTTGCGAAGCTTGACCTGGCACAGGCCTATCAACAGTTACCTGTTGATGAGGCAGCTGCAGAGGCCCAGACTATTGTAACTCACAGGGGGGCCTTCAAGGTCAAGAGACTGCAATTTGGGGCAAATGTAGCCCCTGGCATATTCCAAAGTGTCATGGAGAGCACACTTCGAGGTACTCCTGTGGTCTGTCCCTACTTCAATGATGTCCTCATTGCTGGAGAGTCATCTCAAAATTTAGCAGAAAGATTAAGGGCTGTCTTGCTTCGTTTTCGAAAAGCAGGCCTTAAACTAAAGAAAGGTAAATGTAAGATAGGAGTCACTTCTACTGACTTCTTAGGATTCAGGATTGATGCTCAAGGCATTCACCCTGCTGAAACTAAATTGCAAGCTATCCAGCAGGCCCCAAGCCCTAAGTCTAAGAGTGAGCTGCAAGCCTTCTTAGGGCTATTAAATTTTTACCATGCATTTCTCCCACATAAAGCTGCAGCGGCAGAGCCATTACACAGGCTCTTAGACAAGCAGGCTCCTTGGCAGTGGACTAAAGTCCATGACAAGGGTTTCAATGAGGTTAAGGCCTTGCTCACGTCTAATGCTGTTTTAGTGCATTTCAATGAGCAATTGCCTGTTTGCATCGCATGCAATGCATCTCCTTATGGGGTGGGAGCTGTACTTAGCCATCTGAAGGCTGATGGTACACAGGTCCCTGTGGCCTATTATTCAAGGACTCTGTCATCTGCAGAGTGAAATTATGCTCCAATTGACAGAGAAGCCTTGGCCATAGTGGCTGGCATTAAGAAATTTCATGATTTCTTATATGGCCGCCATTTCACGGTCTATACTGACCATAAGCCTCTGCTGGGTTTGTTTACCACTAACAAACAGACCCCACACATTATTTCTCCTCGTATGCTGAGATGGTCCATTTTCCTGTCAGCATATGACTATACATTAGTCCAGGAAAAGAAATGTGTCATGCAGATGGCCTGAGCAGATTATCCCTGAACCAATTAGAGCCAGATCCTGCTCCAGCCATTAATATTCTTTCCATTCAGGAGTTACCTGAGTCTCCCCTCAATGCTAGGGACGTGGCTGCAGAAACTGCCACTGATCACAGGCTTACACGCGTGCTGACATGGGTGTTGTCAGGATGGCCTGACAAGTGCCCAGATACTGAGTTCCAAAGCTTCTGGCACAAGAAGCATGAGTTTTCCACTTTCAAGGGTTTCCTGTTATGGGGTAGCAGGGTAGTGATTCCAGCATCATTGAGGTCTAGAATCTTGATCTCTCTGCATGAGGGACATCTTGGTATAGTCAGGATGAAAGCACTTGCGCGCAGCCATCTTTAGTGGCCTGGGCTCGATAAAGCCATCAAGGCCCAGGTGCATGGGTGCCAAGTGTGCCAACAGTCTCGGCCTGAAATGCCTCAGGCCCCAGTACATAGGTGGAAGGAAACTCAAACCCCATGGTCTAGGGTGCATATAGATTATGCTGGGCCCTTTCAGGGGCAGTTCTTCCTGGTTGTTGTTGATAGCCATTCCAAGTGGCTAGAGGTTGTTCCTGTTTCCTCCACTACTACTGCCAGGACCATCCAGGTGTTGAGAAGAATTTTTGCATCACATGGTCTTCCAGATGTGCTGGTTTCCAATAATGGCCCTCAATTTACCTCTTCTGAGTTCCAGGGTTTTCTTCAGGCCAACCTGATCTGGCATGCACCATCGGCTCCCTTCCATCCATCCTCCAACGGACTGGCAGAGAGAATGGTGCGCACCACCAAAGATGCCCTCAAGAAACTGACTTACGGTAACTGGCATCACAGGTTAGCAGATTTCTTTTTGCACACTGCACCACACCATGCACAGCCACAGGGAAGAGCCCTGCTGAACTCCGCTGGGGTCGCTGCCTCATCACTAAACTGGACAGGCTGCACCCGGGTGGCTTCACAGGTGTCACAACCATGGGCACCTAGGAGACTCCAGGTGAGCGATCTGGTTTGGGCAAGAAATTATGGGCCTGGACATCTCTGGGTCACAGCTGTGGTCTGCAAGGTCTCGGGGCCTTTGTCATACGAAGTTGCCTTGTGTGACAGCCGCGTTCTTCGCAGACACATAGACCAACTATGTTGGAGACTGGACTCGTACCCTTCCGCTCCTGGCTCTGCTCTGGGGAGGGGGAGGAGGACCATAATATGCATTCTGAATCACAGTTTCCCAGGACTAACAGGCCCTTATTAGCTGCTACTGAAGCTGTTTGGGATTCATCCCAAGGTTCCACAAATGCTCCTAATAGGAATTCACTGGATAGGGGGTCATCCCACACATCCATAATTACTCCAGACAGGAAGTCACACCGGGGGTATCAGTATTCACATATGTCAGATAGTGCTCCTGACAGGGAGACTGACTGGGGGTATCCACACAAATCACAAGCAGGAAGAGAAAAGGAATTCCATCAGGGGCGCTTGCCTCATTCTGCAATTGCTCCCAAAAGGAGGTCACCAGCAAAGGGAGTTGCCACGGAGGCGACTCCTGACTCTGGCACCTTGGGCATGTGCTTGGGGGCCACAGAGTACTGGGGCACTTCCACTACCCAGCCATCTCCGTCTGCTGGCCTTGGGCTTGAGGGACAGTGTTCCCAAGAAGGGTCCATTGTGGACTTGGGGACTTCCACCCCTCCAAGATATGCTGGCTTGGACTTAGAGGGTCCAGCCAGCCAGCAGCTGGGTGGGTCAACCGGGTATTTGGGGCAGCAAAGTCCTGGCCTGCCTAGCCTGGTAAGCGAGCAGGTAGGCCAGGCATCCTCACCAGGGTCACCTGGGGATTTAGGGCAGCAACGCCCTGGCCTGCCTAGCCTGGTAGGCGAGCAGGTGGGCCAGGCAATCTCTCCAGGCCTTAGAAGGTCACAGTGGGCCAAGTGCCCACCCAAACATCTGAGAGACTTTGTGAAGTTGCTGTCAAATCATGAGGGACCTGTTCATGAGGACCCTGAATAATGGGAGTAACTCGTGGGTAGATTATTTTGTATTATTTTTTTGATTTCAGATACATTTATTGTATTAATCAATATTGAAGAGGGTTTGCTTGAGGGCAGACTCAAGTAGTCCACACTCCTTGCTTTTGAATAATGCAACTGTATGCCACTGTTCCCAATGCATAACGTACATGAGTGTACACGAAGTATCTTCCATCTAGGGGGGAGGGGTGTTGTGTCCTGAGCCTGCAAAAGCAGGCTCGGGATGTTGCATTGGTCCCAGGCATTCCAAAAGCTGCCTGGGGACCAGACAGAGCGGCACCGGCCTTGCGCGCATGCGCAAGGCGCAAAAACGCTCTGTTCCTATTGGTTGACACTGTATGGGTTTCTGGCTATATAAAAAGGCCTGTGTGCCTTTTGCTTTTGCTTGGTTGTTGTAGAAGGAGAATAAAGTGTTTGTTTGGCATCGCCATGTGTCTTCATCATTCGCATGTGAATGAAGTACACAACAGGGTGGAAATGAAATTTGGGCACAGTTGATGTCTCTATTTTTTTCTTGAGGTGACAGGATGTGAATACCTGGGAGTGATATTGGGCCACAGGGTTGGGAGCAGTGGTGGGATTCAGTCAGTTCGCACTACTTCAGCAGAACTCGCAGCTAATTTTTTGTTGCGCAGGCCCAGAATGGACTTCCAGAAGTGGCATCCACCCAGAGAACCACTTGCTTACATATTTGAATCCCACCATTGGTTGGGAGTCCTGAATTGGTATTGGAGTTCCTCTAGCTGTTAGTATTAGAAATTAGCAAGACTGGATAAAGGTGTTCCTCACCTCACTGTGTTTACAATAGTTACAATAGTAACTATGAAACTCAGATAGGAGTGCCACTCTACTCAGAGACAGAGTGTCTCTGGACAAAAGAAACTCAGTCTTGCTAGAGTTCAGTCTTCTCTCCATCCAGATATCCTGCAATCTCTAATCACTGAATCAAGATTTCTTTGGCATCTCCAGCTCTGCCTGCATCCTTCCCAACTTGGGTGTACTGGTAGTTCTTGACTTACCATGATTTGTTTGTGACTGTTTGAAGTTACAACAACACTGAACAAAGTGACTTACAACTAGTCCTTGCACTTATGACCATCATAGCTTGCCCAAGGTCATGTAATCAAAATGTGGGCGCTTGGCAATCAGCATGTATTTATGATGCGTACAGGGATCATGTTAGTGCGACTGGTGATCTTCCCAGTCAGTTTTCCATAAGCAAATAGAAAAATTGAATTCTTTATTGGCCAAGTGTGGTGGACACACAAGGAATTTGTTTCCGGTGCATAAGCTCTCAATGTACATACCAGTAATAGTGATAATCATGATCATATACAACATGAACATTGAACAGGAGACGCTGAATTTGTTTAATGATTGCATGATTCACTCCACAACTGCAGTCATTTGCTTAACTATCATGGCAAAACTGGTGGTAAAATCAGGTGCAATTCACTTAACAACTGTCTTGCTTAGCAATGGAAATTCTGGCCCCAACCGTGGTCATTACTTGAAGACCACCTGTATACCCTCTCCCTATGGTCGTGTGTAGAGGATAAATAGTAGAAGGAGAGCACTGGTTTCTGAAGGACCCTTCATTCTAAACAAATCCACAAGATTTGGCAATACAGAATAAAGAAAGAAAGGAAACATTACTTTGATGCTCCTCTTCCCTGGTGTTGAAAGAAGGGAGAAACGCCATTTTAACATCAGTGCAACTGAGGCTGCCTCACTCATGGGATGAGATGAAACTAACATTATGGAGACATGACAGAAAAAATATATATTTTCAAGTTGTGTTTGTGATGAGGTTAGATTCAAGTGGGAAAAGGCTACGTATGAGGTTTTCATTGTATGTTCAGGCCGATTGTCCTTTAAGATACATGTGACTTTAACCTTGGCTTTACGTTTATGCCATTATAGATGAGATAAGTGAGAGGACTCCCTGCTTTTCAAACTAAAGGAAGTAATGATTTATGACAAAGTTTTCTATCTCCTAAAAGAAAATAGAAGAAGGAGGTTAGGGTCTTAAACCATCATAACAAAAACTTTCTGTGTGACAGCTCAAATTAAGGCATCCTCAGAATGGGCTAGTGATTGCTGAAGAAGTTTATCTGTGAAAGTATTAGTAACTATAAATATGGAAATGATGAAATCCAAAACTCCCTTACGACAATAACAACCACAGCAATAAGCTGAAACAGTCTCACTTTTTAAAAAATTAACTATGATGTCTTTTATTGCAGCAATACTGGAAGGACAATATTATGCACAATCTGCCTTCCAGTATAGCAAACTAACACAAAGTAATTATTCTCCATTTATATTTTCCCAATTCAACTTCAAAGAGATATCTGATCATCCCTCAAGGTGTAGGTATCAAAGAACAAGTTTTTTTCAATCCATATTCAGATCTGATTAATGTTTTGCCCCGGAAGCTGTGATAACCATCCACAACTGCAAAAGTAACACTTCAGCCTGTGCGTCAAAAAATATTTATTGAGATAATGTTAACTGAATGATGGCCTGCTTGAAAAGTGAGATCTTACAACAGTGCAAGAAAAAAAAAATTAGACCTGTGAAAGAAGGAAAAAGAGAATGGTAGCTATACAATCATTGAAACTGGTTTTTTTTTAAAAAAATAACTGACCCATACATTATAGTCAGAAAGCCAATTGTAGAAAAGTTGACAAATGTCAAGAAAACCATTGCCTGAAAACTTGTTAGGAAACCATTTCAAGAAAGAAAGAGAGAGAGAGAAGGAAAGAAAGAAAGAAAGAAAGAAAGAGAGAAAGAGAGAAAGAAAGAAAGAAAGAAAGAAAGAAGTAAAAAAAGAAGTAAAAAAAGAGAGAAAAAATACATACTTATAACATCCCATCTCATTCTTCTGTGTTTCGGTACAGAAAACACCATGTTAAAGGAGCCACTTGGGTTTCTTTTATATTTATTTACTCTGCATATATTTCTCTTTTGAGAGAGTTAGCAATGTGTTATACCAAGAAGGTAAGATTGCTGTAAAATGGCAGTAGTAGAGTATTAGAGAGGAGCTGTAGGTATCCCACGGTCAATTATTATTGTCTAAAGAAGGGACATAGGAGAATCCAAAATAATGAAGCAAGAAAAGTTAGATGCCAGCAAGAGGAAGTCAGATTCTGGCATGATGTTAAGGTTCCGACTAATGAAACACTTCAAAGAACTTTCAGGCATGTTTATCCTAAAGCCTTTATTACAGTGTTACAAATTGACGGCACATCATGGACGTTTTATGCCAGAATCTGACTTCCTCTTGCTGGCATTTAACTTTTCTTGCTAAACCCCTCCCTTATCTTGCAGTCACAAGTCACATTATCCAATTAGTATGAAGGTCAAAGGTTTACTTCTTCTTTCTTTCCTGGGCTTTTTACCCCCCCCCACTCTAAGCTATGTATTAACCCAATAAATACCAGACAGTTTTGCATATTGTCAAAGCAAGAATATACAGTATTTGCAGCACTGACAAAGCAATTCAAACCCACTTGCATCCTAGCCACAAAACTGACAACATTTGGAGGCAAAATCAGGTATCCCTGAAGCAAAGTTAAATGGTGGGAGATAGACCTTTGCATACCATTTATTTATGTGTGTGTGTATTCTTTTGGTTAGCTTACCCACTATCCAAAAGATAACAAAGAGTGTCTGTCCCATAAAAAATATGTTGAGACATAATTTACAGAAACCTACACCAGGTTTGTTCATTGCTTAGGTCAATGAGGGCCATGTTAATTGTTGGAGTTTTTGGATATCTGATGACAAATGGGCTACAGAACTCAGGACTACTGGCTGAACAACCAGGGTCAGCAACTGCAGGACTACTGGAAGAAAAGGTTTTTACCCATTGCAATCATATGAAGAATTAAAACAAAGAAATAATGCTCTCTTAGTACAAATAAAATTGAACGAGGAGAGGCTATTTGAAAAGAACGTGCCAGTTCTCGGAAGAGCAACATGCGGAGTCAGAAATAACAGATAAAATTCCTTGGATTTTGCCTGTCCACCAGGAATCCCAAAGATTACCAATTACCTGTCAGTTCCTTTAGTATCCTGATTTTAAACAATTGACTCCTGGAGACTTAAATTAATTTAAATTAAGCAAATTCTTTTTTGCTCCTCCCCTTATCTATCCTAATTTGCAGCTCCTGCCTACCTTCAGTGGCATTACCAATTTGGGCTTAATTTCCCTTCTGAGAAAGGGCAGATGCAAAATAGAGGTTAAGAAGTTCACCTTCCCGCCATTTTATAAGTAGAAAAATGAGTAGGCATTGTAGGTTAAAAAAAATTGCACTGATCGTAGTCTTAAACAACAACTGCATGCTAAATAGGAATGCATGATGCAGGTCTGATGAAGGATGGAAAATGGTCAAGTAGCATATCTTCTACATAACATGAATTCTATAAATTGATGCATTTTTTTTGAAAAAAGGGGGGAGTTACAGATAAGTTTGCACCTCTTAAAACAACAAGCACTTTAATATGATTTATATAGTCAGGAGAGGCTAAAACCTACTGGTGTGATAAAAGGACTATTTGTCTTAGCAAGTATCTCATTATTGGTGATCAATAATACAGCTAAAATGACAGATTGTTTTATTTTCTGGTCCTGCTCAACCACTCTAAATTATTTATTTGACATGTAGCCTGCGGGCCAATTCAGAGAAAGACACAGAAAGCGACCATAAGTTTGCCCTCTTATGTCATATTGATAAACTTGAGCATGCATGGAACCTTTTCCAGACTGCAGTGATACACCGCTGCAGTGTACAGGCTGGTAAAGATAAGCTGAGTAAAAAAGATTTTATTTTCTCTCTTTCTCTGTATTGCACAACTGGTCATTCCGATTTTTTTTAAAAAAATATTTCTTTGTCTCTTAAGATCAAATCAAATCTTTATTATGGTAATGGACCAGCATAAAGGAGGATGGGGTAGAGTCAATTAAAAAGCATTGAAGACACATAAGAATCTGAGAGTGAAGGTTCGTTCTCTTGGAACCAACCCACCAGATATTTGCCATTATTGCAAACATAAGAATCCATTCCAATGAATTTTAGAAGCTGTTATGCAGAACCTGACAACATTGTATGTGGTAGCACAGTTGATAACTGGAAACAGCAGGGAGATATAGAAATGTCCTATGTCACCTGAATATTTATGAAGTAATGGTGAGATGAGAGTCATGGTGGCAAAATGGCTAGAATGTAATATTGCAGACCAATTCTGCCCACTGCCAGCAGTTGAATCCTGACCAGCTCAAAGTTGATTCAGCCGTCCATTCTTCCGAGGTCAGTAAAATGAGGACTCAGATTATTGGGAGCAATGTGCTGCTTCTGTAAACTGCTTAGAGAAGGCTGAAGAGACCCTTCCCCTGGGATTCTGGACCCACAGAAACCACAGAGCATGTGCTTGTCCAATGCTTGTATTACAGAAACACTAACCTCACAGCAATAGCAATAGCATTTAGACTTAAGCAGTATATAAGTCTAAATGCTATTTTTTCTGTAATACAGGCATTGGACAAGCACATGCTCTATGGTTTCTGTAAGTCCAGAGTCACAGGGGAAGGGTCTCTTCAGGTAATGAATCTTCCTGTATTGGCTTTCAAAGCCAGCTGAGGGAAGGGCATGGCATCATGCCAGAGTAAAAGTCACTCTGTATTAGCATGCCATAGGAGAAGGAGAGTACCTGTTGGATTCACAGTGTTTAATGAGTACTTCTTAAAATCAATACTCTAAAACTGCAATCCTACAAGTTTTTAACTATGGGATGGGCAAATGTTGTTTGACTGTTGGAAAGTAACTCTAATATTTGTCCCCAGAAGTATTGGGATAATTAATGCTTCCCTTCAATGTATACACTTATTGGTAGAAAACTCCATCAGATTAGGTTTACAATATAAGTACAAAGACAGTATTTTTTGGTAACTAATGAAGAGAGTTCCAGTCACATTTATTTAGGAAGATCAAGGAATGCCTCAGAATAAAACACATCTTTATGCCCATAATAGCACTACCCAGAAGAGAAAATGCCACAATGATCTGGAACTATCAAAATTAGATTCTTTGCTTTATTGTCAATGTAAGAAAAAATGGAACAAATGAAAATGTGTGTATCTTCCAGTAAAAGGTCCAATGACAATTCCTGGTTTTCTGTCTAAACCACTTAACTAGAGTACACACACACACACAAAAAAAAACCCCTCAGTTGGACTTACTTCTGAATGGCCTATAAAAGCTGTATTGTGAAGTATGGAGATAATAGTTATCTCTATCTCATGAAAGCAGGTGTGACATTAACACTTGAAACCATCATTACTAAAAAGAATTGTGAGATAATAATCTTTATCTTGGCCTTATTTTTATAATTTATTCACAAAGATAACATTTAATTAGGGATGTTTAACACCAATGGCAAGTGTTTTTAGATTGTTAGCAATGCAATCATAGAACAATTTTCACAACTGATGATTTCTTGAAAATTAGCTTGAAGAATGAAGGACAAAAACAACATCTGTGAATATTAACCTGCTTTATTATATTTTGATAATGAAGTAATATGATTTTTTTAAAAAAAGTAATGACTAAAATATTTAAACGCCAGGCAGTTCCAGCTATGTTTTGAATTATGCTTTTTGAACGAAATGTCCAACTTAGAACAGGATGTCAAATTTCAGAAGTTAAGTTGTTTGGTATTTTTAATCCTTTGTGTCTGAGCAGCTATAGAATTACTTTAAAACAAAAAAAGAATGATTTTTGTCAATTGAAAACATTGTAACACTGATCATTAATTTGTTTGATAATGGGAGATTCTCAGATCATCGCTTATGTCACTTGCAATGTTCTTATATTTTCAGACATATTGCAATAAAATGTGGCAACTTTCCCATAATTGTTCATCCTTTGAACACAGTTAGAATAGACATATTTTAATTAGGCAATTACTAATTCCTAGTAAATTTACATTAATTTACCATAATGGAATCATTGTATCTATTTTCCCTTGCTTGATATATTTGATTGCAAAAGTACAGTGCAAACTCATTTCTGTCAAAAGTACACTGTTATTTGAGTTATATCTAGATCTTCAGATCTTGACTTTCCTAAACCATTCCATCTAATTTGCTTAGATCTTTCTGACATTTCAGCACAATCTTTTGACCCATTGGAGGCACTTCATGATGTTGCATATCTTCCAGTGGAAGGCTTCCTTTCAGGGCTCAGAAAGCTTTGTATTTTTGTGCCTGAATGTTGTAATGTTGACAGCCATTCTTAGAGCACACCGAAGATGTTTTGGGAAGACTGGACAAGCCATCCTTCCATTGTCTCATCACTTTGTATCTCTGGAGGAATTAAGCTTAATTAAAGTTTAGAATTAAAGTGGAGTGGCACGGTGGCCTAGAGGTGAAGACACTCGTCTCCCGCCCAGAAGGTTGAAAGTTCAATTCTAGACAGCAACAGATGGTTCTTTAACAGGAAACAAAGAGAAAATATCTGCTGTGAATTCTGGAAGGGCATCCATCGTGATAAAAGGGATTACGAGGGTCATAGAAAAAAAAATGTTTAGAATTAGAGCAATCACATGTTGATTTTTTAAATTTATGTTGTCATTTACTTATATTAAATGACACTTGAATGTAAAAATGATTTTTAACCAGTAGGCTTATGACTCATTTGAATGACAAGTAGAAGAAAGATGTAAATAATAATCAGTTTTTTTGCTTTTCTGTAATTGAAGACATTTGAGCATGGTGATAATTTTGCATTTAAAGAGTCGCTTTTAATGCTGTACTGTAAAGAGTATTTTATACGTGCCTTTTATGTGTTGCATTTGTAACCTGTGTCTCCTCCATCATCTCCTCCTCCTCCTCCTCCTCCTCCTCCTGCTGCTGCTGCTGCTGTCATTCTTTTGGAATTATAGTGTACATAACAGCATGAAGTATGGTGGAAACATCCTTTTTTTCTGAAATTCCTTTTCTCTTTATGAGTTTCTTTCATTTATTTTTGCGGTTATACTTCATACATCTTAGTTGTGCGGTTATACTTCTTCATACATATTCCAAATTTATCTTCTTTTATCTTCAATCCATCTAGTGAATATTCTCTTTTTCATTCTCAACAACATTTCTTACCATGCTATGTAAGAAAGAAATGGGGAGGATGAGAGATTTTGATGCAAAAGAGGGAGAAAAAAAAAGAATAAATGTGCATGCGCCAGTGTTTCTGAGGATCATAACACCATGTCAGATGTTGCTTTGTGATATTCAAGCCTGACTGGATCTTGTGTATTTTATTGCATGGTCAGCTAAAGCAACAGAATATGGAGAACACGTTTTTGTCTCAGATAACAATACATTTATCACCATGGCTCCTTCATAAACTTTGGCTGCTATTTCTTGTTCTCATTGAATGGATGCCACAAAGATGAGGCAAATTTGGACATTTATAAAGGAAGTTAAGAGCAATTAGTTCTTATTTGCTTAACACCATTTCTTAATTTGGAGCTGTAAAACTTTTCTCAGAATCTTTTAAACACAATTGATTTTTCCTTAGCCGTTCCCTAATATTTCAAAGCAAATGCAGGACCAGGCAATTGTAGTCAAGCTATTACAGGTCGATAGTCATTTTCTTTTAGTTAAATAGGAGCAATCAGTGATACAAGATGAGACTTCATTGAGAGTGATAGTATATTTGTCTATTGGGTGAACTTGTTCAATACACAGACATGCACACAACATTGTAGAGCATGTAGAATTGCAATGCTTCACTTTTCAAGGAATTCAACCAGGAAAAAATATAAAGGAACCATCCTTTCTTAAAGCCAGCACTTTTCTTGCTTTATGTCCTAAATGTTCTACTTGTTGGAATGGAAAGCTTTTCTGTCATTAGTTGCAGCAAAGATGTTTCACTGTCACTTTTCAAAGCCATCAGATGTTTCAAAGTTATTTATTTCAGATTCACAATAAAGTTATGCATGAAAAAAAAGAGAAAATAGATTTTTTTCAGGAATTGCAGCTTAGTTTTGAAATTTACCTAATGACAAATATATTTATTAGAAAAAAAGAAGAAAAAGTAATGTACAGAGTGGGTCAAATCTACCAAGTTTGCTTTCATACATTTTTTAATCCTTTATTTGTATCTATTTTTCAAAATTTATTAGTTGATTTTTAACCTTTTTTCTGTCATATGACGTTTGTTTTTCAAATAACTTTCAACAGTGGTATAAATTTATGAGCACAGTATGCATTTATGTACCCTGTTTCCTAATTTGTTTAACATAATTAAATCAGTTCAATTGCAAAGGAGGCCAGTTTATTGCTAACCCCTAAGTACATAAACTTACTGAGGAAAGTAAAAAAAAAAAGTGCCAATACAGATTCACAGGGAAATGCCACTGTTTACATTCCTCTTGTGACAACTTAATCCTAATCCCAGTTTTTCATTTTTCAAGAGTTATCAGTGCATGACAGGGCCCACTATTTTATGCCATGTCTGCTAATCTTTTTTTCCAAGACTGAGAAATTGTAGGAAAGAAATATTTAAATATCAGTGTATATAGCATTTGCCATAGCATCACTAACCAAATACGCATGACCCTCTCAAAAAACTATTAAAAGTTAGTGAGACAGGAATAACTTTTTTAGAAATAATGATGATCCTCCTGACATGTTCTCCCATATTCTTGATTATTTTATTTATAAGCTGCCATGTCCTTTCCTGGACCACTGTCATTGGAGGTTTTTTCTTTTAAATGTTGTTACATTTTGAGATCTGGTGATGTATCTATGTTTAATTTGTTAGTAAAACCTAGAGCATTATCCCCTTGTCATTGTTAATTATTTCAGCTCTACAGATTGTAATTCCAGCATGAGTAGAAAGGGCTCATTGAGTGATGGGAAAAATCCATCCCTGTTCGGTGGGCTTCTCAAAAGAGCAACAACGCAGAGAATGTAACTTGTTAGGCATTAAGGAGAGGAGATAGGAAGCAGTACTTCTCAAGATTGAGAGAACATTTCACCCAACTGGTTTTGAAAGCAAGGTAATAATTGCTTCAGACAGGAGGAAGGAAGAGGACAGAGAGTTTAAGAGATTTATGTTTAAAGGATTTAAAGACTACAGAAGGTATGTACATGCATTTGTGCATACATTTATATTTGTAGGTGAGTATGCATGGGCTTTGTGTGTTATGAAGTATAGTAAGCACATATTATGTTGCACATAGCTTCATCCTAGTTTTTAATAAAGCAACTATTCAAACCAAGTCTCGTCCTTGAGGTCTTTAGTCACAATACTGAGTCCTGGATAAGGAGTTGATGTTGATGCTGACATTTCCATCATAACTAGAAGGATACCTAATAGCAAGTCTGTCAACACTTGGTCCCATCAGCCAATGGGAACAAACTTTGCACCTAGAGACCAAGGTGACACTATGGCTACAGACTGTCCTGCAACCCAACTAATCATTGATCTAGATGCCAATATCTTGCTCCAGTATCACAACCAAGTAGTGAGCCAGAGGCCTTAAATAATACATAGAAGGATCTAGATAACACAGCAAATAGGATAGAACCTATATCAACTGGCTAAGATCTGTCAGTTATTCTAGGAGAGTGACATTTGCTGCAGGTCGTCTTTAATACCAACATCCTGCTTGAAAAAAAAAGAGATTATGGGAATCCAGGCAAACTGACCATCTTTTGCATTCCCTGTGAACTATATGAATATGAAATATGTTATTTTTATCAAAGTAAGGACTTAGTATAGGATAATGCTGCTGACTTTCAGCTGTTAGCTCAGGATTTGGGTTGGACTGAACCTTAACTAGCCAGTCATCAGTTTAGAGAGGGACTAGGGCATTTATTCAGACTATAGGCATGAAAAAAAGCACACAATTGGTTACATATGCTTAGAGAAGCAGCCATTTTTTCCCCATAGAGAAACAGATTCAGACCTAGGGATTTGATCCCATTCGTACAAATAATTACCTAGAGAATTAGTAGTTCTCTTAGTAGAATTAGTAGTAGAAGATGTATAGCAGTTTGTCTGGGATGATCTAACCTGGATTCTTTTGCTAAGGCTTTGAACAAATGATCTTTCAACTCTATCATTCCATGATAACTGCAAGTTATGGCCCTATTTAGAAGTCCCATGCAGTGGCTGCATGTTTTTTATTTGTAGTAGGAGAAAAATTCTTAAGCCTAGAATGTCCTAGCAATAGGGAGAAAACAGAACTATTTAACTCGTTTTTTGCATTTGTCTTTACACAAAGGAAAAAAACAGACCAACCTATCAAAAATAGTATAGAAACACAAGTTAAGATAGGCAAGAAAATGATAAGTGAGCACCTGTCCAGCCGAGATGAGTTCCAATCACCAGGACCAGATGGATTACACCCCACGGTTCTCAAGGAACTGGCAGATATGATCTCAGAACCACTGAACTATATTTTTCAAAGATCTTGGAGCACTGGGGAACTACCAGAGGACTGGAAAAGAGCTGATGTAGTTCCCATCTTCAAAAAAGGAAAAAAAATGGACCCAGGAAATTACAGACCTATCAGCCTGACTTCAATACCTGGGAAGATTCTGAAAAAGATAATCAAACAACAAACCAGTGAACACCTAGAGGCAAACAAAGTCATTACTAAAAGCCAACATGGGTTTGTCAAAAATAGATCATGCCGGACAAATCTTATTGCATTCTTTGACCAAGTGACAAAATTAGTGGATCAGAGGAATGTTAGATTGTTTTGTACTCAACTGTAATACTTGTAATATATAATAAAAAATGCTTACTGAGAGAGAGGAGTTGCTCGGACGGTACCTCTGGACTACATCTGAAGGGGGGTGAGAAGGAAGAGTAAGAGAGGGGAGAGGGAAGTAGGAAGGTTGGGGCAGAAGAGGTGAAGTGGAGAGAA
The DNA here is from genome assembly GCA_034064705.1 of Bothrops alternatus. Classification (NCBI taxonomy): domain Eukaryota; kingdom Metazoa; phylum Chordata; class Lepidosauria; order Squamata; family Viperidae; genus Bothrops; species Bothrops alternatus. The sequence continues at coordinate 13,663,006 of JARGCV010000003.1, read as the reverse complement.
AGGGAAGGAGAGAGATGGAGGAAGGGGGAAGTAGGAGAAGATAGGGAGGAAGAAAGAGGGAGGATGTGGTGTAGGGGGTGCCGTCCGGGCAACACCTATAGTTAAGTGTAGATATTTAAACTTTTGTATGTTGAAAGATGGAAGAGGAGGTATTATGTTGAGTTGTATATCTAGGTTTTTTAATAGGTTTTTATTCTGGGATTTTATGTATTTTTAGTTAAAATTATAAAATCAATAAAATATATTTAAAAAAAAAATACCTGGGAAGATTCTGGAAAACATAACCAAACAACGAATCAGCGAACACCTAGAGGCAAACAAAGTCATTACTAAAAACCAACATGGGTTTGTCAAAAACAGATCATGCCAGACAAACCTTACTGCATTCTTTGACCAAGTGACAAAATTAGTGGATCAGAGAAATGCTGTGGATATAATTTACTTGGACTTCAGTAAGGCATTTGATAAAGTAAATCACAACCTACTACTCGATAAGATAGAAAAATGTGGGTTAGACAGCATCACCACCAGATGGATTTGTAGCTGGCTGACTGGCTGTACTCAGCGTGTGGTCCTCAATGGAACTGCATCTACATGGAGGGAAGTGTATAGTAGGGTGCCCCAGGGCTCTGTTCTGGGCCCAGTGCTCTTCAACATCATCATCAATGATTTGGACAAGGGGATAGATGGGAAATCATCAAATTTGCAGACGACACCAAGCTGGCAGGAATAGCCAACACTCCAGAAGACAGGCTTAGGATACAGGAGGATCTGGACAGACTTGAACACTGGGCACTACCTAATAAAATGAAATTCAATGGTGAAAAAAGTAAGGTTCTACATTTAGGCAAGAAAAACCAAATGCACAGGTATAGTATAGGGAATATCTTGCTCAATAGTAGTAAGTGTGAGAGGGATCTCGGAGTCCTAGTGGACAATCACTTAAATATGAGCCAGCAGTGTGCTGCAGCTGCCAAAAAAGCCAACTCAGTGCTAGGCTGCATTAACAGAGGGATAGAATCAAGATCACATGAAGTATTAATACCACTTTACAATGCCTTGGTAAGGCCACACTTGGAATACTACATCCAGTTTTGGTCACCACGATGTAAAAAAGATGTTGAGACTCTAGAAAGAGTACAGAGAAGAGCAACAAAGATGATTAGGAAACTGGAGGCTAAAACATATAAGGAACGGTTGCTGGAATTGGGTATGTCTAGTTTAACAAAGAGAAGGACGAGGGGGGACATGATAGCAGTGTTCCAATATCTCAGGGGCTGCCACAAAGAAGAGAGAGTCAAGCTATTCTCCAAAGCACCCCAGGGTAGGACAAGAAGCAATGGTTGGAAACTAATCAAGGAGAGAAGCAACCTAGAACTAAGGAGAAACTTCCTGGCAGTTAGAACAATTAACCAATGGAACAACCTACCTCCAGAAGCGGTGAATGCTCCAATGCTGGAAGTTTTTAAGAAGAGACTGGACAGCCATTTGTCCAAAATGGTGTATTTCCCCTGAGCGGGGGGTTGGACTTGATGACCTCTAAGGTCCCTTCCAACTTTATTATTATTATTATTATTATTATTATTATTATTATTATTATTATTATTAATATTAAGAGAACACAACTTGTTTTAGAGAAGTCTCAGATGGTTGATAAGGGCATAAAAGTGAAAATGAATAGGACCATGCTTGACTGAATTGTTCATTATTAATCTCAGTTCTTGGGGTACGGGGTAGTTTAAGAACCTTATCAAGAGACAAACCTCTGTTTCCACTTGACAGTGTTTTGTAAAGCATCTCAAAACAGTGCATTCCTTCACTTCTTCGAATGCTTTCTTTTTAAAAGCAGCCATATTCATTCTGAATCTTTCAAATCAGAACCTAAGCAGTTGAATGATCTGCATGCCAATTAGCTCACAAATTTATACCCTCTCTCGCTGTGCCAAAAGGATTAAAATTCATTCATGAAACAATAGCTCCTTGTAATCACATCAAACCAGGCTTCAATAGAATTCAGTCATATAAAAGACTCTTGGTTTCATATGTATTAAAAATAACTTCTTTTCATTTTCCAGTTTCTGCTTTGGGTACAAACTTTCTTCTTTTTTTAATGTTCCTTGTTCACTGTAGTTGATTCTCTTCCCTTCAGTGAATCCTACCGTACTATAGTCAACACATATTTCCCCTTTATTAACAAAAAAGAGAACACAACAGAGAAGTCTGAATGGTTGATAAGGGCATTACAAAGGAAACTCTTTCACCTTGAGATCATCATTTTAGATGAAGCTTTTATGAATTGTGACTGAAAGTTATTATTTCCGGATTTTAGTTTGGGATATTACATGGGATGAGTCTAGAAATGCTAGAGGCAAATCTTTAGTAGAGAAATGGGTCAGATTGTCATCCTGAAGATGACAAAGAGGCTGTAATAATATGCCTGCATTAGTAAATGTGAGAGACCTCCTCCCCAATTTGCTAAACCATTTATCTAAACTAGTGTTTCTCAGCTTTGACCATGTGTAGATGTGTGGCCTTCTGCTGATTGAGGAATTTTGGAGTTGAAGTCCAGACATCTTCAAATGACCAAAGTTGAGAAACACTGCTCTAAATAAAGGGTAGGTCTAGACATGCTGAGACAAAAAATCTACCAAAATACATTGCAGTTTGAATGGTTGGTTGAATAATTCTGAACTGGTCCAGGTCTAGTGAAATTAAAACCTAAAATATCTTCATGATTATATATGTTACTAGAAAAATCACCTAAGCTGTACAAGGATACTTTAAATCATGGTTGGAAATGTGAAAAGCATGAAGTGACATTACCATGCATGGTGGACTTGTCAAAAAGTGAAAAAATATTGGACATATATACATGGAATGATGCAGAGAATTTTAAAAATTAACATCCAGATGAAACCAGAATTGTTTCTCTTAAGATTTATGGATGGTTGATTAGAAATGACATAGATAATCTATATATGATAATTGCAGTGAGTTTAGTATTTGCACAAAGTGCAAGAATGGAAGAATAGTTAAATACCCACAGGGAAGTAATGGACAATGAAGATGGCTGAATTTATAGAAATGGATAAACTGACTTATTTGATTAGGGAGGGAACAACTGCTATTTTTATAAAATAGTATTTTTTGGACTTTGTGGACTTTTTACTGGAAATGGATAATGATAAAGTGATGATTTCTGGACTAACAGATTAATAAGGGCAGAATATGAGGAGAAGGGAACCATGTTATACAATATTGAAGAGGATAAGCAGTTTTTTTTATTAACAAATTTTTATTGTTTTTTTTTAACTTTTACAACAGAATGCTCAAGACACACCGTGGTGGTTAGGTGATCAATCATCCAAAAACAAAATCATATAATAGTTCAAGTAAATACATTAAATGTTCCCTCTCTATTTCCCTCAAATAATATAACCTATTTAACATAAGAGGATAAGCAATTTTAAATGTCTGTTTTCTTTTTCTATTTTTAAGTATTGCTCTACCACAGACATGTCAAAAACAAGGCCCGGGGACCGGATGCGGCCCGCAAAGTGGTTTCATGTGGCCCACGAAGCCATCCTGGAAACAATGAGGGAACAGCCCCTGCTGCCTTGGCCCTGGCCCAGGCCGGCCAGGAGCCAATGTACAATTTTGGGGTGGCCATCTATGCTGAAACGCATTCAGTCTTAGCTCCACAAGGCCATCTAGAAACAGAGAGGAAACAGCCCCTGCTATGTCGGCCCCACCCCTGGGTGCATGCTGGGGAGGTATCACCCTTTGTGAGGAATGAAGAAATGGACCATGCCTTTGCGCTTGCCCTGGTCCCACCCCCTTCTGCCAGAGACCCTCAGATCTGTCCCACTCCTGCCCAGGCCCCCACAGGCACCCTTGATGTGAATGATGTAGAGCTGGCCATGTCCACCCAGTAGGCTACACCCACTCCATCCACCCCCACCCAGTAGGCTGCACCCACCCTGGCTGCACCCACCCTGGCTGCACCCACCTGGCCCCCAGAGGGCAACCGCAATGCTGATGTGGCACTCAATGAAATTGAGTTTGACACCCCTGCTCTATCACCTTCCCTTTCCCTTTTCTATTTTCTCACTCTTCATTTACATTGTTTTGCATCTTTTTAACATTATAAAAAATTCTCCAGGAAAACTTATAAAACTTCAGATCTGAAACATCTTGGTTATTCCAGTTTTTGTCTGAGCCAAATGCTGGAAAATTCTTGCAAGGAAAGTAAGACAGGACTGATTTGATTCAACCCAACCTCTCTTCCTTTTCTACGAGGCTTTTGTGGCAACCCACTCAGTAATCTTCCTAGGCCAGGGGTAGGCAACCTTGGCTCTTTTATGACTCATGGACTTCAACTGCCAGAATTCCTGAGCCAGCCATGCTGGCTCAGGAATTCTGGGAGTTGAAGTCCACGTATCATAAAAGAGCCAAGGTTGCCTACCCCTGGCCTAGGACATTTCTGCTACACTTGAATTCGCACGTGACTTGCTGACCCATCTGTTCCCTCTCCCCAATTTTTTTTTATAAATATTTTTATTAATTTTTTATAAAATTTTTAACAAAAGATAAGATAACAATTCAACTGTGAACAATTATGTACATTGTTTTTGGGGATTTTCTCTTTTCTTTTTAGGTGGTAAGGGGTTGCTCGGGTGGCCTCTGGGCACCACATTGGTTGGAAGAAGAAGGAGGAGTGAAGGTTAGGCAAGTAGGAAGAAGGTATGAGGAAGAGGATGGAGATGGGAGGAGAGGATGGAACTAGAGAAAGGCTTAAGTAGGTTGTTAGAGGGGAAGAAGAGGGGGTTAGTTTTGTTTTAGGAGGATGTGGTGGGGAGGGGGTACCGAGCAGTTTTGTTTGATTGTTTGCTAATTGTATATGTACATAATTGTTCACAGTTGAACCCTCTCCCCAATTTTTACAGTACTTCCCCCCCTCCTCCTTTCCTTTTGCCTTAATTGCTGCCAATTGTTTTGTCCTTTTTATGAGCAATTTTGCCCTTCAATGCCTGTGTCCAGGCCTTATATGCTTCCATCAGTGTGCATATGTTACCTGAACTCAGCTGTTTCATGCATGGAAGAGTCAATTCATGGAACACTTTTCATATTCCTCCTGTTTGGTTAGCCCGAGGAATGATGCCATGTGCTCAGCCATGTGCTAGATTGCAGGGTGTACACTTTTATATTAAGTAGAGTAATGGAAAACTGTGGGAAAAGAGCCTGTCCTTATTTAAGTACTGCCTTAGGTTCAGATTGTATGTTCAGGCAGAGGTTTAGTATTTATAAATCATGCAAATGGTGGCAGCATATCTCTCTTGCAAAGGATTGTCATAAGAAGTGAAGAAGAAATGTTGAGAAATTTTGCACAAGGCCTAAGCAATTCAGATTAGTTAAATATGTTAGTCTATTATACTAGACTAGAGCTGCTCTGTATACAGTATTTGAAAAATAAATGTTAACTGCTATATGGTATATCATTTTAATATGCGAAACTTGCTGCAAGCGAAAGTTTTTTCTTTTGCTGTTGATAGTAGGATAGTCTTCCGAGTGGATCAATTCCCTGATTTGCTTCTTGTAAGAGAAATAGTTAGGTATCACATTCCATTTCCTGCTAATAGAGAAATATTGGTTTGATATGTTGAGAATGAAAGTACTGCCAAGAGGAAGAGAGGAAAAAAGTGGTCCCCAAAGCAGTGGCTTATGAACACTGACTTTCAAATAAGCTGAACTGGAAAAAATTCTCATCCTTCCTTCATGAATAAGTGAACATTAAACAGACAGATCGACATAACTGCATTGTTTCAACTATTTGCATTTTTTTATTGCTTCAATACAAGAGAAAAAGTAAGAAAAAATTCACAAATAAATGCATTACAACAAATTATAATGTATGTTAATGCTTAAACATAATACAGCTTAATTTTCAAGCAGCAAATTAAATGTTGACCTTATGGAATAATATTGTTTAGTCCTTCATTACAATGTTAAAGAGACAATTCAAAGGTTAACACCACACATAATTAATTAACCCAACTTCTGAAACCTGGTGATTAGTATGCTTGTAAAACTATGTAACAACTGAATTGCAAAAATGCAATAAATTGAAAGTTCTTCATTAACAGATACATTCCAATTTTTGTGATACATTAACAAATTTAATTGACAATATCTATACAATATGGAACAACTGGATAGCAAGACCAAATCATATTTATAAACATATCTTGAAATGTGATGCATTTTCAGAACAGTAAAGTAGATTACAAACATCTGCTAGCAAGCCATTAGCATATTATTTTTAGAAATTAATCTTATACTAAGATCAGAAAAGGTATAGAACCAGACATCATTGATTTGTTCATATATATGACAAGACAGTATCCTTTACACAGCCCATATTTATCAAACATCTGCACAATCTTATGTTATTACATTTACTTTCTCTAAGGAGAAAATTTAATATCTCTGATGACAGGATGGAAGTTAGAGCTAGTTGTTCATTTCAACTATCATTTTTTCCTATTTATTTTGTATATTTCTTGGATTTGTAAAGCTGCCCAATTCAGAAAGGATTCTTTAAATATACATATATTGAAAATGCACCTGAAAAGCGTTGGCATTTCCTGTGTATTCAGTATCTTTTATCTCTGGAGAGTCTTCTGTTAAAAGTACTTTGCTGTATGCTCATAATATACCATCACTTCATGAAACAGAAAATGCCTCAACAGAGAATTATGAGCGACTAAATGGCAAAAGTCATTTCAACATTCACAAACCAGCTTCATGAACCATAATTAAACATCTGTCTGCAAAGCTATTTTGAGGAGATATGTGTTTGTGTATACATGTGTAATTTTATACCCAATAAATATTCATAGTCTTCACAGAAGACTCATCCTTAGAGAATGAGAATGAGACAGGAAATGCATCAAAAATTTTTTGCTGCAGGAGTAGGGCTGAGTCGAGCCCAGCAGGGCAAGTAGGGTAAAACTGACACCTACTACCGTAACAGTGGATCTGCAGCCTCAGATTTTGGTCAGAGATCTTCTAAATACCTTCCACATCTCTGAGGACAATGGTAGCTCTAGAACAGAAGCTGAGAACTGCAGAAACATGGAAATACACCTTGGGTGTAACAAACTACACAGAAATAACTTTTGGTCTGCAATAAAGCAGCATTCTGAACTGACCAAATGCAATTTAGCTTGGTCACAGCAGTGACTTAAAGCCTGGGGTCTGAAGTTGTCCTTTGGAAATAATCCAGTGCTGGAAATATAACTTTACTTTATGTTTTTCTATAAAGGTCTTAACAATGTTAAAAAAATGATGACTAACACATCATGACATCATTGTACAAATCAGCAAACTAAAATGGACAGGAATGGGTGAATTTACTTCTGAGGACCATCAGGTATACTACTGTGGGCAAGAATCCCTCAGAAGAAATGGAGTAGCCTTCATAGTCAATAAAAGAGTAGGAAAAGCAATACTGGGATACAATCCCCAAAATGACAGAATGATCTCAGTGCGAATCCAAGGCAAACCATTCAATATCACAGTACTCCAAGTCTATGCCCCAACCACTGGTGTTGAAGAGGATGAAATTGACCAGTTCTATGAAGCCCTACAGCACCTTATAGAATTAACACCAAAAAATAATGTCCTTATCATCATGGGGGATTGGAATGCTAAAGTAAGAAGCCAAAAGATAACTGGAATAACAGGCAAGTTTGGCCTTGGAGTACAAAATGAAGCAGGGCACAGGCTGATAGAATTTTGCAAAGAGAATATGATTGTCATAGCAAACATTCTTTTTCGACAACCCAAGAGACAGCTCTACACATGAACATCACCAGACGGTCAACACAGAAATCAGATTGACCACGTGCTCTGCAGCCAAAGATGGGGAAGCTCTATAAAGTCAGTAAAAACAAGACCAGGAGTTGACTGTGGCTCAGATCATGAGCTTCTTGTTGCAAAATTTAGGCTTAAATTAAAGAAAGTAGGGGAAAACACTAGGCCACTCAGACATGAACTAAATCATATCCCTGATGAATATACAGTAGAGGTGATAAATAGATTTAAGGAATTAGATCTGATAGACAGAGTGCCTGAAGAACTATGGTCGGAGGTTCACAACATTGTATAAGAGGTAGCAACTAAAACCATCCCAAAGGAAAAGAAATGCAAGAAAGCAAAATGGCTGTCTGAGGAAACTTTGCAAATAGCTGAGGAAAGAAGGGAAGTGAAAGACAAGGGAGAAAGAGAAAGATACACCCAATTCAATGCAGAATTCCAGAGAATAGCTAGAATAGATAAGAATGTCTCTTAAATGAACAGTGCAAAGAAATAGAAGAAAACAATAGAATAGGGAGAACTAGAAATCTCTTCCAGAAAATTGGAGATAAGAAGCGAACGTTTCATGCAAAGATGGACATGATAAAGGACCAAAATGGCAGGGACCTAACATAGGCAGAAAAAGAGGTGGCAAAATTACATAAAAGAACTATACAAGAACGAGCTTAGCGTCCCGGATAACTATGATGGGGTGGTCACTGACATCCTAGAATGTGAAGTGAAATGGACCTTAGGAAAGCTGAGCAACAACAAAGCTAGTGGAGGTGACAGTCTTCCAGCTGAGTTATTCAAAATCTTAAAAGATGATGCAGTAAAAGTGCTACACTCAATTTGCCAGCAAATTTGGAAAACTCAACAGTGGCCACAGGATTGGAAAAGGTCAGTTTACATTCCAATTCTAAAGAAAGGCAATGCCAAATAATGTTCAAACTATCGCACCATTGCACTCATTTCACATGCAAGTAAAGTTATGCTTAAAATCCTACAAGCTAGACTCCAGCAGTATGTGGATCGAGAACTTCCAGAACTACAGGCAGGATTTTGAAGAGGCAGAGGAACTAGAGATCAAATTGTCAACATACACTGGATCACGGAGAAAGCTAGGGAGTTCTAGAAAAACATCTACTTCTGCTTCATTGACTATGCTAAAGCCTTTGATTGTGTGGATCACAACAAATTGTGGCAAGTTCTTAAAGAGATGGCAGTATCAGACCATCTTATTTGTCTCTTGAGAAACCTATATGTGGGTCAAGAAGCAACAGTGAGCACTGGACACGGAACCACTGATTTGTTCAAAATTGGGAAAGGAGTCCGGCAGGGCTGTATACTCTCACCCTGCCTATTTAACTTATATGCAGAGCACATCAAGAGAAAGGCAGGGGTAGATGAATCAAAAGTTGGAATTAAGATTGCTGGGAGAAATATCAACAACCTAAGATGATACCACTCTAATGGAAGAAAGTGAAGAGGAACTAAAGAGCCTCTTGATGCGGGTGAAGAAGGAGAGTGCAAAAGTTGGCTTGAAACTCAACATTAAGAAAACCAAGATCATGACTTCCGGTGGCTCCGCAGGCGTCGCCACAGCCTCCTTTGGAGGCTCCGTTCCCTGGGTTTTGTTAAGCCGCAAAACAGCGAACACCACCTGTTTTTTGCGGTGAAAAATCCCCCCTTCGGGCGAAGAAGGGGTGAAGAGCATCGGGCGTGGGTTGAGCTCCTCTTAGAACCCCCTGAAAAAGTTTTCAGGGGGAAAGAGTGAGAGCTCCCCAGGCGCCTGAAGCGCCCAGGGACGCTTCTGTCTTCAGACAGAAATAGACGCCGCGACCATTCCTGCTTAAACAGATACTTAAGAGAGATCTACATGCAGGCGGAATGAATATAGGAGTTTCATATTGCAAGTAATTTTTTATATTTTATTTTTGATTACAATTATTTTTACAATCCACATAATAGTATTCAAGATGGCGATCGCTTTCACTGTAAAAGGAAAGTGACAGGAAAGTGAAAGTGATTTTTTTCTTTCTTCTTAGAACAAAGCTAGAGCAATCGTTTTAATTATTTTGATTTGAAAGAAGATAATCTACTGGCCAAAAGCTAATTGTTGACTATTTGGAGATGAGATGACTGGTTTTTAAACTGTTTTTTTTTTTAGAGAAAGTTAATTTGATCCAGCTGAATATTTTTTAAAATGGAGTCGAACTCATACTTAAATTGTAAACCTATTTTGGATTGCTTTCGTGAAGCTAAAGAAGAAATATCTGCTATAATGAAAGAGTTTAAAGAAGAAATATGTGCTATAATGAAAGAGTTTACTACAGACTTAATGGCTAGAATTTCTCTTTTAAACTTTAAAATTGATTCACAACCGTTTGCTGATTACTCTATAAAACAAACTATACAAGAAGAGGATTTAACTGAGAATAAAGAGAAACTGATTTTGCCTGATAAGCAGTTCACCTATGGTCTTGAGGACCAGAAAAAGCAAAGACTGAGATTTGAAATGTTCCAGCAACGAAATTTTATGGTTAAGAGAAATAGAGGATTAATGCAAAGGCCAAGATGGTTTATATGGACTCAAATGATATTGCAAGCAATAAAGAGAGACTTATTACCTGGAAGGGAAGCTTTGTTATGGAAATCTATCTGGCAGAAGAAGAAGCCCAAAGTTCAACTGAAGAGAAGTGAAATTGAATATTTTATGCAATGACCAATGGATTGAACTGAAAAGAAGTGAAATTTAAAATTTTATGTAATGAATTATGAGCAATTTAGAATTATGGACTGGTTTAAGACTTAAGGATTAAGATTATGAGTAAGATGTAAGAGAAATGGGTGATTAATGGAAGATATATATTAAATTGACTAAGAAGGTTTTTTTTTAATTGATGGGTTTATCGACATGAAAATTATTATTTTTAATAAGATGATTTGTTGGTTTGATGGATTAAGATTATGAGTAAGATGTAAGAGAAATGGGTGATTAATGGAAGATATATATTAAATTGACTAAGAATGTATTTTTTTTGAACTGATGGATTTATTGATATGAAAATTATTATTCTTAGCAAGATGATTTGTTTGTTTGATGTCCAATGAATTGAAATGATTTAAGGTTTGATATTAGATTGATTGATGGATGGATTAGATAGATATAGGATAGATTAATATTTTATTCTAAATAAGGGATATTTGTATAAGAAGATATAAATAAGTTCTATGATAAAATTAAGGAATTAGAATATTCGAACTGAAAAGGTTGAATAAATTTAAGTTAGAATCGGATTAAAGAGACTGTTTTTAGCATATAGTTTAAAATTTTTGTTAGGATTATATAATAACTTTGTTTGATGTACTGGGTTTTCTTTGTTCTACCCTGTATTCATTTTGGGAAGTCCGGGGGGGGGTTAGGATAGGGGAAAAAATTTTTTCTTTGTTTTTTTTAAAATTTTAAATTATAAAATTAATTAAATATTTTGGAATAAGGTATGTTATCTAAGGGGTTAAGAGAGGGAATACTAGATGTATTGATTGAAATATATACAAATGTATTGGTTTTGGATATTTGTTTACCTTAATACCACGGTGTGCCTTGAGCTTTTTTTTTTTCTGTAAAAATTAAAAAAACCAATAAAATATTGTGTACCACAAAGAAAACCAAGATCATGGCATCCGGTCCTCTCAATTCCTGGCAACTAGATGGGGAAGAAATGGAGGTAGTGACAGATTTTATCTTCCCGGGCTCCAAGATCACCGCAGATGGGGACTGCAGCCAAGAAATTAAAAGATGCTTGCTCCTGGGGAGGAAAGCTATGGCAAATCTAGACAGCATACTAAAAAGCAGAGACATCACCCTGCCAACAAAAGTATGTATAGTCAAGGCCACAGTTTTCCCAGTTGCAATGTATGGCTGTGAAAGTTGGACCATAAGAAAGGCTGAGTGCAAAAGAATTGAGACTTTTGAACTATGGTGCTGGAGAAGACTCCTGCAAGTCCCTTGGACTGCAAGGTGATCAAACTGGTCAGTCCTAGAGGAGATCAACCCTGACTGTTCTTTAGAAGGCCAGATCCTGAAGATGAAACTCAAATGCTTTGGCCAACTAATGAGAAGGAAGGACTCACTGGAGAAGAACCTAATGCTGGAAAGATTGAGGGCAATAGAAGAAGGGGACGACTGAGAATGAGGTGGCTGGATGGAGTCACTGAAGCAGTAGGTGTGAGCTTAAATGAAGATGAAGATGGTAGAGGACAGGAAGGCCTGGAGGAATGTTGTCCATGGGGTCGTGATGGGTTGGACACAACTTCGCAACTAACAACAACAAATGATATCTCATTAAAATATCAATAAACTATAGGGGGAAAGAATTAAAACACCCATAGCTGCCACTTTTTTTTTTTTTTGCAAAATAAGATGAAAATAGCATGGAAGAAAGACTCATTTTCAGACACATACCTCATCAAATTTCAGATGGAAATTTTCAAGATTTTTTAAAACATCTTCCATGCCTGTTTTAAAGCAGTGACAGCATGAAGGAGGATAGGATAATATAGTAATCTAAGTTTTTCTGCAAAAAAATCTAGATTGTGCTAAACCAATGCAGAAAGCTCTTAATCCTACTTAAACTTTCAAAATCTGCTTAAGATATAAGTATCCTCTTTTCCACTTGCTTTTCTGGAGTGTTAGATTGTGCACAACACTGATGTCCATTGCTTAACCATTAGTGCATCTCAATCATTGGCTTTTATGGCATTGGTATGGTCCCACTTTGGAAGGCTCTCTTCATCACTGGTAGGTTTTGATTGAATAAAGTTTATGATTTCTTAAGACTATTGTATGATTTATCAAAGGCAGCCAAAAGAGGCTGCCATAGTGAAATATAATGGGGAAATAGGTAAGCCACAGAAAAGCAGAGAAAGGGATGTTAAGAAAAGAGTGAATATATAAGCCACTCTCTACATATTTCAGCCTGTCACTCATGATTGAGATGGCCAATTCAGAATTTAAAATTAAGGTTTGACCCAAAATTGTGTACCAGATTGGTCAGCCTTGAGACCATATCTAGAGTGCTGAGAATTGAGCTGAACTCCTTGGGCCTTCCCAGGAATGCAGCACTCCATTAGCAGAAGACAGAGCAAAATTAAAGTTTGTGGCCACATTAAAGAATTTGAGAGTGAAGTGAATGAAGTCCAATGTAATATGAACCATGCTATTCCAAAAGGACTCTGATTAACAAGAGTGATTCCCAAGTTGTTAAATCTTATAGGCTCTTTTGACACCAATATGAGCTGGCATCCAATCACACCACTCAATCTTTTTTAGCATTCCCCACAAATAGAAGTGAAGTTATAACACTCTCAGATACACCAGATAAACTATTGAATCTATGAATTAAGCTACTGTATATGCAGTGCTTCAAAGATACTTGGTTAATTTGAACCATTACTTTGAAGCAGGTGCCTCTTTCAGTTTGGGAATCTGTTTGGATGAGGTGTGTTTTGAGAAAGATGCTCATCTAAAAGAAACACTAAAGGATTTGGAGACAAAAACAACATCTGTCATATGGAAGCACTACTTTGAAAATTTTCATTGCCCTATTGTGTTAGACTTTCAGATTGATTTATTGGCCCACAAAATGGTTTGCATCCTGATCTTAGGGAAGGCCTGACTACCTATTAAACACAGAGAGTCTTTGTGAGACCAGGGAATTCAGTGCCTTATATATTTTACTTCAGTTTTCTAGTAGTCCATAAAAAAGATACCTTTTCTCTTGTTCTCTATTTAGGCTGCCTGACAAGAGATAAGGAAAAGGAATGTCTTTTCTATATGTCCTGTATAGTGAAGGGTAACTGGAACTATTACTTCAAGAAAACTATAATCAGAAGAACAGTTTATTAAAACTTGTGCCATGTAAATATTTATATGTAAATCAATGATTTTTTTTCTTACCTCATAACTGGTGCACAGAGCAATCTTGGCAGCAAAATGGCAGCTTTTGAAAATGGAGATACATTTCCATTAATTAATATAGAAGAGTTAAGTGGACTTAGTTGGCCATTTTGGGTAACCCGTGTTAAGGAATGAGTCTGAGATGTTGGTAGATAATATTCTACTTTGTCTTGCCACTTCCCTCAGAGTTAGCCTGCTGGTACTCTCAGTTGCAATGTTAAAATCACATCCAACTCACAGTTATATATATAGTAAGTTGGGGTGGAATCAGGATAGCCCCTGCAATACAATATATGGTTGGAAACTATTCTTCATCTTCCCAGAACTAAAATGTGCAAATTCTATACTGATAATTATTCAAGCCAACTTCTAAGAAAATAATATATTATCATGCGACTATTTTAGTTATAATGATATAAAGGAGGATGACAAACATTGGACCAGTAAGTGGAAATTAGACCCCTTTGCCTGGCTTACAAGCTTAGGAAGAGTAATAAAACTGAATTGGCAATTCAAGTGAATCTTTGAGTTATTCTAACAAAAATCATTGAACTTGCTGCATGAAATGAGATCTGTAGGATGCTATTTAAAGAGTATCACAATTTTTTCTTTGTTTTTTTGGCAGAAACTATGTTATTCTTTGCCACATTTGTATCAGCCACAGCAAATGCTAACTTTTTTGACCTGGGAAAGTTATTTAGTCAGGGTTCCTGAACAAATATTTGTCCAATTTCAATCACTTTAATAGGAGAGTTAATCTGATTTACCAGAGCTCTGAGAAATAATAGCTTATATTTTTCTTTCTGATGATTTATATCTAAGCCAAGATTCTTTGTGCAATAAGGATAATGCACATATGGTAAAAAAGATGTTATTCACCTACATTGTAATTTACATTTCTTTAGGATATAAGTGTAGGCCTCAGAAATTTAAAATAAATTGGCTATATATAATATTTAGAAGCAATAGAGGACCACTAATAAAGGAGAATATTTATAGTTCAGTTGTAGACATAAGGAGTCCTTGGTGCTCTCTGAGTTTGCTTGTTTTCTTGCAGATATTTCATTAGCCAAACATCAGTGCTAGTGAAGAGTGCAATTTTCTGTCAGTTTACATTCTGGTGGTTTGCCCTGGCAGTGTTGGTGGAGGTGGTCTTAGAGATTCTGATCTTGGGATATTTACTATTGGCTCTTTGGCAGTTTCTTGATTGGGGTATTGTTTACTTGACTGTTGGTTTGATGTTAACCTTGGAGTTAATTTGCACTGATCTGGGTGCTGATTGCTGCTGGAGATGCTGCTACTGGTGGTGCAATACATGAATAACTAGAGAAAAAAAGGGACTGGATATGGTGCTCAGACTACATGACTGTAATTCTGGTTTAGCTTCTCTGCAAAAATGTCACTAATCATGCATCATCCTCTTTTATAAATATTTTTCAATGACAGAAATCTAACATGCTCTTTAAAGTTCATGCCGCCACATTTTGTCTTTGCTGGGTTGCATCTGTAACTGATGAAAGAAATCACAATTAATTTTTACAAGAAGCAATGTGCAAGCAATAAAAGATGACAATGTAGACTGTAATGTCTTCATTAATGATAATATCCAAATGTAATATCCAAATGTAAATGGACCATAAGTCTCAGATCTGTAAGTTTGTCATACCCAAGAGGCAATCAACTTACATAATTATTGGAGTTTTAAAATATTTTTTAAATATTCATATTTTGAGCAAGTGATGAAGCAATCACCTTCTGGGTAATGTAACAGATCTTTCAGGATTATAATATAATATAATCTAAAAGACTGAGGTTTCAGATTAGCCTATAATATTATTATGGCTTTGAGGAACTAGGTCTTTAGTGCAGGTTTCATAGACAAAATTAGTCATGAAATTTACTTGCCCCAATGCTTTTCAGGACAGATAGTGCCTTTTGAAAGAGTGAAAAAGTACAACTGTTTCTATTCCATGATCTAGTTGCAATCAAAAAATTATACCACAGACAATCAAAACTCTTGAAGATATGTGGAAAATATCTTCTAGCTAAATTTTGAAGTTCTTACTACATTCTTCAAATCTGTTGGAGTCAGAGAAAGAAGAAAATGGCATTTGTATCCATCAATATTTGTCAGAGTCTCCTTTAACTGTTTCATGCCTGGAGAACAGAATTGCATGAAATAAGCAGCGGTGAGTCTGGAAAGGGGCATGGTTCAAAAAAAAAAGAGAAAGAAAGAAAGAAAGAAAGAAAGAAAGAAAGAAAGAAAGAAAGAAAGAAAGAAAGAAAGAAAGAAAGAAAAGGAAACAGCCAATGCAAAGAAGTTCATACTGTGATGAATTCAAGTCCACTTTTGTTCTTCACCTGAGAAGTTCTCTAGTCCTGCTCTAGATTAACATATTAGCAATGCTGTTTATGAGAAGAGATTGTGATATAATGGACAAAGAGAGGATGATCTAGCCAATTTTTAAAATAGATTTTTAAAAACATATAGCATGAATCCTGATAGCAATAAAAAAGTAATTCATTTATAGGATTAAGAACAACTGCCAAATTGGTTCCTGTTTTTAACTGTTTTCATAATTAATTTTATAATAGATTGTGAATGGGATAATTTTGAAGCAAAATATTCTAATTAAAATTCATATATAGAAACATGAAGCTTCTGTTCCCCTTCTGACAGAATATGAACTCAGACTATAATAGTGTAATCCTAGGAAGGAAAAAGGATTATTCAGGTATAACAACTACATGTTATCATTTTTTAAAATCCTGATTGCTGTTTCTATGTGTGTTGGTTTATTGTTATGCTTTTATGTTTACTTTTAACAATGTTAACTGCCCAGAGTCCTGAATTTGAGATAGGCAACGATATAAATTTAAATAATTAATAAACAAACAGAATATAAACTACATTAAAATAAAATAAAATAAAACTTATTATGATGGTGAAGGTTCAGTCTCCGAGCTTGTGGGCTGATTTCTGAACATTCCGTTACCAAGCTGGGCAACATCTTCAGTGAGGTTTAGGGAATGTCAGTTTCAGTGTTCTTCTATTTATAAGGGCTTTGTATAGTCAGCAGGTCTTGTGATGGGTCAGCTGTGTCAGGTGTGTCAAGGGAGGGTCTTGTCATAGGTCTTGTGATGAGTCAGGTTGGATGTTTCAAGTGAGGGTCTTGTAATGGTGATGGGTCAGGTGAGAGTCATCAATGGGAGTCTTATGATGGGTCTTGTGATGGGGAGGTTACATCAGATGAGGGTCATTGGAAGGGGAAGTGCTGGTTGCGGGGGCTTGCATGAGTTGGTTGAGGATCAGTGCTGTCTCTGGTTGGCTGTTCGGTTGATTTGGATTCTGAGGGGTTCACAGGCTGGTTGTAGGTCAATGTGTCTGTTGATGGAATTGCTTGTGGAGTGCCAGGCTTTGATGAAACTTATTACTGAAGCAAGAAACCACGTTGTAGCAAATCTTCCTTTTTCTGAGCAATAGAAAGGAGAATTTAAAGGCTTTTCCAGTTACATGACTTGGATACCTTTGGGCCAGTCTCTCTCTCACCCCAACACATCTCAAAGGCAGGATGGCCAACTTACTACAGCCAACTTGGCATGGGCCAACTCACAGTGGCCAACTCATTGAGGGACAACTTGTCATTGGACAACTAAATGTGAAATAACTATATTATTATTCATAGTTATATTACTAATAATTTTAAGAGATGAATGGAATTACCATTATCTCGTATTACGTTGTGCTCTGGCAAGTTATGCTGCAGTGATTTTGGCAGCTAAAAGTTGACCATGGTGAGTTGGCCTCTGTGAGTTGGCTGTGGTGAGTTGTCCTAGATCCTCTCACAGGACTGTTGTGATTGGGAAAATAAGAGGAGAAAGGAGTATTAAATATGTTGGCTGTCTTAAGTTACTTTTAAAAAATAATAAAAGTGGGGTATATATGCATGTATATATGTATGCAAACAAATATACATCCCTTTCTATGTAAATAGAAATAGAACATTGGTGAGAAGGAAAATACTGGATCTGGAAGGCATGTATGAATCTTGCCATCTTACTTAGTCGGAGAAGCTAATAGCTGTGTAAAATTGATGGAAATTAATAGAGATGTTTAAACTGACATCAACTCAAAGTAATTTTCTTTCAAATGCTTAGTGATTTGGTATGTAATAATTGAATTTTTTCTGTTTGAAAGAAGAGGAATTGAAGCTTTTATGCTGTAAATGACACTTTAGTATTGGCTTCATTTCAATTTATTTTTGAAGACTTCCTTCCAGCTCAGTTTAAACTACTGCCCCATATTTATGTGCATATGGATGTGTATATTAGGGAACTATCAGAAAATAGTGACTATCAAAAGACAGAATAATTTATAGTAATAGTTGGCATTTTTATTTTTCCCTTTTTTGAGATATACAATAGATGTTCTACTGAATATAGCAAATAAGTGTTCAGTTGTAATTTGAAAGTGTAAAATAATGACTAATGTTCTACTTGAAATAGAAATAAGTACTTATGAAGTTAAATAACAGTTTACACAACTTAAGTGTAAATTGAGTCCAGAGTTTCTGCCTATAACAAACACACACACTCACACTCACATATACAATATATGAGTTCTGTTTTCCTGAATAGGTTTTATTGTTAAACTTTTAATGCTGCATCTGGTCAGGAATCTAAGATTCAAAGAAGAAAAAAGGTCTGTATTTAAGGGGTTAACTGAAGCATATTTGTCATTAATATGCATTGGAGGTTAACTTCATTCAAAACCTAAGATATAAGCATCTAAACAATTTGTCCAGTTATTGTATCTAACCTTTAAACTTTAAACTTTGGATTGAGTTTTGAAAAAGCACAGAAAGCTTTCTGATAGAACCAAACCTCAGAAATGAAATTAGAACTGAATTTGTCATCACTCCTAAAGTCAATTATTTATTGAATTATCAAATTTATGGAGCTGCCCGTTGCAGCAAAAGTGATCCTGGCTGGTGCACAACAATCATACCCAGCTTTTCTTGAATATGCCCACTTTCATTTGAACTTTCAGAATGTTTCATAGTCTTCTAGTCAAATCCGCCCTTGGTTTGCTGAGCATGTATAGGACAGATGGCTATCCGCATTCTGTTTGAAGACTCCCCATGAATAGAAATGTATTACTTGCTGAGGCAATTGATTTCACTAGATTTCATTTTCTTACTGTGAGAAAATGTCTTGTTTGTGACAAACTAATTTCTTTTTTCACCTTCTGACCAAGGAAGTTATAAACAAAAGAGAGAAAGACTTTCTTGCACCTCTGATTCTTGGTAGAGTCAGATTTCCAGCAGGTACCACAGTAGTTGAAATATCTCATTGTCACTATGCACGTGTCATCGGACCCCAAAATACCTCATTTCTATCTCTTACTTGTCTGGGTGGTCTGTATTAAATTCCCATAATGATATCACTTCTTTCTCATGTCTATTTTTATTATAAAAACACTTTACAAATGAAAAGGAAGATATGTGTCCCAGGATAATGTTGCGGGATCCAATCTGGATTGGTCACCGGGAGCAAAGGTTTTGTCTTCCAAACTTTTGGACTTGTGCTGGAGCCCATCTTCAGGGAACTTCTCTCCAGCACAAGTCCAAAAGTTCAGAAGACCAAACCTTTGGTCCTGGTGACCAACCCAGATTGGATCCAAAACCACTTTAAGTCACAGTTGTGCATTCAAATACATTACCCTACTAACAATAATGATTTTTACATAAAGTCAAGTACTTTATGTCTCTTGTGTTTGCGAACCTTGTAGGACAGGCCAATAAACTTGAAAGACTATGAAAATAATTATCTTGCTCAATGTATACCTACTTATTCTGAGCCTTCTCAGACTTCCCCTCTTTGGAATCAAGAATTTCTTTTCCAAAGGTAGTTAGTTTCTTGTTTCCTTCCATAATTATCTTGCTGCTGCTTCTGTATTCCTACTACAATTCCCCTATTTTATTTGTATTCATTCAACATATTGATTCATTCAATATATTAATTTTTATATGACTTGTATATAATATACAAGTCATACTTATATGGCTAAGCCTGTTCAAAACAATTGGGGATCAGTCATATTTAAGGTTTTTTTTGATTCACACTGTGGGTATTACTTGAACATTATTATCCTCTTGAAGATGAGAGTACTTGAACAGTCATATAAAGTATTACTTAACTTCCAGTTTTGACATAGTGGGTATCTAAGTAGTTATACTTCACTTTTCTGTTACAAGCATCTTATGTAGCTAACAGTTCATACAAGCTACAACACAAAAATATTCTGCTAAAGCAGAAAATGTATTTCAAGAATTTTCAGATATAAAGATTGAAATATACAGCGCAAAATGGTTTTTCTATACAGTGCCATGTGGTGTGCATATTCTTTAATTATGAAAGACTCTCTAGCATGTGTATTTTAAAATGCCATGCTTGCTAAGAAGGAATTTTTCAAAAGTAATCAAATGTGAATAACAGCTGGATTTCTTACCCAGAGTTCCATATCCTATAAATTTAACACTCTAGCAACCTTTTCAGACTACATATTGTAGTTCTCAGGCTGATATTCTCATAGAGGTATTGCTGCTTTAATGACTGTAGTGAATTACAATTTGTGACCTTTTGACATATATATGCTGTCTTTTATTTAAGCCCTTTCTAGCAATTGGTAGGATTTCCCAGTACCTGCCACTCAGATGCTTATTGACATGCAGGGTGTTACCATGGCATTTCTTTTGCTTAATGTCTTGCTGCTTCAGGCATCTCAGCAGCTCATTTTGGGATGCCTTCTTACTGATATACTCCTGAATGCTCTAGGCTTCATCCAGGACAGTGGCTTTGACACTTATCAGATCCCACCTGTTCTCTTTCCAATTGATGTACAATTGGGGTGATAATCTCTATATATTATGAGGATCTTCTGGATCTTTGTATTGGTTGCTTCCATGTCTTCTGTTGGCCAATTCACTATACCAATAAGATGTCTGGTGATTTGCAGAGCATACATATTAATGGTATGGACCTTGTCCTTCCCAATGAACTAGCTCTTCAAGACCTATCTTATCCTTTAGTAGTATCTAGATTTTGCTGCTTTCTTGGCCTCCTCTTTGTGGTTGCTATTTGACTATGGGATACCAAGATACTTGTAGCTTGCATGCATGTCTACTATACAGCCTGCTGGTAATTCCACTGCATCAGTTTTAACTACCTTCTCTCTTTGGACTATTATCTAGTCACTGTTCTCAGTCTGAATAACTTCCTACTGTCCTCACTATAGATCCATGTCAGGTTGATCACTATGTTGATGTCTTGTTTATTCTTAGTATATAGCTTGATGTCATACATGTATAAGAGGTGACTGTTAGTAAACTGTATCCATAGCCAGTCCTTGTGATTATTTGGTTGAGGGGTTTCAAGTCTCTGCAGAACAGCAGTGTGGATAGTGCATTACCTTGGCATTTACTTGTTGGCTACTTGTATGACTTCCACAGTACCATTCAATTCTTGAGAAAAGTCCTTGACTTTGTTTAGTGCCAGGTAATCACAAATCCTTGTATGTGGCTTTGAATCATGGGCTTTCCTGTAGTCAATCCAGGCTGTGCTCAGATTGGTCTATCTAAATCTTGAGTCCTCATCTGTCAGCAATTGTGTTTTGAGCCTCTGCTATTGTTCCCAGTGTTTTTCTGAGCTGTGCTCATGTACTAGCCCATATCACCCTCATGGTATGTACTATCAGCAGACAGTTGAGGTGGCTGATATTGGGAAATCCTACCAGTGTCTGGAAATGTCTGAATTAAAAGCACTAGATACTGACCATAGCAGCACAAGAATAGGCACTAAGCACCAAATGCACAGAAGCAGAGATCTATCACGCTAGACAGGACCTGATGTACAGACTATGCATAGAGGCCTCAGAGACAGTCCAGCACATAGTGGCAGAGTATAATATGTAGGCAGGGAAAGTATATGTTACCCACACAATTAAAGAATTGGCATTTTATATAGGAACATCTGCGTAGTGTTCCCAAATCCAAATGGGAGATTCCACAGAAAGTTGTGGAACAGGGCTAAGATTCTTTGGGACTTCCAGATCTAAACAAATACTCACTAATCAACCAGACACTGTGGTTGTAGACAATGAGCAGAAGATAGTGGTGATGATAGATGTTGTGGAGCCAAGTGACAGCAACATCAGGAAAAAGGAAAATGAGAAGCTGGAAAAATAATAAGACCCGAACAAGGAACTAAAGACAATGTGGAAAATAAATGCCAAAGTGGTTCCAATGGTAGTACCAGTAGGAGCAGTTGGGGCTATAACACCTAAGCTGAAAGAGAGGCTCCAGCAGATCCCAGGTACAACATCAGAGGTCACTGTCCAGAAGGGGGCATTGCTAGAAACAGGAAAGAATCTGCACATAACCCTCAAACTCCAAGGCCCATGTTGGAGAAGACCCAAGAATTAGGAAGAAACAGACTGCCCATAGGTGTGATCAGAGAATATTATATATATTAGTGGTCAACCAATTTTCAGAAAGTGCATTAGAAATGAGTTAACTGCTTGAGCAGTGAATAAAAGCAGAAGCAAAGGTTGAACATAGTTTTGAGGTCTATTTATAATTAAGCTACTTTCAGGGAGCTCTCTTACCCCTGTGATAAATTGGTTTGGACAAGTAGAAAGATTTAAATTTTACCAATCATTCCTTTTGAATTAACGTAGCTTCTTATATATTTCCTAGATAGGATTGAAAAGAACCTTTGAACAGGCTGTCTGTGAATTTGACCAAAAACTCCCCTGGGGTATGACTTCCATTAGGCAGAGAGTAAAAGAGGAGGATTGGAATATAAAAGTTTTGTGCAAGTGACTACTCTGCTGTCATATTTCATGTACAATTCCTCTGTTTTCTTTTCAGTTCAATTTAGAAAAATAAGTTCCATATTTGGCAATATTCAGCACTCATTGATCCAACCCTTCACATAAAGAGCTGATGTGCATTTCTAGCTCCTGAGAATTAATTCTGTAATGACTTTTTGGTCCCTTGGGATCACTTTTTTCCTCATTTATTAAAAGCCTGAGAAAGGCTAATATTCTTCTAAGCTGAACACATATTGAAGTCAAGGCAATTTTAATCAAATCTATCCCAAAAGCAGTTGTTAATGGGATCATTTCATGTTGGCTCATGTCTGATGATTTGGTCCATTTTTAGGTTCTTCCTATCAGTGCAAAGAACTCTAGTTCCATTTTTTTTGCTTTAATGTATCATCAGAATACAATTTCTGAATCCAGCATATTTTATCCTCTACTGTAAATAGACCTTGCTAAAAGAAAAGTGGATTTTTTTAAATTTCATTTGAAAAAAAATGACAATTTCCTAATTCACTTAGCCTAACTTTAGTTGTAAATGAACTCTCTCTCTCTCTCTCTCTCTCTCTCTCTCTCTCTCTCTCTCTCTCTCTCTCTCTCTCTCTCTCTCTCTCTCTCTCTCTCTCTCTCTCTCTCTCTCTCTCTCTCTCTGTCACACACACACACACACACACAAATACACAGACACACAGACACACACAGACACACAGACACACACAGACACAGATTATTCTTGATGTATTCCATTAGTAAATACTGAGCAGCAGATTTTGTCAATGCATCTCTTGGAAGTTACATAAGAACATAAGAAGAGCCATGCTGAATCAGGCCAAAGCCCATTGAGTCCAGCATTCTGTGTCACACAGTGGCCCACCAGTTGTACATGGGGATCTTGAGCAGAAAGAGAAGGCAAAACCCTCCCTTTCCCTTGACCCCCAACAAATGGTACCCAAGGGAATCCTGCCTGCCTCAACCAACATAGAGGCGGCACATGGACATCCGTTTTAATAACCACCGATACACTTTGCATCCATGAATCTATCTAGCCCTGCCTTGAAGCTGTCAAGGCTGACAGCTGTCACAACCCCTTCAGGAAGTGAATTCCATAAATCAACGACCCTCTGGGTGAAGAAATATTTCCCTTTATTTGTCCTCACTTTGTTAGCTATGAGCTTTAGGGAGTGCCCCCTTGTCCTGGTATTGTGTGATAGAGAAAAGAATTTTTCTCTATCCACCTTTTCTATCCCATGCATGATTTTATACACTTCGATCAAGTCACCCCTTAAATGCCGTCTTTCAAGGCTGAAGAGACCAAGTCGTTGCAATCTGGTTTCATAAGGGAGGCGCTCCATTTCCTTGATCATTCTTGTTGCCCTTTTTTGCACCTTTTCCAGTTCCATTATATCCTTCTTGAGGTGCGGTGACCAGAACTGTACACAGTACTCCAAGTGTGGTCTCACCATTGATTTGTACAGAGGCAATACAACACTTGCTGACTTATTTTCGATTCCCTTCCTAATCATGCCAAGCATGGAATTTACTTTTTTTTTACTGCTGCTGCGCATTGGGTTGACATCTTCATCGAGCTGTCCACCAAAACCCCAAGATCCCTTTCTTGGGTTGTCTCAGAAAGTTTGGTCCCCATCAGTTGGTAAGTATAATTGGGGTTCTTTGCCCCGATGTGCATAACTTTGCACTTGTTTAGGTTTTAGCATTCACATTGCCCTGTGATGCTGATAAAATGATCATGCTAAAGCATATAGTTTGAAGAACCCTTTAATAATAATAAAAAAGTTTTTCTCAATGCTTCTTGCTTTCTCATTTGATGGCTCTTACTCCCTTTTCTCTACTGAGATTAGGCATTCCAATCTCAAATTGTTCAGACCAGAAGGCAGTTAATTCTGGAAAGGTCAGAAGCAAATCTCCTGGAACCAGTTTACTTAGTTGCAACAATAAGCAGAAAGTGGAAAGCCTTCACCCCACTTAGAAAAGAGATGCTAGTTTGTTGCACCACGTATCTTGAAGCAGAAGTTAGTTTTGAAGTGATTCTCCTCCTGAGATCAGTTTCGGTTGGTTTTGTCAGGTAAGAGAGGTCTAAATCTAAACCCTTGCTACAGGGGTTTAAGTCTTTCTCCATTCCTATTCAACATCTAAATGAAGCTACTGTATCACCTGTCAATATGGGGTATGATATTATTGGTATGCTGATACTGCTCAGTTGTATATCTCTGGGCTGGGCTGTAACAGTGATGCACAGAGATGCTGATCTAGGCCCTGGAGTTTGTGAGTTTCTGGAAGGTTCTGATTTGCAACAAATTGCAAATCAACCCTAGCAAGACTGAGTGTCTTTGGGTTTTGAGCACCACCAACCCCCCCCCCCCCGGATTCTGGAACTGTTCAATTGATAACCTGGAATGTGGTTGCACTCCTCCAGACACAGTTAATGTGCAATCTGGATATCCACTTGGACTTATTAATCCCGCTCAAAGAGCATATGGAAGTCATAGATAGGAGAGCCTTTAAATGACCAATCTTGAATGCCAGTTGTGCCTGTTCCTGGATCAGGAGACTAGGCATCTCACTTTCAGGGAGACACCCTTCTGCTACTAAAAGAGAGTGAGGTTCTTGCAGAAGGAAGGGATGATTTTCAAGAAACTGGAGATAGTTAACCAAGTACCTATTGTAGCCTGTCAATACTTAAAACATTCACATTTTAGGGTGGCAAAAACAAGAGCATTAGCAGCAATCCTGAGTCATACTACAGTAGTGTATTGACTAGGGCATGATAAGTTGAAGATAATACATGAAGTTTCTATATACATATGTTATTATTATTATATGATCTTACTCTGGGTTATAAAAATGCTGCAGCAGCAGGGTGTTACACCCCAATTCCTGTTGGTATGACTAATAAAAATAATAATGTATAAGATGATCTAATTTTGTCACCATACTTATATATTTGATACAACATATTTTAATTTACTTATTCCACTGAGATCCTTGAGTAGGGGGTCATTGTATTGCAGAACAACATTTCCAGAAGTTTAATTTCAGAGCCTTATTTGGTGAATTTTTGAGCCATAATCTGCCTAGGCAAGGTGGAATGCATACTCCAAAATGTTGACCTGATCATCAATTTAGATACTGGATTATTATCAAGATGTGAGATGTTGTTTGAACTCCCAGCTGTGGCAAGATGGTGCTGGAGATGTTTGAGAACTAGAAATACCAGATAGTAGGCTCCAGCAAATAGCAACAAAGAACAACTACAATGTGTCAAGAAAATAAAGTTACCCAAGTGACAATTTTGGAAGCAAAAGTAATGCCATGTTGTGCATTTGCACTGGAATTTTATAATCCAAACTCTCTCTGTTCTACTGTGCTATTGAAGCAGAAGCGCAAGCTAGGTAGTCACAAATAAGGGGAATCTTTCAGCTTTTCATCTCCCCACTGAATGGTAGCAGATGGTGCACTACGTGACGATGGCTTTTCCACTGCTTTCAGCACTTGTCACCCAGTCAGTTTGTGCACAGATGATCAGCTCAGGCTTAGTTATTTAGCAAAGCCATATATTACAATGACATACATTTTGCTCAATGTCTTACACCTGGTGATGGAAAAGACTGAAGCAAATGAATACAGAATTGCCATATGGTATCTCTGCTTTTAGTTCTGCTATATGACTGCAGAAGAGAAAATGGTTTTCCTCTGTTACCATAGGCCACAAATCAAGCATAACCAAAGTGTTATCCACATACTAAAAGAAGAATTTTGAGGTGTAGAACGTGCTGCAATCACACCAGAGAGTTGGAGAAATGCATTTCTAAGAGTATCTTAAAATGTTAAACAATAACAATTGATGACAAATTGAAAACTTGTGAGTTCGAGGCCTTTTTATGTTCAGAGGATAATGGGGCAAGTATACCCGGGAGAGGGTCAAAATAACATGTTAGAAGTTATGTCAGATTTTCCCTCAGTAATTAATTCTCTGTCATTGATTTCAAGACAAAAACTGGCAGCAGAAGAAAACTGCAGTGACACAGGCTGCAATGAGAATAAAACAGGGATATCCAAATGAACATTCCCTCCCCCCCCAGGAACTTTTAGAATCTTAAAAAGCCCTAGATTGGTTTGATTGAATTTTTTAATGCAATAGAATATAAAATAGATTTTTTCACCTATACCTACAAGTGCGGGTCATTCTTGACTTATGGCCACAATTGAGCCCAAAATTTCAACTGCTAAGAGAGACATTTGTTAAGTGAGCTTTGCCTGATTTCTTGCAACAGTTGTTAAGTGAATCACTGCAATTGTTAAGTTAGTAACATGGTTGTTAAGCGAATCCGGCTTCCCCATTGACTTTGGTTGACAGAAGGTCACAAAAGGTGCTCACATAATCCCGGGACACTGCAACCTCATAAATATGAGTCGTTGATGAGCATTTGAATTTTGATCTCATGATCATGGGGATGCTGCAATGGTCATAAGTGTGAAAAATGGTCATACGTCACTTTTTCCAGTGCCGTTGTAACTTCAAACAGTCACTAAATGAACTGTTGTAAATTGAGGACTACCTCAACTTTACCAGATCAGGACTCAACTAATTACTTTCGTGCATATACAGGTAATCTAAGAATATAGTTGCCCCCATGAAACATATTTTTTCTTGAATATCGCAACTATTATGGTCTTTCACTGTGGTGTTTATTTTGTCTCAAACTAGTCTAAAGATGGTTTCTTGCTTCCATTGCAAAACATATTCTTTATACAATATTACATTTCCTTCTTGCTAAAAAAAATAAAGTACATTAGAAGTCTGCACAGATTTATATAGACTTTTGCACAACTTCCTAAAATGTTTCCTTGTTTACATATCATTGAAAATAATGGGGATGCTTCAATACTTTTAATAAATAAATAGAAATAGCAAGTGAAAAGCATTAAAGAAAAGGGGGAAAAAGGAAAGGAAAATGAACTCTAATTCTTCCTGGGAAAGCATAATATTATCCAGAATTAAAGATAGAAATGTTGGATTGGAACTAAGCCTGTTCATCTACAGCTAGATCCTACCAGTTTTATTCTGTAGCAAGAGGACTTTGAATCCCTCTCCTATATAGCTTACAGTCAAGATATAAAATTGAATATATTCAATTGTAATGATATTTGAATCTGTGCTGGTAGATGACATTAACCAGAAACTTTATGTTAGAGCAGCAACAGCACTGAGCCTCATGGCAGCCATAATAGAAGGTCCAAGGGATTGATCTCCCCAACCATCAATGACCCATCCACTGAGGAATGAAGAGAACTACTTCAGAAAGTGCCTTCCACATTCAGTCCTCACAAGTAGCCAAGTAGGGATCCTACTGTACTCACAGTTCCCAGCTGGGGAATAGGTTTTTTTTTTTAGATTAAACAATGGGATTTAAGAAAGCTGGGGGTTTTTTTATAGCTTAAGTGTTATTTTCAATAATTCCCAGTGCTATTTGTTAATTCTTTGAACCCGGCTTGCATTCCTGAGATTAACACATTAATTTATCTTGTTAGTGCCATGTTACATTTGGTGCTATTGAGAATTCATGCCTAATAGCTTTTTAGCTGAGCTTGTGATAACTGTTCAAAGAATATGTGTAAACTAAGGGCCTGCACTGCAACCTTCCAAAGGTTTCTCCTGCACATTATTCAACCTCTTTTCCAGATCTGTGTCTTGACATTTGTAAATCATGAAGCTAATATTTCCCTGAATTTGACAGTGGTTACCAATTTATTCTAGGCAAAATTGCAAAGACCTGGTTATTATTTTTGGAATCCTCTACAGGTGGTTTTCACTTTATGACTATTTTGTGATGACTCCCCTAGACGCTTCCACAGATGCCTCTGTATGCTAGTTTGGAGGAGGATGAGCCAGTCCCAGGCATATTAGGAGGGGAGATGGTTGATGGCTCTTTGAATCCAAGCTAGGTGGAGCAGTTGATGGGAAAGTGACCGAATGAGCAGCTGGCTAAGAGTGATTAGGATGAGGCACCGCAGCAGAAAGACAGTTCTGAGGCTTTGGATGGGGAAAGCATGCTGCTGCAGCTGATCAGTAATGAAGAAGAGGAACTGCCTTCTCCACCTGATCTGAGAACACATGGGGCAGAGAAAAGGCAAGAGCAATGAAGGTCAACCCAAGATGGCAGCCTCATCCCTCTTGATGGGCTGCACCAAAAGCTGGCTGTTTAGCACAGCAGACAGATGGAGATGATAATGTGTTCATTTCCTAGCTGTGTGTTTCATGGTCATTGTGATTACTGCCTTGCTTCAGACTGAGACGGTGCCTTGACTTTGGATTGTGCTTTGTGGACTCGGGACTCTTCTTGCCTTGTGAACCCTATTGTGCATTTAATTTGCTTGGTGGACTTACATTGTTTGGGGAATTTTCATGTGCTTTGTGGAGTCATTGGCCATTGCTCTATGGACTAGCATTGGTTTGCTTTTGGCTGGACTCAGTTGGGACAGTTGTGGGTTTTTGGTGAAGGGAATTGCTGGGGAATATTAATAAAACCACTAAACCATTGTCACATGGTTGCATGTGGGTGGCCAGGACATTTACACACTTATTCAGTCACCATTAGAAGTTATGATACTACTGAATGGACTTCTGATCCATAACTGAAGTTACATCCATTGCAGTGACCTCATGGTTATGTGATTGTGATTTGGGTATTTGGCAACCTATTCCCACTTATAACCTGTTACCAAGTGCCCACAATCATGTGATGCCCACTTGCAATCTTTCCTGACAATTTCCCCACAAAGTCAATGGGGTAGCTAACAGTGAAGGTTGAAAAGAGGACTCTCTGGATGTGCCTGGGAATTTTCAGTCCTAGAAAATTGGATTTTGACATGGAAGATTTTAACCCCAAAGTGGAGAGATTTGGAGAAGGAAGCTTCTGAAGGATAACCAGAATGACGCTCACTTGGAGACTGATACCAGGTGGCCTTGGTAAGACAGCACAGTTTGTGTAGGCTGGGTGGGGCTGACATTAGCTGGAGAAAAATAGTGAAGGTAAATTGGGAGCTTTGTATGCATTGGTGGGCTGGGTGGGTGATGAAGCTTCCATGGATGGTTGTCACTTCATGCTACACTATAGCACCTTCCAACCCACACGTGGCCTGTGCTAGCACTCTCCAGGGATTCCCCATCCTCGAATTACCCTGAACTCCTTACCTGGGACTCCATCTGCCTAATGAGCTATGAGATTGCTTAGTGAACACTACAGAGGGTTCCAGAATCTCAGTTGTTGAGTGAATATGACATCTCGCTTAATGATCACTTCACTCAACAACCAGGGTTCTTGTTCCGATTGTGGTAATAAGTCCTTCTACATGAATGTCCATGCTTAGTGAGATTATCTAAAGATAATCTATGTTCTATAGTTGCCATAAGCTTGACTTGTATTTAAACTTGGGTTGCTGCTGTTCTTCAGAAACTATTCATGGCAGAGCCGAAAAGTTTAATATCTGTATCAGGTTTTAAAATGCCGTTAGAACACATCTTTTTGGGAGGCTTTCAACTGCTGATTTTAACGGTGCATTTTAACTATTTTATTATTGATTTCATTGCTATTTTAACAATTTTTTACTGTCTCAATTTTATTTTATTTTTATTGCAAATTGTTGAGAGATTTTGATAGTTGACAATATAGCAAATTAAGTTGATTCATTAATAAGAAAAGTGAGCTGAGAATGAAACCAAGAATGAAATGGGTCAATTCTTGCTCTTTTAAAATGCACTTGTCTTTTGGTTCTAAAACCTCCAAAGCCCCAACATTTACAAGACAGTTTGGAATATGCCAAAGAGGATCTTACTTTTTTTTGTAGTTAGTAGTAATATTGTTTTTATTTATTTATTTATTTGTTAAATTTATATGCTACCACCTTACTGTTGCAGTGACTCTGGGTTGCTTCAAAATGATAATATAAGATGATTAAAATAAGATTTAATAAAGAGTAAAAACCAAGATCAAATGACACCACCAGCATAAAACACCCCTACTGGGGCCTCAGGCCAGCCCGCAAAGCCAGATTTTAAGATTCTTCTGAAAGGCCAAGAGGGAGGGGCTGACCTCTCTTCCAGTGGGAGAATATTCCAAAGGATGGGGGTCACAACAGAGAAGGATCCAATCAGCCAAAATTCTTTGGGAGATGAGATCCAAAAGAAGCCTCTTTTCCTGGAGTCAGTGGGATGGGACAATCCTATTGGGGTGAGATGGCTCCTCAGATAACCTAGACTCTTGCCATAGAGAGTTTTAAAGTTGATAAGTAACATCTTGAATTGGGCATGAACCAGACTGGCAACCAGTGCAGCTTGTGCAACAGCAATGTTACATGTGCCACCTGATAGGTCTTCAAAACTGCTTTATCTTGTACCAGTTGTAGCTTCTGAACACTCTTCAAGGGTAGCCCATCACAGTAATTCAGCTGAGAAATGACCTGGCCATGAGTAACTCATGATCCAGGAAAGGGCACAACTGGTGCAAAATATGAAGTTGCACAAAGCCTTTCTTTGCCACAACTGCCACCTGCTCTTTGAGCAGGAATCATGAGTTTAGGAGAACCCTCAGATTGCATATAAGATCTGTCTGGGGTAGTGTAAGTCCATCAGATCCTGAGATCACTCAAACCCACAGTCACTCTTTCTTACCAGGATTCAGCTGACGTCTGTTGTCCGCCATCAGACTCTCACAGTTTCCAGGTCCCATAAAAGGGAAAGTACCACACCACTTAGGCCACCTGGATGGAGATGTAAAGTTGAGTATCATCACCGTATTGATGACACCTCATCCCATATTGTTGGATTATCTCACCCAGTGGTTTCATGACTTTTTTTTGCTTTACAATCACATTGCTTAGTTATGGCGTTGCCAGTCCATGATACTGTTTTTAAGTATTACCGTATTGTATAATTGCTATGTTATGTTTCTATAACTGTATTTCCTGATTGTACTTTACAAATATTGACTACAGCAATCAAAGTTCTCTTCCTCTTACAGATTTTTTTATTTGTGAGCATATTTAGTTTTTGAATATTACTGCATTAAAATATCCCAGTAATTTCAGTAAATCCATTGGTTCCAAGTTATCAAACAGTTGTGTTATTTCTCTCTCTCTGTGTGTTTTTTTTAAAAACTACTGAATATCACCCTGGACAGATGAACCCTCCTAATCTATGTTGAAAATTTCAGGGATGAAAGAAATTTTCTTTACAAAATTCAGTCTCAGAAAGCTGCAAAGCAGAAATATTTGGAAGAGTTTTGATTTACTTCAGTTTTATTTATAGTTTATATTATAGTTATGTGCTATTTTTCTCCAATGTTATCATTGTTGCTTTAGAAACTGAAGTTCAGATGTGTTCAGAAGATGTGTCAATACAATAAGTTTCATTCTGCAATCACAAAGTGCTGAAGGGTTTTGGATCATAGACCATATTGGCTTTTCTTTTAAAAAAGCCTGAAAACTTGCAGAGCAGAAAGTCATCACATTCTACAGTAAGTAACTGAAACAAGTCAGAAAAGCAATGTGTAGGAAGATTTGACAGAAAACTGGGCCATATCTGATCCTGGACCCATTTATTACTCCAAAGCACTACAATGCAAAAGAGCTAGGGAAAATGTGTGTGATTCAATTATGCAAGTTCCTTGTCAAATTCTTAGCAAAAATACCACAGCTACAACTGAAACAGGTACCCACTATAGATGAAAAATAAAGATCACACTCTTGGCAAAGGAAAACATCATGATAATTAACAAAAGAGTTTTACTTGGAAAACACAATTGTTTCCCAAGATGAGTAATAACATGATGAAGGGAGGAATTTACAATCATCTCTTAAACCCCACATTTTTTTATTTTACTAGTCAGGCATACAATATATTCAATAAAAAGCAAGTTTGGAAATCCTTATAAATGATAAAAATTATTCTACAGTTTGCATCAAATTGGCGTTATCCTTGAGTGGAACAATCAGGCTTATAGAATGGATATTGTTGGATCCGTGCATACTCTATCACTTCACCAACTCTCAAGAACTGTTTTGTAGGCCTATGCAAACCACTGAGTCAATTCAGTGTTTCAAGCTCTGAAGAGGGTGTGATTTGTTTAAAATCAGCAATTACAAATGCTAGGGAAAAGTAATTTAATTTGAATCATATTGGGACAATAATAAACAAGTGTGAAAAGACCCGCAGCTGCTTCATTTTAGGAAAGAACTAGATGAATGGAGTTGGGATGATATAGTCCTTAGAAATATTAATAAAGCAAAGTTTCACCTGAACATCATCAAAAAAAATATGAAATATTAACCCCATTTTTTTCAGGGAGAGATAGCAGGGATGAAAAAAAGTATAGCAGACTACAAATATCCCATCAGATAACCCAGATATAGACTATGATGTAGCAATACTGATGAAGTTCTACTTCAGCTTAACAACTATCAAAAATAATTCTAAAAGAGGGAGGAGGGCAGACTGGTGCAAAGCACATTAGCAAAGTTTGATTTCTTCCTAGCTGTATTGATTTGCCTTATGGATTTTTTTTGGGGTGCCAGGAGAATCAGTTGTAAGTACAGATCCTTTGGGAAAGAAATCCTGATCCATGGTAGAATTTGGTGATGGCTCACCAGTGATGTTCAGGCAGCAGAAGTACAGTAATACAGATCAGCAGGTCACAGAGTGATGCTGGCACAGAAACAGTGGTATCCATAGCCTTAGTACCTGCTATTGGTCTCACCAACAATTCAAAATAGTTGACATAGTACAGGAAGACTGATAGATAAGGAATAGCAAAAGAGAAGTCTTGACAAAGAAAATACAGGGATTTAGGAAGATGTTTAGAAATGGAGATGATGGTTGGCAGCTAAAATGGCTAACGTGGACTTAGACAGCACTAGAAGGATTCTTGGTTTTAATCCAGATAAAGTGTGGCTAGTCATCATAAAATGGATTAAGTGGTTTTTGCACTGCTTAAAGCTCATTAGTTTGTAAACCTATCAGGCATTTGAAGCATGATCCAGGAGAAGAGGGCTAAAGAGTAGAGGACCAGCAGAGGGCTTAATCTATTCATGGCAGAGGACCTTCTGTGAGGTTGAAGATGATGGATGAGAAGAAAAAAGGATCAAACCTTTTAGTTCTAGGCAACCTGCCAGTTTATATGACTGAATCAGAGTAAGAGGTAATTTCCTATTAATAACTTACCTGTTGTTCCATGCTGACAGATGGAAGATTGTTTGCCTGAGGCTGATGGTGGCAGCTGGACGGTGGGACAGCCAAGTGAAAAAAATAAATCAACTGTTGTGCAGTTTTCACATTGATTAGCATGGAGCAATATGGCAGCAGAAAGAAGGCCAGTGGCATTAGAGACATTATGGGATGCTTAGTGTCATTTTGGGTAGAGGAAGATTGCTGGATCTTTGCTGGGACTGAAGGAGATGTGACTAATGGCAGAAGACTAGAAGATCTGCAGGTAGGGGCTCCATTAAACAGGATATGCCAATATGGATGTGAATTGGTTGTGGCAGAGGCAGAGCAGGCACAAAGAGGCATTGGTATTGGCCTGGCTCCTGGAGCTACCATCTTTATTGTCTGATGGCCATTTTGCCTTCTTTGTGGCTGGAACTCAGAGGGACTTTATGTCATCGAGTTCTGTATCCACGCCAGGACTCTGCAGTGAGATGGATGAGGTACAATAAGCCTTGGCTCAATCCAAACAAGACAGAGTAACTCTGTGGTTTTGTACCTCCTGGTTCCATTATTCCTCTATTTTTGGTTTTGGAAGGGATGGCATTATCTCAAACAATCCTGGAGTCCTCCTGGACATGTGGCTCCCACTTGAGGAGCAAAGTTTTGGGTTGTGTGTAAATTGTTCCCATTTCCTCATGACCTCAAATTAGATGTTGCAACATTCTCTATAGGTGTAAATGTGCTGGCATGTATGGTTATTTGGCTCATATGGCATCACTTCTCAGCAAGCTGCATTGGCTTCCAGTGTTTTTCTGAGTGCAATTCAAAATGCTAATAGTCACCTTTGTGGCTTGGGATCAGGTTACTTATGGACCACCTCTCCCCAGGAGAAGCTTCCTATAGACGCTACCGGCTAAGAAATGACAGCTGGTGGGGCTCAGGAGGAGAGCCTTTTCTGCCATGGTGCCCACCCTTTGGAACATCATTCCTTCTGAGATTAGGTTATTTATTATAACCTAGTATAACCTGGCCTATTATAAAGCCCTGTAAACTGATTATGGAACTGGGCCAAGAGTCCTGAGTGTGTGATAGAGCCTACCTCTTGGCTTTGTTGATGGTCATTTTGTGAAGTGCAACTGCTTTGTGTTTTTATTTCTATATTATGTATTTTATCTGTTTTGTCTTTTTTGTTGCAAGCTGCCTAGAGTCACATATGTGAAATGGGCTGCTGAATAAGTAGTCAATGAATTAATTTCTAGATCCTTTCTTAATTCTGAATGTGTAGAGAGAATTATAACTGTGCACATATATATATTAAGCTTATATCATAATCTATGCACTTATATATGTTGAGAGTTTATTAGAGAGGAAGGGGAAAAATCTCATTTGTACTTTTGAAACTTTGTCTTCTGGATAGAAATTGTTTGCATTGGTATATAGAGCAATTAGGCTGCACTAAACCTTACTTGCAAAGTTTAGCTGGAAATGACACGATTACTTCTATATGTTGAACCAGTAATTTGAATAACGAGGGGGAAAAGTACTTGTTTTGCCCTGTTTCTCTCAATCAAATCCTTGAAAACCTTAAATTTACTCTATGATATGAAGATTCTATTAGCACAAGAGGCAGCAAAGTTTCAGCTTGTAACCAGATGAAAGAAACTGAGAGGGGAGAAATTGAATGAAACAGCAATTTTCTTTACCCCAAAGAATTTAAGGTAGCATTTAATAAGATGATGCTAATTGGCTTCCATCTCATGTCTTCAGAGAGCCTACCAGGCCACCAAGCCCCTTCAGCATTCTCCATATTCTTAGGAAACACAGGAAAGCCATATAAACGTCAAAATGTTAGTTTATTTATTATTAAATTTCTATGCCGCCCTTCTCCTGGGACCCAGGGCGGCTTACAGCAATAATGCAATAACAGATAAGAAATTTAACAATAACAATCATTTAATCTAAAAACACATTTCATTTAATCTAAAAACACATTTCATTTAATCTAAAACACATTCATACAACATACAATCAGAATCAAGATACAATCAGTGATGGGAAAACATTCCTAGGCCCAGGGGCAGAGTACAGTTCATACGCCCCAAACCTGTTGGCATAGATGAGTCTTCAGTAATTTCTGGAAAACTAGGAGGGAGGAAGCAGTGCGAACCTCTGTGGGAAGCTGGTTCGAGAGGACTGGGGCAACGACGGAGAAGGCCCTTGCCCTAGGTCCCGCCAGATGACACTGCCTAGTAGACAGGACTCGTAGGAAGCCAACCCTGTGTGCCCTAACCGGTCGCTGCATTTCACAGCTATTTGATTTGGTTTGTTCTTTCAAAAAGAGTCATTTTAATTTGTGATGCTGCTTGTGATTTGGTCAAAGTTTTTAGAAGCTTTGCATAATTTCAATGATTTTCTCAAATAACCTTAGATGTTATCCTATATGCAGGAGATTGTGAACTGTTCTTCTTGTCCATTGTCTTGGCCACAAAATAATCTTAATTGCAAGTTCTACATAAACCAGGATATTATGAGTTCTAGTTCCACTTTAGGCATGAAGCCAGCAAATAATTCTCCCTCAGCCCTGGGAAGGAGGAAATAAAAAAAAAAAACACTTCCAAAATTTTGCCAAGAAAGTTGCAGGGAATTTCAAAGAGGTATTTCAAAATTAATATAAGGCCATAGAAATTCCATACAGTAGCTGCATAATTTATAACCCTCATGTTTACAAGTGCCTCCACAGCCATTTTGCCTGATCTTTTTCAGAACTCAGCCAGCACATCTTGATTCTTGGAATTATTAGAAACATTTGTCCTAGGACAGGGGTTCTCAACCTTGGCAACTTTAAGACTTGTGGACTTCAACTCCCAGAATTCCTCAGCCAGCAAAGCTGGCTGAGGAATTCTGGGAGTTGAAGTCCACAAGTCTTAAAGTTGCCAAGGTTGAGAACCCCTGTCCTAGGAGGAAGATGCCTCATTAATATAGCCACTGATCTGAAATGGTACAGGGTCTTCTGACTGAGCAGGGGGTTGAACTAGAAGACCTCCAAAGTCCCTTCCAGCTCTATTCTGATTGAGATATTGGAAGTAATTAGGGTGAATGATAATTTGCTAATAATCCTTTGCAACCCTGAGAATTTATCAAAATAATTTTGATGACGTTATGCCTTATAATCTGTATTGCTTATTGGTTTAAAAATATAAATCTATCACCCAGCCCAGCCATGTGACCCTGGTCAGCTTACAATTCTAAAACTATAAAACAGTTAAAACAATTAAAAACATTGAAACATCAAAACTTGCATCTCTACATATATGTGTTTATATCCTGCCTGTATCAAATGGGGAAAATTTTAAGCTGCATGAGGTAACAGTACGGCATATATGTGAATAAACATGCATGGGTTACACACACCACACGCAGGAATAATTCACATAGAAAAATTCTTTCTCTCCAGAATCTCAGCTATATCAAGGTTTTTTGATTGTGAGAGAGTTTAAAGTTCTTCACCTGCAATAATCTCAGGGCATCTTTGATTACATTTTCCCTAAAGCTATTAGTAGCAGGAGAAGATATTTGCATTGAGATTGCTGGCAGAGATGACAATGAGGTTGCAATTGGTCATAGGGATGGCAGATTGCAAAAAAGAAAGGCAGGCAGGAAGGAAGGTATGTCTTTATGAGGTTTATTGATTGCAAAATTTAAGATAGATGACTTAAGTTAACCCATAGCAATTTAAACTTTTTAAAAAAAATATTAAAGGATTTGTTTTTTTCCATTTCTTCCCAGAAGGTATGATTATAGAAGGAAAGTACTAAAAACTTGCCTGTGTAGTTCTTTTTACAAAAAACAAAACAAAACACAGCTCAAGATAGAATTTTATCCTGTCTCTCATCTAAAGTCTCTGTATATTTTTGAATAATGAAATAAATTGTTCTGAACAATGATGGTTCTTCCATATTTCAACTCTAAGGTCACTTAAGGTGTTAATACCACCTTACAATGCCTTGGTAAGGCCACACTTGGAATACTGCATCCAGTTTTGGCCACCATGATGTAAAAAAGATGTTGAGACTCTAGAAAGTGTACAGAGAAGAGCAACAAAGATGATTAGGGGACTGGAGGCTAAAGCATATAAGAAATGGTTGCCGGAATTGAGTATGTCTAGTTTAATGAAGAGAAGGACTAGGGGTGTTATGATAGCAGAAGGTGATATGATAGTTCCAATATCTAAGAGATTGCCACAAAGAAGAGGGAGTCAAGCTATTCTCCAAAGCTTGACAGGACAAGAAGCAATGGATGGAAACTAATTGAAGAGAGATGCAACCTAGAACTAAGGAGATTTTTTTGGACAGTTAGAACAATTAATCAGTGGAACAACCTGCCTCCAGAAGCTGTGAATGCTCCAACACTGGAAGTTTTTA
The DNA here is from genome assembly GCA_034064705.1 of Bothrops alternatus. Lineage (NCBI taxonomy): Eukaryota > Metazoa > Chordata > Lepidosauria > Squamata > Viperidae > Bothrops > Bothrops alternatus. The sequence goes on along the minus strand of JARGCV010000003.1, from coordinate 13,624,664 downwards.
AAAAGAGACTGGACAACCATTTGTCTGAAGTGGTATATGATCTCCTGCTTGAGAGGGGGCTGGACTAGAAGACCTCCAAAGTCCCTTCCAGATTCTATTCTATTCTATTCTATTCTATTCTATTCTATTCTATTCTATTCTATTCTATTCTATTCTATTCTATTCTATTCTATTAGGCCCAGATGCCCTACAATGATGTCCTTGCTACTATGCTGTATTTATTCATGGAAAAGGCCAGTTTTCACTGGAAATGGTCCATGGGAGGGTGCAAAAACCAAACTAACCAGCACTCACTTTCCCTTTTGTTCTTCCTTTGCTGCAGTTGTTTTTCCTGACAAGGGAAAGAAAGGGGAGGAACCAAGCCACACCAAAGGTGTGAGAAAGTGCTGTACCAAACCACATAAAGCTCATTTTAAGTCCCAGAATGTTGTTGGGAAAGAAGAAGAAGCCTTATCTAAGCTCTTTCTGCTGTAATTTGTAGAGCTTCTCTATGGCTGGAGTTAAACCTGGCAATGTCCCACATAATTCCCTTTTTGCTGGTAAGAGGCAGTGCAGTCAACACTGCCTAACTGCTTGCTGTGCAGTCTTGCTGTGTTCTTGGTATTAGGCCCAACAGGTTTTTTTCTTGTAGCATCGTCATACTGCACACTTTCCTAATTGCACACCCTGTACTTCATTAGTGTCTCTGTATCAGAAAGCTGGCACACTTTCATAATTGCACACCCTGTACTTCATTAGCCTCTCTGTATCAGAAAGCTGGCACATTTCCCCTTGCTTAAAATTTAATCAGAGGTTTTACAGCTCATGAACATTTAACGGGAGCAGCAGAACTCTGAAACTTTGCATTTTGATTTAATTACTGCTAACAGACATATGCCATTTTCAGCTGTTTTCGTTCTTCTGTACAGCCAAATTTCTTACTGTTGAAAAGCCAAATGTGAGTTTGGATAAATAGAATAGTTTTCAGATCCTCTTAGTGAGGGGCAGGGAGCCCTTATCTCTTGCCTAGCAGGATGAAGCAGAAAATAATCTCTTCAAATTTGTCAATCTGTGTGTGTCTGTCCAGGGTAGAGGGATCCCTATTTCAAATCTGATAGTGAAATCTAAATACTTGGCTCTGCTTCAGTCTAAGATCATGAGCATTAACTGTGAAAAAATGTTGCATATCAAATAATTGAGTTATATCAAAGCATTTTGATATCTTGATAGAAAGATGAATTTTGGTGTGATGTGTTGCCACAACTACATTATGCAGGGGATTTGGGGGTTTGAAGGCAGTGATCACACAAATGAGTAGAAGTTGAAAGGATTCATTGAATAAAGCCAACTACAACAATAACTAGTCGCACAGTGTAATATAGGCTGAAAATATCCACTGTGAAGGCAATAAAACAAGAAGTAGCCATATTGAACAAGGAATGCAAATACAGAAGAACATTTTATGTTCTTCATCTTTTCCAGGGGCAACAGTTGTATTTTCCTAGATTATTCCTGTAAATGCATTGCATCAATCCTGGGTAGGCCTGTGTTGAATCTCCTCTCTAGGAGAAGTTTCATAGAACATGTAGTGCTCTACTGCAGTTATTTGTATGTCAAATTAAGCACACTCATTTATCATTCTTGTCTGTCAACTAGCAAAACATCATTGGGAATGCACTCCATGCCACAGGACTCTGAGTTTGGAAGTGCACACCTACAAGAGAGAGATACTACCATTAAACTAGGCTGCACAAGGAAATGAGAAAAAAGCTGATTATGAGAAACTGTTGAGTGGGGATCAGGAGGTAAAATTTCAGAGGCTTGTTTTTAGGAATTGAGGGCAAATTGAAGCATTGTAGATGATTGTGTCAGTGTATCTTTGGGTGTTAGGCTATTAAGAGGTCTTTTCAACATCTGTCTCAGAGGAATCCAAAACAGGCCTGATTTCAAACCTGGTTCCTCCAATATACTTATTTGGGATTTGAAAATTAATGAACTAAAAACAAGTAGACAAACAACTCCAAACACAGTAAAATGTTGGAAATTAATGAAAGCAATAAAGATAGTACATACCAGGAAGCATTTACAATGTCAGAAAAAAAAATAACCCCTATACAGCTATAAAATCCTACATCTATAAACCTGATTTGTAAAATTGATGGGAACAAATGAAGATTGAAATAAATATTTGTATTCATATTTAATACAAATTAATATTTGTATTAATTAACTAGTTCACATACACACACCTTGTTGGTTATTTTTGCTTCACTGGTTATTATGGTGAACAGTTTGACTTTTGCTTCCCACAAGCTGTTGAGTTCTGAACATTAAAGAATACAATATAGGTCACTTTCAAAGTCAAGCCTGTTGTTCTGTTATGAGCTATAAGTGTAGAAAAAAACAGTTTAATAAAGCAATGTGTGATGAAAATAGACTCTGCTCACTTGTTAATAAAATAAAACAAGTGATTTTTGTGGGAAGTTATCTCTGGCAACTGAATCAAACTTGAGTTTCCAAAAATGTTATTTTGAAGATTCTCTGAAGAATACTGAATTTTCCTGGTAAAAATTGTCCTTGAAGTTTCATTTATAGTATACTGAACTCTGTTAAAAGCTATCATGTTTGAAACCTTGAAGTTCTTGGAATATTTCATGATATTTCAGAAACAGGGTCATGTCTTCCTTCAGATATCTGACATATAGAAGGTTTCAGGATCTGACTAAAACAGAGAAGGCCACATGATTTTCTTTTTCTATGTTTGTTCAATTTAGAGATAGAAACATGCAATTTGGGTGTCAGTCAAGCTTTAGCAGAATAGTCAAGTACTTTTAATCCTCTGGCCTTTTTCTTTGGGATGGTCATGGTGATAATTCCAGGAGATCTGATTGTGAGATGAATTGATGCTGGTAACCCTTAAAGAAATCTTGGTTCGCTCCCTCCCTAATAAGCCCTCCCTGAATCCAGAGGTATTAGATCTGGTTTCCAAACACTTTTTTATGTGTGAATGCTGCTAAGAAGTTTCGGAACTAATACAAAGTGCCTTATCTAAACACATATCAGCCAGGTTTAGATCCATGAATGGGGCTGAAACAGTGTTGGTTGCTCTAGTTAATTACCCGTTAGGATTTGGATGGGGATAATGTGCCTCTCTTAGACTTTTGGGACCCCTTGGTGATCTTGGATGTCATCACTCATGGTATTTCTTCTGGATTATATGCGGAACTAAGGGTTGGATGTAGTGCCTTATAGGAGTTCCACTCTTTCCTCAGCATCCAGTTACAATCAGTGGCAGTTGGGAAGAGAGATTAGCAGGCTGCTTACTCTCATGGGAAGCATGGTAGGGATCAATTCTTTCACTTCTGTTATTTACCATCTTCATGAAGCTGTTGGAGATTATCTGCTGGATCGGTATCTGGTATCATCACTATGCTTATAATACTCAATTGTATATTGTAACTTTGGGCTATTGTAACTTCAGTGTTTTTGAATGGAGAATACAGGCTTACATTGAACTTTAGCAAGTCAGAACTATAGGTTGTAAATTGAATTCCTCTACTCTCCTTGTCACTGGATGGAGTTGCACTAGCCCTGAAGAAAGAATAAGTTGGATTCATGACTCCTCTGGATCAGCAGATGGAAGTTGTGACCAGGAGAGACTTTGCTCAGCTTCAGCAGGTATGTCAGTTGTGATCTTACTTTGGATGAGACAATCTTGACTACAATGATTTGGGCTTTCACCACCACCCAATATGCATCCAACATGTGCTGCAACATGCACTACATAAAACTGCCTTTAAAAGACATTCAGAATGTACACAAGTGCTTGTTGTGGGCACATATTACTCCCACATGATTTGGGAGCCCTATACTGGTTTTCTATTAGTTTCTGGGTACAATTGAAAATATTGGCTTGGTCCTAGTGATTAAGGGAACAGGCTATAAAGCAGAGACCATAAGTTCAAGTCCTGCCATAGCCCTGAAAACCAGTTGGGTGACTTTGGGCTGGTCACTTTCTCTCTCAGCCCAACTCACCTCATGGGGTTGTTGCAGTGGTGAAAATAGGAGTAAAATGTGTTGGATATGTTTAATGCCTTGAGCTATGTGTAAAAATAATAAAGGCAGGATACAAATAAATAAGCCAATGTGTTTTAAAATAAAAAAAGTGTAAAGAACTGTATATATTGGTCCTGGGTTACTTAATGGACCATCTTTCCCACTAGAGTTGAGCCAACAATTTTGGTTATATAGGAAAAACAATTTCACTTTTACCCAGTTTAACCCCAAGAATGCCTGAAGAGACGAATGGTCCTAGGTACCTTCTTGTGGCCTGACCATTAGTGATTTATCTACCAAACCACTTGGTTTTGACCTGTTTCACTTTGCCTGAACAGAATTAGGTGTGATATTGGAAGAAGTCCTTCTGCCCTGTATCAGTGGGAATGGAAAGATTCCCCTTGTTGTGATATGCAAACTATTAAACATATTGTGCAAGATTGCCCATGACATGCATTCTCTGGTTCCCTAGAACACGGGTGTCAAACTCGCCACATCATTTGATGTGTCGCAACGTATCACAAGTCTTTTTGCATTGCTGGCAATGGGGTGGGCACAGCTTCGGTATGATGAAATCAGCCCATGGGCCAACAGTTTGACACTCCTGCCCTAGAAGATCTGCATAAAGCAATGCCAGAGGCGATCCCCTGGATAGCTGAATTGGACAGTTAGAGCTGTGATGGCACAGTGGTTAGAATGCAGTATTGCAGGCTAACTCACTGCTCACTCCAAGAGTTCAATTCTGAGTGGCTCAAAGTGGACTCAGCCCTCCCTTCTTCCAGATTGTTGGGGGGAAATATGCTGACTCAGTAAACTGCTTAGAGAAGGCTGTAAAGCACTATGAAGTGGTATATAAGTCTCAGTGCTATTGCTATTGCTTTTGCTATGAGGCTACTACCATATCCCAGTAGAGGTTTAGTATATAATTACGTGGATTGTGTGTATATGTTTACCTCTCTTCTGTCATGTCCTCATCATACACTAAATAAATACTAAATAATAATGGATTGTTCCCCATTTTCAAAAGGCTGGTGGGGTGATAGTCCAGAAGTGTTTTTTCCAAAATGGGTTGTTGACTGGAGTGGTCCCTTGCTGGAGCTTCATTCATCTTCAGCATGATTTACTTTTCAGAAAAAGTTGAAAACTGAGTTTGGGTCTGGATGTATTCATGAATGTGTCTATATATTTGGTATACTGGTGTCAAGAGTCTGTTTCTGTTGTGTTGGGATATAAATCTCATAAGTAAAGAAATAAGTTTGTTGTCATTTAATTCAGTTTACTTGACAGAATGAAAACAAAAAAGTCATGTAAACTAATATACTCAGTCCAAAGTTTATATGGCATTTCCGGCAATAACACAGTGTTAAAAATATATAGAGATAGATTATTTCTTCAAATCATTTTTATACTTGACAAAGAATTGATGTTCTTCCATCTCAGTAATACAGTGTTTTGGGGATTATAAAACTATACGGCATCTATGTCCATTATTCTTCTGCTAGTTTCCGAACTGTTGGAATATAATGTAAAAAAATATAAACATCTCTAAAAACCAATGAATCTCACAGCACAAAATTAGTATATGACATGCATTCAAAAGGGAGCCATTACAGTATAAAACTATTTCATATGAATCATTATTGCATTCTGAGAAGTGTATCTCTATTTACTACATGTGTCCAAAAAATATAAAGTAATGCACTGGTTGTTTAAATCTATAGGAATCTGAGATAAAGATGCAAAATGGCCATCCCTCAACATTCTTGCATGAATCTTCTATTCCTTATTTTCCATGCCTTGCTATATTTTTTGCTCTGAGTTATCCCACTGCATACTTCCCTCCATTAAGGGCCATGTGTTGGGTATTTTTTTTCCAACCAGCTGTGAATCTATTTTATAGGTGACTATCTACCCCACATTGTTCCATTTTATGAAGGAGGCCATGATCAACTTATCAAATGCCTTATTGAAGTGTACTACTTCCACAGACCAATCTCTTGATCTAGAAATCTAGTCATTTTGTTATTATAAAAATAGTTTGGCATTATCTATTTTTAAAATAAATATGTCCTGGTTCCTGGTAATCGCCTTGCTCTTCCAAATGCTTGAAAACTCCTAGCTTGATTATATTTTCTAGAATTTTTCCAGGTATTGATGTCAGGACCTGGGACAATTTATGTGAGCACTGACAATCCTTTAAATAACATGATCCAAAATCATTTCAACCAGTAAAGGACAATATAATTGCTTCTAATTAAACTGAGATTACACAGTTAATCAGTGCAATGAATTTATTGGTATAGTATGCTCTTTCAAGCTTTTAGACAGCATTTATTCTGTTGGTCATTATGCATCTTCTTTGAAAGTCCTCAATTCTTTTTAAATGGTGATTTCTATTACCATATTAGCTGCAGTTTTTAAAAGTTATATATGCAGATGTATGCAGCTCTCTCTCTCTCTCTCTCTCTCTCTCTCTCTCTCTCTCTCTCTCTCTCTCTCTCTCTCTCTCTCTCTCTCTCTCTCTCTCTCCACACACACATACATATGCATATACTTTTCCTCATATATTTTCTTATTTTGCTGAACAATAGCTTTTAATTCAATGCATTACCCTGCATTGTTTTCTCAAAGGTATACTTTTGTTTATGCATGTAGTCTGACAAAAGTTTGAAAAGTATAAAAATTGAAGAATATATACATTGCCTATCGATAAATAATTGTTTTGGATGGATAAATTTAGAAAGTTTTTATAAAAGTATAAATCAAACTATTTTATTTGGTTATTAAATTTATATGCCACCATCTCACTGTCAAGCAATTTCTTATATAAGAATTGCCATTGCATATAAAAAGTTATATTGCCCTCGGCAAACATTCATTCATAGGCATAGAGTTAGAAATAGCCCTGTGTGCATAAGCCATAGTACTTTCATGTATTTTTGGCTAGGATTTTACAACCTTGCCCACAATTTGAAATCCCAATAAGGGATTTTAGCAGTTGCAGTGCTAAAAATGCAATCTTGTGAAGCTGTTGATAGCTCCATTTATAGCTAAATTTTCCAGGATCTTTGCATAGAGCTATATGCATAGGAATGTTGGGAATATACATGAGTCACACTATATATACATCGCACTATTCATATTTTTATATTTGCATTGTTATGTAAAGCACATAAAAGGAATAAGAGATTGGAATATAAATTACAAAAATATAAAATATAAAAACACAATGGAACATAGCTAAAGCTAGTTTACATTGACATCATTCACTCTATTTCTACATTACTTATTTTACTTAGAAACCATTCTTGCTTCCATTAAGTACATACACTTTTCATCATTCAAGAAACTTCTTCAGATGCTATTTTGTTTTTTTAACTCCTCACTTGTCTTTTTAAAGGGTTTCATCAGTTCCATATAATTTTGATTGTCTGTTTACCCCTTGTTCCTATTCCTTGCAAGAGATCACATAAAATATCTTTCTAGCAACATTTGCATATTTTTAAAAAAATTCTCCATCTACCTTCCATTTTTAGTAAATATTTTCCCAAGGTAAGCAAATATATCTATTCATCTTCTAAGATTTCCTCCCAGTTCATTTATATATAACATAGTTGCTCAGCCCATTTTCATTATCAAGTATAATCATGCTCTTCAATAAGTTGTAGATCCATATATTACATTACAAGCATACAGTCTCAGATTTGCTGCAAATTATTTAGCTTCTGAGCCAAAACATGGCATTATCTCCATACAAAAGTTAATATACATTCACTTGCCTAACCAACAGATTTCTGATTTCATAGGCATTCCCAATAGATTGATTTACACATGTATTAAAAAACCAAAGGGATATTTCATGTTTTTATCTTAATCTCTGTTCCATGTTGAACCATTATTTAAACTGTCTCCCAAATGCTTTTCAAAAGGCACTTGGACTTCCTTCCTTCCTTCCTTCTTTCCTTCCTTCCTTCCTTCCTTCCTTCCTTCCTTCCTTCCTTCCTTCCTTCCTTCCTTCCTTCCTTCCTTCCTTCCTTCCTTTCTTTCTTTGAAAAAGTTTGCTTCTCATCCAAGAAGCTTCTTCAGTTCTTCATTATTTAAATTGTTTTAATTCATGCTTTGCTTCCTTCCTGTACTACCCTTGCTACATTTAGCAATTAACCTTCAGGTCCATATTCTCATTTTTAATATTCTTAAGCACTTCTGATTTTTGTTTCATCATTTTTTCTTGAACACTAATATTGACAGCATTCATTTCAGTTCTGCATGCTGAAATATCACTGACTTTCTCATTTCCTCACTTCAGTTTCACCCCAAATCATATCATCATGTTATTTTTAATTACATTCACTCCGATGAAGAATCCTTACTCAGTTTTTTTCACTCACTTCCAAAATTCCAAAACAACTTCTATTTCAATCCAAATACTTCTGTGGATTCTCTGCCTTTTTTAATTGTACCCATCCTCGTTTTCTTTGACATTATTGCAATTATCTTTTTCTCTGAATGAGAAGAATAAAGAGAGTGTATTGTATTGTATTGTGCATACAGGTGGAGCTTTCGCCTCATATTCAGGAGGCTGCAAGTTCAATCCTAAGTAGCAGCAGATATTTCTCTCTCTGGGTGCAATGAGTAACTGTGAACTCCATATAGCATCAGGAAGGGCATCCAGCCAGTAAACACTGAGCTCCATTCAGTTGCCCCAACTCCACCCTGATGCAAGGGATTACAGGGTCATTAAAAAAAAACACAAAAATTGTACTGTATTGTATTGTATTGTATTGTATTGTATTACATTACATTGCATTCTATTCTATTCTATTCTATTCTACTCTACTCTACTCTACTCTACTCTACTCTACTCTACTCTACTCTACTCTACTCTACTCTATTCTATTCTATTCTATTCTATTCTATTCTATTCTACTTTGTTCATGTTTAATTTTCAAAGAATAAATTTTTAATTGTGGATGTTGATGTCACAATTACTACCTTATTCTAGCTTCAAAAGTGTCCTCTAGTGTTTATTTTTAGATTTTGGAATAAAATGACCCTATACTTTTTTTTAGCTATCTTCTGCATAGCAAGTAATAACATGACAAGTACGTGAAAGAATGTAAAATGATGAGACTGTAAAATGGAAAAGCAAAATAGCTCTGTTGAATGTAAAAAGCTCCTGTTTAAGAATCTCTTGCATATTTCACCCCTGCCTTAAGGACAACAAGTCATATCTATAAATGTCATGAAGACTAAACAGAAAAGAAAAAAAGAGTATAATGAATTCTTTAAAAAGACAAAAAACCAAAGTAAAAAAGAATAAAATGTAGCCAATAACATGTATAAATAAATGTCATTACTTTAAATTGAATTATACATTTGAAGTTTTGATAAAATATAGGAAACATTTAGTGGACTATCATATGGAACAAAATGTTTTGTTTTTCATATTTGATAAAATGTGACTGTTTCACAAAGATATAAATGGTTTTAGTTGATATAAATAATTTCAGCGCTAAGTTGACAAAGCAGTGCAACAAGCTGTATACGCCCTCCTTATTTATTCAATCTATGTGCTGAATATATATTAAGGGAAGCTGGATTGGAAGAAGACGAGTGTGGTTTTAAAACTGGAGGAAAAAACATCAATAACTTGCACTATGCAGATGACACTATTCTGGTAGGCGAAAATATAAATGATATCCAAACTCTAAGAAAAAAGGTCAATAATAATAATAATAAATGGGATTAAAATGAAATATGAGAGCAACTAATTTAATGACAACAAACACAAGAACCAGCCTTATAATTGACAATGAAACTTCTGCTTTTAAGTTCAACCATCAATAATAAAGGAACAAACACTAAAAATATGCCACAGAGTAGCACTTGGTAGAGCACCCAAGAAGGCCTTGACAAGCTGTTCAAATAGTATAATGGGTCTATATCTACAAATATGAGAATCATGCAAGAAACAGTATTTCTAATAAAAGTCTATGGAAGCAAAAATTGGACTTTGAAGAAGCAGGATAGACAGAGTTATCTTTGAATTTGGGTGTTGGAGAAGAATCATGAGAATAAAATGGACAGTAAGAAACAAACAAATGGATCATGAAAAGAAATCAAATCAGAGTTCTCACTCAAGGAAAAAATGACAAGGTTCAAATTGTCAGACATTATGCAAAGTCTTAGCTCTCTTGGGAAGAAAGTGAACAGGATGACCAATACGTGCATGGATTCAATTACAATGGTGATGGGTGCCATTAAAACATCTCAAGGGCCAGATTAGGGACTGATAGTGATGAAGAAAATCTGCCCATGTGGCTGCTAAGAATCAATGACTTGATAACACTCACTCATTTTCTCATTCATTCATTCACTCACTCAATCAATGGTAAATATCTATTCTGAAGTAGGTATTCTTATATTCAGTGTGATTTACAAGTTTGTATAGGATTATAGTAGATAGTTATTATAATTGTAATGCCAAAAATGTGGTCCAAGTGGAATTCAATGTGAGAAACACTACAGCTGCTATCTTACTCCATTCTGATTTCCTTTGGAAATGAAAACTTAAAAAGGTAAATGCGTAATATTTGAGTTTATTTGCAACTACTGTATGTTGGTTAAGGATAGTGGAGGCACAGCTTACATTAGCTTTCCCCAGTCTGTAATCTTTCAGTTGCATTTGTCTTCAACCAATAATGACTAGCCATCAAGTGAGAGGCAAATGACTAAAGGTTGAGACCTCTGTCAAATTGCTAATCACATTTTCCTGAAATAGTTAGCCAAAAGTCTCCTGTTAAATCTTTCCCTGCTTCATATCCTAATAGTCCCCCTCAGACTATCCAGATCTTTCCAAATTGTCTCAAATTCAATACATCCCACATTGTGCAGGTTTGTGGACTGGCACCAGGCCACAGCATGCCAGCAACTAGGCTTAGCGAACAAGTGAAGCCCCATCCACTGGATGCAGGCAGCATGCAAAACCACGTCCCCTCCAGTCTGCAGAAAAACTTTTCTCCATGGAACCAATCCCTGGTGCCCAAAGGGTTGGGGACAGCTGGTCTAGTGGATATCATTTTGGATCATTATTGCTGTTGTTACTTTATTACATTCACATGTCCTTCTTAACTTATCCCTACTATCCAATCTCTATTCTCAGAAACATTATAGTTTCTAGGACCCTTGGTTGCAAAGGAGCCTACCACTGTGCTTTAACACTAGTGGATGGCTCCTGCTCTACCCTACATGTGTAGAATAGGGTGGCTCCTGCTCTACCCAATATGTGTTGCCTACATGTGTTTCCCAAGCAGTCTTAGGGTGCAGCCTTGGGGGTCTGGGTAAGCTATGGTTACAACAACAGACAACAGAGACACATGCACTCCCAGCTTCAACTAGCCCAATGGATCTCTTTCTAACCTATAATTGCTAACTGCGAACTCCAGTCTATCTTCTGGTCTACATTTTCCAGACCTCCCGGCTTAACCTGGAAGTCTTCCTTGCCACTTATTTCACCAACCTCCTACTTCCCAGCTTCTCCTTTATCCAGTCTGTAAAGATGATCACTCCACTGGTAGAGAAATGAAGGAAACTGGATTCTCAACTTCTCTTCCTTCCTTACTTCTTTTACTATCTTGTCTCTTTTCTCTTGCTTTGGATGGTTCCTCAGCTCCATCCCAGAAATCTGTATGTAAATCTTCATTTACTTTTCATATGCCTTCTATTTTCCATTCCTAAACAGATCTATGCCTGTCCAAATCAATCTTGCCCTCTCCAGGATCACCTTACAAGCATCCCAAGTATCTCCCTTCACACATTCTTAAACTTCCTCCACTCCCTCCCATGTTCTTGGGGTGCCATGAAAAAAAGTGACAGAAAGAGATTGAGTATATCAAGTTGGTCTGGGGATGACATTAAAATCAATATAACATGCATCTGATAAAGGGTGAATATCAGTTAAAGCAAGAAAGATTTTGTCATGATAGAAAATGTGTTATGTTTGTATTGTAGCTCTAGCTAACAGAGATTAAGTAAGTGTATCTATTTAAAGATGGCAAGTTAAATTGCCAGCTATTGATTTCATTCTTTTGCTGTGCCTTCTTAGGAACATCCAGGTTTATGAATTGGCAGATTCATCTAATATGGCAGCCAGTATTTCTTTGTGACAGAGTTGAAAGAACAGGAAGGAAAAACTATTTGTATTACTAGTTGTACTTTGTCTCGTCTTTCTTCTATTCTTAGATTGTCACCAGGTGATACTCAGTTGTAAATGCATTGATTTGTATAAATAAATGAACAGTAACAATTAATTACACACTTTGTGAGTGCAGCTCAGTGGGAAGGCAGGGACTGTGCAGGCTTCTTCTCTTTTGCTGATCCCAGTGGTGTGATCAGAAACTTCATTATCAGGCTGTACAACCTTTGGTTATTCCTGCTAGTTCTCATGTTTAAAAATCTATTTATTTTGAAAAGCAACTGCAGCAAAAAGTAGAGTTTATTTTTGATGCTTTTGAGCCTCCTCATTGGGTTTGAGTGGTGCGTGCCTTTGACCAAAGCTGAGGAGGCAGACCAGCACAGGCTAACCTGAGAAAATATGTGCCATGTGAATACTTTGGATGCTTAGGAGTTTCCCTTATGGCTGGGTTGGTGTTCTCTCCATTCATCCTTGAGTCAGCAGAAAACAAAACTAGCATGAAATTTACTCCCCCTCCTGCTCAATCCCTTTCCAATTTCTATTGCCTCTGTTCTAACTCACTGCCAAATGGTGCTGTCTGGATTTTATACATCCAGTACACGATAACCAAAGTGATTCTATTGGCCCTATTGCCCTTCTCCTTTTGCAGGAAAAAAATATCCAATAATCATGGCACTCCAGCAGGTCTAAGTCCAGTTTGGCTGCAGGAGTGTCGATCCTTTTAAGGCACCTTCCTATGCTTTTCTTTCTACACTGCATTTTGTTAAAGGAAAAAAAAATCAGAGTTGAGCTATGCTGAGGAACCTGAGTCCCATGCAGAATTTCTACATAGGATTTTTCTCCCCTTCCTTTCCTTTCTTTATATGGGCAGCCAAAGCCAGCTTCCTTTATTCTTCCTTACTCTCTTGGTAGGTAAGGAGAGTTGGTCCTGTCATTTCAACGTTTGCTATTTCAATTTGTGTTAAGCCATCAGGACCATAGAGTTAAAGCTTACTCTCTGTAAGTACTGCCACTTAAGCAGTCTAGAGCTTTTGAAGGATTCTGATAGACTGCTGTGATCGGGTACAGCAGAATGACAATAGAGGAGACTGACCTAAGACCAGAGAGGAGGAGAGATGCCCACTTTTGTCAGAAATGGCAAATAAGCACTGTTCTGATCCCATCTTCTATTAGTCACCTGACTTTGTCTGTGCCAAAGTGGGTAATACTGTTTACATACTTTGCTGGTACTCTTGAATGTTGTCAGCTTAAGGAGAAATCACTGTTTTACATAGAGGTAAAAACTCTTAAGATTGTTTCACCGATGGGCTGAAAACATGATGGAGAAAACTTCATGAAAATGTAGATGATTGCAGATTTTGTTTGTGCTGCTTTATTTAGGTCTTTCAATTCTCTAGAACAGACATGTCAAACTTGCGACGTCATGTGATGTCACGCAACATATCGGAACTTTTTCCCTATTGCCAGCAACGGGGTGGGTGCAGTTTCCTTGTGATGTGTCTGGCCCACGGGCTGGCAGTTTGACACCCCTACTCTAGAATACAAGGGTTCTCCTTGTATTGTCTCCTCATGATGGATCTTAAATTGATTAAATAGAATATGATCATTTGGTCCCAAGCTAGCATTTAAATCATTAATAGAAAAAATGCCAGATAGTTTAAGTTAAGTCTGGTTGGCTACAAACTTTTGAAAAGAATTTGTGTTTGCAATAGTGGCGAATATATGTGTAGCTCGAGTGTAGGATGAGAGTGGTAGCTAGGTAACATCTTCAGTAGAATTTAGGGATGCCTGGCACTCCACAAGCAATTCCATCAACAGACACATCAACCTAAAGCCAGCCTACGAAGCCCGAGAATTCAAATCAGCCGCACAACCAATCAGTGACAACACCAACCTTTAACCAACCACAACTCCCCCAACCATCATTTCACCCCCCAATGAGCCTGACCTGATGTGACTTCCCCATCACAAGACCCATCACTAGACCCTCACCTGACATATCCCATCACAAGACCTACTGACCACACAAAGCCCTTATAACCAGAAGAATATCAACAGTGACATTCCCTAAATTCCGCTGAAGATGTTACCTAGCTTGGTAACGAAACATTTGGAAACCAACCCACAAGCTCAGAGAACAAACCTCCATTCTCATGAATTTGTGTGTCTGCCACGATCCTGGGAACCAGCAGCTGAAACAAAGTACCAAGTGATACAGATGCATGTTTAGACTTAAAACCAGAGAACTTCAGCTGAGGAATCTGTTTTAGTGGAAGAACTGAAACCACTGTCCTTTCATGTGAAAAGCAATTCCTCTCTGAATATGCTTTTTCTGAAGCCTATTTATTTTGTAGAGGAAGAAAAGTTATTGCTACTGTTAAACAATTAGAAGTCACAAAATCTTAGTGATCTGTGGTAAAGATCTATTAAAAAAACACTATTTTCTCCCCAGCCAGCTTTAAATAATATGCTGCTTTAAAGTTGTTAGCTGTCGTATTACACATTTGTGCATGGATGCATGCAAACACAGCTTCACCACTACCCAAGGGGATTCATTTTAAATCTATAGATTCTTCCTTTCTTCTGCTCCATGCATCTATAGCAGCACATCAATTAAATAGTCCAGAGAGTATTACACAAGGATAATTAAATCTCTAGGCGTTCTCCTCTTCCGATGGCCTTTCTTACAATGTGCCCGTAGTGACAGGTAAATGAGTCTCTCTGGTCCTGGATAAATGACTCACCTTGGCAGCAGCATTCTGCAGTTTCTCTTTTGTTGTGTATATCAAAGCTATTTGTATGAAAGAAAAAATAGAGGAATAAATAAAGGTAAAGACTGGAAGCTCATACAAAGTCCCTGGCAACATGCCATGAACACAAAACTTTACTGAAGCTCATTAATATGTTACTGTTATGAAAGCTGACAAAAGGGAAGGAATGTAAGGACTGTGTTTTCAGACAGATAAAAAGTTGAATAGCCACTTCCAAAACAGCTTGTCTCTCTGTGACAAAAGAGACAAGAAAGAGTGAAAGAAAGAAAAACCCAAAGCCATCCTTGATTTGCTTATATATAGGTTTCTAATTTAAAAGTACAGTTCTCACTGGAATTCTTGTATTGTTATTTTAATCTTCTTAATACTTCTGACCACTGAACTTCAAGACTGTCTGCAGTAAAAGGTCTTTATAAAGCGCTAACGTGTTTGTACTTTAGTTGTGACCCCATATGGAAATATCTAATGCAGAGGTGTCAAACTTGCAACGTCACATATGTTGTGACTTTTTTCCATTGCCAGCAATGGGGTGGGTGCAGTTTCAGCATAACGCATCCGGCCTGCAGGCCGGCAGTTTGACACCCCTATCTAATGGTATTATCTGTGATGTCATGACATCATCATCATTTTCATCATTTACCCATATCTCAGGGTTTTTTTTTTGAAAAAATATCTGCTTCTAAGTTCTATAGATTGATGTTGGGTACCATATAATAATCAACCAATGGCACTCTGTTGTAAATATTATTATCCTCTCTACAGTGTTGTGCGTACTTGCAAATGAATAAAATTATGCTGCTCCCTGCAACTAAGGTCCTCCTAAGTCTACTCTGGACAATCAGGAGCTGTTCCAGATTAATTTTAAGGGAAGGTTGCAGGAAGTCCCAATTTTTTTTTTCATACGCATAAGCAGAGGCTGATTTTTTTAAGGTATCAGATAATAGAGGTATTCTCCATGACTCAATAAATGCAGATGGAAAACACTTTTCCAACTGCATTGAGAAGGTTTGAATAGAGATGGCCTGAAATTTCACTTTTTTTTTTTTACTTCAAAAGTAAAACAGGCTGTCCTGTTTCTCTGCTGTTCTTTCATGGTCTGTCAATACCTTTACATTTCTTGGTTATAGTAGGGAGCTCAACCTCTGATTTTTGGTTGTTGTTCTTCATGGCTAGTTGGACATGACTGAATGAATAACATCATCATCATCATATAAGACAGATTCCTTGTGTGCCCAATCACACTTGGCCAATAAAGTATTCTATTCTATTCTATTCTATTCTATTCTATTCTATTCTATTCTATTCTATTCTATTCTATTCTATTCTATTCTATTCTATTCTATTCTATTCTATTCTAATTATTACCTAAAAGCAGTATATAATAATTATTTTTAAAAAAACATTAGAAACTGTAAAAGCAGAAAAAGAAAATAATAGACAGAAGGATGTTAATAATAGAACCACTTCATGAATTCACTTGTTCCCTGAGGTCTGCACACCTGCTGACATAACCAGGTCTTTGTCTGAACTCAAGAATACCATCATCTCTGGAGGGAAAAAAATTGCACAATACAGGCACCATAACAGGATCTACCACATGTAGTTTCCGAGACAACAGAACCTATAGCATGCCCATTTTGTTGGATTTGGTGGGATGGGCAGATGAAATCACAAAAGGCAGTCCTTCAAATAATCCAGTCCCATGCCATGTGGGGCTTTAAAGGGCAAAAACTACATTTTGAATTGGACCTGGAAACAAACTGGTAATCAATGGAACTCACATAGCACAGGTGTACTAGTTCTATCAGAACCACAGATAATGAAGCAGCATTTTGCACCAGCTCAAGTTTCTGGATACTCTTTAAGGGCTACCCCAGTGGTGGGATTTAGCCAGTTTGCACCAGTAGCTAAGTTTTTGTTGCCCAGGTCCAGAATGGACTTGTAGAAGCGGCATTCAAACACAGAGCCGGTTGTTCACATATTTGAATCCCACCACAGGGCTACCCCATATAGAGTACATTGTAATAATTCAACTGGGAGTTGAGCAGGGCCTGATCCAATGCCTTAGCCATCCCTTTATTCCAAGCAGTAATAATAAAGTAAATTATTATTAAGTGTGTTACTGGTCTGTGTAGTTTGAGTGTAGCATGTGTGCTGTTTCTCTCCTGATTCTGACTTTCTTAATATTGTGCCAAGTGCAACATTCTTTACAGCTTTTCTGCTCAGCGAAGGTATGAAAATTGGACAAAAGAATAAAATCTTTTAAAACAAATCTCTGTAATGCATAAAAAGTGGGGTAGAGTGTTTAGAATCACAAAACAAACCAGCAAGAGTTTCTTATTTTTGAAGATTGATGAAAAGTGGATGGCGCCTGTTGAGTCTAAATATACTAGCAATTCAAGTAAGAGAGAGCTATCTTAGTACACATCAGCAGCATGAAAGTGCAACACTATTGTCAAATGGGGGTCAAAATATGATTTTGTTTATATGCTTTTAAATCCTGGGATATGTGCTTTTATTTGTGAAATATAATGTATTACACAAGTAGAAAAGTCACTTCTTCTAATGCAAGGGGACGTCAGGCATTCATTGCAACATCTAATGTTCAATCCAACACCATTCCAGAAGATATAATGATTTTGGGGAAATCTTTTATCTTTTTCTCTTGCTCGGGATATATACTAATCTTTTTCTCTTGCTAGGGATATGTATTATGAGGATAAATGAAAGAATGTCTGTTCCATAGCTGTAGTAGGTGGTTAAACTTAAAACATACTCTTTTACAGCACTCCCTGACTAGTCATGTGACCACATGATACTTATATGGTCATATAGGCATTCAGTGATGTTTTTCTAGATCATTTATTTGGAAAGCCAAGTGTTAAAATAGGTCTGGGAGCAGCAGTCTCAGAAAGTTTTGTTGGAGCCTATGACCTTTGCTTTCTTTTTTTTATATATAACAAATTTTATTGGTTTTTATATATAACAAATTCTATTGGTTTTATAACAGAATGCTCAAGACACACCATGATGGTTAGGTGATCAATCATCCAAAAACAAAATCATATAATAGCTCAAGTAAATACATTAAATGTTCCCTCTCTATTTCTCTCAAATAATATAACCTATTTAACATTTCTACATTACATATCTATAAACCCTAATCCTGTTTTGAACTTTATTAATTTACAGTTACCATACTCCAATTTAATCTTAGATAAACATATTATCACTTCGGATATCCCTTCTAAAATACTAATCCAGATATATTCTAATTCATAAATCTCATAAATCATTGATTTTATCACAAATCTCTCTTATTTCTTCAGATAGCATTTAAATCTCATTCAAATAATTATCATGTCTAAAAAAAAAGAACACACCTATTATTACACAAACCATTGTCTTGCTAACTTAACACACTCAATTAGTTGTTAAAGCAATCCAAATTTCTAAAAACCTCTTTCATATTTTTATTCTCATTCCATTACAAAATAATTTTCATACAAATAAACATATTATTCCAAAAAATACATTCTTACTCTGTTTAACATATATATTCTAATAATCACAAATTTCAACTCTAAATCTTAGTCCTTAAATCAATCCATATTTCTCAAAACCTTTTTAATCCATGACATATAATTTTAAATTTCTCTTTTTAGTCTTATTCTGGCTTTCTTTTTATGCCAAGAAGGTTTCCACAACAAAGCCTCTATTTCAGCAAATAGATCTCCCATTATTGCTTGTAATGTCATTTGGGTCAGTAAAAGACATCCCATCCTCTGTTTTTGATGCCTGGCTCCTGTCTGCTGGATAAAACACTCAATCATATCCAATTTTATAATTAGTAGTTGATTATCAAAGTTGTCATAATTCTCCAACAGTTGTAATTTCAAGTCCATTTCTGTTAGTTTTGCAATTGTAGATAGTTTAGTTACAATCATTTTTTGGTCATCCAAAGTCTCCATAGGTTGTATGTAAATTAATTCCTCTTCTATTGCTTTTTGGTCTGTAGAATGATCAAATAGAGTCTGAAGGTCAGTTTACAAGTTCACAGTAAAATTTCTGTTTATTATTTCTGCAGTTCCCTCTCTTATTTGGGAACATATTTCCTCAGTAGCTTCATAATTTTTTTCCAGTATGAGTTTACAGTTGAGTTGTGAATATGGTTTCTCTATTTCAGTAGTAACTAAATCCAATCCCGTTATCTTTTAGTGGAGGCTATTTTCCAAAACATTTAGTCAGCATCCACCCCCACCAATAACAGCTGTTGGACCAAGGAAAACAAGAAACAGTTGCAGTTTTAAATTTCTCCACAAGATGTTCTCAGTAAACTATGAAAGTCTCTTCCAGACACCAAGAATGAGATTAGCAAAGTCAAAGAGCTGTGGAATCTCTTTTCCGGCTTCTCATAGAGTTGTGTTTTTTCCCCCAAACAATAAAGATTTATCTCTTTAAAAAAATAAGTCCAAGACATAGGAAAACAATATTCTCCAGCTTAGAAGATATAATAATAAAGTTTTATAATAAGGATTTTTCCAGGGTCCCCAAGTAACCAAAAATAAAAATAGTCAATAAGAAGTTTTTTCCTTTGTTATGGAAAGCTCTTTTCCCCAGATAAACAAAGGCAGCTCTTTCAAAGCAGGGAAGTAATTCCAAAAGGCTTTTAACAGGAGAGTGGTTAGGCAAAGAGAGAGAGGGAAAAGTCTCACCGGGATCATCCATGATGATTTCTTAATGCTTAGATGTTCTTTTGATTTTTGGCTGGAGCAGCTAAATGATCGGCCATGTTACTCGCCGATCTTTTCTCCGTCGGCCCTGAGGAGCTGCCTCGGACTGCGGAAGGAGCTGTGTCCACCCTCCGCAATCAACGAGAGTCCTCCTCCTTGGTATTCACCCCTCCAGGGTGACTTTTCAACCAGATTAAGGGTCTACCGGCAGAAGAAAAGCAGGTAACGAAGAGAGAAGTCTCTTTGTGTGCCTGCACCCACTGCAACCCAAAACCGGAAGTCGACCTTTGCTTTCTGATATCCCAGGAAATCTCTTGGAAAAGCCATTCAGAACTTTGGGTTGCAGTGACATGAAAATGAAAATAGTTGCTTTCACTTTAGAATATTCTTTTTAGGGAAATTTAACATTCAGTCACTGGAAAATTATGTTAGGATAGATAAAAATAATATTGTATTGTGCATTTTATAAGTCTCTTCAGCAGGAGGTCATCTCACCCATTTAAAATCCAAGTCCAGAAGAGATACTTCTGAGTATGTAAAAAATTGTTTGTCGATCAAAACCCTAAATTATATTGTCAATAGCCAGATTTTAAACAATGACTGTAAAGACAAGATTTTTCATAACACATCAATGAGTTTTAATTCTAAGTGTGGTATGTACTATTTGTTAATATTTGTTAAACTATTGTATCTATCATTAAATAACATTGATGGATGGATTGACTGATGAAAACAAAGACAATCAAAATCAGGTGGAAGAATTCTAGTGACTAGGAAATAGTTTAATCTGGATGAGAGATAGATAGAATGACATGTAGCCTAAAAGGACATAGAAAGATCAAACAGCACAGTTTAGGAATTCTTAAATTGATGTTGGCCATGCAAAATTATATGTTGGCAATGGGTAGAAATGAAGTTTTACCAGCTTAGTCTAATAATCACAATTCATAGTATCTATAGAGATTCTCAATCATCCAGGTCATGGTTGTCCCAACGGTGCTTTTCAAAGGCAACTGGACTTTCTGTTTTTTTTCTCTTGAAGATGTTTTGCTTTTTATCCAAGAAGCTTCTTCAGTTCTCATTGAAAGAAAATGAGAGAAAAAAAATAAAGTACAGTTCTAGAAAAAAAAGTACAGTTGCCTTTTGAAAAGCACCTTTGAGACACAATTTATAGTATTTCCTAGTTTTTCTTAGGAAACTAAAGGGCAGCATCAATGAGATATATTTTAATGGTAATGATAAAGGTAGGTGTTTCTTCTGTCCAGTCGTGTCCGACTCTAGGGAGTGGTGCTCATCTACATTTCTTTGTTGAGGGAGTCAGTGTTGTCTGAAGATATTTCCATGGTAATGTGGCCAGCATGACCATACACCGAGGTGCACAGAACCTACCAAAGTGGTACCTATTTATCTTCTCACATTTTCAGGCTTTCAAACTGTTAGGTTGGAAGGAGCTGGGGCAAGTAACAGGAGCTCACCCCATCATGCAGCACTTGGGTCTCAAATCCAAACTGTCAGCTTTCCAGCTGACAAGCTCAGCGTCTTTAACTGCTGAGCCATTGCACTCCCTTTAATGGCATTAAAATGCTATTAAAAATTGAAGTTATGATTATGAAGCTCGTTGTGGAATTCATGTATTCTTCATTTAATAGCTTATTCCTCTTCATTCACCCTCCTTGCAGTAGCTCATGGCATTCTGGACAGATCAATGAGTTTTGTTTTGTTTTCAAGCCTTGTGTGACAGTGTTACACTATGTTAATACTGTTATCTTTTTTTTATTATGAGTTACCACTGATTTCAACTTAAAAGGCTATCAAGTGTATCTTATGCTTAATTATTTCTAAAGGCTTTTTATGATTCAATGATGTAACAATTAGAGAAATTACAGATATATTTCCTTAAAGTAAACAATAATTACTCCTTTAAAAACCTTAATCTTACACTAAATCCTCACCATAAAGAATTTACCAAAGATCTGTAAATGTTAAAAAAAACTAATTTATTTGCTATACTAATAGTATCCTAGAACAGGAAAAATAAAACCTTTATAAATCCAGTTAGCATAAGAAAATAGAATAAAATCTGGCATGAAAGGAAACAAGTATAGTTGTCAAAATACCCCCAGAGTACAGAATAGGAGCAAACTTCTGGATCTGTAGTACAACACAAATACATAACAACTTGCCTTCAGAAATTGTAGGTGCTCCATCACTGGAGGTTTTTAAGAAAACACTGAACAGCCAGTTTCTCCTACTTGAGCAAGAGCTTGGACAAGGTCCCTTCCAGCTCTATTCTAAATTAGTCTATAATCTTGGAGTTCTTGACTTACAACTTCTATACAAGGAGCCAATGGCATTTTACAAAGAGGCTTTGTAAAACTTAATCTTGTGTGCCCATTACAACCTTTCCTGGAGTGTAAGTCACTACTCACAATCATTTGTGCCTTGCTTACTTCTTATTTGGACTACAGCAAAAGAAACAGGAAAGAAAATATCTGAAGCATCTTGAGACAGTAAAAAAAAAAAAACACTTTTGCAGGAAAAGAAAAAAAATGAAAAATTGCAAAGCAGGTTTCAGTACAGAATTAGCTGAATTCTCAAAGTAGTGAATATTCAAATGAAACAATCCACCAGAAAACTGCACATCTATGGATGTCAGTAAAGAACAAAGCTGGTTATTCCCATGGATAGGATATTTCTAGTTTGTAGACAATCTACCACATTTTCAACTGAAACTTTGCCTTGCCCTCAAACCCCTTCTGACCCAAAGTCCTGCTCTTGCCTCATCTATTAATTTTTTGAAGCACCAAAGCACAAAGCCCCTTTTGAAAAAAAAAAGCATCTGTTAGTAGAATCTGGCTACCCAAAAGCCAGAACGTAAAGGTACATCTCATAAGAATACTGTCAAGTGTCAACTGCTTGGATGGGCCTTTACTACTACTACTACTACTACTACTACTACTACTACTACTACTACTACTACTACTACTACTACTAATAATAATAATAATGATAATGATAATGATAATGATAATGATAATGATAATGATAATGATAATGATAATGATAATGATAATGATAATGATAATGATAATAATAACAACAACAACAACAACAGAATTCAGAAAGCTAAGTTTCAGAGACCAATGTTTGGAGATATCATCAGCGGGGACTACCTTCAGACAGTTTGTGAAAAGCATAGAGGGATCCATTCTGTCTTTAGGAGCATTGTAATATTTCCCTCTGAGCTTGTTGATGTTTGCAACAAGCAACATTGCTAAGAACATTATGCAGTTGAGGAGAGGGACCTGGGAATGGAGCTGCCTCCTAAGCATATGCTTTCTGTAAGAAGATTCACAGGGAAACTACAAGTTCTCCTATAAATAAGTGAAGTATTTACAATTATATTATGGGAATATGGTATATATTCAGTATATTTTAATGTAGTTCAAGATGAGAGACTCTGTGATTGTATCTAAGGATGAACACAGTGAACATCCAGTTGGATAAAAATTGTTGCCTTTATACGTCATATAAAGAGCAAGAAAGGTTCATAATATTTATTTTACTTTATTTACTTATATAAATAAAGGGTTACAAAGGCTTAGAAACCTGTTAGGGCTTACACAGTTATGTGCCATAACCCTCTGTGGCTCACAAAACACCAGTAAAAACACCCTAAAATTATAACAAAAATGAAAAGGTTGATTACATTACTGTACATTAAAAGATCTTTCTGAATTAATATTTCCACAGATATTTAGGTACTGCTTATGTTAACTTCAAAGATCATATTATGATGCCACCATCAGACTACATATAACCAATTTCAGTGAACGTTTTAGATGCTGACATGTAAAAAGGCATAATGGTAGATGGGAATAAATTTGGAAGATAGGAGGAAGAGCAACAGACTGGGCAACAGTCAGATAAGAGGCAGCTGAGATTGCAGAAGTAATGAGAATATGGCAAGTGTTGTTCTTTTTAAGTGAATTTGGTTTCCCCATTGCCTTTGCTTGTCAGAAGGTCACAAAAGATGATCAGATGACGCTGGGACACTGGAACCCATTAAATATGAATCAGTTGCTAAGTGCTGGGACCATGGGGATGCTGCAATGGTTGCAAATGTGAAAAATGGTCAAAAGTCTCTTTTTTCAGTGCTATTCTAACTTTGAATGGTTACTAAACAAATGGTTGCAAGTTAAAGACAATTAGCCAAAGAATCCATGACTGCATTGCTTCACAGTAAACCTGACTTAATTGAATACATGAAAATCAAAACACCCAGGATTATGAATCTCATAAACCTCTGCTTAACTACATACTTCCAATTTGATGGCCAGATTTAACAATAAATTAAAGGGACACCTATGGGATCACTGCATTTTCAGGACTTATAGTGGAGGTCATCATGCAATGTCTAGAATCCATAGCACTTCCATAAATCAAACCAAAAATATGGATCAGATATGTAGATGGCACCTTCACCATAATAAAAAGGGCCAATTAGAGAACACCCCATCAAAACCATTTTTAAAGGAATCCAGTTTACTAGAGAAGAAGTAAACAACTCACTATCCTTCCTGGACATCCTGATTATCAGAGACCACAACGGCAAAGTAGAAACGCAAGTCTATAGAAAAACCACCCACTACCAAAGCAACAACCCAACATCCCACAAGAGAAGCTATGTAAGGACTTTATTTAAATGAGCTCAAACACACTGCAGCAACCCATGCAACTTCATCAAAAAGTCCTAACCACTCAACCCAATACAGCACAACCAACACAAACCCTAAAAAGAATTACACTGCCATACATCAAAAATATCTCAGAAATCGTAAATAGACTGCTACAACCACATGGAATCAGAATAACATACAAGCCAACAAAAGCCCTTTTGTTGGATGGGTGGGGGGTTTTATAACGTATTCAACTGTAATATGGTATAGGTATTATATAAGAACGATATATTTTTTTATAAAAGAGGGGTTGCTCGGGCGGCATCTCAGCACCACATCTGGAAGGGTAGTAGATTGAGGAGAGAAGGTTGGAGGGATGTAGGGAGGTGGTATGAGGAGGGAGGAGAGGAGGAGAGAGAGGGAGATAGTGAGGGTGGGCGGATAGAAGTAGAGGTAGGGAGGAAGGAAGAGGGGGATGTGGTGGTGGTGGGGTGCCGCCGAGCAATACCCATAGTTATTTTAATTATTTTAGTTATGCTTTAGTTACGATTGTATTCAGTTGAGTTGTTTTCAATTTGATTCTTTGTTATATTTATGATTATAAAATTAATAAAAATTTCTTTTAAAAAAAAGCCATTCAGAACATCCTAGGCAAACCAAAAGACCCAGGAACCCCAGAAGAAAAAAACAGGAGTCATCTACAACATACAATGTAAGAAATGCAACAACTACTATGTAGGACAAACAGGCAGAAAACTGGCAGAATGCATCCATGAACCCCAACTGGCAGTCAAAAGGCATGATGAAAATTCTTTAATTTTACAACATGTATTTAATCATAATTTCAGTTGGGAAAATGTGACAACCCAAGACCAGGCCAAATCCAAAAATGCCAGGGAATTTCTAGAAGTCTGGCACTCTGACAAATCATCCATCAAATAGGCACATTGATATTAACAATATCTATAGATTATGCAAAAGAGACAATCAACTAGCCCCAAAGAGAAAAAGACTCCAGCACCTCCCCACCAGTAATCAGCACTCAGGTCAGCATAGATTAACTCCAAGGTCACCTTCAGACCAACGATCAAGTAAGCAATACCCAGTCAAGAAACTGCCAAAGAGTCATTAGTAAACAGCCCAACCAAAGAATCCCCAAGACTGCCCCAACCCACCCAGACAGGCAAGACACCAGAATATAAACCAGCAAACCACACTCCTTACTAGCACTGATGATGTTACCTACTTAGGGTAATGAAACATCTGCAAGAAAACAAACAAGCTCAGAGAGCACCAATGACCTCTCAAATTAAAGACTTCCTGTAATTAAATTGTCAACAAAATTGACCCAATATGCCTCTTGGCCTTAAAATGTAGAAATTTATAATAAATCTGCTGTTTGCATTTATCCAGTATTTCACATTATAAATATTATTGCACAAAGTATATAATTAAATACAAAATTGGCCCTCTATGGACTTCTTAGATATCTTGAAGAAAGTGTAACATTATAAAGTCTTTTATTTTTTTTACCTAAAATCAGAATATTTGCATTTTACTACAACTCCATCATCAGAAGAGGAATATCTTATTCATTGTTGTTAATTTTATTGGATAATTAAATTAACTCTCTCCAATTCACTAATGTCTTGCAAGAAATAAAACTTATCAATTGTTAGTCTATATTTGCATATATTATACAATAATAGTACATAGAGTATTTCAGAAGTTAGGGACATTCTTCAATACAAATGGGTAGAACTGTTCTCATGGTTACTCTCTGCACTTCTCTATTCATTATGAAAAAGTCATAAATTGTCTTTCTCATCCTTCCAATAATTCTTGAGTTCATATTCTTTTGCAAATAGAAAATACCATAAAATAGATCTTCCTCTGCTTTGAAATATATGAAAATAAATGCATACAATCTGACTACATTAGAGAGGAGGCATTGATGCAATAGTGAGGTTTAAATTACTCTTTTTGAATTTTTTTGCCACCTAGATCCTGATTTTGATGAATGATTGTCTCACTGTTTTTATGTAATATGAAAGTTGTTGTTTTTCCCTTAACAGAATATATTTTGGGGAACATCCACCTTTCTTCTTTGCAAAAGAGCAGCCACTCAGAATGATTAAAGAGAATTCTTCAGAGCTGCTGAAGATTTTTGCCTTCACAGGCAGGATATTTGACTTAATCCAATCTAAACACAGGATTACTTTATCTTTTATGTAATTTTTCCTGTTTCCTAGCAATGAATATGCACAGATATATCAAAATATCTGCCCAACGCAGATAGGAAATTATTTTTCCCAATTTGATGCCCTCTAGATGATTGAGATTGCAATATCTGGGCCTGTCAAATCGGAAGAGCTTGCCTTAATGCAGAAATAAGCAAATCTCTGACTTGATAATAGGCATAAACAAATGCAGGGCATCCGATAGACTGTCATTTCAGAGGTTGCAAATACATTGAGAAATTATAATTTCATCCGTTGAAGGAATCAGTGGGAACTGAATTTAAACCTTGCTCTTGCAATGGTTTGAGAGCTGATTAGTTTACCCATAGTCCTGATTGCTACAGAGCTGTGAATCTGCAGTTCTGTTTATTATGTATACCTATCTGAATCAATGGTAAAGGTTTGAAAGTTTTTCTATTTAAATATGGAAAAATGTAAAATAGTTTTTCATTTATTCCAATAATAATAATTATAACTATAATGTAATTGCAAAAGGCAGCTTTATTTGGAGCAGCTTACATCCTGCAGTGATTCCTTTAATAGCATCAAATAACAACATCTCCCTATCTCAGGTCAGTGGATAAAAATGTCAAATCCAGTCAAAACACCTGACTGTACGATGTAACATAGGCAGACAAAAATGCCAAATCCAGTTTGAACATCTGGCTGACTATACAATTAACCACAATAATTGAAGACTTATTCCACATAAGCATACACTCATTGGATATTCTGTCATTCTTTAGCACTTTGCCTTATGGAGAAAAAAATGAACTTAATGTTAACATGAATTTAGATATCTGTAGAGGTTTTTTTTTAACATAACCATTTTTTTTAAAAAAACAACAACACTAGTTGTTGGTTGAATTTAAAACAGAGTGCATGCTGCTGGTTTACAGCTGTGTAATACTATTCCATGTTGCACTTCAGAAAAATGAAGTTAAACTGAAGGTAAAAAATATATCCTAAGCAAATTAAAAATTGATTAAAGCTTTCCAAGCAGTTTAAATATTGATGCTATTTATTTTCAGTTTTGCTACCTTTAAGTAGCTGTGTTAGCCCTTTATGCTTTCATTCAGCTTGATAGCAAGCAGTGAAAAGGAGTGGGATTCTAAAGTTTCTGGAAACATTCCAGCACAAAATTAGAAGCAATAAAAATGGATGATATGAATGAGGGATATTTAAATTCAGTTGCATATTCAGATCTGAAAATAATTTATGCCTTAATTCTTAAAATGTAAATGAAACGCCAGGGTAAGCCATTTTTATGCATATAGAAAACCTACTCTTGGTCAAGTGCACTCTTGGCCCTTTCTGCATGAACATTCACAAGTAGCAATAGCAATGCTTCACAATACTTTACAGCCCTCTCGAAGCAGTTTACAGAGTCAGCACATTGCCCCCAACAATCTGGATCCTCATTTTACCGACTTCAGAAGGATGGAAGGCTGAGTCAACCTTGAGCCAGTGGGAATTGAACTCCTGGCAGTCAGCAGAATTAACCTGTGCCACCACAGCTCTTCAGGTACCACCCAGTTCTGCCTGCAATGTCACCTGATAAATATGTCTAATGGTTAATATTTCCTGGGGTATCCTATTCTGCTTTATTCAGACCAGTGTGTGGTTTCAACTGAGTTTAAATTGTCATTTTCATTAAAGGAACACTCAATGCAACCCTTTGCCCTCTCTTAGCAGGACCATCCCCTATCATCTGAACACATGCACAATTTTTCATGCATCTTTTTTGAAGGAAAGAAAATTATGTGTTGGGGAGGAGTTTATTGGATCTATTCTAGGATATAACATAATCCTTTTCCACATTTCTTCAGAATCATTAATAGCAATAAAAGTCACTGAACAGATTTTAACTTGGAAAAAATACTGTAGAAATCACTTTTTTTCTAGTGGGCCGAGAGTGTATTTCCTTTCAAAACATGAAAGCCAAACTATGATCTCTGTTATGCCACAGAAATTCATGAGGGATCTGGTTTGTATTTACTGTATGGTATAATTCAATGACATATAGGCAAGAAAACGGTAAGTGAGCACCTGTCCAGCCTAGATGAGTTCAAATCACCAGGACCAGATGGATTACACCCCAGGGTTCTCAAGGAACTGGCAGATGTGACCTCAGAACTATTGAACTATATTTTTCAAAGATCCTGGAGCACTGGAGAACTACCGGAGGACTGGAAAAGAGGTGATGTAGTTCCCATCTTCAAAAAAGGAAAAAAAATGGACCCAGGAAATTACAGACCTATCAGCCTGACTTCAATACCTGGAAGATTCTGGAAAAGATAATCAAACAACAAATCAGCGAACACCTAGAGGCAAACAAAGTCATTATTATTATTATTTTATTATTATTATTTAAGACTTTTATACCGCCCCTCTCCCGTAGGACTCGGGGCGGTTTACAGCCAAATTTAAAAACGTAACAATAATAAATATTTAAAACAGAATTAAATAAGTAGGCTGTACTAAAACCAAATTAAAATCCCACGCTAAAACCCTAACTACTTAATTTAAAATTACTAAAATCCAACATGGGTTTGTCAAAAACAGATCATGCCAGACAAATCTTATTGCATTCTTTGACCAAGTGACAAAATTGATCAGAGGAATGCTCTGGATATAATTTATTTGGACTTCAGTAAGGCATTTGATAAAGTAGATCACAACCTACTACTTGATAAGATAGAAAAATGCAGGTTAGACAGCATCACCACCAGATGGATGCGTAGCTGGCTGACTGGCCGTACTCAGCATGTGGTCCTCAATGGAACTGCATCTACATGGAGGGAAGTGTGTAGTGGGGTGCCCCAGGGCTCTGTTCTGGGCCCAGTGCTCTTCAACATCTTCATCAATGATTTGGACAAGGGGATAGATGGGGAAATCATCAAATTTGCAGACAACACCAAGCTGGCAGGAATAGCCAACACTCCAGAAGACAGGCTTAGGATACAGGAGGATCTGGACAGACTTGAACACTGGGCGCTATCTAACAAAATTAAATTCAATGGTGAAAAAGTAAGGTTCTACATTTAGGCAAGAAAAACCAAATGCACAGGTATAGTATAGGGAGTACCTTGCTCACTAGCAGTAAGTGTGAGAGGGACCTCGGAGTCTTAGTGAACAATCACCTAAATATGAGCCAGCAGTGTGCTGCAGCTGCCAAAAAGGCCAACACAGTGCTAGGCTGCATTAACAGAGGGATAGAATCAAGATCACGTGAAGTGTTAATACCACTTTACAATGCCTTGGTAAGGCCATACTTGGAATACTGTATCCAGTTCTGGTCACCATGATGTAAAAAAGATGTTGAGACTCTAGAAAGAGTACAGAGAAGAGCAACAAAGATGATTAGGGGACTGGAAACCAAAACATAAGGAATGGTTGCTGGAATTGGGTATGTCTAGTTTAATGAAGAGAAGGACGAGGGGTGACATGATAACAGTGTTCCAATATTTCAGGGGCTGCCACAAAGAAGAGGGAGTCAAACTATTCTCCAAAGCACCTGAAGGCAGGACAAGAAGCAACGGATGGAAACTAACCAAAGAGATAAGCAACCTATAACTAAGGAGAAATTTTCTGACAGTTAGAGCAATTAATCAGTGGAACAACCTGCCTCCAGAAGTTGTGAATGCTTCAACACTGGAAGTTTTTAAGAAGAGTCTGGACAGCCGTTTGTCTGAAATGGTATAGGGCCATGGTAGCAAACCTATGGCAAGCGTGCCACAGGTGGCATGCAGCGCCCTCTCTTGTGGACTTCAACTCCCAGAATTCCTCAGTCAGGCATGCTGGCAGAGGAATTCTGGGAGTTGAAATCCACAAGTCATAAAAGGGCCAAGTTTGAAGACCCCTGTTCTATGTTCTTGAGATGGTGCTGAGTCCTAGTTTCTATTCAGCAGAAAGGAGATACCATGTTCTGGGGGCCTTTTAGGCATAGTGTAATTTAGAATTTTACTGTCTTCCTTAAGCAAGCAATAAAAAACTGAAAGACTTCTGCCACTTTCACTAAATTCCATCTTACTCAACATATGATTGAGTGCTTGAACAAGTAGGATAATCATGAAGGAGGCAAACATGCAGGTTGAGGAGCTCCTATTCAACTATTTTATTTACAAGGGATCATACTGGAGTTTTTTTGCTTTTGTAAGTACAGATATTCATTTCTTTATAATACTTCCCAATAAATGGAAATAACAAATACGAGTGTACTATAAATGAATGATTTATGAAAATAAATAGAAAGCAAATAAGTGAATGACAAATAAAGAAACCCTAACAGTGAAAATAAGTGGAATAGTCAAATGGAAAAATTGTCAGGCAACTACTAGTGATAATCCTTTCAAGGTTATCTTTTATTTATATCAGCTTCTTTTGGTCTAAGCTCAGCAGACTAGTTGTTAGTGAATTAATGACACAGCTATTGATAGGTGTATTTAAAACAGGAGCAATGGAATATGATGAAATACCCTAAGTGCAAAGGGAAACTGAGATACATAGGTTGCCTTGATGGACGCATTTTCTTTTCTGAATAATATCTCTAAAAAACAGTGTTCTCTTGTATCCTAATGCCTAAGGCATTTGTGGTTTAATGCCATATGCCTATACTCACCAGCTTTCAAGCTGTTGAGGTGGTATCATGTTATAGAAAATAGTTACTTCTGTTTGAAGGCAAGTCTTTGGGTTCCCTCATAAAATTTGCTGTACTGTGTATATTAAAGAAGAACCATGTATTGATCTGCATGGTAGCTCAGGAGGTGTGGATCAGTTGAGTTTGCTTCAGAATACAAATCCAACCAATCAATGCCTCCAGCATCTCTTCTGGAACTCATATCGACATCAATTAAAGCTACCAGCATTTAAATGTAGATGTTTAACAGCTTGAGAAATTGGTTAAAGACTCTTGGTTTTATCTTGCAACATATTATTTTTAGTGAAACTTGCACTTTTTCAGCAGAAGTATAAATATGTATACCTCAGAAATCTCATGAAGAAGAGGAAAGAAAATACTAATAAAATTAAACTATTCGCCCATTTTAATCCAAGCAGATAAAGTAACTAAGAAGACAAGCCATTATCTATTTGAAGCCAGTAAGAGTTGGTATCAGAAGATCTCCACATTTCAAAACAGAACAAAGGACTTGGCTCATTTGAATCAATTTAAAATCATTTGAATATTGCTTCTCATGCTTACAAACAAAACATGATGAATGAGCCACATGCAATATTGGCTTTTTAAAAGATGAACCAGGAAAACTGGCCTAAGTTCAAATAACTTTTCCTCAAGTGAAAAATTGCAATATCATTTAATGAGGTTACATATCAAACGAATTATGTGAGATACAGATTTCAAATGCATTAGCATAAATATAAGTATTTCTGGTAAGATGTAATATTTGGTAATTACAGCTAGACAATTTCAATTAGAAATAAAGAGAACATGCATTTTTAAAAAGAAGGCAGAATTAGTTTTATTTTAATAATTTTAAAGATATTATTGCACTATATAGATTTAAGAAACTAAAAGCAACATAGCTGGAGCAATAACATAGCTAAGATATACTTATGGTATAAAATATTAAAAACCAATGAGACAATATTTTTATTAGATGTTTAATAGCACTATGTGCTTTCATAGTCTTCATCAGCAAAATGGTTAAAATCTGGAAAAAGTGTACTGCAATAGAATTCAGACAAATATCACTAAGAAGAATGAGTATAATTTCTCTGTTTCTGAAAATATAAATTCTAGTTGTCAGTATCATTTGTTATTTTTTATTTTTCTCTGCCTTTTTCATTATTATTCTGGAAAGTCATGACTTAATTATAGATGCAAAAAGAGAATTTCACCAGCTTATCCCAATAGCAACAAACTCAGGAAACAAAGAAATCTACTTCATGTTCCAATTAGTCAGCCTTCTGCCAGTTGCCACTACAAGTTCTTAAGCTGACAGTAGCAACTGGGTATCTAAAATTATTTGTCCTTCCCAAATGCCTGCAACATTTTTTAAAAAAATAAATCATGGAGCTCTACTTTTACCACTGTTCTATTATTGAACAAATATTGAATTGGCTGCAGTTCTTAAATAAGGAGTCTCACAGTTTTCAGTTAGGAGAAAGCTGTTAATTGCGGAAAGGAAATTGATGTCAGCATCAAAATATTTGATTCACCAGAGAGGAAACCATATTGTCTTGAATATTTTAAAATTTGAATAATTTAAACATCCTTTAAAATGTTAAAAGAAATCATTCTGGAAGTGAGAATGTTACTTGAAAAGGTGGTTTATTGTAATCATGTCCCTCGTCCTGTTCCTGTTATTAAAAACAAACAACCCTCCCCTTCCAATACCAGTGCACCCTAAGAATAATGGGTTCCTTTGTTAACTTCAGGCCTAATGATCCTTTAAAGGAGGGGTGTCAAACTCGCAATGTCACATGACGTGTCATGACGTATCGTGACTTTTTCCCCATTGTCGGAGCTGGGGGTGGGCACGGTTTCAGCATGACGCATCTGGCCCATGGGCTGGCAGTTTGACACCCCCTGCTTTAAATTTTCATAAGACTAAATCCAACTCTTTCTCTTGAGTTGCATTTAAACAACATGCACAGTCAAACTACTTAATTAATCCATTTGGGAAGCTGTACAGTGTCCTGAAACATAAACTAGTTAAAGAATCTGGGTTCTTCCAACATATTAAATTATGCCAATGTTAGTCAATTTTGTTAGGTCTGAATCTTCAAAGATGATTAGGGGATGGGAAGCTAAAACATATGAAGAATGGTTAAAGAAATTGGGTATGTCTAATTCAATTAAAAGAAGGACTGGGGTGACATGATAGCAGTGTACTACTATCTAAGGAGTTGCCACAAAGAAGTGGGGGTCAATCTATTCTCCAAAGTACCTGAAGGCAGAACAAGAAGCAACGACTGGAAACTAATCAAGGAAATAACCAGCCTAGAACTAAGAATAAATTCCTGACAGTTGAAACAATTAATCAATGAAATGACTTACCTCCAGAGTTGTGGGTGCTCCAATATTGGATATTTTAAAGAAAATATTGGACAAGCATCTGTCTGAAATGGTATAGGATTTCCTGCTTGAGCAGAGAGTTGGACTAGAAGACCTCCAAGATTCCTTGCAACTCTGTTATTCTGTTTTGTTATCTGCACCTGGTAGATCTTAATTTGATCTGGTTGTATGAACACAGGTTGTACATATAAGCCCCAAAAGAACAATTGTGCATCATTTGCATTTTATTGGCAAAGGCCTACAAGGTCTTCTGGTAAGTGATAGATTCATTCTTCACCAGTATTCCTGTTGCCACTCTTAGTAAAAAGACCTATGGTAAGTTCTGTGGTTTCTCTGTGAGAATTTATATTGCAAATAACCAATGTATAACTAAAGGAGCAAACAAACCAAACATTGGGGAAAAATCATTTTTTGTGAGTTCACATAGTGCTCAATAAAAAATAGTTTCCTTGTCATAAAATCTCTCAAACGTTTTCCACAGCTTCATATTTTTATGTGTTTTCCTGACTGTGGGCAGATGCTTCTACATATGTTCCTTGATTTTATGCCCACATTACAATGGTATCAAAGCACTTCTATCTGCATGGGCCCATTTTTTATCTGCCTCCAGCCTTTGTTGCTGGAAGGCCTGATGCAGCTAATGGAATAGAGATGGGATAATGGGGATAATTTAGGGAATGTGTGGTACAACATGGTCCCAGAAGTGGAAAGCTGTCTGCCCCATTGTCTAGTGTGGGAATCAAGATCTGCTTTGATGGCCATTACAAAGATAGAATTTTATGTAATCTGCTTGTGCCAAAGTTCTTAGGAAATGCAGAAACTAAATTCACAAAAGTGCTCATTATTTATTATGTTGCAAAAATAGCAATACCAGGGGGTAGCCCAATACGCCATTTAACCACAGTAAGGAAGAGCTCAATCAAACTCTGAGGGCATGTAATATTTATTTGGCTCGGTAAAAATAAGAATCACTTGTGGTTCTTTATACTTATTAGTGAGAGAAAAGCTGATCAGTTGACATGTGAATCTCACCAAAAGGCATAACTATGTTAATCTCCTTGGGGAAGAACAGTACTTCATCTCAAGATTACATATTTTCATTTGCACCACTCACACACAGTAAGCTGCTTCTGCATTTTACTTCAATTAATGAATGATTGCAACCTAGAACTAAGGAGAAACTTTCTGACAGTTAGAACAATTAACCAGTGGAACAACCTGCCTCCAGAAGTGGTGAATGCTCCAACACTGGAAGTTTTTAAGAAGAAACTGGACAGCCATTTGTCCGAAATGGTATACGATTTCCTGCCTGACCAGGGGGTTGGACTAGATGACCTCCAAGGTCCCTTCCAACATTATTATTATTATTATTATTATTATTATTATTATTATTATTATTATTATTATTATTATTATTATTATTATTATTATTATTATTATTATATTTATTATAATATAATTTATTATAAATAAATTTATTTATTTATTTATTTATTTATTTATTTTTGTTTTACTAACAGTGGAAGAAGTCACTGAAATCAGGTCAAACCCAGCATTCTCTGACATAGTTAGGGGGCAAAATTCACCATTATAAGAAAAGATATTGCAGTTGCCACCTCATGCTTGCTTGTGTTTTGCTGCTATTTGGCATGCATTATGGTGGTTGGGGGGGAATGCTTTGGAGGGAAAATGAATGTAAATACTGTATCACCTCAAGAGGCTACTTCAGGGTCATCTGCCTGGAAGAAGGAGGCAGCTGCATATCAACCTGTGCTTGAACTGACCATTATGGAAACATCTTGTCTGAACTGGATTGGCTCTGGGAGGGTAGGCAATGGGAATCCATTAAGGATGAGAAAAGTTGAACTTAGGAATTTTGACATGTGATTCTCAGATTTGGCTATGCAATACACTTGACTTCTAATAAAAGTATACCTTTCTCAACAAATAGAACCAAGGATCGTTTCTGTTTAGAGGTTGAAGTTGTGGCAGGTCTGATAGATATTTATTTGTCAAAACAATTACAAGTGGGGGGCATGTGCTCATACTTGTAATCCTGAAATACAAGATGCACATGGGATATTTAACCATGGGAAGACTAGGGTTGATAGCATACGATATGCTGTAATATTGAGATAACTGGTTTACTAGCCATATAAATAATACAAATTTAATGTTACAGTATGTTTAAAGTTAACACATGACTATTGTTTTGTATTTTTCCCATTATTCTACCTGGTCAGGCAGGGCATGAATCCTTAGACCATCAAAGATAGATGGCTACTAAACTGTTTCTTGAAAACCTCCAGTGATGGAGCATTTATGACTCCAGGAGGAAGACTCCTCATTTCAAGTTGGGACTCTGAATGGAAAGCTTCTGCTTCTTGGTTCATTTCACCTCAGGCACTACAAAGAATAAACACTCTTTCCCGTGTGACAGCCCTTCAAGTATTGGAAGACTGCTATCATGTTTTCCCTTAGACAACTCCTTTTTTTTTTGGCTAAGTTTCAAGAGTAGAGAGTTGGTCTCTGACAGAAGGCCACCTGAAGAGACTAGAAGCATTTGAAATGTGGATTTACAGGCGGCTGTTATGTATAAGCTGGGTTGACAAGATCAGAAATGAGGAGGTGAAAGCCAAGGGAAATCATCAAAACAATTAAAAAGCTAAAATTAGAATATTTCAGACATGTGATGCGACACCCAGAAAAATACTGCACACTCCATTTAGTCCTCCAGGGAAAGATTGAAGGCAAACGAGGTCCAGGCAGAAGAAAAACATCATGGCTTCAAAATCTAAGGGACTGGTTTGGACAACACTCAGCAGCACTTTTTCATGTGGCTGCTGATAAAAACAGGATCGCCAACATGATTGCCAACGTCCAATAATGGATATGGCACAAGAAGAAGAAGAAGTGTCAAGAATTAAACTTTGGCAGCTCTGTGCCTCTTTGTTTCAACTTTCTGATACCTGGTTCTTTTAACTGTTCTTCATAAGATTGAGCCTCCAAGCTTCTCACCAATTTTGCAACTTGTCTCTCTATTTTTTTCCAGTTCCTCAGCATCCTTCTTGTATCATGGCAATTGAAACTGGATTCAGAATTTAAGGTGTAATCTAATCAGTGCAGCAGAGAACTGAACCATCTCTTCCTGAAAACTTGACATTATGCCTTTATTGATGCAACTTAGGGGTGTATTGACTCTTTGAGCCATTATAACACACTGCTGGCCCATGCTTAATCTGTAGTCTACCAAGGTATTCAGATCTACTCACAAATACTATTTTTGAGCCAGGTGCTTGTACCTAGATCTTTAGAGATATCCTTGGGTTAGTGAGATTACACTCTTCATTTCAAAGAAGTAAAACGGCAAGAAAATGATCCCCAGAAAGTTAAAAATCTAAATGCTGTGAAAAAAACCCACAAGTGTAGCATTAAAAAGACTCACAGGAGTTGCAGAAAGAGTCTAATCATGGTCAGAGAATAAAACCCAGTCTTTCAGATTATGTCAGTTACCGGATCCAATCTAGATCGGTCACCGGGACCAGAGGTTTACTCTTCTGAGCTTTTGGATTTGTGCTGCAGCCCATTTTCAGGGAACTTCTCTCCCATCAGAATGTTCTGGAAATTGAGTGCAAATGCAATTAAGATATGCTTTGGCTAGAAAAGATATTTTAAAATGATATTATTGATATTATTAGAAAAATGTAACAAATGTTGATATGTAATTGTATGTTTACGAACAATAATAAAAATTGTATTTGCTTAATGCGGAAAAATGGTTATTACCAGAAGAAGAGAGGATGTACTGGCGGGTGTAATATAATATATATAAAATGTTCTGGTGAGTGAGAAGTTCCTTGAAGATGGGCTCCAGCACAAGTCCAAAAGCTTGGAAGACTAAATCTCTGGTCCTGGTGACCAATCCAAATCAGATTCTGCAATATTATCTGGGACACATATATTTCCCTTTATTCATATCTCAATGCCACTAAGTAAATCGGGTGAACAAATCAATTTCACAGGAAGGCTAAAGCAACCTTTATTTAGACTGGCTATAATAACATAACCCTTGCAAAACTGATTGCACTGTAGCTCCTCCTCCCTCTTATACTTCAGTGAATTAGGGAAATGTCTATCTGAGCAGTTTCCAAATGTTATCTGTCTCTTGTGGGCTTAAAATATTTTTCATTGTTATTGCTTTGGTAACAGAACTTGAATACAAGATTTTGGCAAGGCTATTTTTCTTATTCTCAACAGACCAAACCTTGGGTGTACCAAGGCCTGATATTTTTTTTAAAAAAGCTGTTCGAACTGCAGGAATTTACGTTTTGTTAATCTGCTTCTTGAAATTTAAACCCAGGAGGGACCATTCAGAACAAATGTTATCCATTGTGAAGTAGCGGGCTATTTCATTTGGAAAATTTAGCCACATTTCAAATTACCAGCATTATCAGCTTTGGTCTATTACAAGTGTAAGACCTTTGCCTCAGAAGGCATATTCTGCCTTGGATATTTTTCCTGGACTCTGCTACTGTTATTCTGATTGAGAACAAAGATAGGTCTGCCAAACAATATTTCCTTGAATGGTACAACCTATCTTAATGCATTTTAACATTCTCACAATTGCTACAGTGTGATCCAATTACTAGTGCAAATGACCTCTATGCCTGGAATAAGAAGAGTAGGCATCTCTGTCTTCATTTCAAAGTATCTTGGATTGGCCCGGTAGACTTCATCCTGGTGGGTTGTTGCTTGAGGAGTATGGTGCTGTACCACAATCATCAAATAGCAAGATTCAGATAGCAGAAAAATTCCTCTGATGAGTTAAAATATGTTGAGGTATCTTGTTAGTTTTTCTTCTTCACTTGCATCTGTTACATCAAAATCAGACATGGAATCACAGCTCTCCAAACCCATTAAGCTTTTCCTATCAAATCCCATCTCTTGAGCCAAATAGTACAGTAATTGAAGCAGTATTTACAGTGTAATAAAGGCAAGGCTAATTACAAGCAAATGAGAGCAGGATGGTACTCTTATCTGAAGGAAATTTATCCTGGATCAGACCAGACCAATAAATCTTTTAGCTTCTTCATTTGTTAATTATTATCTTCACAACCCTCTTGCTAGTAATGATTACCTAATTTATTATCACTAAGCAGGGGAATGCTGTATGGCAGCAAGAGAAACAAAATGTAAAGAAGTCAGAATTCACAGAAATAATGCTAAAATCTCTTTGGTTAGTTCGTATGCATGTTTTGTTACCTTCACCTGCTCTTTTCCTTATTCTTCTAAATTTAATTTTAGTGTTCTATAAGTAAGGTTTCTATATATTACCATACATGGTGAAATACTCTACTACTACTACTACTACTACTACTACTACTACTACTACTACTACTAATAATAATAGTAATAATAATAATAATAATAATAATAATAATAATAATATATAACACATCAGTTTTCTCTCCTTGCCATCCATGTGGAAATAGAAGTGGAAATGAGTGGAAATGGGAAAGAGAGAGAAACTGAATCCCTATTCTCACTAGCAACTTCTTTTTCTGGAAAAAAGCAGTCAGCAGTGTTTATTCCCTGCATAAATTAATCCAAAAACTACAACTAGATGTATCTATATTAGTGTAGTGGAGTTGGGGTGAGAATGGGGCCAGCTGAAAGGCTTTGCAGGAGCCCTGTCAATTAAACAGGAAGATGAGGAAGTCTGGCAGCTGCCATGGGTTTGGAAGCAGGGCCTGGCTCAGAGGAGGGAAAAAAGAGGAGGAGGAAGCTGATAGGAGGGATGAAGAGAGAAGGCTTGGTGAAGTTTGCCGTTCTGAGCCAGCTAATCAAAAAGAGAGTAAGAAGCTGGGGTTTTTGCGTTTGCTTTTTTTGCTTTGTTACAGGCAATCCGGATGAAAGGGGGAGGGAGAGAGAGAGTGAGAGTAGTTGCTGGAACTGTTTGCCTGAAGCAGGCCAGGTATAGAGAGAGGAGGGGGAGTAGGGAAAGGTGAAGTTTTATTGTTTCTTTCTCTTTCATTGCGGGCAGGCCAGACAAAGAGAGGGGGAGAGGGTAGTTTGGGGAGTTTTAATTCCTTTCCCTTGTTAGAGTAAGTTAGGCAGAGGGAGAGTTAGGGACAAGTTTGACATATGTCTTTTAGTAGGGTTTTTTTTTCTTCATAGGATTAGCTGGGAGAGATAAAAAGGGATTACATGGAGTGAGGTCAGAGAGGGGAGAAGAGAGTAGACAACAGAGGCCTCTGCCAGTGCCAGAGATTGATTGCCATCATTCTAGGCAAGTTGTTGTCATCAAAGTTGGATTAACATCATCCTGGGCAAGTTGTTGCCACCAGAGACTAGCTGCCATTGTTTTAGGCAAGTTG
Organism: Bothrops alternatus; assembly: GCA_034064705.1. Lineage (NCBI taxonomy): Eukaryota > Metazoa > Chordata > Lepidosauria > Squamata > Viperidae > Bothrops > Bothrops alternatus. The sequence goes on along the minus strand of JARGCV010000003.1, from coordinate 13,584,596 downwards.
TTGTCACCAGAGACTAACCGCCATCATTCTAGGCAAGTTGTTGTCACCAGAGACTGGCTACCATTGCTTTAGGCAAATTGCTGTTACCAGAGACTGACCACGATCGTTCTAGGCAAGTTGCCCTCACCAGAGGCCGATTAACATTGTTCTGGGCAAGTTGTTGTCATTAGATATTGACTACCATCTTCCCTGTAAGTTCTTATTGGCTGAGATCAACCACCATCATCCCAAGTGAGTCACCGTTGAGAGAGAATGACCATCATCGCCCCATGCGCGTGGCTGCTGATTGTGACTGAATACCACCGTGTTACGTGCCCTGTTAGGCAGAGGCGCCAACGTGAAAGAGCTCTTTGGGCTGGTGGCCATTTGGAGGGGAGGTTGGGAGGGCCCGGACTTAAGCAATCCCTATGGGGGTGGTGCTACATTCGGATCAACCAAAATATGTTTTCCAAAAATCTTCATTAGGCCAAATGTTGCTGACATCCTGATTCTCAGACTGAATTTCAACTCTGACTTCATTTAATCTTTTTATCACTATTTTATTTATTTATTTTATTTTATTAAATTTCTATACCGCCCCTCTCCCGAAGGACTCGGGGCGGTGTACAGCCTAAACTTTAAAAAACATATAAATATACAAAATTTAAAATAATTAAAAATAAATTAAATCATTTGGCCAAAATCCTAAAACCCAAAACATACAAAATTTAAAATCTTAAAAAATACTCAGAAGCTTCTATGCCAGGCCGGCCTGTCGGAAAAGGAATGTTTTTAGTTCCCGACGGAAGGTGCGTAAATCTGTTATTATACGGAGTTCGGGGGGGAGCTCGTTCCATAACGTGGGAGCTCCCACAGAGAAGGCTCTCCCCCTGGGGGTCGCCAGCCGGCACTGTCTGGCCGACGGCTCCCTGAGGAGGCCCTCTCTGTGGGAGCGTACCACTGTCTTAAAGTATGACCTGCTGATTCATTGGTGCTCTCCGAGCTCAGTTATTTGTGTGCAGATGTTTCAACTAGGTAACATCATCTGGGTTAGAGAGTATGGGATTTGCTTCCTGCTTATTTACTGTAGCTTTCCCTGCCAATGTTGGTGGGAGCATAGTTTTTCTCCTTGGTAGTTTCTTAATTTGGGTATAGTTTTCTGCTTGATTGTTTATCTGGTGTTACATGATGATGATGATGATGATGACATTTATTACCTAGTTGAAGATAATAAAAGTTTGCAAGCAAATAACCAGGAGCTTTTAAGGAGGCCCTGGTTCCCTCATCTCCTTAAAAAAATAACTTGATTTCACCTGCCTGGACTACTTTCATTCAGTTTACAATCTCCCCTTTCTAGGGTTTTGGAAAAGGTGGGTTAATTATCTTTCTCCTGATCTAAAGAGCACTTGCTAAAAGGTTGGTGGCCCAAAAAATTTTGGGTTTCCAAAAGGAGTTTTAAGGAAGAGTTGGTAATTTATTGAGAAGCATGTTGTCTATGTTGTAATTATTATCGTAAATGCACGGCTCCAGCTTCATGCTTCTATTACCTTATGTAGACCATCATTTTTGCTACATCTGCTATTGTTTTACCAAGCCCCAGGAATCAGCAATACAAATAGAAAGATTTGAGGGGGATGTTTGTATAATCGTAATTTGCAAAGGTCATCCTTGGTTCCTTGTAATATTTTTTAATCCCCCACAGCTATAAGAATTATCATGAAATCAGCTAGTGAAGGCACCCTAATTTTATTAAACTGAAGTCCTTATTCCAAGCAGACAATTTGCTAGACTCTTTCTGTTGCATAAACAGAACATCATCACCTAATCAGAATTTTGACTTGCAGAATGGGACAATTCACTGCAGCCAAGTTGCCATGGGACAACTCACTGCAAGACAATTCAACAATTCAATTTATTATTTAAAATAATTTTAAAAATATTTTAATTTTTGTTTTTCACATTTCATTTTGTCCCTCCTTTGGCATTCTTTCTTTAATGATTCCATTCCACCATTTCTTCGATATTAGTGTATCTTTTGTTCCATGGCAAATTGTCCTACACTGAGTTGGCCATGGCAAGTTTTTCTGCAGCAAGTTGGCTATGGCAATTTGGCTGCAGTGAGTTGTGCTAGACCCACTGATTAAGCAAATTATAGTGGAGACTGTAATAGTGAAGACTTTCCTTAGACACAAATCAGCTGGATGTCCTTGGCTTGATATGAGCCGTGATGGCGCAGTGGTTAAAATGCAGTACCGCAGGCTATTTCTGCTGCCTGCCGGCTGCCTGCAGTTTGATGGTTCGATTCTCACTGGCTCAAGATTGACTCAGCTTTCCATCCTTCTGAGGTTGGTAAAATGAGACTGTTGGAGGCAATATGCTGATTCTGTAAACTACTATAAGCACTGGGAAGCGTTGTCTAAGTGCTATTGATCTCTCTCTCTCTCAGCCCAACTCACTGTTGCAGAGAGAATATGAGGAAGCATAATGTATATTTCATTGAGTTGTATAAAATAAAAAATGAGATACAAATAAAATAAATGAGTAAATAAAATTTACAGAGGATAGCAAATAGTATAACAAACTAGGTTTAGCATGTTACGAACCCAAACAATTTGTTCAAAACAAAAAGAGCAAAGGGTTGAAAGTGCCACTAAGATACAGTATAATATCAAGTGTAGCAGGCAGATACCGCACAAGGAGAGTGACATAACTTTATCTTTTTTTATAAGTTTGTATTGATTTTTTAATACAATTCAACAGTGCTTATTCAACAAACATGTTGTCTGAGTTTATCATTCACTAATACAAATTAAATTCCTAATCCCTAATTCGTTTATCCAGCCATTGATAAAATAAGTCCAAAATTTGAAAATATTCTGTTTCTTCTTTTTCTTTCAATCTCAGAGTAAGTCTGTCCACTTCCGCAAACTCTAGTATTTTTTTATGTCTTCCTCTGATGGTATTTCTTCATTTTTCCAATATTGTGCAAATATAAGTCTTACTGCTATTGTCACATGCAAAATCAAATATATATTTTATTTGTCAAGCTTTTCTGGCATTATACCTAATAAAAAAAGTTCAAATTTAAAATCTACTTGTTTCCCCAGCATCTTTTCTAGCCAAGTATGTATTTTGTCCAACATTTCTTTGCTTTAACATATGTCCACCATACATGATAATAAATACCTGATTTATTATTACATTTCCAACATTTATCTGACATATTTTTAAACATTTTTGCTAATCTTGCTGGTGGCAAGTGCTATCTATAAAACATTTTGTATAAGTTTTCTTTATAAGAGGTTGACATTGTCAATTTATAATTTCTTTCCCACAGGCTTTGCCATTTCTCTAAATCTATATTGTATCTGAAGTTCTTTGCCCATATTATCATTGTTTCTTTTACTTGCATTTCTAATATAGTGGTTTTGGAAATATTTATGAATTTTATTTTTTCCATGCCATAAGAAAGCATGCCAACCAAGTTGTAAGTCATGTCCCTCTAGATACAACAATCTTTTATTTCTGAGGATTATCCATTTTTTAACCCATGTTAACACTAATGCTTGATAATATAAAACCCAGTCTGGCAAACCAAAACCTCCATTTCCCTTAGCTTCTTGTAACATTTTCAATTTAATTCTAGCTTTCTTTCCTTGCCAGATAAAATTTAAAATTAAGGAATTTAGGTCTTCAAAAAAATTTTCTCTAGTTTTATAGGTATTGTTTGGAATAAGAAAAGTATTTTTGGTAATATATTCATTTTCACCATAACAATTCTTCCTAACATCAACAACTGCAGATTTTTCCATTTTTCCAAGTCAAGTTTTATTTGGTTTAGTAATTTTATATAGTTATCTTCTTTTATTGTTGAATATCTTGCTATCAAGTATATTCCCAAATATTTAACCTTTTTAACTATTTGTAGATCTATTTTTTCTGACAATTGTTTTTTTTTGTTTGTAAGATTTTTATCACTTTAGTTTTTTCTCTATTTATCTTCAGTCCTGCTATCTCTCCAAACTGTTCTATCTTTTCCAATAATTTAGGAATCAACTCTAAAGGTTCCTCTAATCTGAATACCAAGATACCTGCAAATGCTTGCAATTTAAGTTTCATCTTTTATTTCCAGTCCTTTGATTTCTGAATCTTATCTAATATTTCTATTTAAAACTTCCAAAGTTAAAATTAATAACAATGAGGATAGTAGACATCCTTATCTTGTGCCTTTTCTTATATCAAAATTATCTGTATAATCTCCATTTACATTCACTTTTGCTGTTTGTTTGTGATATATTGTCTTAGTCATATTTATAAAATTTTATCCAAAATCCATTGTTTTTAGTTGTTGAATCATAAATTGCCAAGAAACATTATCAAATGCCTTTTGAGCATCTAGAAATACTAATGCCAGTTGCTTCCCTGGATGCATTTCATAATATTCCAATATGTCCATTATAATTCTTAAATTATTTTTTTTGTCTCTTTGGCAGAAATCCATTTTGGTCTGGATGTATAAATTCAGTCAAAAATCTTTTCAGCCTCTCAGCTATTATTGAAGTGAAGATTTTATAGTACACATTTAATAATGATATTGGTCTATAATTTTTTTTTATCTGTGTCAGATCTGAATCCTCTTCTGGTATCAGAATAATATTTGCTTCTGTCCGTGTATTTGGGAATTTACCCTCCAATAAAAGTTCATTACAGGTCTTTTCCAATGGTAATCTTAGTGTATCTTGTAGATATTTATAAAACTCTGCAAGTAGCCTGTCTGGTCCCAGTGTTTTATCATATTTTTATCTTTTTATAGCCTCTATCAATTCCCTCATTGTTATTTTCTCATTTAACATAGTTTTAAAAATTTATGGAATTTTTGGTAGGTTAGTTTTTTTCCATATATTGAGTCTTTTTCTCCCATGAAAGTTCTTCCATATCCTACAGTTTCTCATAATATTCTTTAATTATCTTTTTATTGTCTAATTTTTAAATTGTAGACAGCCTTTTTCATCTACGAAATTATTTATCATTTTTTTTCTCCTGTTTTTTTGAAAGGCTAGGACAAGCAAATCAAAGCTTAGAAGGAGCAGTCGCAGCTTTGGAAATGGAGAAAGGTGCACACTATCTAAGGTTCCAGAATATACCTGAAGACAAGGAGGAAGATGTAGCAGAAGTGATTATTAATTTACTGGTGGAGGCTCTGAAAACAGACAGAATTGAGATGCAACTGGAGATTGATGAAATATTTAGAATGAGCTGAAGGAAAAATTAGGAAATTCTACTGTGCATCAGTGCAATAAAAAAAGGAGTAGCTGTATATGCTAAAGAGACAATAGATTCTAAAATGATTTATTCAGATGAAGAAGGAAGATTTGTAATGGTGGAAATATTTTTAAATCAAAAACAGATACTTTTGGTAGTAACATATGCACCAAACAATAAGCAAGAAAATTTTTATCAAAATCTTCATAAAAAAATAGTAGAAATGGAATATCAAAATATTTGCCTAGTAGGGGATTTTAAACGCAATCGTAGATGGGACACTAGACTATAAAAGCAGCAAAACAGGAAAACATGGAAGAAAGAGGTTACCTACGACTTTTTTCAACATGATACAGGAAATTGGTGTACAGATACTTGGAGAGAAATGAACTCAGAAAAGCTATAATATACATTTTACCTGAATAGTCATAAATCTTGGTCCAGAATTGACATGATTTGGATGACGCCTGAACTAAGAATCAATATGCAGGAAACTGAGATAGAATTAGGCACTTGGGCAGACCATAATACTTTAAAAATAATGTGGAAAGGAATACATAAAAAATTAAGATGGACCTTGAATCAATCCATATTAAAAGAGAAAGAATTTATAGAATTAGCAAAAAAAGAAATGGAAATTTTCTTCAACGAAAATAAAAAGGAGATACAACAGTATAAAATGTATGGGACACAGCCAAAGCATACTTTTGAGGTGCCATGGTGAAAAAGAATAAAGAAAAAAGACAACAATGTGTGCTGTTAAGGGAAGAATTAAAAAAAAATAGAATTAGAACTATAAATAAATCCACAAAAGAAACTACTAAAAAGACAAATGTAAATAATAAAACATAAATTAAATTTAATAGACTCAGAAAAATTGGCACAGCAAATTAAAAGAGCAAAGCAAAAATTTTTTGAAAATGCAAATAAACCAGGAAGATGGTTTATAGCTTTATAGCTTAAAAACTTAAAAAACTGACCTCTCTTTATCTTAATTGATCCTCACTTAATCTGTTTATTGAAAATTATTTTTCCAATCACATTTAGGCTCTTATTATTATTTGCAAATTAAAAAAAGAAAAGCAAAATTACCCAAAGAAATTAACCAGCTCAATATAAATTTAGAATGAAAGAAAGTTGATTATGATAAATCATAATAATTTGATAGGAAATTTAGATCAGAAACTTTCATTCTCTACTGGCAATCAGTAGTGAACGGATGTAGGAGGGACAGCAGTCTGGCTTTGATTCTTCCTTTGTTGAACCAAAGCTGATAATCATGATTCACTACTGATCTTCCACATTTCCTGTATTCCTTCTCCTGGATCTATTGTAGCCTGGCACCCTGCTGGCCTTAGCCAGGCAAGCCATTTGGGCCATAAATAGTGAATTACATAGACCACATGCCATTCGTTGTGTGCACAGCTCTCTTGCTTCTTCTCTGCTGCCTTGCCACCAGGTGAAAAAATTTGTAGTCACTGAGGGGACATTTGCAAATGCACATTGCAGTGAGTAGAGCTGGCACAATGTGGAATTAACATGCTTTTTCCAGGTCTCTGTGTTGAGATGAATGATGTCTTCCCTGAGCCGTGAAGCCACACCAAGGCAATAAAACATATTTTTCAGGGATGACATATCCAGCAGTGAATCACTGACTGTGATGGCTATTTTATTCTCCTCTATTTTACCAGCTCCACAACATTATTACCCTTTTGCACTGTCAGATATTAAAATCATATTAACGATCAGGAACTGTATTAAACTGTCAAAAAATGAAATAATATAGCACCACCACTGAAGGTTAGAGACAGCCCTTGGGTGTAATTCACTAAACTCCAATCTACCTGCTTGATACTCTGGAGATTAAATAGATTGCATTGTTTTCTGGGAGATCAATTGCCATTAAGGTATAGAAGCAGCACACCCCAAATTATTCACAGAAGCAGTTGTATTTTCCTTGGCGATTATTTCAGGAAATGGTTACATTTAGGCAGTAAGGCTGCTTTTATATATCAAATAAATTATTGTTCTGAAACCAGTTCAGATGGTAAAAAAAAATGTGCAACATGATGTAGCTGTAATAAGTCTTCCATCCCTAGACTCATCGAAGTTTGACCAGGAAGTCTGCATAATAGTATTCCAAGCTCCTTAATGGCTATGCAATTCAAAGGTAGCTTCTGAGTAGATAAACTGGCTGCCATTCATACAGCACTAGAGAAAATGGCCTTATCTGAAATTGCTGTTAAGTCTTGATCAGTTGGCTGGAATATTACGTTCTTTTATATCAGTGACAAATAATTAATAACCCAACATCAGCATGAAATATCCCCTTTTGTGGCCTCTGGATGTCCTTCTGTCAAGAAATAGCAGCTTCTTTTCTTATTCATTTGAGATAAATAATAATAATAGGAAAAACTAGAATGTAAATCCTAAAATAAGCCAGGCATGAATTTAAACAAACTAACCCTAACTCAGAAAAAGCATACCTTTGCCTTAATATATGAAGTATTCAATACATAAATATCATTGCTTTTTATTTAGCCCTCCCCCACCTTATCCCCAATATTCATTGTGAACCCTGGCCACCAAAAAGTTTCAAATCCATATTTTATAGCATAATACTGCTATCTTTGCCTGATTTTGAGTTGTTACTTTTTACTCATCTTGGATTATTGAAGAGGAGGAGGTGCATTAGGCTGTTCGGTGCCATAGATTCTGATGAATAGATGTACTCCATAGGCTTTAGTTTATGTGATGCTGCATAATGTTAAATATGCTTCATGGAACTGCATGCAGATTAAGGATTGGAGGATTTTGCAGATGGACCTCTGGGACAATCTTGTTGAGATGAGAAGGTTGTCTTTGGGAAGCATCTTTCTTGAGTCCTCTGGCAGGCTTTAAACTGAATCTAAATGTGGAGATGCAGTAGGCAAATATAAAAAGGGCATTATTAAAGGCTCAGATGTGTGAAAAATCAAAACACAGAGTATGGAGAACAAACAAGAAATCCTGGGGTTTTTTTGTGGGGGGGGGAGAATGTGACATTTTTGGTACTATAGAAACATGGTGAAATGGAACTCCATCCACTCACCAGAAGTTACTGATGAAATCCTCAAATGTGATGGCCAAGATCCTAGGAAATATATCATTATTTTAACATGTGTTTCTTAAAAATAGGTTGTTTCAAACAAATCTTCCTTTTCTTTAACAAAATGATTAGATGAGTAGTCCAAGGTCATACTGTGGATGTAGTATACTTATACTTCAGTTAGACATTTTCTCATAACTTCTTTCTTGACAAAATGGAAGAATATGGATAGTTGAGCTCATTACCAGTTGGATCTACAGTTAGTTGAACAACTATACTCAACATGTGGTCCTTAATGCATTTATACATACACACAAGTACCCGGTGTTCTGTCTTGGGTCCAGTGTTCTTCAACATTTCCATCTGCTCATCAAATTTCCAGATAACACAAAGCTGGGAGAGGAAGGTAGACTACATCTGCAATTCTGTGTCCAGTTCTGGTCACCATAATACAAGAAAGATACAGGAAAGAGTGCAGAGAATAGCAAAAAATATTGCAAGAGGCTTGGAGGCTACAAAAAGAACCAATAGGTAGAAGTTTTACAGAGATCAATACAAACTCAAAATAAGGAAGAGTTTCCTGGCCTTGAGAGCTGTGAAGTACTTAAACAACCTAACTCTCCAAGTCATGGGCATTCACTTCTGGAGATTTATAAGGTTATAAGGCTGTTTATGTGGGAGGATCTGAGGCTTCTTCTCACAGGCAGGGGATTGGATTAAGATGTTTCTAGCCTTTTGGTTCTATACTTCTGTAACTCAGAAAATAATAATGTCTATTACTAAGGGATCCAGCTAAGTGTCTACTTACTTTCTATATATCATCTAAAAGTACTTCTGTTGTAGAGGACAAACATATTGGCTGATGCTTTCAAGGCAGTGACAAGGCAGCACCCTGACACAGTAACTTTATTGGAAGCCAAAAGTTAGTATCTCACAACAGTCTCAGTTTACAGTCATTGTAAGTTTATCACCATTGTACAGCTAGTTTACAGCCAGTTCTGTGCTGCAGGTGGGCCACTGTGATGTTAGAAAAATGGTTTGGCTTTTCAGAATAAATGGATATATTTTTCTCTTGTGTGTCTAAAATAATCTTTTGGCTGCTATTTAAGATATGGGCAGACATTAGAAATCCTTCATATACCTCACATGCAAACCAGGGAGTCAAAATGTAGAAGACATTTTTACTGAGAAAACATAGGACACATTATACACATTTTATTGGTTTTTAAAATTTTTTTTACATCAAAGTGCTCAGGAAAACACTGTGGTGAAAGAGTAAGCAATCATAGCAAAACAAGTCATATATATATATAAAACTAAAATTAATACCTTAAAAATTCCCCCCTCTATTTCCCTCATATGATATAACAAATTTAGTTTAATCTATTTCTTCTTAAAATTCAATCAATCCACAGAATCATCCCTACTATTACATCTATATAAATCACTCCTGCATTTAAGCTCCATTAATTTCAATTAACATATTCCAATTAATCTTAAACAAACATATTAATAAAACATTGGGTATCCCTTCTACAACGCACATAATATTCCAAGAATAACATTCTAATATTTTCACATATATTCCATCTCTTAATTTAATACATCATTAATTAATACCCTTTCTTCTCTTATCATAGATCTCTCTAATTCTTCTGCTATTACAAAATAGTTTTCTATATAAACAGAGTAAAAAAAAGACAAAAGAGAAAAAATCATTTCGACCTGTTAAGTAAAATTTAAATCTCAACCAAATTAACTATCGTATCTAAGACAAACATATTATTACACCATATTATTACATCATATTATTATCTTACTGCTTTCATTTACTCAATTAGATTGTCAAATCAGTCCAAATCTCTAAAGCCTTTTTGACCCAATAATTAAAATTTTAGATCACATTTTTAAATCTAACTCTGGCTTTTTTTCTATACCAAGCTGGTTTCCATAATGTCACATCTATGTCATCAAATCTCAGTATTTGAGTACTAATGTTTATCAACAAATCGATCTGATCAAAATTATCTTCCTCTTCTTTCAATATCATGTAAGCAATATAGTCCATTTTATTCCATATTATAATTTCAGCTTGATTATCCAAGTTCTCATAACTTTCAATTGATCGCGTCTGGCTGTCAATTCCTGTTGATTTTAGCAATGGGAGTACTTCACTTATAATCATTTTTTGATCTTCAAAGTTCTCCACCACTTGTGCATAGACTTGTGAAGTATCCTCCTCTATAGTAGTTAGTTGATTGATAAAGTAGTCATTTAAAGTCTCAATCTGGGATTTTGGGTCCAGACTTTTTCTAAAGTTCAATTGATCAGTGAGTTCTTCCATCTCAAATTGTATACACTGTTGCATATAAGCTTCTTGTAGATTGGTCTATTAAAATTTGGGGTTCAACTTGTCATTCTACAAGATGGTCTTTAGTTTTTCTCCATAACTTTATTTCCCCTGTCATTTCCAATATTTTTTCCAATATCAGCTCATAATCCAGTCCAGAATTCAATTGATCAGTAAATTCTTCTTCCATCTCAAATTGTGTACACTGTTGCATATAGGCTTCTTCTTGGCCTATAGGTTGATCTTTTAAAGTTTGAGGCTCAGCTTGTGGTTCTGCAAAATAATCTTTAGTTTTTCTCCATAACTTCATTTCCTCTGCCATTTCCAATATTTTTTTCCAATATCAGCTCATAGTCAAGCTGTGGGTAAAAGTCTTTTATTTCCATAGTAAAAGAGTCTTTTATAGTCTTGTTGTGGAAACTATATATGTATATGTATCCATATACATCCGCCTCCACAATTTTTAAATCACAAACTCAACCCACATCAGTTTCTAAGCCTTTATCTTTTCTTGTTAATTTCTGAAGGTCAAAACCATCTTCAAAGACCAAAGCAAAGACATTAAAATTGCAGTAAATATTTTCGCCACAAGATGTCCTCAGTGAGCTATAGAAAGTTTTTTCTTTGCATGTTAAAAGCCTTTATCTTGTTAAGAATGACAAAGAAAGAGACAGAAAAAAACAAATATCTTCAGTATAGTAAGTAGAATAATGCTCTATATTAAAAATCTTTCCAGGGATGCCCAATATCCGAAAAGTTCAAAATATAATAAGTGCTATTTTGTAATTTTGTTTAAAGTATTTTTTTCCCCAAACAGACAGACACCGCTTTCTTAGAACAGGGAAATCATCCAAAAAGCAAGCTCTTTGCAGGAAAAATAATTGGGGATAGGTGGGAGAGGGAAAAGTCTCACCCAGATTTCTCCATGGTGGTTTCTTCATGCTTAGCTGTTCTTTTGACTTCGGCTGGTGCAGCTGAGTGGTCAGCCATTTTACTGGCCGATCTTTACTCCGTCGACCCTAAGGAGTCAGCTGGGGCTGTGGAAAAAGCTGCCACTTTCCCACAGTCACCAGCAAGCCCCGTCCTCAGTGGTTGCCCCTCCAGGGTGACTTTCAACCCCCTCCAGGGTCTACTGGCGAAGGAAAAACAGCCGGTGGGGAGACAAGTCTCTTCCAAACGACCGGAGTTGCCGTGAACCAGAACCAGAAGTCCCAACTCAAATAATATTGAGGCCAAAATACACATACTTTCAAAAGTTCTCTAGCTCAAAAACAGTAGCAAGAGGAGCACATAAGAAATGTATTTGTGCTGAGGCTATACTTCCATTTTTATTAACTCTATATGAATATTTTTGTCAAATGTTTAATATGGTGGCTGTGTGGCTTTTACTTCTTATTAATTGCTTATTCCAACAATAACGCTCTGTGAATGCTATGAAACACATTTTCTTTATCATCATCACTGTCTCTAAATTCTTTGTTAATTCTCTACACTTTGTTTTGAGCCCTTTTTGCTTTTTTACATTGGTCAATTTCAGTCCCTTTAATTTTTCTAATAATCCTAAACACAGTTCTTAATTCCTTGGGTAAATCATGAACCTCACTATCTGAGAAATTCTTGGGGAAGAAGGAATGGGGTCAATTGCTTGGGCTCAGTTCCTAATGCAGCATTTCCAGACTTCTGCTTGAAATCTGAATGTCTTGAATGCATGCTGCAATGCACCATTGGGTTCAGTTAAGAGGGCTAAAGTTTTAATTAAAAATCATTATTAAAACTGAATTCAATATTTTCCAATGCTTTATTTACATTTGATCAAAGGCTTAAGTGTAAAAAAGCACAAACATTCAAAAGAAGAATAGATTGGTTTTCTTACATAGTAGGATATTTAAAGCACTAAAGAGAGTAAGGGGTATGTGTGATTGATCTCTTATTGTGTAATATTGTATGGAGCTTTACACCAAATAAAAAGGGCACCTGGCAACCCTGAATATGACCAATGAACAAACAGATGGTCAAGGCTGTAGGCATTTGTTCTACATCTCATGCCAGAATAGCAGGCTGTCCACAACTATCACAATGGGACATGGATAAAGAAATGGCTGAAGGCAAGAATAACCAGGACTGTGTGAACAGCTTCTTAAGAGATAATGCTGACTGTAGCATCAAGAGGATGATTTCCAGTAATTTTATCTGCCAATTTTTAAAGCAGATTTCTGCACCCCTGCAGTTTGCTTTGTTTATTGCCATAGGATCCTCTAGAACAGTTGTGAAAGTTCATCTTAAAAAAACATTGCCTTTTGCTTGTGTTGAAGCCTTTTGGATTACTAGAAGACCTATATTTTTTAAATACTGAACTTTTTTCTTAGAGTATTACTGAAACCCAAAGCGATATCACCAATGCTTTCAATTATTAATGAAGTACTATTTCTTTTGGGCATCTCAATGCTCCCAACTTTCACATTTTATTTGCCTTTACCCACAGTTTTAAAAGTTGAACACTGAGTAACTGCAAAATATTATTTTTAAGGAAACAATGAATTGGTGCCACTGGACCACAATTCTTCTATTTTCCTAATAACTAATCAGCATGATAAATCTTTCCCCTATAGAATTTGAAAAAAAAATGAATTGTTCAATTTTTACAACTCTACAGAAACTAAAATGATCATTGGATTTCACGGGAAGAATATTTAGATCTTTCAAAATTTTGAAAGGTTAGTCTTTTTTATTTGAAATGTAAGGTGAGTATAAAATAGATATAGCTACTTCAGGATAAATTAGAGTAAATACCATGTCTCATTTTCTCATTCTGGATATTGTTCAAAGAAGCAGTTTGAATCCATGATCCACATTATTTAATCTTCACACATTAACTAAATATTGTTTTTTGTCCACAAGCTTAAGGAAGTATACGAAGCATTAACCCCCCCCTCCAATGTGGTATATAAGTTGGACTGAGAAATAGTAATAGGACCAAGACACACAGAAAGCTTCTAAGATTGAGAGTGCACTTGAACCTTAAGTCTTCCAAGTGTGGACAACTACATTTCACTATACTATTCTCTTTAAGCTAATCCCTCTAGTTTTTTTCCCTCTATATAATTACTTTTGTAGTCTGGACATTTGATCTACTACAATCAAAAGCCAGTGCCTTAGCACTGATCCACACAACAAGTTTGCTCTGGTGCCAGTATGGGCTACCAACCATTTTTTTAAGGACAGAAATACATGGCATTATCCTTATTTAGCCCCAGCCTATATAGGAAGTCTGTCTTTCTTTTCTCATTATGCGTTAAATTAATATTTTCCAACATGTCTTGGATGAGAAGTGAAATGTCTTCAAAGAAAGTCCAGTTGCCTCATGAAAAAGCATCTTTGGGATTTTCCAACATATAAAACTTGAAGCAATTTTTTAGAGTTTTCCTACTGTTATTCATTTTATTGTAGGCAAATCTCTCCACTCTAACTAGCTACTATGTATTGTGGCAGGAACTCCTCTTCCACTCTGGTCACTTGCTTTCTTTGGGATTTTTTTAACAAGTTCTCTAATGGAACAGAGAAAAGATGACCTTTTGTTTTTACAAATTGTGATAAAACAGTGAAAAATTCACTTAAAAAAGGTAAATGAACTTGCCAAGAGTTCTATCACTTTCTTCTTCTAATGCCAGCAACGGGAAAATGATAAAACTGTTGCATCTCCTCCCTCCCTCCCTCCCTCCCTCCCTCCCTTCCCTGACCATGGTAAGCACTGTCTGGGCAAAGTATTAGACCATCATTATGATCAAAGTGAAGGAAGGGATTGAAATCCAGAAGGGGATTTCCTAAACCTGTTTTATTTCTAGTTAGTATATTCATGAGAATCAAGTAGCTTAAATTGTGGCTAATAAGAAATATATATATATAATTAGGGTTTTTTTAACGTCTTCAAATATTTGGGGAAATTGGTCTCTGGTATTTGCCTGCATTGCTCTGATAACTAGAGATATAGGACTAGTTCAAGGTTTGTCAGAGATTTTGTGAATAACAAATCCAGTCTCTGGGATGTGAAAAAGCCATTCTTTTGAAACATAATAAAGAATACTTCTGTAGAGAATGGTATATTTTCCACTATTCTGGAAGTTCAGCAAAATACTAATTTCCCCTTAGTCTCATATTACAGCCATAACAGTAGTTGTACTTCTATTATATATTTTACCATGGCAGTACAATGACTAAGCTACCATATGCAGCCAAGATTTACCTGCCTTCCTGCAAACTGCTTGAAATGGAGCTTGAGACCTACCTTTCACAGATGTGCCAAGGAAGACTTTATTAAAGTTGCCTGGTGAAGATATATAACTTGCACAGCTTCTAGATGCTGGAAAAAAAGTCAGCATTTCTAAAAGATATGGTCTCTAAGTATGACTGTGCCAATGCTAGAAGTTTCTTGAAGCCAAGATGGGGAATAAAAATGCTTGATTGTAAGAATATTGATTAAAAATCTGGTTGAGTGAAGAAAATCAGTGGGCTACAGTCATTCCTGGATACAAATTTCACTAGGAAAGTTAAAGAAGGAAATATTGATAGAGGTGTTGCTATTTATATAAAGGAAGTTATAAAATCTAACATATTCCCCCTTTCTAGTGTTAGCTGGAAAAACCAATAATTTTTCATCCCACTGTGCCTTTACCCAATAGACTTCAAGCCAGAAAGGTATAATAATAATAATAATAATAATAATAATAATAATAATAATAATAATAATAATAATAATAATAATAATAATAATTTTAATTTTAAATGCAGAAGTAAAGAGGGCCCTCTTACTGACCTCTCAGCCAAGTAGACAAGCTTTTTCCTTACTTGGGCACTAACTTTTATATGCTTTTACTTAAGCAAACAACAAGCAGAGTTCATTCATTGACACATCCTGATGTTTTTGTACCTGCCTACAGGCTTCGATGTAACATGTATGATCCCATAATATGATTAGTATGTTACTGCTAATGCTCATCTAAATATTCAGGAGGTGTGTTTTCACCATTCTAATGAATTTTTGAATGCCAAGTTCAACCCTTCTTGACTTTTTCTTATACATTTAACTGTTTATATATTCCTCTCTATCTAAATAATTTAGGAACTGGAGACAGAAAATCTCTGATTTGCTGATATCATCCAAAAAATAGAAGACCAGATTTCTCTATCGAATCACTATGTATGACACTATCTGTCCACAAATTGAAATTAAATTAAGGATACATTATAATTCACCTTATCAAAATAGTGAGAGAATCTTGAGATGATGACATAAATCAGAGAGACATAAAAGAAATCGATATCCTAATGGGGAACTTCAACCACTCACATATAGACTAGATATATTTGTGCTCAAACCATGACAGAGAAACCATATTTCCAAATAATTGGTCTTAAAACAATTTGTCTTGGAACCAGTCAGAAGACAGTCATTCCTAGACTTAATTCTAAACAGTGGTCCTAATCCATTGTGAGTTGTAATCATAGAGGAATCAATAGGAAATAATAACCATAATGCTATTATATTTAGTACACATGTAAGTAGAAAATTGGACTAGTCTTGCACAGTCACAATTAAGTACAAAGGGAGAAACTTTAAAAAAAGAGGAGATTTGTGAAAAAGTGATAAAAAGAAAGAAGTCAGAACAGCCATATCTCTGCATAGTACCTGGAGATAATTTAAAATCTCGGTAACAGATGTTTATCTTGAAAATATTCCACAGTGTTAAAAAAGGTCAGAAAAACAAGGCTTTCTGCTGTTGTCCAGGAAACTGTTAATATTCAGAAAATAAAAAATGTGTCCAAAAAAAAAACAAGTAACAGAAACTTTGAATGAAATACAAGGAATGAATACAGAATGCAAAATGAATGAATGAATGAATACAAATGGACATATTATCAAACATAAGGTGAAACAATCATTCCAAACAAAATAAAAGCATTTTGAGAAAGCATCACATTCACATAATTCACAGCAAATATTCCTTTTCCCTCTTCACATTCTTCATTTCATGTGTAAGATGTACATGGTTTTATCACAGTCAATCTCTCTTTTTTATCATGGTCAGATACTCCAACTCTTTCTAATGTTATTGTCTTCAATCACTGCTTCAGCTCTATGATCATTTTGAATGCTATTTTGAACACTCAACAGATTGCACTCAACTTGAGTCAATCTTTGAGAGCTTTGAAGGTGGAATGGAATAAAAAAAAATGTCAAAATAACTATTTAAAATAGCCGAGACAAAAGAAAGATATGGTAAAGAATAGAAAGCCAAATAGTAGAAAATATTCCATGGATTTCCCAAGGGAGAAAAAATAGATAAAGCATAGCACTAACTTTTTATTTATCAGATTAATTGTTTTAATATATTTTTATTAAAAGATTATTTTATATGAGATTAAAATATTATATAAAAATAAAAATAAAATTAGAAGAAAGAAAGAGATATGAAAGGAAAAAAGAAAAAGTGAAAGACATCAAAAGAAATATCTAAAGAAGCAACTTCCAATCTTTTTGCAGTAGTTACAAATACAATAATTACTATCTCTGCCTTCCCAAATTACATAGCATATCATAATTCCCTTCTCATAAACAACCCTTGTTAATCAGTAAATCCCCAACCTCCAATTTATTTTTATTCATATTCACCAAAAAGTTCATAAATAGTTATATTTATTTGTTGGATTTTTTAAATTTGGCATCTGAGAAAGGTGATGCCAAATGTCTTCCATTCTATCCCCTAATTTTTCTGCATAACAAGAATTCTGTGAGGTAAATTGAGTTGAGAAATACTGACCTGGCTCAAAGACATTTTCCTTCCCTTGCTGAGCTCAATCTGAACCTGATTCTCTTCAGTCTTAATCAGTGGTGGGATTCAAATATGTGAACAACCGGTTTGTGTAGATGCTGCTTCTGGAAATCCATTCTGGGCCTCAGCAACAAAAAATTAACTACTAGTTCTGCCAAAGTGGTGCGAACTGACTGAATCCCACCACTGGTCTTAATCCTCCATTATATCACAATGGATTTTTATATGTTTTCTCAGCCCTCAGTTTTGTCCATGTTATTCAGGACTGGTAAGAAGTGGAATTAGGATCAGAAAATCTGGCTTTTAAAAATCCAAAGGAGCAGCAAAGAGAAATCCAGAAAATGTGACCTTCATACAGGTGTTTCACGGTTGTCTGGATTTTTTTTTCCAGCTCATATCTTATAGTCCTACTCTGAAGAGGTCTAAGATGCCTCCACTGATTCAAAACAGAGCAATAGAGGCAGGGTAATA
Organism: Bothrops alternatus; assembly: GCA_034064705.1. Lineage (NCBI taxonomy): Eukaryota > Metazoa > Chordata > Lepidosauria > Squamata > Viperidae > Bothrops > Bothrops alternatus. The sequence continues at coordinate 13,566,619 of JARGCV010000003.1, read as the reverse complement.
GAAACTGGCAATGGGCCAGCCAATATTATGCTAGAATGGTTTTGTGCCATTTCAAGGATGGGTAGATAGCATTTTAGCAGTGGGAAAAGCCCTTTAGCATTCAAATGGGCCTGCAAATAATGAGAACTATACTGGGCTTGCTTAGTGGAATGTGTAAAAAAAACCTCTCCAGTTAACTCAAAAATGTTGGTGTGGAACTGAAGGAACATTTGAAGCAGAAGAAGACATGCTGGATAGACTGCTTTACTTACTCCAAGGAATAGCACTGTTTGTTTTTCAAACTTGGCAATTTTAAGATGTATGGACCTCAATTCTCAGAATTCCCCAGCCAGCATGTAATAAATTATGGGAGAGTAAATTTGAACAAGTTAGATGATTTTTAAAATTACAGTCAGATATGATCATAATTAATAATCATTTGCTGACAAAAATGAAGCTGAACAAACCTGAAGGCTTCCCCTACCTCATCAGAGCAAAATATGCATGGGGATGACACAATTTTATACCCCTTGACTAGTCTGTTCCCTCATGGCTTACAAACATCCACTCCTTTGTCATTTAGACAATTTCTTACTGATAAATTAAAAAGTAGTCTAATTAAACACTATAATGGAACTATCAATCTGTGCTAGTGAGCTGGAACTGGAATGTAATTAGTTATTGATACCAACAGATTTGTTTAGAAGAGCGTTTCAGTGCTATCGTTGCAAGCTTTATTCAACTTTAATGGCTTTTTTCTTTTATAATTCCACTTTACAATAAAAATGAATTCATATATCATTTTCTAAATCTATATATTTAAAGAAAACTCAGTCCAGTGCTATCTGAAGCTCCTGGTTTTCATGGAACATTTTTCCCTAGAAAAAATGTTGATGAGTCTCTGGGTGTCCGATGGCATATAACAGATTTTAATTTGTCTCACTGCATATAGTGAAAGAAGTCTGAATATATACAGTTTTGGTTCGTTCTCTGAGCTTGCTGTTTAACTACCGAATGTTTTGTCACCAGGCTAGATGACATCTTTGGCTGGATTTCAGCTGATGCATCTTGTTTCAGTTCTTCACCACTTTTATTGATCTCATGTGGTCAGTGGGTCATGTGACTAGCTGGCCACATGAGATCAATAAAAGCAGTGAAGAACTGAAACAAGATGCTGATGAAACATTCAGAAGCTAAACAGCAAGCTCGGAGAACAAACCACCAATATCTATCTTCTCAGCTATAAATATTTTCTATCATTTCTAATGTACAGTTTTATTAGTTATAAATTAAATTCAGCAGTCAAAATTGGCCAGCAAATAATAGCAGTAGCAATAAATTGATTTTGAATCACAAACAGTAATGGAATTAGAATACTGAATGGCCAAACCATCAGAAGCCACCAGAATGAAGTCTATAAGTATCCAGACATTTTGCAGTTGGGTAGTATCAAACATGGACTAGTTAAAAATGTGATTGGTAAAGAATACATCCAAAGAGTGAGAAAATTGCTAAAGACAAAACTGAACAGTGGAAACATTAAAGCTATCAGTACCTGGACCACATCTAATGACTTGAAATATTTAGAAATGTAAAGCAAGATGTTGGGGCTGTAACTTTTTCTAGGGATATGGTATAACTCACCATATCAGGATACCAATTTCTACAAACATTGAGAGGAAAGTGGATAAGAAAAAACTGGCAATGACTTACAACTAGAACATTAAAAAAAAGAAACGGAAGGCTTCATTTTGGCTACTTAAGAGTAAGTTATTCAAATGAGAGTAAGATAAGGCTAAGTAAGGCTAGAAATGAAAAATGATTGTGAAGATCACAAACTATCAAGTTCTGAAAATTAAACTTGAAAGATTATGGTATATACACTCTGTGGTTATTGGCATATTGGGTGCCTATTTAGAAAATCTTCACATAGAGAAAATCTCCATCTGTCAATTACAATGAGACACATTGCTTGGATCTGCACATATACTGTGCCAATACATTATGACATCCTAGTTTTTTTGGGAAGAACTTGGTGCATATGAAGGCCAACATTATCTAAAGAACTGGCAGCTGTCATTTCACATTGTTAGGCATATAATAATAATAACAATAGTTATCAAATGTATATGCTATCTGACTCTGTGACCCAACTGAGTTGGGAAACAATGAAACAAGTAAACTCCAGAGTAATAAGTTTATGATGCCTGTCCCAGTTAAAACTCTTATTGCACTCTTACGGTAGCCATGATGATGATCATGACAACGATGATGATGCTCTGAGAATCTACCACAGTGATGTGATAGAACTCTGTTCATACAGATGAGCTAGCTAAGTTTTTGCCTTGGGAGATGGTTTACTGAAAGGCATGCTTATTTCAAAATAATTCGGTTTTTACAAAGAGTTAGGACTTCTGGGTATGTGATTTCTAATCAAATTTGCTGACAAAATCTATTACCCCCCTTTCATCTTTGATATTTAGAGCACTATGTTACAATTTAAATGTGATATATTGTGTGCAATCTGAGAAATTCAATCTAGAAATGTGTTAAAAGATGTTATGACTTTCTCCTTGTTTTCTGCTCCTTATCCCTCATAATCCTTCTGATATTGATTGTGTTCAATATAGCATTATCAGTGTTCAAACAAAAAGAATAGTAGGTTGAAAAGGTTCATCTGCCATTAATTATGAGTGATAGTAAATCCACTGAAGTGTTTTCTAGTGAGGAGACATGGCAGAAATTTTTGCATTTCTATTTCTGACATCAGCCGGCTATCCTTCCAGTATGGTTTTTTTTTTTCTATTAAAGTTGCTGGGTAGAAGCAATAGTAAATAAATTATAATTAGGACTTCAAAATATTACATATTCATCTTTATTCCTTACATGCACTTCACTATAATGAAATGGAATGGCAGAACCCCTAGGGGTTGTTTTTTTATGTGCAAGAAGAAAATGGAAGTTTGGGAGAAGAATATTTTAAAGTATATCTTCTCTATAACTATAGCATCTTCTGGAAAATTTACTGTGCTATACGGTAAAGTTGAACTTGGATAAAATGAAAGCAGTCTTTGATTTATAAAATGTCCTTGGCCTTATTTCATTCTGGGAACTTCATAAAATTGTTGATCATGGAACAAATGACATTAGATTAATCCAAGGGGATCCATATAGCAAGTCATAGGTCTGAAAAAAAAATCCACAAAAGCTTTATTTATTTGACTTGCATTCCACTTCCTAAACTAAGTGAGGGGGGGGGAATATCAACATGATCTGCAAAGTGAAAGTTTTCCATTTGTCTGCTTGGAACTATTCCTCTGAAGGATCTCCTGGGGTTCTTCTCTCCCTGCCTCAACAAGGGCCATCAGAGCTTGACTACAAAACTCTGGATGGCCAATAGATATTAATAAAAAGTCCCTAACATTGATTTATTGGTGGCTTTTAGTTTACCAGATTGTGGTTCCACAGGGTGGAAATTTTGCTTTAAGGTGACAGATAGCCAAAAGCTCCCTTCTATAATGAGAGTTTGCATGGCTATTATGTATACATATGTATAGAGGAGTGGTTGGCTTTCACTGGGAACAAGTGTAGGACTATCATATCTAGGAAGCAAATAACTCTGTGGCCATTATACAGCAGCAAAGAGGCACAGAAAACTCCATTTGATGTCATTTACTGATTGTCTTTACTTTTGCTACCTAGATATGGAAGTTCTGTATGTTAATTCTGTATTAATTCAGAATCTTGAGAGCATTCATCAAGAAGAAATAGTTAAGGGGAGTTAAGGGGGAGTGCAGAGGAGAAAAGTAGCTGAGCTTCTGGTTGAATCTCCATTGCATTTGAACTGCGTAGAGCAGTGATGGCAAACCTATGGTATGTGTGCCAGAGGTGGCATGCAGAGCCCTCTCTGTGGGCATGGGTGCCGTTGCCCCAGCCCCACCTCCCCCTTTGTCCCCTTCTTCACCAGCAGCCCCCCTGGAGGAGAGTCGTCCCTGGGTGGGGGGTGTTTGGTTTTTATTCCACCTGTCTGCTGGGTGGTTGCAGCAGGTTTTGGTCAATTCACATGACCCTGGGACACTGTGACCATCATAAATATGAATCAGTTGCCAAGCATCTGAATGTAAATCACAAGACCCTGGAGATGCTGCAACATCCCAGCTGATCGGTGCTTCTCCTGGGCTCAGCAGGAGCCTGGCACTGATCCTGGTGCTTCCACTGAGCCCTGACAGCCCTGAAGAAGCGCCAATCTGCTGGAAAGCGGCACTGATCCTGATGCTTCTGCTGAGCCCTGACAGCCCTGCAGCTCCAGTCTTCTCTCGCTGAGGCTTGTACGGTCCTGCCACCGGTTCAGCTCATTCCCCTCCCCTGCTACCACTTTTTAGGATGGTCACGTACCACCTGCCAGGTGCCAATGTACCACAGGTGGTACCCGTACCACTGGTTGAAAAGCCCTGCTTTTTAATATATTGGTAAATCATCCTGGTTTCGATGTGAATAGTGAAATAGCTAAATTTGCAGATGACACTCAATTGTTCAGAGTGAAAAAACCAGAACGAGATTGTGAAGAGCTCCAGAGGGATCTCTGCACATTAGAGGAGTTGATGCATTATGGGATCAGTGCCAGCACTGACTGATGAGTAAGGGAATCTTGGAGTAATTGTAAACAGTCCAATAAAGGTGTTGACACAGTGTGCCTCAGCTATAAAGAAAGGAACAACATGTTATGGATAATAAGAAAAAATACTGAAACAATACTGAAAATAGAGATGCCAATATCAAAACACCCTAATATAAAACAATGGTGTGAATGGGTGTGATTGTTGTTGCTGCACCTCCAAAAGGATGTAGAGTTAGATAAGGTTCAGAGTAGAGCACCTAAGATGATCAAGGAACTGGAACAGCTTCCTTATGAGGAAAGGCTGTGACATTTGAGACTTTTTAGTCTAGAAAGGAGGCAAATGAGAGATGTGAAATTAAAAAAAAATCAAGATGACAGCTTCAACCACATGATTAAAGCCTTACCCTTTTAATAAGCACCATTAAACTTCAACCATGTGATTGTAACTGACATCTTGGCTTTTTTGACTATTCCATAGTGGCTCCTAATGGTTTTCTCATGTCCATTTTATCTGTTCTATTTTGCTTTAGACGAGGCCCATGGACTGCATTTGGCCTGGACAGATAGTAATGTAGCCCCACAAGATTGTAAATTTTTAACATTATTGTATGATTTATGTATATTAGCTTTATATTATATATTTTATATGTGACCCAAGACAATTCATCTTCACCCAATGCAGCCCAGGCAAGCCAAAAGGGTGAACACTCATGCTTTAGATTAAGGGAACTTTAGAGTTTAGTTTTCATTTTATTGTCATCCAGCAAATTATATGTCAGAAAGAAAATATATTTCCTAAATTGGGATTTCTGGCCAACACCACAGCTGATACACAGTTAGTGGGAAAATGTTTTCATTAATTCCTAAAGTATAAGTGGGATGATCTTAGCGATTACACAAGTCTAAATCAGGAAAGAGGTTCTGACAGTAATTGGATCCCTAGTTGTTCAGCGTATTATATGCCAGCAACAAGATCTTGAACTGGCCTCAGTAGTTAATAAGCAACCAGTCCAATTGTTTCAGCTCTAATGTAATATGTGCGTAATCAGACCCTTCCCTAAGCATCTTGGCTGTCTATTTTGCACCATCTGTGACTTCTGAATCAATACCAAGGGTACAATAAGCAGCTTTCAGTACTTTAAACAAGACTGGATAAGTCATGCTTTGTAGATCTATTCAGCTAATGCAGCTTTTGCTACAAAACAACAATAAAGTAATAGTAATATAGAAATATAGTCATAATAATAATAATAATAATAATATTGATGCACCTCCTTTCATCAATGTTTTTGAAATAATGCTGAGTTCTCAAATTACCTGTGATGCAGGCAGAAAAAGGAGGTGAAAGTTAACAAAGTTTTCTAAACTACAATTCAGCTGCACAGATGTCAACCCAGGTGTGAGGATTATAAATATAAAACTGCAAGAGACTCCATGAAGTCAAAGCAATAAAAAAGAAGGTCTTAAGGGGCACAGTGGGAAAGAAATGCAGATGTCCCAATTCAGTCCAACAGACAAAAATTCCATCCTATTTATTGAGTCATATTCTCTCATCACTGTTTTTTTCATATAGTCCAAGATAAAAATAACTAAACAATAGTTATAAGTTATGAATATCATATTTAAGACCAACAATCTTGGCAAATATTTGTGCTATATGTTTTGATAACAAGTACAGTACATAATTAATAGGACAGGTATTTGGTTTTTCTATAAAGAGGTGTGTTTCTTGCCTTAGGAGAGCTGCAGGGCTGAATGACAAGTTGCTAGGTACTTTAAATTTATTGTAAAGAGCATCTGTTCATAAAAAAAGAAATACGTACTAGTTAGCATAGTAATACTCTTGACAATGTAGGAGAAGGGGAATCACCATAATAAGAATAACTGATAACAGGGCCTCTAAATTAGAAGATTTTGAGACAGAGGTGAGGCACTCTGAATTCTCTGATTGTTCCATTAGTCAGAAGAATCTTCAGTACATGAGTTGAACTGGTAAAGTGAAGAGTTTTAGAAGTGGGGTATATGCACTTCAGACAAAAAGTAGGTTTCCTTAATACACTCCTACAAGATCTCTACTTTGAGAATGGGCTGGTTATCAGTTAACTTCTGGGTCAAATTCAGAATGCTAGATGTTACCCTAAAGCCTTTCATGATTTAAGACCTGCTTTTCCCAGAAACATCTGACTGCTTGATAAACTTGATAAGTTGTACTCTGAGCCCTGTTCTTAGGAACTGCCATCTATAGGATCTTGGGAGCATGACTTTTCAGTCATCCTCCTTATTGGTTGAAATAGCTTGCCCCATGCTCAGATGAGCTCCTTTTCTCCTGGCCTTCAGACTTATCTAACCCAACAGCTATGGAGACCAGAACACTATGACTACTCCCGGTAGAAAGGAATGGTTTTTAATTTGAGACCATCGATTGTTATATTCTCAGTTTTTACATAATTTTAGAATAGAATAGAACAACAGAGTTGGAAGGGCCCTTGGAGGTCTTCTAGTCCAACCCCCTGCTTAGGCAGGAAACTCTATACCATTTCAGACAAATAGTTCTTGAAAACTTCCAGTGTTGGAGCATTCACAACTTCTGGAGGCAAGTTGTTCCACTGATTAATTGTTCTAACTGTCAGGAAATTTCTCCCTTAGTTCTAGGCTTCTTCCCTCCTTGATTAGTTTCCATCCATTGCTTCTTGTCCTGCCTTCAGGTGCTTTGGAGAATAGTTGACCCCCTCTTCTTTTTGGCAGCCCCTGTGTTATTGGAACATTGCTATCATGTCACCCCTAGTCTTTCTTTTCATTAAACTAGACATACCCAGTTCTAGCAACTGTTCTTTATATATTTTAGCCTCCGGTCCTCTAATCATCTTTATTGCTTTTCTCTGCATTCTTTCTTTTTTTACATTATGGTGACCAAAACTGTATGCAGTATTCCAAGTGTGGCCTTACCAAGGCATTATAAAGTGGTATTAACACTTCTCATGACCTTGATTCTATCCCTCTCGTAATGCAGCCTAGAACTGTGTTGGCTTTTTTGACAGCTGCAGCACACTGCTGGCTCATAATTTTCCTATACATTGTTGGGTTATTATTGTTTATTTATAAATGTTATTTGTTTTAATCTGACATACAATGATGGGCACTATACCCCACTCAGATACAGCTTCAAATGGGCCATTTACAATGCTTTAAAAATTAAATGAAAAACAAATGAAAAATAAACAAACCTCTAACTGAAGCAGCCCTTCAAAGCTCTGTGCAAATCTATTCAAAACAAACTTCTCTCACTTGCCTGTCTGCCTCCTGGATGCGTTTTTATTTTTCATAGGAAAATATTGCACACTTTATTCAAATAAAAAAGAAGTTCCTGCATGCATAACATAATCTAAAGCATTTTTCACCAGAAATGGAAAGAGGAAAAAAAAGAAGGTTGTAAAGGGAAGAAGAAACAAAAGCAATTTTGTTGGTTGCTTTAGCTGGTTGTTATAGCACTAGTAGACTTCTCTGGACAACTGAGGATGTTTCCTGAATTTATTGCTTAGGGCCAGAGACTGTGAGTCATTAATTCCAGACAGAGAATGCTGCTATATATTTTGCTAAGCAAAATAGCTTTCTAAGATTATGTGCATTTGTACAAAATAGAGTACACTCATTGGGATATGAGTTGATATCCTTATTGGTAGGGTTCTTATTTATATGGTGCTATCATTGAACAATACTAGCAGCTTTGGTTACAAGTTATTTGCAAGAAAAATATGATGTAGTGAAGGTAACAGAGGAAGATAAAACTAAGGGTGACTAGGAGAGGTATGTTCAATTCAATAATTTATTTATTTATTTTTATTTATTTATTAATTTAATTTCTATGCCGCCCTATTCCGGAGAACTCAGGGCGGCTCACAGCATGATAGAAATTACATTATATATATATAAAAAACCCTTAAGTTAAAAAAAATTATAAATATTGATGCTAATTTTCAGGAGACGATAAGAATGAACAGATTATACTAGCAGGAAAAACAAATGAGAACAGATTTGGAACCCAAGATTTTGTACTAAGTCAAGGAACAGCATTACGGTCACAATAGACGACAAGAGAGAAAAGACAGAGTTCTTTAAGGATAGAAAAGAAAAAGGAGAGTTTTGAAAGAGAGGGCAGTCAATGGGGTAAACAACAAATAAATGGAATGCGAGAACAAGGAGAGAGAAAAAAAATGGAGAGTTCACTTTCACTTTCAAACACTTTCCTTTAACAGTGAAAGCAGTGAAAGCTATACGCCATTTTGAAAGCATTATGTTGATTGTAGAAGTTAGAAATGAATAGCCAGAAAAACAATAAAAAAATACTTGCAATCCAGTAAGAACTCCTGTATTCACTCAGTCTGCTTATAGTCTCTCTTGCGTTCTATTTTTATAAGCGGAAGCGGTCGCGGCATCTTTCTCTGTCTGATGACAGAAGCGTCTCTGGGCAGGAGCGTTCTCAGGAGCTTAGGGAGCTATCACTCTTGATCCCTGAAAACTTTTTCAGGGATTTAAGAGGTGCTCAACCCTACTCCTGATGCTCTACACCTCTTCTTTGCCCGAAGAGGGGATTTTTCACCGCAAAAAAAACAGCTGATGTGCGCTGTTTTTTGCGGCTTTACAGACCCAGGGAACGGAGCCTCACAGAGGAGACTCTAGCGGCGCCGGCGGAGCCACCGGAAGTCGCCCCACCGGAAGTCGCCGGTGAAAGTGAATTCTCCATTTTTTTTTCTCTCTCCTTGTTCTCGTAAGCGAAGCTAGAGAGACGGCGGTAGGAATTGTATTATAGCCAGAGTGATTGTTTTAAATTTAAAATGGAGTGGAATTTACATTCAAATGTTAAACTTATTTTGGATCGTATTGATGAATCTCAAGAAGAAAGGCATGTAATAGTGAAAGATATTAAAGCAATACTGAAAGAGACCATTACAGAAATATTAACCAGATTCTTTCTTCCAAATGAAACTGATTTACAACCGACTGCTGAATATTTTATAGTGCAACCTAAACAAGAAGAAGAACAAGAACAAGAAGAAGACAGTACTGAGAATAAAGAGAATAAAGGGAAATGGATCTTGCTTGATAAACAGTTCATCGATGGAGTGGAGGAAGAGGATTTGTTTCAAGAAAGGAGGGGATGGTTATTCCTTTTAGATAAGCAGCAAGAAGAGGATTTAATTGAGAAAAAAGAGACATTGATTCAGTTTAAGAAGAAATTTACTTATGGGCCTGAGGATTGGGAAACGCAAAGACAGAGATTTGAATTGTTATCTCAACAAAAGTTTATGGCTAAGAGTAACAGAGGACTTATGCAAAGGTTAAGACGGTTTATTTGGACTCAAATGATATTGCAAGTAAAGAAGAGAGACTTATTATTTGGAAGGGAGGCGTCGTTATGGAGGTTTACCTGGTTAAAGAAAAAACCTAGAATTCGACTGAAGGAGTGAAATTTAAAACTGTGACTAAGATTATGAGTAAGATGTAAGAGAAGATGATGATTAATGGAAGATATAATTAAATTGATGAAGAATGTATTTGTTCTGAAATGATCTAGGTTTGACATTAGATTGATTGATTGATTGATGGGATAGATAAGCATTATGTGATTTGATAAGGTTGAAGGAATGTAAGTTAGAAATGGAATAAATAGATTGTATTTGTTATGGAGGTTTATTTGACAGATGAGAAAGCCCTGAAGTCGATTGAAGAAGTGAAATTTAAAATTAAATGTAAGGATTTAAGGCTAATCTAAGATTATGGGCTGAATTAAAGACCAATTTTATAAGTAAGATGTAAGAGAGGATGTTTAATGGAAGATATGATATTATTTGTTTATTTTTCTAAAAAGATGAATTTTTTTTATTTGATGTTCAATGGTTTGAAAGAGGTTGATTACTGGAAGATGTATATAAAACTTGATTGTTTGGGCGATTTTATATAACCTCTCAATGGATTGAAGTGATTTAAGGTTTGACTTAGATTGATGGTTTAGATATGTAAATGAAAATTATTATTCTTAACAAGATGATTTGCTTGTTTTGTTTAATGGATTGAAATGATTTAGAGATGGTATATAGTATATAGCTTAAAATTCTTGTTAGGATTATATAATAATTTTGTTTGATGTAGTGGGTTTTCTTTTGTTTTACCCTGTATTCACTCTGGGAAGTCGGGGGGGAGGGTTAGGGAGGGTTTATAATTTTATATATGATGTTTTCTCAACTGTAATTGGGGTGGATGTAAGAATATGTAATTACTGTCATTAAGGGGTTGCTCGGGTGGCCTCTGGGCACCACATCTGTTGGAAAGAGGAAGGAGGAGTGAAGGCTGATGTAAGTGGAAGTTGATAAGAAGGGGGAAGAGTAGGACGGAGATAGGGAAGGAGGGAGGAAAGTAGAAAGAAAGTAGAAAGAAAGTTGGTAAGAGGGGGGATGAGTAAGGAGGGTGGATTATAGAGAAGTAGAGAAGGAGGGAGGAAAGTAGGTAGTTAGTTGGTAAGTGAGGGGGGAAGGTTAGGGTCGGGGGGATGTGGTGGTGGGGGTACCGAGCAGTAATGTTAATTGTGTGGTATGATTATTTTCAGTTGAGTTATTAGTATTAGATGTATTGAAAAATGTATTTATGTTTTGTTTATGGATGATTGTTTATTTTAACACTATGATTTGATTTGAGTAGTTTCTTTTTTCTGTAAAAATTAAAAAAAATTAATAAAATATATTTTCAAAAAACAACAACAAATAAATGGAATGGAAAGATGGGTATCGTATTATAGATTGTTATTTGCTGTTGGTAGTTCTGGAAAGAGCCAAGGGGACAGTTGGGCAAGAAAACTGCATAGATGAAAAGGCTGCAATGATCAACTGATTAGAATGTAGAATGTAGTAGACAGGCAGTATTTTTGCTACCTTGTTATGCAGACTAAATATGGGGAGAAGAAGGCTACAATTAAAAGCTTCATGCTTAATTAACACTGGATAGCAGTGTTTAAAAACAGCATAAAAATTAAACATGCCTCTGAAATGCCAATGACATAGTCAGGTAGAAGTACCAAATGATTGAACATGATGGATTGGCTACAGCTGGACCTTCTTAGATAGAAATATAAAATAGGTATTTCTGTTGATAACAATAGTGACAATCTATAGGATATAGCGGAGTTATGGGAGAAGATGAAAGAAAAAAAATAGCATAAGACCCAGGGGACCTCCAAACAAAAGAAAGATCTGAGAGGGATGGCTTTCCAAAATTGAAATATGTTAAGTGATTGATAAGATAAGAAAGAAAGAGGACCAGCAAAGAACAAAGTCAAAGAAGATGAAAGAACTTTCCTTCAGGCAGGAAATATTATGCAGTGCCCTCCTTGCACCAGAATTGGAAAGATCTGATAATGTGGGTATTCCAATATCACTGCACACTGGTGGTAAGGGCAATAGGGCAAACAGGGCTTGTCAATGAGATTGGACTTCCTCACATCATATGGGAAAAGCCACATTAATGGCTTGGAAGGAAGGGAGGAAAATCAAAATTTTAAAAGCCCTCTCCCCAAAAAAGATTTCATAAATGGCTCTGTCCACTAATTTCTACCTTTTTGGATGCAAACCTTTTGGATGATATCAAACTTCCCAGCCACATACAATTGTCCTGTTAATTACTCTATATTTTATTGAGTTTATGTGTATGTGTAAGTGTGGAATTGTAGTAGACCTTTTGGTACCCATGCCTAAATCTATAAATGAATAGTTGCTTCCCTGTGCACAATATACTGCTTGTCTACATTCCTGATAAAGATATTCCATATAAAAACAACAAGTCTTACATTTTCAAATAGTAGGGGGCTTGAAACAGGGAAGTAAATCAAAAGAGAAAGAAAGACAGTTAATATTTCCATTTTCAAACCTGAGAGGCAGATCTGTCTCTGGCATAATACCATGTCTTCATTGAAACGGCTGTTGAAAGTTCATCTCTGAAGGGCAAGGGCCTGCCAGCTTGCTAGAGCTATGAGACATTTTCCTCAGATTTTTTGCATTCTTAGGATAAGACTTGTCTCTATTAATGGATAATTAAATATTTGATTCAAAAACACTGTCTATAAAAACCACCTAATGTTAAAACAAAGTTATACATGTTATAACAACAGTTCTAACACATCATTTTACAGCCAGCAGCAGTCATGCTATTTCTTCCCTATGTTTGTTTTTTTTCTTAAAGACAGCACTTGTGAGGGGGATTAAATATAATACGCTCTCTGGCTTACAAGATGCCAAGCAATCATCAGTGCAGGACCATTTTCTGGGCAAGCCCTGTGTGTATTAATGTAAAGTAAACAAAGATGACTTTGTATGTCCATGTTCAGGGTCTCTTTTTTCCTTTTTATTAATATATTTCAGACTGCAGTGAACTTGTAATATGCTGCATCAATTTGCTCTTCTAGAGAATAGTGTATCTTCATGGATGACTCCAATGTGGACAGAGTCTTTGACCAAATTTAGACATTGCACTAAACCAAAATATGGTGGCTTTTTTATTTTGGCCTGATTGTGTTGCATAAATCTAGTCATTACAGTTTTTAACTCATGGATTAACACAAAAGAAGTTTGTCCAAAATTAAAGCAAGAATAGTTCCATACATACAATACATCCCACACAGTATGGCAAATATAATCACTTACTAGCTGACATATAAGGGGTCCCAAATGTTTATAAACATTATAAATTAATATTATGCTCATTAAAAAGACATCTAAAATTGTAATTAATATTGATATAATATATTTTCCCTTTTTATCCTCATTAGTCTGGTTTATCTGAGCATTAGAGTCTTAACATTCTTCAATCAATACTATACAAATATCATTGTATTGAAAAAACAATGTGTTAAGATTTACAACAACATAACAAAAACAGAAAAAAAATATGGCTTTGGTTTTAGACACTGTGCAAACCCAGCCAATTGTGCGTTAGTGTGAGCGGCAGATCCAGTATTATTTTCAGTGGAATGCCTATTTGTTTGAATAGACAAAAGAGTTATTTTTTTTATTCTAACACAAAGAGTAATGTTTGTGTCTGTATCTGGTACACCTACCATGTCTAGGTCTTGTTATTTCAAGATTTTGGAAAGTCTAAGCTAATGTATTACATTAATTTCTAAAGAAAGAACATGAAAATAATTTAGACAATGATTTTCTTTATATAATGTAGAAATCACACATACATACAAAACAAAAGCATCTTTAACTTGTGTTGTGGCCTCCACTGTACTTCAAGGTATGTCAGTAATTTTGTTTTGGGCTGGAAAAGAGGTTTTTGTTGTTGGAAGAACATTGAAGCACATGCATTTCTATTAGTACGGGGGAAAATGAATCTTTTATCTTTTTAGTTCTTTTCTTCTTTTTAGTTTGGTTATTTCTAACATCTTTGCAGTAAATATGGATCAGACTATTAGGAAGAGGGCAATAAATTGCCCTTAATTTTGACCTCATAGAAGGAATGAGAGAGAAAGAAATACACTTAATTTGGAAGTGATGGAAGAATAAAAATGTTGGACCTTCAATAAATTGGGACTTCATTTTTAAGTTTGCATGTACATCTCTGAAATATAAAAAGCATTCCTAAAACTATCAGAATAGACAATTTTCAATAAATTTTATTCATATCCAACAGAAATTCACACTGAAACAGTTGATATTACACAAATCTGAATATTAAACAGATTATTTATTCAACTTGATAGGAAAATATTTTTAAAGTTATTTGTAGTTATAGTGTTTTGCACATCTTATTCTAGATGGCTCACAAACCTACAATCTGCTTCACTCAAATTTTAAATATGTATGCATCAATAAAGCAATCACAACGTCTACTAAAATTAAACTGGAACAGAGAGACACCAGCAAGAAATTGACAGAATTGAGAACACATTAGACCAGATGTTTTTATTAATCAACATATAGCTGCAGAAATTGATACTATAATATTGATCCTTAACCATCATCTCTGCAGTCCTCAAAATATTGTAGCTGTAGCTTCAAAGGTTTGGCCTAGGATCTTCCAAAGTTGTCCTTGTAAGTCGACTGACTGATTGATTTATTATGTGCCATCAAATCAATGTCAACTCTTAGTGAACACACAGTTTTTCTGGAGGAGGATCTGTCTTAGCCTGGTCCTTAGATTTTCCAACGGTGCACCCATCACTATTACAACTGACTTTGTCTACAAATGGTTTAATGTGCTCAGTTTCAGAGTTATAATATGATTTTATATGTTGTTTTAACTTTTAATCAGGGTGGCCATTTATTTTTTTAAAAATAAATAAATCACACCCCCACACCTCCATGGTTTATTTTGGTATATCAGACCAATTAATAAAAGAAAACAAGCTACTAAAATAATGTGCTTGGAGCACTTTGTAAATTCAAAAAACCTAGAATATTTTAGTTTGTATTAGTTCTTACTATTTTTATTAAAACTTTCAAATATATATATAAAAATGTGTGATTCTAACATGACCTTGATGCTTTTGTGTGCTGGCACAGAAACCAGGTATCGTTCAACTATTTTTTAAAATAAATGTTATGTTTGTAAATGTGGACAGACTCTGTTATGTTCTGCAAATGTCTTCTATGAACCTGTCTTCCAGCAGATGATTTGAACAATCACCTTTGCTGAGTGAGGTAAACATGAACCTAAAATATGTCTTCTTTCACTAAACAGGATATGATGAAGGCCACAGAGCTAGCAGCAGCAACCATCTGTTCATCACTGTGTTAGTGGGACACTGTCCAGTCTTTAGAACTGTGCATGCAGCTGCTGGAACAGATATTCATGCCAGAGGACACATAGGAAGCAGTTTGGTAGATGGTTTCTGTTCTGTCAGACAATTTGCTTCTTCATCGGCTGACTGAAATGTGTTGTGGATTTATCTTCTTGACAATTAGGGATGTGAGTAGCAAATTATTTTTTCTTGAGTAAGGGTTCTTTACCTAGACACATAATCTGGTGTGCCTACAAGCATGATAAGCTGTTGTTAGTTGGATGAATTGAAAGAATCGGGACAGAAAAGACATAGCTTTCCTATAGAATTCCCTGTAAGGATTTATACATAGCTCTCCATAGCTTCTGATCCTTGGAAACTATCCTTGTTTCGTGTACAACTAAATAACTCTTCAAAAAGTTTTCTTTAGTTCTTTAATTTCTTTACCATTCTCTTTTTCAAGAACCCATCATCTTTATCCAGCTGGAACTTTTGTAGTCTTCCCCTCTTCTCAGCTGATTCAGCCTTCCTTCATATCTTTATTTTGCAATTTAGTCTTCATTCATTCTCTCAATGTCCCTGACCAATCTTAATTACCCTTTTTATTCTGAAGCACTGACACTGCTCGTTAAACTCAGTCCAGTATGGTTGAAGTAAGGGAGAAAAGCCATTGCTTCCTTTCTTTTGTATTTTTGTTAGGTTATTGTCTACAGAGAGACATTAGAGGAAAAAAAAATATTGTTCCTAGCATCAGAATGGGTATTTATTTATTTATTTATCTGGTTTATATAGCCACTCATCTCACATAGTGAAACAGACCGCTTATAATAAAATACATAAAAACAATTAAATAAATAAATTTATATATATATATATATATATATATATATATTTGTTTTCTGAGGTTTTCGCAGGTGTTTGTATGTAGGTCTTTGGTTCTTCGGGTTTTCTCCCACGTACAATTTGAAGTGTCTTGGCGACGTTTCGACGAAGTCCCATTCATCATCTTCAGGCTGGTGCTTTCGGCTTCGGGCTTCTAGGAGCAATGTGTGACTGTAGCTGTTTCTTCCTTTTAACTGTCAGTGGGGGTTTGAACTGATTGGCTGGGAGCTTGGCTGCGTTCTGATTGGGTGGAGGTGTGTTCTGATTGGTTAGGGGCTTGGCTGTGCTCTGATTGGATGGTGGGTTGGCTATGCTCTGATTGGATGGGGGAGTGTTCTGTTTGTGTGGCGGCTTTGTTGTGCTCAGGTTAGTTTGAGTTGCAGGAGGATTAGAGATGGTGAGCTGCATAGCTGTTTGGCTTCGCGTTCGTGGTCGTGCCTCATCTTCATGGTGGGTGTCAGTTTGCTTCATGTACGGATTGGAGGGGTTTAAAGTGGCTAATGATGCAGCTGTGGTCTGGCTTCTGGTTTGTGGTCGTGCTTCATCATTGGTGTGGGTTTGGGTTTGCTTTTTGCGTGGATGTATGGTGGTGACATTCTACACGGGAGAAAACCCGAATAACCAAAGACATGTGTGGTGGTGACATCCTGTGTGGTTTTCATGAGTGTAGGTCTGGTGTTATGGACTCGTTTGTCAATAAGGGCGGGTTTCCAAATGGCTGGTAGGCGGGAGGTATCATCTCGTTTGTTCATGCTGTGAGGGCGTTTTTTTATCTCGATGGCTTCTCTGATTATTCTGTTATTAAAGTGTTCAGTTTTGGCAATAGTTCTGGTCTTTTTGAAATCAATTTCATGTCCTGTGGCTTTAAGGTGTTGGACCAGGGAAGAAGTTGGTTCCTCTTTTTTCACTGAGTTTTTGTGTTCTTCAATGCGTGCACTTATTCTTCTGTTGGTTTGATCGATGTATGTGGTGGGGCAAGCAGTACATGGGATTTCATATACTCCTTGATTTTCTAACTCAATTTTGTCTTTGGGGTTTCTTAGGATGGTGGATATTTTTCTGTTTGTGCAAATGCTGTTTTGATGTTATGTTTGTGAAGGATCTTGCTGATTCTGTCTGTGGTGCCTTTTATGTATGGGAGGAGGGCTTTGCCATTTTCTTGTTCTCTGTCTTGGATTTTAGTGGGAGTTTCTTTTTGGATTAAGTTGGAAATCTTATTTCTTTGGAATCCATTGGATGCTAGTACATTAGTGAGAGTGTGTAGTTCAGTTTTTAGGTGTTGTTCGTCAGCTAGGCATTTGGTTCTGGAGATGAGTGTCTTGGCTATGGAGTTGATCTGTGCTGGGTGGTGGTGTGAGAGTGCGTGCAGATAGCGGTTTGTGTGTGTTTTCTTCTGGTAGATGGTGTGTCCTAGGGAGCCATTGGATTTCTTGTAGACTAAGACATCCAGGAAGGGAAGTTGGTTATTAGCTTCTGTTTCCATGGTGAACTGTATTTTGGGGTGTAGGCTTTTGAGGTGTGTGAGGAAGTTGTCCAGTTTTTCTTTCCCATGTGGCCAGATTACGAAGGTGTCATCTATGTATCTGAGCCAGAGTTTGGGTTTGTGATCAGATTTTTCTAGGGCTTGGGTTTCAAAGTGTTCCATGTAGAGGTTTGCAATGACAGGTGAGAGGGGTGATCCCATGGGTGCTCTTTCTATTTGTTGTATTTTTGTCCATTATAGATGAAGTATGTGTTGGATAGACAGTGGTTGGTCAGATCTAGGATGTGTTTGGGGGGGTTATATTTGTTTTATATACAGCAGCTGAGATACAAAAAAATACTGTCAACAAAGCCAAGAGATAAGCTCTTTCATACTTCTGGGGCCCCAGGCCCAGCCATAAATCCAAGTTTTTAAGGCCTTGTGCAAGATCAGCAGGGTCAGGGATAACCTAATCTCAAGTGGAATGATGTTCCACAGGATGAGTGTCATGGCAGAAAAGACTTCTTCTTGGGCTGCATCAACTGATACTCCCTAGCTGACAGCATTCAGAGCCTGCCCTTCTTGCCAGACTGATGTGATGGATGCTACACAAAACTGAAGATTTTGTTCTTGGCCCTCTCACCATATCTCCTCATCCTTTTTGTTGTAAGAATTGTAAATGAAACTTGGACAGCTCTGAAGATTGGGACTTTTTTATTCATTTTGATTTGCATCTCCAAAATTGAGATATGCTCTTTCCCCCCACTCTTAATTCAGAAGGAGATAGTTTATGACCTCTGGGTTAATCCTCCCAGGATAGTAACTAACCTTAGTTAATTACTTAAATGTAGAGTGACAATAGAAACCAGTCCAAATAAGCAGGATACATATGATGAAATCTTATACAATATAGAATAGCAATGCTTTCGTACTTGAGACTAAATTCTGTGCATCTTTAAATTATTACTTAGCTGTGTTACATTTACATAAGGGTATATGCTACTGTTTCTCATTCCCATCTTTATATGCTGGAAAAGTGCATATTATGGCACTCATGATCAGAGGAGTACCTGAAAGCCATACAAGAAGACTTGGGTACTTCAAGTTGCTCTTTCTTGATATACATGTATACCAACATTTAAGATTATTGAATTTAAATAGACTTTTTATTAGAAGCATTGCAAGTACTTTAGACTGTAATCTGTACATACTTCCCTTGGACTAAATCCATTTTTTTCAGTGGACTTTACATCTCGTAGTAGACCTGTTTAGGATTGCTAAATAGACTAAAAGAATTCCCAAAGGTCTCATTCATCAAGTAAGCAAAGCAGAATCACAGATGGCAAATACTTTTCTAATGGTACGAAATAAAAGATTTGATGATAGACTTTATCTAGGTAAATAAATCAATGTTAATGCTCCTACCAGACTCTTAATGCTTCCAGCTGGAGTCAAAGCACTATTGTTAAACGAAATCACCATTGTTGGAACCATGCCAAATAGATATTTTGAACCTATTGCTAAACTCTTAGATTTGTTCAGGTTTAATTACCTAGCCTAGCAAATATATGTTCCAAATGGTTATTTATTCTGGAAATGTATGTTTTTATGACTCAGTTATGAAAGGAATATATTATCATTGACATTAAATAAGAATAACTACATTGAGCAGGATATGGACATTATTTAAAAACTAGCAATTCAATCCCAGGGACTGAATAAACGTGTCATTTATCCCGCATAGTATTGTGACTCTGTTCTCCAACATACAGGTCTTTTGAGTGCTGTTCAAGTTTATAGACACAGAATACTAGTCTGTAAGGGACAAGCATGACAATTCAAAGAACAATCAGTACAAGGGTTGAGTCTGAGTCAAAATACAATTTTACATCTTTGATCACCCATACCCGGAGGAGTACACTGCAGTTGTTCTGGGCTATATTAAATACTGCATAGACACTGTTACTGTAGACAAACATATCCGGATTTATTACAAACAGAAGTCTTGGATGACTAAGGAAGTCCAGCATTTCCCGCATGACAGAAATAATGCCTTTAGGTCTGGTGATGGGGCAAAATATAGTGCTGCCATAGCCATCAGAAGAGAGGCATTCAGCAGGCCAAGGCAGATTATAAAAGGAAGATTGAAGATCATTTTCATAACAATGATGTGAGGCAGGTGAGGCAGGGGAATCCAACAAATCACCAACTATAGACACAATAACATCACTCCTGTTGACAGGGATGCTTCATTGGCAGAGGAGCTGAATCATTTCTTTGCCCACTTCGAAGTGAAGTCATCAGAGGCAGCTGTACCACAACCACTAATCCACTGTAGCCCTCCCTTCACCAGGGAGGAGCATGAGGTGAGAGCTGTGGACTCAAGGAAAGTTGCTGGACCTGACAGCATTTCTCGCTGGGTGCTTAAAGACTGCACAGACCAGTTGGCTAGGATCTTTACCAAGATTTTTAATTGGTCCTTATCCCAGGCCACTATTCCATCCTGTCTGAAGGCCTCCATCATTGTCCCATTACCAAATAAGTCCTTTATTAACCATCTCAGTGATTATAGACCAGTGGCACCCATTATCATGAAGTGTTTTGAAAAATTGGTCCGCAGGTACGTCATGTCCTGCGTCCCATACACACTCTTCCATACACACTGGTGTGTAAACTTGTCAACCTCAGTCTTTCACATTCAATCTGCCTTTGGATTATTCAATCTGCCTTTGCCTGGCCATTCTCAGAGGGTTAGATTAGGGAACTATATTTCTTCAGCCCTTATTCTTAATACTGGCTCCCCACAGGGTTATGTGTTGAGCCTCCTACTTTACACCTCTACATTTATGACTGCACCCCCACTCATCCCGGCAATATTATTGTTAAATCTGTGGATGATATAACCATGGTGGGGCTTATTTCCAAGGGGGATGAGTTTGCCTACCAGTTGCTCTTTTGGTGCAGAGACAATAATTTGGTTCTCAACATTTCTAAGACCAAGGATCTTATAGTAGATTATAGGAGCAATAGATCAGACATTCAGCCCCTGATCATCAGTGGAGACTTGTGGAGCGAGTGGCCAGCTTTAGGTTTCTGGATGTTACCAAAAAGGAGGACCTGACCTGGAGTGCTCATGTTATAGCATTGGTTAAGAAGGCCCAGCAGAGATTATATTTCTTGAGACTTCTGTATCAACTACAGTTCTACACATGATTTTCTGAAATTACCCCCATCCTCCAAATACTATATGCCCTATTTTTGAACAGATACATGGAATATTTTGCCGACAGACAGACAATATATATGATTTGTTATATTGTGTTTCCATATAATCAGCTGAGAAGATACCTGGAGCTACTATCCATTGCTAAATGGTATTTATGGCTTGGGAAACAAAAATATGCTGAATGAACTTTGTATTCTTGAATCATAATAAAATAGTGGTATTGATTATTTCATTCCTTAAAGAACTGGGACAGATTGGCATTGCTTAACCTGTCTTTCTGTAGTTACTTTCCTTTATGCTGCAATATCTGCCAGAAGCAAGTTAACTAGGATAGCAAGCCTCCAACCAACAACTACCACATTGGCAAGTAGAATTAGAATGGAAGGAAGGAAACCATGTTCATCTTCCTCTTGCCCAAAAGTATTTTTAACCAGAAAGCCTTTCCATAGCAGAGGCAAGCGAACTCATTTTTTAAAAAAGCTAAAGTGATAAACATTAAATATTTTCCAACAGAATGTAAAAGAAAAATATGACAAAAGTTCTGAGAAAAGTGTATCACTAGCCATTGTATATTCAGGCAAGAAATTGACACCTTCAGCCATTATTGAAGTCTAAAATTAAATATTTGGAACAGGTTTTTAGTTCATCAAGTCCAACTCCCTGATCCATGTAGACATACAACAGCTTTCTTGTTTTTGTTTTTTTCTTGAAAATAGTTTTTCAGCGAACAACTCTATGAAGACAAACGTTTAAATCCTAAATAATTTAGGATACACGATCATTTATCCTGGAATGTTCAGTTGCTAAGAATCTGAGTAGCATTCTTACCTTGAGAAAGATATTAATACTGCATGGTTAGTGTAGTGGCAACCAGCAGACATGTGTTTCCTAAAAAAATAAATAAAAGTGAGACAGACATACTTTCTACTCTCCACTGATTTTCTCAGGTTCTTTTTTTTTTCATTCAGAATTTATTGGGGAAAAATTATTCTTCAGTTTTGTATTAATGCCTAAGAAATAAAAAAAGTGATACTACTAGGCTCTCTTGAATGATATTGTGGAATAGAGGAGAGTTAACAATTAATGGATGGAAATTCAACCTCACTTCCCTTGCTTGAGTCATGTTCAAATGGCTACCTGCCAGTCCCTTGGTATTTTAAAGAACGTGATGCCTCCCTGCTGGCACCCATCAGTGAAGCCAGATGGGGAGAACCCTACATGTTTACTGATTAAAAGTAAATGTAAGTCTCTGGAATTGTTGGCAGAACTATGCAATTAATTCTCAGGGAATTTAATGTCTCCGGCTAGGTCAGCAATAGTAAAAGAATTTTTTTTAAATAATTGCAATAACAAAAGTAAGGTACACAAAAACATACAAATCACATTTTCCAAAGAATAGCAAAATTATTCATTCTATACACTGCTGTATCACTTAATCCTGAATATATTCAACAGTTTGGACAATTTTGTACTGAACATCCAAGAAAATATCTTATTCCAAGCAGTCTTCTGGGATCTCAGCTTGAAGTAGATTCTTATATTGTTCATAAAAAAGTGACTGATGTCTTCACTGATTTGTTATTTTTCAGTAGTATTACAACTGTTGTGACATATTTTTACCCCCTAAGAAAGCACACACCAGATGATATTACAATGTTGATTTATATTAGAAAATTAATATTACACATTTACTTTATATTAGTCAATTTTCAATTTGAATTTAAGATTCAGATTGGGAAGATTCATTCAAATTTGTGATTTGGAAATTCTATACGACTCTGAATATATGTTACCCTTATTTTCTCTGGAAATAAAAGAGCCAGTACATCATTTAAACTCATTTCAATTATGTCAAAAATTACTCTGAGTAAGTAGACAAAAATAATTGACACAGTGATGTTATTAAAACGTACCATCTAAGTTTTAAGGAAAAGTGAGAAATAAATCAGAGCCAATATCCTATTTCAGATTCCTATTTGATGCTTCTGGGGAATCAATCCTTCAAAATCCCCACATTATTTCTAAAATTAAAGACGATTCTTTTTTTATCTGCTGTCATATTCAGTGCTAAAAGGACAAGCATAAAAGGAGCTCTAGTGATGTTTATGCATTTGAATTGTTGGTGACTTTCATAATTGTCTTTTTGATTTCCTATCTTTTCACAGTTACTCAGTAATGAAACATTAATCCTTGACTTTGCTTTGAGATGATTCGTTATGTAAAACTGGATAAGAGCAGAACTTTTACATTTCTCAAATATGGTATAATATTTTGTTACTAGTATCTGTGTCAAAAAATACTGATTGAACCTTACTGAATATCATTGTCCAGCCTTCCAAAAACCCTTATCCCCAGATAAATACAAATGTTATGTTGCTACTGAGAACTGGCTGGCACCTCAGTATTTTGGTTCTGATGCTGAGTCATTCTAAATACTTCAGAGGCTTCTGAATATCAATGGGTGACTTTCCCCTGTGCAAAGAGCTACAACATTTTACAGGAAATGTTAGGATCTATGTTGCATGGCATTGCATGATGTGGCAGAGTCCTGAAGTAAGTTATGATAGGCTCCAGAGCCAAAAGTGAATTCTTTTCTGGATCCCTTTTACACCTTTTCTGATATTCCACGTTTGTCCTGTGCCTGGCATTTTCTTTTCTCTCTGTCCTTCTCATGTAACAGGTTGCCAAGGAAGAGACAGCTCATTTTTTATCAGTTTGCTTGCTAATTACATCCATGAAAAAAAAAATCTGGATTAAGACTTGGCAGTGCTACCCCGTACATACCTTCAGCATATTAACTGAATCTGTCATGGATTCAGTGTAAATTCCTGTGCTGAGCATTGGGTTGGACTTGTTTACAGACCCAGGGCCTTCAAAGCTTATAATTATTTGAATATGTGGAGAGGAAGAGCTGAAAAAAAAAATGCTAGTGTGACCTCTAAAAAGTAGAAGCACATATCACAGAAAAAAACCTGCCACATGCAGCCTTTTGTCACATAGTAAGCTACATTTCACCATATTTCCCAGTTTTTCTCCTCTTGGGAATGAAGGAAAGATCAGTGATTTTCAGAATTTATAGACGGTATGCAATCTAGGTGTGCCACTATTTGTAATCTGTTGGATCTTGATGTTTTTAACACAATGAAAATGCTTGACAGATCTTAATTGTGTAAATCTGAAAAAAATCAACATAGTAGCTGTAGCAACAAGAATCGTTTCTTTTAAATCAAGTCAATGTTACCTTGATGCCTTATAAAGTTACATGTTTTTGTGCTTATATATAGACTCTTTTCTCAGGAGGCATATATATGAAGTGTCAGTACAGAAAAAGTGAGAGGATGACAGATTTCTCAAAGACTGAATCAAAACAATTTTAATACTGCAAACTGAATCTTCGTCTTTCTCATTTTAAATAACACTTCATCCTTGGGGATTTTTTTTAAAAAAATAACCCTAGACAGATTCCTGTATTAATAGCAAACAATAAAAGTGATAAGATAGTAAAAGAAATCCTGGGGCAGGTATAAAGTGTCACATAAAAATAGATAGAATGAAATAAAGAGATAAACTCTGGAATAGGACAGGTTATTTGATCCTATTATGTACAGAGCAGAGATCTTGATGGATGAATATATGTCAGCATTTTGGAATATATCTAAAGGTCTTTTTCTAAATGTCGTAATTCCAACTTGTTTACAAGGATTTTACAAGATTCAAGGAATAAAAAATAGACATTAATTTGTTCATAGGGCCAAATCAGTGAACTAAAAATTAAAGGGTGTCTAGGTGTTATTTCCCTTGGACAAGAAGATTGATCATAGGCCCGAGTACATCATTTTCAGTATATTTCATAGATTGTATTGTCTACTTCTAACTGGCCACATAAGCAAGCTTCTGTGTTGGAGAGTCTTGTCTACTAATGATGCTTTTGGTCTTCCAAAATTCTAAGCAATATGCTGATTGTAAAAATTTGCCTTCTGGCATGTAGACCCAATAAAGCTAAGAGTGCAGGTAGTGCTCAACTTACAACAGTTCATTTAGTGACCATTCAAAGTTACAACGGCACTGAAAAAAGTAACTTATGACTGATTTTCACACTTACAACCATTACAGCATCCCCGTGGTCACATGATCAAAATTAAGGTGCTTGGCAACTGCCATGTACTTATGATGAATGCAGGACCCTGGGGCCATGTGATCCCCTTTTGCAACCTTCTGACAAGCAAAGTCAATGGGAAAGTCAGTTTCATTTAAGAACTGTGTTACTAATTTAACAACTATGGTAATTCACTTAACAACTGAGGAAAGAATGATGGCAAAATGGGGGCAAAACTCACTTAACAAATGTTTCATTTAGTAACAGAAATGTTGGACTCAATTGTGGTCATAGGTTGAGGACCACCTATATGAGAGATTAATTATGAGGGAGGTTGGGGAAATATCTGGAGGAATGATTGACACCCACATCCAGCTAATTGGAAAGAAGTTTGTTGATAGCTTATCTCATAAACAGAAGTTTAGTCAAAGATGAAGAAAGCTCTGGAAGAAGAGAGTCAAGAGAATCTACCTTAATGAGCTCAGAACTCAGGGCCGTTTGCTTTGTGAAATGGGCAGCTATATAAATTTGAAAAGTAAACAAAGGCTGGAAGCTCCTATTGTGGTTTCCAAGACTGGGTAGTTTATCCCTAATTCTTGCATCAAATTCATTATTAAAACCTGTTTGATTGTTGCTTCCTTGATCATGTCCTGCGATATGGAGACTGACAAAGAAATGGGCCAAACAAAATTATAACACTAGGTAAGGATATTAAGCTCACATTTCTGATTTATTCTGGTTTTCAAACAGTTCCTTTTATCGTGATATTATAAGTCTTGATAAACTATATTATTCCAATGTACTTCAATGCAATATTTATTTAACATTTCAATATTATTCAGTGCAATAATATTTAAATAATATTATTAAAATGCTATCACATAGACAGCTTAAAGTAATGAAAATAAAAAGAAAACGTACACATCAATATTCATTCAAGTTGATGCCAATATATTTAACTTTTCATTCAAAGTTAAGTATAACATAAAAAAGAACTTCTGCAATTCATATAAAATTATTAGTTATAGAATAGTGGTTTGGGTCTTAAATTAATTGCTTGATATTAAGATTTGCATAGTTGCTTAATGAGGCCACTTGGAGGACATTTGCACTACTCAGGTGATCCCAAGGACGTCTTCAAAGAAAAACAAGGAAGTCGAGTTGCCTCTTGAAAAAGCACCTTTGGGACTTCTTGATTATTGGTCTGATGTTAATCTTGGTGTTAATCTATGTTCATCTGGCTATTGATTGTTGATGGGGAAGTGCTTTTGTCTTTTTGTTCCCTTTTTGACTTGTTGATTATGTCTTTTGCACAGTATGTAGATATTTTTATGTCCATGTATCAATTGATGGCCAATTTGTCAGACTGCCAGGCTTCCAGGAATTCTCTAGTGTTTTTGGATTTGGCTTGGTTAAAATTATTTTTCCATTGAAACTATGCTTAAGCCTATCCATATGCTGTGGAATTAAAGAGTTGTCATCATGTCTTCTGACTGGCAGTTGGATACTGTTTTTCTGCCCCTTCATATATCTCTTTCCTTTTTATCCATCCACCTTGGTTTATTCCAGTTTTCACTTCTTGCTTTGCAATACTGATATTATTGCAGAGGAGTCATCAAATCACAGGTTGATATGATAAAAAAGAGATAACCAAAAAAGTTATCTTTGTTTTATTCAAAGTTTTGAGTAGAACAATAAACAATAATATATATGAGAACAAAAAAGCAGGAGGAATAGCATACAAGAAAAAAGAACATGTATACAAAGAACCCTCTCCCAGCCAAAGAAAGCAACTTCTCACACTCATCATGGCATAAACAATCCCAAAATGTTTTTCTCTCCTCTTGGTTAATAACTGTAGAACTCTTCATCCCAAACACATCCCTTAACATTAGGCAAATCATATACAGTAAGTAACTTCTTCAATCCAAACAAAAAACAGTTCTCAAGGATGTGAGTAACTTAGCTGTTCCATTGAAACAGGTCCCTTCAAAGTAATTTTGCTGTAACCAAATAGATTCTTCTAATGAAAAAAAGAGAGGTACTTAATCCAATGGTATTGCTAGCTTTCGTTATATGAAGGTCACATTTGGTATGTGTTTCTATACATCATATTAGTTCATCTTAATAGCTAAAAGCAGCAGGAAATTAAATGGCAGTCAATGACATTTGCTACCTAGAAAAACATCCCGGTGGTGAACCATTTAATTGTTAGAGACCTCATTGAGTTTCTGTCAGTTACACAGAAGTTACACTTGTTCACTCAACAAAGATTACAGATATTATACCTATTATGTGCATATTTCACCTTTGTATTATAGAATAGGAAAGTAGTTGATGTAAAAAGAATGCATAGAAAGAGGGGAAAGAAATCCAATGGGAGAAACATATTAGACCACTGCCTGGAATATTTAATACAAAGAAATATTAAAGATAATGTTAAGGCAAATCTAGAAATGGCAAGATTTTTTAATTTATTTTTAATGTCAAACTATATTGAAAAATCAAGTATATATGTTGGTATTTAGCTATGTTCTGTCTCATTTATTGGTTAACAGAATAATAGAGTTGGAAGGGACCTTGGAAGTCTTCTAGACCAATTCCCTGCTCAGGCAGGAAAATGGTTTGAAAATGTCAAGGGAAATATGACTATTCTTATCAAGACATTCATAATAATTAATAACATAGTTAGTGACCTTGAGAGATTTCAAAAGCCAATATAATCAAGAACTGAAAAAGCTGGTGCTTTTCTTAGTATCCATCTATGTGGACTGAACAAACTAAATGGGATCCATGACAACAGAAAAGTTTATATAATCAAAATATTAATGTAGGAACTATTGATACAATAAAGCAAAGTATAAGAAGAATGCTTGGCCACTGATAAAAATAATATACCAACATTTTTGGTTGGAATATATCAATTATTTTTAAAATCTGATTGGCCAGTTTCATATAGTGTAGAAGAATGTAAGTCTTTATATGACAGAACTATATAGCACAAGTATGAAGGGAAGATCACATCTCCTCACAATAATTAATTTGTAGTAAGCACAATTATTGCCTGTGACTCACAATCACTGACATAAATCAGAAGACTGATTCTACACATTCTGAGATTCAAGATAATGAATATCTACCTTGTATCATTTTAAAAATATCCTTATTGGTTTTGTTTCCATCCTATGGAATGGTATGGTATGGCCACTACTGTAGACACAGGCTGCTTCTCAGTTGCCACTGCACTGTTGTGGAACAAATTATAGGGCAACTGATAGTGGTTAGGAGTGGTCTCTATGAACCAAGCATCTCCTTTTTTTGGAGTTGACCTGCTTAGCCTTTTCAATTTCCAAGACCTCAAGCTTCTCAGGGACATTATCAATATGTAACAGCTGAAAAAAGTAAAATCCTGGTTGTAGCTCATTTTGTTTTATGTCTAATATGCCAGGATTAATGTTTAAACATTAATATAATTGTGATGAAAAGGTCAGTGTGATCTACACCAGAAAACTATGTTCACATCAGAAAGTTATGAATGTAACCTTTGTTAATAATTTATGGCAATGTCTTTTTCAGTGTGATAATATGCCTTTATTTCAACTGAAGCCAAGCCTATTTCTGAGAGTTCCCTAAATATTATCTTTCTAACACTAGAAAGACATTAACAAGGAAGTGTTCTGTAAAGATGAGGCACACCCCTTCAGGATAATATGTTCCGATAGACACACTCCATTTGCTTTGAAAAATGGTCCAATTATGCTCCATTTCAGTGTGCAGAAAAATGATGTACTTGCATAACTAGAAACAATAAATCTAACACTTAGAGAAGCTTCCCCCATGCAGCTTGAAGGAAACAAGAGTTGCTGCTATCATTCACAAAGGAGAGATATAAAACACTAACCTAGTATAAGAAATCTGCAGTTTTTATTTGGATAACACATTGGGCTTCTTTTTTGAAGTAGCAGCCACGAACTCTTTCTGTGGGACAGGAGAATTACTTATACCTGTCTTGAGTCACATTACATTATACTAGTATAAGAGATTTAAACCGAGGAACTAGTCTCACTGTACTTTTTGTGCACTATACTAGATATAAGCAAGAAAGAAATGAAAGCTGTAGCCAGAAAGAGAAAGAACTGGTTGATCTTTCCATCATAGCTTGTTAGCTAGAAACATAATCCAATGCTTTCATATAATGCTACACAAGTTGTAAATATGAAAATTTCAGTATCAAACAGCATTCACCAGAACATCTTTTCTTAAAGTTTTACCGATTTGTTTCCTAGATTTCTATCTCACCTTTCCTCCAGAAGCTCAAGGTCTGCACGACAGGCTTTCCTACAATTTCCCCCAGAACAACAACCCTGTGAGTTAAATTGGACTCTTAGAGAATTATTAGCACCACCACTGCTTCTGGACTTTGTGCTTGAGGTGGAAAAAAAATGATATTATGTTTAGACTGATTTGTCGATACAGAAATGGCTAGTGCATAGAAATGCAAAAAATTGAGATTTGATTTTAATATCTGATTTTACTGCAACAGAGAGAGTTGGAAGACAATGCCTTTTGTTTCTTTCCCTCCCTTTCTTCACACCTTTTTTATTTTCCCTTTCTCTACTGTTGTCCCCTACTATTTGCTTTTGTATTTTCACATTTTATGTTATAAATGAATAAAACTAATAATAATAATTATAAAAATTACTGGCACCAACTAAGTTTCCAGGACTGAGTGTGAAATTGAACTTCAGCCTCGCCAGTTCTATTCCAACACATTTGTCATTGTACTGCCCCAAACAATATAATTTGACTAATAATTAGTGCAGGGCTGTACATAAGTAACACTAACAAAATATATCTTTAATACATAGATGTATATGATTGGAACATTTATTGATTTTACAAAAATAACATCAGCTATAATAAGTTTGAAAATATGGAGCACTATAACATCTGTAATAGCATAATATCAAACTTATTGTAACAAAAGTTATTGTAGCAAAAGTTATTTATAAAATTCCAAATAGAATGCTGCATCTCTATACTTATCACCAAGTCACTTATATTTCTGTTTTGAAAGAAATGGGGACTGTATCAGTGTAGATTCATAATATAAGACTGCTGTCAATCTCTTTTTCATTTTGGCAGTAAGGAAATTGAAGAGTTACATTTAATGCGAACCAGGTTTTAACCCAGGCATTAAAATTCAGGGAATGACTGGACCGAGAAGATTGGTTATAGATTATAATAGTTTTAGAGTGTGTTTCTTTAACTGTTGCATACTGTATTGATAGGTATTTTTATAATGCCTTGCCCCAAATTTGTCCTGCGTATTTTCATGAGTGAAATGTGGTGTTTTGATTTTCACTGTATCAACAACTCTCCAGCAGACTACAAAGTTCTGGGGAACTTCGAGAAAGGATATTGTGCAATAGAAGGCAACATTAGCAGTTATGCACCACAACTTTCAGAAATTAAGTAAACTAAAAAAAAAAGAAAAAGAAAAAAAACACTAAGAAAGTAATAGAGATTTTATTCCAGGATTTGTTGTTGTTTTAAACATAAAGATCTTAATAAAAATAAAGGCTTGGAGTTAGGATTAGGGTTGAAACATAAACAGAACAGAAGCAAAAAATATTATTAGGATAGCATTTTTTTTCTATTTTTTCCCCAGTTCTGGATACCTAGACAGTTGTAGAGAAGCTGAAATAATTCACAGAGATGCAACAAAGATGACCAGAGGACTAAAATGTAAATGCCATAAAGAGAGATTGAAAATTCTGGGCACTCTTGGGCTTTGGAAGAGAAGCCTAGGGGAGGACATGGTAGTGCTTCTCAAATATCAGGCAGCCTATAGCCAAAACCAAGATATACCTAACTATCAAAATTGCAGAATAATAATTTTAAGACGTAGGAAGGCAGTTTCTAAATAAATGTTTGAAAAATGATTGACTTTGTAGGAAGCAAGCAGGGAAGTTCGCAAATGGCAATTACATAATTGTGGGGGTATTACAACCATTGTAAGTGTGACCTGGTTGCCAAGTGTCCAAATTGTGATTATATAATTTTGGGGAACCTGCAATGAACATAATTTCAAAGACTAATGTCCAACTCATTCACTGCTATTGCTGAGTGAATGTCATAACCCAAAGACTACCTGTAGCCATGAGTCATAAAAGAGCCGAGGTTGCCTACCCCTGCTGTAGCCCAAAACTAGTTTAATCCATCACTAGAAAAAGAGAGTGATGGAAGCCTTCTATCCCACCAAAACAGATGATTCAAAGCTGTTGCAGTGTGCTAATAGGAAAAAAGATAATGCACAAGAATCTGAACTTGTGAACACACTCAGACTTGCAAGACTGATGTAGACCAGATCAGGAAAGAGACTCTATAGGAAGATTGGAATTATACTTTTATTATAATATTATTATGATTCATAGAATCTATTATGCTTCCCATATATCTTTTCTTTCTCCCGAAAGCTCTTTTGTGGCGACTTGAAAACTGTTTATGCTTCCAACAGTGCAAAATATCTTTTCCAGTCTTTGACTTGTGATTAGGAAACCTCCTTCCACCATCAATTCCTGCTGTGGCATCTCCATTCTTTGGTCTGATAAACCTGGATTCTTTCACAAAAGCTGAAGTGTAATTACTCCAGTCCTCTGATCCTTTTTCTTTAAAGATTTCTGTAGTCTTACATGGCTTGCAGATGTAAGCCAGTTTGTTCTAGATAGAAAGATAAACATTCCATAAATATTGCAGGTCATAGTACTGTTGGTGAAAGGTTTTTATTTTATAAGGCCTTTTTCAGGTTTTGCTTTGAAATCCATTTTGGCACCTGTTGACTGTCTGGCGTTTTCTCAGCAACATTTTTGGAAGTATTTTGTCATTGCCACTTTCCTAGGTCTGAGGAAAAAATAACTGGCTTTGGGTCTAAAGCTGGACTAGAGCCGTGGTGGCACAGTGGTTAGAATGCAGTATTGCAGGCTAATTCTACTGACTGCCAGCTGTCTGCAGTTCTGCAGTTTGAATCTCACTGGCTCAAGGTTGGTAAAATGAGGACCCAGATTGTTGGGGACAATATGCTGAGTGTGTAAACTGCTTAGAGAGGAATATAAAGCACTAGGAGGCAGTATATAAGTCTAAGTGCTATTGCTAGAATTCACAGTCTTCTGGCATTTAGTTTGATGCCTTTAACAAATACACCAAACACTCTTAATCAATTAAATATTGTCAATTTAGAGGGGAAATTCTGTTAAGAACTTCCCCTTAAACTGTCACCAGCAAAATCCTGTTTGGTCCTCTTGTTGCTTGCTCAGTCTTGAGAAAAAAAAGCAGTGGGATTGAATGCACAGTGATCTGTTCAAATGTTATAGAAGAAGAGACTCTCAGGTAAGATACACCATAAACAGAATGCAATCATCTGAAGAATTTAGGCATGAAAACTACTAATAATCTGGCTGGATTCAATGAAATGTCTATGTAATCCCTTGATGTCTCATTTAGACCTGAGACTCATCAGATATTCTGTGAAGTGTATATGATTTAAATGAAGGACACAGATGCTTTGTAACATTTGTCCCAGCTTCTTATGCTTGGAGAATGGTGAGCAGCTGTGGAAAGATGAATTTGCTTAATCATTTTAACGCATCTAAAACTAGTAAAGTACACTAGCAGTCCCCTTTCCACAGCCAATCTGTTCTGTAACAATGTGTTTTTTTTCTTCCAAATTGGATTCTCCACCTTGCTTTCACCAGTTTACCAGGCTAACCAAATTGAAGCAAGAATGGTTTCCTTATATATAAAACGTATCAAGAAAGGGAATTTAAGACACTGAGACTATGGTTTTGAAGAAAAAAAGAAAAAAAATATCAACAATTTAAATGATCCAATAGAATTGAGCAATAATGTCCATCTATATCAATTTGTTTCTCTATCTATAGAAGGCTGTCCATCAGATTCATAAAGTCTTTCTTTCAAGGAGCACTGGAGTAATTCAAAAGAGATTTTCACTTACTTGGAATAGAGCAAGAAATTCTGAATTTCCTCTATTTTGAATACGGACCTCAAGAAAATTCCAGTTGTGACCTAGCAGCATCAGTGTGCTGGAATATTTGGCCTAGTATTGCAATAGTCAGTGTTTGTGTGTGTGTGTGTGTGTGTGTGTGTGTATGTGAGGGGAAAATACCATTTCATTGTTTTTGTAAAATACCAGTTGGTGAAAGGTAGCCCTTGTAATCACAGTATCACACACAGTGAGAAGATGTTGGAGCTTGAGGAAGAATCTTCATTTCCAAATTTGTTCTAACTCAACCTTTCATCTTGAGCAACCTTGAATAAAATATTGTCAGTTGCATAAGCAATTAGCATTAATCTCTGATGACTAATATGTTTTATGGATAAAGTCAATAACAGACCCTTCACAATGTGCTCTGTTGTATTTGGGAAAGGGACATCATCATTCCTTATAAATACCTTTTCTCTTACACAACTCTTCTCAGCCTACTTATTTGATATGTGTTGCCTTTTTTTCTTGCATTCTGGATTTTTAAAGTGGAAACTGAATGCTATATGGACTTTGCTTCTTGCCAGCATTGACATTATACATAGAAGCTTGGCTGAAAATAGTACTCGGTCTACAACAGCTTGAAATTCAGTAAATTTAGCTCTGAATGTTCTTAGAATCTGATTCGCTGCGCATAAGAAGTTAGAGAAGTAGTTGTAAGTTGCCAAACAGGCATCATGCTGATGGATTTTACTTTGGATTTTGGTCTGTTTTCACCACTCTTCATGGTGACCTGTGATGAAAGCCTTCTGGAACAGTTATTAGTGAGGATAGCTGGGCACAAAGATATTTACTGCCTTGAATCTCTGCCTATGATGTAGATCTTTGCATTATCCTTTTTAAAGAAGGTTTTGTTGGAGTCAGCCTCAGTTCCATCAGGCTATGGCAAGAGCAATTCCCCTCCCCTACTTACTTCCTCTTTCAATTTACACTTGTTAAGTAATGTATTTGCCCTGTGCATGTATTAACAGAGTTTGTTTGATTGATTATGTGTTTGTTTGATTGATTAAGTTGTTGT
This sequence comes from Bothrops alternatus, assembly GCA_034064705.1. Taxonomy (NCBI): domain Eukaryota; kingdom Metazoa; phylum Chordata; class Lepidosauria; order Squamata; family Viperidae; genus Bothrops; species Bothrops alternatus. The sequence goes on along the minus strand of JARGCV010000003.1, from coordinate 13,532,508 downwards.
CAATTCTTAATGCCCATATGTATAGATTTTTCTCTATGACAATCTGTCCATAATCCAGTCATTCAGTTAAGTAAATCATAGCTTGAAATGATGTGTGAAGATCTGGTTATAGAAAAGAAAATTAAACTGGCCTTAAATTGCCCAGTTTTGTTGCATACTCAGGAGGACAGCATAGGGCTAGAACTTGCTACTTACCCACAAGCTGCCTTTCTCCCCTTACCCCTGAGCTCCAGTTTCTTTTTCTCTACTATGGTATTGAAAAATTAGAATTCTTTCCTGCCTGAGCAGGGGGTTGGACTTGATGACCTCCAAGATCCCTTCCAAGTTTATTATTGTTATTGTTATTATGAAGGAGGAGGAGGAGGAGGAGGAGGAGGAGGAGGAAAAGGAGAAGGAGAAGGAGAAGGAGAAGGAGAAGGAGAAGGAGAAGGAGAAGGAGAAGGAGAAGGAGAAGAAGAAGAAGAAGAAGAAGAAGAAGAAGAAGAAGAAAAAGAAGAAGAAGAAGAAGAAGAAGAAGAAGAAGAAGAAAAAGAAGAAGAAGAAGAGAAGAAGAAGAAGAAGAAGAAGAAGAAGAAGAAGAAGAAGAAGAAGAAGAAGAAGAAGAAGAAGAAGAAGAAGAAGAAGAAGAAGAAGAAGAAGATGCTGACCAATTCCCAGTAATTCTGGATGGTTTACAGTTGTTAGAGCATCAAAAAACAGAGAACAATAGAAAAAACACACACAAAAACCACAACAAAGACCCAATGATGGCAAATAAAACATACCCAAAGGGGAATAGATAGGAAGGGACATCAATTGTTCTTTCTAAAGTCTTAGGCAAAGAGACAGTACCAGTAGAGTGGAAAGTTCCTTTCAATGGCTCATGAGTGAGACGACTTTAAATTGTTTTCAGATACACTAGTATTAAATAAGTGTTTCCTCCATAATTTTGCCATTGGTAAAGGATATGGACAAAGTGTACAACATTTATTAGGCTTATCACCCCACTACCTTGGAGTGAAGTCAGGGGACTGCAATGAGGCAGATGGGGTGGGTAATGGAGACAGCACTTACTGTACTTTCATGTCAGAAGCACCGAAGCATGGTGAAAGGATTAGCTAGTGTCATCACTGCTGTCCATTGAATTCCCAGTTGATGGCTCCTTTCATGTTCCCATTAATGAGCCCACCAAAGTGGTACCTATTTATCTACTTGTGTTTGCATGCATTCAAACATGTAGGTTGGCAGGAGCTGGAGCAAATGATAGGAACTCATTCCATCACACAGCAGCATCTGGGCTTCAAATGCAGCACTCAGGCTTCAACCCAGCATCCTAGCCAGGCTAGCTACTGCACTCGAGACAGCACATATTAGGTTGGTATTGTTTTACACCAACTCAAGGTCAAGTGGACGTTGTGGAGAAAGTTCCATAGAATTTAGCCAGTGTAAAAAAAATAATTACAGTGCCTGAGAATTATGTCTCTTTTTGGGAGAAAAATAAAAATGTAGTATATACTGAAAGATGGAATGAGAGAGGAAGGGGATAGACAGATGGATTTGAAACAGAACAAGTAAACATAAAATAATATGCCAAATTATACTGTAGTATTAAATGTCAGAGAGCTACAGTCAGTATGAATTTTCAGCCTCACCCTTAATTATCATACTTCTCTCTAATAGCTAGGTAAACAGTTGCAATGCACCTGCAATACTGATGAGTAGATTTATTGTTGAAAAGCAATTGGAATCATTATTGAAAAAAAAGTGGCTTTCATACGTGCTCTACAATTTAGGATTAGATGCTGAAATATCCTTATTTGTATAAGGCACCTCAGTGGCTTAATTCAAGAATTAAAATACAAATGTTCATGCAAGAGCATAAAATTATATGCTCCTTTTTCCTGAATACATATACCAGTAACTCTAATGTTGTCCATTTTTCCATCTCTCTAACATTTGAAGCAATCTCTTTGTTCTTTCAACTTCATTTCAGATTATAATAAAATGATTTGATAGCCAATTGGTTATGGATTGTTGGCTCTAATACAAAATGTGTAAATATTTCCATCCTGATTATACTATATTATAGGTGGGCATTGCACCTTATAAACAATGTAATTAAATTTAACTCTAGAAGAGCTTCCCATGATCTTTAAACATTTCCTGAGGTTATTTCAATGTTTTAAGTTCAATATTTCATTTTCAATTATTATCAGAGACAAGTTCAAGGGAGTCTTGACATTTGAATTTTTTAAGAAATCTATAATACTTTATGATTAGATTCTTGGTTGGAGCTAATATTTTAGGACTATATCTTGAACTTAATAAGGCTTAATATATAGCAGTTAACCTGACAAAAATTTCATCTAGAACGCCAAGAGACCTTTGATACTTTCCCTCCCAAGGTAAAAGCAGATGCATTTTCTCTTCTACATCAAAGCTACTTGCTTTCTCTAGCTTTAGATACTCGAGATGTCACTCCACTGATTAGGAACTCTAGAAGGTGCTAACGTATGTTAGATCTTTTGTAAGAGGAGGACAAGGAGTAGAATATGATGTAAACTTTTGGTATTCACTTTCTTCTCTCTCATCCCCAGGCAGAAGAAGAACATTGTGGTTTCAAAATCTAAGGGACTGGTTTGGACAAAACTCAGCAGCACTTTTTCGTGCAGCTGCTGATAAAAACACGATTGCCAACATGATCACCAACGTCAATAACGGATATGGCACAAGAAGAAGAAGATGCCAGTAATACCATAATTGCTCTGAAGTTACCAGAGAGTGAGGAAACAGTGACTTTATGCCACTTTGTAATGAAGAAGAGTCAACAAATAATAATTTTCCCTATCCTAATTTGAATGTTGAGTACTATATATATATATATATATATATATATATATATATATATATATATATATATATATATATATATATATATGTATGTATGTATGTATGTATGTATGTATGTATGTATGTATGTATGTATGTATGTATGTATGTATGTATATATATGTATATGTATATATATATAATTTTACAGTTGTGCCTTTTACTATATTTTTTCTCCTCTGCTGCTGCTGTTATAGCAACTTTTCTCCTTTTCATTTTTAGCTATAGCTTAGTTTCCTTCGTTAAGTAGATCTCAGTCAAAGAAGTGATATTAATGAACATGGTATCACTGTGCTTTGTAGCGAAAGCACTTTTGTACAGAATTCAGTACAAAACAATACAATACTACAAAGGGCAAATAAAGCAATGGGAAAGCAAGAACCACATTTTTTGGTATCGGATGACAGGCAGTCCTTAACTTACAACAGTTTGTTTAGTGACTGTTTGAAGTTATGACACTGAAAAAACTGACTTATGACTGTCTTTCCCACTTATAATCATCTCCTTGGTCATGTGATCAAAATCCAGATGCTTGGCAACTGGCATGTACTTAGGAAGGATTGCAGTGTCCTGGGGTCATGAGATTTGCAATCTTCTGACAAGCAAAGTCAATGGGAAAGCCAAATTTACCTAACAACCATGTTACTAATTTAACAACTGCAATGACTCACTTAACAACCGTGACATGAAAGGTCGTAAAATGGGGTAAAACTCATTTAACAAATGTCTCACTTAGCAGCAGAAATTTTGGGGTCAATTGTGGTCATAGGTCGATGACTACTGGTTATGATTATTCTGTATTGGTGACAAATACCAAAATACAACAAACACTCCCCTAATTCGACACCAAAAAAGGGAAGAGATTTTTAAAAATTTCCTTCCTTTCAGCTCTATAAGTCTCTATTAATTCCCATTGATTTCTTTCTAATAAAATAAGGCTATATAGGAACCATAATGGAGCAGTGGTTAGAATGCAGCATTGCAGGCTGACTCACTGCTCACTGCCAGGAATTCGATCCTCACTAGCTTCATCCTTCCGAGGTCAGTAAAATGAGGACCCAGATTGTTGGGGAGGGGGCTGTAAAGCACTGTGGTGCTGAATATAAGTCTAAGTGCTATTGCTATTGCCACTGTTATATACCTAGCAACAGAAATAAACATGTCCATTTTGTCTGAATGTGCAACAAAGGCCTGTGATTCAACACCCCCCCATTACACCTAGCATACCTGAAACAAAGCAGATGCATACTGTACAGCAGGCATGTCAAACTCGCGATGTCACGTGATGTCGTGCAATGTATCGGAGCTTTTTCGCCATTGCCGGCAGTGGGGTGGGCACGGCTCCAGTAGGATGAAACCGGCCCATAGGCCGGCAGTTTGACACCCTGCTGTACAGGGTTTCCTCAGCCAAATTGAATATCTTTTGAAAAATAAACTTTTGTTGCAGCAGCTTTTGTAATCAACTGAACAAAATGTGCTATTTCATCCCCCCTCCAGTATTTATTTCAAACATCTTTTATTTACTGATGGAATTTGCTCTTGAGCCAGCTCAGCTGCTTCATCAATACTTTTTAACTTTTTATATTGCATATGATCTGTGATCACTAAAATTGTTTGTGTTGAAATCAGTCTCCGAGGATGCTGATCACAAATATCCTGCAACTAGGAAAAGGCAGACTGAAGATCTATTTGTATTTGTATACATTTGAAAACAAAGCACAAAGAAAGGAAGTTCCAACTTAGAAACCATACAGATCTTTGTCTTAATCACTTCTCCTGTTGCAGAAAAATCAATCATATTGTGTCCATATGGATTCTTGACAAGCCACAATAGAATTCTGCTTGTTGTAGCATTATTGTTACACTAAAATGTATCAGTTTTTTCTACTAGATACTGTACATTTCCAATGTAATTAGAAAGAAACACAATTTTGTATACCAACAGAGAAGACCCTTATCCTCTGTCTTTTGGTCCTACTTCACAACTGAATGTACAAGAATTACTTCCCTTGGATTGGATGGACAGCGGCAGAAGACATACAGGGTATACGGATCAGACAACAAGATTACAGACTATGTGCCTTTGCAGACGACTTGCTGGTGACAATGTCGCAACCAGTACAGTCAGCAAAGAGATTGATGGAGATAATGGAAGACTATGGTAGGGTGTCAGGCTTCAAAGTAAACATATCAAAAACAAAGATGCTAGTCAAAAACCTAGACAACAAAGCAAGACAGGACTTGGAAAGAATAACGGGTTGCGAAATAGTCAAGAAAGTTAAGTACTTAGGAGTGGAGATAGAATCAACAAATGCGAAATTATACAAGAATAACTATGAGATGCTGTGGAACAAGATACAAGCAGACCTGGAAAGGTGGAAGACACTACGACTATCCCTGCTGGGCAGGATAGCAGCAGTTAAGATGAACGTATTGCCAAGATTCCTATTTCTCTTTCAAATGCTACCCATACTCAAAAGGGATGTGGATTTGGACGACTGGCAGAAGGACATCAACAGATATATTTGGGATGGCAAGAGACCAAGGGTGAAACTAAAAATCATACAGGACACAAGGAAGAGAGGGGGACTAAAAATGCCTAATCTAAAGCTATACTACTATGCAGCGACGTTGGTGGCGGTGAGTGACTGGATCAATATGATGAATGATAGAATACTGAATGTTGAAGGGCATGGTCTACTATTTGGCTGGCACGCATACTTAGTATATGACAAAAAGGCAGACAGGAACTTCAAGGAGAACCCACTACGGATCCCATTGTTATGGGTCTGGAGGAAATATAAACACCTCCTACACGACAAGATTCCCATCTGGACGATCCCCGGACACGCAATAGGGGATATAAACACATCCCAAGGGCAAGAAGTGGTGCCCTACAGTAAACTTGTACTAGGAGAAGAAAATGGGTTCCTCTTGAAACCCCAAGCAACGCTAGCAAACAGAGGAATAGGAGGTACCTGGCTATCATATATACAACTGCAATCAAGGTGGCGTAAAGATAAGAAGGGCTTCTCCCAGACCGACGAGAAACTAATTGAACAGATTAGAGAACAGGGGATCATGCACATAAAACGAGTGTACAGCATTCTGATAGAAATGGACTCTGAAACCAAACTAGTCAAGAGCTGTATGGTAAAGTGGGAACAAGACTTTGGGCATCCTATCACCATGGACACGTGGGAGAAAATTTGGGTGAGAAATGTAGAATTTACGAACTCGCAACACTTAAGGGAAAACTTGTACAAGATGTTCTATAGGTGGCACCTCGACCCGAAAAAACTATCGCTCATCTACCCAGACTCCCAGCCCAAATGCTGGAGGTGTGGGGACGGGGAAGCTACCTACTTTCATGTATGGTGGACATGCAGAAAAATCAGAGCCTTCTGGAGGAAGATATGGTGGACTCTCCAAACCATTTTCACAAAGCGTATAGAATTTCTACCTCAGGTTTTTTTGTTAGGGATTACAAAGGATTTCACTACCTCAGAGACGAACTTATTTCTGAACTTGATCACAGCAGCAAGATTGTTGGTGGGACAATACTGGAAGAATCCAGAAATACCGCCTATTGAAGAATGGACTGTGAAAGTAACAAACTTGGCGGAAATGGCGAAAATATCAGCATACTTGAAAGGTCGCTCCAATGAACAATATTTGACAGACTGGAAACAATGGATAGACTATATCCAAGAGAAACACCAATCAAACAAAATGCATCTGGCGTTTAGCTGAGGCTCGACGTGAGGAGAGAAGAATGTATAACAAATCAGACGTTTACAAAAACTAACACCTAATGTGGAATGTTTATGTTCTATGACTAATGCCTCCTAACACGATCTTATGTTTAATGTTGATTACTTTAATAAGGAAAAAGCAGACTGAATTTTTTTTACCCCAGGTTATTGAATTTCTACCTCAGGATCTTTTGCTAGGGATCATAAAAGATAAAATGTAACAGACATATACGGTAGTTGAGGCTGAAAGTGAGGAGTAAAGAATATTTACCAAACCAGGCGTTTACAAAGATTAATACCTAGTGTTATATGTTGTGTTCTATGATGATTGCTTATTAATATGATATTATGTTTAATGTTGAATACTTTAATATTGAAAAAGTGGACTGAATTTCTACCTCAGGTTATTGAATTACTACCTCAGGACCTATTGTTAGGGATCATACAGGGTTAAAAATGTAACAGGTGGATAGTAAAGGCTTGAAGTGAGGAGTGAAGAATGTTTACCTATTGTTGTATGTTATGTCCTACGATGATCGCTTCTTAATATGATCTTTTGCTTAATGATTACTTTAATAATGAAAAAGCAGACTGAATTTTTTACCCCAGGTTATTGAATCTCTACCTCAGGATCTTTTGCTAGGGATCATAAAAGATAAAATATAACAGACATATAGTTGAGGCTGGAAGTGAGGAGTAAAGAATATTTACCAAACCAGACATGTACAAAGATTAATACCTAGTGTTATATGTTGTGTTCTATGATGATTGATTATTAATATGACCTTACATTTAATGTTTAACTACTACCTCAGGACCTATGGTTAGGGATCATAGAGAAAAAAAATGTAACAGGTGTATAATAGAGGATTGAAGTGAGGAGTGAAAAATGTTTACCAAACCAGACGTCTACAAAGAATAATACGTAGTGTTGTATATCAGATGCTATGATGTTTGATGCATACAAAGATTTTATGTACAATGCTGATTGTTTTAATAAAGGAATTTTATATATATATATATATAAAGTTTATTATTTATTATCTCTTTAAGTGATTTCTCTCATTACTGATTTTGCTTTTTTTCTAGCACTGATTATGGTAATATTGAATGCAAAGGACAGATCAATATATGTGGCAGGTAGGAGCTCTATGTGGGCTGCTATATTCCATCTTCCTAAAGATTCTCAAAATTAAATTGTATTTCCCCAAGAAAAAATTCACTAGCATTTATGATATCAGCTTCTAGCACTCAGTCATGATGAATGGCATTAAAGGACACCACAAGTCAACAGGATTTAATTTCCCCTCAATGTCCAAAAACCTAAAGTATCTCAAAACAAATGCAATCTGATATTAAACCTAAGGTGCACTTCAAACCGGTCAGATCTGCAGGGCAATTTCTCTTGCAGCTACCTTTACCGTAAGAGAAACATTGCCCATGACACCACATAAAGCTGAAAAGAAATCACATGTCTAACAAATAGGTTGCTCTCTTAATAACTGGCTTGGTAATTTAGTTTCATGTGCACTAGAAATATCCCTGAGCAACAAGGTGAATTCCCTACTTGAAAAGATCTGTTGTACAATATCTTTGATTCATGTTTATAATGGATGTTCATTCATTTACAGGATTTTGGAATATTTTGTTTGGGCTCAGAATGAACAGAAAATCTCTCCTTGATCTTTCTCCTACAGCTACTTTTATATGATAGTGCCATGGCATATTTGAAGGTGTTCAACACTTCATTTTACCTGATAAAAACACTGAACAGCGGAGTCTCTCCAAATGGCCTTATGAAGAACCATGAACTAATGTTTTGCCATTAGTCTCCTTTTGCTTTCCTCAATTAATTCCTCCTTTGTAGGTCAAAACAACATCATTTAGCTCTAGAAATTACAAATCAAATTCACTAACCAAAGGAGCAAGAAACTCAAGAAACTTCCTCCCTCCTTACCTCCTTTCCTTCTTCCACAATTATTTAAAATAATTGAAACACAGAGGTCCTCTATAAGTGAGAAAACAAATTTAAAAATGTATTCTTTCTTTGGGTCAGGAAGGGATAAGATTATGTGTATAAGTAACTGGAGGAAACACATGCCACTTGGAAATTAAAGTCTTCAGCCTGGAGATAGATTATGAAAATGTGGAATTGTATCCTTTCTATTACAAAATAACTTTTTTTAATTTTTGTGACAAAAGAGAAAAAGATGTTCCCACCATTCATTTCTTTCAGAGAGAGAATTTAGAAAATTGGGAGCTAAGATATGGAAGCTACTTAGAAACCTATTTTGGTTTGGTTATGGTATCTGATAGTTTTTACCTGCATCAATGCCCAACAAACATCTGGGCCAGAAATCTAGACTTAACTTGCTATTGCTGTTGTCATAGAATAAAGATAATGATATTGACACAGGAACCAGACACTGCAGATTTCAACAAGTACATAGAACAAGATCAGAGGCAGCTTTCATGCTTTTCCTTTAATGTGATATATGCCAGCAATATCCTTCTGTTATAAATAGGACAAACTTTACACAAAAGAATTAGCGTATACAAATGTGGCAGGACTCAATATAAGGACAAAGTAATAATATAGCATTTCAACTTCCCAAGATTATTATTTCAGACCTTAAAGTCACCATTTTGGAAAAAATTGAGATTTTAGCAACATTGTTGAGTGAGAGATTGCTGAACTCACATACATCAAAAGGTTTCAGGTAATCTCAAAAGGTTTCAATAAACACAATAGTTTTTTAGTTGTAATCTGTCTCATGTGTAACTTCTATCTGTATAAGCAACATGCCTTCTCCTGCCCTCCCTCACCTCATCCCAATGTAAAATCTACTTCCATGTAGCCATCCTATGTATCTCATGAAATGGCGGCAGCTCATGAAAACGTATGCCTTAGGTCAGAAAAGGCATGACCAGAATCATTCTGATTTTTGGCTACCATTGGTAGCTCTCTCAACATGGCTCTCCACCCACAATAGTTAAGATTGCAAAAGGTTATGCACAAGACAGGCTCAAACTCAACCCCGACAAGACGGAGTGGCTATGGGTTCTGCCTCCCAAAGATATTTCAATCTATCTGTCCATCAGCCTGGGGGGGAGCTTTTGACCCCATCGGAGAAGGTCCGCAACTTGGGCGTCCTCCTCGATCCACAGCTAAATTTGGAACATCATTTTTCGGCTGTGGCGAGGAGGACATTTGCCCAGGTTCGCCTGGTGCACCAGTTGTGGCCCTATTTGGACCGGGAGTCTCTTCTCACAGTCACTCATGCCCTTATCACCTTGAGGCTCGACTACTGCAATGCTCTCTACATGGGGCTACCTTTGAAAAATGTTCGGAGACTTCAGGTAATGCAGAATGCAGCCACGCGAGCAGTGTTGGGTTTGCCTAGAAATGCCCACATTTCGGCATCACTCCGCGAGCTGCATTGGCTGCCAATTGGTCTCCGAACCCAATTCAAAGTGTTGGTTATGACCTATAAAGCCCTACATGGCATCGGACCAGGTTGCCTCATGAATCCCAGCGGCCGGTTAGGGCCCACAGAGTCGGCCTTCTCCAGGTCCCGTCAGCCAGACAGTGTCGCCTGGCGGGGCCTAGGGGAAGAGCCTTCTCTGTTGTGGCCCCGGCCCTCTGGAACCAACTTCCCCCGGAGATCCATGTCGCCCCCACCCTCTCCGCCTTTCATAAATTGCTTAAAACATACCTTTGCCGGCAGGCCTGGGGCAGCTAACACCTTGCCCCTAGCCAGTGTATGTTTGTGTGTATGTTTGTGGAATGATTGGTTTTTCTTTTTTAACTTAGGGGTTTTTATATTTATGTATTTTACTGTGATTTCTATCATGTTGTGAGCCGCCCTGAGTTCTCCGGAATCGGGTGGCATAGAAATTAAATAAATTAATAATAATAATAATAATAATAATAATAATAATAATAATAATAATAATAATAATAATAATAATAATAATAATAATAATAATACTATTAATGAGCCCCAATGCCATATTATTATGAGTACTGTTGCTCTTGTTTTTAATTTTATTACATTTATATGCCACCCATCTCTCTATGCAAAGTGACTCTAATTGAGCTTGATGGAACATAGTCCAGAGTCACAAGAGAGAAGGGCTTTTCCCAGGGAGCAGAGATAGCTTGGAATCTTTGCTAGGCAGGAAAAGGACGAAGGTGGACCCCCACAGCAGTTTGCAGGGCATAGATGATAGTTATGGAGAAAAGTGGTTTAGACTGGAGATATTTCAGTCTATGGGAGATCACCCATAAGGAAATTATTCTGCAGTCTCTTTTTGTGTCATTGTTTGTTCTTTAGGTCTGACAGATAGGAAAACTGGAAAGGAGAGGGAAAGAAGTGAATTCTATTCTTCCAGCATATCTGTGCTCCAAATATTCCTTCTACTTTCAGTAATATGTGTACCATTTAAAAACTTATATCTGAAATCCCTTAGTAGGAAGCAGCCTTTTGAAGTGGGGGAATGGGCATGAGCAACCAGGAAATGATTAGCATATTTTGTCAGTATTATTTTATTATCAAAATTAACTATTGTAATCCTAATTAAAGTAAGCTAATACCTTCTAGTAAATGACATTATCTTAAGGCAATCATATCTGGCAGGAATAGCCAACACTCCAGAAGATAGGCTTAAGATACAGAAGGATCTTGACAGACTTGAATTTTGGGTCCTAACCAACAAAATGAAATTCAGTGGTGAAAAAAGTAAGGTTCTACATTTAGGCAAGAAAAACCAAATGCACAGGTACAGTATAGGTGCTATCTCACTCAACAGTAGTAACTGTGAGCGGGATCTCAGAGTCCTAGTGGACAATCACTTAAGTATGAGCCAGCAGTGTACTGCAGCTGTCAAAAAAAGCCAACACAGTGTTGGGCTGCATTAACAGAGGGATAGAATCAAGATAACATGAAGTATTAATACCACTTTACAATGCCTTGGTAAGGCCACACTTGGAATACTGCATCCAGTTTTGGTCACCATGATGTAAAAAAGATGCTGGGACTCTAGAAAGAGTACAGAGAAGAGCAACAAAGATGATTAGGAGACTGGAGGCTAAAACATATAAGTAACGGTTGCTGGAATTGGGTATGTCTAGTGTAATGAAGAGAAGGACTAGAGGTGCCATGATAGCAGTGTTCCAGTATTTGAGAGGCTGCCACAAAGAAGAGGGAGTCAAGCTATTCTCCAACACACCTGAAGGCAGGACATGAAGCAACCAAAGAGAGAAGCAACCTAGAACTAAGGAGAAATTTCCTGACAGCTAGAACAATTAACCAGTGGAACAACCTGCTTCCAGAAGTTGTGAATTTATTTATTTATTTTTATTTATTTTAATTAATTTTTTATGCCGCTCCTCTCCAAAGGACTCGGAGTGGCTAACAACATAAGCAAAAGAACATCACAGAGTTTAAAATCAAAAAGCAATCTACAAAATGTTTAAAAACCCCTCGAACACATTCATAATTCACACGCAATCACAGTCGTCCCCAGGCCTGCCGGCATAGATAAGTTTTTAGATTCTTCCGGAAGGCCGGGAGAGTGGGGGAAACGCGGACTTCAGGGGGCGGTTGGTTCCAGAGGGTGGGCACCACAACAGAGAAGGCCCTCCCCCTAGGACCCGCCAGACAGCATTGTTTCACTGATGGGACCCGGAGGAGGCCGACCCTGTGCGCTCTCACTGGTCGAAGGGAAGTATGTGGCAGAAGACAGTCCTGTAAGTAATGCTCCAACCCTGGAAGTTTTTAAGAAGAGACTGGACAGCCATTTGTCTGAAATGGTACAGGGTTTCCTGCCTGAGCAGGGGGTTAGACTAGAAGACCTCCAACAACTCTATTGTTGCTATTGTTATTGTTATTTTGTTTGCAAAACCAGGAAGAACCAGCAAAAATACAGAACCCCCCCTTTTAAAATATTTAATGGTTTTGGGTTTTTTTTGCAAACTCTTCAGCAGTTCTTATTTATTTATTTATTTATGGACTGGTTTAATGAAATTTTAATGGAAATATAAACTATATAATAAATACATATGGAGCATACTGTACAACAATAGAAACTATTTCATAGGTAGTCAGCACAACGCTTGATAGAAGAGAAGATTTTAAGATATTTCCAAAAAGCAAAAAAGTTGAAACATTCAAAATTTTGGGATTCAAAGTTTCTACATCATGGGGGTGACTATATATAAGGCATATTGTGGAATAAGAAGCCTCAGTAAACCTTCTCTGCAGGAAAGCCTGGATGGGGAAAGCTAGAATGCTTTCACTATCCAGGGTGCCAAACCATGAAGACATTTAATGATAACCAGCACTTTTAATACAACCCAAAAGCAAATTGGCATATAGTATATATATGGTGTATGTCACTAAGTAATGTGACTATATTTGCTACCACCCATTTAGCAGATGGGTCCCTGCACTTGGGACCAACTGAAGCTTTTGCATTGTCATTAAAGGCAGCTGCAATAGCCTAAACAAGAGGGAACAAGGACATGAGGTACTGTAGTTACTATATGCATTCAGCCTAAGATCTACTAAAAAGCAGATGTTTGCAATGAAATAATGGCCGATTGTTGTCTGTACTGTTTTTCTAAGCATATTTCAAGGCAAAACCTGATCTGTACATTAGGATTCTCATGAGAAGCAGATGGGATGTAGTTTTTTAATGTACAGTTTATACTATGCTTAAATTTTGTTCCTTGTACAGAAATGACAGCTCTATTAACTTAAAGATTGTTTAAGTCATAGCTTTTTTTTTTTTTTGTCCACCAATGGTTCTAAGTTTCTCCCTTTTTCTCTGTGCAACTTTGTATATCTTCAAGCCAGTCTTGATCTGAAGTAACTACCTGGACAAACCCAGTCAATTTTCCTGGCATTTTTTTCTCAGAAGTGATTTTCACCTGCCTTCTTCCTATGTTGAGAAGGAGTGATTGGCACAAATCACCCAGTTAGCTTTTATATCTAAGGCAGATAATCTACTATCCTAGTTTATAATTGGTGCCAAACTACACCAAAACAATGTATTTCTAAGATTCTAATATATCTGGACATAATGAAGTTCTTTTTCACCTCTAACATATCTGGAAGAACACTCACATAGTAGCCTCCTCTTTCCCCAACTTCAGTAAAATTTGCTGGAAAGACTTCCTATAGACTTTTTCACAGAAGAAAAAAAAATATGGGGAGCCATAAAAGGTGCATAGTGATGGAAAGAAGTAGAACTAAAAAATAGTAACAGCACTCTCTGCCACCTAGCTTAGGTAAGGTGAGTAAAAAAAACAAACAAACAAGTTCTAAAGAAATTAGAAAGTTATGGATGAAGGCAAATATACATGTCCCACAATAATGATGCAATGATGAATCTGGGACCAGAGATTTACCCTTCCAAGCTTTTGGACTCATGTTGGAGCCCATCTTCAGGGAACTTCTCTCTATTGGAATATGTGCTTTGGATTATTCTGTGAGTCGTGTTTATGTGGTGCCTTCCTTATTGGCTAATTGGTGTGTTGATTGCTGGCGACTGGCTGTTGTTTCCTTCTGCTGCCAAGCCCTCAGCTCCTAAGTACTTGGTAAGCTGGTACTAAATCAACACTCCTGTTAACTGACAAGGGGTCCATTTCCCAGGCTTCAATCATTTCCCTGGTTATCTTTGCACCTGCATGGCCAACGATCTTAGTGGCTGCGAAATTAAATGGATGTTCTTGTTCATTGCAATGTGAGGCTACCAATGAGTTTGGCTCTCCTCATCTGACCACTCACTTGTGTTCTTGCAATCTGGTGGTTAGCTTCCTTCCTGTTTGTCCTACATAGTCACAGGGGCAATCCATGCAGGGGATCTGGTAGACTACATTGGAAGTATCTCTCACCTCCAAGCAATGTTTACAATGCATAGGTTGTCCTCATATGGTAGCTTCTGGGCAGTGTGCGATGGCCACTTGCAAATCTCGGAAGCTGCATTCTACAACTTCTGAAATGTTGTTGATGTATGGGAGAGAGGTCTTTAATTTTCTTTTTTCATTTCTCTCCTTTGTGTTTTGCTTGTGGGTACCCATTATGCTTGAATTGTTCATGTAGGTACCTTCTCTCCAGTTGTTTAGCTTGCTGTGTACTCCATGGTGTTCTCACTCTGCCATATAGTGTTCTGATACAGCTCTTCTTGTGTGATAGTGGATGGTTACTATTGAAACTAAGAATATGTGGAGCATTGGTGGCCTTATGATAAACTATGGTTTCTAGGGTTTCATCTTCCTGCCTGTTGGCCAGCACATCTAAAAATGGTAATTGTCTAGCTGTTCCTTCCTCCATTGTGAATTGTGTGCCTGGGACCTTGCAAATTAGAAAGTGGTTTGTTGGACATTTCCTCCTTCTCAGGGCTGGGAGCAAAATTGGCCCAAGGTCACCCATTGCTTTTTTCTTAAAGTGGGACTAGAACTCATGGTCTCCTGGTTTCTAGCCTGGTGCCTAAACCACTACACCAAACTTGCTCTCTGCTATAATTGCTACTAGCAACTTGCAGAAGTTACTATCACTGTTTATAATTTGCTTTGCTGAGGAAAATCAGTCATGTCCTTTTTCCTCCTCAAAGGGATGGAGCAGGGACAACTGGCAATGAAGAACTGATTTTTCTGTATTTTCTTTGCTGAATTCTGCTGCCCATGTGGATATTTGCATCCCAGATCTTGTAGCCTAAGTTTATATGGATTTTGAAAGGCTATTGTTTATTTACAAGTAATAATGAATTGAATGGAGTCACTAGTTAAATAAGCCACTAGTTGTAAAGGATGTTTAAAAAGTCCTTAGATGGAATTTAGGTCCTGAAATAATCCTCAAATATAAGCCTAGTTATTGCTTATAAAGCAGATTTTCTGCTTGGCCCATCATGAGTACAGGCTACCAACTACTTCCTGATAAAACAGAGTGTTGTTGCTCATGTTTCTAACCCATTCATTTGTATCCATGTTCTCTAGTTTCAATTAAAAATCCTAACCTGAGCTGTCCTAAGACTTTCACAGTGTACCAACTTCATCCCATTCTAGTAACCGCCCCAGTTTCAGTTGGCTGCAATGATTGCAGGACCCTGCCCTCCAAAGGGTTGTCACTGCCCTTGGGAGCCATTTCCTCCTGGGCTGGTAAATTGTTATGTTTGCTGCTCCTTGGAAGTTTCTGGTGGTTTTGGGGTGTGTGATGTGATGGGTTTTTTCTTTGTAATCTTGTAATTGATCCAGTGATTAAGTCGATGAAGAAACTCTTACATCTCCTATTGGATACCATTTTAAGGCCAGGTGAATCATTCTTCCTTAGCATTACCACTTCCTGTCCACAGTATTACAAAGATTCCTTCCTTCCTTCCTTCCTTCCTTCCTTCCTTCCTTCCTTCCTTCCTTCCTTCCTTCCTTCCTTCCTTCCTTCCTTCCTTCCTGTTTCTATGAAGAGAAACTGTCATTTGTCCTTGCTACCAAGTTTCCATGGTCACATAGAGGAGTGTAGGATTGAAAGAATTATCTATTCCCCTTATCGCCTTGGGTTTTATCCGAGCAACCATGGTAACATACAGAGAAAAAAGAAAAAGAAAGACTAGCGTGGGAAGGGGGGGGGTTGTAAAGGTATCCATCTCCACAATATATAATAGACCAAAGGAACAGCATGAAAACTAGAGAGGGAATAATCTCTAAAGGAAAATGCAGCTACCTGAGAGGTCAATCATCAGTGCAATGTTTGTCTTCCCTGTGTGGGCTGGAAGGGTAAAAGATGGGATTGACTAATCACGTACTGTAGTAATTCTGGTTCAGATTGAGTAGCAGCCCAGCCTCATTGTGAACCCTGTAAGATTCAGAGTGGAATTTCAAAACTTGGTTTAAGACACGGGTGGCATGGGAGACAAGCACTTAGGTTGTAGGGTCTAATTCTCATAGAGCAATTGTGTTGATTGGCCAAAATCTAGTGCTCGCTTGTGAAAACAATCACCACCTTCAATTGCAAGTGCTTTAACTAGCTGTAGATGGCAGTGTTGCCTTAAAATTCCCAGGGCATGGCCGGAGTGACTGACATAATTCTTGTGTTCTGCTAATGGCAGTTTTGCAGCTGTTGCTTTGGAAGGAGGGCTACATGCTCCCTACACCCACGTGTTTCTTCAGCACTGTAGTGAGCACCTTTTTCAATGCCTCGAGGCTATCCAGAAAGTAAGAGGATAATCCTCACACTATTAATTTGCCATTCCTTTTCTTATGCTCATTTGTTGTCATTGTCTTTGTTTGTGACTGATGATGGATATCCCTGGGTAAGAAATATTGAAGAAAAGTTATTTCTGCAAGTAACTGAAATTGAAACAAAGCTGCCTGATTAAAGGCTGGGTAGTGCTCAGCTGTACTTTGCTTAGATTTGCTTCATTTTCCTCCAAGGTGTGTGTACATTTTTTACGCTAGCAAAAACTCCATTAATCAATAGGCTTTACAGGGACTATGTATTTTAACTGCAAATTGTCAGTTACAATCCTTCTCTAGTCAGCTTGTCTTCCAGCACTATTTTTTCCGTTGTTCCCTATTAATCAAAGTGGCAAAGGTGATGGCAGTTTGGAAAAATATGCACAGCTTTTTCTTGTCAAGTATTTCTCATCCTCTGACATTTTGTTTACTTAAAAACATTTCTTCTTAATACCAGCCTCAGGGTTGCCTAAAGGAAGCTCAAATAATTTATTATTTAATGAGCATGCCTATTTATTTCAATTATGATCATAAAGCGATCAGTAAAGTATTTGAGAACTTCAAACAGAGCCTAGATGGCAATTTGTGTAGAATACTTTGTGTTTGTGTGTGCGTGCTTGTGTGCCTTTGGGTCAGTGTTGATTCCTGACAACTGCTTGAATAAATCCTTGCAATATTCTTGGTAAGATTTGAAAGTGGGTTGCCATTGTCTCCTTCCTAGCGCTGAGAGAATGTGACTGGCTCAAGGTCACCCACATTCGGGGAGAAAGGGAGGAGAGTGGTGAAGGAAAGAGAAGAGGAGAGGAAGAAGAGGGAAGTAGGGAAGAGAAGAAAGGGAGAAAGAAGGTAGAGAAGAAGGAGTGTGGATACAGTGAAAGGGGAAATGGGTGAGCAACACCAAAAGTCATGTGTATGTATTTATTTCATTTTATTAAAAGTATCTTATATATGAATGTAAAAAGCATGTATGTTAACATCTGATAAATATCACGGTATATGTATGGGGGAGAGTTTGGAAAAATAAAAACATTATTAAAAAAAAAAAGTTCACCCACATTCCAGGCCTCAAGCAGGCCTAGAATTCAGTATCTCTCTGGTTGGTTTCCATCCTGGTGACTTACTCATTTTAATGTAAGATGCTAGCAGTGGATTTTATGTATGAAGCAAGATGAAGAGGCCTGTCAGAAATGATCCAACTTTACTTTTCAGTCTTCATTTGCTCAAATTGTAACATAAAACCAGACAGACATCAGTGTAAGAACTGACTTTATGAGCCTATGTCTGAAACAAGAAAAAATAATAAGAGGGTTTTTTTCTACTAGTAATATCTTCCCCAAATTGTTACCTTCAAATAAGTTTGGAATACAACTTCGATTGACCATCCTGGCAGAGATTTGAAGTCAACCTAAATCTGAAAGCCAATAGAATGGCAGAGCTGCAATGCAATGGAAATTAGTTGTTGTCAGTCCTGCCTCAATCTGAAGGCTAGGCAAGATCTGGGACTCCATTTTAAGAGTGAGGTATGATTTTACTAAAGTCAAGTTAGGTACAGTAAAGCAAAGCCAGGTCTGAGGTTCTCATGCCAATTCCCTAGTGTCTGCCCTCCCATTGGTCCCCTTGTGTCCAATCATATTCAAGCCAGATGTTTTTGGAACAGTCATCCTTGGAATGCAGCTACATTTTTCTCTCTGGCCAGGCATCCTTGAAGTGTTATCTCCAAACCACAAAGTACTTTGGAGTTTTCCCTTCCCTCCTCCCAAACAGTTCCCCCCCCCAGAGTCTATGGCAAACTGGCATTAAAGCAAGTGAAAGCGGGAGTGAGGTGGTAGATCTGACAGTCATACTTATGTATCAATAGATGTCAGATATGACATTTAAAATATTCACATGCCACTTCCTTGTTTAAAAACTCTCCCAAAGCAGCTAATAAAGGCTTCTCCAGAATTTAAACGTGGCTGAATTTTAACATTTCTGGACTGGATTCACTGTGAAACAGACTTTTGGCTCAAGCCTGGTTTATTATCACCTTAGTTATGTATATAAACTTTACGATCAGAACACTGATCAATCTGGCTTTTTCAGATGTCCCACATAGTTTCATGCCATCCACTATTCTATCATATATATGCCGCAAATTAGGACAGCAATGTATCATTTCTTCTTCTTCTTGCTATAATATTAAGACTAGAATGTTTGAAAGAAAATGGAAGGTGACTAACATAAATAGCAGTTTAACCCAACTATTAAACCCAAATATTTCGTTAGTCTAAAGAAAAGAAGAAACAGGGGTGACATGATAGCAGTATGCCAGTACTTGAGGGGCTGCCACAAAGAAGAGACAGTCAAACTATTCTCCAAAGCACCAGAGGGCAGGACAAGAAACTATGGTTGGAAACTGACCAAAGAGAGAAGCAACCTGGAATTAAGGAGAAAGTTCCTAACAGTGAGGACAATTAACCAGTGGAACAGCTTGCCTCCAGAAATAAGAGGTGCTCCATCACTGGAGGTTTTTAAGAAGAGACCGGACAGTCACTTGTCTGAAATGTTATAGGTTCTCCCAGAAGGGGGGTGGAATAGAAGACTTCCAAGATCCCTTCCAGCTCTCTTCTCTTCTCTTCTCTTCTCTTCTCTTCTCTTCTCTTCTCTTCTCTTCTCTTCTCTTCTCTTCTCTTCTCTTCTCTTCTCTTCTCTTCTCTTCTCTTCTCTTCTCTTCTCTTCTCTTCTCTTCATGAAATATCTATCAAATTATTATAACATCAATTCAGAATGCCAGGACTTTTTTTACCCAAGATTTTTTCTCACTTTGATTTATATTATATTAATGAAGAATAATCTGCTATGCCTCTAAAAGCCTTCTGGTCTCAAAGGATGCAAGATTTCTATCAGACGGAGGATCTTTGTTCTTGTAAGAGATATTCCTTGATGGCAAGTGTATATAAATCCAGGTTGTCCATCAGCCAGGTAAGATAAAGATTTGCTCTGAATCATAATATTGCTCCTGTAGAACATTATTGTCTTTGTCATTGGTAATATACTCTGAGATAAAATATTCTTTTAAACTGAGTTCCCAATATTTTATGTGGAATTTTGGTATATAGCATACATGCCTACATATGTACATGGAACCCTATGACTTTTTGCACAACTAGCCCCTCTCAAGTTTTTTCTCACCTAGTCTTGAAGACATTTGTAAATTTTGGCAACTTAATATTTTAAACAGAACAGAACAAAAAAATGTTACTCCTCCTTAACAGAGAGTCTATTTGATGCAATGGTTAAAGCACCAGGCTAGAAACCAGAAGATGGTGAGTTCTAGTCCTGCCTTAGGAACAAATATAACTGGCTAATTACTCTGTCTCAATCCTACGAAGGAGACAAGTGCAAAGAGCTTCCAAAATATTGCCAAGAAAACTGCAGGGACTCAAAGGTTTGCATACCCACACAATTACTAACAATATGTTATGTTTACATTGATAACTGATTTGGGGAGCAATATGCAGCCATAATTTCTCTTTGCTCGTAGCTTATTCCTTACCTTGCTTTGCTTTTCTAACTGATCATTCAGTTCTCCCCATTGAGGTCTAACTTATTACTTGTTTTCCTGGTTCTCAGCTACTTTGGTTATAAATCTTAGCCTGAGTTTCTAATTACTGAATTTGTTATACCACTAGTTCCTACTTGGTTCTTGGTGCTTTCTTAAGGATTACTTCTATGGCTTAGTTTTATACCAAGCTACTTACCATTGATCCATTTATTCAGCATTAGTTATTTTTTAGTCACTTTCAAATGATCTAGTGCCATGCAATGCAAGTAACCAATGGAAATATCAGAAATCATATAATACCAGGATTTGTTGACTAAATTTTTTGATAAAGAATAATAATAAGACAAACTCAACCAATGAAAGTTAAATTTTGAAACAGATTTAATTCCAACATATGGGGTTCTTGTATTTATGAGTTTGATGTTTTCTTGTAGAATTTTTTTTTACTAAAATAGGTAATATATGGCTGGTTATAGGTAGTGGCTTGCCCTGCCAGCCCTGGTGCCTTGTGGGTTCCTTCAATACACAGATAAGCAGGAAACAATATCAGATAAACTATCAAGAAAGAAACAGTAATCAATGAATCATCTGGATAGAAACCAGTATTGGCAGGGCAAACCACTATATATAAAACACCCAGAAGGTTTCACTTGCCCATGCACTGATTATGTTACCTGACATAATTTGGAAACATGGAGTAATTTAAGATTCAATAGGTTTTTTTTTTAACAAGGCAAGAAGTTTGAATTTTTAGCTTATATTTTTTTTCTCTTAACAGTGAGTTTAGACAATTGGACTTTTTTATTCCTAAGTGAAATTGCACTAGGTGAGATTCCAACAGATGGCTGTTTTTATTGCACAATAAACATGCAGATGCTAGGCAACTGTTAAAGGGATCATTCATAATGTCTTAGCTAGTGTGGGAACAATCCAGAGAAAAGAAATATTTTTGGGAATATTAAAAAGGCAGAATATATTTCCCCAAAGGAATAATGGAGAAGATCTTTAAAAAGGCAGAAACTTCAACACACACACACACACACACACACACACACACACAGCCAGACAACTCAGCAGAAACCAGCTTTTAGAAATGCAGATGTAATAATCCATTCAGGAAGGTTGGAGCCCTCCAGCTAGAAGCTGAAGAGATCAGGAAGAGAAAGATCCTTAAAATCTAAATATCCCACCCAAACTCTAAGACAGGACATAATAGGATTAACCCACCACTATCAGAATACCAGAACACTCAGACTCAGGTCAAAGTTCATGACACAGGAACAACTCCAAATAAAAGCCCAAGAAGGTATAAAAACCCACTCCCTATTACATATGCTCCCTTTGTTCTTCCAGAGCCATCTTCCTGTCTGGCTCTCCTGTTCAATAAACTACAACCTTATTTCTAAAGCAGTCACCTTGTTGTTTATTCCCAGCTTGGACTGGACCCTGATGAAGATTTTTCCTTCAACACTAGGACATTTGGTGTGAAGAAACAGCACTTTTCAAGTAATAAACAATAGCATTCTAGCTGGGGAATCTTTTCTCCTCCCCCTCCCACTTGTGATATTTACTTGTCTGATTTGAATTTCTCCATGGATAAAGGTGAGCAAATATCATAGATATCAGTTGATGGTGCTTGATTGCTTAAAGTGACCAATGGTGACAAATTCTTTTCCATTCTATTCCATTCCATTCTTTTGAGAACTAAAATAATCAAAGCTTGCTTGCTGGGAAGAAGCACAGTGAAGACCTTTGAAAAGGTTTTTGATGGCTTCCTAGACCCATTTTAGAGTGTCAGTGCTAATCTTTAAAACTCTTGCAAAATTAGGGCATGACAACTGAAACCCTGCTATGTGAACCTTTTGAAACTGGCCTCTCCTCTTTTGAGACATTACATACTAAATACTCTAGCAACAGAAAAGGCAACAAAATTTCTTATGTTGGCATTTAAAGACAAGTTGGATTTCTTTCCCATGTTATGAATAATACAGATTGTGACAAAACATTTAGGCTTATATTTTCTATGGTTGCCCACTCATACATGCCTCTGGTAGCTTACAATGGCTTAAAATAATGTAGCAGGTGAAAACAATAAAATTTGCTCTGCTGGGTGAAGAATCTATCACATCTTACTAAAACAAAACAAAACAATTCAGTAGTGGACACAAACAAATCCTGGTATGAATTACATGAATTATGTACATGTACTAACTATATTAGACTACTGAAAAGAGATACATATTTCAACGAAATGTTAATGTTTCATACACCCATTCATTTGATTTTTATCTTACTGTTCTTTCAGGAAATCAAGGCACTCCACGTAATGCCTTCAAGAAAAAACAAAAAAGTTCAATTGACAAAAAAGCACCCTTGGAACAACCATGACATGGATGACTGAGAATCTCCGTAGACACTTCCTGATATCTAGCTTGAAATTCCTCCATGTAGTTTTAATTTATAATTCTAGTCCTGTCTTTTGGGCAATAAAGAATAAATCCATTCCCTCTTCTCTGTGACAACCCTTGAGATATATGTACTGTTATTGTGAAAGAAATTCAGAAGTCTTAACAACCTAGGTATTTATCATTTTTACCACCAAAAAAGAGGAACCAACATCTGAATTTTGATTGGCAATATTCTTCATTAGCATGGTCTTGATTTCTGGCTTATAAACTTGTGAAGCATACACTGAATTTATGCTTCCAATATTTCCTTCAGCATTTTGAATAATTTTCATATTTAAAATAATTAAAAGGGAGCTTCATAGGGATCAGACCATTTACCCTAGATTTATCCCAACAACTGAGTTTGCAATCTGCAGAGAGTTTCTATTAGCTGTAAGTGTTCTTCAGTGTATAAGAAAGAAATATATGTAGTTTAATGGGTGAAATCTGATGTTTTGTGAGTGAACATCTGCTTGATTAAATCTCAACTCCATATCTCTTTGAATATCACCTCAAGTGAACCCCACCTCCAGTGGATTTGAAAACTTTTCACCAAAGTTTTGACAGCACCCAGAGGACAGTCTGTTCATGGAATCTGTTCCATCTAATTCTAGGCAAAAAAAAAAAATTATGTGTTCCCACTAAATATTAAGAAATAAAATTAATTTAAAAGAAAAATAATTTTGGAGATTATTTCAAGGGTGGAGTGTGGGAGGTTTGTACTTATTAATTATAACTAGCCACATGCTGGGTGTGAATGACCTATTTTTCGAGGATAAGGAGGTCTTATCCTTGAAAAATGATTGGATACTTTCTTCTAGTCCCAGAAATATTAAGAGACATCTCTCCAATTTCTTTACCCTCTCTTTAAAAAAAAGTAAAGAAATGAAGTTTTTATAATATTAATAGCTGGGATGCATGAAAATTTGGGTATATGAATCTTATTTTTACTTTAGTCTTTCATTTGAATACAATAGCAATATCATTTAGACTTATATACTGCTTCATAGTGCTTTAAGGCACTCTCTAAGTGGTTTACAGAGTCAGCATATTGACCTCAAGAATCTGGGTCCTCATCTTACCAACCTTGGAAGGATGGAAGGCTGAGTCAACCTTGAGCCAGTCAGCACTGAACTCCTGGCTGTGGGAGGCCGTTCTAACCACTATACCACCATGGTTTCTGCTTTGATGTGAGCTGAATAAAAATTATTGTAATTAATTCAATCTGATCACTGGAACCAGAGGTTAGTCTTCTGAGCTTTTGGACTCATGTCATACATTCTGGTGAGAGAGAACTTCCCTGAGGATGGGCTCCAAGCATGAATCTGGCAGCTTGGAAGATTAAACCACTGGTCCTAGTGATGGACCCAGATTAGATACTGCAACATTATCCTGAGACACTTATATTTGCCTTCATTTTTCTAGTTAATGTTGACCTCATTGATGTGCTCAGAATATCAATGGAGTGAGCACTAACTAGAAGATTTCCAAATATACAGTCTAGGATGTGTGTGTGGGGGGGAGAGATTATAATTCATTTTATTCATAAGAATAAATCATTTTATTAATCAAGATTCACATGATCTGTAGTTCCCTTGGACTGACAGGTGTGTTCCTAAGGATTCTAATGAGGGTTGAAATCACATGCCTTATCAAGGTTTTCATAATTCCCCCCTACTCAATTAAAAATGTTTGCTCTTTGTGGCATAAGCTAGTTGTTGCATATGTGAAATTTGCACTACAGGATATGGGGTAGAACAATATATTTACCATTTTTGTTATGTATACAAAAGAAGAAGAAAATAAATTCCATCACAGCAGAATATAACAATTTTTTTTATTCAAGTTCATCTTTCTTAGCACCAAAATAACTTGGATGAGTTTTTCATCTTTAATTTATTGTCACCTCTACCAATAATGAACGCAAGATCATCCAAATTAGAGCATAGAAAAATAGAGTTGAAAGGGACCTTAGAGGTCTTCTAGTCCAAACCCCTGCTCAATCAGGAGACCCTGATGGTTGACCATGACAAATGATTGTCCAGTCTCTTTTTGAAAGTCTCCAGTGATGGAGGACTCACAACTTCTGAAGGCAAGCTATTTCATTGGTTGATTGCTTTCACTGTAAGGATTTTTCTCCTTAGTTCTAGGTTACTTCTCTCCTTGGTTAGTTTTTATCCATTGTTTCTTGCCTTGCCTTTTGGCACTTTGGAAAATAGGTTGGCCCCTATTCTCCCCTAATGACAGATGGGAGACAGTGCATCAGACTATGTTATCAATGAAAGCACAATCTTTGGCCCAAAAGCATGGGTTTTGACTCCTTCATTTTTGTAGGAGCCCCTCAAATATTGGAACACTGCTATCATGTCTCCCCTAGTCCTTCTTTTCTTTAGACTAGATATAGACATAGGGCATAGACATTAACTAGATATACAAATTGGTCCAGTAAACTTTGGATTAAAATTGTTGTGACATATTGCCCAGGTCATCAAACTCAGGTTGAACATTTTGCATGTGCTGATAAAAGAGAGATATTGGGGCTAATGACAACTCTTTTACTATTGTTGATGATGCAGCTTCTCAATCAATGGAGCAATCATGCACACATATTGAGTCTAACTTCTGCTCTGCATGCTGACTATTGCTTTGCAAACACTCACAGCCAGATCTCTTACCAGGTGACAGCTACAGCATTCTTAAAGCAATAGAACTGCTCCTTCACACATCATTCAATTCAGCACTAATTTTACCACTGGACCCAGGAGTGGTTTCATCCAAGGTTAAATAACATCAATTTTAATTTTGCTAAAAAAGAAAAGAAAAGAAAGGAAAGAGAGAGAGAAGCCTGTATGCTATAAGGCAGCATGCTACTATAAGGCAGCATTAATAAAAATGCTTATGGACCTCAAAGGTTTTCTTAGACATGCTTAGAAATAAAAATGACAAGCTGCAGCCTGGTGTTTTGACTAGAACTGTTTTCAGAAAAATAATAAAAAAATAGGCTCCTGAGCTAGGAGGATGGTGATGAAAGATTTTTTTTATAATACTATAAAGAAATTTGTCTGAAATGGTATAGGGTTTCCTGCCTGAGCAGGGGGTTGGACTGGATGACCTCCAAGGTCCCTTCCAACTTTACTATTATTATTATTACTACTACTAATAATAATAAATGTATAGATTACTTGGGAAGGATCAATTAATGAACTATTAAAGGAGCAGGAATGGAAACTAATTTTGTGGACAGTGGGGTTCTGTCCCATTTTCAAGATCTAATGCAGAGGTGTCAAACTCACAACGTCACGTGATGTGTCATGACATATCACAACTTTTTTCCCATTGCTGGCAATGGGGTGGGCGCGGTTTTGGCATGACGCATTTGGCCCATGGGCTGGCAGTTTGACACCCCTGATCTAATGGCAGGCTTCAGTAGTCTCTGATTAGAGAGTAGTCAGGCTTTCAAGACAGATGTCAGCCCTTTGGGGTAGGCCAGGTCAAGGAACAGATGCCACAAGTATTTGGGAGAATATTGTTTTCACCATGTAGAATAACAGAACCTTGAAAGCCTGTCAGAGATTTTCTCTGCCCTTTCTTACACCTGTTAAGATTGAGTTATTTTAAGTTTCGCTTTCTCAGAATTGAGTTGACATTTCTTCCTAGCTTCATGATTTTATCCTTCTTTCCTCAAAGATGACTCTATGTTACTTTACATGTATGGTAAAAGGATCTTCCGAGTCTAGCAATGTGCATCATTATGAATTGATATAAAAGGCATGTTGTAAATTCAAAATGTGCCTACTGACCCAAATAGTTCTGATAACCATTCATACATGGACAATTTTAGTAAAAAGAAAATCAGTCTGTAATATTGTTTCTACTGTGCTTTCATTGGCTTTTATTTAATATTGCTAGTGTTTAAATAAACATACAACCTACCAACCAACAGCTGTGTTACATACACAGATTCTGACTTCACCATTTATACATTGTATCTATACATTATCAAAGATTTGATTTCAAGCAAATAAATAAACATGGTAATATTTCGTTTAATAATGAAATCTGTTGAATGTGGTTATTGTGTGAGAAAATTTAAGATAAAGGATGAAATGCAAAAGAAAATATTAAAAAATGCATTAATAATATAGGTAGCAAATTATAATGGCAGTTATAATAGAAGATTGGGGTGTAATAAATATAGCAGGTGGCCATGCATTAGTTATCTCCTTGTTTTACTTTTAGCCAGAAGTCAAAATTTTCCAGCTTATACACCTTCTGGCTTCTAGATGCCAGAGTCCTATTCCTTTTCAGGTTTATCTACAAAATTACGTGAGTTTCAAGATGTGCAGGACGATGAATCACT
Source organism: Bothrops alternatus (assembly GCA_034064705.1). Classification (NCBI taxonomy): domain Eukaryota; kingdom Metazoa; phylum Chordata; class Lepidosauria; order Squamata; family Viperidae; genus Bothrops; species Bothrops alternatus. The sequence goes on along the minus strand of JARGCV010000003.1, from coordinate 13,505,300 downwards.
CCTGGTTTTTTAAATTTATTTATTTTATTTTTAACATAGCTCACTAAGAACTAAACATTCATTACATCACCAAAAAGCTCAGGATAATGGCTCCAAATGCAAATTTACCCAGCTTGTAATCTCAGATATCTTCTAAAAAGAAGAAGGAAAAACCCTGCCCTTAGATTTTTACTGGCCACAAACTGCAAAAATAAAGCTATTATGAGTTTATGTGTTGATTTTGCACTTGTGCATCTGCCTTCATCACTCACAGGCACTCAAAGCTGGCATCTGGTAGTGGTGCATGCTCAGAATGGGACCACTTTAACCCCTTAGCTCCTAGCTGCTTAAACTGATCAGAAGCACACTTGGAAAGACAGAAATGCAGTTTATTGAGGAACATTTTAACTCTGGAGCAATCTGTTGTTTCAGGCAGTTCCAAGTTTGAAAAAGTCAGGTACATCCCAAGGGCATGAAGCATATAGAAGTGACCTTTCAAGTAAATTGCAAGCATTATTTTTTTGGAAGAAAAATCCTTGTCTTGTTAAAAAAAAAAAGAAAGAAAACTATTCAGAGTTACTGTTAGAAAAGTAACACTCATATACTCATGCTAGCTAAGGCACTGTAGCTCATATTTATACAAATTTCCAAACTTATTTCCTAACTAATTTATACAGTACAAACAGTGAGGACAATTAACCAGTGGAACAGCTTGCCTTCAGAAGTGGTAGGTGTTTCATCACTTGAGGTTTTTAAGGAAAGATTGGATAACCACCTGTCTGAAATGGTATAGGGTCTTCTGCTTGAGACTAGAAGACTTCCAAGGTCACTTCCAGCTCTATTCTGATTGATTTTGATTGAAATATACAACTTGGGAGAGACTGAAGATCTGAATCAATAGTCCAAAAGGCAGATGGGCCAGGAATATAGAAATAGGTCAAAAACTAAATGGGATTTAATTTGAATTAAGTGTACATTAATTTCAATACAATTAACAGGACCTCTCAAACATAGTTATTTTCTCCTTCTAATGATATAAATACAATCTGGTGGCAACTTCTGGAGGAATTCTGAGGCTTCTGAGAGCTACAAGTGACTGTAAGGCTCCTGCAGTTCACTTCTGAACTAGAATAAGCAGACTTGGGTGAAGATCAGAAATTTCAGCAAAAAAACAGTTGTAAAGAATATTGAATTCTCCAATGACTGATTTAGCTGGCTAGTTTGTGAGAGGGATGCTTTCTAAGTATACATAAAATATAAAGTGTGTCTTGTTCCATATATAAAATAAGCACGTTGTCACTCAAGGTTTGATTGAATCATTCTAGACAGATTATAGTTCCATTCAGCTGAAACCTGGAACATCTTTTTTGTCTTAAATTTGGGCAGAGAGAAATTTTAGAAGAGTCTTGTGAAATAAGTATAGCAAGTTTAGTCTCCCTCTCTCCCCTACTCTTCCACTAATGATGGAAATGCTCACTTCCCAACAGATCTCTTACCCTAGTTACCACTGTACTTAATTAAACCCATTTCTCATCCTGATCATCTCACTTCCTGTAGCTGCCACTCTTGAATTCAAATGGCCCATAGTCAGCTTTCCGTAATCTTTTTAATGTCTTCCTTTTCCTTATCTTTCTTTAGCTGCCTCTGTGCACCACAGATGGTTGCCTTTTTCTCCCATCTGGAACACCAATACACAGATACTTCTGTGAACTAGACAGGTACCCAAACCAAACACATGCACATGGTCTATATACAGATTGCTCAAAAATGTCTGTTCCAGCATGGAATAGCTACAGGTAGAATATTTTGCCCATCTCTTTGGTTTTTAAGACTAAGATGAACACTGGGAAAAAAGTTGATTTTTACTCTGCCCAACTGCAACTAGGTTGCTAACTCCAAGGCAGGTTTGGAAGATGGGAACTCACGTGCTAACACATGAGGAAAAATACACCTGAATTTTTTGCTGCCACTGTGACACATTGCCACACGCCAGAGCCTTCATACAACCACCTCAACCAGGTGTTCTGGACTGCAAAGTGACTATAGACCAGGGGTGTCAAACTCGCAATGTCACGTGATGTGTTGCAACGTATCTCGACTTTTTTGCCATTGCCAGCAATGGGGTGGGCGCGGTTTCGCTATGATGCATTCGGCCCGCAGGCCGGCAGTTTGACACCTCTGCTATAGACACTCAACAATTTAAATATTTTTTAAAAAGAAGGCTGATTGTATACCCAGCTGAAGTTTAGTTTTTAATGAGCAACATAAATTTTCATATTAAAATTCCATGACATGTTTCTGCTATCAAATGAGGAAATTATTTTAATGCCTCATTTCATGGAAGTGAATTGGTCAGTCAGATATACCCTGGCTAATAGGACTGCTTGAATTACAAGGTCTGTATTAGAATTCTTTTTTAAAAAAAGAGAAGTAACAACTACTTAATTGGAACATCATTTCGTCCATTTGGATTTTTAATTACCGTGCCTTGATGTGACACATCCTTTTCACTAGGAAGTTTCTCTCTTCCCCTGTATACAATGAAATGCAGAAGATTATCATGTTATTAAATGTGATGTACAAAAGACAAAAGTAATTAATTTAGAACCTAAATAAAAAGCAATTAATATATATCAGAATGAGTGGTATTCAGGCCCATATTCAAATATCAACTACCAGGCAAAGCAGATGCTTTAGCTGAAAGTTCACTGCCAGACACTAGCAACTATTCCTGGCATGAATGTGGGATTTTCTTCCATAGCTAATGCAAGTTCAAAAGATATTTTTTAAAAGGAGCAAAGCAGAAGTATAGTCTCTTCCATGTGGTGCTCTAATGCAATTAAATTTATAAAATTAGCATTTTTTTTGCAGCCTGTGAGTTAAGGTTGCATTTAATACTGTGAGTATTGCCAGTCATAGGAAAAATTCTGCATCTGCTTTTGGAAACAGTCCTGCACAGAACTGACTGCAGGGAGTTGAGGCACATGGCAAAAAGAAAGAGAAACTCTCTCCTTTGTCTTGGAGTAACAACTTTTCTCAGGCGGCTGTAACGCTAAAAACCTAAGGGCAAATTGTATTTGAATTTATTCATATCTTTCAACAATTGCATGGGTGATGACTTTATAAATAGCATCATTTGTTTCTTTGATCCCAGCATTTGCTAATTATTGAAAAATAATGAACTCACAAAAAGGCTTAATATAACCACAGTACCAAGTCTAGTTTATGTCATCTTATGGTTCACCTATTAACTTATTAGCCAACATGAATTAGCTTCAGTCAGAGCTACATCATCTTAATAATTGTATTTGTGCTTTTGTGCAGCACCCATTTTGGCACCTGTTAGCAAAGAGCTGATCACAAATGCTTCATTTGTAAAAAGTGCCAGTTTGGCTTTGTAACAGTGCTGAAGAATTTTGCAAATGGGCCCATTACTGGAACACGGAAAAGTAATATGCCCTTTAGATTAACTATGGTCAAGAATGTGTGGTAAAAAGTCTGGGGGTAAAAAATACATTATTAGCATCACACTCAGAGGTGGAATGCTTAACTGATTAAGTGCAGTTAAGGATGTTAAGGATCTTAGCCTAAACTGCCAACATCTTCAATAAATCAGAGACAAGTGGTGAAACATCATGAGTTTCTGATGTGTATATGTGGTTTTATGGTATAAAAACAGCTTGTTCCATAGAAGCAGCTATGCTTGATTTGGATTGGATCCCAACTGGATGTCTTTACTTCTGCCCAAAAGTAAAGTAATAGATTCCAGTTTCACTACTCAGTGTAATCTTATTGGCTCAAATTACACAGGGTAAAACAAACCCAGTGTTGGATTGGAGCAGCACAACTAAAAACTAAAAACAAGAATTAAGTCAGCATTCATTAAGGTGAGGATCATAATTCAAGTATTATAAATGCTTTCTACCATCAATTTTTCCATTATTGTGTAATTCAGTTTGTGACCTCTGGGGAGGAAACAAAGAAATTAAAAATAAGTTGAGGTGAAAGAACTAGTCAGTGATTGACAGCCTCCGAGAGTAGAGGTGAAAGATAAAAAATCTTTCATAAAATTGTATACGTTATATTAAACTTTGAGACAATGGAATCTCAGTCACTCTCCCTCCCTTTCTCATATCAGCTTGGGAAAGTTGTCTAAAATTTAATTCATTTCTTCACTATTCTAGGCATTTCCTATCCTATTTTCTACATTCTGCCAATAAACATTAAACAATTAATAAAGTTTTGACATGGCATATGAAATTGTCACATCTTGGTTTGTGGTGCACATACAATAGATCATTACTGGACTCTGTCAATTTAGATTTATACTCCAGGATGCCAAAGAAATGGAATAGGGCTATTGTTGAGTAGATAGAACCATTTTCCTTATCCAATAAGTCTTACAGAATTTCAATTAATGACATTGCTGGTAAAGCATTAAACAAGATTTCTTTTATTTGCCATGATGCATATTAAATAAGTGATTGTCTAAAGAAATGTTCTAATATGTCCCTCAACATTGACTCTTAATTGGTGCTACAGAGACAGACAACATAATCAATCAAAGCTATTGCTGTGCTTTCCCCATCCATTTGGTTCTTTCTTTTTCTTGCTGCAAATAACTTTTTCCAAATTGGAAACTTTTGCAGCAGTGAGTGGAACCGCAGAAAGAGTTGTGATTTATTTTGCTTTGTGTAGAGTTGTCTCTCAGCCAAAAGGGTAGGGGTCAGTGGAGAGAGGACCTGGTTCTCTCTTACATGGCTCAGTTCAGGTAGCATGTGCAGTGTGGCTCCTTGTGGAAGATAGCATATAACTGTCAATAAACCACATATTATATCAGGGCTGCTAAGCTTTCATTGGCATGAAATGGCTACATTTAGTGCAATATCCAAAAATAAAAAAGCTCGCAGTTGTTGTACTCTGGAAAAGCTGTACTAGGTGGTCTTTAATGGTGGTGTCTTTGTGACATATATAGTTGTTGGGAAACATCCAGTCAGCCAGGCATGGAGGAGGACTCAAATCAGGGATTTGCTTTGAATCATTGCTCAGCCACAAGAGATATAGAATAAACAATCCCCTCAGCTCCATAAAACCTTAACTACCTGTATCCAAGAGAAGGCAAGCAGTCTTGGAAGATTCCTGTATTATAGGCAGAATACAATAAAATAGTTATCTTGAATGCTTCATGGGTGGATCTGGTTGTTTGTGCCTGACAATAGTGCATATACCCGGGCATTTTGTATGATCAGCTAGCAAATGCAAATTTGATAATGTCATTGAAGTCTCACATACCCTCCCAAAAAGTACAACACATGTACTGTTTATTTGGGGCATAATATCCAGTAAATCTGTAATACTTTCCAACAGTACTTTCAAAAGTTTCAGTTTGAAGACCAGGCTCTGCAAGCTCACAGAGGAACATGCAACTTTGGGGTTGGTAACACTTTGAAGGCTCCCCCCTTCCTTTTCAACTTTACTCATTGTAATCTTTGTTTTAATCGCCTCCTTTCACTGATATATTTTTACACAGAGTGTACAATTGCTCTGTGAGTGAGATGAGCAGTTTCTAAATCTGATAAATACATAATTGCATATAATTGGGCTTATTTTTCCAATGTTATGAATCAAGGTTGTCAGTGAATGGCTGATGTTTTTAAGACAGAAAATTGAGATGTTCAGGATTAGTGGAAGTGAAGCCATTCATGGGAAACATTTCCTTCTTAATCTCTCTGCTATATCTTTTAGATTAAGGAAAATCTGAATTTGGTGTCTGTTGCTGTTGATCAAAATGCATCCTTAATTAAGGGTTTACAAGATAATTGCATTTGATTAAACATAGTGAGCTTGGTTTCACTTGATTAGTAATTAAAGATTTTTTTTTCCTGGCTGTTTTACTATCCATTAGCCTTAAATAGTTAATTGCTCTGTAAGTTTCTGGAACCATGAAATTTAAATATACAAATTAAGGTAAATAAGCTAAATAAAATCACATAGTTTCTACCAAGTGTGTTGAATCTATAATGTATACCTATTATCTACTGTATCTATTTATATCTGTAACAGATATAGAGCCAATTTGGTCTAGTGATTAAGGCACCCAGCTAAAAATCAGGACACTGTGAGTTCAAGTCCCACTTTAGCCATGAAAACCAGCTTGGTGACTTTGAGACAGTTACTGTCTCTCAACTTAACCCACCTCAAAAGGTTTTTGTTGTGTGGCAAATAGGAGGAATATGTATTGGCTGTGTTCATTGCCTTGAGTTATTTGTAAAAATAATAAAGGAAAATAGAACTAAATAAAATAATATAGAAAAGATAAGTGAAAGATGTACTGAGGATTAAAATAATAGAAGAAAATGTCAATTAAAAAAAACAAATGGAATTGAAATATGAATTTCTCGTAATTCATGACATGAGATAAAACTGCTTTTTTAAAACAAACAAACAAACAAACAAACAAACAAACAAACAAACAAACCAACCCTGAAGGTATGCTGTAAATTATTTTGGACATGGGGATATCTGGTATAGGTAGGATATTAGTAGAGGGGATAGGCTTTCAGGAGAGGATGAAGTCACCCCAAATTCATTATAGGTCACTCAGAAGACATCCTGAGCAGAATATTTTTCATGCTGGTTATACTCCTATGTATTTTTAACTTAAAGTAAGCCCCACTAAACTGAGTGAGGCTCAGATAAAACAGCTACCTATGGTGCTTATGAGATGCTGCTGCTTCTAAGGTATCCAGGTGATATTCAATTCTCACATACCAAATGATAAGAGATATTTGAAGGTCTCAATCCTCCAGAATTATGAATCAGTAAAAACAGGCTTTTCTACTACAATCAACATGCAGCAGGTTAGAGCCACCAGAAAACAAATTCTAATATCCTTCTTAAGATTACATTTACACTTACATTTTATCTCATCTTTTTATATATAACTCAAGGAAGTGAACAAACCTAATACTCTTGCCTCCTATTTTTAACACAATAATCTCCCTATGAGGTGGGTTGGCCTGAGAGAGTGTAACTGGCTCAAGATCACCCAGACGGTTTTCATGCCTAAGGGAGGCCTAACAACTTTCAGTTTCTTGGTTTCTAGGCCAGCACTTTTAGTACCATATCAAACAAATATGCTAAATCGTCATCCTAACACCAAAGAAAGAAGTTCAAATTGGAATATCTGCAGGGTTTTTCTTTTTTAAAAAATATTATCTAGGTTCCTAACAGCTGCTTGCCTATTGTAACTGCAGCTTTATTTAGACCGCTATGTGGTCTAAAGATATATCATGGTTAATGTAAAGATTGTTCCACAGATCTGTGTGTGAGAAAGAATTTGTATCTCCCCAGCAACAGGCATCACAAGAGATAGGAATTAGAGTCATTACCACTAAAAATCAGGCTAAGACTAAGAAATGGGAGAAATAGAACTACCCCTGACTGATTAAACAGCACCTCTCAGGTTATTTGAGAAGGCTCAGTGTCCATTCCTATTATTTGGGACAGAAAACTTTTCACCTTTCTGCTAAAATTCATTGTATCGAAATGAACATTTTCTGTGAATTTCTACCTGAGATTTTTAATTTTATTTCCATCTTTTAGAATATTAGCAATCCCTTCCAGTGTTGTATTATGTGAAAATATGAAAAACATTTCCTCCTTTTATCTCAAAGGTGCTTTTTCAATCCTCTTTTTGGTCCAACATAATGATGACAATATTAAAGAGTTCCAGTTCCAGAAAACGTTACATTTCATTGTCATTTGATGAGATACTGCTGTTGAATAATCTCTCGGCAGTTTTCAAGCCAAGTGTAGATGCACTGAATAATTCACCTTTTAACACACTTCACTTAATTAGAATTTTAGTGGTACTTAATGAAATCTTTTTATGAAATCAAGATATACTTGTAGTGTTCTTACAGTCTACTAAGCAAGTTAGATTTTTTAAAAATGAGATAATGTTAGATTGTCTTCACAGCATTCATCCGGTGTAGTTTGCATGGGCAGTGTCAATCAACCAGCTGTTAGGACATTAAAAAAACTAGACCACTTCCATTTGATCTCTGTTATATCTTCACAGTGTTCTAGTACCTATTTTCCAAGAGGTTGCAAAAACAATGAATAGATATTCATATGAACAGCTAGCAAGCCCCTTCAGTATCCTAGGTTTAAATTCCTGGGCTTTTGAATTCATTTAAGGTCAGTAGAGTTTTCTGTTTTTCTATCAGACATATAGAAAACAGGAAAAGAGTTACTTATATCTTCTTTAGAACCACAGTACTGATATCATTCTGGTAGTTTTTACAGATAGATAATATGTAGCCAAAACATAAATGCAATAAAATCAGTGATATTTACTTTGAAATGCTGTTCTTTCCAAGGCATGCATCTGCTTTGAAGATTGATTATGTTGCTTACTATGCAAGCTTGTTAAGTAGAAAGTGATTAGATGTACAAGTACTGCTTAATCCCATCTCTGTCACTCTCTTAGCAACGGTCTAGTGGCACAGCTCTAGAGCCTTGAATTTATTTGTGCAGTAAGGTCACATTTAGCCGTCAGCCCTGAAAAACAACATCAAAGGGCAACTTGACTGCATTATAATGATGGTGAGAGCACCTTACAACATTGAACTTCAATAAAATACACAAACTTTTCTTTAGCAAGAAAATCAATATATTAGCAGTAGCATTTTTCAGGTCTCCTACTGTAACAAAGTAAATCAGAATTTCTACACATCGTGAAAAAGTTTGTCCACCATGAAAGCCAGTCTAGATTTCAGCCTGCATGATACTGTGGCCAGGGATTTTTTTTTTCCAGCCCAGCCTTCCCTGTCTGTTGGATGAGATTGCAGATTAAGGCCAAGTCCCTGTCCACTGTCCTGATCTATGTCCTAAGCAAGTTAGTCACATAAGTTAAGGTAGTTAGAACTGTGCATCAGATAATTGATGGGTATCCCTATGTATGGTAATACAAGAAATATAATTCACAATGCAACAGTCCAAGAGCTTGATCAGAGGACATCTTACTGGTTAAATGCAGTAGACAAATGATGTGGTGAATGTATGCAAGTATGTCTGTGTGCGTGTGTGTTTGTGTGTGGGGAAAACAGTGGCAGATCATGTAATGGTTTCTTGGCTATTATATGGTTCCTATCTGATTAACTTTTCACTATATTGTTTTTAAGCTTTATTGTTATGTCTGGACAAAAAATCCTATTTACTATTGTGGTCTTATTGGAAAACAGGTCTTATTGCCATAAAAAGATTGTATATAAATACTCTCCAATTGCAATAGTTCTGTCATATTTTGTCATACATATCAGAACATAATCATCTATATAATATATACAGATCTGGTCCTTAATGGAACTATATCCACACACAGTAGAAGGAAGTAAGCAGTGGGGAACCACAAGGTTCTGTTTTAAGGCCAGTATTCTACAATATCTTCATAAATGATCTAGACAAGAGAATAGAAGGCAAATTCATCAAATTTGCAGACAACAGTAAGCTGGCAGGAATACCCAATACCCAATACTCCAGAAGATAGGCTCAAGATCCAGATGGATCTCAACAGACTTGAACACTGGGCCTTCTCTAACAAAACAAAATTCATTGTGGAGAAAAATAAGATTTTATACTTAGGCAAGAGAAAAATTATACAGGTACAGATTAGGTGAAACTTGGCTCAATACCAGTAACTGTGAGAGAGATCTTGGAATCCTAGTGGACAATCACTTAAATATGTCAAAAATGTGCAGCAGCAACCAAAAAAGCCAATGTAATCCTAGGCTGCATTAATACAAGGACAGAATAAAGATTCCATGAGGTATTAGTACTGCTTTATAAAGCCTTAGTAAGACTACACTGCATACAGTTTTGGTCACTACAATATAAAAAAGATGTTGAGACTCTGGAAAGAGTGCAGAGAAGAGTGGCAATGATGATTAGGGGGCTGGATACTAAAACATAAGAAGAACAATTGCAGGAATTGGGTGTTTCCAGTCTAGTGACAAGAAAGACTAGGGGAGACATGATAGCAGTGTTTCAATATTTGAGTGGCTGCCACAGAGAAAATGGGGTCAATCTATTTTTCAAAGGACAGAAGGCAAGACAAGAAATAATGAATGGAAACTAAACAAGGAGAGAAGCAACTTAGAATTAAGGAGAAATTTTCTAACAGCAAGAACAGTTAACCAATGAAATGGCTTGCCTTCAGAAGTTGTGGGTGCTCCATCACAGGACTCTTTTAAAAAGAGACTGGATAGCCATTTGTCTAAAATGATACAGGGTCTCCTACTTGAACAAGGGTTTGGACTAAAAGACCTCTGAAGTCCCTTCCAACTCTGTTATTCTATATTCTATGTTCTAAGTGAAAATCCCCACTGAATCTAACTTAAACTCATTTCTAATCTAAATAAACACCTATAAGGTTTTATTATCTGTTCATGGTGTGTATTGGGTTGCATTGCAAATTGTTAAACATATTAGGAAATATTTCTAAATGTGCCCTTTAATGTCCTCAAGCATGCATATATGCGCATACATTGCTTGAGCCTTGATTTCAAAAGATACTATTTTAAGCACCACTGTTTATAAGCCTTTTTTTTATAAAAATTCTTTTATTAAAACAATCAACATTGAACATAAAAACCTATTATGCAGCAATCATCATGACACCTGGTATACAATACTAAGTATTAGTCTTTGAAAACGTCTGAGTTAGTAAGCCTTTTTCCCCCCCACTCCTCGCGTCTAGCCTCAACTATACTCCTGTTACATTTTATTTTGATTGGTGTTTCCCCTATCTGTTTCAATATTAATGTGATCAACATTAAACATAAGATCCTATTGCTAAGCAATCATCCTAGAACATAGCATACAACATTAGGTATTAATCTTTGTAAACATCTGTTTTAGTAAACGTTCTCCCCTCCTCCCTTACATCTTCAAGTATACTCCGAATACATTTTGTTTGATTGGTGTTTCTCTTATATATGGTCTATCTACTGTATCTAGTCTATCGCATATTGTGCGTTTGCGCTTCTGAATTGACTTCATCCCGTTACTAGTGCAATCTTTTATGGTCCCCAACCCGAGATCCTGAGGTAAAAGTTTCATATCCTGAGGTAGAGATTCAGTCTACTTTAACAATATTAAAGCAAACAACATTAGTCATAAGGTTATGTTAAGAGGCATTAGTTATAGAACATATACATTCAACATTGGGTGTTAGTTTTTGTAAACATTTGATTTGTTAGCCCTTCATCCCTCCTCCCATCGGTCCTTAGCTGAACGCCAGCTGCAATCTGTTTAAGCTCAGAGAGATAGGGAATTTATCAATTAACTTAATCTAAATAATGCTGATGATGCCTGACAATTACTAAAACAATCAATGCTCTCTGAAAAGAACGGGTTGCAAGAAATGTACAATTTATATTATGAAACTTTTCAAAAGCGAATAAAAGTATTTTGAACTTCAACAATGTGTGCATATTTTCCTCCTAAAATGTGGTAACCATAAAGTTTCTAAGTGATGTGTTGATAAGCAAACTCTCCAAAAGGAATTATTTAGTTGGAAAACTGCTAAATTTATGAGGAGAACATAATATTTAGCAAAAAAAATAGAATGGTAATTAGCAATTATGACAATGTGATTTATACTAATTAAAATTAAGTCAGACAAAATGATAACATTAGTAATCATTTGAAGTACTAAATTACCCATTAAACTATGCTTTGTAAACATCTCTCTTGAAATTAAAAAAATAAATTTGTAGCATTTCAGTCTTTTAATTCACTATAATTAGTATTTTAAACAAACTACATCCTGTCTGCTGGAAGCTTTTATTGTTTGGTTTGAGGAATGATTTTGCTTGTAGCTGACGTTTAAAACTTTGAATAGTTCATTGTATATTGATACATTCTTCACAAAGCCAAAAAGCAATTGTATAATTAAAAGCATTATGCAGTTATTGGAAATAATCAGAGATTGACAGACCAATCTATCTTAATGCACTAATGAGTTTTGACTTGCTCCAAGAAATTAAGCCTTTTCTTGAGTTACTATTTCAGATTCTAATGAGAGAAAGCTCAAGAAATTGTACCTTTGATGATTACTTCGATAAATATATAGTTTGCTCATCCTAAACTGATTATCAGCCCATGGGGAGAATTCAGCAATAGCAGACAGATAAATACATCAATTTTCATTTTTTTCTCAATTTCTCATTTTTGCCACTTTACAAGTTTAATTGATAAACTTGTAAAGAGATTTTTTTTCACACAGAGATTTTTTTATAAAGTTTGCATTAAAATGTCTATGCATTGTATTTAGATTCCATACTTTCCAAGGTCTCTAAAAAAATAACAGTCCAACAACTTCCTTAAAAATATTAAAAAGCAAAAAAGCAAAAACAATCCCCACAACCTCATAAGGGACAAAGCCATGTGTCAACTAGTACATTCTAACACAGGGGTTCTCAACCTTGGCAACTTTAAGACTTGTGGACTTCAACTCCCAGAATTCCTCAGCCAGCAAAGCTGGCTGAGGAATTCTGGGAATTGAAGTCCACAAGTCTTAAAGTTGCCAAGGTTGAGAACCCCTGTACACATTTACAACATACTTTCCTCTTTGGGGAGTTGGACAACCTTAAATCTGTTCTTCTGAAATCCAGGAGGGAAGTGGTAAAGTAGATCACCATAAGAATTCCAAACCGTAGGAGTGGCAATAATGCTTACAGTACTTTCTAGGTCCCATCAGATGGAATCTGGAGTGCATTGATCCTATTTTTGATTTGATTAAGTAGGCAAATGAATACTGGAGAAGGAAATCCCACAGATCATCAGGTTTGCAGCCATGTATGGCCTTAAAGGTGACGACCAGTTCCTTCAATTGCAACTAGAAGTCAATTTTTCAAGTTGTGCTGATCCCAAGGCAGTGGGGATGAGCTCAAGCCCAATGTTGTACCCTTTGCTTAGACAGAAAGTAGCAACAATTGATGATCTTATTCAAATCCTGTCATAGATCTGAAAACAAAGCAAGAATAGCCCTGAGGCAATTCTCAGACAGGCCATAGCTGATCTAAAGTTTCATTTTGAATTATGAAAGTAATTTTGGAGGAGGTTTCCAGCTTGTTGACTGAGCTAGTTATCTTTACTAAAAGCCAGGCTACGAAAGACAAAGACATAACCACATGAAGAACAAAATGTATTCCACCAATTCTAAGATGGCATTTGGTTATTAGCTTAATGTGATCTATCTTGCATATTTAGAACCATAATGTTGATTCAAGAAGTGATTGGCTTGGGCAACTGATTCATTAATAGTTATTATCTGAATAGTATAAAAGACAGTGATTGTGGCTCTTCCCTTCAACTCAGCTTAGGGATTTTTATAAGTAAACCTAGCACCAGTCAATTTCACATTCCTCTTAGATTTGCAGTTAACTAGGGAAGAGAAAATAATACTTTAATGAATGAAATTCATCTTGCTTTCCATCTGAACCAGAACCTTTAATGAGAACTTATACTGGTTCATCTCTGAGGTTCTCTTACACAAAACCTGGGAAAAAAATTAATTCAGATCCAGCCTGAATAATGTATTTAATACTTAGCATACTGTTCATGCATTGCAATTAATGCAGCTTGACAAGTCACTTTAATTGACATAATTTGTTTTGCAATAATCAAGAACCCAACTGTCAGAGTTCTTGTGTGTCTCCTTTTATACATTGATTTAAACCAGGAACTACATTAAATATTTCAACATTTGGGTTTTCATCAGGGAGCCCAAATAATCCCCTAAATTTCAGGGAGGGTTGGGGTTTTTTCTGAGGTGGGGTTAATTTCTATTTGTCTTTATAGGTTCCTCCAACACTGCTATTTAGGCACTGCTAGCATGTTTGGCTTGTGGCTACTGCATTACTTTTAGGGAAAAGTAGAACAGTAAGTTTGCTCTGTAATAATAATAATAATAATAATAATAATAATAATAATAATAATAATAATAATAATAATAATAATAATAATAATAATAATAATAATGATGATGATGATGATGATGATGATGATGATGATGATGATGATGATGATTATGATGATGTTGGAATGGACCTTGGAGGTCATCTAGTCCAACCCCCTGATCAGGCAGGAAACCCTATACCATTTCGGACAAATGGCTGTCCAGTCTCTTCTTAAAAACTTCCAGTGTTGGAGCATCCACCGCTTCTGGAGGCAGGTTGTTCCACTAGTTAATTGTTCTAACTGTCAGGAAGTTTCTCCTTAGTTCCAGGTTGCTTCTCTCCTTGATTAGTTTCCATCCGTTGCTTCTTGTCCTGCCTTCAGGCGCTTTGGAAAATAGCTTGACTCCCTCTTCTTTGTAGGAGCCACATAGATATTGTAACACTGCTATCATGCCGCCCCCTCTTCGTTAAACTAGACATACCCAATTCCAGCAACCGTTCCTTATATGTTTTAGCCTCCAGTCCCCTAATCATCTTTGTTGCTCTTCTCTGTACTCTTTCTAGAGTCTCAACATCTTTTTTACATCGTGGTGACCAAAACTGGATGTAGTATTCCAAGTATGGCCTTACCAAGGCATTAATACTTCACATTATCTTGATTCTATCCCTCTGTTAATGCAGCCCAGCACTGTGTTGGCTTTTTTGGCAGCTGCAGCACACTGTTGGCTCATATTTAAGTGATTGTCCACTAGGACTCTGAGATCCCTCTCACAGTTACTACTATTGATCAAGGTACCACCTATACTATACCTGAACATTTGGTTTTTCTTGCCTAAATGTAGAACCTTACTTTTTTCACCATTGAATTTCATTTTGTTAGATAGCGCCTAGTGTTCAAGTCTGTCCAGGTCCTCCTGTATCTTAAGCCTGTCTTCTGGAGTGTTGGCTATTCCTGCCAGCTTGGTATTGTCTGCAAATTTGATGAGTTCCCCTTCTATCCGCTGGTCCAAATTGTTGATGAAGAAGTTGAAGAGCACTGGGCCCAGAACAGAGCCCTGGGGCACCCCACTACATGCTTCCCTCCATATAGATGCGGTTCTGAATCCATCTGGTGGTGATGCTGTCTAACCCACATTTTTCTATCTTATTGAGTAGTAGGTTGTGATCTACTTTATCAAATACCTTACTGAAGTCCAAGTAAATTATATCCACAGCATTCCTGTGATCCACTAATTTTGTCACTTGGTCAAAGAATGCAATAAGATTTGTCTGGCATGATCTGTTTTTGACAAACCCATGTTGGCTTTTAGTAATGACTTAGTTTGCCTCTAGGTGTTTGCTGATTTGTTGTTTGATTATCTTTTCCAGAATCTTCCCAGGTATTGAAGTCAGGCTGATAGGTCTGTAATTTTCTGGATCCATTTTCCCCCTTTTTTGAAGAATGGAGGTTTACCTACCTGCTTTGTTTGACAGATTTTCTATAAATCTTTTATTTAAAGGAGTTGCCAGGTCATATGGATGGCCAGAATAAAGTGAAATCTCTCTAAAAACAGCCCTCCACTCTCATGACTTCAGTAGGCACTTGTTTAGGTGTAAGAAAAGAAGATGGGTGATCATTGCCCATGTCATCCTTTAAATAAATAAAATCCAAATGCCTTTGTATTCTGCCATAGATTTTAGACCTTATTCTCATTGGGATTCATTCTGCAATGGATTAGCTGGAAACAAATCATCCAGATTTGCTCTCAGGAGAACTTACAGTAAAGTCCTTTTTAATCTCATCACTTTGCCCACCCATAGTTGATATAATGTATGCGTGATATCTAGCTATAGGTGGTCCCCTGGAGTAGAGAATAGGATGAAATCATAGTTGACTTGAGATACTGACATCTTATTTTGAAAAATAAAACCATTTCAAAAAGCAACAAGAAGACCTTGGATCCTCCACATGTAGAAAACTACATGTATGGGCCTATGTAGTCAAGAGTAAAACAATAATGATGGGTAATGAAGGTGTCTTTCCTTTTTACTACCCTGGAATAGCTCCTAGAGCAGGGGTCTTCAAACTTGGCCCTTTTATGACTTGTGGACTTCAACTCTCAGAATTCCTCAGCCAGCGTGCCTGGCTGAGGAATTCTGGGAGTTGAAGTCCACAAGTCATAAAGGGGCCAAGTTTGAAGACCCCTGTCCTAGAGTGTCCCATGTTTTCCTGCTAGGAGACTTACTTCTCAAAGCTTCTCTAATTTAAGTTATATAAAATAATACCACAAGTTTTTCTTTTTTTCTTAATCCCATCATATCCTCATCTGCTTCTATGTGGAAGATAAGTCAATGACTGTAATAATGAAAGAATAAATGCCATAGTAATAAGGTTGGTAGAGGGCAGATTCATACAGGATTTAAATGGTCCTTTACATCATCTTGTTCCTTTGCCTCAGAGAAACTGTGCTTGTTTGCAATTGTCAACACCTTCATTTTCCAAAAGTTCATCTTTGCTTCGGTGTGTCTAGGCAAAAGTGCAAGTCCATTTAGCACCTGCCAGGCATGCATTAAGTGAATTACTAACAAATAAACACTCAGCCTCATGACTCCTGAAACTTAGCAACTCAACCAAGATGCTGAAAATAAATGATATAAACAACTGAGGTTAGGTTTGGGTCTCTTTGGAACAATGTGTTTGTAACAAAAATATTACTCTGCTTCATTAAGTGCAATGGAAACAAGCAAGTGATTTCCACTTAAAGTGCAGAAGAATTTTAGTGTTAATGATACCCTGCAGCAGCATATCACAGATGGGCCCCTTTTGGCACCTTGCAAATTGAAGTTAACATCGATGTCATAAAAAGCAAATTTCTGCTAGGTTTGCTGGTTGCCCAGCAAAGTCTGAAGTCTGTAGTTTGTAATTTTATCCTAGATTTATTCAGTCTGGGGAAAAGTTTTCCTAACTTTGACCACTGTGTTCCTCAACTTTTCAAACTATTTTATTACTATGCTTATAAAGATTATATATTGTGCTATGGTGGTCATATGGTATTTTCATTAGATTTTGCAGTAAAAATGTTGCAAACTATATTATTACTATTCTGATAAATATTATATATTATATTATGGTGTTCATATTATATTTTCATCAGAAATATTTTTATCAATAAGAACTGTTCTTCAATGTGCTTGTTATCAAATCCACATTTTTGTAGGAAAGTTCAGATGGACTTCTGAACCCATCAGTGTGACATTTTGCAACCACTGGAAGTAAAAGAGGCCGTAAATGATGAATGGAGATGAAGGTTTACCTAATGAATCCATTCTATTCCTTTATAAATCATAATAGTTGCTTCTTTTCCAGAGCTAGAAATAAAGTGTGGTAGCAGTAGCAGTATGGAGGAAGGCTCATTCAAGAAGAAGGTCTACTGACAGTATTTTTCTAAGCTAAGGTTCTCCTTGAAAGACCTTAGGATTTATGTTTCTTATATAAGCATCAGCATTGTGGTTTAGGTTAATGGACTCCATAAAAAAATGTAGATGAGTTATTTGATTTTTATCCTTCTTTATTTTTCTAAGCAAAAAGTTAATTCCTCCTATTTTCCCACAACATCAACAACAACCAGAAAGGTACATTTGGCAGAGAGAAAGTGACTTGTCCAAAGTTACCCAGCTGGCTCTCATACTTCAGAGAGGATTAAAGTTGTAAGTATTGGCTGTAAAGTTCCACAAACTGAGGACTCTTTGTAAATCACCATTCTCTCCCATTATGGTATTTGTTACTGCTTGTAATATAAAATAGCTACTTCACAGTGTAAACATTGCAATTACACTGTAGTTAAATTACAGTTATGATCCCATCTGAAAGTGCAATTCAAAGAATTAACCTTCTGTTAGGATTTTGCAAAAGTTATATGCACATGTACCAATTCAGGATAATTACAAACTAATGTATTAAGTATGACACTACTAAGATAATTATAAGTGATTCATTTAGTTAACCTTCTAGTTTAATGAATTAGTGGCAATTACAGAGTGGAAACAAAAACACACACAATATAAATAAAATTGCTAATTTCAGCTGCCTTCTCTGGAAATCTACCATACATTTGAGAAAAGTGTTTCTCAAATTCCATCCCATTGAGAAAAATATAGGTGAGAAGATGATATCTGAAAGCAAAAATGAATAAGATACCAGGCTAAAAAGTGGGAGAAGTGAGTTCAAGCCCCGTCTTAGCCATGAAAGCCAGCTGGGTGACTTTGAGCCAGTCTTTCTCTCTCAGCCCAACAGTTCCACAGGGTTGTTCTTATGGGGAAAATAGAGAAGGACTATGTGTTAGATATGTTCATTACCTTGAGTTATTTGCAAAAATAATAGACATGGGGAATAAATAAATCATAGAAGTAAATGTTTGGCTACAAATTGTGAAATCAATTCAGTTATTTATCAATGCTTTATATGCAATGATTCATCTCTGTTGGCCTCACCGACTTACATATACCAGCAGTGAGATGAAGATGGAGATCCTTTTTCATTATCTCTAAAAGGACAGTTTATGGGCTAGGAAATCAAGGCAATGAATGATTAGCCATTTTGGATCTAATTCTCACTAACAGAGATGAAATGATAGAAGGTGTTGAAGCCATAGGAACCCTGGGAGGAAGTGATCATGCAATATTAGAATTTAACATTATGGAAGCACAAGCAATAGAACAAAGTCAGACTAGGGTCTTGAACTTCAAGAGAGCTAATTTCAATAAACTTAGAGAGGGTTTGGGAAGGATTCCATGGATGAGAATCCTCCAGGGAAAACAACTCAAGAAACTTGGAAAATTTTGAAAAATGAGATAATAAAAGCACAGTCTAGCACAGTACCAACAAAGAGGAAAAACAACAGCTCTCAAAAGAAACCAGCATGGCCGCATAAAGAACCCTCTGACAAATTGAAAGATAAAAAGGACAAGTATAGAGGGTGGAAAGAGGGTCACATAACTAAGTCAGAATATCAGCAAATAGTCCGAGCCTGCAAAGATGAAGTGAGGAAAGACAAGGCTCAAAATGAACTAAGGCTTATGAACAAAGTAAAAAATAACAAAAGAAAAAGCTTCTTTCAACATGTAAAAAACAAGAAAAAAGTGAAGGAAATGATCCATTAGTGGGTGAAAGTGGCAAGAAGGTGACAAGCAACAGGGAGAAAGCAGAACTATTTAACTCGTTTTTTGCATCTGTCTTTACACAAAGGGAAAAAAAAGACCAACCTATCAAAAATAGTGCCACAAAACAGAATAGAACTAATACTTAGTATTGTATATCAGGTGCCATGATGATTGCTGCACAATATGTTTTTATGTTCAATGTTGATTGTTTTAATAAAAGAATTTTATATTAAAAAAAAACAGAATAGAAACACAAGTTAAGATAGGCAAGAAAATGGTAAGTGAGCACCTGTCCAGCCTAGATGAGTTCAAATCGCCAGGACCAGATGGATTACACCCCAAGGTTCTCAAGGAACTGGCAGATATAAACTTGGAACCACTGAACTATATTTTTCAAAGATCCTGGAGCATAGGGGAACTACCAGAGGACTGGAAAAGAGCTGATGTAGTTCCCATCTTCAAAAAAGGGAAAGAAAATGGACCCAGGAAATTACAGACCTATCAGCCTGACCTCAATACCTGGGAAGATCCTGGAAAAGATAATCAAACAACAAATCAACGAACACCTAGAGGCAAACAAAGTCATTACTAAAAGCCAACATGGGTTTATCAAAAATAGATCATGCCAGACAAATCTTACTGCATTCTTTGACCAAGTGACAAAATTAGTGGATCAGAGGAATGCTGTGGACATAATTTACTTGGACTTCAGTAAGTAATTTGATAAAGTAGTTCACAACCTACTACTTGATAAGATAGAAAAATTGTGGGGTAGACAGAATCACCACCAGATGAATCCGTAGCTGGCTGACTGACTGAGCGTGTGGTCCTCAATGGAACTGCATCTACAGGGAGGGAAGTGTGTAGTGGGGTGCCCCAGGGCTCTGTTCTGGGTCCAGTGCTCTTCAACATCTTCATCAACAATTTGGACGAAGGGATGGATGGGGAACTCATCAAATTTGCAAATGACACCAAGCTGGCAGGAATAGCCAGCACTCCAGAAGACAGGCTTTAGATACAGAAGGATCTGGACAGACTTGAACACTGGGCTCTATCTAACAAAATGAAATTCAATGGTGAAAAAAGCAAGGTTCTACATTTAGGCAAGAAAAACCAAATGCACAAGTACAACATAGGTGGTAACTGTGAGAGGGACCTCGGAGTCCTAGTAGACAATCACCTAAATATGAGCCAGCAGTGTGCTGCAGCTGCCAAAAAGGCCAACACAGTGCTAGGCTGCATTAACAGAGGGATAGAATCAAGATCATGTGAAGTATTAATACCACTTTACAGTGCCTTGGTAAGGCCACACTTGGAATATTGCATCCAGTTTTGGTCACCACGATGTAAAAAAGATGTTGTGACTCTACAAAGAGTACAGAGAAGAGCAACAAAGATGATTAGGAGACTGGAGGCTAAAACATATAAGAAACGGTTGCTGGAATTGGGTATGTCTATTTTAACAAAGAGAAGGACGAGGCGGGACATGATAGCAAAGAAGAGGAAATCAAGCTATTTTTCCAAAGCGCCTGAAGGCAGGACAAGAAGCAACAGGTGGAAACTAATCAAGGAGAGAAGCAACCTAGAACTAAGGAGAAACTTTCTGACAGTAAGAACAATTAACCAGTGGAACAACCTGCCTTCAGAAACAGTGAATGCTCCAACACTGGAAGTTTTTAAGAATAGACTGGACAGCCATTTGTCCGAAATGATGGTATAGGGTTTCCTGCCTGAGCAGCGGGTTGGACTAGATTACGTCCAAGGTCCCTTCCAACTTTATATTATTATTATTATTATTATTATTATTATTATTATTATTATTATTATTATTATTATTATTATTATTATTATTATTATTATTATTATAGTATCTAACTCAAGGTATTCTAGGATGGGATATGAGCAATTAATATGAAAAAATCCATAGAGTATCAAGTGTAAAAGTTGTAATGAATTGGTACATGCACATATATGAAGCAAAAACATACATTCAACCAATGGGGAATGCATACATTGTATTATGCAAGTTTTTTAATATTATTATAATCATCCAATATTGGTATTTGATCTTGCAGAACAGATCCAATAAATGCTATTGCTTAAATTTAACTCTTTAAATGTTGGCTTTCTCTATTTGTTGGGTAAAAGTATTCAACAAAAAATAGGGCTGTTTCTGTGGAAATCATTGTTCAAAAAGCCTCCAGCCATTCACACTAGCCATGCCAATTGCCCACCAGTTGGTGTTTTTAATTTGGAGAGTATTATTTTCTGCCCTTGTTGTGGACAGATCACTCTCTGATCCAGGTGCAATTACTCCCATCCATTTCTTCCACAGGGCTAAGCCTATTTGGATCTGCCTCAAATCTCTAATGGATCTATGTGGTTTTCCAGAGGTGATTTGAAGTTTTCTCTGAAGATCATGTGATAAGTTTCAAAATGGCAGCATTTTGGACTGTCATTGAAATCACTCTTTAAATGCCTCTCCATTGCACAATTTTATCTGGCCCTGAAAACCTTTAGGAAATGAAGCAGCAAAATCAAAATCAAGTCATTGCTAACTTTTACTAACCACATAAATTTTTCTCCTTGATAATCAGCCTCCAATCTTGCTGTTTTGAGGGCTCTCATCCATTAGTGCATCCATCACTTCTGTAACTGATTCCATCCTCCTTCTTGATTGCTATCCTGTTCTTCTCTTTCCTTCCACATTTCCCAGCATTATATACTTCTCCAAAGAGCTAAGTCTTCAAACATTATCACATTTGACTCTGGTCATTTGTGCTTTGAGGGTGAATGCTATGTTCACTTGTTTGATTCTCTGGTTCTTTGATTTATTTTTTTATTTTTTGGCTATTCGTATTATTCTTATAAGTCTTCTTCAACACCAAATTCAAAAGCATCAATATTTCTCTCCTGCTTTTCATGGTCAAACTTATTTCCATAGACTGTCACAGAGAATGCCACTGTCTACATCATTCTATTTTTTGTAAGTATAAACAATCATGGCATCTGAATATCTTTTTGAAGACCTTCTTTGCTACTCTGCTAATGCTGATCTGCAGTATATTTCTTGACTGCTGGTTGCTTTACTGTGACAGTTGATCCTAATAAACAGAAGCTAGCTACCACTTTAATATCATCACTGCCAATTTCAAAGGTTTTTTTTATATGCCTGTTGTTTGGTCTTCTTTATATTTAATTTTCATCCCTTTTTTCACTCTGCCCCTTGACTTTTGTTACTACAACTAACAGATCATTTTTATTTTTCAGCCCTCAGAGTAGTGTCATTAGCACAGATTAGCTTATTGAAAGCTTAATTTTTTTCTCCAATTTTAGACTTTCCAACTTTCCTCATATATTTAGTAGATTGAACAAATATACCACTTTGTCTATATAAGAGCCTCAGTGATGCAATGGTTAGAATGCAAGATTGCAGGCTAACTCACTGCTTCCTCCAGGAGTTTGATTTTGAATGGCTCAAGGTTGACTTAGCCTTCCATCCTTCTGAGGTTGGTAAAATGAGACCCAGATTGTTGGGGGCAATATACCACTTAGAGAGGGCTGTAAAGCACTGTGAAGTGGTATATAAGTCTAAGTGCTATTGCTATTATCTCACTCCTTTGCTGTAGAGCAGGAGTGTCAAACTCGCAATGTCACATGACATGTCATGACATATCGTGACTTTTTTCCCATTACCAGCAATGAGGTGGGTGTGGTTTCATCATGACGCATCCAGCCCACAGGTCAGCAGTTTAACACCAGGATAGACCAGGCATTTGTTACCCAGTGCATGTCTATCTGGACTGTAGCTAACCTATGTAGAGATTTCTCATGAGGGTAACGAGATGTTCTAAACACATTGGAATATTGATAATTGTGTCAATCATATCACAGTTTGATATGATTGACACAATTGAAGTCCTTTGTGCGATCAATATATGTTGACTTCTTTTTTGATATTCTTTGGCTTTCTCAATTATCCAGAGTTCCTTAGTAATCATGTCTTGTGTTAATTGGCTTTTTCTAAAGCCAAGTTGAACATCTGGCATTGCCTTTTCCATGTAATGAATATACAATAGTGAGATGTTTTATATTATAATGAGTTAAATGTATGCGGTGTTTCTTCAGCATTATATTTTTTTTCAAGATTGGAAAACATATTCTTTATTAAAGATAATCTGATCTAGGTCAGGTCATACATTTATCAAGTCAAACCTCTTTGATTGCTATAGTGACCAAGTAAGGATTGTTGTCACCATTTCACAAAACAACATAATACAGGGGAACTGTTACATATTCAAAATCCATCTATAAATCCCTTCCCTCTTGAGGATTATAATGTCACTGGAGAAGAGAATGCATTGTGTATCTACTTTTCAGCTTCACAGGATATTGTATAGTAAAAAAAGAATTTGATACAATTTATGTGATCTGGAATGTATACTAAAGACCTAATTCTTTGTCACCTTATCAATGAGATGGGCAGCATATAAATTTAATGAATAAATAAAAATAATTCTCATCTCAGCATGCTTAGGCCCCTCTGCCCCACAAAGATCTCCTTTCCATTAAACGTCTATTCAAATATATGTAGTTATTAATGGTGGAGCCAAAATGTGTAATACCAGGACATGGATCAAGTTTTGAAGATTGGAAATTTTAATCCCAGTGAAGAGTAGTAATCAGAGTGGACTGTACAAGTGTAAATGGATGATTGTATTAGAACAGGACTATCAATAGAGAAATAGTATGGTGGCTGGCAGGAGAAATAGAATACAATATTGTTTTCCTTTCCTTTTCCAGTACAGAATAAATCCCAACATCTTCCCTTCTCTGGCTTCTTTTTCTCCCAATCATCTTTTTACAAGTAGCTCCTCTTGCTATATGAAGGGCATAAAAATACCAACAGATACATCTTCATGCAGGTTGTAGTTTGATCTTGCTTTCTGATGCATAAATCTTCCTAATAGCCACAGATTTTAAATAACTTAATATTTCTAACTATAATTCCATCAGCCTGTGGGTTGGGGAAAAATATCTGTATGAGTGTATGTTTTTGGATGACATTTTCCAAATGATTTGGACATGTCATTTTCAATTTGTTTAACAAGATGGTGATAAATTACCAAAAGTG
This sequence comes from Bothrops alternatus, assembly GCA_034064705.1. Classification (NCBI taxonomy): domain Eukaryota; kingdom Metazoa; phylum Chordata; class Lepidosauria; order Squamata; family Viperidae; genus Bothrops; species Bothrops alternatus. The sequence continues at coordinate 13,481,081 of JARGCV010000003.1, read as the reverse complement.
TGATTAGGCTTTTCATAGAATTACCATCTAAGATTTACAGCTCTCTCAGGGTTTTTAAAAGCCCCATAAAATGTAATCTGAATAAAATAGACTAGGCTTTGTATAAAGAATTTTGTAAAAATTAAATAAACTTGTTATTAAAACTACTGTTATTAGGTTAATAATTTTTGTTCTGAATAATGCAATAATATCCTTAGGGGATGTCTAGGTTTCTTTAATATAATATGTTATGTTTGGTGCTCGGTGAGGCATTGATGAGGCAGCAGGTGAACAATCTTTATTGCAGGTTTAAACACAAGCCTGGATATCTGCAGCTCCACCCTTATTTATATACTCAACAACTAGGTGGCAGCCAATAAGATTCAAGTATTATTTCCCTCTTTAACACAAGATAATTAGCATGGAGACAGCAAGTCTGGCTCTTAACTGACAGAGTCTTATGACAGTTTTTTCAACATTTACAAGTAATCACCTCAATACATTGCATAATGGGTTCTAACGCAAAAATAATACTATTGAAAGTCCAATAAAGTTTTCTGGACTTCATTGGCTTTGAAAGACCAAATCCAAATATATTTTAAATAGATGGCTTAATTTGGAGAATTCAGAACTTATGATTTTGCTATAGACTGCTTGCCAGTTATATATTAGTCAATGCAAATGTCTTTTGTAAAAGAATATACGTAAGTATGAAGCCAAACAGTATATACCTACATTAGGAAGACCATGGAAATATGGCTACATAATGGCAGAGAAGGGGAAAACATTATTAAATGCTAAATTTGCTATGTAAATAATTGAACAATGTAGGCCAGACTGACCACTTTTTAGAAACTTTCTCTTTGTACCTTTGATCTTAGAGGTGGCATTTGTATTTCTCCTTTCTATTATTTATTCTCTAGTGTCCACCAGAGAGTTTATCTACTGATTCATTTTACCTATGGAAAGCTGCAAAAGAGGTTAAGGTATCCTTGAACATGGCTAATACCTCTGAGGTTAAAGATTGGGGAGCAAAGGACTTCAATGGTAGGGATATATCTTAGTCTTAAGTTTCATAAAGCAAGTGTGTTTAGAAAGAATGCTAATAATCATTTTAGCAAGTACAAATATTCCAAATATAAGCAGTAGAAAGAAAATTAGAAGGATTACCAAATTAGTACCCAGGTACCCAGATCACCATAGAAAACTACAACCTTCATTTTCCAAAAAAGTGCAGAGAGTGAACCATTGAGATCATGATCAAGGCAATTCTGAGTTGATTAATTTGCAATTTATTGCAGATAAGGAGTACATTCAGAAAAAAAGGTCTAGGCAATCATTACCTAATGCAACATGTCTTAAATGATTGGCATTTATTATTAATTATTATTAGTGCTACTTACAAAGAAAAGACAATTGAGTGTGTCATTCCAATGCAGCTTCGCTCCCTACACCTTCAAGTTGTTCTTAAAATCGGTATGTCATTTTGATACATGGTCCCCATCCACCATATTGTTTCTTTAGAAGAGAGACCATCTGGTGTCATACTCTCCATGTCTATTATGTTGCTATAATATATATTATTATGTATATTAAAGAGTTAAAGCTGAACTAACTGAAGGTCAGACCCTTTGGATTGTGCTTATTTACTTGTGTTGCTTCTGGTGTCTCTTAAAAATTCAGTGCCTTTGATATAGGTATGTAGCTATATAGATAAATGTAAATTTTTGTTCACATCTTTCTGTGCCCTGCTTTTACTTGCCTTTTGCTCCATTTTGCCAGTTAACTGTTTGTGATGTCTGCTGATGTTTAATCAATAAATGTCAAGGTATATTTTACTAGCCTACAGGTAGGGACTGACTGGGAGTGTGCAAGGTGCAAAGTAAGCTAAAAGTTACCCACAATATTTTTCCATCAGCCTCTCAAAGAAATCAGGTACAAGCTTACTTGAAGACAGCAAAAGAACTGAAATTTACCCTTAATTTCCTATTCAGAAGATATCCATCACATGATAATTACTGTTTTGAAACAATTCACCTCTAAAAGTTTTTGAAAGAACTATTTTCATCATTTGAAAAAATACCGTATTTAGAGGCACATTTTCCAAATATACAGAAAATACAGTATATGCTAGTTCCCCAAATTTCCCTTTCACAAAGCCCTTGTGATCCTCATCTGGATTCACTGTGAGATTTATCTGAGAAGTATTCCATAACAACAACAATAAGAATAATAGATTTAAAATGCAGTGAATTTGGAAGCCTTCAGTAAGTCATTAATGATTATTTATGCAATATGCTTGCTACCCAAGCACTTCACTGGTAAGGTACATCATAAATGGTTAGCAATAAATCTCAATGAATATTTCATGACTCTCTCTGGAAATTAAAGTTTAAATGACATCTCCCATGTATAGGCTATAAAAACAGAATCCAAAGACTAAGTAATATGAAATTGCATGATGTCATTCAAAATTCCCAGTAGATTCAATAAGGTCTGCAGTTTATAATACCTTTCATAAACAGGCAGACATGGATCTCCATTCTTATTATTATTCTTTGGCTCTCTGTCTATGAGCTCTGCTAATCCATTTCTGAGGATCAGTTTTGTCAGTTTCAAGTAAAAGCAATAAGTTCTGTGAGGTTTCTAAACAATCACAGTAAATGATCTCAATTCCACTAAGTTAGTCTATGAATTGTAGACTCTGGCAAAAGAGCTAAACTACAGTGTCACTTGGGATGATTGGCAGTATATTGTTAATTTGACTATACAGCTGCACACAGTTAGAAAGTTACAAGACCTAATTCAGACTCTAGATGGCATATTAAGAATTCTATCATCCCATTAAACTAAATGAATCTCCAGACTTTATGTGGAGCTTTCTTTTGTTTGCTTGTTACAAATTAATCATGAAAGCAGCCTGTCCAAGGGTCTGCTCTACAGGAGAATGTGTGCTTCGATTAGTCTATAATAGAAGAGAGCTGATCAGGCTCAGATATAAGTAGACTAGAATTCAGGGTGACTGTCCTTGGATATATTGAACTCATACTCTCAAAAAGGGAAAATATTCCTATGAAATTTTACATAAACAAGTAAAATAACTGAGCATCTCTGTTGAGGCTCCATCAGTAATGGTATTGATAACTTGAGCAGCTAGCAGGAATTTATAACCAAGTGGGAGTCAGGCTCAGCAGAAAGCCACTTTTGGAATCAAAGTGGGTCTCACTGCAAGAGTTCCAGGTGTTGAGTTTGGTCATTCATTTCTGGATTTGTTTCCCATTCTGGTAAAGTCTCATGGTTCTTTATTTGAGACACATGACTCCTGTTACTGAAGCAATAAAACAAAACAGAACATACAGCTTTTTAAAAAAAATTCCAGGAATGCATCAAAATTGTTTGTAATGGATTATTTTACTGAAAAGAAACAAAAATCTAGTCCAGTTAGTATCGGATGTATGCCGTTTAGTGATAGATTCTAGAGTCAAGAATTGGAGGGCAGCCCGTAGCCAACTTTATTTTATCTGGAAAGCTAAATAGAGTCAAGTTCCATTAATAGTTGGATGTGGACACTTTGACAAATCTAGAGTTGTAGCCTAGACTGAAGAGTAAAACAAATGTGTGTGTGTGTGTGTGTGTGTGTGTGTGTGTGTGAGAGAGAGAGAGAGAGAGAGAGAGAGAGAGAGAGAGAGAGAGAGAGAGAGAGAGAGAGAGATGCCAAGAAAATTGCATTGTTGCATTCATATAAATTATTGGAGATCAGCTTGACTTGAAGGTGACTTTACTTCAAAGCATCGAAGCATTATCTTCTAAACTCATTAATGAGACATAGAAACATTTCTTTTCCCTTTTTCTTCTTCTTACAGAGAATGCTGAGAAATGGGTAAAGGAATATACTGCAGGTCTCATAAACCAGGTCTCTAATCTTTACAGTTTTGTTTCAGAGGGCTAGTGACACACACTGATAAAGGTAATGCATGGTTATGTATTTTGGAAGCACAAGAAAGAAATACTACAATGAATTTCCCTTATGTTTTCACACATTACTACAACCTAGTATGAACACAAGAAATCTCTTTTGAACTCAGGTAGGGTCCAATGTTGTTTTTGTTTTTAACCTTCAAGTGGCCTAGGAATGTATAGATCTGTAATGTCAGGAGATAAATGATAAACCAATGGCAATGGTATCATTGCTGAATTCCAAGCAGAAGCAATTTTATTCATCTATGCAGGCATATACAGTATGTATATGTATATGTATATGTATATGTATATGTATATGTATATGTATATGTATATGTATATGTATATGTATATGTATATGTATATGTATATGTATATGTATATGTATATGTATATGTATATGTATATGTATATGTATCCAAAGTGTGAAAATGATCGAACTCTGGGATAAGTATAAAAACAACTGTTTATTGCTAAGCTTTCGTCAGTTCCCTGCCGACATCATCAGAGTAAAAGCCAGAGGTTGGAGGGTCTGCTTATAAAGCTGGCTGTTTCAGTGCTCTTCTCATCAAGCGCGTAACTGGTCTACCCACCCCGGCCGATTGTATTTTCCCTAATTACATCGCATCCGCTTGTGTGAGTTTGGATCTTGGAGTCTTTCCTTGTCTCATTTCTACTTTCCCTGCCTGCTCCGCTTGTATCTGGTTGTTTAGAGTTGTTGCCGGATCATCCTCCGATTTGTATTGTCCTACTTTATAAGCAGACCCTCCAACCTCCGGCTTTCATACTGATGATGTTGGCAGGGGACCGACAACAGCTTAGCAATAAACAGTTGTTTTTATACTTATCCCGGAGTTTGATGATTTTTACATTTTGGATATGAATACACCCGGGATTTGCATTTGTAAAGTAATTATATATATTTTAATACTATTAAGGACATATATATGTATGTATGTATGTATGTGTACATGTATGTATGTATGTATGTATGTATGTATGTGTATATATTGCTCTGGAATGCTCTTGCCACAGTCACATGTAATGCTCAACTGGCATTACCAGGACATCTTTAGATAGACTGCTCTCAGCTTCTCACTTTTTGGTGGGAAATACTGCATTACACAGTATTAAATCAATGCTAATATTTCCTTTAATAATTGATTGTAGAACTAGTTCTCCAAAAGCAGAAAAGCATCTCTGATCCATAATGCTGCTCTAAATCTAATTTCCTGCTAATAGATTATTCAGGATTCTGATTCATGTCTCTTAAAATTAATTCACAAGATAAATCAATTATTTTCTTTTTATAAGGAAAATGAATGATTGAACTATCTGTAGTTTGTAGCAGACATAATTTTTGAATGCACATTTGTTTTCTTCCAGGTTCTTCAGATGGGAAATTGCCATATAAACTTATCCTATCCATATTTCTGGTCATTGTCTGGACAGTCATTTCTACACATATGTCCTGTTCCAAAATGACCAGCCATCACTTTTCTAGCACTGATACCAAACCCCACAAAATTCTGTTGGTTTTTATTCCATGGTAGCAAAGAGAGATTTGTGCCAGTTTTGAACTAACCTATGGTGAGGTTTTCCTAGCTTCTTTGCAAAACCACTTAGTAATTACGTAGAAAAACTATGCAGAATACACTTGGATGTTTTACAAGACTTGACTATTAGCATAATCTGGCAGTCCTTTCATATAATATAATTGTGCCACAATATAATGCAGTTATTTTTAATATAGGTGATGTAATTATGGGCTATATTTTTAATGACTTGGGAAAGAGACTATGTAGGTGAACAGCATAACTATGTTTAAAAAGTGGTGACAAAATGTTTGGTAAATAGGCAACTATTCAAAAACCTAATTTATCTAGCCAGGACTCAGAGTTTAGATTTACCAGGAGGGAAAGACAGAAGCTGAGAATTTCAAATTGGGGAAAAATGCAACATCGTTGCATCAAAAACAGTGAATTCTTTAATTCTTTTTTGAAAAACTAGTCAGACTCTCATAATAAACCCAGTTTGAATAATACCATAGATTTTTGACTAAATGATATTTCTGTGTTTATCATCTGACATGGTTAAACAAAGGTTAGAAAAACAAAATTAAGCAGATTTTCCATGGTCTGTAAATATATTTTATTATAAAATTCACTGGGTGACTATTATTTCTTGTAGTAAATTTCTGTTACATTCTTACATATATATATATATATATATATATGTAACAAACGAGATGATACCTCCCGCCTACCAGCCATTTGGAAACCCGCCCTTATTGAAAAACGTATTCCTAACTCTAAGATTGACACCAGAAACACACAGGATGCCACCTCCACACAGCCACGCAAAAAGCAAACCCACACCAATGATGAGGCAAGACCACAGACCAGGAGCCAGACCAGAGCTGCAACATTAGCCACTTTGAACCTCTCCAGCACAACAAAGCCCCCACCCAAACAGAACACCCCCCAGCCAATCAGAACACAGCCAACCCCCCAGCCAATCAGAGCACAGCCAAGCCCCTAACCAATCAGAACATAGCCAAGCTCCCAGCCAATCAGTTCAAACCCCCACTGGCAGTTAAAAGGAAAAAACAGCTTAGACCACACATTGCTCCTGGTAGCAGAAGCCAAAAGCACCAGCCTGACGATGATGAATGAGATTTCATCGAAACGTTGCCAAGACACTTCAAATTCTACGTGGGAGAAAACCCGAAGAACCAAAGACCTGCATATATATATATATATATATATATATATATATATATATATATATATATATATATATATATATATATATATATATATATATATATATATATATATATATATATATATATATATATATATATATATATATATATATATATATATATATATATATATATATATATATATATATATATATATATATATATATATATATACAGCTTATATTATTCTCATAACCATCATCTCATTAGTTCAGTATGCATCCGTTTTTCCTAATTTTTGTTTATGCTTAATTTCCCTTATATTCAATCCAATTCTTATCAGTCATAATTTCTTTGTATTAGTCATCTAACTGTCCAAATTTTCCCATTTAGGTACATCGTCCCAATATTTTATGTCATGCATTATAAAAATACTATACTTTTAATCTATCTTATAGTATCTAGATATAACATTCTTCTTAATCAGTTTATATTTCACTTATATTAATAAAAGTTACATCAACCTGCTATTTTTACATTTCATATATTATAGAACATACTATATTACTTAAATCTCTTATCCTTCTTGTTATCCTTATCCTTCAAATAATCTTTCATCAATGTTTAATTCAAAAGTCAATTTATCAGCCAGTCAAAATTACAGATCAGTGTGTTAAGCCTCTTTAAATCTTTCATGTAGATTCTTCTCTAAAAGATTAGCCAAAAAGCCAAGGTTTTTCTTTTCCATAAACCACGGGTCGGCAACCCGCGGTTCCAGAGCTGCATGTGGCTCTTTGATCCCTCTCCTCTGCCATTTGCAGAGAGAGAGGGATAGAGACAGAGAGAGAGACTTGTGCTTCTCTCTCTCTCTCTCTCTCTCTCTCTCTCTCTCTCTCTCTCTCTCTCTCTCTCTCTCTCTCTCTCTCTCTCTCTCTCTGTGTGTGTGTGTGTGTAAAAAAGAGAATGGCCTCAAGCTGTTTCGGACAAGTTGACAAGCATATTGGGTGGGGCTCCTGCCTTTGCTGCATCTCAGCAGGAAGCAGGAAGCAGAAAGCAGCAGCTCTCTCTCTCTCTCTCTCTCTCTCTCTCTCTCTCTCTCTCTCTCTCTCTCTCTCTCTCTCTCTCTCTCTCTCTCTCTTTCTCCCCCTCCCTCCCTCCCTCCCTCCCTCTCCCTCTCTCTGTCTCTCTCTCTCACACACACTGAGTGGGGAAGAGAACTGGCAGACCAAGGGCAGGAGAGAGCCAGCCCAATAAGAATGTGTGTCAGCTTGTTGGAGAACAGCATGAAGCCAGCTTGCCAGGTAAGCAGAAAATCAGAGAGAGGGAGAGAGAGAGGGGGGAGAGAGAGAGGGAAGGAGGGAGGGAGGGAGGAAGGGAGGGAGAGAGAGAGAGTTAGAGACAGAGAACTCATGCACAGCAGCTTCTATTTCTTTTTAATTAAACTCTTCAATCAAGCTCTCCCCTCGCGTGCACAAATGCATGCAGGTTTTGTGGCTTCCAGTGTTTTCTTTTCTGTGGGAAACAGGTCCAAGTGGCTCTTTGAGTGTTTAAGGTTGCCGACCCCTGACATAAACAGTTCTTAGATTTAAGCAACAGTCCAGGTGTTGTTGTTGTTTTTTTCTTTCAGACACTTTTTAATCTTATAGCTGGCTCTTCCTTTGTTCCCAGCTGTCTTCAAGGTTATTTGCAATTCAAAGGAACAGCTTTTTCTTTATTTCTAGGCATTCTGCCAATTTCTGAGTCCTTATCGTTAGTATTCTATTCTCTGATTCTCCAGTAGATGTCAACAGTTATTTTTTTTTCTGTTTTTTTTTTCAATCAAAAAGTTATATATTTTTATAATTCCATTAAAAATTCTTTAGGGTATAATCTTGACAGTTTTTTGTTCCTAGATTTGTCCAGACTATAGTATTTTAAATCAAATTTTAGTATATCTCTTTCCTCCTTTAATATTAATTCACACCTCAGTGTGCAGCTCAGTGTGTTTATAAACTCAGAAGGTCAGCAGTTTCTAAACATATATAATTTCATTCTGTAGTAAATAGCCCAATGCTTTGTTCCCAGCTGTTTTTTGTGGGTTTTTTTTGCTATTTTTGGGCATCTTGCCAAATTCTGAGTCAATGCAGCTATAGTTTTGTCTAATTCTCCTCTAGGTGTCAGTAGCTGTTCATTTTCCAGCTTTTAAAGCAAAGAGTAGTAATAGTAGTAGTAGTAGTAGTAGTAATAGTAGTAGTAGTTGTTGTTATTATTATTACTATTATTTGACTCCATCGGTCTAATCTGTGTTATTTTCCATTTAGAAATGATATTGTCTCAAGATGTTGGTATGGTCCAGATTATGAAAGCCTGTATCATAAAAATACTGCATCATTGTTTTGCAGGTTGTCTACAAGAAGATGAAGACCAAGTGGACAGAACCAATGAAATAGAGCTTATTAAAAAGATATGCTTTACAATTTCCAGTTTTGTGCCATAGCGCATGGCTGAGGAATAAAGTTGGAAGGGACCTAGGAGGTCATCGAGTCCAACCCCCTGCTCAGGCAGGAAACCCTATACCATTTCAGACAAATGGCTGTCCAGTTTCTTCTTTAAAACTTCCAGTGTTGGAGCATTCACCGCTTCTGGAGGAAAACACTATTTTCTTACTATTAGATAATTTAAAGAATCTGCAATAACAATGCTTTATAACATCATCCTGTGCATTCTCATTAATGATGTTATATAGCCCAGGTTTTTTTTCTAACTCTGCCATCCCATTCAGAGGTCAATTTTACATCAAGCAAATCACCATCCTATTATTTAAACCATTGAACATCACAATGGCTTGTAGCTGACATGCGCAGAACTCATTGTATGCACAGAATCATTTTGGTAGACCAAATCATAAAGTTCTGACATGTCTAGACATAACCTGGGCATGCTTGTCACAAAAATCTCTGTGCAGAATCATAGTTTTGACACTTAACCATAATAAGTATCACTGATACTTGTTTGACTGTCAGAATTTCTTGGCTTTGCTGGAGGAATTGGAATAAAATTTTATAAAGGTCATAATTCAAAAAAATATTTATGTGTATTTGCAAACGTGTGTGTGTGTGTGTGTGTGTGAGAGAGAGAGAGAGACTATTTTGAGGTTAAAATTTGCAAGCTATGTTTCTTTAACTTTTAGAAAAGATAAAACTATCAAAGGATTTCATTTCTTTTATGACTTATTTTAATCCATATAGGTTTGAAGTTCGGGCCAGGATTAGATTAATCATTCTGGGTTGATATGATTTTTTAAAAAAAAATGAAATAATTTTAAAACTTCCTGCAAATACAACTTTTTAGAGGGTCAATGCAGGCTAGATTGGCATTTTAGGGTTTCTTTTCCTGCATTTAGGGTGTTGATTTTTTTAAGAAAAAACTCATTTGACCATTATTTATTTCACAACACATGAAATGGCATTTGTTTCTCAAATACAGTGCTGCCTAGGGTTCTGTGAATGATTTACCTTTAGTTAGTTTTGATTTGAATGCACATAGAGTTAGGGGTTTGGAGTTAAGCTGTGGGAGGACAGCACCCCCCCCAAGAAAGAAATATTTTGGGATATTTAAAAGGCAAAATATTATATTTCCCCAAAGGAATAATGGAAAATCTTAGGCACAAACCACCACCCTTAAGTCTCTCTGCCCCAAGCAGAAACCAGATCTATCTGTAGAAATGCAGATGTGATAATCCTGTGAGAAAGACTGGTGCCAGGAAACTTGGAGCTGATGGGATTAGAAAGACAAAGATCTCTAGAATTAACAAACCCTCACACCAAAAAATCCAACACAGGACATAGTCATCAGCTACATCCCCAGGAAAGCAGGATATGACCTTTGGGACATAATTGGATTAACCACCATCATTAGAATACCAGAAAGGCACTCAGACTCAGGTCAAAGTTCATGCCCAGGAACAACTCCAAACAAAAGCCCAAGAAGGTATAAACCCCCCACTCCCTACTACATGTGGTCAGCTTTTCCAGAGCCATCTTTCTGTCTGGCTCTCCTCTTCAATAAACTACAACCTTCTTTCTAAAGCAGTCTTCATTTTGTTTATTCCCAGCTTGGACTGGATCCTGATGAAGATTTTTCTTTCAACAAAGCTAATCATACACCCAAAAGATGACTGTCACACTTTTCTTGATGGGGTTAGTTTCAACACATCATATCCATTTAGGGTTATGTCCATGTAGGGGAAGAGGGTTATGCAGATTATTTCCAGGGAGGAAGGCCATATACCTCATAACTTTGGGAAGAAGGTTATGCATGTCATATCCAGGGGAGGTGGATTATGCATATCATTTCTGGTGTGACTTGATGATGTCATGGATTAAACAAACATATAAGGTGCCATTTAAAAATGCATACACTCTTATTACTCTAGAATTTAAAGCAGATCTGGTGGCAATAAAATGCAAGCGGAGAGAAAACCCTTCACCAGAAGTGAAAAATTGCTTTTGCAGCACCTTTAAGTTTCAAAAATCTTCAGAGCACTGTAAGTAGTTGTAAACAGGGCAAAAGCAGCCTCCATTTGATCTAGTAAGAAATGCCTTGTTACCAAGGTTACCTGACATCGCAAGGACACATAAAACTCCTAGCACATTCTTATTATAACAGTTCCTATCCTTACAAGTAAGTTAGATGAACAAACCTTGCTATACTATCATTAAAAACACAGAGGTCTCACCAAATTCTCATCTTTACCTTTGTTGCTAAGTAACTGCTATGCAGTTGCTTCTAAAGTGTACTTTGAATGTATTCAAATTTAAAACGTGTAATTTATAAATAGTCCTGAAACATTTTCTCTGGACTCTTGGATCCTGATGTTTAGGGTATGATGGTAAATATAGCAAAACTGCCATTTTGATCCCTTCCCATTGTTTAGATAAGATTGTTGAATGCCACAACATTCAACTAGTCAAAAAATATACCTTTATATATATTCACTGAACATTAGCAAAAATCAGAAAAGTTAAATGGCAGAAATGGAATAAAAAGCAGTTAAAAACAGATCAAAAGAAACATAACAACAGGTAAGAATTCTCTTATTTCATTCAACACTATCTCATTCAAGAGGCACAGAACTTTCAGAGCCACTGAAAACAATATTGTGGGAAATTAGCCTGGATGGTCCTCAAGAGAGTGTCTTTCATTCTTCTAGCTTTATTCTTTTCATGTGTATAGCAGCAGCAGAATATAGCTAGCAGAATACCAGGTGAGCCTACCTGTACTTTATACCAGAGTTCTCCAACCTTTCCAGGATCGTGGCCCACAGGGGAGAGCAGCTTCCAAATTACTGCATGGATGTGTGGATTCATGCACACAAACGGAGTCACCCCCACTAGTGCAGTACTAGTGGCCACATTCATGCATAAGGCATGCACTGGTGCTATGTACATGCACAACTGCACATCCCCTGAGGTGGCTAGCTTCTGTTCACACATGCACAAATGGGGTGTGTACACACCCCCATCCTAGTGTTCCCGTTTGCGCCCATGCACATGTGCAAACAGGGCCGTAGGCACTAGTGTGAGTTGGAGGTGGAATGCACGCCTACATGTATGCACCCTGGCCAGCCATTTCTGTGGCCTGTTGGCCAAGAGCCCATGGACCAGTACCAGGCCGCGGCCCATAGATTGGGGACCCCTGCTCTATACCATTAAAGAAACACTTTGGTAAATGGGCATGATGTGTCCAGCAAAATACATACATAATCACACTAAGTATGGCAACTTTCTTGAAACTAAAACACATCTAAAACAAATCTAACTAAAATTGTTAGATTTACAACCTGCCTTTCTTTTGAGGTATGCAAAGAAATGTGCATTTTTTTCCTATAATAAACCTGTGAGATAGGCTGGGTTAAGAGAAGGTAATGAGTCCAAAGTAATTCAGAATAGAGTTTGATTCTGGGTCTCTCTGATCCTAATCCAAGACCTGAATTTTGTATTAGACTGATTCTCTCTAAAAAGCAGAAGTATAAAGTAGCTCTATGGTGGAATTCTTTTTAATTCCTAGTTATCACCATCCAAAGTTAATAAAATCACTAAACATGTTTTTATGCTTATATACTAAAAATAGTAGTTCTGCATGAAATAAAATTGGCTTGAGTGTGTCCCTCATAAATATACATTTTCTGTGCAAAGGGAGAACAGAAGAAAGAAAGACACTTTTTATTGGAAGTTGGATATTCATCAGATCACTTGCATGCCTTTTGAATATTTGCATAAATTATTTGGTAATTAGTAGCTTTAATTGCTATTCTAGCTGCCTTGCTATGCGTTCTTAGTCGACACCATTATCATTAATGGTATTAGAGCTTATATCAAAATTATGTTTATTATCTGGCTCCTCTTTCATTAAATAAGGTCAACTGATACACAAACCAATAAGATGGTTCTGTGTTCTTACTCCATGACAATTTCATCAACAAAGGAAGACAATCATTTGTACACATTTCATGTAGACCTTTGCCTATCTATGCTGTTGCTATTTTCCAGATTTTAGCATAGTTTTACAGTGTGTTAAAACCAAAAGTTCTTTCTCCTTTCAAATTGAAATAATATAGCTTACATGGCATGGTCTTTCCAATATGTAAATACATACCTATCTATAATGACGATCATCAAATTCTAAACAGATTACAGTGCTAAAATATTTAATTGACTAATAGTATAAAAATTAGTACATTAGTGGTGTTAATGTAGCTGGTGTTAGATACTAGGATTTTCCAATCTAGAAGACTTACAGAAGTTGCCAGTTTTCAGTATTCTTGAAAAATGACAAAAAAGTGGGTATTAACTTGGTCTCAGGGGACAGATTGTTCTCCAGTGAAGGGGGTAGTCCTCAGGACAACCACACCCTTATTTCCTGGGGTATGTAAGCATATTCCCTAAATATAGTTCCCTAAATCAAGAACAGTCTATCCCATCTGATGGATGAAAACTTGAAGATATTGCTAATAAACCCATTAAACCAATTTTGAATTCTGTAGGTAGGTACGTTGGGAATCAATTTAGATTAACCAATTTCCATTACTTTTACTTGCCTAAGCTCCAGAGTTCATTGACATAAAACACAAAACATGTTTAACCAAGTCGGTTAAGTATTTAGACATGTAATTTATCTTACGGGTGCTAAATAAAGTCAAGTAATATTTATTTAACTGATTGTGCCATTGCACTGTCAAACTAAAGGAATCATTTGTTTTTCTTTTTTAAGTAAACAGAATGCCATTACCAAAGCAACAGGCTAGAAAAGAATGAAGTGCATGAAGAAAAGGACTTTTGTTCTTAACATGTTCTTTTCTTGCTAAATGTCAACTTCTCTCATAGAATGTGGCTTTTCCATAACTTACATTAGTGGCCCCAACCTTTTGGGCACCAGGGACCGGTTCCATGGAAAGAGGTTTTTCTGTGGACTGGAGGGGGTGTGGTTTCGCATGCTACCTGCATCCCTTGGACAGGGCTTTGCTTGTTTGCGTGGCCCAGTTCCTGGAATGCTATGGACCGATGCCCCTACCTTACATGGTAAATTTCCAGTTAACTACTGTAAAAAGATGAAAGGTTTTTTTTAACAATACTTTATTGAGTTTATATACATAAAGAAAAAAATAGGAACAATATGGGTATGGTAAAGAAAGGGGATGGGAGGAAGTGAATAGGGGATTTAGGATAAAATAAAGATAGGTACAATCTCATATTTTAACAAACAAGCTACTGTCTGGATCATAATAATGAGTAAATATCATACTCAACCATTTTTAAAATAAGCTTAACTATAGCCATATTACAAATAATTAATAAACAAATAAGTTCATCTATTAAATAAACACAAATAATAAAATCTCAAAAAATCCTGACTATCAACATTAACAGATAAAAATCACTAAATCACTAAAAATAACAATGTCATCAACCTATTAATTATAACTCGGTTAAAAAATCAATCATCTATTCTGAAATATTAAGTCCTTTTCAGGTTCTAACGTGTCTCTAACCATTGATAAAAATTTTCCCAAGTTATAAAATAAACTGAGTCATCTTTTTCTTTCATCTCCAATGTTAATCTATCCATTTCTGCACACTCTTTAAGATTTTAGTAATTATAGTCTGGTCAGATGGTAGATTCTCATTTTTCCAAAATTGGGCAAATACTATCCTCGCGGTTGTTAAACATGCAGTATCAAATAGTCATTCTCTTTACCATAATTAGGTCTTAATATTCCTAACAAAAACAATTCTGGTTTAAATTCTATCTGTATTTTCATCATCTTTTCCAACAATCTATGAATCTTAGACCAGTATTTCTTAGCATTGGGGCATAACCACCAGGCATGGTAATAAGTGCCTGGCTGTTGTTTACATTTCCAGCAAGTATCCAAAACATTTTTAAACATTTTCGCTAATCGAACTGGTGTCATATGCCATCTATAAAACATCGTGTATAAGTTTTCTTTATATGCTGCCATTTTTGAAAGCTTAATATTTTTATCCCAAAGTTTTTGCCAGTCTTCCAAATCTATAAAATATCCAAAGTTCTTTGCCCATACTATCATTGTTTCTTTCACTTGTTCTTCTTCCATCTTCCAGTTTAAAAGAAATTTAAATTAAATTCTCATCTGTTTTTAACAAAATTTTATCTAGTGGAGTCTGTTCTTTATTAAATCCTGTTGATTTTATATATTTTTCGTATCTTGTTTGAATTTGCAAATAGGACCACCATGTCAGGTCAATACCTTGTTGTTGAAGAGTTTGCCAATCCTTAAGTTTTCCCTCTTTGTTCAAAATATCTTTATAACTAACCAGTTTATCATAGTTAATCAGATTTGGATAAGCAAATGCTTCCATTGCTGAAAGCCACTCAGGTATTTTTATATATATTTTATGTTTGATTTTCTCCCATTCTGACAATAATACGTTTCTTATCGCATGGTTTTGAAAGTATTTATGTGCTTTAGTTTTCTCATACCATATAAAAGCATGCCAACCTAATTGAAGATCATGTCCCTCTAAATAAAGCAATCTTTTATTTCTCAATACAATCCATTCTTTAAGCCAAAACAGAATAGCTGCTTGATAATAAAGTCTCCAATCTGGAAAGTCCAAATCTATCCTTAGATTCTTGTAACAATTTACATTTGATTCTAGCTTTCTCTCTTGGCCATATAAATCTTAAAATCATTGCATTTAGATCATCAAAAAAATTCTTAGTAAGTTTAATAGGAACTGTTTGGAATAAAAAAATTAGCTTTGGTAAAATGTTCATCTTAACTGTTGCTATTCTTCCTAGGAGTAATAATTGAAGATTTCCCCATCTTTCCAGGTCTATTTTTATTTGTTTCATTAATCTCTCATAATTATCTTCTTCTTTTTATATACACATTTTATTGTTTTTTTTAATTTTTACATCAAAGTGTATTATCTTCTTTTAATGTGGTATATTTTGCAGTTAAATAAATGCCCAAATATTTGACTTTTTAAACTATTATTTTCAGACCAGCCACTTCTCCAAATTTCTCAATTTTCTGCAAAAGTTTATCAGCTGTTTCCAATGGTTCCTCTAAGATAAAAAATCAAGTCATCTGCAAAGGCCTGTAGTTTATATTTCTGGTCCTTAATCTCCAAACCTTTAATTTCTGTATATAATAATAATAATAATAATAATAATAATAATAATAATAATAATAATAATAATAATAGTAGTAGTAGTAGTAGTAGTAGTAGTAGTAGTAGTAGTAGTAAAGTTGGAAGGAACCTTGGAGGTCATCTAGTCCAACTCCCTGCTCAGGCAGGAAACCCTATACCATTTCGGACAAATGGCTGTCCAGTCTCTTCTTAAAAACTTCCAGTGTTGGAGCATTTACTGCTTCTGGAGGCAGGTTGTTCCATTGATTAATTGTTCTCACTGTCAGGAAGTTTCTCCTTAGTTCTAGGTTGCTTCTCTCCTTGATTAGTTTCCACCCGTTGCTTCTTGTCCTGCCTTCAGGTGCTTTGGAAAAATAGCTTGACTCCCTCTTGTTTGTGGCAGCCCCTGAGATATTGGAACACTGCTATCATGTCCCCCCTCGTCCTTCTCTTCGTTAAACTAGACATACCCAATTCCAGCAACCGTTCCTTATATGTTTTAGCCTCCAGTCCCCTAATCATCTTAGTTGCTCTTCTCTGTACTCTTTCTAGAGTCTCAACATCTTTTTTACATCGTGGTGACCAAAACTGGATGCAGTATTCCAAGTGTGGCCTTATCAAGGCATTGTAAAGTGGTAATAATACTTCACATGATCTTGATTCTATCCCTCTGTTAATTCAGCCTAGCACTGGGTTGGCCTTTTTGGCAGCTGCAGCACACTGCTGGCTCATATTTAGGTGATTGTCTACTAGGACTCTGAGGTCCCTCTCACAGTTACTACTATTGAGCAAGGTGCCACCTATGCTGTACTTGTGCATTTGGTTTTTCTTGCCTAAATGTAGAACCTTGCTTTTTTCACCATTGAATTTCATTTTGTTAGATAGTGCCCAGTGTTCAAGTCTGTCCAGATCCTTCTGTATCTTAAGCCTGTCTTCTGGGGTGTTGGCTATTCCTGCCAGCTTGGTGTTGTCTGCAAATTTGATGAGTTTGTCTAATATTTCTTGCCAGTACCTCTAATATGAGAATAAATAACAGGGGAGACAGTGGACATCCCTGTCTAGTGCATTAAAAGATGGAAGTTTTGATAGGACTGTTCTGGTTACGATGCATACTCCGTAATCACCTATTTAAAAAAAGCATTTTACATGTTATCTACAGGTAGTTTTTGCTTAATAATAGTTCATTTGACAACTATTTGAAGTTATGATGGCCATAGTACCCCAGACCAGGGCTTTTTTTCTCATAGAACACCCAGAACGGAGTTCCGGCACCTTTTTTGGATGGATCCTTGTAGGGTAGGCAAGGCGGATTGTATGACGTGTGTGAGTTCCGGCACCTTTTTTTTTTTTTTTTTTAGAAAAAAAGCACTGCCCCAGACCATCATAAATGGTTGTTCTGTGTTCCCTCAACCCTCTGCTTGGTCAGGCAAGTCACCTTTACAACTCATTTCAGTAGTTTGTGGTCACTAATTTTTTTTGTCGACTTCTGGCAAAAACACCCATTCAAATGAATGGGTCCACTTAATGACCACTATGCTCATTTAATGATTGCTGAAGAAAAAGTCAGAAAATTACATTTGGTTACATGGCCCCACTTTATGGAATTGCCTTTTCCCAGTACTACAGAAGTCCCCGATATATATCATCCCAAGTCCATTAGGATGGGGATACGTTATAAAATCTGTCAAACAGTTCAAAACATCATTGGATCTCTTAAAACTTTTATTGTCAAAATTGCAAACTGAACACTTCATCGTCTTCCTCCTCTTTATTAACATGTGATTAACTTCTTCACCCTGAGCTACATTACGGTGCAATTTCAGTGAAATCAGTGTGAAACATTTTTCCTCCCCCATGCTATTTCAAACAACTATTGCCGCAAAGAACAAATACCACATAGACAATGTGATTAAAGAGATTAGAAGGGAACATATCCTATATTGGGAATCTGAAAAGCCATTTTTTGAAATGAGAATGGGCAGAAAAAAAAGCTCTTTATTGAATGATGGTAACCTGAGTTAAAGTTGCTTTCAATGTAATTAGCTGAGGCCTTTTTCCTGATAATGGTTTCAATCTTCAGATTTAATTAGAACATAATTGCCATTTTAAATTATCTCTGTTTGCTGTTTCAGCATATTTCCAATCCCTCGTTGAATTCCTATATCACATCCTCTACAAAATTATAAAATGATTGTTGAAGTATGTGTTATACATACTGCTATCCTAACATTTTGTGTTATATTAAATATTTAAATTTTGGCTTTGTTTCCTTGCTTTTCTTTTTCCTCAGGATGAATATATTGGTGCAAAATCATTGGTAAATTTGTTTATAAGATCAATAGAATTTTGAGCATTTCTGGTTGTTCACATTCAGGTATTCTGTGATCCCTCTAGGCCCGTGATGGCGAACCTATGGCACACATGCCACAGGTAGCATGCAGAGCCCTCTCTATGGGCAAGCACATTGTCACCCCAGGCCTAGGCCTTCAGCTGGGTTTTATAAAACCTTTTCACTTTAGGCCTCTGCCGCCGTGTGCAAAAAAAAGGTTCAATCAATCAATCCATTTCAACTTCTTGAGGGAAAAAAAAAGATCTTGCAAAGTGGGAATTGATAGAACTTTTTAATCCCATCCAGTCTGCCGTTACCACCACAGCCACACCCACCCAATGCTCCACACCCAGCCAATTGGCCACATCCACCCAATGGGCCATGCCCACCTGGCACCCAATGATACATAAGTGGGTTTTGGTTTGAAGTTTGGGCACTTGATCGCTAAAAGATTCGCCATCTCTGCTCTAGGCAACAATTTACACAATGAGTCAGTCGAGATGACAGGGACTCGTCTTGATCCTGTTGTGTGGGAGGAGTTTGACCTGGTAGCACCCGATGAAGTGGACAAGGCCATTGGAGCTGTGAGTTCCGCCATCTGTTTATTGGACCCATGCCCCTCCTGGCTGGTTTCGGCCAGCAGCAAGGTGACGGGGGGCTGGGTTCAGGAGATTGTCAATGCTTCTTTGAGGGAGGGGTCCTTTCCGGCTCCCTGCAAGGAGGCAATTGTGCGCCCCCTCCTCAAGAAGCCTTCTCTGGACCCAGCTGTGTTAAACAACTACCGTCCTGTCTCCAATCTTCCCTTTATAGGTAAGGTTGTTGAGAAGGTGGTGTCACTCCAGCTCCAACGGTCCTTGGATGAGGCCGATTATCTGGGCCCTCAGCAGTCAGGATTCAGGCTTGGCTACTCCATGGAAACTGCTTTGGTCGCACTGACGGATGATCTCTGGCGGGCCCGGGATAGGGGACATTCCACTATCCTGGTGCTACTTGACCTCTCAGCGGCTTTCGATACCATTGACCATGATATCCTTCTGCGCCGGCTGGTGGGGTTGGGAGTTGGGGGCCTTCTCTGTTGCGGCCCCAGCCCTCTGGAACCAACTTCCCCTGGAGATCCATGTCGCCCCCACCCTCTCCGCCTTTCGTAAATTACTTAAAACACACCTCTGGCGGCAGGCCTGGGGCAGTTAACATCTTGCCCCAAGCCAGTGTATGTCTGTGTGTATGTTGAATGATTGGTTTTTTTTAAATTAAGGGGTTTTATATATATGTATTTTTAAATGTTGATTTCTATTGTGTTGTGAGCCGCCCTGAGTTCTCCGGAATAGGGCGGCATAGAAGTCAAATTAATAAATAAATAAATGACACCAGACCCACACTCACGAAAACCACACAAGATGTCACCACCACACATCCATGCAAAAAGCAAACCCAAACCCACACCGATGATGAGGCATGACCACAAATCAGAAGCCAGACCACAGCTGCATCATTATCCACTTTAAACCCCTCCAGTCCATACATGAAGCAAACTGACACCCACCATGAAGATGAGACACGGCCACGAACGTGAAGCCAAACAACGGCAACGCAGCTCACCATCTCAAATCCCCCTGCAACTCAGACTAACCCGAGCACAACAAAGCCCCTACCCAAACAGAACACTCCCCCAGCCAATCAGAGCACAGCCAAGCCCCTAACCAATCAGAACACACCTCTACCCAATCAGAACACAGCCAACCTCCTACCCAATCAGTTCATACCCCCACTGGCAGTTAAAAGGAAGAAACAGCTACGATCACACATTGCTCCTAGAAGCATGAAGTCAAAAACACCAGCCTGAAGATGACGAATGGGACTTTGTCGAAACGTCGCCAAGACACTTTCAATTTTACGTGGGAGAAAACCCAAATAACCAAAGACCTACATACAAACACCCACGAAAATCTCAGGAAACCTATACACACACACACACACACACACACACACATTAGTTAATTTCCATGGAAGGAGGTCCATTCCATCTTCTACACAGCACTTTCTCTTCAAATTCTTGCCAGGTCGTATAAGATTGAAAGTGCAATCAAGAAATGGTGTTTATTTCCTGCTTACATTGGTACATTATTGTTTCTGAAGGGAAAATAATTTTGTTTTGTTTTGTTTTTAATAGCCCTTGGAAAACGAGGCAAGATTCTGTCACATTTTGATTTATTGAGTGCCTTTGACTAAGTAATCAAAAGCAACGAGAGATCTGTATCATGGGATAACAAGATTTATGAAACATGAAATCCATATGCCCCTGTTTTGTGGATGGTGGCAGAATGAGAACTCAGGTGAGAAAAAGAGACAGAAGGGCTGGAGGTAGGAAATAAAGACATGATTTACAACAACTCAGGACTGAATATGGATGTATGAATGCACAACTCTTTCACTCGTAATATTTGAAGCTGATGTGAAAGCCTTCTGGGAAAAACAGTAATTACCAGCTGGGATTCTGACATTCAGCTGAGCTCTAGTGACATGAGCTAGGGACAGATGTAATGTTCAAAACAATTAAATATTAAGGGGGAATGAAGGACAGCTGAGGAAGAGGAGAAGCCTGGAGCTATTTTCTTTTACCTAATGGTTTTAATAAAAAAGGTAGATATTTAAAATGGAGAAGTCCCACAGGGTCCCACAGTGCTCTATAAGAAGTTTGAAGGGAAAAGAATCAGTGCTGCAAAATGCAGTCTGACATGTTTGTTCCTAGCTTTTATACTCTGGTTTTCCATTTTTGTTTTAGTGCTGATGTGAGAGGGAAACATCTATTGCTATTGGATGCAACATTTCTGTCGCCCCAGTGACAACACTTTCCATTATAAAATGATATAAAGTAAACAAGTCTCCTGAAATGTTAACAATGCTAAAGCTACACAGTACCCTACTACAAATAGGACCCTTCTCTTTTGAGTATGAAAAAGCTCCCTCTTTTCAACTGCAGTTTCCATTTGCGTTCTCAACCAGGATGATGAGCTGACTGGAAGTCATACAACTTATAGAACAGATAACACTGGGTTAGAAAAGTAAAGATGAAGCTGCCATCTAAAAAAGCTATTGTATGAAAAAGAAGATTTCTTCACTGCTACTCCAGACGAGAAGATTACTATTGATGTGTGATAGCTGCTGGGAAACAGATTTGATATAAACAACAGGAGAAACAAATATGTCTACAATCACTTACCCAGATACTTTGGTGGAAACTTTGCACCCATAATTTTCTATAGAAGTATGAAGTATCCCTGAGCCTAAGCCTAAGCCTAAGCCCAAGGCAAGGCAAGGCAAGGCAAGGCAAGGCAAGGCAAGGCAAGGCAAGGCAAGGCAAGGCAAGGCAAGGCAAGGCAAGGCAAGGCAAGGCAAGGCAAGGCAAGATAAGATAAGATAAGATAAGATAGACTTTATTGTTGGTTTTTTTCCTGTGAACACACTGGCCCACATTAAAAATGAAATTCTGTTGCCTGCTCTCAAAAGAAAGCATACATCTATCCATACCCATATATAACACATATATACACTACACACACACAGACACACACAGACACACACACATAAATATTAATCACTGTCCATTTTGAATACATAGCAGAAAGAGAAAACCTGAGAGTTCACAAGGTTGATGCTATATGGAAGAAAACTGTGACTGAATCTGGATGTTTTGTTTAAGATACCATGAAGCCTCCTCCCAGAAGGTAACAAGGAAAACAGGTTGTGAAGAGGATAGGTAGCATCTCAGACAATCCTGTGGAACCTGCTCAAGCATCGCTTATATGTTATGAAACTATAATGCAACTATAGTCAAAGTCTCCCAGTGAGGAAAACAGCTTTTTAATTATCTTTCAAGAGAGAAGATATTACAATTAGTTTTGCCTCCTGCACAATGGGGTGAGGTGGGATGGGGCTTCTTTTCTCTCCCAATCCAAAGAAGAAATTGACATACATGGCCTTGTGAATAAATTGAAAAATCTTAGATTTTGGTTACATGGCCTTTATTTCTAAATCAGTTTTTGGATCTATTTATCTTTACAGTTAACAGAGACTTTCTTTGGAACAGATACAATTTGTTGGGTGATTTTCTTTATTTCTGTGGCTACATTTAATTTGCAACATTGGAAATTTCTACTGGTACTTAATTGACTCACAAAAGGTTGGAATTTAAAGAAATTAAACATATTTAAATAGAAAACATTAATTTTTAACAGACATAATGGAATTACCTAGTTGGAATGGACCTTGGAAGTCTTCTAATCTTGTACAGAAAACCCTATACTATTTCAGGCAAATGGTTTTCTAATCTCTTCTTAAGAACCACCAGTGATGAAGCACCCACAATTTTTTTATTATATAAAATTTTATTAATTTTTATAATTATAAATAACAAAAGAGAAAAAAAATCACATTAAAACAACTCAACTGAATAAAAATGTTTACAACTTTTTCAATCACAAGAACAAAACATAAAAACTTAACTAAAATAGTTAAGTTAACTATAGGTATTGCTCTGTGACACCCCCCAACCACATCCCCCTCCTCCTTTCTCCCTACCTCTACCTCTACCTCTATCCACCAACCATCTCTACCCCCACTCTCTCCTCCCCCTCATGCCACCTCCCTACTTCCCTCAACCTTCGCTCCTCAATCTCTTCCCCTCCAGATGTGGTACAAGGTGCCGCAGAGCAACCCATCCTTTATCAAATATCATGTTACAGTTGAGAAGATTATAGAAACCCCTCCACCCCCACCCCCCACCCCCGACTTCCCAAAGTGAATACAGGGTAAAAAAAAACAACACAAGAAAACCCACTAAACTACCCCAAAATATTATATAAATCCTATTAAAAATTTAACTAAAGCACCCACAATTTCTGAAGGCAAGCAGTTCCACTGATTTTTTTGAAGTATTGAAAATTTAAATCTTACTTTTTAATGAATCCAAAGCTTCAGACTGTGATCACTTTTTTAAAAAAATCTATCATTCTACCAATTTGTTGGATTAATAAAAAAAGGATTTCCATAATTTTCTATTATGTTTTATTTTACCAGCAGGGTGTGCTATAGACCATAATTGCATGTAAAGGTACCAGAGGCTCTGATGACAAACAAATTTCACTGAAACTTTTGAAAACAGTATTTAATAACTTCAGTGCCCAGTTGATTCAATCTTTATTTATTTATTTATTTATTTATTTGTTTGTTTGTTTGTTTAGACTTATATGCCGCCCTTCTCCCAAGACCCAGGGCGGCTCACAACGAGAATACAAGTGAAAACATAACATAAAATCAATTAAAATTACCAATTACTATATAAAAAACTAGGTAATTCACCACACTCATACAACGCATAATCACAGTCAAAGGCCCAGGAGCAGAGTGCAGCTCACATGCCCCAAACCTGTCTGCATAAATGTGTCTTCAACAGTTTTCGGAAAGCTAGGAGGGAGGAAGCAGTACGAACCTCTGAGGGAAGCTGATTCCAGAGGGCTGGGGAGCAACGGAGAAGGCCCTAATCCTAGGCCCCACCAGATGACATTGTCTAACAGACGGGACCTGTAGGAGGCCAACCCTATGTGCCCTAACTGGTCGCTGGGATTCATGAGGCAGAAGACGGTCCCGCAAGTATCCTGGCCCATTGCCATAAAGGACTTTATAGGTCATAATCAAGCTTGAGATTCTGGTAAAAAAAGGGTTGTTACCAAAGGAAGAACATGATTTAACTTCTACCATGAATTATAGATGAATTTCTTTATACCAAAATGCATTATAGGGAAAATAATAAAAACTGTAGCTATTAGGTAACATAGAAACCAAAGCCTCCATTATATAGGCAATGCCCATGATTGTGCATGCAAATTTCCATTTATCCTTTTGTGTCAGGGGGGGGAGGGAGGGCAGTTTACAATGCAAGCAGAAATAAATTGGAAGATTTGTCCACTCCTAAGACATTGAGGTCAATATTATTTTTCAACTGTGTCCAGCTAGGAAATTGTTAAACCATGGGAATTCACTAATATAATAAATTTTTGCTATGATGACTAGCAGAAAAGTAAACTCAAGGAAAAGTAACACATTGGATTTGAAGTTTAAAAGGAGCTTTGGCTCATGTGGGCATGAAAAGGTAGCAATTTTATGCAGTTCTTTAAACAAAATACATTCCTCCAGGGATCATCTTGTGGGCAATTTATAGGTATAGGGATTTTTAAAAATATTTGGTCTCAATAGTTTTTTCTGGGATTTCCAAGTGAAAGGAGAACGTACGGCTGGTAAATATGGAACTTGGCAGTATGACTAAGTCTAGATGTGAATAAAAGAATTTATCTGAAGGGATATATCACACAAAAATACAATCCATAATTTATATACATCTATTTTAGATATTATTTATTTCTTCTATTTTTTGTGATCCTAAAAGTTTGTTTGTTGTTGTTATTTGTCTTTTTAAAAATTAGGAAAAAGAGAACCTGGCAGAGCTAATTGAGCAGAGAACTAATTTGCCCTTGATTCTTGCCATCTTAGTTATTAGGTTCAAGTAACAATTAAAGGCTTTTTAGGTTAGGGGAAATATCAACCAACAACTTTAATTAAAGCTTGTTAAGTGGCCACAAGGCCTGGCTGAGATATTTTGCTTCTTAAAGCTGTGCAAAAACTGAATATACTTCCATTTTGATCTTCTGAGTTCTAACATCGAGCTAATATTTTCTTCCATCTCAAGGAAGAAAACATGAGAAGTGCAATATAGCATTCAGATTTCAGAGGAGAACTTTATGGACCTTAATGGATTGCCCCAACCCCCAATCCATGGATAGTACCAGGCCACAGTATGCCAGCAAATGGTACGCACAAACAAGCAAAGCCCCATCCACAGGATGCAGGCAGCACACAAAACCACGTACCCTCCGATCCGAGGAAAAACCTCTTTCCACAGAACCAGTCCCTGTTGCCCAAAAGGTTGGGGACCTCTGGCCTATGTCAGGACAGAAAAAGGGAAGTCTGATCATGTTGATTTTCTGTTAGTGATGGTTCTTCAAAGCAGTCCAGACAAGAAGCATAATCATAATACTGACTCTGTCTTTATTCTAAGGATACATAAACAGAATCTTGCAGGTTTGGAATTAACACTCCTGTCTCTTATTTTTACTCTTCTGAAAACTAGTCTCCACCTGTCTCCCTTTGACTCAAATTTTATCAGACAATTGACTAGGATGTGGCTCTTCCTCCTGTCTTTCAAGGCCATTCCCATGTACCATTATATTAAGCACCATATTTGGATTTATTTGAATGAGCCTAGCAAAGAATTATTTGCAGGACTTTTTTCTTAAAGCAGCATTCAAAACAAAAAGAACAGATTGTCGTAGTAGTTTGTGAGATATCTCCCACACTGAGATGGGATTAGTGCTAATATTATCATATTTTGGATTAAAATCGACTTACTAAACATCTTAAACTGGATGTGTAGTTTTAATATTTCTTACATTTTAACACTGTTGGTAACACTGTTGCATTCAGAAAGTCAAATCAAATACTAATGATGAGTATGATCGTCAGTTTAGTTTGTTTAAAATTAAAAATCTACTTCAGGCTCATGTCTTAATACCCTCTAGTTTCTGGAACTTCAGACCTACTTAATACCTTGCATCGCCGCGGGACACAAGTACACACAAACACAAATCCTGACAAAAATGCCTAATATAAATGTTGCTGAGCTATCCTGAGCCTCACTTGCCTGGAGGCTGCAGTTGACAATAATCGGCTGGATGTTACGCATTAATGTCTACACTCCATAATCTGCCACTGAAAGTGTTGAAAGTCTTTGGGATCTGTATTATATCACAGAATGACTGTGTCAGAGAATCTGGCTCCTCAGTATCATTTCAAATAAATTTGACTCTATCACTGCTGGCTTAAGATCCGGAGAGAAATGCAGTTGCTTTGAGCAATCAGGGCTGTGAATCACAAGGGTTACCCTATCTGGGATGCCTATACAGTAGATGCTGTTCTTGTGATTTCAAACAATTTCACCAGAAAGCCTTTAAGACATTCCCCTCCATCTCTGTGTATACTATTAAAACTCAAGTATTGTGACCTTTAACTGGGTGAAAGGGACAACAGTTGTAGGACACAAATACTTCAAAGGAGCTAACTTACAGAATATATAGCATCTTCCAAAAACTTCATCAAAAAGTGCCTGACAACTCAACCCACTATGGCATAACTAACACAATGGATGGAAGGGAATATTTGCAGCTCAGAATTGAATTATGGGGTCCTTAGTGCCCTCTGAGCTTGGTTGCTTTCTTCCAGACATTTCATTATCAAACTAGCTAATATCAGTGCTAGAAGGGAGTGAGATTTTCTCTCAGCCATCATTTCAACTGAGATACAGTAAGTATCCTAAATCAAGCTAAATAAAAAAAAAACTAAATCTAAATCGTTTCTAGCGGTCAATACCCAGGGGAGCAGGAATTAACACCTGGTAGACAATAAAGCAGAAAACAGTAATCTAACCAAGGAGAAAACCACATCCTACCAATACTGGCTGGGCAAGCTAATATATATAAACAGGAAGCAAACTCCAACATTCCCTCCCATTGATGATGTTACCTAGTTGAGTAATGAAATGTCTGCAAGCAAACAACCAAGCTCAGAGTACACTATGGATTCCACAGATCAAGCCTGAGCTACATATATTCTCTTCTGTTGGAAATAGACTGAATGAGTATTATGAATTACTGATTAACTTTGTCTAAAGCACAAATGTATAGGATGATCAAAAATCATAGTGCTCAAGGCAATGAAATCATGAGGTAAGCAAAGACAGCTTATAAGCAGCAGCTTGGGAAATGTATATAACGTAGAATAGAATCGTGGAAAGGTTTTTTAAAAAAGGCTTCTTGGGGAATTTTCTTAGCACGATACATTAGGAAAATTACACGCTGCAAAGAAGAACACAAGTCTCAAGCATAACCTTGTTTTGAATAATGCCTCTGGGCCTCACAAAGAACCCACAGGAATACTTATAATGTAATATGGTGAATGACAAGAAACCAGTGCTTTGTGTGCCAAATAATATGTGATTGGCTTCACCTACCCTGGCAACTATTTTGTAAGAATGCCCATCACATTCTCTAAGAATATCAATTGTGCCTATAGTAATGTGAAAAAGGGAGAAAATTCAATAAAGGAATAGTTTTTTTTAATCTTAAAGAACTGAAGCAATACAACTGTGTATCTCTAATATGCAATACATATGGGAAAGCAGATGTTGATTATAGATCAATTAACTATCAAAGCTTTTAGTTTTATTCTAAATTGTGTTACTTCCCTACATCATCATCAAATAATGTGGTTGATTTTTTAAAAAACAGAATTTGAGATTCACAGTTTTCAGAGAATGCTGGTTACTGGTTTTCTTTTCTTTTCAAGAAGTAGTAATTATTGCTAAATCTAATACACATAGACAATTTTATTGGAATTAAATAATGAAAACTTCTCTAGAAAATCCCCCCTGCCCCCAAGCCATTCTTCCCAAGCTATGTATAAATAATGTGATGCAAATATTACTGTTTAAACATCTGATCACAATGTAAATGGATTGAAACAGGACAGAACAAGTTTTGATTCTATTTATTTGCTGATTGACATCATAATTTTAATTCAAAATAGAATCTAATGGCATTTCCTGGAATGCTGAGAAACTTTTGGTATGGTTTCCTGGGATTTCTGAAGTAGGTTTTGATTTATGAATTCATCTAAAGTATTTCATTGCAGAGAGAAATACTTCATTCAGTAATTAGGATAGTAATAATTTCCAGTGGAGTGACCTTTTAAAATTTATATTACAATTCACTTTAAACATGTCCCTTTCCCCCTTTAATTTGGATTACAACCCTTTGTTTATGTTCCTGGAAATTCTGAAAAACATAAAAGGTACCACGGTAGGTGACACTTACTGCCAAATACAGATATCTTAGGTTTAATAAATATACCAATAACTTGTAGCCCTGACCTTATTTTCTTGATGCAAAAGTATCAATCTAAATAAAACTGAGCCTTAGAAATAATATCAACATTTTAGAGCTTGAAGTTTTAACTTGTGTTCTGATGTTTGTGTTTATATTACTATAATCATTTCAGAAAGTTTTCTCAATGAATAAATTAAACATTTGCTTCTGTTTTGGCATAGATTAGATTAAAAAGTCTTTCCTATTTCTGTTCCCTTATGCAGTTATGGTATCTACAAATCATTACATAATATTTTTAGGAGATCAACTTTAGAAATTTTAATTGCCTTCTGGTAAAGTTATATCTAATTACCATTGAGCATTTATTTTGGCTCTGGTTCCAGGCTGTATGTTGTTTTCTGTTTTAGAAAAGACTAAAGAACATTAAACATTATTGCTCATGCATAACAGATGACTCAGAAAGTCAAAGTATATCACACAGAAAACATGATAATTCAGTGATTATAACAAATAATCCAATTGTGTCGAACATGTCAAGCTATAGAATTGTTTAGTAAAGTGAGAATCTCAAAACATCTCATTTCCTTATGAGAAACATATACACAAGACAAAAAGCCACAGTCTGGACAGTACATGGTAAAACAGATCACCTCCGGGTGGATAAAGGAGTGAGAAAAGGCTACACTATCCTTATTCAGATTTAATTCATTCAGTTTATATGCTGAATATACATTGAGGGAGACTGCATTGGAAGAAGATGAATGTGGTGTTAAATACCTACATCATGCTGATGACATTACTCTGATGGATGAAATTGCAAATGACTTGCAAGCTCTAGTTATGAAAATCAGAAGCATGCTGAAAATATAGGAAGATTAAACATAAAGACAACCAAACTAATGGCAATACATAATAGCAATCAACCTTTGAATTCACAATGGAGATGAAGTGGTAGATAAATTCCGCCATTTAGGATCAACTACTGACAATAAAAGAACAAGCAATTAATAGATATACTACAGATTTCCATTTGACAGTTTAACAATTAATGCCTTGGAAAAGATATTCAGATACTATAACCGGTGTATAACTACAAAGATCAGAATGGTGGAAGGAATGAGTTTCACTCCATGGTGACACTCCATGGATGGGGAAGTTGAACTTTAAAGAAGGAAGATATAATGTATATTAACTCTTTTGAACTTTGACATTGGAGGAGACTCCTGAAACAGAAACAAGCTAATGAATCATAGAACAAATAAATCTAAAATTTCCAACAGGCACAAATTATCATTTTTTGGTTGTATTATGTGAAGATATGGCTCTCTTGAGAAGTCTACAATACTGGAAAATGTGGAAAGAGGTGGAGAAGATGGCTAGCAGCAAGCTGGAGGAACAATTATTGCACTATGTAAAGATCTGAAGGCCTAAGTTTGGGACCGGCCATCTTGGAAGAGGCCTAGCTATGTGGTTACTAAGAGTGGACATCTACTGGATGATACATAATCAATCAATCAATCAATCAATCAATCAATCAATCAATCAATCTAGATTTTAGAATTCAGCTCTTCTCTAGTATCAGTTTGAAAATATATTTGACTGTAATGAAACGTGACAGAGCTGAAAGCCTTATTTAGCTTGTTATTCAATACATGAGGCCCACAGGTTTATGGATTTTGATATCCTGATAGCCAGAAATGCAAATGATCTTCAAACTCTAGTAATAAAAATCAAGGAGTACAGTGAACAAATGGGACTGGAAATAAATATAAAGCAGATAAAACTAATGACAACAGCTAGAAAAACCTGCCTTAGAACTGATAATTAATATATCTCTACATGGGGCTACCCTTGAAGAGTGTTCGGAGACTACAATTAGTGCAAAATGCAGCTGCACGAGCAGTTTTGGGTCTTCCTCGTTGTGCCCACATTTCATCAACTCTCCGCACGCTGCATTGGTTGCCTATTGGTCTCCGAGCCCAATTCAAGGTGTTGGTTATTACCTATAAAGCCCTTCATGGCTTGGGACCAGGATACTTACGGGACCGCCTTCTGCCACATACTTCTCTACGACCGGTGAGAGCGCACAGGGTCGGCCTCCTCCAGGTCCCGTCAACGAAACAATGTCGTCTGGCGGGCCCTAGGGGGAGGGCTTTCTCTGTTGCGGCGCCCACCCTCTGGAACCAACTACCTCCTGAAGTCCGCGTTTCTCCGACCCTCCTGGCCTTCCGAAAGAATTTAAAAACCTACCTCTGCTGGCAGGCCTGGGGATGATTGTTGATTGTGGTGTGATTGATGAGTATGTATGGGGTTTGTATTTTTAATGTTGTTCGGATTTGTTCAATTGTTTATATATATATGTTGTAAGCCGCTCCGAGTCTTCGGAGAGGAGCGGCATACAAATCCGAATAAAATAAATAAAATAAATAAAAATAAATATCAAATTTTCTGTCTTTTAGAATAAACAGTCAACAGTAAAGGAACAAAGAGTCAATAAATATGCTGTAATTAGTGCTCGGTAGAGCATTATGAAGGCCTCGCAAAGGTTTTTGAAATGCTGTGATGTCACTATATCTACAAATATAAAATTCTGTGAGCTATGATATTGCCTGAGATACTTTATTGAAGGGAAAGTTGGACTTTGAAGAAATAAGATAGGAACAGTATTTAAGTGTTTGAACTTTGACATGGGAGAACACTTTTAAGAATACTACAAAGAAAAAAGAAAACAAATAGATCATTGAACAAATTAATCCTGAGTTCTCACTCAAGGCACAGTTGGCCAGGTTCAAATTATCCTACTTCAGGCAAAGCCCTAGTTCTCTGGAGAAGGCTACAATGCTGGGAAAGGTGGAAGGAAAGAGAAGAGGATGTACAGCTGCACAGTAGATGGATTCAGTTACAGCAGTAATAATTAAACCATTGGAAGATCTGAGCCACCAGGCTAGGGAGAGGTCATTATGGAGTAACTCCAGCTATATGGCCATTAAGAGTCAACAATGATTTGATGGCATATAATAAACCAGTTTAAAAATGGTATATTTTTAAACCCAGCAAAGTGTTAATATATCAGTCTGAATTTTGCAGCTGTTGTTATTCAATTGCTAAGATATCTCCGACTATTTGGAACTCCATGGACCATTATCTTACCGTAAATGCTAGAAAAATAAAGCAAAGCAAGGATAAGGACTCTGAAAACAAAGGTGAAAACAGAGAAGAGATCTCCTGGAGAATCTGAGTCAAAGTATTCATTCAAAAAAATATACAAAAATGATTTTTCCATCAGAGACAAGGGCTATGTACAAAACATATGTTCAATAAACATTTCTCTATAGTTATTTCTCAAGCATCAAGCAAGTTTTGATAAATGGTTGCTATACTGTTTTTAGTCTAAAGTTTTACCCAACTATTGTAGAAGCAAAAGAGCCTGTTGCCTTGCCTTAATATTGTAAATGCGAACATTTATTTAAAAGAAACTGTGGAGATAATTAACTGCTTCTCAGTCCAAATACTATTAACTAGTTCTGGATTTTAGCAATTTCAGGTAGAAGTCAAAGAAAATTGTAGTGATTTTGCTGAGGGGCAGACTAGGTATGATCATGGATAATAGATAGAATGATACATAACCTTTCTGAAATAATATATTTTTTAGATTTATAATTTGATGCTAGCATACAAAGAAGGTTAGTTCCTTTTTTCTTTTGAATGTTATGGAATAATATAATAGGAAAGGCCTTCCTTACACCATACCCATGAACATTATTTGAATTTTCTTCATTTTCCAATTGCTCTTGCTTTTGAAAAATATGTTAAATGCTTGATCTGTTTTGAACACACTGTCTATTCCTTCCAATAAATATTTTCTCTCTATTCATCATTTGGTAGAGTACAGTATAGGTAGTCCTCATTTACTGACCACAGTTGGGGTTTGCAACTCAGTCATTAACCAAAGCAGTTGCCAAGTATAACCATGGTTGTACTTAAGATCCTATTTCAGCTTTACTTTACTTTACTCACCTGGAAAAGTCATAAATGAGAGACTTAGTCCATAAAGTTACTTTTTTCATCACCATCATAATTGCAAATAGTTGTTAAATAAGGCAGTTCTAAATAAGCACTACATACAGATATAGAATAGAGGGTACCTTGCTCAATAGTAGTAACTGTGAGAGGGACCTTGGAGTCCTAGTGGACAATCACTTAAATATGAGCCAGCAGTGTACTGCAGCTGCCAAAAAGGCCAACACAGTGCTAGGCTGCATTAACAGAGGGATAGAATCAAGATCACATGAAGTGTTAATACCACTTTACAATGCCTTGGTAAGGCCACACTTGGAATACTGCATCCAGTTTTAGTCACCACAATGTAAAAAAGATGTTGAAACTCTAGAAAGAGTGCAGAGAAGAGCAACAAAGATGATTAGGTGACTGGAGGCTAAAGCATATAAGGAACGGTTGCTGGAATTGGGTTGTTGTTGTTAATTGCGAAGTCGTGTCTGACCCATTACGACCCCATGGAAAATGTCCTTCCAGATCTTACTGTCCTCTACCATCTTCTGGAGTCCATTTAAGCTCACGCCTACTGCTTCAGTGACTCCATCCAGCCACCTCATTCTCTATCGTCTCCTTCTTCTATTGCCCTCAATCTTTCCCAGCATTAGGCCCTTCTCCAGTGAGTCCCTCCTTCTCATTAGCTGGCCAAAGTATTTGAGTTTCAACTTCAGGATCTGGCCTTCTAAAGAGCAGTCAGGATTGATCTCTTCTAGGACTGACTGGTTTGAACGCCTTGCAGTCCAAGGGACTCGCAGGAGTCTTCTCCAGCACCATACTTCAAAGGCCTCAATTCTTTGCCACTGAGCCTTTCTTATGGCCCAACTTTCACATCCATACATTGCAACTGGAAAAACCATGGCCTTGACTATACACACTTTTGTTGGCAGGGTGATGTCTCTGCTTTTTAGTATGCTGTCTAGATTTGTCATAGCTTTCCTTCCCAGGAGCAAGCGTCTTTTAATTTCTTGGCTGCAGTCCCCATCTGTAGTGATCTTGGAGCCCAGGAAAATAAAATCTGTCACTACCTCCATTTCTTCCCCATCTATTTGCCAGGAATTGAGAGGGCCCGATGCCATGATTTTGGTTTTCTTAATGTTGAGTTTCAAGTCAACTTTTGCACTCTCCTTTTTCACCCGCATCAAGAGGCTCTTTAGTTCCTCTTCACTTTCTGCCATTAGAATGGTATCATCTGCATATCTTAGGTTGTTGATATTTCTCCTGGCAATCTTAATTCCAACTAGCCCTGCCTTTCTCATGATGTGCTCTGCATATAAATTAAATAGGCAGGGTGACAGTATATAGCCTTGCTGTACTCCTTTCCCAATTTTGAACCAATCAGAGGTTCTGTGTCCAGTTCTCACTGTTGCTTCTTGACCCACATATAGGTTTCTCAAGAGACAAATAAGATGGTCTGATACTGCCATCTCTTTAAGAACTTGCCACGGTTTGTTGTGATCCACATAATCAAAGGCTTTAGCATAGTCAATGAAGCAGAAGTAGATGTTTTTCTGGAACTCCCTAGCTTTCTCCATGATCCAGCATATGTTGGCAATTTGATCTCTAGTTCCTCTGCCTCTTCGAAATCCTGCCTGTACTTCTAGTAGTTCTTGATCCACATACTGCTGGAGTCTAGCTTGTAGGATGTTAAGTATAACTTTACTAGCATATGAAATAAGTGCAATGGTGCGATAGTATGAACATTCTTTGGCATTGCCTTTCTTTGGAATTAGAATGTAAACTGACCTTTTCCAATCCTGTGGCCACTGTTGAGTTTTCCAAATTTGCTGGCAAATTGAGTGTAGCACTTTTACTGCATCGTCTTTTAAGATTTTGAATAGCTTAGCTGGAATACTGTCACCGCCACTAGCTTTGTTTTTGCTCAGATTTCCTAAGGCCCATTTTACTTCACATTCTAGGATGTCTGGCTTTAGGTCAGTGACCACCCCATCGTGGTTATCTGGGACGTTAAGCTCATTCTCGTATAATTCTTCTGTGTAGTTTAATCTCTTCTGCCTCTGTTAGGTCCCTGCCATTTTGGTTCTTTATCATGCCCATCTTTGCATGAAACGTTCCCTTCATATCTCCAATTTTCTTGAAGAGATCTCTGGTCCTCCCTATTCTATAGTTTTCTTCTATTTCTTTGCACTGTTCATTTAAGAAGGTATTCTTATCTCTTCTAGCTATTCTCTGGAATTCTGCATTCAACTGGGTGTATCTTTCTCTTTCTCCTTTGCCTTTCACTTCCCTTCTTTCCTCAGCTATTTGCAAAGCTTCCTCAGACAGCCATTTTGCTTTCTTGCATTTCTTTTTCTTTGACATGGTTTTAGTTGCTACCTCTTGTACAGTGTTGCGAACCTCCGTCCATAGTTCTTCAGGCACTCTATCAGATCTAATTCCTTAAATCTATTTGTCACCTCTACTGTATATTCATCAGGAATATGATTTAGTTCATACCTGAGTGGCTTAGTGCTTTTCCCTACTTTCTTCAATTTAAGCCTAAATTTTGTAACAAGAAGCTCATGATCTGAGCCACAGTCAGCTCCTGGTCTTGTTTTAACTGACTTTATAGAGCTTCTCCATCTTTGGCTGCAGAGCACATAGTCAATCTGATTTCTGTGTTTACTGTCTGGTGATGTTCATGTGTAGAGCCAACTTTTGGGTTGTTAGAAA
Source organism: Bothrops alternatus (assembly GCA_034064705.1). Lineage (NCBI taxonomy): Eukaryota > Metazoa > Chordata > Lepidosauria > Squamata > Viperidae > Bothrops > Bothrops alternatus. The sequence goes on along the minus strand of JARGCV010000003.1, from coordinate 13,445,735 downwards.
AGAGTGTTTGTTATGACCATCGTATTCTCTTGACAAAATTCTATCAGCCTCTGCCCTGCTTCATTTTGTACTCCAGGGCCAAACTTGCCTGTTATTCCGGTTATCTTTTGGCTTCCTATTTTAGTATTCCAATCCCCCTGATGATAAGGACATCATTTTTTGGTATTGATTCTATAAGGTGCTGTAGAACCAGTCAATTTCATCCTCTTCAGCACCAGCATAGATTTGGACTACTGTGATATTCAATGGTTTGCCTAGGATTTGAACTGAGATCATTCTGTCATTTTGGGGATTGTATCCCAGTATTGTTTTTCCTATTCTTTTAATGACTATGAAGGCTACTCCATTTCTTCTGAGGGATTCTTGCCCGCAGTAGTATACCTGATAGTCATCTGAGTTAAATTCACCCATTCCTGTCCATTTTAGTTTGCTGATTCCTAAGATGTCGATGTTCAGTCTTGTCATCTCTTGTTTGACTATGTCTGGCTTGCCTTGATTCATGGATCTTACATTCCAGGTTCCTATGGAGAAAAGATCTTTACAGCATCAGACTTTCCTTTCACCACCAAATGCATCCACAGCTGAGCGTCCTTTCGGCTTTGGCCCAGTCGCTTCATTCTTTCTGGCGCTACTAATACTTAGCCCTCTGCTCTTCCCCAGTAGCATATTGGACACCTTCTGACCTGAGGGGCTCATCTTCCAGTGCCATATCTTTTTGCCTTTTGGTACTCTCCATGGGGTTTTCATGGCAAAGATACTGGAGTGGTTTGCCATTTCCTTCTCCAGTGGGTCATATTTGGTCCGAACTCTCTGCTATGACCTGTCCGTCATGGGTGGCCCTGCACGGCATAGCTCATAGCTTCATTGAGTTATGCAAGTCCCTTCGTCACGACAAGGCAGTAATCCATGAAGTAGAATTGGGTATGTCTAGTTTAATGAAGAGCAGGACGATGGGGGACATGATAGCAGTATGCCAATATCTGAGGGCAGTGATGGTGAATCTTTTAGAGACCAAGTGCCCCAAACCTGAGCCTGCCCCCCCCCGCACTTTGCCCCCTGGCCCAACCTGCTCTATCCGCACGCCCGCCCACAGGGCCACCCACTGCCTCCACAGACTGCTGCAGATCACCCAGGTGGCCCAGCAGCATCATGGCAGCCCCTCTCTGCTTGCACCCTGCAGCATCAACTGCGTGCAATGGGTGTGATGGCAGAGTCTTGTCCCCGCTGCCCAGCTGCCATGTCCTTGGCTGTGCTGCTCTTCATGGGCTGTGCTCGGGGGCGACTCTCCTTCTGCTAGTGAGGAAAGGGGGGAGGCGGGGCTGGAGCAATAGCGCAATTGCCCACAGAGAAGGCTCTGAGTGCCGCCTTTGGCACGCATGCCACTATTGTCTCAGGGGCTGCCACAAAGAAGAGGGAGTCAAGCTATTTTCCAAAGCACCTTAAGGCAGGACAAGAAGCAACGGATGGAAACTAATCAAGGAGAAAAGCAACCTAGAACAAAGGAGAAATTTCCTGACAGTTAGAACAATTAACCAGTGGAACAACCTGTCTCCAGAAGCAATAAATGCTCCAACACTGGAAGTTTTTAAGAAGAGACTGGACAGCCATTTGTCCAAAATGGTATAGGGTTTCCTGCCTGAGCAGGGGGTTGTACTAGATGACCTCCAAGGTCTCTTCCAACTTTATTATTATTATTATTATTATTATTATTATTATTATTATTATTATTATTATTATTATTATTATTATTATTATTATTATTATTATTATTATTATTATTATTATTGTTGTTGTTGTTGTTGTTGTTGTTGTTATTGTTATTGTTGTTGTTGTTGTTGTTGTTGTTATTACAAATAAAATAAGACAATCAAAGTAAATTCATTTGTATTATAAAGTTTCAGCTTATCTTCCTATTTAATAGTTCCAACAACAGAATTATTATTATTGTTGTTGTTGTTATTATTATTGTTATTATTATTATTATTATTATTATATTGTATTCAATATATTGTTCTGTTACCAAATTAATAATTTGGACATTAGTAGCGCTACCTTTGCTCAGGAATAATTCTGTGATTTTAGCTGATCATATTAACTGCATTTGTGTGGATGACTCTAGCTCAATATCCTGTAAAGCTTTGTCTTTTCTGGCTATTCTGGAATAACAGAGAATAAAATTCTTGGTTTTCTAAATATGTAAATTCAACCATGTCTAAACAGAAAGCATCTGAGGTTGATAGATGTCTGATTCAATAATTGCTTATACAACCATTTGTTTAGTCCTTTATTTTGAACACTGTTATATACATGATTAGTAGTTACTCCATTTTATTCAGTTTTTGGTTGGCCTCATTCATATAATGTCGTGTAGTCTATTATAGTTGGAACTATTTTTTTATCCTTTAGGAATAAAATAACAACTTCCCTTGCTGTTTTTGCTAGTTCTAAATCAATATTATAAACTGCATTGCAGTGCCTTCTGAGGAATTCTTATCTGCAGGTAAAAACACATAAAATTGTACTTGATTTTGCATTTTTTGCACTTTAAGCATATAGCATGTAGGAATAATATGGAACGTTCACATCTATCTTAATCAAAAGACTTAAAAAAAGTTTTATAGGATCACAGACATGAATACCAGTGGGGGTTTTTTAGCCCAAAAGGCAACTAAAAGACAATGTAATTGAATATTTACAATGTAGTGTCAAACTGGGTTACATTAATTTTTCTAGATGCAGAAAAAGCATTTAATAATTTGAACTGGGACTTTATGTTTCAATTAGTGAAAAAAATGGATTTGAGGCTTTACACTGAGTTTGAAGACCATTTATACATTCCAGAAAGGTTGGATTAAGCTGAATGAAGACTGAATAATGATGGGGGAGGGGGTCCATTATCCCCTTTATTATTTATTCTGTTGTTGGAACTATTAAATAGGAAGATAAGCTGAAACTTTATAATACAAATGAATTTACTTTGATTGTCTTATTTTATTTGTAATAACCCATCTATAAGCTAGATAGTAAATTTTCTCATTTCTGAGAATTTATATTGCACCTCTTTTTTTTGAAAATATCTAAAAATACATAAATGAGAGAAAACTGCATTAAGTTATCTGTAAAAGGAAATAATTTGAGCCCGTTTATATAATGTATCTTAGGAAGAACTGTATACAAACAAATATCAGTTTCTGCAGAAACTGAACATGATAAATGTGACCAGGCACTCACCAGTAAGAGAAAGGAAGGAAACATAAATGTCCCAGAGATGATAGGATTCTCATTTCTGTCCCCCCCCCACCTTCTCTTAAGTCCATTTTTGAACAGGGAAATCCAACCTATTTTTGCTTCCTTAGTGAGGATGCAGAAAAGGCCTCTAGCTGTTGACTTTTTTTAGATTCATTGTTAGAGAACTCCAATAGTTCTCAGATAAAGTATGCTAGGATCATTCAGTTAGAGGTTATGGGCAGTGCTGGGATTCAGCCGGTTCGCACAACTTCCGAAGAACCAGTAGCTAAGTTTTGTTGCCCAGGCCCAAAATGGACTTACTGAAGTGGCATCCACACAGAGAACTGGTTGTTCATATATTTGAATTCCACCACTGGTTATGGGGCCACCACATCACTGTTCCCATGTCAGCTCAGGATCTACCTCTATTATCCATTTTCCTTAATCAAGTATCACTTCACATTCTGTGACTACTGACAAACTGAATTCCTATTGAGCTAATGCTGATGCTTGCTTACGAAAGTTTCTGCCTTTCCTTAAGCATATTAATACTAGCTTTTCATATCTAGGCAGACCCATTTTGGATCAATCTTGGGGCCAGTTACATGACCAATATACAGTTCATGTTACTAGACCTTTTTATCCAGAGTCCCTCATTTCTATAAATCAAAGAACTCTTTCAGCACCATCTGCTATCTCTGAATCTATTCTAAATTAAATGAAGAATATTGTCTCTGCCAATAATTGCTAGCTGTGAAGTTAAATGTATTACCTCAGGGCCATCTCCGAATGACTTTGAGTGTTAGAAAGATGGGAGTTCCAGACACAGTTGTTACAATAATAACTTTTGATAACATTAACATGAAGCCAATAACACATTGTCACTGGAACTCTGTTAAAGAAAATAATTGATAGAGGATTGCCAGTGCCTCAAAGCAACATGTAAATATTTCAGGATGGTCTTTTACTGGCTTATAATGAGAGCCCTCCAATTTTAAAAGTGTGCCAGAAAATAACATGGGGATATATATCTTTCTCAACAAGGACTAATAACCTAGGGGAAGGTATCTTTGCTTTAGGGTGTAATTAAAAGAAATGGGAATGAGAACGAAAATAACTGGTAGAAAAATGAGTTCCAAATCTTGGGGAAAGAAGAGACTTTAAACTATTTCAGAGAATTCAAACGTATCAAGCAAATGAATTAAGCTGCTAAATAAATCTGTATTTAAAGATAAAATAAACATAGTCCAAATGCTTGCACCACACTCCATTTTTAGAACCTAAGGGAAAGGATTATGGGAAAGCTTTTGTAACACGGAGAAACTGCAGTTGTTGCAGTTTCCTGTCATTTTTATGAAAATTGCAAAAGAAAAAATTATATTACTCCAAAGACTAAAAAACTAACAAATTTACAACATCCCATTCCCCTCTCTCTTTTTGAAAAGAATTTATTTTCATTGCACTGCTGCTTCTACCATTCTGACCATTAACCCATAAAGTACATAGAGTATTCCCCCCCACACCAAATACACACAGTATTGATATCCCACATTGGGAGATGTACCTCCCCTGGGGAACTGTACACAGAATGTGAAGAACATTTTAAATATATATATTTTATTAATTTTTTACAATAACATTCTTTAGTGTTTAGTAAACAGCGTGTTGTCTGGGTTCATATGTTTAAAAAAAATCAATAATAATTAATTTCTATAGTTCCATAATCAATGTATTAATTAATGATGCATTTCTTTAATCTTCTCTTCACCCAATAGTATTCTCCTTTTGTCAAGATTAAGCAAATATTATTCTTAAAATTCAGTACATATAAAGTTAAATATAAACCTGTTTCTTTTGAAGGATTTATTGCTTTGAGGATCTTTTCCAGGGAATCGGAGGATTTCTTACTTTGAGGATCTTTTCCAGGGAATCAATTGCAAAATAGAAGAGAGAAGATCAATATTCTCACCCAATTCCAAGCATGCTATTCACCATTTTTCTGGTTTGTGCTTTTGGATTTTGGCTGCTGGTAACTTGGGCTAGACACTGATGTACAGCTAGCTTTTCTCTTGTGAGGGTTAGAGGGCTTCCCCCAGATCAAACTGATCGACCGCCATTATTCCATGATCATCTTCTTGTTCGTTGCCTCTCCGGGGCGATTTTTGACCCATTTAGGGTCCCCTGGCAGGGCACTCTGCAATCCCTCGGCCGCGGAACCAGAAGTCTGGATGTGAATAACATTTCAGTTCTCCATTGTTACAATAAATCAATCTTTCCCCCAAGTATTAGATTTAAGCATGTAACGGGGTGGGGGAGTAAACTTTACTTTTTTTTACTTTTTATGTCTTTATTCAAAATGAAGTTTCATTGCATTGCTTTTATGCTTTGTTTTTATTCATTTTGGTATTTGTAATTTTAGGGGAAATGTGTACATTAAGACTACAATAAAGGGAGACGTGATGGCAAAAGGTTGAGGAGCCCCTGAATAAAACATTGGTATCTCCTACCAAGGAGATGAAATTTATCTGTTGTATGAAGGAACTGTATTTAGATTTATTTTAGCAGGAGATTGGGAGCAGCCCAGAGTTGATTAGAAGAGTGTGGATATGTAAATGTTTTAAATATCAAAGGCACAGTATTCTCTGAAATTTAAGAAATTTTGACTTGAGTGGTTTTTTTTAGGGAAGGGGAAAAAATAGTGCCTTGCAGGTTTTGTCTTCATACAGTGCTTTATCCTCTTGCCTTCTAAATCATTATTTACTAAAAGTAGTGAGTTTTTCTATCTTTTACAATCTTGAATATTCTTTGTTTGTGAGACACTTAGATATCCATGGTAAAGTTAAATGGATGGAGGAAGAAAAGCATCAGTTGTGCCATCTCTCTCATGAGAAAGAGTAAAAAGTCACTGGTGCATTAACCCAGCAGTTGTGAAGAATTAAGTCTGACATGCCGCCAAACTTATGTGCATTAATAAGTTTCTCCAACTGATCCCCAGTGGCATTCAGATAGATTCATGTGTAGATTTTGGTTTACATGTAAATATCTGGGCTGGACAAGTTGAGATGAGCTGTCATACATTATTAGCTCAGCTGAGAGAACCATGCCAGCTACTATCTGGCTGATGACTTAAGAGACACCTAGTAAGAAAAGAAACAACAGTGACAACCATCAAAGTCTTGCTTGCTTGGCAAATCTTGGAATAAAGTCTCCGAGCTAATGTAGTCTCTCTGCTGCAGTGGAGGGTTAGAAGCTATTTTCTGCAAATTGCTTTAGTTTAAAACCTGGAAGGTAATAGACTTCCAAATTACACTTTGCACATACAGTATTTCCTTGCAGGCAAATGCATGTGTGGGATGTGTGTGGGAAAGAGAATCAAGTAAAGAAAATTGGCAGAGCCGATTAATTTCTAGTGACCATGAGAAAGTGTTCTTGACTTTGGCTCACTGTTTCTCTTTCATTTGCAGTTTATTTTTTTAGAAGCAGGGTGGGCAATCTTTTTCATTAGTGTTTTTTTTTCTGACTGAGAGCTGCATTTTTCAATTAATGGAATTTTGAAAAAGGAATAAGCTGGCCAAGTGCAGTGCTATTGTGGTAGATAATTGTCAGGACAATTACTGGTGTACAACAAATTTTCTCTGTGCCTAAAATCTTTCTTAGATATCAGATACCTTTAAACATGCTAATGCATGTTCTCCATTTCATCATTTTCTGGTTGCCCTGCACAAATTCATGCCAGACATGCTTTAAGACCAACTACCTAGAGGAAAGATCAAAGGATTCCATTTGCAGATTGGCATTGCTCTGAGAAGCATTTCTGACCAGTTGTAACTACATGTAAGCAAAAGAAATGCCTAAAAAAAATCAAGGGTACAAGTACAGATTAGGTGAGACCTGGCTTAAAAACAGTAACTGTGAGATAGATAGATAGATAGATAGATAGATAGATAGATAGATAGATAGATAGATAGATAGATAGATAGATAGATAGATAGATAATGGATAGATGGATAGATGGATAGATGGATAGATGGATAGATGGATAGATGGATAGATAGACAGACAGACAGACAGACAGACAGATTTGGAGTACTAGTGGACGATCACTTAACCATGAGCCAGCAGTGTACAGCAGCAGCCAAAAAAGCTAATACAATCCTGGGTTGTATAAACAGAGGCATAGAATCAAGATCACGCGCGGTATTAGTACCGCTTTATAAAAATCCCAGTTAGATTGCCAATTTTGGTCACCATATCACAAAAAATTTTTTTTCACGAGTTTGAAAAAAATTCAGAGAAGAACAACTAAGATGATCAAAGGCCCGGAGACTAAAACATATGAAGAATGGCTGCAGGACTTGGGTCTAAAGAAAAGAAGAAATAGGGGAGACATGATAGCAGTATTCCAGTATTTGAGGGGCTGCCACAAAGAAGAGGGAGTCATGTTATTCACCAAAGCACCAGAGGGTAGGACAAGAAACAATGGTTAGAAACTGATCAAAGAGAGAAGCAACCTGGAATTAAGGAGAAACTTCCTAACAGTGAGAACAATTAACCAGTGGAATAGCTTGCCCCCAGAAATCATGGGTGCTCCATCACTGGACGTTTTTAAGAAGAAGCTAGACAGTCACTTGTCTGAGATGGTATAGGCTCCCCTGCTTGAGCAGGGGGCTGGACTAGAAGACCTCCAAGGTCTATTCTGTTCTGTTCTGTTCTGTACTGTACTGTTCTGTTCTGTTCTATTCTATTCTAATTAAAACCATTAAAAATATTCCATCAAAAGTCTGAGCAGTTTTTCAGTTTTTTTTAGCTCAGACTAGATCCTAGAACTAATGCTGCATATCAGTTGGCCTTATGAGGGTCCATCTGTTGCTTGGTAACATTTCCAGTAATACACTACTTTTTAATATTTCTATTATATATCCAGGCTTATTCAAGAAATCATTTCTTCTTTCATGTCATTTCTATGATCATAATCCCTAAATCCCAGGATTAGCTTTCCACAAGTTGCTGTGGATAAACACTTAGCATACGGCCATAGGATATAGCATCATGGTCATAATAAGGGTCTTGGGAAAATGGATGGAAAGTTACCACAGAATCTCTTTCTAACACTATTTTCAGAACTGGCTTACCAGTTTGATGTAAAGATATGCAGAATGCAAAGTAATGTGGCCATTCTACAGCCCAAAATGACACCCAAGAGGAAACAGTTATGCCAGGAGGCACAGGATTTCTATGCAAAGCTCAGAACATCTGGTCTGATGTTCACTCTGTAGAAGTGGCCGTTATGATGGAGAGGAAAGGAGGAAGGAAGAAGAGGTTGAAGCAAAGAAGACATCTAATGATCAGGGAGAGAACCAATCCCTAGATTGGAAAGAAAAGAGAATATTGGATGTGACTCTCATTTCAATGTGACTGTTCTTGAACAAAAAAGAGGACCATAAGCAATTTACAGCCTGCCAATGTTTTACAAGCTATAACATATTAGGATATACTAATCTAAGGCAAGGAAATAGCCTTCTCTTTTGTTCTTTCTCTCCCTCCCTCCCTCCCTCTCTCCTTCCCATGACCATGGTGAATGAGGATGAGAATGGTTTCCTTCAAAATTCCAGATTACAGGAATTCTGCAAAAATAATACCCAGTTTGCCCTTTCATTGCCCTTGCCATGGTATGGCCACTGTCATGGTTCCAATAGATAGAAATGAATAAATCAGAATTCCAAGGCTTGAATCTTCCTCAAAGAACAAGTTTATTGGATACAAAATATCAGCACAGTCAAATGTGAAACCAAGTCTGAAATACCCTCCAAAGTATTACATTATTACAAAGTAAAAGGTCCCACCCCAATAACTATATGACCAATAAAGCAGTTTGGCAGGCTTTCTACCAGAACACTGAACCTGCTTCTGCCAAGCGAGAGAATGACCTTGGTTCCCACGGGATACAATATTGTTTAGACTAACAGAGATACTCCGTTCCCCCTCCCTTTCGTGTGGCAACCTAGAACGAGCAAGGTGGCTGAAACCAGGTTCATTATAGAGTTAACAGCCACACTTGGAATATTGTATCCAGTTTTGGTCGCCACGATATAAAAATGATGTTGAGACTCTAGAAAGAGTGCAGAGAAGTGCTAGCAACAAAGATAATTAGGAGACTGGAGGCTAAAACATATGAATAACAGTTGCAAGAATTGAATATGTCTAGTTTAATGAAAAGAAGGACTAGGGATGACATGATTGCAATATTCCAATATCTAAGGGGCTGCCACAAAAAAGTGGGGGTCAACCTATTTTCCAAAACACCTGGAGACAGGACAAGAAGCAATGAATGGAAACTAAACAAGGAGAAAAGCAACCTAGAACTAAAGAAAATTTTCTTGACAGTTAGAACAATTATTCAGCGGAATGACTTGCTTCCAGAAGTTGTGGATGCTCTACTACTGGAGGTTTTTAAGAAGAGATTGGACAACCATTTGTCTGAAATAGTCTAGGGTTTTCTGCTTCAGCAGGGGGGGTTGGTCTGGAAGACCTCCAAAGTGCCTTCCAACTCTGTTATTCTATTATTCTGTTATTCCTAGTAAATGTGTTCTTAAGTGTTATTATGAGTGTCATAGGGAGAAAGATGTTGATTGCTTTTTCACAAAATGGGTTTATTTTATAAAGCTGTAAGGCTCATCTTTTTATTTCAGATATAGATTAAAGAACAAATTTGTCAGTAATATATTGTCTCACAATAGACCATCTCTGTCAGTTTCTGTCTATTAAGCTATTTATTACCTTGGAAACTGGGATGTACCTCAGCTTTAATATCCATGGGAAGAGGAGAAATGTGAAAAGGGTAAATGATAAAATTGTGTTGAAATGTTGCAATGGAATCTCTGCCCTGTATATGTGTGCAGTATTGTAGTACATGTACAAAGGAGGGTAACAACACAGTACACATTGTTTTTGTTTTTGGCATCATGATGATTAGAAATAGGAGATTTAGGAAAAGGAAGGTTAAGAAAACCTGCACTTTCTCTTTGCTTTCACAGATGTATACCTTTGCAATTTCAACTTCTATTTTTTAAAAAATATGTTCTATCTATTTTCAGAAAGTTTTTACTTTATGATTCCTTTTTTAAAATTCTCCATTATTGCTAACACACTGCTGTGGTCTTGTACAATAAACAATTTTTGCAAATTTGTTATTTGCTCTCCCCTCCAAACAAACAAACAAACAAACAAACAAACAAACAAACAAACAAACAAACAAACAAACAAACAAACAAACAAACACTAGTGTTATCAGATGGTTGATGTTTCTTGCTCCAGTTATGAAACCACACTTATTTTTCCTTAGTTTAGTTTGCCTTATTTTCTCCATACTGTGGCTTCCTGTCATGTTGTAAGTTTCTCATGAGGTCAATGAGATGTTCTGAGGCTTTCATTTCTAAGTGTATACGGTACCACAGCTTGACATGATCGACATAATGAAAGTTTTCTATAATCAGTGAGGCACATACTAATTCTTTATTCTTTAGCTTTCCCAATTATCCAGAGACCATCAACAATAATGTCTTATGTCCCTTGGCCTTTTATAAAGCCAGCTCTATATTTTATTACACAATCCCGTGACCTAGTGGTCATTCTTTGAGAGAAAGAAGTGCAGTCTGATGTGACCAGAATGAACATTAGATTTTAGGGAGACTATAGCTTTTGACCCCAATGCTGGATAGTCCCGTGATCATCTAAGAAAAATATATGGGTCAGAAATCAAAATCTTGTGATGGCCACAACTTTGCAAGTAAAACTGGCCACCTCTACATCATGAAAATCTACACAAAATGATGGCTGAAGGATGTTTTGATTTGGAATGCAAGTGAGTATGTCTATTTGAAAAAGGAGAGTGTTAGGAGGGAGTGCATGCCCATTACAGTATCATATTTTGGAGCATTCAATGTTATATAAAACACAGAACAGGAGTAATAAATAGGAAGCCAAAGGAATTAAAGGACAAGATAAGAAAAGAGTTCAGCAACATCTTTTTATAAGCCTAGAAACCATACTTCCACACTGTATAATTCCACCTGCCCATGTTGTATATAGTACACTGCCTTTTGTTCATTTAATTTCTTATTATTTTGTTTTTCTGGTTCTCATTAACTCTCCTCACCTTCCTCCCCACCTTTTCACTCTTCCTACACATATAATTGTTTTATAATTTCAGATTTATTCTATCTATCTATAAAACCAAATAATCTCAATGTCCATTTTTCATACTGGTGTCTCCCTCATGCATTCAATCCATCTTTAGTTAGTAGTTATTCATTCTTGTTTTTCTTCTTGTTTTATCAAATGTCACTTTTTAACTTCCTTTTCCCCACCACATTCAACTTAGATTTCTTGGACATGCCAAGCTCTTGCTTTCATATAACAAAGTGGGTAAAAGGACCCTATTATATACCACAATTTTCACTTTCTCTAAATCAACAAACATGTGGGAACTTGCTTTTTTCCTATTCATATTGTACATGACTTGTTGAAAAGCAAAAAAAAAACCCTTCTATGACAATTTTTTATTTTGTGATTCCCAAATTTTGCTCATCCTCTCTCATACCCTTTCAAGTCAAATTCTTCTAAACTTTCTCAGACATACATAATTCTCTCTTCATGCACTTCCAAAGTTTTTAGGAATAGATAATACAAACACCCATACAGTAGTAGTCTACCCTTTACTTGAAGAGATTTCCAGGAATAGAAAATTTCAAAAGTAAACAGGAGTTTATTCATTCTTTCCTTCCAAACTCTTATTAGTTCTGGCCAGAACTAATCTAGAAAATAATGTGGAAACTTCCATTTTCTCCTTAGTGGGAAGATTATGAAAGTGCCTAGTAGCAATTTACCCTAGAAATTAAACAACTATGTAATCATATGAATATTGTTAACATGAGCTCATATAAAGTATATACATACACCAAGATTCTCATCTGTCAGCTACGCTGTTTTAAGGCCAGGCACCTGTGAACATTTGAAACTAGACCTTTTCAGCCAGATGTTATGCCAAATTGTCCCGAACTGCCTAAGTGATTTTGTGAAGTCATTGGAGAATTCCATTTGAGGTCAGCCACACCAGAGTTTCTAGCTGTAATGAGGGATACTGAATCTAATACCAAATATGCAACTATTATATAATTGTAGTGCTACAATATGTTTCTTGTTTTGTTGACCAAAGGCTCAGTGGCTTGCAGGATAACATCAATAGCAGCGTACAGTTTTGATCACCCCAACTGGCATGCACCCACAGCATTTAATCAAGGCATTGATCCATTCAATATAGGAGAGTCTGTCTATTACTGTGAGATATTGAATTCCTGTCAGCTATCACTTTCCTGAACTAAATTGCTGGAATATAAATGCAAAAAGTCATTCAGAGCAACTAGTTAAGGCATCTTTTCTGCACAAGGCTTTTGAGTGCCATTTGCTTGACTATTTTTTTCATGGATGGTGAATTATATTATTTATTTGTTATGCTTATAGTTGATTATTTTTTTCCTGAGGAATTTATTTATTTATTATTATTTATTAATTTAATTTCTATGCCGCCCTATTCCGGAGAACTCAGGGCGGCTCACAACATGATAGAAATTACATTATATACATAAATATAAAAACCCTTAATTAAAAAAAACCCAATCATTCCACAAATTCTTTATTGTGAAAAATTCTTTATTGTGAAAAATAAATAAATAAATGATGAAAGATTATAGGAACTACATATGTCTAGCCTAAGAAAAAGAAAGATTAGGGGTGAAATGATAGCTGTCTTCCATACTTGAGGGGATTGTCATAGAGAAGAGGAAGTCAACTTATTTTATAAAATATCTAAGGACAGGACAAGAAGCGATGAGTGGAGAGCCAGTCTGGAACTAAGGAGGAATTTTCTGACAGTGTAAACAATTAATCAATGGAACAACTTGCCTCCCAGAATTCTGGGTATTCTGTCACTGTAGGTCTTCAAGAAAAGATTGGGAAACCATTTGTCTGGGATGGAATATGGTCTCCTGCCTTGGAAGGGTGGTGGGGTTGAGTTGGACTAGAACATCTCCAAAGTATCTTCCAACTCTATGATTCTATGATTCAAATGGTCCGTATGTGGCCATTTTTGCCCCATCCTCCTGGGGTCATGTATTGAACAAGATATACAGAATGCTAGATTTGTGCAGGAGCTTTCTACTCTGAAATTTAAATCTGGGGTTTTAATGAAGTGTTTAGGTATAAATTCACTAACTCACAGAGAAGAAGAGGTTTGTTTACTGTATATACAGTAATATAAATTTGAAAATATATGGAAATGATGGTTTTTCTGTCTTTTCTTAGTAACATTCCCACCAAATATACGTACATATGTGTAAATTCACACACACACACACATCTACACTTTATAGATGTTTTAATTTAAGTACTTCTTTGAAGTTGTGTCCTGTGCTAATTTTATAACCATACATTATTGTTGTACTACATGTTCTTTTTAAGAAGTGCTGCAATGAGGAAGGGGAAAAAAATTCCTCACTTCTTGTTTTTGTTTTTGATGAAAAAATGTTTAGATCCTATATCACATATTTTCAAAAGTGATTTAAAGATTTTTTTTGAAAGATGAATTGGTAGTTGAACTTCATTCTGGCTTGACGTATTCCTCCATAGTTCACCTCAAATCCACTCCCAGTACAATTCATGGTGACATTCTTATACATCCTCAATAAAGATCACCTACCTCTGGACTTGTATGCAGTGGGCACAGGACTTAGTCCTAAGAATTTCATTTCCAGGTTATATTAGATAATAGACCACTAGTCTTTTTTTTTTTGTGTTGCATCTTTCAGAATACTACAATTCTTAAGCATGAAACCTGCAATCTATTTCCTTTCACACATATACTCTTTTTATTGTTAAAATGAGAGAAAGCAAAAGAAAGAGAAATAGCAAAAGGAAATGAGATAAACATAGGTTTTTTAGAAACCATAATGAAAAACATTTCTTATAACACATCCTCCCCCATCTCTTCCAATTACGTTGCTTACTGTTAACCATAATTTATATATATGGAAAATTAATGAATGTTATTAGTTTCTACTTAAGGCCTAGAAACCATATTTCAAATGTCTAGATCTGCCTTGTGTAATTTGTTGTATTTAAGGAAGCCATTTCCTGCTCGAATTTGGTTAAACCTCTATTATAAGCATGAGCATGGTGCCTTAAAAAACTCCTTCAATTTTATCAGACCTGAAAGTTTCTATGAATGTCAGGAAAGCTGTTCTTCATTATACAGATTGCGTTTTTCCCTTCTCTGAGGTAATGGCATTGAGGTAAGCTTTCTTGGCCATGATACTTGCCTGCCTCTCATCTGCTCTAGGATAGGCCAAAAGGCTAATAAGTCCTCTATGCTAACTTCTCCTCCTAATATTGTCTTTTAATACATAAATCTTGGGACACTATTTATATGTTATTATAAATCACTTTGGGAGTTTTATAGTTGGGAAGGGATCTTAATATTTTTATAATAAATAATAGACAAATGAATAAAATGAATAATATCAAATGTGTGCTCCCTTCTAGGGTAGAATTGATAGGTATCTTTGGGAAAAAACTCTATGAGACTGGACATTTTGCTGATCTAGATATGTATTTAGGGCATAAAGTATCTGATCAGTACATTGTAAGAGCAATGTTATAAGAGTGGATAATAGATATTTCCAAGAAGAATGGATACATCATTTAGAAGTCAGTATTTTTATCAACATTGTTCAATTTTCTACACAAGCGTTATATTCCTATGATAATGCTGGTATGGTTAAAATCCCTGAAAGGCCCAGAGGCTGTTCATTTGCAGCCTTCACTCATTCTCACTGTACTGGATGTCAGTTCCATTGTTTTGTTCAGCTGAGGGAAAAAGCTATGTTTCCATACAATCCTTTTAAAAGCCATCTATATTTACAACCTGGAATGACTGGTTACTTGCCAATGGCAGTATGGGAACTATCTTCAAAATGCAATAAAATAATTCTGTCATGCTCTTTGGCTGGCCTATTCAACCAGATAAATCCCACAATAGCTCTTATCTCAGCTACCATTTTGTTGACTCTCAAACCCAGACTAAATGCAGACAAAGGGGTGGCCATCTTTGGCTGCTTGCTTTCAACTGTTCTGCAGTTCAAGTCATAAAAGCAACTGCCACAAGCAGACCATGACAAATCCAAGCAGAAGGAGAGTCAGTAAGAAACCCTTGATGCCAGAACCGATTTGGAATTATATCATTCAGATTATCCAGCATAGACTCAGATTTTACAGCAAGAACACATCCAAACTGCAGCACCAAAGTGCTTTTGTATAATCCATGAGCAGGCAGAAAAATATGCCATTTTAAAAGGCACAATTTCATCTCTGACTTCTGTTCTGTCTTTACAGTGAGGCAGAATAGAGATTCTACCTGCAAAGAAAATGGTTGGAAAAAAGGACAGAGTGGGAAATGCTTTCTTTGGAATAAATTACTAACAACAGACCTGCTTCACTCCTTCACTTTCTTATTTCACTTGCTTGTGGCCAAGAGCACCATCTCCTCACTTAATCTGCCTCCAATGAGAAGAGAAGGGATGGGTTTCCTGTTACCGTATTAATTCTGATCCTGGTGAAATAGAGGTAGAAAAGGGGCGACACTCTGCACTCCACACTAAACCATGGGGTGGTAGTGGCCGAAGAATCACCTCCATTGTCCAAGGGAAGGGATATATGTTGTTAAGTCTTCTCTCATAGTTAGCCAATTGGAACAGAATAGGTCTCCATTGCTTTTTTCAGAAACTCCAAATTTCATGGTTTGTGATGGTAGCTGATGGAAAACACAATTTTTAAAACTGAGACAGAAAAAGATGAGTGCAGGTTAGTGTGAAGTAAATTGGGGAGAACTGGACGTCATTCATTAATGTCTTTCTGAAATAATTTATGAGGTATCTTCTTGCTGTGATTAGCAAGCCATGTGAATAGGAAGGAGAATGATGGATGGGTAGAGCGAAAGCAAGAAGGGGAACCATTTGTGATTTTTGATGATGTAACAATAGCTGATATTTCCACTTATGAAATATTGAATCAATCACTCTCATATATTTTCCAACCATCTATAACTGATGGTTTTAAGACAATGTTTAATCAATTCTCAGGAAACATAAAACATTACTGTCTCATAATAAAATTTATTTTGAATTATTTCCCATTACAATCAGTTTAGCAGAATTCTGAAGAAAAAAGAAGCCCTCCAACTGGCATCTCTCCTGTGCAAGGTGAGACATTTTTTTAAAGGGTGGGGGAGCTCTGAATATGATATACTCATATTTTCAGAAATATGAAATATCTGACATCTGGCTTCCACAGTATTTAAAATTGCTCTGCCACTGTTGCAGTGATCATGAAGGTCAATGTACTGGAAAGAATAATATCATGCTGGTCTAATTTATCTACCACTTTCAGAAAAAAATATCTTTAATTGGAGAAAAAAGGCTCTTTCAGTCTGAAGAAGGAAAACTCTGGCTTTTCCAACTTGATATAATAAAAATAGCATAAACACACAGCCTGTGAGATATACACTTACAATATTTGAAATACATCCACTTTTCGAAATATTTACCATACCCTAAAGTTGTTGGAATCCATAATTCATGGGTTAAAACTACAACAATCTTAATTTGTATATGGCAGCTTTATGCCTCCAACTACAGAGAAAGCTAATGGTCCATGAAATATTGAAGTGTCTCATAAACATCTACTGAGATTTCAGTTTTTAAAAAGGAAACTGTCATGCATGCACAAGCTCAAAACATAAACAGTAGGAAAAGAAGAAATTATCTTTTCTGTGTCATGCACAATTACCCTTTTGGGTCTATAATGCTGCTTTTCATGTATACAATTCTTTTTGACTCTTCTTTCAGAACTTTGAAATTTCTGGTCTAGGAGAAGATAATATTTATTCCAGGTTGATTCCTTATAGTTTTTTTTTTTTAAGATAAAACCCTTTTGCAAAATTGGTGTTATTGGGATGCCTCACCATCTTTCAGCATGTTTCTATTTGATAACAAGATCCAGACACATCCTGGAACAAATTTTTGTTATCTCCAGCTCACAGAGGTACTAAAGCAGAAGAAAGCATCTTGCAGATTTGCATTGGGGCAGCCAGAATTATGAGACCTTTGGGATACCTATCATGCCCTAGAAGAGGGTTAGCCTTTTCAGTGCTGACAAGCTACTGATACCCGGATTCACACAAGTAGCTGATTTATTGCTATCATGCTATGCCAAATTACTGTTCAGTATTCTCTTGAACCTTGCTTGGTAAGGGGGAACTGGCGAAGGCTCTTCAGGATCTCAGGTAAGAGTTTTTCCAATACAGTTGAAGAAGTAGCAATGGCCCCATTCTATCAAAAGCTCAAGAGAGTGATTATCATCTAGCAGAGGATAATATTTTCCAGGCTTTATGGTGTTATCACACTTCCTAGCTAGGTTTGGTACAGTTAGATTTCACTTTGTCACTTTCTCTGGACCTCAAATACTGGCTTCAAACTTACCTTTTCCTGAACTTCTGTCCAAAGAGAGGATGGCTGCTTTCATATACTTCTACCAGAAACTAACCCTACAAAATACAGAAGATGACATAAATATCAGTTGTGCTTTTTTTCTGTACTCTATCTGATTACCTGAGCTCCTGTATCAGGCTAGGCCTAGTTCCGTTTTATTGATTTCCTTTCTCGATAATTTGCTAGAAATTTCTAGCAGATAAGATATTTCTGTCATACTGGTGTAAGTCCTATTTAGCTGATAATGACAAGTCTCCTACCTCTAACTAAATGTTGATTTGAAAGAAGTTTTGAAAAAAATAGGAAAGATCATATTTCAAAATACTCCAAGGGTCTCAGCAGCTTTTTGTTTAACATAACTCTCTGAGTATAAATTGCTTCTTTTATTTTACATTTTGTTTAATAAAAAAGTACATTGGAATCCTTTGCATTTATTATTATTATTGACAAAATATACAAAAAGCAAGCTTCTAGCCAAATTTACATGTTGATTGTATACTTGGTTATCTATTCAAATAAAAATTAAAACATTTATTATAGTTTATCTGCCAGATATTCTGTCAATAGCTCCTGCCTATGTGTGAATTTTAGCATACCTTTTAATATCAAACCTAAGATACATCCGCTACTATTGCCCAACAGCATCAAAAACATGGATGGGTCCAGGCACAATAACATTTTCCTCACTAAATGCACTTCATTAAGTATATTTTAATTTTTCTTTGACATAAGGAAAGGAAACAATAATTTCTTTGCCCCAAAAGTTTTCTATGCACTTCCTACTGTCAACAAAATATAAAAAGAAATGTTATGTCAAATACAATAAGAATATATCACTAAATTTTGAAGCAATTATTCTGTTATGTAATGTTAATGCAACCAAACTACATTCTCAATATTTGCACGTTACTGCAAATATAAGCTTTTTACAGCAAAAATAAGGTAAAGACAAATCAGCCATCAATAGATACTTAAAGATAAATCACATTTACACACCATTCAAAAAAGACAATAAAAAAGCTAAGAAGTAAACAAAAAAAAAATCAAAACACACCCTCTCCAGCAGCACACACCCAGCAGCATACACTCAGATCACCAAGGACTCCACAAATATAATTTGGCATCTTAACAATTACTAAACTGATCAATCTTTGCTGATTCTACTGCCAAAAATTAATAAGGCTCCTAGTCAAAAATATGCACATATTCCATGTCTCTCTATATAAATTTCAGTACTGATTTCAGTGAGATTTACATTCAAATATCTTTAGGACATTTGGGTTGCATTCATAATGTCCACACCAGGCTGCATTTCAGATTATTTTAAGAATTGTTATTGAAGAGAGTGTTGTTGGTTTTTTTAAAAAAATCACTCCTCTTTAAGTAAAGAAACATGGATGTGTTCTGCAATTGTCCTTCACCATTCTTGCAGATGTTTTAGATCAAATTAAAAGTAGCCAGCCATGAAGGTCAAAGTATAAAAGGAGCCAGTGACATTTGTAACCCACAGTGAAGATTAGTGAGGGTGACAGAGGGCATGTTCTGAATGAGTGTGTCAGCTTCAGAAATAGGGAAATAAAAGAAGATTCCAGAGAATCTGCACTAAAGGTCAAGAGATATCTCATTCGTCATGTAAATATTCAATAACATATATAAGCAATGCAGTTAGACTCAGGGGTCTATAAAGATTCTCATTACAAAAAAGAGTGATCTCAGCCTCACTGAAAGAGGAAATAAGTGGACTCAGGAAATCTTAATAAATATAAGCCAGTTATTAGAACCTTTTTTTGGACAAGGTGCTCCAGAATGTGTTGGCTCACCAGATCTAGAAACTATTTTATTCTCTGACTATTCTAGATCTATTACCGGTATGATGTTCTTTGAAGAGAAATAGGGAGAATGCAACTGTTTCATTTTTCTGATCCTGCTAACAGACTCTGACAAAATAGCTAGCTTAAATGTGATTGTGCTTATGTTCTATGATGACCATATTCAGAAGATGTTGCTGGAATATTTATGCTTAGACACATGTCATTTATTTCATGAAATTCTGTAGGATCATATCTTATTCTCCCTACAGTTCAAAGTCAGTGTGCAGAGGAGCCCAAGGCTGGGAGGTAGCAACGGGAGAAATATATAACTGGTACTGCAGTATCAATTCTTTTGCACATGGGTTATAATGATATGTGTGAAAGGAATAGAATTCATATCACTGACAGTATGCCAGGTCTAACCAGCACATGTTAATGATGTCAACGCTGTAACATTGGATGTTCCTGCTCTGACAACTGATGGAAATTGCAGCAATTTTTACTTTGCTTTTAACATGCTTTTTCTTCTGTTTAGAAATTAGGTGTTGAAGGGGGGTTGGGGTAAATGCTTGAGCTCAGCTAGCCATAACAATAATGCTGCTCCGGGAACTCAAGGACACAAACCAATATAATGTTTTGGTGAGCTGAAGAGCAGGAAAGAGACCCCACACTCCTGGCTAATTGGAGAATGTGATTTATGACTGCTTTGTGGGGGTGGGACTTACTTTGTATCTGTGGGAAGGGAATCTAGTTTTGGGTTCAACTATGTAGTGCCGATACTTTGTTTCCTGAATAAAATGTTCTTTAAGGAAGAATTCTTGTGTTGAAGTTCTTTAATGGGTTTCATCTATTGGAACCATGACAAATGAGATGCTGAGCAAATCAATCAGAATAAAGTTGGAAGGACCTTGGAGGTCTTTTAGTCCTCCTGCTCAAGCAAGAAACCAAATACAATTGAGACAAGTGGCAGTCTCTTCTTAAAAAACCTCCAACGATGAAGCAGCCACAACCTCTAAAGGCAAGCTTTTCTATTGGTTAATTGGTCTTACTGTTAGGAAGTTTCTCTTTAATTCCAGATTGCTTCTCTCCTTGTTCATGTATCACATTATGTACCATTCCTTATCCATACTGGAATACCTTAATTATATATTCTGAAATAATACAATGTTATATCACTTTTCTAAATGGTTCATTGTTTTGATTCAAAGAGGGTGTTGCCTACAGCAAATGGAGGGAGAAAATGGGAGAAGAAGCTCAGCTCTAACCATGAAGAGTAGCTGTGCTATCACAAGGAGTGATGAATTGATGTGGCTGCTAACCAAGGATATTGTAGCATTTTTACACAGCAGTCCAATTGGTCCATCCTGGTATATAGCAATAACAATAGCACTTAGAGTTATATACCACTTCACAGTGCTTTACAGCCCTCTCTAAGCTGTCTAGAGTCAGCATATTGCCTCCAACAATTTGGGTTTTCATTTTACTGACCTTGGAAGTATGGAAGGCTGAGTCAACCTTGAGCCGGTGAGAACTGAGTCAAACTGTTGGCAGCTGGCAATCAGCAGAAGTAGCATGCAGTACTGCATTTAACCACTGTGCCATCATGGCTCTTAGCAGTTGGGAACTAGAGCCCTGGAGAGCAAGGTATATGGAAGGTACCACCTCCCTACTTGCTAGGAGACATTGTTTAACCTTTGTAGATAGTCAAAACAAGAAGCACAATCACAAGTACTAACTCCATTTGTATTGTAAGTTTACATTAACAGAATCCTGCAAGACTGAATGTATCTCCTCCTACTTTCCTTTTACTCTCCAGAAAACTAGGAAAGGCTCCTTCTGAAATATTTCCCATATCCTCTCTCCTTCTGTAGGTTGAGATATCTTTTTCAGCTGATTGTCCATAGCCTCATTCTCTTGTTTCCTATATGTTTCTCATATACCATTAGAAACATACTGCTGGTCTGACAAAAACCTTGAGAGAGAGAGAGAGAGAGAGAGAGAGAGAGAGAGAGAGAGAGAGAGAGAGAGAGAGAGAGAGAGAGGGAGGGAGGGAGGGAGGGAGGGAGGGAGGGAGGGAGGGAGGGAGGAGGGAGAGGAGAGAGAGAGAGAGAGAGAGAGACGAGAGAGAGAGAGAGAGAGAGAGGAGAGAGAGAGAGAGAGAGAGAGAGAGAGAGAGAGAGGAGAGAGAGAGAGAGAGAGAGAGAGAGAGACTATGTAAAACAAAGTGGCTGGAGAGAAAGGGCTGGAGAGTAAAGTTATATGTCCTTCAGGGAGAAAAAAAGTCCTGGGAAGCTTCCCTGGTGGGTAAGAAGTGAAGTTTCAGAGACACATTTTCATCTAAGATGCAACATGAGAAGGAGGGAGTTGTTTGTTGCTGGTGAAGCCCTAGTCTCTGGAGCAGCACTTGGCAGAAGACCCAGAGAAAGTTGCTTTTTTCAGTGGAGGAGAAGGAAGTTCAACTGAGGAGATCAACCAGTCCAAGAAAAGAGATAAGCAATTCTGAGCACACAAATGATAAATCCAGCACTTTCTTTTTTTTTAACTCTCTCTTAATAAGCCCACAAATGGAGGAGAAGATGAAAAAGGAGAAAGTGAAGTAGTTAATTCAAGAACTAAAAGGAAATTGTCTCCAGAAGAGAGTATTTATTTATTTGACTTTATTAGCTGTCCAACTCCAATGGACTCTCAAGTATACCTGACCCCAGGCAAAAGCCAAGATTGTCTTGTAAATGTATGTTGTAAATATTTGTTGTACAAGTACAAAGACATTAAAGCATCCACTGATTTTAATCACTTCTCATAGTTCTCTGTATCATTTGCCAACATTGCAAACCAAAACACACCTCCAGTTCTATAAGAACCCAGCCACACTGCATCAAAGGACATTTACATTTTTATACTAATTTCATGTTAATACAATAACGTTTTCCTGAACTCTTGAAATATTGAGATCTGCCATATTCTGTCTAAAGTGGTTTTAACAAAAGCTTGATATAGAATTTTCAAATCACTATCCATTATCCATAACTTAGACCTGAAACTACAAACTGTTCACACTGTGATAGAATCACACTACCAGTCAGGGAGGAAATTTTATATTGAAGCTAACAACAAATAAGGTGGTTAAGGAAGGGGAAAAAGGATAGTATATCGAAATGTGTATAATGAAATAGACAATGTCCTGGTCAATGATCACTTGAATATGAGCCAGCAGTGTGCAGCAGCAGCCAAAAAAGCTAATACAATCCTAGGTTGTATAAACAGAGACATAGAATCAAGATCACACAAAGTATTAGTACCACTTTATAAAAGCCTAGTGAGACCACACCTGAAATACTGCAACCAAGTTTGGTCACTATACTATAAAAAATATGTTTTGGAAAAAGATCAGAGAAGAACCACTAAGATGATCAAAGGCTTGAAGACTAAAACATATGAAGAACGGCTGTAGGACTTGGGTTTGGCTAGCCTAAAGAAAAGAAGAAATAGGGGTGAAATGATACGGTAGCAGTATGCCAGTATTTAAGAGTCTGCTACAAAGAAGAGGAGGTCAAACTATTCTTCAAGGGACCAGAGGGCAAGACAAGAAACAACTGTTGGAAACTGATCAAAGAGAGAAGCAACCTGGAATTAAGGAGAAACTTCCTAACAGTGAGGACAATTAACCAGTGGAACATCTTGACTTCAGAAATCGTGGGTGCTCCATCACTGGAGGTTTTTAAGAAGAGATTAGACAGTCACTTGTCTGAAATGGTATACTATAGGTCCATGGTGGTGAACCTATGGCACGCATGCCACAGGTGGCATGCAGAGCCCTCTCTGTGGGCACACGCGCCATCGCCCCAGTCCTAGGCCTTCAGCTGGGTTTTATAAAACGTTTTCACTTTAGGCCTCCGCCATCTTGTGAAAAAAAAAAGGTTCAAGCAATTAATCAATTTCAACTTTTCGCAGGAAAAAAAGTCTTGCAAAGTTGGAATTGATTGATTGAACTTTTTAGTCCCACCCGGTCTGCTGTTACCACTGCAGCCTTGCCCTCCCAATGGGCCATGCCCACCCGGCACCCGACGATACATAAGTGGGTTTGGAGTTGCAGTTTGGGCACTCGGTCTCTAAAAGGTTTGCCATCACTGCTATATGTTCTCCTGCTTGAGCAGGGGACTGGACTAGAAGACCTCCAAGGTCCTTTCCAGCTCTATTCTATTCTACTATGTGTGATACCCAGACAAATGCCAGGAGAAAAAATTCAATTGGTGGAACTGATCTGTAAATAATTGGAGCTGTTGGAAGACTTCACATAAAAAACATTTAGCATAAAATTACTAGGGTTTTATATGATGTTTACACTCTTGTTATTGTTCTTAAATTATATTGTTTTGATGTGGTATATTGTTTTTTTAACTGTTGTGATCCACCCAGAGTCATATATTTGAGATGAGTACAAATTAGAATAATAAATCTTCGGATGTTACACATGATCACATGCAAGTTTCAGTATGCACTGTTGGCTAGCATGTATCTTGCCAAGTTTAGACATTTTCAAATGGCTTTCTATAAGCAAACATCTTGCGATCTTATCTAATTATCTGATGCAAGAAGCTGTACAACATGCATCTTAAACAGTTATGCAATACTTAGTGCAAATGTTTGTGCAATGACACATGCGAACCAAAGAGCATGACTGCATTTAATTTCTTTTTTCATGCAAAACTTAGCACCTCATATGTACAGCGCTACTAGCCTTATCCTGAATATTCAAGTATGTGAATAGTAATTTATCTACAATTTAACCAAAGCCATGAGCAATAAAATGATAAATCAAATACTTTGTGCAAATAGCTACAACGTTCTCAGTACAATCTGTCATCAGAAAGTCTAATTTCCCAATGCTCTTCTGCCTTGGCAGCGAGGCTTAATAAATACTGACAATGACTATGTGGAATTAAGATTTCATACTGGAGTGATTTAGTTTGTGGAACAGATAACAGTCTAATAAATATGCTGCAATTATTCTGGGCTGATTTTGGAAAGTAGCCTGCTTAAAATGAAGCACAATAGAAAGCCAAGTATTCAGCATTATGCGAACTGTGCTACTTATCACATCCAATATCACTTTAGGAGTGCATTGGGGAACTGCCACACATTCCTTTCCACATGACTTGGGGAAGAGGAATGAAGCACAAGGCTAGATACAAAGATGTAAGGAAAGGAGGAAAAGGAGCTTCTATAGAATGTCAGGAATCTGATAGTTTAAAAAACCCTAGAACAGGAGTCACCAACTTTTCTGGGTGGGAAGGGACGGGCAGACACTTTTACCCAAGCATGCACACACATCTAAATGTAGCTGCACATGCATATGTGTGAAAGGAGCCACGAGCATGCGTGCCCCATAAATGGTGCTGCTAGCACTGGTGCAAGGGTCGTGGCAAGGCTAGCATCAGTGTGAAAATCATGCTGAGGCTAGGGCTGGTGTGAGGGTTGCGCTGAGGCTAGTGCTAGTGTGAGAATCATGCCAAGGGTCATGCTGAGGCTAGCGCCAGCATGAGGGTCACACCAAGGCTAGCACCAGTGAGAGAGTGATGTGAAGAGTCGCACCGAGGCTAGTGCCTGACTGAGGGGGCCTGAGCATGCACACATATGCACTGACCAGCCACTTAGGTGGCCTAGTGTCCAAGAGGCCTCGCCCTGGTAGTGGGCTACGACCCATAGGTTGGGGACCTCTGCCCTAGAATATTCAATCCAATGATGGGGTTGGGGAAGCCAGCATTTGATATTGATGTGAAATATGGGTCTCTGCTAAGCCCTCGCAAGACTGTCATCTCCCCTTCCCCCAAAAAAGATTTTAAATCCTCAGATTGGTAGACAGTAATGTGGGCTGCTAGATTGTAGGAAAGGCTTATTCAGAAATACTGCATATATTTGTGAGTGAATCCCTCATACATCTGGACTCTCTTGCCAGTCATTTTATAAGGATTCAGTGCTGAGCTAGTGTGGAATTCTGAAGGCAAGAGTGTATCAAATGTAGCCTTCACATTTGCCATCCCATTTTCATTGCACATACCAACAGCTGTGCAGTGCATCTCATCCAAATGAATACTGTTTATAAATTAAAAAGTGGCAGTTCTTGGATCACAGTTTGGAGCTGCATGACAAATGATGCCTTAAGAAATTGCAAAAGAATAGATTGGACAGGCTTTGCTTTAGGAAATAAAAGAAGTGATGAGCTGAATTTAGACTGATTTGTCCAGCTCTACACTTATGATCTGCTTAGCCACTGAAAAACTGGATTGCGTTGGTTCAGTTTGGAAATTCTTTGTATCACATTGTCC
Source organism: Bothrops alternatus (assembly GCA_034064705.1). Classification (NCBI taxonomy): domain Eukaryota; kingdom Metazoa; phylum Chordata; class Lepidosauria; order Squamata; family Viperidae; genus Bothrops; species Bothrops alternatus. The sequence continues at coordinate 13,419,773 of JARGCV010000003.1, read as the reverse complement.
ACATATACATGCACTCATTTAATCGATGGAGAGTGTTGTATACTTTGTTCATGTGCGAATGATGAAGACACATGGTGATGCTGAACAAACACTTTATTCTCCTTCTACAACAACCAAGCGAAAGCAAAAGGCTCACAGGCCTTTTTATATGGCCAGAAGCCCGGACAGTGACAACCAATAGGAACAGTGCGTTTTCGCGCCTTGCGCATGCGCGCAAGGCTGGTGCCACTCTGTCTGGTCCCGGGCAGCTTTTGGAATGCCCGAGACCAATGCAACATCCTGAGCCTGCTTTTGCAGGATCAGGACACAACAGAGAGAATGATTCAGTGTGTGCTTTCACTATTTTCCCAAGCTTCAGCCTGATCTTACATTTCCATAGAATGCATTTTAAAAGCTCCCTTGAGTAGAATGATAAGTATTGCTTACATGTGGGATCAGTTATTTACTCAGTAATTGACCTCTTAGAATATTGCTGGCTTTCTCATTTTCCTTCAGCCCAAAATAGATTTGCTATGGAAATAAAATGTGGGATAACCATATATTTGTCATTTGGGTTTATTGGAGGTGGGCAAGGTGCAAACATAACAAGTCAATATATTTAGTGTAGAACTTTATTGCTGAATCAAAATAACAGTGGGCAAACTGTCTTGCCATTGATTGTGCCATTGATTTCAAAAGGATGCAGCTCTCTGTTGATATATCAAGGTACAAGAGTTTTATGACATGCTCCTGCTCAGGTATCAGCCTCTTCAGAACTGCCTGAATGGCCCTAAGTGCAATGCTATCCCAAGAGCATAGCAAGTGCTTCCATAATAGAAGATTATGAGAGTAATGGACCATTTTCACTTGTAATTATATGATCAATTTATTTTCAGCCACTGAGCATTCAAATTAAGCATAAAATAAGGCACTCAGACTTCTGAGGAACATATTCTTTTGGTATATTTTATTGGAGGGAAATAAGAGCTCTCTTAGAGTTTGTCTTTAATGTTGAGTTACTTTGAAGAGTAAACTGAATGTCATTTGCTGCAGAAGGTAATTCTTGCTGGGGTGGATGGAAAAAATAATCAAAAGACAGAAAAGGAGGTTTTCTATCTCTCACTCTGCAGATAATAATTCCTATATATTTATATAAAGTCTATTAACAAAAATGGCAGTTAGTTTGCAATGTAGGTGTCATGGTTCCGACAGATGAAACTCTTTAAAGAACTTCAAGGCATTGTTTACCTTAAAGAATCTTTATGGGAGTAGCATAGCTTCAGCACTAACATAGTTGAAGCCAAAAAAACTGGATTCCCGTCCGCTGAGCACAAGTATCAAAGTACAATTCCCTCCTTCAATTAACAGTCATAAATCACATTCTCCAATTGTTTTGAAATGCAGGCTTTCCCTCCTGTTCTGCAATCCGCCAATTCTTATCATCTCTGAATTCACACACTAGTACAATATTGTTATGTCCAACTAACTGCCACCACATTCTGCCTCCTCCCCCAGCATCATCTAATTCTAAGAGTAAAGCATAAGAAAGAAAAAGGCTGCATCTTCATATGTTGTCAAAGCAAGAACATCCAATGTTAGCGTTGACAGAAAGATAAGAACACAAAACTGGTTCATCATACTCCCATACCAGAAATCCACTTGCTGTTGGCTTTTTTCTTTAAAGGAAGATGGAAACTCATAATAAGCTACATATAATAATCATGACATTTATATAGGTAACTGTATTGTATGAAGTTCTCTGGAGAGCAGCAGTTTAAATTAATTGTTTGCTGTGGCACCAGTGAGAAGGTCAAACAACTTACTCCATCCAGCATTTTTCTGGCTTATGAAGCATATGTCCTGCATACCGCAGGCACTTTCAGTCTTGAAGAAAGTAGGTTTTTTTTACAGTGGAATATAAGGGCACACTTTTTCTTGCTTTTAATTCTGGGATATTATCTTTGCCTTTAATTGATTCCCATTCCTTTTTCCATCTTATCTTTCTAGATCAGTGTTTCTCAACCTTGACAATTTTAAGGCATGTGGACTTCAACTCCCAGAATTCCACAGCCAGCATTGCTGGCTGTAGAATTCTGGGAATTGAAGTCCACATGCCTTAAAATTGTCAAGGTTGAGAAACACTGTTCTAGATATATAGATATGGGTTTTTGAATGCTTTCTATTTGATGTCTGATGAAGCCAGATGCTGATCAACATATGTGCGCTAGGTAACACAGTGCATCAAAGTGTGACATTTGCTTTTTTCATAATAGTTGGGTTCAGACAGCATGCTAAGCCTACAGGCAAAACATTTGTTGGCGTATAATGATGTGCAAGCCAACTCTTATATTTATTCTTTCTGGTTTATAAAGGACATAGAAGCTATCTCAAAAGATGGGAGGGATATGTTAATTTCTGTTATGGCTCTAAGGAGCACTTCATACAAGTCAAATGATTGTCTCAGCACCAAGGCTAGTTGCTCTCCTTGGCGAGGCTTCAGTCAAATGTGTATTGTTTCTGCATTGACTAAGGAGCTATATTAAGTATAGCCTTTGAAATTTTTCATGTCAAGGTTAAGAGAATAGCCTTGAACTTAAAGAATTTTTTTTTGGTATAAAACAATGATGGGCTAACACATCTCACTTTCTTTCCAGATTGTATTCAATAATGCCTTGTATATTTAGTCACAATTCACTAGCTACAGAACTAGTCTAAAAAGAACAACAAAAAGGGGGGAGGAGGGGAAATCTCCTTCAATATGACTTTGAAAAACCTCTAGCAAGCCTATAAAAACTTTATTATTCCATACACAGTCTTATAATTTGTCTAGCTTTTTAAAACTCAATCTCTTTTGCTCTCTTGCTCTCTCACTCACTCGTTCTCTTTGTATGATGTACGTTTAGGGATTTGGGATTTATTATATCTGAGAAATGAAGAGAAATGGAGAAATTCTTAGAAATTAAGTATAGGAATTCATTCAAGGATTTAAATGAAATAATGCATGTCATTTTCTCTGTTTATGTGCCTGACACTTTGCCAGGTCACCATCCACATGGCAAAGAGGGGCAGCACAGAGTGTTCTCCTCTGTCATCTCAGAGTGTTTTATTAATGCATAGAGAGAGAGAGAAAAAAAAGCATGATAAGCTGTAGCTGCCTTATGTTGCTTGGCAAAACAAATCTCAATTATTATTTATACATTTCAGCAAGATATACTGTACACATTACAAGGCTTGGTAAAAGTTATAAGCTCCCATTTGTGTGCAATTTTCTGTGCAATATCATTTCAATATATTTGCATCATTCAAAAGAAATATCAGAGTACATTTATTCTGAATTGTTATCCAAGCATGCAACACACACACACACACACACACACACACACTCAAACACAATACACTAAAGGTGAGAACATGCCTATGAGTTCCTTGCAATCAGAACAAAAAAAAGGTCAGTATTATTATCATGCAATATTCCTTTTCTCCCATGGGATAAGAGGTACAGGATTTAGAAAGAGTAAGCAGTAACTATTACTTCTTGTTTGAATAAGAAACAAGAAGTAAGGAAATATGATAAACATTCCTTAGTTTTGCAACACATGGACAGACTCAACCATGGTTTCAACTGGGAAACTGTGAGCATACTAGATCAAGCCAAGTTCAAACATTGTAGAAAATTCCTGGAGGTCTGCTCAGACAAATCAGCCATCAACAGGCACATAGAAATAAACAATATCTATACCACTCAAAATAGACAATAAAAAATCCAAAAAAGAAACAAAAAGTCTAAAGCTCTTCACCAGCAATCAACACCAAGATAAACAGATTAACAACAAGATTAACACTTGACCAACAATAAAGAAGCAAACAATACTCCAATCAAGTCACTATCAATGCATACAAGCTAACAGTAAATAACAGTCTAATCAAGGAATCACCAAGACAGCCCCACGAACACTAACAGGACAACCCATTGGTATATAAAAATAAGAGAAGACCTCATTCCCTCCTCGCACTGATGATGTTACCTAGTTTGGAAATGAAATGTCTGCAACAAAATCCCCAAGCTCAGAGAACACCAAGAACCCCACAGTTTAACCCAGCACTCCAAATATTCTCTTCTGTCAGTAAGGAAGCAAGGTGGCAGAGCAGAATGTTACCGAACAAGGAGGAAAGAATAGACTTGCTCTGTTTACCTAAACCTTCCAAATGGCTGAACACTGTATGGATCTTTCAGTGTTAAAACCAGCATCTTTAACTTGACGGTTGCATGTGTTAAAATCCTACCTGTAGTTTTATTTTATGTTTCTTTTGAAGCCTGCAACTTTGCCTTATGTTCTGCATAACCATCTCACTCAGTATACTTCACACATTGATAGTAATTCTTCAGACTTCCAGGATAATTTTTCCAGTTTGACCAGCAGAGACCTGGAGCCTCTAATATGTCATTTACCACTGGGCTACATTTTCTAAAATACATTGCTTTTGATTTTATGAAGTACAATTTTGATAAGTAATAACTGTATAATTATCCTCTCTTATGTCTACCACATCTGAGTTGCAGAAATCCAGATAGCACAAGATGATAGCAAACAAATACAAAACACTGCAAAATTTTGTTCCAATCGTGTGATTGCCTGGATTTTTACAGTGATGTTATGACAGATATATCCTGTCCAATTTATTGTACATTTAGGAGATCTGAACTACAGAGTTGTATGCTTTTCTGTTCTTCAAAAAAGTACCTGCTTTTTTCTTGTTCTCAATTCTCCTTTTGTATGTGAATCTATTTTCCCATCTACTTTTGGTGCCTACAAAATGTTAATTCTAATGCTAATCCATCTTAGTTTGCAAACTATGGATACAAATAATTTTAAACTTGCAGTTAATCATGATAGCATTAAGACTTTATATTATTTTTCAACACCTCAGCCATAATAACTTTCAGCAGAGACCATTCATTCATTCAGCTGTAAGTTATATGATAAGTTGATGGCTAATAATAGGATATTGAATCAAGAATATTCATGCATGAATCATTCTTACAGTCTTGATAATTTTATTTCAAATCTTCTAATCTTCACACCAAGAGATATATTTAAAGTTCAGATGCAGAAAAAAATCATATTCATAAATGGTAAGATATTTTGCACCTTTTATAAAGTCCTTGCAGTCGAGAAATGTTTGCTACATTTGAACTTTGCATGCAGAATTAAACATTTGTTATTTTATTTCTAGACTTACCACTTGGAGCTCATTTGTAATTTATGCCATCATATTATGCTCATGATAAAAAAAATATGGGGGTGAAATACAATTACCTGTTTAAAATCATCCAACAAAAAGCAATATTTGAGTGGGGATTTTCAATATGGTTCTCCTAATGATTCTAATATTCGATGATTGGGATTAATGAAAATTGATGGGATTTACTTGATAATTAAACATTCTTTTTCTCTTGTGTACCTATGTACAACACATGCACTAAAAACAAAGTCCATTGATTGAATGAGAAGGAAATATGGGCAGGTCACAGGCATTCAAACACTGTTACTGGGCTATAATAATCACCTATGTATTTATACAACATTAAGGTTCCTATTCCCAAGCCAGATAATTATCTTAATCAGAATAAAGGAAAATTCAAGGCAATTGTTCTTTGCATCTTAATGGAAAAAAGGAGAGGATGACCATGATGGGTAAGTGACATGGACAGAGGAGCTTCGAAATCCAGCCTTGATTTCCACTAAAATAACGTTCAGCTAAAATGTGGGAATGCATTAGGAATAAATTATTAAGTAATGAATACTTGTTAGAAAATGTCTGGAGGTGGGATTGGCAGATAAACACTGCTTGTGTACTGCTGTTAGGGGTGTCTGGGGGTGGTGGCAGGGTATTGACAGTAAGCGCTGCTGCTGTGGTGCCTGGGGGTGGCAGCAGGCCTTCAGTGCTTCCCATGGTTGCTGGGGGTGCTGGGGGGGTGTGTGGCAGGCCATTGGTAATAAGTGCGGATGCTGGGGGTTCCTGGGATGTAAAATGGTGCTGGCGTGCAGTGGGGGCAGCAGCCAAACTGCCTGTTTGGCATCAGGCTGGCATGATCAGGTGTGGGGTGGAGTGGGGGCAGCAGCCAAACTGCCTATTAAGTTTTAGTCCAGGGTCCAAGCATGGAGGAAACGGCAGTGAGAACAGGTCAAAATGGAAAGCCCTTGCTCACTGCTGCTGGCCCATTGCCCACATGGCTTCCCATTTTCACCATCCCTCCATATTGGACTCTGGTCTAACACCTAATGGGTAGTTTGACCCCCCTAGCAGTCATATTTACCGCCGATGGCCTGCCACTCCCCCAGGCAATCCCAGCAGCAGTACTCAAGCAGCGTTTGCCTGCCATCCCCCTAGGCATCCCAGAAACAACACTTATTGCCAATGGCCTACCACACCACACCAGGCAACCACAGCAGCAGCCCTTACTGCTGGTGCCTTGATGTCCCCCCCAGGCACTCCCACAAGCAGTGCTTACCACTGATGTCCTGCCACCCCTGAGGCACATCCAGCAGCAGTGTGCAAGCAACATTTACATGCCTCCCTCCCAGGCATCCCCAGCAGCAGTGGGCAAGCAGCATTTGCATGCCACACCCAGCCCCCCATCAGCTGCACACAAGCATCCTTGGCCTGCCATCCCCGATGCAGAACTTGCTCTGTCCCATAACCTATCACTAAACACATCCCCCTCAGAGTCCCCTCATTCTCCCTTCTCCCATTGCTGCCATGTGCCACCCAATTGGCTGGTGGCTTCTTGTCCCATGGAGTGAAATACCTGAGACAAAGGGTGAATGGGTGAATGAGCCAGGCTGAAAGGTGAGGGGCCCATTGCTCAGGGAAAAGGTTGGGGGAGGGCAAGCAGAGGAGGAAAGCTGGCTGTGAATGGGCTGTGGCAGGTGGCTAGAGGTGAAGTGAGTGCAGCCAATGGTGGGAGCCTAAAGGTCCTAGACCTGTTCAAAACAATGAAAAATGAACTGAAACAATTAACATTTTAGGCATTGGTGAAATGAACTAGATTAGGATACCAATATCAAAGAACTGGACTTATCAGAGTATGCAAATGGTTGTCTATTACCCTTAATTTCACATGCCAGCATAGTAATACTAGAGCCCTACATGGAAACAGATATTTCAGATGTTCAAACTGGCTTTTAGAAAAGGCTGAGGAACATGAGTCATTATTGCTGATGTGCAACCAAGAAAGTAAACAATACCAAAAAAAAGTCAGTATGTGCTTCATTGACTCTAGAAAAATCTTGGATTATGTTGATTATGTCAAACTGTGATAGAGTTTAGAAAAATGGGAATCCAGAACAACTAATTGTCCTCAGGCAAAACTTATACACAGGTCAGGAAGGCACAGTATAGACAGAACATGGCAAAACAGATTAGTTCTAGGTTAGCAAAAGAATGAGACAAGGTTGTATACTGCCTCCTTATTTATTCAATTGATATTCTGAATATATATTAAAGGAAGCTTGTTTGGAGGAAGCTGAGAGTGATTTTAAAATGGGAAGAAGACACATCAATAATCTGCACTAGGGAACAATAACAGCAGCAGCAACAACAAAATCCTTGATGTTATTTATCATATGCAAATTTGATACTTGCAGAATTGATTTTGGAAATCTGAACCAGAACAGTAGCAAGCAATTATTGAACTGAAGCAGAAATATTAATGTACATAGCAAAATAAAATGACTTGGTTGTTCCAAAAGACTAATTTCTAATCATACCAAAGACTTACATACACTGAAGTGATAAATGAGTCATTATGTGCTTTAGTCCAAAAGAATTCCATTGAAGTTTACAAGGTTAACGTGAAGTAAGTAAATAAAGGATGGTAGTGTTATTATTTTATTGCTATGTTTGTAAATGTCACTAGTAAATTAAAGATGTCCCATTTTGATTTTTATTTTAAACATGGTAGTGAAAAGAAGATAGAGCTAGATGGATTTTAAAGGAGAGGATTGTGAAGAGCTGGTATGTTTGTGATTTGAAGTCTTTAAAAGAGAAGGAGGAAGACAGTGCCTGAAACAAGTATTTCAGATAAATTCAGATAAGATAAGTTGAAGAGAACAAGGTCATCTTCAGAGTTTGGAGATAATTTTCTAGCAAATCCAAAGTAAGTGATAGCTTCTTAATGATTACAATTCTGCATTAAGTAATATTAAAACCTTACAGTCCTCTCTAAGAAGGCATTAAAAATATGGTTTTTCCCACATGTATTATTTGATCACATTATGTAAACCTGTTATTGTAGGATGGTAGATTTTATTTTTTCTTCCTGGTAGATTTTATTTTTTCTTCCTTTCTTTACTGCTTTTTTATTATTGTTATTGTTGTTGTTATTATTTTTTACTACTACTACTACTACTACTACTACTACTACTACTACTACTACTACTACTACTACTAAAAAGCCTGTTCTTACTTGTTTTAAATCCTTTTTAGCTGCCCAAAGTCACTGCTGAGTGTGCGGCCTTTAAAGTAATTAAACAAACTCAAATAATATACCTTTTCATATACCATAACAGAATGTTTTCTGAAGTTAGGAGAATGAAGAAATTTTAAGATACAACTGCTGCTAGAAATGTAATTGGTAGAATGTGATCTGTTGTAAGGAATGAATGTTGAAAAAAATGGATCTATACAAAAATGAATATTTGCTTATTGGCTATGTGGATCTTAGTTATAAGAACTAATTTTTCCATGTTCAAAACCAAAGATCCTGACCTCTGATCAATATTAAAAAAATACGCTTATGGTAAACTGCTCTTCTTGCCTCAAAGTTATGGTAAACTGCTCCTCTTGCCTCAAAAAATGCTACTCTTGCCTCAAAGAGTCACTTCTAGTGTCTTATATGGACAAGGTGGAAGAAATGTGGAAGAATTTAAAACCTGCAGTATAAATAGAGCTTATATTTGACACACAACAGTTACTGAAATTTGTTCTTAGCTTTTCTGTAATACATGAGAAGTTTTGCCACCCTTGCGTTCCTATTGTACAGTCCAGCTTATCAAGGTGAAGCCGGACATGGGGAATATCAGGACAAACATAATAGCAATTTGAATGCAAGGAGAAAGGGACATTTAAAAAAACAGGATGAGATAGAGTCAACAGTATAGGTTACCAAATGAATGTGAATTGAATACAAGGGACAGTTACTACTACCGAAAAGGTACAATGAGGTACATTGATCATATAAATGAATGAAGAAGGCATGACTCACAAAATAAGCATATGAAAGAAGAGTGACTAGGTTGAGGAAAAGGGGAACATTGAGAAAGTTGTGGCTGGATGGAAATTGGATGAGTGTTAAGAAAAATATATATATATTAAGATGAAAGAATAAAAGGCAGTGTATAAATGAGGTATAGGAACGTGGTAGAAACAAGGATAATTTGCAAGGATAGAAGGATAATATAGAGAGTTAATAGTTAATAGTGTTGGTAGAATTTCCTTTTTGCTTTTTTAATCTTTTCTTATATTGGGTTAACCTCAAAATTAAATGTGTGCATGCATGCCTCTCTCTCTCTCTCTGTGTATATGTATGTGTATTTGTATGTATATACAAATACAAATACAAACACACACACACACACACACACACACACACACACACACACACACACCAGAAAGAGAGGGAAATTAGTTCCATGGAAGCTAATACAAGCATATATTATGAAGCAGGACCAGAAATAAGCAGTCAGATGCAAAATAAATTATATCATCTTCATCCACTTCACTCTGTATCATTATAAGTGCTCCTTCTAAATTTTCCCTGAACTAATTTTTGACTATGGCTTCATAGCAGCATTTATCATAATTTCCAAGTTTTCCATTCCCAGATGTCCAGCTTTAGTCTTCATTCAAACATCAGTTTCAGGACTTTAGATCAACCCCTTTTTTATAAACTGGAGTATCAAGATCTAGTTCTAATTTGAGAATTAAGAGCACACCAGTTTGATTCAAATTTCAATAAAAAAATTCACTCAAAAGCTAAAATGAGGAAGCATCGAAACACCTGCAGTGCTTCATTTTTCATCAAAATGGGATGAAGATAGCACAGATGGCAATTTCTTTTTAGGGAGCATTAATCTTGGCTAATTTAACCTGGATAGCTTCAAGCATTTGCCTTAATACTCTTTGGAAATATCCTCCCTGTATGTCTTTCAGTGCAAAGATAGCAGGTAGGAGGGCAGCACAGCAATCTTCAAATTGTCTAGAAGAGACTACATCGTGTTACGCAAGGGCAGCAAGGAGTCTATGCCAAGTTTAAAAACTTTCAAAACTTGTTTAATAGTTAGGCTTTTCCTTTTCTGCTTTCTGAGATTTCAGGGATGGCAAAATTGCAAAGAATTAGCACTTACTTGCCCTTACAGCCTAGTAAGTTTTGGTGCCTCTGATCACTGGAGTAGCAGAGCTTGCTGGCAAACTTGAATCTTCCTAAGAAGACTCCCTCCCTTCACTGGCTTTGGAGAAAATGCCAGGCTAAACAAGAAACAGTAGCAGACCTGACCTGTCTTTCCTGGGCATGACTCAGAAGAACAGTGACTGAAATCTTTGCAGTAATATTCTGTTCCTTTTGATCATTAGGTTTTGAACGGTGATAGCAGAGATGGGCAAGATTTGATCATTAGAGCCGTGGCCTAATTATAGAATAGAATAGAGCTGGAAGAGACCTTGGAGGTCTTCTAGTCCAGCCCCCTGCTCAAGCAGGAGAACCTATACTATTTCAGACAAGTGACTGTCTAGTCTCTTCTTAAAAACCTCACTGTTAGGAAGTTTCTCCTTAATTCCGGGTTCCTCTTCTCTTTGATCAGTTTCCAACCATTGTTTCTTGTCCTACCCTCTGGTGCTTTGGAAAATAGTTTGACACCCTCTTCTTTGTGGCAGCCCCTCAAATACTGCAATACTGTAATACTGTACTATTAATTGGCAGAAGCAGAAGAAGTAGGCTGGCACAGAGTTCAGATGACAGAAAAGTGGTTGGACCAGAATGGGTGGCATTTGTAATCTTGCCATTGTTTAGGCCAGTACCTATTGTAACTAGGCACAAAAGTACTAATTTTCAGGATATTTAATTCTCCTCCATTCCAGCAGAATTGAACAGTGAGGTCTGACCCCAAAATGCCTATTGCTTTGGGCATACATTCAAAGTGCTGAGAGCTGAGTTGAGCTCTTAATTGTGTTGGCTGTATCAGCAATACATATATCATTCCCTTACATGAGAGAGAGAGAGAGAGAGAGAGAGAGAGAGAGAGAGAGAGAGAGAGAGAGAGAGAGAGAGAGAGAGAGAGAGAGAGAGAGAGAGAGAGAGAGAGAGAGAGAGAGATCAAGGCCTGTGGCTGAGAACTGAGAGCCGAGAGAAGAAAGTAAACCCAAAGCACCATTTGTGAGCTTTGATAATAGATAATAAATCTCACTGGCCAGCTGGTCACATCAGTGTCAAAGAACCGAACACACTGCTAAGTCTTCTCTACATTCTTAGTATATAGAAGTGAAACTTCCACATTATACAATGGCTGTAGAAAAGTCATTGAATCCATGAAGTGCTTCCAAAGGATATGTATCACTTTGCAGTTACATGGTTTAATTTGCAGTTTCAGGTTGTGGATTTATATTGCAAAGATAATTTGATAAATTCTTTATCAAACTGAAAGCTTTGCATCAACCTATTCAGAATGAATGTCTGAGCTTCACGTGTCCATTTATAGTTATGAATTTCTAGAACACAAGATTTCCGGATTAAGCTTAGTAATGTAAATACTGATTATATTTATTTTTTCACACATCTATCTATACTAAACCTTCATTCTGAGTTTCCGAAAGACAGCCTGGACTAGCTCAGAAATATAACAATAAATTGAAGTTTGGTATGGCAGCAAGCTCTAGAGAGTTGTGTGGAGATGAGGCAGTCCAGCATAATAATGGCTGGTGGGCATCAACTGAAACATATCTACTTGTCCCAAAGTCACACTTTCTGGATAAAACTAAACAGATATTTCACCACTCCATGACCTTTAAAAATAGAGAAATGTTTGGTTTTGTCACTTTGCTTTGAAGGTAAACTTTGTTGAAATTTAATTAAGTGAAATGACTTCCAAAAAAAAAAAATCAGCTCTAGTATGCAAATTGTCTGTGGAGATTCTCAGTTATCAAGGTCATAGTTGTCCCAAAGGTGATTTTTCCAAAAGGCAACTGGGCTATTTTTTTCCTTGAGGAAGAAGAACAAAACATTTTGAATGAGAAATATTTTGTTCTTCTTCCTCAAGAAAAAAAACAGTCCAGTTGTCTTTTCGAAAGACTCTAGTATGCAACTATATTTGAGACTCTAATATGCAACTTTATTTCTTATTTTGCTTGTTTATAATGTTCATAGGTACCTCCAATCCATTTGAAAACTGGGTGGAGAACAACAATTCCAGAATTCAATAAGTTAAAAGCAATTGCTAATAGTAAATAATTCTGTTTTAAATTAATAGAATGGAAGAACAACATGCCTAGTACAATGATCTTATATGATGCAATTTAATAACTCTCAGCAATTTATTTATTTTTCAAATTTTATTTATAATACAGTTAAAAAGAAACAAACATTGGATTTAATGTGACATTCCAGTATATACATTCTTATCAGATTATTCCACTTTTTACAATCAATTCTTCATCTCTACATATACATCTAAGTTTTATATACAATACTTATTCTATAATAACATATATTTCTATCTTAACATTCATCTTTAATCCCAACCGTCCTCTTCGAGTTCCTCCAGTGGTAAAATTTATCCCAGGTTTCGTAATAAACTATCTACATTTGTCTTTTAATATCATTGTGAGCCTGTCCATTTCCGCACATGCTAATATTTTATGTATTACCTCTTCCTCTGTGGGAATTTCCTTCAGCAATTTATTTTAAAGTCTCTACTAAAACGGTAAATAAATTGTTAATGCATTTCTCTGACAAGAGTTCCTTTAACTCAGAGGTGTTAAACTGCCGGCCTGCAGGCCGGTTACATCATATGGAGGCCGCGCCTACCCCAGTTGCTGCAATGCAAAAAAAGTTGCGATAAGTCACAACATGTCACGTGACATGGCGGGTTTGACAGCCAAGTTTTAACTACTGGCAAAAGAGTTTGTGCCTGCTTCTCTTTCTGGTTATTGTCTTTCATTTTCTTTAATATTGCTAATTCAGGCAGAATTAATATTAGCATATTTCAGAACTATGGAACAGTTTTTTGGGAAAAAATATACAAAAATGAAATCTATCAATTTTCCTGTAGTAGATAGCAAAATTAAGTCTCTTTTTTCATCACAATATAATGGCATAGTTAACAATAGTTCCTTTTAAGCTGCACTAGTCAATGGAGTATATTCCTTTGTAATGAAGAACTATAGTAAAAAAAATAATGGAAATAGCTTTTTAACTGCTCAATAACCATTTTAAAAAATATGTCAGCCCAATCAAATATGTTATTGCCATTTATTTCAACTGAATGAATTTAAAATCAACAAATATCCTAGGATTTAAAGTTCATTTTATAAGAATAGGACAAAAATATTCTACTATACTGTTTACATCTTGATACCTATAGTGATTGCATCATTATTTCATTTTAATAAAATTAAATAACTTCATTGCACATTTTTTCAGCTATAACTGAAAGTAGTAAAGGCAAGATCTCCACAGATCTGGAGATTTGGATGAAGGGATAGATGGGGAACTCATCAAATTTGCAGACAGCACCAAGCTGGCAGGAATAGCCAACACTCCAGAAGACAGGCTTAAGATATAGAACAATCTGGACAGACTTGAACACTGGGCGCTATCTAACAAAATGAAATTCAATGGTGAAAAAAGCAAGGTTCTACATTTAGGCAAGAAAAACCAAATGCACAAGTACAGCATAGGTGGCACCTTGCTCAATAGTAGTAACTGTGAGAAGGACCTCGGAGTCCTAGTAGACAATCACCTAAATATGAGCCAGCAGTGTGCTGCAGCTGCCAAAAAGGCCAACACAGTGCTAGGCTGCATTAACAGAGGGATAGAATCAAGATCACGTGAAGTATTAATACCACTTTACAATGCCTTGGTAAGGCCACACTTGGAATACTGCATCCAGTTTTGGTCACCACGATGTAAAAAAGATGTTGAAACTCTAGAAAGAGTACAGAGAAGAGCAACAAAGATGATTAGGGGACTGGAGGCTAAAACATATAAGGAACGGTTGCTGGAATTGGGTATGTCTAGTTTAATGAAGAGAAGGATGAGGGGGGACATGATAGCAGTGTTCCAATATCTCAGGGGCTGCCACAAAGAAGAGGGAATCAAGCTTTTTTCCAAAGCACCTGAAGGTAGAACAAGAAGTAACAGGTGGAAACTAATCAAGGAGAGAAGCAACCTAGAACTAAGGAGAAACTTCCTGACAGTTAGAACAATTAATCAGTGGAACAACCTCCTCCAGAAGCAGTAAATGCTCCAACACTGGAAGTTTTTAAGAAGAGACTGGACAGCTTTTGTCCAAAATGGTATAGGGTTTCCTGCCTGAGCAGGGGGTTGGACTGGATGACCTCCAAGGTCCCTTCCAACTTTATTATTATTATTATTATTATTATTATTATTATTATTATTATTATTATTATTATTATTATTATTATTATTATTATTATTATATTAAACTGCCACAGGCACATGCTTCTGTTTATATTGTTGTTGGCAACTTGTCAAAGAGATTTTTCTTTTTCTTTAAAAAAAAATAAAAATAATTGAGCATTTCACTGAAGATTTTTCTTTTTCTCAGTTTTTCTTTCATATTGCATGGAAGGTTTTTCAGCTGACAAAATCTAAGAGGTTCCTTATGGTTTGGCGGCCAAATGGTTTAATCACTGTGTGTGACCACAGGTCTAAGGGAACAGAGTCAACTTATTTTGTACAACATTTTTTATAATGCCATAGCTCTTGGCAACAAATGGCTCTGACAGAGCAGGTCAGGTCTATGAATCTTGTGAAACCTGCTCTTGGGGACTGAGAAGCAAAAATAGAGAAGTCACATACTTGACATAGAGACATTTTAGCTCCCAATTCCTGTAGTGTATAGCTTGTTAACTTGCTAACTGAGGAATGTACAAATATTTCTAGTTTCTATAGTGGTACATATCCAAAACAGCTTTGTACCCTAGGAACAAAAAGGTAATACATGGCTTTATATAGCCCACTTACTGGAAATATTTAATTAACAGAGGAAGGGCATGCACCATTGCTACAGAAATATATCATTACAAAAATGTAGTCATTCTTTTATCTTTCAGTGTGACCTACACACGCAAACCAATTAAGAAAAAACTTTAGCAATTATCCTTCTTCTGTTCTATATACAGTTTATTTCAAGATAATCCTCTCTTAAAGAATTTAGTGGCACCAAAATGTCTATAGTTATGATTTCATCACTTACTAAATATATACCCAATCATTTTAGAGATGATTCCTGGGGATAACATTGCCAAAAGGTGCTGTAATTATTATTATCACACTTGGTTTATTTTGAACTATTAATTTATTTGTATCTATTGATCAGGAACCCCTTGTTGGGAGTAATATCTTTTTCCTTCATTAGTTGAGAAATAATAGAATTGGGAAGAACAGGGAACTTCAATTTTATTTCATGAGTACTTTGACTGTTTCCCAGTCTGGTAACTTCCAGATGTGTAGATTTAAAGTTACACAATTCTCAGGAATGTTCATACTAGCTGAGAATTTTGGGGACTTCAGCCACACATCTGGAAATTACCAAGACTGAAAAACACTGGTCTAAATCCTATTTAAATAGGACTTAAATAGAAATGGAAAATATAGCAAGTTAAGGAAGAAGAAAATGGGGGTAAGAATAAGTTGGAGAAGGTTAAAGCAAGAGAGAGTAGCAGAAGGGTGAAATGGAAGGAGGTGAGAAAGTCAAGATATGAAACTTTCACCTCAGGATCTCTGGTTAGGGACTATAAAAGATTGCACTAGTAATGGGATGAAGTCAATTCAGAAGCGCAAACGTACAATATGCGATAGACTAGAAACAGTAGATAGACCATATATAAGAGAAACACCAATCAAACAAAATGCATTCGGATTATACTTGAAGATGTAAGGGAGGAGGGAAGAACGTTTACTAAAACAGATGTTTACAAAGATTAATACCTAATGTTGTATGCTATGTTCTAGGAGGATTGTTTAGCAATAAGATCTTATGTTTAATGTTGATCACATTAATATTGAAACAGATAGGAGAAACACCAATCAAAATAAAATGTAACAGGAGTATAGTTGAGGCTAGACGCGAGGGGGGGGGAAAGGCCTACTAATTCAGACGTTTTCAAAGACTAATACTTAGTATTGTATACCAGGTGTCATGATGATTGCTGCATAATATGTTTTTATGTCCAATGCTGATTGTTTTAATAAAAAAAAAAGAATGAGTAAAAGACAATGCACCAGCATATTAGGTAGAAATTGTTTCTTTTACCTTTTATTAACTTAGAGAATTGCTCTGTTGGCCTTATTCTGTAACAAAGAAAATAATTTACATACCAAATGTGTTTTAAATTATTCCAGAAGAACATCATTCTAGGGGTCAAAGAACAGGAAGAAACTAAGTGAAGAACAAAGTAGTAAGTTTATATTAGTGTACTATTTTCAAGTACTAAGTCTCTGAGCATTTAGGGGGAAAAATGCTTCTACTATCAAGAGCCCGTTTCTTAAGAACAATTTTTAACAACTAAGAAATTATTTCTGGAATGTTGTGGATGTAGAATACTTTAATGTCAATAAATCACAAATTCACAGATAATATCAAATAGGCTGACAAAATCACAATTATGTGGAGGGTATGGGATGTATGGGATGGGAAGGGGATGTGGGTATGTGCACAAGATGTTGCATGAGCTTGGCATGTACAAGAGATGGGAGTTGTGGGGAAGCATGAGTCAAAGAAGGCACATGGATGAGTGGCATGGGTTGATAAATGTCTATGGGTGTAGGCAAGAGATGCCATGTGGACTGAGTAGGGCATGAATTGAGAAGAGTGTATGGAGGTGACAGGAATATGCATGAGGTGCTGAGTGGTTCATAGAGGGTACAGAATGCGCAACATTGTGGATCAGGAAGTATGTCACAGACGTGCATAAAAGGTGTTGCATGTGACAGGCAAGGCATGCTGGGGAAGATAACACACATCAGGAAGGATGCAACGGACATTGATAGATCAGGGAAGACAGGTCAGGAAAGATACATGCAGAGGGAGTGGCAAGGGCGAGAAAGATGTGTAGGGTTTTTTTTCTTTGCTGTTTCTTCCTCCCTCCCTTTGCAGCAGGAAAGCAAATAGCTGCTGCTAGATGGGGGAGGGAGCAAGGGTTTGCAAGACTGGCTGGGAAACTGTCACAGAATATTGAAAATGTGGTGGCAGCAGCAGTGTGACTACAACAGCACTTTGAAACAGCCACATCTTCCCCAAATTTCACTCCTTTTGAAGTCATGGTCTTGGAGTTTGGAAGTTAGTCTCTTTGGGATACTTTGGTTAAACAAATTTTGCCCGATGACATACCATTTCACCCACTTAAAGATGAGAGTTTTAGTAATATCTAGATTCTGGCTTTATTTTCATCGTGCAAGGTATAATTCTTTGCTCAAGCTGTCATCTTAAGAATAAAAAAAGGTCAACAATATTGTGGAAGACAGAGATAGTAAAATAATTTGCCCAGTCAGAGAAAAAGAGTGGGATGTAGAAATGCATGAAACTGTATACTGAGATGGATCACTACTACTCAGTGTTGTATTCTAAGACTTTCCAGAATTTGAGATACTGTTACTTAGAGTATCTGAGGCCCAAAATTGGAGTTTCAGCCCGCAAAACTTAGTCATATCCATTTGAGAACAGATTCAATTATAAGGGGGAATCCAAAATCACTTTATTTAGTACAGCTGAGGAGCAGAAAAAAATCCCTCCCACCCATAGCAGCTGAGCTCTAGTTGCAACAGGATACCACTGTGTTAGCTAGTAATATGGTAATTTCAGAGTGAGTAAGTACAGTCTTAAATTAGAAGTCTGCAATCTTTGGATTTAATTTCCTCTAAAATATTTAGGAACAGGGCAGGGCTTCACCGGAGCAGTTGTCTACAACAATTTAAAATGGCTGCACGTTCCAGTGAGTACTAAAAATAAAAATGCCAATGTTGTATTGTCCTTGTACAAATCTATGGATGCCTACATCTGGTGTCCTGTATACAGTTTTGGTTACCATAACTGAAAGAAGATAGAACAAATGTAGAGAAAATGTGCAACCAAAATGATTAGGTCCACAAACACCTTTCCTACAAGAAAAATAGGAACATTTTTGCCAGTGTAGCATAGAGAAAAGGCAATTAAAAGACGACCCAATTCTCATGAGACACATAAAATGGCATGGAAAAAGTAGAGTCTCAATTATTCCCATTCTCTGAAAATATTAGTCTCAAACTTGGATGATTTGAAAAGAAAATTGAATAAGTTCTTAATAGAGAATTTATCCAATAAAGATCTATTTATCCCCAAAATGGGGACTCCATGCTGTTTAGGAAAAAAAAAAACTGTCTCTTCCAGCAAGCATTCCAGAGACATCTAGGTAATCTCTGAGAGAACATGTTGGACTAAGATGATCAGCGAGGCTGCTCTTATATTCTTATGTTTTCATTCTTATGTTCTTATATTTTCCCATAAACCTGTTGTTGCCTTTATATTGGAACAGACTTCAGTGGACTGCTTCTTTAGAACCATCACATTCTTAATTATAGAATTCAGAATTAATTTATCTACCCTGGGTTAAGGGCACTGTAGCAACAACACAGTATGGTTCACAAGTCTTTGGCCCTCCAAATCTTACTAAACCATCACTCACAGCCATCATGGTCAATAGTGAAGAATGCTGGGACTTATAGTTTTTTTAAAAAATAAAAATAAGTAGAAGTTTACAGATTCTTTTTTCTCATCAACAGACTTTTGATTCAGTAGAATGAAGTTGCTGGGGTGTTAAGGCCATTGCTTAAATTCTCAATTTCTGGAGAAATCTCATTTAGTAATCGACCTTTGAAGGCATGTATTATAACCAAGATCATGGCTAAATTAGATTGCTTTTCTGACAAATGGTCAATGTGGTAGAGAGTTACTAAAATATTTCTGCTTTTTCAAGAGGCATGAAATTATGTCCTTAATATTTATGTCATACTACCTGTTGCCTGATTCTGGTCTGTCAATGATTACATAAAATACGTGTCACTGTGACTTAATAATTAGTTATATAATCTGCTTTAATGTTATTTATCAAGCTGGAATACTGACTAGCTATTATAAAGAGGAAACAAATAGACTATTTAAAGATCTGGAACAAAGAACCCCTCAAAGTCTATAGAAATATGTCTAGAAATTAGGGGGGAAAACAGCATGTAAGCAAATATGTGAACAAACCCCAACATTTATCTCTCCAAATGAATTTTATATGTGGTGAATTCTTCCTTGAAATAGCAAGTAGTTAAATCACCTATCCAACAAACCATTGCTGGACATGACCATGTTAGTCAACTTTTCTTCCTTATCCATCCTTCCCTTTTCTGAAAAGTTTGATGAAAGATGATGGCACTGCAGCTTCAGAGAATTCTGGAGTAAGCAAATTAGCGTATTTTTCCACGTATAAGACACACCCTTGTATAAGATGCTCTGGCATGCAAGTTCCAAGCTTACAGCAAACAAAGTCACCTCCCAGAGCTCTAAATAGATGCCTCCTGGCCGGCCCCACCCTCCACCCACCTAGCATCTGGCACGATGAGCATGCATAGTCAGTTCATAGCAGCAGCCTTCTGACTCTGGTAAACAAACCGTCATGAGCACCGGCATGACAGCAAGTCAAGGGAAGCGAAGGCAGGTTTTAAACTCCCTGCTGTTTCTCCGTCCCAATCAGCTGTTCAGTGAAGTGCTGAACAGCTGAGCCGGCAAATCCGGAAGTTTGGCCGAACACTATTATTGAGCAGTACGGCCTCGCAGCTGCATTCCACAGAGTCCCCATCCAGCATACAGGTACGAGGACAGAAAGGGCTATGGCTGCCATCCATGCTGCTGGTCCCATTTGCTGCCTCTGGATGCTGCCATCCGATGATCTTGCCCCATCCTCCCTCCCATTAGTGTAGCGGTTCTCAACCTGTGGGTCGCAACCCCATTTGGGGTCGAATGACCATTTCACGGGGGTCGCCAAACAACGCAGTCTGCCATTTTTCCCCCTTTTCCTTAGCTGTGCTACTCCCTCTTATTCTATTGGCTTTAGAAAGCCAATAGAATAGACTCTCTTGAATAGAGTCTAATTCTATTGGCTTTCAAAATTCAATAGGAATTGTCCAGGCTGTCTCTGCCCTGCTGAGCCCGCCAAAAGTCCCAGTCTGCAAATGGTGCTGCAAGTTGTCTGCAGCAAAGGCGAGCTGTCTGGAAGTTTCCACCCCTCCCTGCTGAGCAACTACTAAAAATGTAAGTAAAAGAGGGTTAGGGGTGGGAGGTGGGAGGCCAGTGGGCGCAGGGAGGGTTGCTGGTGCTCATGGGGCCCAGCGGGTGCCTTACCTCTCTTGGGCTGGGCCAGCTGGTGTCCCCCCCGGTGGTTGCCCTGCGCCGTCGCTGCCCCTTGCCAGCTACGCTTTGGCCGGCGCAGGGGGCGGCACCATGCATGTGCGGCACTCCCGGGCAGGGAAATAGTCCTTGACTTATGACCGGTTGGGTAGTCCTTGACTTATGACCAGTTGGGTAGTCCTTGACTTACGACCAGTTGGGGGTCGCGGCATTAAAAAGGTTGAGAACCACTGTGTTAGTGGCAAGGCCATAGAGGCTTGACACCTGCACCAGGCGGCATGGCAGTGGCATGTAAAGAACCCACACAGGCATGCCCTGGGCTGTGGAGGTTACCATTATTTTTTTGTGTACAAGATGCTGCACTTGTATAAGACGCACCTGATTTTTGAACAGGGTATTTGCAGGAAAAAAAATAGCATCTTATACACGGAAAAATACGCTATCTTATCTGCTTCAATCATATTTCAGACTTAGATATGGGATCAAAACTACACTAATCATGTTTATGGATAACCTCAGACATGAGTGGTTATCTCTTTGACTCTCAGCAGCCTTTGAAACAATTGTTTATGTTATCCTTCTGGGCTAGTTTCAGAATTTAGAATGGGGGCCACAGGGTATGTTGACTGTTCTGTTCCTCTGGAGTCAGTTTTGCTTAGTGTTGATGGTTTTGTGTGTGTGTGTGTGTTTGTTTGTGTGTGTGTGTGTGTGTGTGTGTGTGTGTGTGTAGGAGAAAGATCTGCCTCTGCTTTGTTGGGTGCTTTCCCAATTCCTGAAATTTCAAATTGACTTGAAATTTCTAGATGAAGTCACCTGATTGTATAAAGTGAGAAACCTTGACTACAGTGATGATATCCAGCTTTATTCTCCACCATTACCCAATCATGAAGTGCAGTGGATGCTTTGCCTTAATGTCTGGAGGCTGTGAAGTCTAAATGTTCAACCTTAACAAGACCAACTAGGAGCTTTTTTGGGCTGCCTGGATTGGAGGATTTTCATCTTTCATTCTGTATGGGATTGTACTACCTCAAAGTGTAATTTGAGGGTTCTTTTGGACTTTCAGCTCCTCTTCAAATAGTTGGTGGCAAGTGTGCTCAGGAAAGATATTGTACAACTTTGTCTTGTGCACCAGTTGCACCCTTTCCAAGACTAGGTGGTAACACAGCCATTCATATTTTAGTTACCTTCTGAGTGGATTACTGCAATTTGCTATACATAGGGCTACCCTTGAAGAGCAATAAGAAGCTGCAGCTAGTGCACAGTGTGGCAGTACAGCCAGTTAAGAATGTGCCTTGGTCTGCACATGTTATACTTCTGTTCCATTGGTTTCTAGTGTGCTTCCATGTGCAATTCAAGATTCTGGTTGCCACCTATAAAATCCTTCATGGCATAGTACTAGTACTTATTTTGGTATTGTTTCTCTCTAGTTGTTTTCGCCATGTATATATTCAAAAGAAGAGGCATGCTGTGGATTCAAATATATTAAAAAGAAGAAGCATGCTGTGAGAAGTATGCTGTGGATTCCATCAGTGAAATTATATCATCTAGTGGAACCCAGGTAGTCCTACCTGCCCTTTGAAATCCTGTTGCCTCTGAGATTGGTCCTTGCTGATTCCCTGGAAGACTTGGGTGTTCCCAGAAAGAGCTGTCAGAGTGTTAACTAGACCCCATGATATGTCTGTTATTTATTTAGCTTGATCTCGGTCATCATCTATTGTTTATGTTTTATATATAAACTTGTTTTTTTTCCCAATGTGGTAAGATGGACAGCAATATAAATCAAAGAAATAAACAAACAAGCAAAGTAAGAACTTTGTATACTGAGCTTGGAAGGATTGTAATACTGTAGTAATGTATAAATTCTTTACATTTCATGATTTCAAATTATTTATAATCTGAATATATATATATATATACACAGTATATTTCTAAAGCATATACTTTTCAGCTGGATTCTACCTCTGATCTCAATATTTCAAGAACATAAGAATTTACAGGTATGTTTATATAATATAAGGGCTTAATTGAATAATATAAGGGCTTAACTGAATAATATTAATAAATATGTAAAATATATGCTTATTATTAGTACATCAGTGAGAGAGCCCAAAGTAATGCATAGAAAAGTTTGCAATAAAAACAATAAAGCTATAGAAAATAGCAACTAAATAAGCTGTAAAGCTATATCTCTTTCAAGTCAAGATTGTCCTGGTGACTTTATGGATATCTATATGTAGTTTTATTGACCACGAAGTGGCTTATCTTCCAGAATTTAGCATTATTTTTTGTTTATTTTGATTTCCCATTCTGGACTAAAGCCTTGGAATATCCCAAAGTTCTCCCAGGCCAATTCTAGACAAACCAAACTCTACTTCTGAGCCCATAAAATTCAAAATGCAAGTAAGTCAAAATGAATGATATTATTACCATGGGAATTAATGGGAAAGCAGCTGAGCTTTCTGAACATTTTTACCCTGCAAATGCCCAGGTAAACAAGCTATTAGTTGGCTGTAGAAAGCCTGGAGGACAGCCTCACTTCTTTTAGGAAGCAGCTCCATAATTACTACCTATCTCTGTTCTCTTCCATCAAAAATCTAGGGGAGCTGAAGAGAAGATCTTTAAAATTGCCTCTTTCAATGAGAGAAAATGATGCACAGGTTATGATTGATGCAGTGGGGTACCAAGGAAATGCTACAAAGGGAAGTAAGAGAAGAGAAGCCAGGCGATCAATGTTCATATTGACTGAATTCTATTTAAAGAAAAGCCCAAACAAATTTCACCTAATAGTCAATTGAGGAAACATTTGGTAGAATTTGCCATAACTGCAGGATTATATACTGTTTTCTTAGATGTTTTCACTGCACAGTTGCTTCCAATTTTCCCTGGGCTAATTGCACATACTGCCTGCTTGGTTCTTATACTAATAGCATTTTCCTTGAAAAGGGGGAGAGAAAGGATCGAAGCTGGGAATAAAAGCATGATTGTTGCCTTGACGGAATTGTTGCTAGAGTCACAAAAAATATATGATTGATGAAGAAAGCAATGATATTTAGTAGATAGGAGAGTCTGCAGAAAGGCTTTAAAATCCAATAATCAGTTTCATCCTTAAATATGTGCAATAATATAAGGCACAGAGTCACTGAAAAAGGCATCCAGATAGAAATCATCAGAGAGATTAAATACGGAAGAAAGTTCAATGTGACAATGAATCAATTCAGAAAGAAATTTCCTTCCCTGTGAGAACTGAAGTCTTTCAGGTACCTTCCAGCATCTTCATATTAAGAATTAGATAAAAAGCATACATTTTAATTTGTTCTGAAACTGAAGTAGTTACTCTTCATGGCCCCCAGAGGAGGCCCGACATATTTTGCTGTAAACTTCCCTAAGCTTTGCTACATGGTACATGAATTTAAAATTTAAACAGTTTTCCCCTAATAGCCATATCAAAACCTGCAACTGAAAAGCTTTCACCAGAGATTATTGTATCTCCTGGGAGATTCACTTATAGGAAATTAATATTGAAATGGCCTAGAACTGACCTCAGAAATCAACTTTAAAAAACTTCAAGCTGCCAGTAAAAATGGATCAAACACATCATAACAGGAGAGATTAACATAAATATTCAGATGAAGAGTATAGAAAACTTTGGTTTTGGCAGTGGGGTACCACAAAGTTCCATCTTAGGCCTAGTACTCTTCAATATCTTCATCAATGACTTAGATGAGGGAATTGAAGGGGAACTCATCAAATTTATAGATGACACAAAACTGCCAGGAGTAGCCAACATCCCAGAAGACAAACTCAGGATCCAAAAAGATCTTGACCAACTTGAACAATGGGCCCTATCCAACAAAATGGGTTTCAATGTGGAGAAAAGCAAAGTCTTACATTTAGGCAGGAAAAACCAGAGGTTTGGGTGAGACCTGGCTTAAAATACAGTAACTGTGAGAGGGACCTTGGAGTGCTAGTGGACTATCACTTGACTATGAACCAGTAGTGTGCAGCAGTAACCAAAAAAGCTAATACAATCCTGGGTTGTATAAACAGAAACATAAAATCAAGATCATGATAAGTATTATTACAGCTTTATAAAATCCTAGTAAGACCATACTTGGAATACTGCAGCCAATTTTGGTCACCATATCACAAAAAAGTTATTGAGAGTTTGGAAAAAATTCAGAGAAGAGCAACTTAGGGCCCACAGAGTCGGCCTTCTCCAGGTCCCGTCAGCCAGACAGTGTCGCCTGGCGGGGCCTAGGGGAAGAGCCTTCTCTGTTGTGGCCCCGGCCCTCTGGAACCAACTTCCCCCGGAGATCCATGTCACCCCCACCCTCCCCGCCTTTTGTAAATTGCTTAAAACATACCTTTGCCGGCAGGCCTGGGGCAGCTAACACCTTGCCCCTAGCCAGTGTATGTTTGTGTGTATGTTTGTGGAATGATTGGTTTTTCTTTTTTAACTTAGGGGTTTTTATATTTATGTATTTTACTGTGATTTCTATCATGTTGTGAGCCGCCCTGAGTTCTCCGGAATAGGGCGGCATAGAAATTAAATAAATAATAAATTAAATTAAATAAATACTAACTAAGATGATAAAAGGTCTGGAGACTAAAACATATGAAGAATGGCTATGAGACTTGAGTTTGGCTAGTCTAAAGAAAAGAAGAAATAGGGGAGACATGATAGCGGTGTTCCAGTATCTGAGGGGCTGCCACAAGGCAGAGGAGGCCAGGTTGTTCACCAAAGCACCAGATGGAAGCACGAGAAACAATGGTTGGAAACTGATCAAAGAGAGAAGCAATCTGGAATTAACTAGAAACTTCTTGACAATGAGGACAATCAACTAGTGGAACAGCTTACCCCCAGAAATTGTGGGTTCTCCATCACTGGAGATTTTTTAAGAAGAGACTAGACATTCACCTGTCTGAGATGGTGTAGGTTTTCCTGCTTGAGCAGGAGGCTGGACTAGAAGACCTTCAAGGTCCCTTCCAGCTCTATTCTATTCTATTGGTTGGCAAAGGTACTTACATATATAGGCACAAACTCAAAATGAAGAATGATCAAAACTAGTACAGACTTGGACAACATTTTCTAATTCATTCAATAGAGCACCAGTTTGCAATTGCAAAATGCAATAGAGTTCTAATCCTCCACTATATGTATCTTAATATACTATGCTATTGGTAAGGCACAACTTGGGTTGATGAGAGAGAAAAAATCATTGAGAAAATATACATTGGTTTTGAGGTTATTAAATCAAAAATTTGATAAATTAAAGAGCAATATTATTATTTAATATTAAATTATTTAATAACTCCAGAACAGACCAAGTGCATAAGCTGGAGGCTCTCCTAGAGTCAAAATGATATGCAGGTTCTGAGGTTTTGCTTGATAAAAAATACAGGAAACCAGAAGTTGCCTTCAAGAATTACGTGTTTATTCAGCTGAATAAAGATGGACTTCTCTAAAGAAAGAGGAAAGCTCCAAATATAGAAAAAGCCTTTATTTTTATACCCACTTTGATTACATAAGCAGTTCACCCAGCAAAGCTGACACACATAAGATAGAGATTTTGCCCTTTAAGGCTGGCACACTGTAGATAAGAAGGTGGAAAGCAGAAGTAGCTAATATGTTCCCTTTTGGGTGGCTTGGGTGTTTCCCCAAGGCACAATATGTTCCCGGGTGGGTTAGAATATTGGGTGGTTCCTTTGCTGCCCTTTCCTGACCTTGCATTCATGGGTGTGCAAGTGGCCAGAGAGAGCGGGGCCATTTGCACATATTCACTGTCCCCTAAGTCCTGGTCAATATAATCTCTTGCTCGAGGAGCAGGTGGCAGTTGTGGCCAGTAGGGCCTTTGTACAACTGCAGTTGTGTGCCAGTTACACTTTTTCCTGATCAACAATCCCTGCTCAGTCACTCATTCCCTAATCATCTCCCATCTGGACAATTGCAATGCACTCTACATGCTCTTAGGTCTTTATTAGAACTTCAGATGCTAAGTTTTTACCAGTGCTAGACTGTGAATTGAATTGAAGATTTAACAACAACAACAAGAAGAACAACTGGTGTGGTAGCTGATGCAGTCCAACAGCATTTAGCTGAAAACAATCTCTTTCCAGCTGAGCAAAAAGGAACCTGCCCCAATAGCAGAGGGAAAAAAGATCAACTCCTAATTGACAAAATGATTTTGAAAAACTGCAAGAGAAGGAAGACCAACCTGAATGTAGCATGGATTGACTACAAAAAGGCATTCGACTCTCTGCCACATGACTGGATAATCAAGTTCCTAGAAATAACAGGAGTCAGTAGAAACATCAGAAGCTTTGTGCGAAGATCGATGGCACAAAGGAAGTCACAGTTGAAGGTCAATGGTGAGAGACTAGGAGAGGTTAATATCAAGAGAGGAATATTTCAAGGCGATTCACTATCACCAGTACTATTTGCTATTGCACTGTTTCCTCTATCCACAATGCCAAATAATGTAGGCCATGGTTATGAAACATAAAAAACATCTGTCAGAGTATCTCATCTCATTTACATGGATGATCTGAAGCTGTGTGGAAAAACTTCATCTGAAATAGAATCACTGTTCAACACTGTCCATATATATAGCCAAGATATTGCAATGGAGTTTGGCTTGGACAAATGTGCCATACTCACTATCAAACAAGAAAAAATAGTGAAAACTGAAGGAATCTAGATGCCCCACAAAAACAACATTAAGAGTCTGGATGAAGATGATTTCTACAAATACCTGGGTATTGTTCAAGCTGAAACATCAAGCACACTGAAGTCAAGAAAAAGATTAGAGTTGAATACATCAAGAGTGAAGAAGATGCTAAAGTCCAAACTCAATGGAGGAAATACCATGAAGGCAATCAACACCTGGGCAATTCTAGTCATTAGATACACAGCTGGAATAGTGGACCAGACTCAAGCAGAATTAAAAGCAATAGTTTGGAAGAACAGAAAAATAATAACAATGAATCATGCCCTTTATCCTCAGAATGACATTAACAGACTTTATCTACCAAGGCAAATAGGTGGGCATGGAATGTTGCAAGTACATCAGATGGTTGAAGAAGAAAAAAGAGCTTTGGAAGAATATTTGAAGGACAATGAAGAAGATGCACTGAAGTTAGTATGCCAGGAAGGCTTACTGATTACTGGAAGAGACCAAACTGGTCTAATAGAAAGACAAAATGAGGAACAGAATGGAGGCATGGGAAGACAAAGCACTACATGGTACATTTTTAAAAAAGTACCATGGAAAGCAGACAATAAGAAGACCTGGCAATGGCTAACAGCAGGAAAGTTGAAGAAAGAGATTGAGGGACTAATTCTGGCTGCACAAGACCAAGTCTTATGGACAAATGCATAGAACCAGAATTGAGAAGACAGCAACAAAGAAGACAGCACCTATGCAAAGAAGCTGGAAAAACAGTGGTCTACCTGGTAAGCTGGTGCAAGAAGATTGCACAGACTACAAGCAGTGGCATGACAAAGAATCAACAATGGTGCATTGGAAAATCTGCAGGAAATATCATTTGCCTGCAAGCAAGAACTGATGGGACCATAAAATAGAGAAAGTCATAGAAAATGAAGAAGTTCAATTGCTCTGGGACTTTAGAATTCAAACAGTCAGGCACCTGCTACATAACACCCAAGATTTATTAATTGTTGATAAGAAAGACAAAAAAAAGTCTGTATAGTGGATGTGGCAGTGCCTGGAGAAGGCAGAATAAAGAGAAAGAACTTGAGAAGATAACAAAATACAAAGACCTACAAATAGAAATAGAACAACTGTGGCAAAGGTGAACAAGGGTAGTACCAATAGTAATAGGCACCTTGAGTGCAATCGCAAACAACTGGAGCACCACTTACACACCATTGACATTGACAAATTCACCAGAGTCAATTGCAAAAGGCAGCTTTACTTGGAACAGCTACCATCTTGTGACAGTATCTGAAACATCATCAAACATCCAGATCTGTCTATCCCAGGTTCTTGGTAAGGACTCGATAGGTAGACAAAAATGCCAAACCCAGTCTGAACATCTGTCTGTCATCATCATCATCATCATCATCATTTCCTATTCACTAATCAATTTCTGCCAAAGGAAGAACTCTAGCAGGTGAGTTTCTAGGACACAGCTGTAAAAACATACAGTAAACATTGTAGCTTATCATCTTGTGTAGGAATTATAGACTCCTATATGGAACTATAAATCCTGAGCTACTTCTCTCCATTTAATCTTCAGCAAGGACCTTTGTCTGACAACACAAAGAAAATTGAGTTGTCTAAGCATGTGTTGGTCAATAATTTCCCACTAAAAAGCTCATACTTCCCATTAGCAGATTCATTAAGCTGCAGTAACAAAATGTTGGCCATAAATTTTCATTGGGAAAAACCAAGGAAATGAATGATATAGCTTGTGTTTCTGCAGAAATAGAAGGTTATATTTTCTTTTTTCAAAAATGCAATAAAAATCATTTCAGAGAAAATGTACTCTGGGTCACAAAACAACCAGGAATTGCACATTTTATTGTCTGTCTGACATTGCAAACCAGGAGAAAGATTCTCATTATCTGTGATATCACTTTCTTTCCAATTCAGTTTATATGATAAAACTACTTCTTACTTCAAACAAGTTCATTTTAAAAATTCAATTAATGGTATACCGAAGCTGGCACCATGCTTTCAAAAAATGCTTTTCTCCCTTTGAAAGAAAGATATTTTCCCTGCCACTCATTAAGAATAATTTATTGAAAAATTCATAAGAAGCTGTGCATAACTTTTAAATATATGAGGGTTACTCTATCTCTGTGTTCTGTAAAAGTATTTTGGTGCTTATCTATTCTACTGGCATTTCCTGAACCAATCAGATGACTATAGAGTAACACGTGATCATGAATCATTCCAGAAAGTTCGAATTCATAATTTTTGTTTGACAAATAAATTTCTATAAGTTCTATAAATGGTTGTGAATATCCAGTGTTCATATCCAGGCTTCATTCCTTCCTTGCACACTCTGACAATTACAGTCAAGATAGGAGCCCATTTTGAAATGAGATTGTTTGGTGAATATAATGATGGTTTGACAGTCAATAAACTAGAATACTTCTATTCATAAATGGCACCAAAAGACCTTGACAATTACCTTCAACTGAATGAAAATTGAAGTGTTTGCCTAAAAAACACATCAAGGCACTAAGAAATTGAAGAGTATATTTGTTAAGTTCCCAGGACAATAGCATAAAAGACTCAGGATAGTTTCAGTGGGTCTAAACGCTTAACAAGATTCCAATATCTGGAATGCATTAAAAATAATTCTTGTCAGAAAAGTTGTTAAATAAATCAGATATAGTGAATTGGAAGAAGGCTAGTCACATTTAGTAAATAAATAAAAACAATTAAAGAGAATGGGCAAGGAAACCTTTGGTGAGAACCCTACCTCTATTTCTAGGTAATTACCTTCTGCTCAGTAGGAACAGATTATTTATTTATTTATTTATTCGTCAAACAAAAATTACAGATTTGAAGTACACAATGGGAAAAACTAAAATGTAACAGGGGATGATAGGCACATTAATGCACTTAGGCACGACCCCTTAGGAACCTCTTAAATATGGCCCACAGAAGTTAAGTTAGAAGTAAAACTATGAAAGTTAGTAGCTGAGACAACTAAATCAGGTAAAATATTCCAGATTCAATCAGGCTTTCATGATGGCTTTTCTTAAAATCATCTCTTAAAGCTAATTAAATCACATGTGAAATGAAAAAAGGGCTTTTACCTACCTACCTAATTCAGTGCATTAATGAAAGGAATAGCAAAACAAGGAGTAGTGCAAAAGAGAAAAACAAATAATGAATATGGTCTTAGATTGCTTTTGGTAACTGTTGTGAGAAGCATAGTTTCAGTCAACTGTAGTAATATGGGCAATATGGCCAAAGTCAATTAAAAGATGGTGCAGTCACATAAATTTGCCCTACACAATATGTTTAATTTTAAAATAACAGGTTTAGTTAAAAATCTATTAGGGAGCAGACTTTGGATAGACTCCTATTTATGATCAAGAACTCTGTGCTTCATATGCTTGTTACAAAAGTTGTGATTAGAAGTTCTGTGCAGATTTATTTGTCAAACAACTGAGCCTGCAGATATATTTATTTATCTTGCATATCATTAAATTAATTTCATCCAGTCACCTATATCATGGGAAAGCCAAAGTCCATTAAATTGCTATTTTTTTGACTAGCTCCCCTTCCAACCCTAAAATAGAAATGGAGAGAAAATGTGGCTGAAAACCAAGACTTTTGGATACACGTCACAATGAAGATATACAGTAAGGCAGGGGTCTCCAACCCCTGGCCTGAGGCCCAGTACTGGGATGTGGGCCGTTTGGAACTGGGTTGCAGAGGTAATGGGCAAATGTGCATGCAGCTCCACTTGTGTGAGCAGTGGGCGCGTGGGCACGCAGCTCCATTTGTGCAAATGGCGGGTATGCATGCCCACCACTAATGCAAATGGAGCTGTGCACATGTGCTCATTCACCGCTCACACGGAACTATCCCCTCTCCCCACTGCAAAACTGGAACAATTGGGGGACGTTGCAGTGAGGCATAGTAAGATGGCAATGAAGACCTTGGAAAAGTTATTCAGAAGCTGATATGTACCTATATTTACAAAGAACAGAATCATGCAGGTGGTATGCTATGAAAGTGTACTTTGAAGGATACAAAAACTTATTTTGTTGTTAACTACCACGGATGCCTTTGAACGAGAATGCGTGGGGTAGAAAGGTGACAACATAAATTTTAAAAAGTCATCTAATTAAAGTCATCTAATTAAACAACTGATATCATCTAATTAAACAACTGAGTTGCTTTGGCAACTCTAAATGAGATTGGCAACATATGAATTTGATAAATAACATACTTTCCAAATATTTAAACTTCTAGCAGAAAAATAGCACAATAGAGTGGGCTTATTTCAAGCTTTTTATGAAAAAAATAACTATCCATTTTCTCAGATATTTACAGTCCTCACAAATAAGTCACAAATTGTGATAATTCTTGGCAAAACTATGGCACCTGGGACATTCTGATCTCATGGATGCTCATTCAATAGGGGCCCCTTTGTAGCATCAAATTCCTGGGTGTGCAGCTAATGAGTAGGTCGCTCAACAGTGAGAGACTGGTGAAGCAGGCACAGCAGCGCCTGCATTTTCTGCATCGCATGAGAAAAAGCACATCTTCCTTCTCCTATCCTTACCACTTTCTACAGGGGGATGATCAAGAGCATCCTGTCATACAGTGTCACAGTCTAGTTTGGAAGCATCACTTCTTCAGACAGGAAGGCGGTGCAGAGAGTGGTGAGGATGGCCGAAAAGATCATTGGCAGTTCCCTCCCTACCATCCAGGACTTAGCACAGAAGTGTTGCTTAAGCAGGGTCTGCAAGATTGTCTGGGACACTACACATCCTCTTCATGACCTGTTTTCCTTGTTACCTTCTGGGAGGAGGCTTCATAGTATCCATAGCAGAACATCCAGATTCAGCCATAGTTTCATTCCATACAGCATTAACCTTGTGAACTCTCAAGCTTCCTCCTTCCATTATATTTTCAGGATGGAGAGTGTTTAATATTTATTTGTTATGTATATGTAGGAGTGTGGGTCTATACATATGTTGTATATAGTATGTTAGGTGTGTATCATATATGTGTTCACTTTGAGAGTGAACACTCATGTGTTCACTTTGAGAGTGGGCAACTAAATTTCATTTTTGATGTGTGCCGTTGTGCCCACAGTAAAAACAAAATGACAATAAGGTTTATCTCATCTCATCTCATCTCATCTCATCTCATCTTACCTTATCTCTATTGATTCTACCAGCAAAATTTGGAGAAAGGGAAAGATCCTTAGATGGGGATGACATTGAATTACCAACTGATATTAATAAAGACTATATGAGAAATATTACACATGAAATAATGTGCATTAAATGTTTTCTGCTAATTTGATCAAGAAATGTAAATTCATTGGCTAATCTTTGGATCTACATGGAATAGACAACTGGGCGTAAAATATACAACATTGAATTCCTAGAAACATAGTAAATAATAACAAGGCAGAATCTTGTCAGAGTGTGTTTTACAAAAGTGTTTTAGTGAATTACACTTTAACAACTGAAGTGTGGTGTGTAGCAATATTATTTACATCAATGCTGGCTTTATGAAATGAAATTAATATTAGTGTTGGATACTTTTCTAGTGGGTGCCTCAACAGCAAATTCTATTCATGTAACTGAGCAAGTTGTCTTCAATTCCAATTACTCAATACATGCTCCCTTGTGATCCTAAAGATAGTTTGTTAAAAATAAGAATATCTGTGAAAAAAACAAATACATAGATTTATCTTTTGAACATTCTTCCTGGCAAGTAATCTGAATAAAAAAGGGACAGTTGACACTTGGGACTGTTATTTATTCAGGGTAACTGCAAAGCCACAACTGTAGAGCATGACTTCCATAGACTGTTACTGATCTTTGTAGGTATAAACATATCAAGGTATCTAAATACCTTTTCTGTAGGTTTAATTTCTACTATACCAAGTGTTAGTCTGTACATATTTCTGAATCCTTATTGTTGATAGCTAATCCCAAAAAGCAGAGCTTTTCCACAATTTTAGTAATTCTATTGTCATCTTTAAGCTTGGTTCTTGTACCTGTTGTAATTAGTTTCATAATATTAAAATTTAGTCTCATTTTTCACTACACTCTTTGATTTTTATTGCTAGAGTTTGCAGATCCTTTACATTTTCAGGTATCAGAATAGTGTCTCCAGCATAGGAAACTTATTTTTTTTTAATATATAAAATTCTTTTATTAAAACAATCAACATTGAACATAAAAACATATTGTGCAGCAATCATCATGGCACCTGATATACAATACTAAGTATTAGTCATTGAAAACGTCTGAATTAGTAAGCCTTTTTCCCACCCCTCGCGTCTAGCCTCAACTATACTCCTGTTACACTTTGTTTGATTGGTGTTTCTCTTATCTGGTTCCATATTAATGTGATCAACATTAAACCAAAGATCCTATTGCTAAACAATCATCCTAGAACATAGCATACAACATTAGGTATTAATCTTTGTAAACATCTGTTTTAGTAAACGTTCTTCCCTCCGCCCTTCCCTCTTCAAGTATACTCCGAGTACCTTTTGTTTGGTTGGTGTTTCTCTTGCATTCTTCCAGTTTTAAAACCATTCTCATCTTCTTCCAAGTCAGCTTCGCATAGCATATATTCAGCATAAATAGTAAATATATATATATATATAAAAGAGTATACAGCCTTGTTTCACTGCCAAATTGGAGCTGGTCTGTTTTGCCAGATTCTGTCCCTACTATGGCTTCATGTGAGAATAATTAGATATTCTGAGATTCCCATTATTCTAAGCACATTCCAAAGCTTAATATGATCAACAAAATCAAAGGCATGTCCATCATCAGTGAAGCACATACTGACTTCTTTTTGTCATTCTTTGGCTTTCTCAATTATCCAACATGCATCAGCAATAATATTTCATACATTATCAGATGCAAAGCATCAAGGTTGCACATAAATACAAAGTTGCTCTCATTTGCTTGGGTCTTGACATTATGATTAGGAGTGCCTCCAGACTTATGTAAGGCTCCTACATAAACAGCCTATTAGGTTTCCAAGGTACTGTGATCACCCTGTGATCACATGGTGTACCACCTAGGACACATCATGTATCATCCTGCTGAAATTGTCCTTAAAGAGAATCTGTTAAAAATCCCTAATGCTCTAAACATTCAGTTACCCCCTTACCTTCTAGTATTCCACAAAACACTTTAGACGTTTTGATTCCACCATGCTTTTGGTTCTGATAAGTTCTAAATCTCTACTATATTTAATGCTACTGCCAGATAATTTAATAAGTTATTATTATTAGATTAATTTATTTGTCTTTTGTTACTGCTTTTGTTTTGTTGTTTAACTGTTGTAAACAGCTCAGCCTCCATGTACCAGACTGATCAACAAATATTGTTAAATAATAAATAAATCAACATATTAATTGAATACAACAGATATAGTAAGATAAGAAAGTCACTTGGTTTCTTGTTTTATGTAAGACATTATCAAAATTCATGTCTTATACGGAACAAAATGCAGCCTATAACATATTCTGCCCTGTTCAGTGAAATGATTCTGCAGTAGAATGAATGAAAATACTTCATTTCAAGGGATCATTATTAGAATACCAGAATTTGTGATGCATTCTTTCTCTCTCTTTCTCACATATACACCTACACATACCACAGCTTTTTTAAAATAAAGTTTTACCTGAACTTTCAGACTTTCATTTATTTAGTGGAAGAGGGTCACGATTCAGATTCACAAGTATTCTTGTTACCAAAACCCCAGAGACTTAATAAAACTTGCTATTATTAAAGGTGAAAAGCTGAAAAGTGACCTCCTATTGCATCATCTTATCGCCTTTCTTTCCAAACCTGCCACAAATGTCAGAAACAACCTCTGCCTAGGTAGGTGTTGTAGCAGCTACTGCTTCTTACATTTAAAAAAAAAGTCTCTAATGATTATATAGCCGTTTAAAAATATCATCCTTTTTTTCTGTAGCAACAAAAAATTTCTTAAGCAAAGTAGCATTAAGTTTGGATGTCTGTGAGCATTTCTGCTAAGAACTTTACACATCCACATTCTGATCATAAATACTTCATTGAGACTGCACTGCTGCTCACTCAATGAGATAAAAAGTCCACCCTCATCACAAATTCTGCAGAACAAAAGGTGTCTTAATGAATTT
Source organism: Bothrops alternatus (assembly GCA_034064705.1). Taxonomy (NCBI): domain Eukaryota; kingdom Metazoa; phylum Chordata; class Lepidosauria; order Squamata; family Viperidae; genus Bothrops; species Bothrops alternatus. Next base: position 13,384,269 of record JARGCV010000003.1, on the reverse strand, counting down.
ATCTTGAAGGTCATGGTTGCATCTACAAATCAATCTGAATGTTCAAATCTTTCTTTGGGACAAAACATCATACAGCAAAGCAATGAGGGTGGTCAGTTAGAAAACCAGACCTATAAGTAATTAATTAAATTGGTCAGATTTCACCTGGAATATTGCATACAGTTCTAAGCACCATCTTTTACCAGGTACATTGAACATTGAAATATGTCTAGACAAAATAAAGCAAAATAATAAAGTCCAAAAGAAAAAAAAAGAGGAATCATTGAAGGCCTTGGGTATGTTTAACCTAGAGAAAATAAGACTGCAGGGAAACATAATAATTGTTTAAGAAACCAAAAGGCTATTATATACAAGATGGGTATTCTTCAGTGTGGTTACAGAAGACAAGATAAGAAGCAACATTTTCAAATTACAAGGAAGCTCTTGTCAATCGATATCAGGAATAATTTCCTAATAGTAATAAATTTTCAACAACAGAATAAAATGCTGCAGAGGTTGATAGACTCCAATTTGCTTTTAAAACTTTTTAAAGCCTTTGAGATATATCAGAGAAATTACATTTTTATAAATGTAATATCTGTTTGTGTATAAGAACAGAAATACACCTTAGCAATAACCATCCTGATATATACTGTAGACATTTGCTACATCTGTTAATATTCTCTCTCACACACATACATATACATAGTATAGTGAAATGGGAATGATGAGGTGAAATCATGATTATGCAGAATGTTCTGAATCACTTTAAGCCAGAGATGGGAGAATTCATTTATACTTTTAGTTGTAGCCTAATATTAACTAACACCAGGGCTTTTTTTCTTATAGAACGCCCAGAACAGAGTTCCTGCACCTTTTTTAGATGGAACCTTGTAGGGTAGGCAAGGCGAGTTGTATGATGTGTGTGAGTTCAGACACTTTTTTTTTTTTTAGAAAAAAAGCACTGACTAACACTAATACTATTATAATTACTAGTAGTCAGTCAGATAAGCAATTGAGAAGCCATATTTCCCATTTTTGAAGGTGAGATTAATGACCATGTGAAATAGAAGAAATTAGTGAGCAAGTTAGCTGGGCAATTTGGTGATAGAAGGGAGATTATCAATTCTTATTCTGATTAAGAAATTGGCAAAGAAATAAGTCCAACTCTTGTTCTTGCTCTTTCTCTTTTTCCCCCTTTCCCTTCCCTTTTTCTTTTGCAGATATCTGAGCTTATTTCCATGCTGATCTGATTTGAATCAAGGGGAACTCACCACCCTTCATTAATTTTAGTCACCAAAGGCATGTAGGTTTACACAAAGAATGTTAGAATTAGTGTTCTTCCCATGTGGATCAAATGATATCTTCAAAAGAGTGTAATAACATGAGCATCTATTAGGCATCTATTATGAGTTCTGAATACAAATAAATAACTAAAAAGGAGAGCTCTACAACTTCATAAATTTGTTTAGTATTTAGTATTAGAATTATAACCAAAGATGCCAAAACTGAAGTGAAATAATAATGATATATGCTGATTTATATACAAGAGAGGATGTCTTATTAATGTCTGTGACTGAAACTGAAGGATTCACCTTTTTCTAGCTAAAATCAAAGGAAATTAAAAGTAATTAACTTGCATTAAATATTGGGTTAGAAAAATGTTACTAAATTACCCCAAAATAATCTTTGTAATTTTAATGGGCAAAGTTTTGCACATCAAAAATCAATCTGACTCAGTCTGAACATTTGATTTTGGGTCTATTTGATTGGAATTTTGAATCAGTTTCTAAAAAGCTATTCATGCACCTGCATGGCATACTTTTCAAGCTGTCTGGATTAATTTGGAAGGATACAAATTGATCTGACAATTTGAATAGTCTTTATGATTATATTTGGAGTGTTGATTTGATTTGGAGAACCAACTGAATCACCTTTGAATCAAATCTGAAATGAATATTCATACAGACCTATTAGCTACAGTTAAAGGTTATGCAAACTTAATAGAAAGAGGTTCTACTGAATTTAATTTAACTAAAATATGTACAGCATATTTTCCAAGCCTCAGGCTTTAGTAAGACTTTAGAATGACTTAGCCATTGCAATAAACCCTTGAATCACTGTTGATATAATAAACAATTTCACAGATCTAGCTCCGAAAAGTTGTATAACTTCCCAGAGCCCATTAGTTATGCATGTAACTACACCTGTGACAGTTTTATTCTGGGTAATGCTGCTAACAGTTAAAAAAACACACAACAATTATATCAATGATCAAACTACACATGAGATTAATTACATGGTTTGCTTAGAAGAGTGCACTAGAGTTCATTTTTAAATATTGCATTAAAATATTCATATATTTCGGGAAATAGCATAACTGGGAAATTAGCGCACCAAAAATATCTGTATCTTAGAAACTTACAAAGTAGAAAAATATATATTGGAAAAGTTGCATAAACATGCATACAGTAAGGAAATTAGATATATCCTCCTGACCTCAGAGTTTCTGCTAGATACAGGGGACTTCAATCAGCTTTTTGTTGCTTTATATGCTCTAGGAGACAGTTACTCATGCCCTGATGAATTTACAACTGAACTTTAAAACATGCTCTCTATAAAGCTGCATTTTAAAACTATCTGTAGCTGGAACTAGTTGGGAAAATTCATTACTGTAGAACAACTAATATCAAGGCTGATAATAGGCTTCAAAATGGTACAAATCCTTCTGAGGTACAGCACTAGAAAATATCAGAAAATGCCTTGCTGGCATTAATTAAGGGGCTTCTTCTGGTTCCTCCCCAAGGGAAAGTGAAAGAAACTATGACCAGGAGTAAGTTCTTGAAAGAAGTCCCTGATTTGCAGAACGCATGGCTTCCTGGGATGTGAATATCCCAATCTTCCTTTCAGAGATGAACTTAATTTTGAATTTGATCACAGCAGCAAGACTGTTAGTGGGACAATACTGGAAGAAACCAGAATTACCATCTATAGAAGAATGGACCTTGAAAGTCATAAATTTGGCGGAAATGGCCAAAATATCTGCATACTTGAAGGATCATTCAAATGAAAAATATATGTTGGACTGTAAAAAATGGATAGATTACATACAAGGGAAATATCAATCTAATAAATTGTATCTAGCCTATAGTTAAATGTTTTATATGCTGATTGAAAAATGTTTACAAGTAGAAAATGATTGTATTAAGTTGAGTTGTGCTCAACCTGAATTCTTCTTTGTTTCCTCTGTTTACATTGACAAATATATAATTAATAAAAATTATGAAAAAAATGAAAAAAAAGAGAAGGCCCTTAAAACAATTTTATGTCCATAGGCCTTTTAGTTCTCAACTGCTACCGAGGCATGCATGCATGCATATATATATATATATATATATATATATATATATATATATATATATATATATATATATATATATATATATATATATATATATATATATATATATATATATATATATATATATATATATATATATATATATATATATATATATATATATATATATATATATATATATATATATATATATATATATATTCTGGTGTCAGTCTTTGTGTTCCTTTGTATTCCTAACACAAAGACTGACACCAGAAACACACAGGATGCCACCTCCACACATCCACGCAAAAAGCAAACCCAAACCCACACCAATGATGAGGCAAGACCACAGACCAGGAGCCAGACCAGAGCTGCAACATTGGCCACTTTGAACCTCTCCAGCACAACAAAGCCCCCACCCAAACAGAACACTCCCCCAGCCAATCAGAACACAGCCAACCCCCCAGCCAATCAGAGCACAGCCAAGCCCCTAACCAATCAGAACATAGCCAAGCTCCCAGCCAATCAGTTCAAACCCCCACTGGCAGTTAAAAGGAAAAAACAGCTTAGACCACACATTGCTCCTAGAAGCAGAAGCCAAAAGCACCAGCCTGAAGATGATGAATGAGACTTCATCGAAACGTTGCCAAGACACTTCAAAGACCTACATACAAACACCCGCGAAAACCTCAGAAAACAAATATATATATATATATATATATATTTCACAGTTTGTGATTATTTTTATCTAATAATTATATTAAAGCTGTTGCTTTAATGCATAGAGGTATTCATTATTGAGATTGCTGATTTATGCCACCTAGTATCATTCATGTGAGGACAGTCTAGAATTGGACTGTCAAAAGCTATGATTACATTTGTTTTCTAGTTCCAGTTACATAATTCTTGCAGCTTTATAGCAAAAGGAAAATTTTCATCCTAGACCCATGAATGAAAGCCAACTAATCATTTCTGTACATCTGTATTTTAAAATGTGTTTAATAATAAATAGATAATGAATAAGGTCCCAGAGGAATGCCATGCCTCAAGGGAATCCATTACCTTCCTTTGTTTCTCGCCTGCAACATTCAGAATCTGGTCCAGGGCAATACAGAATCTGGAACTAGGATAAAAGTGGGAAACGTTTCTAGTACATGTTTCCTGTACAAAATGCCCTACAATTAGACTTGCTGACTGTGTGCCATTTCTCATGAACAAGTATGTGTGATAATTGACTGTTTGGAAGAGTGAATTTGCTATCACTCACACATGAAATAGACTAGCATTGCCTTATTATGCATTCAGACCCTTCACAGTTAGCAAGTGTTGAGTAATAATGTAATGCCAAATCAACTAAAGTGCAATTATATTGTGAATCATCCTTGGTGTTGCATTGGTCCCGGGCATTCCAAAAGCTGCCTGGGACCAGACAGAGTGGCGCCAGCTTTGTGTGCATGTACAAGGCACGAAAACGCTCTGTTCCTATTAGTTGCCACTGTCCAAGCTTCTGGCCATATAAAAAGGCCTGAGAGCCTTTTGCTTTCGTTTGGTTGTTGTAGAAGGAGAATAAAGTGTTTCTTCAGCATCACCATGTGTCTTCATTATTCACATGCGAACGAAATATACAACACTGGTGACAAAGGTGGGATCCTTTGCAAGCTGAAACAAAAGGTTTAAGGACTTACTCAGGAAGTCCTGAAGAGGGGAAGACGGTGTCTGAATCAGCATCCCAGCCTGCCAGTATAGTGTCACTGTAGGGTGAGCTTGGCTAAAGGACCCTTTCCCCACAGAGGAAGTGAGTGGTGAAGGTTGTAAACTGTATGATGTCGAAGATTGGCCACTTGTCTGATTTCGATGTCTCACACCCAGAGAGATAGAATTTCTACATAGCACGGGTGGAGAACTACTTCAGAGTAAATCAGATTAGAGAAGATGGCCTGAAGGCAGCAACTCTTTTATGTGCCTGTGGACAGGAAGCTTTTGACATCATAGAGAATCTGGTGGCCCCTGCACTTCTGGAGTCAATAACATATGCTGACTTGAAGAAAACATTGAAGGAACACTTCCAGCCAAAATTATCTGTCATTGCTTGGAGGTACGTGTTTGAGCAGAAAGACCAGAGGCCGGGTGAATCTTCTGCTGACTTTATTGCAGCCTTAAGGCAAGCAGCCAGACCTTGTGAGTTCAAGGATCTGTAAAAGAGGCTGCGAGATCACTTCGTATGCTGTTTGCTTACAACAGAAGATTTTTGCAAAAGAAGATGTCTCTTTCCAAGACGCGCTACGAGAGGTGGCAGCTGAGGAAGCAGCAGGTGGGGCTGTGAAGGCCTTACGGCTCACCAGGAACCCTCCAGACACAGCTACCATCCATGAAGAGGACACTCGAGAAGGATCGGAAGCGGATCCTAAAGAGGAAGTGGACAGACTTCACCAGCCAGCTGCAAGGAGGCAGAAGGAACATCCGGACAAGGCCCCAGCATCTCTTCAATGTTTTGAAGAGCTGACTGCAGGTTCCGCTCCGCCATTTGCAGGGCGTGTGGCAGGCAAGGCCACATCGCATCCATCTTTTGGGTCGCCAGAAGGTCCAACTTCATGAAGAATTGCTTCTGAAAGATACCAGGATCACCAGCCAACATAGGGTGGGTTTCTGCGCATCGCACAGGAGTGTTATGAGGACAGGGACACACAAGCCCCTTAAAAAGAAACTTTCCATTAATGTAAGGTTTCAAGGGATTCCCCTATCAATGGAGTTGGACGCTGGGTCTTCTCTCTCAATTATTTCAATTAACACATTCAAAAGGATATGCAGCAGCAGTGGTCTTCAAATTAAACTCAGGCCATCGAATCTAATAGTTACTGATTTTCAGAATTCTATGGTGTGTGTAAGGGGGAGGCCACCCTTAGAGTATAGCATAAGGATTTTGAAGGTCCCCTAGATGTGGTGGTTGTTGGGGTTGAACGTACGAGTCTTATTGGACTCGATTGGTTCGAAGCTCTGGGAATCCAGGTAACTGGGCTGCACCATTTGCAAACATTGAGCCTTGCAGAAGTGTGCAAGGAGTTTGCAGATGTGTTTAGTTCAGAGCTAGGATCCTACAAGGGGCCTCCAATTTTGCTATGGTTAGATCCAACCATTATGCCCATCAGGGTTAAGCCCTCAAAGGCAAGATTGATGCTGAGCTGGACAAATTGCTCCAGCAGGGCATTCTAGAACCTGTGGATTCCAGTCCATGGGAAATCCCCATAGTAATGCCTCTAAAGGCTAATTGGGACATACATATATGGGCAGACTGAATAAGGGGACATACGTATACATACGTATAAGTGCACACTGAATAAGGTGCTGCAACAGCATGCTTATCCAGTGCCTGTGGTAAGTCACATTCTGGCCTCCCTCAAGGGGGGGCACATTTTTGCAAAGCTTGACTTGGCACAGGCCTATCAACAGCTACCTGTTGATGAGGCAGCTGCAGAGGCTCACACTATTGTAACTCACAGGGGGGCCTTCAAGGTCAAGAGACTGCAATTTGGGGTAAATGTAGCCCCTGGCATATTCCAAAGTGTCATGGAGAGCACACTTCAAGGTATTCCTGGGGTCTGTTCCTACTTGGATGATGTCCTCATTGCTGGGGAGTCATCTCAAAATTTAGCAGAAAGATTAAGGGCTGTCTTGCTTCGTTTTTGAACAGCAGGCCTTAAACTAAAGAAGGATAAATGTAAAATATGAGTCACTTCTACTGACTTCTTAGGATTCAGGATTGATGCTCAAGGCATTCACCCCACTGAAACTAAATTGCAAGCTATCCAGCAGGCCCCAAGCCCTAAGTGTAAGAGTGAGCTGCCAACCTTCTTGGGGGTATTAAAATTTTACCATGCATTTCTCCCACATAAAACTGCAGTGGCAAAGCCATTACATAGGCTCTTAGACAAGCAAGCTCCTTGGCAGTGGACTAAAGTCCATGACAAGAGCTTCAATGAGGTTAAGGCTTTGCTCACTCCTAATGCTGTTTTAGTGCATTTCAATGAGCAACTGCCTGTTTGCATCACATGCGATGCATCTCCTTATGGGGTGGGAGCGGTACTTAGCCATCTGAAGGCTGATGGAACACAGGTCCCTGTGGCCTATTACTCAAGGACTCTGTCTTCTGCAGAGCGAAATTATGCTCAAACTGACAGAGAAGCCTTGGCCATAGTGGCTGGCATTAAGAAATTTCATGATTTCTTATATGGCCGCCATTTTACGGTCTATACTGACCATAAGCCTCTGCTGGGTTTGTTTACCACTAACAAACAGACCCCACATATCATTTCTCCTCGTATGCTGAGATGGTCCATTTTCCTGTCAGCATAGGACTATACATTAGTTCACAAACCAGGAAAAGAAATGGGTCATGCAGATGGCCTGAGCAGATTATCCCTGAACCAGTTAGAGCCAGATCCTGCTCCAGCCATTAATATTCTTTCCATTCAGGAGTTGCCTGAGTCTCCCCTAAATGCTAGGGACGTGGCTGCAGAAACTGCCACTGATCACACGCTTCCATGCGTGCTGACATGGGTGTTGTCAGGATAGCCTGACAAGTGCCCAGATACTGAGTTCCAAAGCTTCTGGCACAAGAAGCATGAGTTTTCCACTTTCAAGGGTTGCCTGTTATGGGGTAGCAGGGTAGTGATTCCTGCCTCATTGAGGTCTAGAATCTTGATCTCTCTGCATGAGGGACATCCTGGTATAGTCAAGATGAAAGCGCTTGCGCGCAGCCATCTTTGGTGGCCTGGGCTCGATAAAGCCATCGAGGCCCAGGTGCACGGGTGCCAAGCGTGCCAACAGTCTTGGCCTGAAATGCCTCAGGCCCCAGTACATAGGTGGGAGGAAACTTAAACCCCATGGTCTAGGGTGCATATAGATTATGCTGGGCAATTCTTGGGGTTGTTGTTGATAGGGGCAATTCTTCCTGCTTTTTGTTGATAGCCATTCCAAGTGGCTAGAGGTTGTTCCTGTTTCCTCCATTACTACTGCCAGGACCATCCAGGTGTTGAGAAGAATTTTTGCATCACATGGTCTTCCAGATGTGCTGGTTTCAGATAATGGCCCTCAATTTACGTCTTCTGAGTTCCAGGCTTTTCTTCAGGCCATTCTGATCCGACAAGCACCATATCCTTCCATCCTCCAATGGACTGGCAGAGAGAATGGTGTGCACCACCAAAGATGCCCTCAAGAAACTGACTTACGGTAACTGGCATCACAGGTTAGAAGATTTCCTTTTTGCACACTGCACCACACCATGCACAGCCACAGGGAAGAGCCCTGCTGAACTCTGCTGGGGTCACCGACTCATCACTAAACTGGACAGGCTGCACCCTGACCGGGTGGCTTCACAGGTGTCACAACCGCGGGCACCTAGGAGACTCCAGGTGGGCGATCCGGTTTGGGCAAGAAACTATGGGCCTGGACATCTCTGGGTCACAGCTGTGGTCTGCAAGGTCTCTGGGCTGTTGTCATACAAAGTTGCCTTGGGTGATGGCCACGTTCTTCGCAGACACATAGACCAACTGCGTTGGAGACTGGACTCTCACCCTTCCGGTTCTGGCTCTGCTCTGGCGGGGGGAGGAGGACTATAATATGCATTCTGGGTCACAGTTTCCCAGGAGAAACAGGCTTTCACTAGCTGCTACTGAGGCTGTTTGGGATTCATCCCAAGGTTCCGCAAGTGCTCCAAACAGGAATTCACTGGATAAGGGGTCATCCCACACATCCAGAATTACTCCAGACAGGGAGTCACACCGGGGGTATCCACAGTATTCACATATGTCAGATAGTGCTCCAGACAGGGAGACTGACCAGGGGTATCCACACAAATCACTAGCAGTAAGAGAAAAGGAATTCCATCAAGGGTGCTTGCCTAATTCTGCAATTGCTCCCAAAAGGAAGTTACCAGCAAGGGGGGTTGCCATGGAGACGACTCCTGACTCTGGCACTTCTTGCACATGCTTGGGGGCCACAGAGTACTGGGGTACTTTCGCTACCCAGCCCTCTCCATCTGCTAGCCTTGGGCTCGAGGGACAGTGTTCCCAAGAGGGGCCCATTGTGGACTCGGGGACTTCCACCCCTCCAAGATATGCTGGCTTGGACTTAGAGGGTCCAGACAGCCAGCAGCTGGGCGGGTCAACTGGGTATTCGGGGCTGCAAAGTCCTGGTCTGCCTAGCCTGGTAGGTGAGCAGGTAGGCCAGGCATCCTCACCAGGGTCACCTGGGGATTTAGGGCAGCAACTCCCTGGCCTGCCTAGCCTGGTAGGTGAGCAGGTGGGCCAGGCAATCTCTCCGGGCCTTAGAAGGTCGCAGCGGGCCAAATGCCCACCCAAACATCTGAGAGACTTTGTGGGGTTGCTGTCAAATCATGAGGGACCTGTTCATGAGGCCCCTGAATAATGGGAGTAACTTGTGGGTAGATTATTTTGTATTATTTTTTTATTTCGGATACATTTATTTGTATTAATAAATATTGAAGGGGGTTTGCCTGAGGGCAGACTCAAGTATTCCACACTCTTTGCATTTGAATAATGCAACTGTATGCCACTCTTCCCAATGCATGACATACATGTGTGTACGCAAAGTATGTTCCATCTAGGGAGGAGGGGTGTTGTTTCCTGATCCTGCAAAAGTAGGTTCAGGATGTTGCATTGATACTGGGCATTCCAAAAGCTGCCCGGGACCAGACAGAGTGGTGCCGACTTTGGGTGCATGTGCAAGGCACAAAAACGCTCTGTTCCTATTGGTTATTACTGTCCGGGCTTCTGGCCATATAAAAAGGCCTGCGAGCCTTTTGCTTTCGCTTGGTTGTTGTAGAAGGAGAATAAAGTGTTTGTTCAGCATCGCCATGTGTCTTCATCATTCGCACGTGAACAAAGTATAGAACAAGGAGTTATTTATCTGTATATCTTCTTCATGTGATTACTTTGCCTTAGCTACAATTTTCAACAAAATTCAGTGATAAAAGCCATTAAAAAATGGAATAAATAATCAAACCTGCAGTTCTAAAGCTATAATTGAGTCTTATTTCTTTATTAAATAAGTGAGTCTTATTTCTTTATTTGAAAAAAAAACTCCCTTTGGGACTTGAAAAGGTCCTCCAAGGGGCTTGTAGCAAGGTCAGATACAAAATCTAAGCAATATAATGTGTGCATTAATTGTAGCCTGATACTTTTTCTGGAAAATATATTTGTCCCATACAGTAACAACTTTTGTTAATCCTTTATTTACTGTATTATAGTTCCTTGTGGATTATGCTGTAGAACAGGGGTGTCAAACTTGCAACGTCATGTGATGTGTCGCGACGTATCGTGACTTTTTTGCCATTGCCGGCAATGGGGTGGATGTGGTTTTGCTATGATGCATCCGGCCCACGGGCAGGCAGTTTGACACCCCTGCTGTAGAATGTGCACAAGAAGCTTCAGAGCTTTCACAGATGTGACATTTAATTTAAGGGAGACCACAACTGGTGAATGGGTGAAATTCCTGGTAAAATAGCTATACATATATCAGAGTGCACAGAGTCTTTGGACTGGTAAGACAGTCATTAGACTTGAAATGAACTGATCAATAAATGCACCCTTAATGTTTTATAGAATTTTGGTATTTCTCAATCCACTTTGACAAAGGTAGCAGTATTGCTTATACAGCATTATTCTCCCCCTGTAGGCACATTTTTGTCCTTCTCAGCAACAAGCAAGTGTCACAAAAGTATGCCTGATTGCATTATAAATGTAGCTACAGAATGCCATTTGCTGCATCACTTTTAGGTCATCACTGATGGGAATAGCATGTTGCTTTTATTTGCAAGGTAAGATTAATTTCTAAATAAAAGGGGGAACTTTTTCAATGTCACATGCTTCTGAATTTTGAGGCAGAAATGGAAACTTTCCTGTAGAAAACACTTTCAAAATGAAATATGTTCCCATATCATTTGTCTATTTTCTTTTAGGAAAGTATTTATACAAGATTGAGAAGAAGAAGCATAACATCAATTGCATATATAATTATTTTTCCTGGTAGCCACATTTGCAAATAAAGTTATTAAAATTTCATCTACTGATCACTTTTCAACAAGCCATTAAAAGAGTGAATAAAGTATATAAATAGATTAAGGGTATTGATCTGACCATTTAAGACCTTCATAAACAACCTATACTTTTAGCAGTGCTACAAAACTGCTGAGTCAGTTTTCCAATAGTCAATGTTTATTCTTCTACCTAAATTTTTCTACCTAAATAAAAGGAAGAATTGCAAAAACCCTAACACACATTAAAACAATACATTTAATCATTTAAAAATAATCTTATAGTAAGAATAGTCTAAAGCAAATATAAGCTCCCAGAGATAAAAATAGTGAACCACTTTAAGAGAATGAAATATTTAGCACCATGGCTACATCTTAAAATAGGTGGAGGAGTTAACTATACTTGTAAGGACTTCCATCATCTGGTATCAAGGCACCTAGTCCTGTTATGCTTTTAAAAAGAGATAGCATGCATCACTAAATTTCTGATTTCAGTTCCAAGTATTACAAATACATATATGGGAAAAGGTAAGGCTGCAGATATTCTGAGGCTAAACCATGCAGAGGAGGAATAGATCAGCTTATTGCCAATTACATTTTTTAAAACATTTGAGTTATTTGCAAGAGGAAGTAGAGTTGCTTAAATTAGCAAAAAGACAGTCTTTTCCGCTGAAAATATTTAGCAACATCTAACTCCCAAATTAAGAAAGGCAGTTTGATGTATAGTAGTGGTTAAGTCTAGAAACCAGGAGACCATAAGTTATAGTCCTTCCTTGGACACAAAGCCAGCTGGGTGACCTTGGACCAGTCACTCTGAGCTAGAGGAAGAAGGCAATGGTAAACTGATTTTGGAAATCTTGCCAAGAAAAGCCAAGAAATCTTGCAAGGACTCAAATAGTCACCAGAAGGTGACTATAGAAGGTGACTTAAAGGCATTCTCTCTCTCTCTCTCTCTCTCTCTCTCTCTCTCTTACACACACACACACACACAGAGACCACCTTCAAAATTATTGTTAGCATTAGAATACATTTTGAAGGATTCCAAGTCTACTGTCACGGCTGGATGTTCCCACTTTGACAACTGATGAAAATGCAGCCATTTTCTCTTATCCTTTACTATGCTTTTTCTTGCTTTTAGAAATCAGGTGCAGGGGTGGGGCTGGGGTTAGAATGAAAGCTCAGCTAGTCATACCGTAACAATAACGCTGTGGTGGGAACCCAAGGACAAGCTGATAACATTTTGGCAGGCTGAGGAGCTGGAGAGAAAGCCCGTGCTTTTAACTAATTGGGGAATTTGATTTATGACAGTTTATTGGGGTGGGAATTGTACTTTGTTATTTTGTATCTGGGGGAAGGGAATTTAGTTTTTGGGTTCAACTATCTAGGGCTGATACTTTGTTTCCCAAATAAAATGTTCTTTAGGGAAGGATTTTGCTTGGAAGTTCTTTTGATGGGTTTCATCTATTGGAACCATGACATTTTTAGAGAATGAATGCCTAAGGCAGATATTGATCAGTTGCAAGAATTCTGGAATATCTCATGTTAAGAAATCACTGCCTTAAACAGTGCTAAAGAATATGAAATATATATTTTAAGATTTTAAGGTAAGAATGGTTCCATAAAATAAATTCTTTCAGATCTAGTAGACATCTCACAGGATTTTTAAAAGAAGTTGGCTGCCAATCTCACTATGCTAGAAATATAAAATGTGTAAGGAGACACTTATTAATATATTATGGGCTTATCTGCTATTGCCCTATTTTAGGTTTAGTTTTAAGCTGATTAATATACAGCTTCAAAGTTAATAGTTTTAATATATGAATATACTCTTGAATAATATACCCAAAATTTGGAACATAACCACTTTATCAAAAAGTATGCATTGATCAAGCAATGGGTTGGCAGCAAAAAATTGTTTTCTTCGATTTTGGAAAGGAAGTGCAACCCTAGATTTATGACTATGGATTGCTAATAAGCATTTTGGCTTTTGTTTTATTTTTAGTGGGTTACTGAAGTGGCACATTATAAATGCAGTGGAAATGCAATGGATTAAACTTATTCAAGATTTAATGAAATGTGAAAAATTGAAGCAATGATTTATTTCAGGTGAAACTATGATTTTATTTCTTTTTCCGTTTTACTTTTTGTTCTTGCTTGTTTCCCCCCTTTCCTCTTTTTTGTATGCTAAATCATAAATAAATAACATTTAAAACTATGGTAAACATTCTACTGATTTCCAGATATTTTGGACCCACAATTTATTTAGTTCCTTAACAGAGACAACAAATGTGTCCACAGGATTGGAAGCAACATTACTCCATTGTGACATAAGCCCCAGCCCTTTCATTTATGCATGACATGTCACAATGTACTTACAAAATGGCTAGATGTTACATTGTGCTGTTGTTCTTATCACCCCCAGCCCCAACTATTATTCAGGCACCTTCAATAGAAACATATAATTATAGTCAGAAGTCCAAAATACCTGGAGGATACCACTTGATTTAGACCTTTTTAAGCAAGGGTGGGCAATTTTAGTTGTAATAGTAACTAAGTAAAACTCATAGAGAAAGAATAAATCTGGAATTACTAGGTTTGCCCCAAAATAAGACCCACCTGAAAATAAGCCCTAGCCTGATTTTTTGGAGTAGGCGTAATATAAACTCTTCCCCCAAATAGCCAGGGGATGGGCATGGTCAGCACAAGTGGCGGTGAGCGTGTGGGGGTTGATGGTTCCCATCAGGAACTGCAGCCTGCTGTCTCCAAGGCACAGCGCAGGTAAATCCGAGCATGGAGGCAGAGGTGGGGGAGGGCAGGCAGGCGATCGAGATACACCGCACACTTTTCACCCAGAGGGAGACTGGATGCTTCATCTGCTTGCTAATGGTGTGCTTGGGAACTGAGTGATTAGCCCCATTCCAAGTGCCCCATTTGCAAGCAGATGAAACGTACAGTCTCCCTCTAGGCAAAAAGTGTTTGGGCACCTATGGGGCACTTGGGGCAGCTCCACCCCTCCCCCACCTACCTCACCTTGTGATGGCAGCACATCATGGTGTGCCACGCAGCCTCTTGCTGGATGGGGCTGTCAGTGTCTCCGCTGCAAGGTGAGGCAGGTGTTGAGAAAAAAATAAGACCTCTTGCCTCTTTTTGAGGTCTTATTTTCGGAGAAACACAGTATATTAAATACTGCAGCAAAACAGGCTGCAAGAAGTAATTTGGCTGTTACATATTACATTATCTGAAATCTGTAGATTCCCCCCCCATATTCCTATGTAATGTTTGTTACATTAACCTTGCTAAGGCTGTAATATATCAAAGGGTCTTTCACCCAGTAATAGTAGTAATAGTAATAGTAATAGTAATAATAATAATAATAATAATAATAATAATAATAATAATAATAATAATAATAATAATAATAATAATAATAATAATAAAGTTGCAAGGGGCCTTGGAGGTCATCTAGTTCAACCCCCTGCTCAGGCAGGAAACCCTATACCATTTCGGACAAATGGCTGTCCAGTTTCTTCTTAAAAGCTTCCAGTATTGGCACATTTACCATTTCTGGAGGCAGGTTGTTCCACTGATTAATTGTTCTAACTGTCAGGAAGTTTCTCCTTAGTTCTAGGTTGCTTCTCTCCTTGATTAGTTTCCACCCGTTACTTCTTGTTCTACCTTCAGGTGCTTTGGAAAAAAAGCTTGACTCCCTCTTGTTTGTGGCAGCCCCTGAGATATTGGAACACTGCTATCAGGACCCCCCTCGCCCTTCTCTTCATTAAACTAGACATACCCAATTCCAGCAACCTTTCCTTATATGTTTTAGCCTCCAGTCCCCTAATCATCTTTGTTGCTCTTCTCTGTACTCTTTCTAGAGTCTCAACATCTTTTTTACATTGTGGTGACCAAAACTGGATGCAGTATTCCAAGTGTGGCCTTACCAAGGCATTGTAAAGTGATATTAATACTTCATGTGATCTTGATTCTATCCCTCTGTTAATGCAGCCTAGCACTGTGTTGGCTTTTTTGGCAGATGCAGCACACTGTTGGCTCATATTTAAATGATTGTCCACTACGACTTCGAAATCCCTCTCACAGTTACTACTATTGAGCCAGGTATTCCCTATACTATACCTGTACATTTGGTTTTTCTTGCCTAAATGTAGAACCTTACTTTTTTCATCATTGTATTTCATTTTGTTAGATAGCGCCCAGTGTTCAAGTCTCTCCAGGTCCTTCTGTATCTTAAGCCTGTCTTCTGGAGTGTTGGCTATTCCTGCCACCTTGGTGTCATCTGAAAATTTGATGAGTTCCCCATCTATCCCCTCATTCAGATCACTGATGAAGATGTTGAAGAGCACTGGACCTAGAACAGAGCCCTGAGGCACCCTACTACACACTTCCCTCCATGTAGATGCGGTTCCATTGAGGACCACACACTGAATACTGCCAGTCAGCCAGCTATGGATCCATCTGGTGGTAATGCTGTCTAACCCGCATTTTTCTATCTTCTCAAATAGTAGGTTGTGGTCCACTTTGCCAAATGCCTTACTGAAGTCCAAGTAAATTATATCCACAGCATTCCTTTGTCCCACTAATTTTGTCACTTGGTCAAAGAACGCAATACAATTTGTCTGGCATGATCTGTTTTTGACAAACCCATTTTGGCTTTTAGTAATGACTTTGTTTGCCTGTAGATGTTCGCTGATTTGTTGTTTGGTTATCTTTTCCAGAATCTTTCCAGGTATTGAGGTCAGGGCTGATAGTTCTGTAATTTCCTGGGTCCTTTTCCCCCCCTTTTTTGAAGATGGGAACTACATCAGCTCTTTTCCAGTCCTCTGGTAGTTCCCCAGTGCTCCAGGATCTTTGAAAAATATAGTTCAGTGGTTCCAAGATCACATCTACCAGTTCCTTAAGAACCTTGGGGTGTAATCCATCTGTTCCTGGTGATTTTAATTTGTCTAGGCTGGACAGGTGTTCAGTTACCATTTTCTTGCCTATCTTAACTTGTATTTCTATTTTGTTTTTTATGGCACTATTTTTGATAGGTTGGTCTGTTTTTTCCCTTTGTGTAAAAACAGATGCAAAAAACCAGTTAAATAGTTCTGCTTTCTTCCTGTTGCTTGTCACCTTCTTGCCACTTTCACCCACTAATGGACCAATCATTTCCTTCACTTTTTTCTTGTTTTTTACATGTTGAAAGAAGCTTTTTTTTTGTTATTTTTGACTTTGGTTGCAAGCCTTAATTCATTTTGAGCCTTAGCTTTCCTCACTTCATCTTTGCAGGCTCGGACTATTTGCTGATATTCTGACTTAGTTATATGTCCCTCTTTCCACTTTCTATACTTGTCCTTTTTATTCTTCAATTGATCAGAGAGTTCTTTATGCAGCCATGCTGGTTTCTTTTGAGAGCTGTTATTTTTCCTCTTTGTTGGTATTGTGCTAGACTGGGCCTTTATTATCTCACTTTTCAAAATTTCCCAAGCCTCTTGAGTTGTTTTCCCCTTGAGGATTCTCATCCATGGAATCCTTCCCAAACCCTCTCTAAGTTTATTGAAATTAGCTCTCTTGAAGTCCAAGAGTCTAGTTTGACTGTATTCTATTGCTTGTGCTTCCATAATGTTGAATTCCAATATTGCATGATCACTTCCTCCCAAGGTTCCTATGGCTTCAACACTTTCTATCATTTCATCTCTGTTACTGAGAATTAGGTCCAAAATGGCTAATCCCCTAGTTCCATTCTCTACTTTTTGGGAGACAAAGTTGTCTGCTAGGTTTGTCAGGAATCTGTTTGATTTTCCACTTGGTGCAGAGTTTGTCTCCCAGTTGATGTCAGGGTAGTTAAAGTCCTCCATTACTATTGTGATGTGCTTCCTACATACCTTAGTTAGCTAACTAGCAAAAAGTTCATCTATTTCTTCTGTTTGGTTGGCTGACCTATAGTAAACACCTATGGCAATGTCATTCCCCCCCTTTTATATTCACCCATATGCATTCAGAACAGTTTTCGTCATTGTTGGGCTCTATTTCTGTAGAGATGTAGTTATTTCTTATATAGAAAGCAACTCCACCTCCTCTTTTATTTAAATAATTTAAATCCCTCTAGCTGTGTGTTCCATTTGTGGGTTTCATCCCACCATGTTTCCTTTATGGCAACAATATCAGATCTGCCCTCATTAACCTGAATTTCTAATTTACCATGTTTGCTGTTCATATTCTGTGCATTTGTGTATAGACATTTGAGTCCTTTATGACCAACCCTGTGTTTACTTCCTACATAACCTGTATAGTGCCTGAGTTCCCCTAATGTCTTACCACCTATTTGGTTAGTGCACTTTGTGTGGCACTCGCTATTAAGAGCTTCATTTTGCTTGACAGCAAGGTTGATGTTCTTGTCCACACACACATCTATGTTACATGCACTGATAGCCCTATGAATCTAGAAATATTTTATGGTGGAAATCTTTGAGCAGCATTAGCTGTAGAAAATTCTTGGATAAATTGCTGCTGTCACCATATTTATTTGTTTGCTGGATTTGTTTGTTTGACTCACTCCAGTGCTGGTGTACAAAATCAAATACAGTGTACAACATAATCAAAACATTAACACTGTCTTTATTAGCAGGCAATAAAGAGAGTTTTCTAGTTGCTTATTTGCCAAGGACTATGAGGAAATGTCTGGTTTTAACTATTCTTTGGGAAGATATAAGAACGGAGGCAGGAAGGAATCAGCCACTGAGAATATACACTTCCCTGACCTTTCATATCTCCTAATAAGAAGACAGGGAACCTTTAGCAAATGTCCTCCATTTATCTGCTTTGCATGAATTTTAGAAATAAAAGCATAATGGACCATTTATTAGTTATGAATTTTCAGAGTAGGAGCTAAGGGGGAGAGGTAATCTAATTCTTATGCTTTAATCATAAAATAAGAGCTGTTGGATCAGATCAAAGACCACTGCATTAATCCAGTATCATGCTTCCCACAGTGGTTGACCAGAAGCCCATTTGAAGAAGATGTGAGCAATAATCCTCACTTATCGATTTAATTTGTCCACCAACCCCTCTTTAGAAGCAGGTTGACTCTGAATTTTTGTAAACTACAAACAGAGATTCCAAACCATGGATACTCAGGGTTTGTTTTTTTCTCACACAGTATGTTTTAATCAAGTAATAGCACAGTCAAGACACATGTCCCTTTTCTATTATCAGAAACCAGAATTGATTGCAGCTATTAGCTCACAAAATATTTAGAGGGTGTGCAATGTATGAGGTAGCTATAAGATAAAGAAGGAATTGAGGGTATGGTTGAAGGAAAAAAGTAGCAGAAAAATAAAAAGCTGTCAAACCAGCTTTTGTGGGTAATATGACTCTTGTTTTTCACTTTATACATTAAAGAACTTTAGGAACCTCACTTCTTCCATATCATTTCTGAAAGCCAAAACTATGGTTTACCATTAAAGGGGCTAAGAGTGAAGAGAGTGTTGATGCTATCAGGATTATACTGGTCCAGACATATTTCTGATGCTTTATGAACAAAACTAGCATATGCCATATTTAATTGACATGTTGTATACCTAAAGCATTTTTCCCAATAGACAATAGTAATTATTTGATTAGAAATAAATAAAATAAGACAGAAATATAGGGTATCTGCAAATAAATCCAGTAAGATATTTCTATTTTGAATACTGACAAGTATCTCAAGCTATGAGAAACAATTCATTGTAATTCTTGCATTATTTTGATTTTAAGGGGAAAAAGAATTTTAAAAAATCATATTTATTTACCCAATGAAATGCACATAAATATAGAATATGTTCTGTATTGGACTTACTGCACATAGTCTTGAGTTAGGCAGCCTTTAAAATCCATATATATCACAAAATTAACTTTGGCATGTATAGATACATGTTTCCTAGGGAGTCTCTGTTTGCAGACAGTTGAGTGGCATTGTGTTCATTCATTATGTTAGTAATATCATTAACCAGTTAATGGAAAATGATGATTTTATAAATAGTGGTACAACACTCCTTGCACTCTTTCAGGCTATTACAGTAATAACATCATTTTATTTTTGTCCATTGACTTCAAAAGAACTAAACTTATGCTTAAATTCTTACATTCAGATCGAAGGAACTTAAGATCTTTTATTAGATTTCAATCAAATATGCCTCAGCATAAGTCAATTTATGCATTCTGTTTTCCTTTTTCCTCCTTTTTGTACCTTTTGAAAAGCTTTGCAGGATGGTGAAGGAAGAACCTCTGAAGAGAAATGGGCTATATTAGAGGGGGGAAAGCAGCTGAAATTGATGGAGAAAGCTCGTATCAGGGGAATTCTTTTTATGATTTTTTTTTACCAAACATGATAATCAACTTGATCTCAAAATTTAACTTTAAGCACAATTCTCTCCTCCTCCTCCTCCTCCTAACTGTACACATTTTTTCCTTTGCTTCTCTCTACAGCTTACTTAGTGTGTCAACACTTCTCCAACAGCTTTGAAATTGAAAGAACTCATTAGAAAGTATGGAAATCAAGGTCTCCTTGTTATTGTTTTTTTTACTTGGCTCCGTAGGCGTTATATGGAGCCTGCTATATGCTTCATTGGGCCACTTACATCCATTTACTATCAAAGATGAACCTGGATAAGAAGGAACCATATTGCCAATTCTATCTTCTACCCATAGAAATCTGACAGTAGACATTATTTACAGCATGTAATTGCTTGCAGTGATTCAAGAATCCAGCACCTCACTTAAAAAAAATCTAACGTACCGTACTATTTAATTGTGGTACCCATCTCCAGTGCCTCACTAGAGAGAAATTGGCTCTTAGAAAACAAATTTTATTCTGTTTAATTGCAAACATACTAAAACATTTCCATCTTTAGCCTCAAGGCAATTTACACATTTCTTTTCATGAGCTTATGGAAACCTTTGTGTTTGCAAATGAATGAAAATGTGTTACTTCTTAGATTACATTTCTTGTAAAAAAACAAAATGGGAAATATAACTTGCATAAAGCAAGTTAGGAAGATCCAGAAGAGTTAAGTAGATGGATACAACTCTCATATGCCACTTATTGCTGTGTCATTATTCTGGTTCCACACCTGGAAGAAGTCTTAAAGGTACGTGACCAGTGCCAAAGCACTCCAGTACAGGGGGAGCTGGGTTAAAACCCTTTCCTCACTACATAACCTATGGACAGCTGGTCTGCAGTTATTAAGGTCATAGTTATGAGTATGAACTTGCTTTAGAATACTATCTTTCAAAACAAAGATGGAAAATCTAAGCCTTTCTCTTAGAGAACCAAAGATATTTTTCAATCAATTTTTGGGGAATTTCTATTAAGAGTTACTTCAGTGCCTCAAACATTTAAAGATACTATATTACAAAACTTTGGCTAAATGGACTGATAATCTGGCTCCACATAAGTATTATCTTTTAATACCTAAGAAAGTTAGCCAAGCTGTAGATGCAATCATTTGAAATTTATTGCACTCAAACAAAACAATACCAATAGTAATAATTCCTGAACATCTGTAATCCCTGAACATGGGTGCAGCAGGTAACAATAAAGAAAAGAATTTCAGATAACAAGATATACTTGTACTATTATAATAGCCAGTGTAGGAGATAAGCAAGCTGAGTCGAGGGGAGGGGTCAAGCGTGCCATCAGTGTCGAGTTCCTTCTAAGTCCAGCCCACTTTGAATTCCATTGACTCTTAACTTTGACTATTAGTAGTTCAGATTCTTGTAGAGAGTGTTAGCATGAAATAAACCTATATATTCATTTGAACTGCCTTGACTCCTCATATAAATGAATCATTCAGAGTTCTACAAGCAGGTTTTGATTTGTGTCATGAGATTTTCCCACAAGCTCTAAATTTTCTCTGGATGGTTCTCAATAAGCCTGCCTAGACAAGTTGTGTTGTCTTTGTGTGTTCAATGGTGGACAGTGAAGAAGAATTAATAGTTGGTGGATACTGTTCTACAAATCAAATAATACTATTAGATAGAACTTTAAATCTCAAATACTTTTTTTTCTCAAAAAGAAAGTGGCAATTACTGCTCTTGATATGTCTACTTGCTTGGTGAAGTGGAAGTACATTGTATTAGATTTATATAGGGAATCAGATGTATAAGTAAGATGACTCGTGTTTTATTCAATGACAAACTTTAAAGTGTAAAGGTGGACTGATGTCATTTGTCAACAGATTGCTACAAGGATGAAATGCTGTGCCTGTGAAATTCTCTTAATATTTAAAGTTATAAACAGATGCCTGCCAGCTATCTGGAATGCAATTTATTATCTTAGTTATATCCTATGAGTCCATAACATTTATTAGGAAAATATAGTTGGAGGAACTGTTGCCACAGATCTGTTTCCTTATTTTTGCCTTCTTCTGATAGATCAAGTGAAACAAGTACACAATACATGTTCAGCAGCATTTGTTAAATTGTTGATCAAAGCCACTGTGGAGAGAAAGTTTCACTTATGGCAGCAATGACAAAAAATCATGAGGTGAGTGATCAGTGGTACAGCTGCCATTAAGAATAAATTTTCCATCATTTCTACATCGGTTGAATTAGATTTGCTTGAACCTGACTGCTTGCATTCTCACATCTGAAAGAAGAATCAGTTTATAGTGGATTGCAGTAATAGAATTTCTCATGATTGATAAGCACGGATCATGTAACTATCTGGTCCGAAATCAATGTACTTCTATTGGGAATAATGTTCTAATTGTTCATGTCTAAGGTTGAAACAATATCACATAGAATGAATCAGTGAAAACAGTTCAATGCACCATTATTTATTTATTTATTTATTTATTTATTTTAGCCTACCTTTATTGTTTTTATAAATAAGGCAGCAAATTTATATAATACTCCTTCCTTCTCCTATTTTCCCCACAACAACTACCCAGTGACTTGGGTTTGATTCAGTGGTAGGATTCAAATATGTGAACAACTGGTTCTCTGTGTGGGTTCCACTTCCGGAAATCCATTCTGGGTCTGGGCAACAAAAAAAATAGCTACCGGTTCTGCCAAAGTGGTATGAAGTGGCTGAATCCCACCACTGGTTTGATTGAGAAATAATGATTGGCCAAACTTACTCACCGGGTTTTATGTTTTATATCCCCATGAACTAGTTCTGCACCTATGAATTATTTCTATGTATAACTAAAATACTTCGATGTGACTTATTATAGGCTTGCCCGATGTTTTATTTTGTTTTGAAATCTTCTTATTTCTGAATATTAATAATACCTCTGCTTTCAGATAATTCAGAAAGTTATCTTGTGATAACTTATCTTATCTTTTTTCTGGTATGAAAATAGCAGACATCCACTGCATTCATGCTAGCAAGAGTCAAAACTCCTTGGCTGACTTGATATTTCTCAATAAGCTTTCAGAAAGTGTATCTGTTATAAGAGTTATATATCTGAGATTCAGGCCAAGGACTCAATAGCCTTCCAACTTTCATATCATCAGCCAATGGTTAATGATAGAAGTTATATTCCAGTAATATATACAGGGTCACAACTTCTTAACCCTGATCTAGAATTACCGGTAGAAATGCATGCTGAATAGGCATGGTGAAATCCAGATCCAGTTTTTCAGTCCTCCTTGGTTTTGGTCATTGCTGATTTCTGTTGACCTATCATTATGAGGTTTGTACGAAGATAAAAGGAAAAGGAAACGCTCTAAATGTCACCAGACTAGAAAAAAAAATAAAAGGTGGAAGAAAAGAAAAAAAAGGAAGAAAAAAATTAGACTCATGAAATGTGACTTCTGACCTTTCAAACAGATATTGACAAATCCATTATCTCCCTTCCCTCTTATCTCTTCCAGATATCCCTTCAAGCCATATTAAATCCTCATCCTTTTCCATCATTAAATCCATAAACCATCATTTCACTTTTTTCTTCTTTTAGCAAAAAGTCCACAAATTGCTTTCAGATTTTTTTTTAAAAAACGCAAGCACTTGTTCTTCAGTAAATTTTTAAACTGATTGTATATGTAACTTTAATTTAAACATTGTTTTAAATGTTAATACCAACAAACATAAAATTCACTTTTGCCTGCTTTTAAGGCCAGCTGCATCTACTTTAGAGATGATGGTCTCAGCACATTGTAGTGGATGGAAAATATTGCCTACTGCAGCCTATTGGGGTATGTTTGTGTGTGCGTGTATTTACTTATCACTGCTCATTATGACAGGTAGTATTTGACTTATGACTGCTCATTTAATGGCTTTGGAAAGAGTGTTTTATGTCCCATAAGGTACTTCCAGACATTGTAAAGTGTCATGCTGCCTCCCCCCATGGTCATTTTGAGTGTTTGGCAACTGACTTGTATTTATGACAAGCACCCTTTGATCATGTAATCACAATTTGCAATCCTCTCTGCCAAGCTTCCCCAGAGAATCAGTGGGAAAGCCAGCAGAGAATATTGTAAGCAGAGGGGATGGAGGATTTCTTCAGGATTTTAACTTCATTCCTGCAGCCTCCCTGAAGAATTTCCTCTTCATCCTTTCATGGGCTGCAAGAATGTTTGAGAACAAAAGGGCTGCCTTCTAGGAGAATTTCAGCTCCGCATGGAGCTTAAATCCTTTAGCAGGCAGCCCTTTGCTCTCAAAGAGGGTCTCAACTTCATCTGGAGCTGAAATCCTTCTTCAGGTACCTCTTTTGCTCCATCTGCTTAATGACACAGAAGATTGCTTAACAACCACAGCAATCAAGAATAAAGTTGTTCAATGAAGCAGTCACACGGGCATCTTGCTTAACTGCCACTACATTCAACAGACATTCTGGTTGTGGTGGTAAATAAAGGTTTTCCTGTGTAGGTGTGTGTGCACATGTGGTTATGTTTACACATTTGTACATAAACAAAATTATATCCCACATCTGATATCCTGAACCTGATTTGAGTCAACAGCCTCTAAGTCTTCAGTCCAAGCTGAAGCATAGTATTTCCAAAATTAGCAAACTGACCTCATCACCTTTTTACTGATGTTTCAATTTAAAAAATAGATTTGGATTCATATGGAAAATAATCAGTATTTGTTTCGTCAATTCATGTTATGTTTAAAATGTTCAACAGCATTGTTTTGCACATCTTTTTCCTAAGCTATGTACCTATACCAAGGTACCTAAGTTCAACTTTTTTCAAAGGAATATACTTATCTTTTCTAGGGATTTTTTCCCAGCTAGGCGCATTTTAGAAATATGTGCATTTTGTATGAAATGCTTGAGGTGAGAAATTTTATTTGTTTCACCCTAAACAGACTTGTGACTGACATGCTGAACTATGCCTCAATATTTAACTATAAAAATGTTAACTATTCATTCTAAGTATTATTGTTTTTGTTGTTGTTCTTCCACTGATGATGTTACTTAGTTAGGCAATGAAATATCTGCAAGAAAACAACCAAGGTCAGAAGAACTCCATTTTTTTCACAGCAGCCAATAGAAATTTCCTAAGAGGTAAGGCATGATTTGCTTTTGTGTCTAAGCAATAAAAGCTCATGTTTGGTCCTGCATCTCTTCAACTGATGTAACAAGTGCCTTATGGTGCAATTGGAAATAAGACCCTCTGTACTAGAGCTATGTATACCTTTTTTTTAAAAAAAAATGAAGATGGCAAATTAATTCATGGAAACATGCCATAAATTATTTATTTGCTACATTTCTCTTTTATTTATCTGATTATCTGAAAAGCGATTTCCTCTCCCCCAATTCAGCAAATTGGAAGCGATGATGCATTGTTTCCTGACTGTTCCTAAATTGAGCTGGTGAGAGGCATAGTCTTGAAAATCAGCAAGCTGATTGTGAGACTCTGTTTGAATTTGTTGAGGGTCTTTTTATGCTTGTTAAACATGGGTCACCTTAATGCCAACTGACTGTGAAATCAGCTTCATTGGCTATGGGTCACCTTAATGCCAACAGACTGTGAAACCAGCTTCATTGGCTAATGTCATTCTTTTTCTATCAAAATGAACAGCCCTTGAAAGAGACAGAGAAAACAGAATCTTGAGACCGTGGTCTCATTATTTGTTGATCCAAATAATGACTGCAGTGATGGGTGCACAATGCTTTTGATGAGGGTGTCAGGTAAGTGCGACAAGTATGGTAAACAGGAGAGTTGCCTTGTCTTTTCATTTCACTTATTGGTTTTCTCCTCTGACAGACTCCTAAGTTTTTCTTCAGAGAGAAAAAAAACCTGGTGTTCTGTCAACTCTTAGATGTGAAAATGAACATTTTACAGCTCTATGCTGCTTTTTATTAGCTCCGCAGCCTTGGATGTCTGATTCAGAATTAGCCAAGTAATGTATTTATTCCTTTTTTTGTTTATTTTACACATCTGTGATGCTTTAATCACAAGACTCTCAGCAGTTTACCAGTTTAATTATGTAAAATAATTATAACAACAAGGTAACTCTAGTAATAATAGTACAATAGAAATGTGTAATGTGACAAACTCCAATAACTGCTGTACTATTAACACATCCCAAGAGGCAGGATTTATATCTTAACTTCATAATACATTTTTAGGGGGTGAAGGGGGGGGTTCTGATCCTCTTGGTTTGTAAATAATAGGGTTTGCACCAGTAATTTCCTATTACAAAATGTACATAGACCTACAGAAGAATAAAGAACAGCCTTTTCTTCTAATTGCTTTGAATTCTATCAGCAGAGCAAGAATGCTATAATAATAGAGAAAAGAGAAAAAGAATCTGCTTTGGTGTTACAGGAGATAATGTGGGAAGGAGTATGAAGGCATCCATGTGTTAAAACCTCTGAGAAAGGAAAGATATGGGGACTAATAATGATGGAGCACTCATCAGAATATAAAGATAGACAATAGTAGACCAGTCCACATAAAAGCCAATGAGCCAACTCTCTTTCTCTGCATAGATGGGAAGTTCATAAAGCAGGAAAATAACCAGTCAGGTTTTGTGGTGGCCATCATAAGGACTGAGCACAAGTCCAGCCTTATTGCCAACCTACTGCAATACAGATTGGAATTTTGAAGTTAGTTTAAGAAACAGTTTGAGAAGAAGAAACATGAGAAGTTTAGGCTGCAGTGCAGATATTCCCCTAGTCCAGAGGTCCCCAACCTTTTAGGCACCAGGGACCAGTTACATGGTGAGAGGTTTTTCTGCAGACAGGAGGGAAGTTGGTTTTGTGTGCTGCCTGCATCCTGTGGATGGGGCTTTGCTTGTTCGTGTGGCCCAGTTGCTGGCATTCTGCAGGCCGGTACTAATCCATGGACTGGGGGTTAGAGACCCCTGCCCTAGTCCATTCATCAAGTTTCCAAGCATCTGAAACTGGAAAAAAGGAAGAAACATCTTCTGTCATCTCTTGTGGCGATTTCAATTTGCATGGATCTATTAAACAAATTTGATTAAATAAACACTTTTGTAGCTATGGGTAAGAAAAACTTTGCTTTCATAGATGTGCTGAAAAAAACCAGCATTGTCATTTCATTAAGATGTTGTAGTAGGATAGATGTTTTAGAAATTGAATAAGATGCTGGTGTTAGTTAGCAAAAGCTACAGGCTATACTCAAGTTACAGGGAGTAAAATCCACATCATAACTTGTATTTATACACATGTAATGGAGCTATTTGTTGATTGCTATGGAGATTTGTCCAAATCACTGGAAGACAAGATGAAAGTTCCATGATGGGCCTAAATAGTGAAGGAGGATCACCTCCCCCCCAGTCTGTTAGAGGGATATTATTAATAGTACAGCAGCTAAAACCATCAGTGCTCGGAGTATTATTGTCAGATCTCCCCTCCACTTCACAAAATAAATGAATAGATGGCTAGGGTTAATGTGCTAGGTTTGGACAGAGTTTAAATTCCATGCCTGCAGAAAATTTAAATAAATCACACAAAAAGTCTGTTTAAATGAATGAATCTATCACTGGATAGGAGAAGCCAAATGAAAAATGATGCTTGATTGAAAGAATTAAATGCCCTGGGTAACAAAGAATAGATTAAGACTTCTCATAGTCACTGAGCAGAGATAAGAGAGGATGATGTGAATGTGGCAATAACAATTTGCGATATGTTCCACTTGTAACATATATGTAAACAGGAGGTGTATGGAATAATAATAATTTCCTCTTCTCTTCTTTAATAAAAAATGCATTCTAGATATTTGCTTGCGATTGGCACATTTATATATAATTACTTATATTATTATATGACCATAACAATCTAACAATTATAGAGATTGCCTCACTGGCTGCCCACAGGGGTGATTGTGTGTGTGTGTGTGTGTGTGTGTGTGTGTTTGTATGTATTATCCTGGATCCACCTTCTCAGAAGAACTTTAGAAATGATAACATACCTTTATGACTTTATTTCTCCTATGGCACAAGAATTATTTAATAGTTCTGCTATCACCACCATTCCTTTTTAGAAAGGGAATGTCTTAATCTGGCATTCTTCCTCTTAATAGCAATTTGTGAGCTCTCACATCCTGAATGTACACTTGGAATTAATACCAGCAGTCCTAAAAGTTTTGAAGATGAAAAGCCTTGCTGAAATCCAATATGGAGCCCAAGTCAGATTTTGCATCAAAGAAAACGCATTCTAGCTCACATAGCTACACTTGTAAGGTCCGTACTTCTGATATCTAGGGATATTTCTAACACAGTATTTAGACTTGAGCCTTAGATTGATCTGTGAACCTGCAGGTTATCTCCACATGCTAATTTTACTAGGCTGACAAGTTGGGCAAATGTGCTAAAATTAGAGGTCAGTTATGCTAAAATTCCACAATAGAACACACTAATCTATGTAATTCTGGAGAAATTGAAACAAGGAAGTATGTGCTGTTTTACTGAATTTTTAATAAAATTATGCATAGCATTGTTAATTTTTTCCAGGGCAGGTAGATGAATATTATGCAAAATATTATGGCAAAAACCTTTCAGATTCCAATTGTATTTGCACTTATACTACAATCAAATGTTGAGTGATTGCAATGAAAAAGAGGGAGCAACACACACAAAAGGGATTAATTCTGTAGTCTGAAAGTAATATATTTTACTTCATTTATTTTATTATTCTGGATATAGATGATCCTTGATCATTATAAACCCTTGGTCCTGTACAGGAAATGAGTTGGCATAAAGTACAGTAAATTTCAAAGATCCACAGTGGGCTGGGACTTAAAGTTTAAGGTTGAACAAAATGGATTGGAATTGAGTCTGCTATGCATTTCAGCTACAAAAGTTAATTTGACATAATTATAAAAAAACTATCAAGGAGAAACAGGCTGCAGGTAATATAGCTTAAACTCTAATCCTTATGGTACATTCTAGTTTACTAACCACTGTTCTTCTGGTTCACTGATTATTTAGAGAAATCATAGAAACTTTTCTTAGAGCCGTGGTTGTTTCTCAACTTTGGCAGCTTTAAGATGTGTGAATTTCAGTTCCCAGAAATCCCCAGCCAGAATGATCCTGGGTAGTTCTGAAAGTTGAAGCTTACATGACTGAAAATTGCACAGGTTGAAAAACATTTCTGAGTCCCAATCCAGCACTCGTTCCTCCACCTCCATTCTCCAGAGAAGCCATCTGTGTTCTTTCCTCCAGAGATCCAAACAAGTCCTTAGGCTTGGAGGATTATCCTTTGTTATTTCAAGCTAGCCATTATTAACTTCCTAGAAGTTTTAGCTTCCTGATTTGCTGTAGCCAAATATGGCGTAGGAAGCTAAGAGATAAGAATGTGAGGGCTGATTTACATTGATTGGCCATTAAAGGCACTCATAATTTATGGGGACAGGAACAGATGTCACCATGTTCTTTCCACTGCCAACCATTGCAAATATATCCTTCACCCAAGTTTTCCAACTTTGATTCAAAACTGATTTGTCTTAAGCCCCTTGGTTCTGGCCATTTCTCCTGTTTCATTCTATTTTAGTTACAGCACCTGTTGGATTTGCCTGGCATACTCCCGCCTGTCCAATGGCTGGTTGGTGCACCAGACAGCTCTTTCATCCTGAGTGGCAAGATAGTTATGTTGTCTTCCTGGTGCAATTGTAGTTGAGACAATGAAGGTCTCATCTCCTGCTCTCTTCTCTGTTTCAAGAAAGATAGCTCCACTCTCTTCCTCAGATCAAGACATTTCATCTCTTCACTGACTTGGAATCCATCCATCTACCTTTTTTCCCCTCTGATATCAGCTCACCATAGGGCTTTTTCCAATTTCCATATTAGCTTATGTCTTCCAGCAGTGTCTTTCTAATCTCCTCCATTTTTCCCGAGTTCCAGTGATCTCTGCTCCTCCTCACATCTCAGGACAAGAATTTTCAAAAAGAAAAGAAGCTTGGTTTTGGTCAGACAAAAGTTTCAAGACTAGGATTCCAAAATTGTTAAAGTTTTGTTCTCTAGCTAAAAGGGAGGGGCCATGGGTCATTCCCCTAACCCAGGGGTGTCAAACTCACAACATCATGTGACATGTCATGATATTGTGACTTTTTTTCCATTGTGGCAATTAGGTGGGTGCAGTTTCACTATGATGCATCCAGCCTGCAGGCTGGCAGTTTGACACCCTTGCCCTAATGTTTGTGTTATTAGTCATGTACACCTTGGATAACAAAGAGGTTGATTCTGTGTCTGCTAGCTTTGTGTAGTGGATATCTGGGATGAGTATGAGGGCATCTTGCCTGCATGCAGCAGTTCTGGAGTGAATATCATCATCATCATCATCATCATCATCATCATCATCATCATCATCATCATCATCATCATCATCATCATCTATAAATTAGAGGCCAGAGTAAGTAAGAGGAGAAAGTCTATGGAGATTCTCAGTCATCCAGGTCATAGTTATCAGAGCTGAAGAAGTTTCTTGGATGAGAAGCAAAACATCTTCAAAGAAAATCAAGAAAGCCCAGTTGCCTCATGAAACAGCATCTTTGGGATAAGAGGAGAAAGAGAAAAATAATTAGATTTTCTTTCTTTTGCTCTACCTTATTTGAATTGAAGACAAGGAAAAGAAAAAGCTGTGGTTAAAAGTGAGCAGGTGCTTGAAGGAAAGGATCTGCATAGCTTTGGCCATATCAATATGAAAGAAGAAGCAATTAGGGTAAGTAAAGTTTTCACATTTCCATGGAACAGATCAAGGTTGGATGGGAAAAATAATTTGAATAATAGCATCTGTATTTTTTAATCATAGGAAATAGTTGAGCACCCAATCACAATGCTCTTTTGAGACTTGAGTCCTCCTGATGTTAAGTGTGGTATTATTCTTTGCTCTTTGATAAGTGGAATTCCATTCTTATGCCATGTTGAACAAACAAACGCTGGAAGAATGAGGCCCACTGTGCATTAAGTTTCAAGAGCAGATGACTTCCCTTTATTTCCTCTTCTGCACATATTACTTAAATTACTGGATAATATCTGAGTTGGACAGACATATTTTCTACAAAGGATCTGAAAAGTATCCTGTCTACTCCAGGGAAGTAGCATCTCAAATCCATAGTCAAAGAAGATATATTCAATTTCTTATCTTTTTTTTAAAAATGAATTATTGAAAGTATATTCTATTGATGCCTCTGTTTACCTAATTTTTCCTTCCTTCTTGTGTATGGTGACTGATGATACACACCAGGGTTACTGCAGCTGTTGGGGAAAAAAAACCCATTCATCTCTTTCTGTTAATAACTGTTGAAAGGCTTTTTTCCCCATAGCATTTTATATATTTTAATTGTACTATACAGGGCATTTCAGAGGATTTTTCCTGATGATTAACATTGTGTTAGTGACTATAATAATGTGCCAATAATAATGATTTGCCACATGTTGTCAGGCATTTTTGAAGTCCTTTGTAGAGGAGAACAATTTGTCAAGGAAAATCATCCAGAACTGTCCTTTAACAAGTTACAATGTCCTACTTTTTTTTTTAACTAAGCATGAAATTCTGCTGTTACTGGGTGATCTTTTCCATTATATTTTCTTTGAAGAACTTTCCATTTTTTTTACCCCAAATTTCATGTGCCATAATGCCACTGCATGTAATGTATTTGTCACAGTAGTTGCCCAAATGTGGGTATGTACTTTTATATGTTGATGCCATTATCAATATTCAATGTGAATGTGTTTCTTCACTTTACTTCTGTTATTTTCTAACCTCATTCAAGTCTTTTAAGATAATCCCTATCCATATCTGGCCAATATCTCTCAAAGGATACTGACTTCCTTCAGGCAATCACAGTCTCATTGTGATTATCTATAGAAAGAAGGTCTATTCATGTATTATATATTGTTTATTTAAATTTCTATGCCACCCTTCTCCTGGGACCCAGGGCGACTTACAACAATAATACAATAAAAAATTAAATTACAATAACAATCAACCATCCTACTGTGTCTCTTATATCATTAGGTTCCTGATTTATGTAGATGTCAATATGCCTTCACTCCTACAGACATTCAGGTTGAATGTGAACATACCTATAAGGAAGTTAGCATCATTAAAGTGATACTAATAGAAGCCCATCAGCTGTCTGAAGCACCCAGTGAGTGCTTCAGGAAGTGAAGAAGCCCTAGATCTTTATCCCACTTTTTACACTCCCTCTGTTCTCTCTGAAGAACTCAATTTAAATAATCAACAGGTGCAACATTTGCTTACTTAAAATGCTTTTATATAAATTATTCATTTCATCAATCAGATATCTTAATCATGCTCTTCAAAAAAGAATAAAGCATGCTTTCATGCCTTCCCTTGCAGATATTCTCTGACTATATAGTTGGGAAATAAGAGCACACTACCTAGTTGCTTGACATCTGTACCAACAGCTGAAGTATTAAACAGTCTAGTTATTGATAAGGAGCTCTTGTTCATGTTCTGATGATTATGTAGGCATTAAGGCATAGTTAGAAGGGAAATGTAAAGAGAAAAAGTGTGAAAGGGGCCCAAATTTCTCTGAGATTAATCAGTTTCCTTTCTAACCAAAAAAACTGGATATGTTTAATTGAAATTAAATTGTGCATAATTTAATGCATGTGCTATAATAATAAAAAGAGAAAAGAAAATGGTTGCAAATGTTTCTTTTGCAGGAAGCCACATGGCTTATTGGCTCCTAGAAAATCTGGAAAGTTATATCTGAGATGCAAAGCTGGTGCAATTAGTGCAGAAAATAAGATACTGCTTCTTGTTTTTTCAATCTTCTGTTCTTTTCATGCAATTCTTATAGTCCATATTTGTTCATGGCCATATTTTATTCAAATATATTTACTCTAATATATAATGTGTACTTTTTGTAAGCATTATTTTTTGGGGGGCAGGGAGGCCTGAGGAACTAGAATGCAAAATTCTGAGTAGTGCAATTATCAAAAAAGAATCAATGAATGAACAAATGAATGATTGATTGCATGAATAGAATTCTGTTTTACATACTGATTTAGGGAAGCATAATTTTCATTATTATTATTTAAATTTCCATTGACTTTTGGCAAACTCTTATCAACATGCGGGCTAACTTTAGATAATCTCTTACTAAAATACTTTTTTCCCTTTTAAAAGAAAAGGATACAGAAAATTAAAAGGAAATGACAAATGCTAGCATTATTAACATTGAAAATGATTACATTTGTGTCTTACCACTATTATTTCAGTAAGAGATTATCCAAGTAAAAGAAATCAAGGCAAGTGTAATGTTCTTATTATGCTGTTTATTTTAGATTTCTTTCATGCTTGTAGAATTTCTCACCATTTGCAACACATCCTTTTCTGTCTTATATCTTCAGAAGAGAGAGGGGGGGAAAAACTAGATAAATTGGTAGTCAGCTGGTATGCATAGTCCAGCAGAAAATAAACAGGTGCATGGTTAATAAAATAAAATGCTGCTTTGCTAATATAAATTCTCTCTAGCAGCAGAAGAAAGCAAACAACTTCTGCTTATCAGTGCCTGAAATGCAGCCAAATGTTGTTCTTTTGGTTAAAACATGCATCATCCTGGGGGAAGAAAAAAAAAAGAAAAATCCCCCAAATGCATGAAATGGATTTTTCACTCATTGACTTTTTAAAATATTTAATGTTTTGCATGATGATGAATTCCAGTGTTCACATGCATGCATGTTCCTATGTCTCATTACAACATATATCTAATAAAAATAGTGCAAGTAGATTAACAAAATATTGGCTATGAATGTAAATATTTTTAAAAGTGATAATTAATATTGAATGCAGTGTGTGCCATAAATTATGGTAAAGTGAAACCTAACGGTCCAACTATGTGGCTGTTGGGCTAAACAGAAAATTATGCATTCTGAAAATTTAATAGTTGCTGACATTTGAACAAGACTCCACTAATGAATCATTGAGTAATTGCACCTTGTGATTACCAGTTGTGATCATGATTAATAAGATGTATTGATTAATCTCCCAATAAGTCTGGCATGGTTTATGGCTGGAAGAATAAGCCACATTTCATGGGATGCAGGAAGCATGATTAACAAAAGCAATAATAAAAACACTTCACTCTCATTACAGAACTGTCCTTGGGGAACAAGATTTGTAGAGGTGGGAAACATGGATAGATTCGCTGGAGGTGGAAAGCCAAGGTAAAACAACATTACGCCCAAGATTGCCTTAATAAAAGAGACTTATTGGGAAGGCTAGGTGCATTTTTTATCATGATGAATCACCTCTGGCTTTACATTCATTATGCACACACCCTACTCTTCAAATCAGTTTTCATTATAATAGTGCATTGCTTTTAGTCTAGCCTCGGCTTGCTGTTTGCTTCTTAGTCCTTCAGGGAATATTAATAAATGTGTCAGTGCCACATGACAAAGTGTCCGTTATGAGTTCCTTCAGCAGAAATTCCTGAATGTTTGGGAAAACAACATCAGAGGAAAACAATTGTCCTTTCATTTCTGTCACTGGACATGAAAGAGGCATTTCCAGCTGTCGGTCTTTGCCATGATGACATAGGACACAGCTTAGAACACCCAGACACTGTCAATATACTGTGATGAGATGTGAAAGGGGGAATTTCTTTTTCTTGCTAAAAGAGGAGCTGTTACTTCATCCACTGAAAACCAGAATCAGAATAACTTTTTTTTAATAGGCTTTGCTCTATGAGAACCAATAGGTAACTAATATGAAAAGGATGCAACTTTTAACAGTTTCACAGCCAATTAGTAATAGCAGTAGTAATAATAGCAATAGTCATGGTTACATTATAGATTTCTCTTCTCCAAGGCAGCCCATATACAAAATTATAATGCAATGCATCATTTCATCAGTGTTTCTTTTTTCAGTTTCCCGAGTAGAAGAGTTCAAACTGAAATGATGAAACATCTAACCCTGTTAGATTTCTTTTTAAAATACACAGAAAAAATAGTAGGAAGACCAGGGAAACAAAAACAATTTTAAAAATTTCTTTCAGATTTCAAGACAGCAGCCTTCTATTTATAAGCGAGTGTTATAACCATTAGGTTATTAGAACGGCTATGGTAAAGATCACTATAATCAATAAAGATCACTATAATCAATATCTCACACTTTAAGCCAGGGGTCCTCAAACTTGGCCCTTTTATGACTTGTGGACTTCAAGTCTCAGAATTCCTCAGCCAGGCACGCTGTCTGAGGAATTCTGGGAGTTGAAGTCCACAAGTCATAAAAAAAGCCAAGTTTGAAGACCCCCCCTGCTTTAAGGTAAGAACTGCCCCTCCCTCTCCCTCCTTCTGCAAGAGCCCAAAGACCTGGCTCTGCCAGTTGGCCTGGGAACCAGTTCCATGCTGAAGGTCATTGCTGGATTGATGGCAGACTCCACCTCTCCTCCCTTGCTCTCTGCTTTCCACCTGTCCACCTTTTTTTGTTATCATAGTAATGCATTCTCATTGTGTTCTTTTTCACAGTTTATTCTATTATTCTATTATTTTACTTCTGTTCTGTTTACACTCTATTCATTTCTTCCTTTTATTGATGTAAGCCGCCTACAGTAGCCCCATGGTGAAATAGGCAGCAAATAAAATTAACAAATTATAAAACAAATAAACAAACAAACAAACAAATAAATAAATAAATATTAAAGTTTATGATAAGCATTGATTCAGCTGAAAGGGCACTTCTGCCTCTGCAAAAGTAGCAAATGAAACACCCTGCAACCTATTTCTAAACAAGCAGAAGTGTTCAGGCTAGAATATAGAAAAGTACACTTCAAAAGCAGAGTAGACAAATAAACAAATGTATCATGAATTCAATTTTGATGGTGACTGGAGGATTATTAGAGGACAAGAATGTCTATTTCTGTTTTCTGGCAATGCGTATAAGCTCTAAATTTGAATTTCCTATCACTGTAATGAACTGCAAGAGCCAATTTGGTGTAGTGGGTTAAGCATAAGGCGAGAAACTGGGGGAATGTGGGCTTAATCTGACTTTAGATATGAAGCAAGCTGGATCCCCTTGGACCACTCACTCTTTTTCAGCTCTAGGAAACAGGCAATGACAAACCATTTTCAAAATGTTGCCAAGAAAACTACAGCGATAAGTCCAAGCAACCACCAAGAGTAAGAGTAACACGAAGGCTCCCCTCCCCCAAAATATCCTGCAATTGACATAAGGAATGCTGTTGAAGGGGAGATGGAAGTGCAGCTACCAAGGTAACAGTTATATCAGATGAGTTTGAGCCTGGGCCAAGAAACTAATTTGAGAAAACATCTCAGACAAACCTCTTGGACTTTGGCTGTCAAGTCTTTTGCCAAGACTATTTCAAATATTTTAAATTGCTGTTCCATGCAAGAGTAAGAGTTACATACTAAAGCAATAGAAAATAATAAGTAAGAAAAAAAAGAACACCATGATAAACTGAACAAACGCATTTGTAACATGGGGGGAAATGGCTTATAAACTATGATTTAAGAATGCAATCAGTGAATTTTCATTCTGTGGTTATAGCCTAGGAAAATAAAATGTTGCTAGTATAAATTTACCTAATGCAAAGGGAATATTCAAAACATGGATATCACTGTTATATGCAACTTTATTTTACAGGCCTTCTACTGTACCATGTAAAGATGAATTTCAACTGATGATTATATTTATGTCACAATGAACTCCAGCAGAAACACACTGCTGATGTTTACTTTTTCCTCTTGATACAATATAAACCTTTTTTCCCCCTTTGCTGAATGATGTGATTTCACCACCACCCTTTTCCATATTGTTCATTTTGATAATTTTCAGATTTTTTTGGGGGGGTAAACTGCTTCTTTTCTTCCATAAGAAATATCCAGATATATAAGTATCTGTATGAAAAAGGATTTTTTAATGGAAAAGAATCCCACCAGACTGCTCTTAAGGGGAAAAAAATCAACATAAACCTTGGCAAACATTCAGCACAAAAACATCAGAGTAAGTTGACAAATGGTCTGATTTCACATGCTATTTCCTAGATCCAACATTACTATTCCTGACTGAATTGCTGTTTATAGGTTTCAGACTTTGCAAATTAATTACTCTAACATCCAATTCAAGTGGACCAGTATCCATTGCAGAAAATCTGTATTTGCCACTTGATAATGCCACATCCATTTGTCTGTCTGTCTGTCTGTCTGTCTGTCTCTCTCTCTCTGTCTGTCCCTCTCTCTCTCTGTCTGTCTGTCTATTTGGAGATTATTTATACTGGTAGAATGTCAATGCTTTGAAGAAACTGCTGGGCTGAACAGATGTTTTGTCTCTGTACTTAGACAAAAGCCTAAGCCTATTGCTAAATCTATCATATGCCAT
This sequence comes from Bothrops alternatus, assembly GCA_034064705.1. Lineage (NCBI taxonomy): Eukaryota > Metazoa > Chordata > Lepidosauria > Squamata > Viperidae > Bothrops > Bothrops alternatus. Next base: position 13,347,134 of record JARGCV010000003.1, on the reverse strand, counting down.
CATCAGGCAACAAGTACCCTGAGCATTCATATATTTTAGTAAGGATTGTGCCTGACACTATTTTGGAATTATATGACTCCAGTATTATTCTAATATAACTGAGTGAAAAGAAATCATGTGGGCATTCCCTAATCAAAATTTAGCATTTCTAAAACTCACTGACTGATTTTATCATATTGTCTGATATAATAAAATAATATCATAACAATATCTATCAGAACATCTTTTGGTAGATAGGCAGCTATATATGCTTGTTTAATAAATAAGCAAATACATTTTTCTACATCCATTTCATCGGTCTTGAAGCTTACTTCCTGTCAATAGGTGGTAATCAACCTGAATTCAGATAACCCTGTGAAATCAAATAGCAGTAACCATATTAGGATCATAGCTGGCAAGTGACAGGACACTACTGACATAGCCACTTTAAAAATAGTGGGTTCCTTATTCAAAGCCAAAGGATATAAGGATGAATAAAGCAGGCTGCTTTCATTAAAAAAGCTAGAGTCAACTAATTTGAGGGTTTTATCTGAAGAGGGTAATATATCTAAATTGGCATCAGGCAAAATGTGCTTGGTAGTTACATTTTTTATGCATCTATTGATTAGGAAAGAATCGTAGCCATCTCACCTTGTCAGGCTTGTTATTCTTCTAAATTGATCCCAAATTAATAGCAAAGTGCTCCTCATTATTGCAAGAATACCTTCAACCATGACTTATATGAGGCCAATGGGTGCATCCCTTCCTGCAAGGATTTTAAGGAAATGAAAATAAATAACTTGGCATTTTTACTGTGATGTGAAAATGAAACTCTCAATTTAAAGTCAGGCTTGCCCTGATATTGTGAGGCAAATGGCATCAGTTGATAACCTGTTTTGTTTTTTTTTTTCATTTTAGCAACTGGCACAGCAATGAGAACACTCATCAACTTTATCCAGTTGCACTTTAGAATAAGAATAATAGAATAATAACAGAGTTGGAAGAGACCTTGTAGGTCATCTAGTCTAACCCCCCACCCAAGCAGGAGACCCTACCCCATTTCTGACAAATGTCAGTCCAGTCTCTTCTTGAAAGCTTCCAGAGATGAAGCTCCCACAACCTCTGAAGGCAATCCATTCCACTGGTTGTTTGTTCTCACTTTCAGAAAAGTTCTCATTTTCAGATTGAATCTCTCCTTGATCAGTTTCCATCCATTATTTCTTATCTGGCCTTCAGGTGCTTTGGAAAATAGGTTGAACCCCTCCTCACTGTGACAGCCCCTCATATATGTTCCACTTTCCACTAATGTTACTTTACTGAAAATAATTCTATTTTGATTTTGTTTGATATAAAATGAAACATCAGGAAATTATGACAGGCTTTGAAGATTAATGCCAGCCTTTCAAGATGGGCAAGGTCCAGAAACAGAAGCTGCAGAGATGCCAAGAATGCTTGTAGAATAGAATAACAAAATCTTGAACTAATAACCTTTTGCATGCCAGGCAAAAAATCATAGAAACCATGCTATTTAAACTTTGCTAGGAAATATATAGTTTTTCAAAGTGGGTAAGGTGATTGCTGTGCCTGCATAAATAAGTATTTTGCTTTAGCTGGACATCCAGGATGACTTTCACACTTGGATGGACCTGCTAAGCCATATGTATTCTTGGCATCAACTCCCAGTTTTCTTTGCTTATCCTCCCAGGAACAGTCTCACCATCAGGAGACAACATAGCTGAATTGGGGAAGGTAATTGAATATTAAAATAATAATTCTTTTTGTTAAGATGGGTTGTATATGTGCTTGCAACTGACACTTTTCAGGATGCTACATGCACTCTATACAATCACATCTTTCTCAATGAAAATTTCAAGGCCCATGGAAGAAAACAGACGATATGCTTTAGTTTCCAAGTGTAGTTTTTATACTTACACATATTTTAAGATTATGCCTCAGTAGACAACATGATCAAGCAGATGCATTTTTCCACAATTGATTTTCCCATATTGAACCAGACATTTGGAAGGATTACAGTTATTTAACAAACCGTAGTAGCTGATAAAATTCAGATGTGTTGAATGTGGTAGTTTGGTCATATCTGCTACAGTACATAGCTGCATGCTGGCTTCCTTATTGAATGTTCTGGAAATCATGCTTATGGTTTGAAACAATTATGAACAGCTCCAAAGAAAACTTGGCTGAAGCCTATGAATGAAAATCTAGCAAAACTCAACCCAACAGAAACAAATAATTGGTTCACAAAAAATAAACATGGAAAAATATGCTTTGTGACATTGGTGGACTTATACTACTTATAACTGCATGCTGGATATGCTGCAGATCATTATCTAAAAGATAGTTAGCAAAAAGAGTCATGGTGGTGCAGTGGTTAGAATGCAGTATTGCAGGCTAATTCTGCTGAACGAGAGCAGTTCGATTCTCACTGGCTTAAGGTTGACTCAGTCTTCCATTCTTCCAAGGTCAGTAAAATCAGGACCCAGATTGTTGGGGGCAATATGCTGATTCTGTAAACAGCTTAGAGAGGGCTGCAAAGCACTGTGAAACAGTATATAAGTCTTACTGCTATCAGATGCAAGCCATTGACTTCAAGTTCTAACAGGAATTCAGAATGGATAAGTGGCTGGAAAAATGCCTACTACACTGATGGATGATTGCGCTTGGTTTTGCTATTGTCCTATGGGTTTTCTCCTTTGACAGTCAATTAAAATGAATAATTCTGGCCATAGCATGGCATACGCTCCACCTACCTCAAGTGGGAACATTTACAAACGCCATATTGTGCCTTGGTCAACCCTGATTTTCCTTTCTTTAGGTCCTTTACTTCTGCATTTTTGTAGGAACAAATTGAACAATGATGTCACCCAGCGATGTTAAGTCATTTCAGTTTTAATTAGTTCTGCCATGAAAGTGGGTTACATTGATGCCTTATTTAATTAAAAATGGATGAGGCCATATTTCACTTGCAAAATATGGTTTTATGAACTTTCCTCCTTTTTCTGCTGCATTATGAACATAATTAACAGTAAGGCTGTGCTAAATTCTTCGCAAGGAAGAGCAAGAATTTTCTTTTCTTTGAATCATGACAATAAGCAGCTTAAATTTTGTAGGCTCTATAAGTATGGAGGCAAGAATGTTTATTATTCTGCTCAATAGACTACACTGACATTCCTTATCATTTCAACATAATGGGGCCAGAAGGTCTGCAAATAGTATTTGCCTTTGGGCAATTTTACACAATGATAATATCCTTTGATGTCTAGGCTGTGCCCATGTGACAAAGACCCCGAGGCTATCAATGTGCTTCCAAAAGTTGACAACCCCCCCCCTTTTTTCCCCTCTGGGCCACTAAAAGGAAGAGGGAAATACATCCACTAGATTCCAAACATAAACCAATAGAAATGACTTTAATTGTAGAATTTATTTGCTACAAGAAAGGCAGGAATGAGTAATTTAAATATTTCAGAAAAAAATTAAAAAGATGTTTTCTCAAAAACTGCCTTGGGCAAATTTATGCAAAGTATTCACCCCCACACATGCCAACATAATTCAGCATTCAAACTAGTATTATTTATTCTGCTTTTAAAAGTATTTCTTTTCAATTGGACAGAAAAGAAATTGTTTTTGTGCCTCCCCCCCCCATTGGGAAAGAAAAAATCAGTGAAGTTGTCCTGAGTAAGATGTGGGATTCTTTCAGATATCTTAGATGTAATGTCGTGAGAGGTTCCTGTGAATGGCTTCTCTGCATCCTTTCTAACTTCCCATGCTCAAGTTAAATAAATTCTCCATGGGATTTGTTTCAGTTTAGGGAGCATGCACAGCTAGAGGGGATGCATAATGATGGAGTAATTGAGGAACAAAATAAGGGAGGGAAGAAGGGAGCAAGGAGAGAGCATCTTCTCATATGTATACCATGCAGCAATACTGTAGCTCAGAAATAGGTCTAAAAATGTTTAGCTGCTTTGAGAAAGAGTTATTAGAACAGAAGAAAACTACTCAGTACTGTAAAGGCTTCAACATAACTTTGATTGAAACAACACAACAACAATGCAATGCTTCAGTTACAGAATAAAGCTAAGTAAGTACATATTTCCCTTTCTTTTTTTTTATATAAATTTTTTTTTATTAAAACAATCAACATTGAACGTAAAAACATATTATGCAGTAATCATCATGGCACCTGATATACAATGCTATGCATTAGTCTTTGAAAACGTCTGAGTTAGTAAGCCTTTTTCCCACTCCTCGCGTCTAGCCTCAACTATACTCCTGTTACACTTTGTTTGATTGGTGTTTCTCTTATCTGGTTCAATATTAATGTGATCAACATTAAACATAAGATCCTATTGCTAAGCAATCATCCTAGAACATAGCATACAACATTAGGTATTAATCTTTGTAAACATCTGTTTTAGTAAACGTTCTTCCCTCCCCCCTTCCATCTTCAAGTATACTCCGAATACATTTTGTTTGATTGGTGTTTCTCTTATATATGGTCTATCTACTGTATCTAGTCTATCGCCTATTGTTCGTTTACGCTTCTGAATTGACTTCATCCCATTACTAGTGCAATCTTTTATAGCCCTTAACCAGAGATCCTGAGGTACAAGTTTCCTATCCTGAGGTAGAGATTCAGTCCGCTTTAACAATATTAAAGCAGACAACATTAGTCATAAGGTTATGTTAAGAGGCATTAGTTATAGAACATATACATTCAACATTGGGTGTTAGTTTTTGTAAACATTTGATTTGTTAACCCTTCTTCCCTCCTCCCATCGAGCCTCAGCTAAACGCCAGCTGCATTCTGTTTGATTGGTGACTCGGCTTCTTGGCCTGATGAAGCGCCAGCAATCACAGTGAGTTAGAGAAATATTCAACCCAGAGATTAACCCAGGTTAATCGATGACTTAGTCTCAGGTTTCATCAGCATTTGCCAATGATTTGGTTTTAATTGTGGAACAACGTCCAGGAGGGATAAACTAATGGAAAAGCCAAGGGAATTTATTGCAATGACTGGTTTTTAAATCCTGTTGGCCTTTTGTGAAGCTGTATATATCTTGGACCTGAGACTCCAGGTGTGTTAAAGGACTCATTTCTTGGGTGTATTAACATCCATGGCAATAGTAATTCTACTTAATGACCATATATATTTATTTTGCATTGCTTTAATTTTTTTTATGTTTTATGATATATGCTGTCCAGTGTCACTTGTTGAGCTGGGTTGCTATAGAAATCAAATCAAATCAAATCATCCATCAATCAATCATCAATCAATCAATCAATCAGTCAGTCATATATTCCAAACAGAGACAAACCCAGTATATGCCCAAAAATACACTTATTGGCCTCTGCTCAGGAGCCATTTTATAGAAAAGAAAGAGTAAAAAAAATGAAATGAAGAGAACAATTGATTGCAGGATTTATTTTTCAATGGTTTTCGTATGTACAATTAAGAAAAAGGTTAAATATGGACAGAAATTTACCAAGTATAGAAACTATGTAATTTGAAAGAGAATTATATACAAATTATTTATGCTTAAATGTGATTGCTAAAATATATAAATGTCTGTTGAAATTTGAAATGGAAGAAAAACAAGTTAAAGAGTGCCTGACAAGAGGGGCTAAGAATGTTGGTTATAATATATAGATGAATCAATGGGGAAGAATGGGTTTAAGATTGTCATTTAATTTAAGAGAAAGTTTTTATAAAATGATGTAAGTTGGTATATGTCACCAGAGAGATTATCTAAGATCTATAAAAGTAGTTCTAACTGTGTTTGGTAACTGAAATGTGAAAAGTATGTAGGGGAATTTTACCATGAACAGTGGGCTTGCAGAAAAGTAAGAAAAAATATTGGATAAAAATAGGTAAAACTTAATTTTCAGTTGAAACTAAAGGTTTTTTTTTGGCTAGGGCTTATGTATATTCAAGTAAAAAAAACTCATGGATGATTTTATGTATGTATGTATGTATGTATGTATGTACGTATGTATTTATTTATTAGAATTTATTGGGCACCCATCTTACCGTATGATATGTCTATAAATATATATACTAACTGCAGTGAGAATACCATATGCATAAAGATAAAAAATAAATAAATACAAGAGCACACATGATGGAAGAGTGATATATGAAGATGTCAGAACCTGCTAAAATGGCCAAACTGATTTATCTGAATAGGGAAGGCCTAATCACTACTTTTACGGAAGATGGGAAACTGTTTATGGACATTTTGCTGAAAATGAACACAAATGAATTGAAGACCTTGCAATTTACTGACTGAAAAAAAAAGGCTTTATGGAAAGATAAGGGTCACAATATATAATTTGGGAAGATAGAAATGGTAATAATCTTGCTTGTAATTGCTGCTAAAAAGATTGGAAGTTACTTCTTTATATCTATTTTTCCTTCTTTTTTCCTCTTTTTTCTTGATTGTTACTGTTTCTTACTTTTTCTTTTATTTTTTTCCACATCTTTTCCTTTTTTCTAATATTTTCTTAATTTTTTTGTTTTTTATTCTCAGTAAAATTTATTGTCAATTATATATATATATAATATTATAAAAACAAACAAACATGAACACCAGGAAAGATTTAAAACTAAAACATTTAATCTAGTGCCAAGCTTTCGTCGGCCAACTGCCAACATCATCAGGGCTTAAAACCGGTCGATGGGAGTCTCCTTTATAGTGCTAGTCAGTTTATGCACACGGCTCCTGGACCTCGTCATCGGTCCTACTTGATTGGGCTGCGTGTTGGTTATATTCTTGATGTTGATTGATGCTACCACTCCATTACTTGCTCTGCTTCCTCCACTCTCCTTGTTTGTGCATGTGTTGTTATTTATCTCCTCACTACAGGCTCCTGAGTTCGGCATACTCCTTCCCCCCCTTTTTTGACCATTCGTTTCCTCTGTGTTTTCCCAGTTGCTCCTTCTCGCTCCACTGGGCCGTGTGCTGGGTATTCTCCTCTCATCTTTCCCCCCCCCGCTATCTTTCCCATATGTTCATGGCCATGTCCTATGCATACATCACCTCCTATGGTCTCCACCCCCTCTTCCTCATCTCCGATGCTCATTACGTTCGTGTCACCCTGATCATCGCGTTGCAGTCTCCATTTCGATCTGTTGCCTTCGTCTAATGTGGCTCGTATGCATTCACTCTTCATGGGGGGTATTGTTGCATTGTGTGTTTGAGCCTACACCTCTCTTTCTCATGGCCCTATGCCTGCATATAGGATTAGTTGGTGGGGTGGCCATTCGTTCCTCTCTCCTTTTTATGTTCGTTATAAATCTATCGTTGTGATCTTCATATTGTCTATGGTGTTCTGAGTTGTCCTCTTCTTTCAATCGCGATCGAGTTTTTATTGTGGGACTGTCAATACACTGTCCAATTGGTTCCACTCTACTGTTTTATGTTTTGTTGTTACTGCACGTACATGAATACCTTTGGTGTCATTCGTTGGGCATCTTGGAATCTCTGATGTGAAGGCTTTTTGGCAGTGTGTTCTGGCCTTTGTTCTTTCATTGGGGGGTGTTGTTATTCCTCTTGGGTGTCTTAAAGGATCTGGGGGACCTCCTGCTGTATTGGATTCTATTCTCCCATTTAACAGCTCTCTTGCTCTTTTGGAACGTATGCATACCCCCAGGGAAGGGGGTTCTGTTGGTTGTTTATTGGCAACCACTGTCTGATTGTCCGTGGGTTGCAATGGCATTTTCACTTCCCTTATGGTCCTGTTTCCTTGGTCTTGTGGCACATAGTTGGATTGTCTTTGTTGGAATGCATGATTTTGTTTATCCCATGCTCTCAATGCCTGGTGTGCTGGGCAGAGTTCTATGTGCTGGTTGATCAAATTTTGTCGGTGAGCCAAGCCTCTTTAAGCAGGTGGCCTCCTTTGGTGGTGTTACTGGATAGGGTATGCATGTCATTAAAGTCGAACTGGTGGCCAAGATCAGCCATATGCGTCCACACTTGTGAGTGCTGTTCACAACTTTTGATGGCCAGCTTGTGTTCATGTATCCGGGTTTTCAGTCTCTTGGAGGTCTCCCCAACATAATTGCTAGGATAGTCTTTGCAGTTGATTTTATACACCACCGCAGATTTTTCTGCATTGGGGAGTGGGTCCTTGGGGCGCATGATCTTAGAGCACAGTGTCTGGTTCAGTTTATGGGCTACCTTTATGTTATGGGGGGCTAGTAGCCTGGCTGTTGCTTTGGACACATTGTTGATGTAAGGGAGAGGAACGCATGTCATCTGTGGTGGTGTCTTGTTAATCTGCAAATTCTCCCGGAGTTTGGGTGGTACGCCGTGGCGTTTGATAAACCTCACTGGATAGCCGCTGCATTTGCAGATGTGGAAAAGGTAGTTCCTTTCCTCTGTTTTTGCTTCAGTCGTGCTGCAGTGAGAGTCTATCCATTTGAATAATGTTCAGATGCAGCTTGCTTTATGGGCCACCAGATGATTACTCATGTAGCGGAGGATTCTATCGGTGTGTGTTGGTTTTCGGTATACCCTTGTATTCAGGGTTCCATCTGGTTGGCAGTTGACTAGCACATCCAGGAAAGCTAACGAGCCCTGATTCTCCTCCTCTGCTGTAAACTTAATGTCTGGGTATACTGAGTTTAGTGTGTCCATAAAGTTTATTATTTGGCATCTTTTGATAACCATGAATGTATCATGCATGTAGCAGACCCAAAATTTGGGTTGGTATTTAGTCATCGCTGTAAGTTCTAACTGTTGGAGAACTGCTTCCACTACTATGCTTGAGATAGGGGATCCCATGGGTGTGAGGAGATAGATAACAACACACACACAAACAAGGAGAGTGGAGGAAGCAGAGCAAGTAACAGAGCGGCAGCATCAATCAACATCAAGAATATAACCAACACGCAGCCCAATCAAGTAGGACCGATGACGAGGTCCAGGAGCCGTGTGCATAAACTGACTAGCACTATAAAGGAGACTCCCATCGACTGATTTTAAGCCCTGATGATGTCGGCAGTTGGCTGACGAAAGCTTGGCACTAGATTAAATGTTTTAGTTTTAAATCTTTCCTGGTGTTCGTGTTTGTTTGTTTTTATAATACGACTATACCCAGGATTCGTGTTTTTAATGAAATTAGTAATATATATACTAGTAATATATGTACTATAGCACGAAGCTGAAAACACCAGCCTGAAGATGATGAATGGGACTTATATATATATATATTTAAAGACACTCAGGTTGCAACAAAATATGTGACAGAGTGGCCTACTAGTGGCCTAGTAATCAGCCAATCAGCTAATACTGATCTTTACCACCTCCTTCCCCTGTGCTTCCTCTCCAATGAACATTAAGTGTCATAAAACCAGAACAAATCAATATGGTGCCTTCATTTTATGTCTTTGCATTCAGGGCAATGGATAGTTTAAAAGTGTCTTTTGGGGCAGCTTCAATGTCTGTTTTTGACTCAAAGAAAAACTTTATGGGATGAAAAAGGGCCTCTGAGATTTAATTATCTTTCTATATTATCTCTTGCCAGGAAAAAAAAGAGAAAAATTAGCATTTGCAGTATTCTTCTTACTAAGAGTAGAGTCCTGACATCTTCTAAACAGCAAGTTCCATGAAACTAATTTTGACTTACTCCCTGTAAATAGATTGCAGATGGAGTCCTATTCTGGATGTTCTTATTTACTTATCTGGCTGCTTTGGGAGTCACCTGTCACTTTAAATAATATACTTCAGTCTCTTCCATTTCTGATTTACCATGTTTCCACTGTTTCTGTCTTGTGCACAGATGCATTTCTTTAAATATGAAAGTGGTATAGAACATTTAAGCTGATGCAGCCATAGCAGTCTTCGGCAAGCTTTGTTCATTCCACATTAAATTAAGTCCTTTGTTTATTCCTTATAAATATTCTAAAGCTCATAAAAGGGGAGAATTTGAGTATTTGGAAGAAGATTCAGTGGACTGAGTTACTTGGTTCCTATTTCACCCTATTTCTCAGGGAGGAAAGGTTATTCATGTTGATGAGCAAGTGGGGCAATAAAAGGAGGGATGGATGAACAATTCATTCCACCATATTATCTAGAACAATTTAGTAATTTTCCACCTAAACTAGAGAAAATCTTGTAATGATGTGGTCTCCAAAATTAATTTGGTTTACGTTGGTGAGATATATATATATATATATATATATATATATATACACATATAATTGCATTTTACACTATAAAAATTCCTTACTACAAGAATGCCTAAATGGAAGATGCTCATACAAAAATTCCTACAACTTTTCATATGACCTTTTACTACCAAAGTCATAAACTGGTCTGGCAGCCGAGATTGCGGCCTTTGCAGATAGCAGGCATTTATGAAGTGAACCAAATTAGAAACTTTTTTTCTGTGTCAAGTGTTTGTTTAGAAAATCATTGCTCTGTCCCCAGCACAGCATGGTCAGGTCACAAGCACTTTTGGAGTCAGAAGCAATGACTAAACTGGTATGAGAACTTATGGCTTTGTTCCAAGAGTATAGGGAAATAACATGGGATAGCAATCCTAGTATATTCATAAATATTCAAGAAGCGCAGCAATCAAAGAATATTAAAAGTGTAACATTTAATTTTTAAAGTTTTATCATCTTAGGTGGCAATGAGATCATCTCAAGATTTGTTCTCCAAAAAATTGGGGGTTGATGGTGAAATGATTGTACCTAGGTGTCTCACCAAGGACAGGACACCCAAGAATAATTATTTAGAGAACAAAATAAATGGTTACTTAAGTTGTATGCCACAATACTGAACCATTACATGAAATACAAAATTATATAGAGTTCCCTATACCATGCAGCTAAGCCAAAGAAGTATAACATTTCATTCGTCCTCACTGATTCTCCACTACAAATAGATGGGTAAAGATTTTTCTAGAATAGGACTCTAAAAAAAATGTGACAACCTGAGGCCATGTTTATCATTTAATGTTTTAAGTACTGCCACCAACAGATGTTTGAGAATTCCTTTGTTATTCTACCATAGCAGACAGATGACAAAAGCAGAATTTCTGGCAATGGACACCATCTGGCTGACAGGATAGATTGCACTCTGTTTGTAAGGGTAATCAAGCAGTTTGAGCTGACTTTGAGATCCTTGATATAAACCTGTAAGTGACAGTGCTTGGCTAACCCAATCTGGGGAGAGAAGCTAAATTGATTTAGATCTGTTTTATTCTGAGATGGGAGTTGTCAGGTGCAAAGGATCAGGACAATCTTAATTTGCAGCACAGAAGTTTTATTCAAGACTATATACAAGAATCTAATCAGTTAAAGTTCATAATTGAATTGGCGCCAAATAAAGGATCAATGGAATTTTGGAGGGGTTGGACTTGGGCCATTTGGAGGAACATAATGCCTCTAAGCTGATGACACACTTAACTCTGCTTGCCATCCCTGCCTGCTTTTCTCCTACAGAAGTTCTCCAAGGAATACTAGGGCCAGAGGTTCAAGAGGAAAGTTGAAAGCAATTCCCAGAAGAAAGAATGACAAGCCACTTTGATGGATACATCCATGAGGTCACTAGGAGTTAAGCTCAATTTGAAGATTTTCCTTTCTAGAAAACATTGCAGCATGTCATCTGATTAATGACCACGATTTCTTATAATGAAAAGTTAGCTAACTTTGTTCTCTATAGACTGTTATTTTAGACAAAACAGGACTTTCTGTTTACTAAGCCCGTCCACTGTTATCTTCATCAGTAAGGATGCTTGTGTTCAAAAACTAAAACAACGATAGTGGTGATGTTGCTGTCAGATTGTTCAACCATAGTACAAAATTTATGACAGCATCTATTCCTGAGGGTGGGCGGGAATCCATTACTGCTTTCCACTGGGATGTGACCTTTTTTTAAAGAGAAAAAAGGTTACTCAGCTATAACAATTTTCAAAAAGAGGAGTTTCTGTACTAGTTAGAGGTTTCTCCCTTAAAACCATTTCAATAAGGTGTAAAGTGAAATGCCCCATTTGGAGTTTGGTTCCTCCATTACCCCTCTTTTTCTCTGGCCGACAGAAGCCTGAAGTATGTGTTGCATTTTGAAGTGGGTCACCTGTGGGAATTTTTTTTTCTAATTATCTAAAAATGGGTGATGAAAGAATCTACATTTGAAAGAGATTAGTTGAAGGCATTAAGAACAGGGTTGCCTAAAATGTGAAAGAAATAATAAGGAGCTACAGCGACAACAAAATTGTTCCATTCTCCACCTCAATGACCTTATCTGTTTTTCTGTATTTTTGGTGGAGCAGAGATTTAACACTGATGCTAAAGGAAGCCAGAATTTGAAGACTGAGTCAAAGGTATACATTGCACAAGTCACCAAGTTTGTGGCCACCATGACAATGTAGATTTGTCCTACTTTATTTCAGGCATGATTCATATACACTTGACCTTGCTCTGGCCTTAGAACATTGAAAATATGATCTAGAGGTGGTGGACATTATAAAATGTCCTTTGTTATAATAAAACCACTTTTTAATAGCCATGAGATTTCCCAGCACCAATAACCTCCTTAGGATTTAAAGACCAGTGAAGATTGTTTACTCTAGGTGCCTTATTATAATAGTATGTAGAAATGCTTGATAGACGTAAAGGAGACCAACATGGTCGGGCATTGTTCTGCAATAATTACACTGCTTTCTGATTTAGAATTAGGGATAGACTTTAAAGCTCCCAGACTATGGGAGCTGCACTGGCTGCTGGTTAGCATTTCAAATTCAAAGTTTTAAAAGTGGGGTCCAATTCAAACTGTTGGTTATTATCATTAAACCCTTCAGGATTTGGATACTGGTGACCTCTGGGCCCTCTCCTCCAAGTGGAATCTTTCTATATGAAAAAGGCATGCTGAGTGTTCCAGTCACCACTATTGTGTTCATAAGGAAAATGGGAGTTTATACAGGAAACAAGCCTTCTCAGTGTTTCTTCTAGACTGTAGAATAGTTTCTCTCACTGACCTAGTTTAGTTTGACCCCCTCTCTTAAAATTTCAGAAGCAAAATTTACTTTTGTGCTAAGTTTTGGAAAGTAGGGGGTGGTATCTGGGGCGGCTGCTCCCCCGCCAATTTTTAAGTGCTTGGTTTTCTGGTTTGCTGTCTATGATTTTTATTACTTTGTCTTAGATTTTGTAAGCGTGAGCCCCTAGAGTCTTTTGATTGGGAGCAGCATACAAATTTTAGTAGATAAATACATCTATATGTGTGAAGTGCAGAGTCTCATTCGTGTGATGTTCCTCTTTGCTCAATCAGAATCACATTGCTTCAGTAAAATTCAGACTGTGCTTTCAAGGCCATCTCTAATAGCAATATTTCCTTATAACTAAGGGTTCATTCATGTCATCAACATCCATTAATGACATGCTTATGTGGGTGATTGTATTTCTAGCACAAAGAAAAGCCTTTCATATTATACCAAGCAACACACTCTTTTAACATGTTAAAGAGCTATAGTGAGATATCTGACCAGAAGCACAGAGAAATTGAGTGCTGTACATGCATGAATAAACTAACGTCTTGTATTCCCAAGTATAAAGAGTTACATGAATGCATCATGTAAGAAGTGTTGTCTTCTTGGTATTATATATGCAGCCCCTTAGTTGCCTTGTGTGCGTATGACCCAACACAGGACAGGGTATTTGACTTGAATATCTTCCTTATATTACATTTGTGAACCTTGGTGTATCTGAGTGGCATTTGGTATATGATAATTATGGTGTATATTAAATAACAGCATAAAACATCTAGGAAGAATACTTTATAAAGACTTCCTTACATCACTTAAAATCTGAGCAGTGTTCATGAAAAAAGGAAAGAGGAAAAAAAATAACTCTTGGACATATCCTGAGATACTGTTTATTAGTGGAATTGCTTTTGACTATAACATCATTTTGAATAATAGAATATTCAGAAGAAACCATTGAAAGCATTTCATTCCACATAATGCCTAATCTAAGATAATTCAATTTAAATAATTCTAACTTTATCATTGATCATTTTGAAAATGACATAATTAAGTACTTATCAGAGAAAATAGACTTTGATGCATCCAATGTATTAAATATTTAGCAAGGACATCAGTGTTGTAAATTTCCTGATGAATATTTCTTTTTCTTTAACCACAGCAGATAAAACGAAAGCTTCACATCCTGTTATAGTAAGTGTATCTAGTCCCTTGAATTATTCACCATGTATATCCATATGCATAAAATATACATGCAGGAACTCTATAAAAAAAGTAGTGCCTGGATGAAACTATGAAAGCACAACTGGGAAAAAATATTTTCAGTGTTCAAAATATCAGACTGAGCATAAAATACATTTATTTTTAGTTGCTTCACAATGGGAATTCCATTGAAATCTGAAGCAGATTACAGTTGAAAAGAAAGGTTAAATTAAACTGAACCTATAACTATATACCTCAGATAATGACTTTTCATCTGATCTCATAAGAAAAGAACTAGGAAGTCCACAATGTTAGCTTCAGCTTCAACCAGTGCCCAGCTTTCCCCATGAGAATAGGGGGGAAAGCAACAACAAAGCTATGCATTATTGTGATCCTTTGAGCTTCAACTTAGTTTTGCTTGCAATTTGCCTTTCCTGCTTTTCCTTGTTTAGCTCTTTATTTTGGCTTTTAACCAGGATTTTTCATGGGTCATTTTTCTTTGATAATACTTTCTGTCTTCTTCTGAGCAGAGATATTATTTTAGGTGTATGAGGACAAAGATTTCACCTGAAAAAAAAAGGAAAAAAGAAAAAAGAAAATCAAAGTTGGAAGCCTATCCTCACTGCCTAGTTCAATAATAACATATAAAACAAAATACCAGATATCGTAAAAACATAGGAGAGACAGGTAAATTGGTGGGTGATTAGATAAATGATGTAGATATTATCACTATATTCCATATATTAAGTAGAGAATTGATCAACCATTCTCTCATGGCTATAATTTAACCTATTTTCATTATTCTCAGCCTATGGTTCCATGTTACTAGGAAATATGCAAACCAGTTCAATTGTTTCTAGCAACTCACAATGAGTGTATAAACCAATGATTTGTCCAAATTGAGAATTGCAAAGCAAAGGAAAAAGCAATGGTGGGAGTAAATGCTTTAACCTTCAGGTGTTTTTCAATTTTCTGTTTTGAATAGTTGCAAAGCATTCATCACATTGGAAGCAAATAGTAAGATATTCCTAAAGCAGAGAAGAAAACTTGGAGACCTTACAACTGAGTATGGTCCCCATACATTAGTGGTATTTAATGTTACTAAAATAATAATAATAGTATAATATAGGGCAATGTATTTCCACATCAGATTTCCAAGATGGAAATGGTACAATTGTATATATTCATTTTGAAACTAAAAAAATCTACTTTTTTCTCCTGGAGTTATGTCCAGCTACTCTTAGAACTATACTTGTCACAATTCCCCCCCCCCCTTTTTTTAAGACAACAAAACTTGCTCAAGAGATATTCCAAAATGCAGGCTCAAAACCCAAGTCTCAGTGAAAGGTGATTTGATGGCCAGTTGTGGTTGAGATGTTGAAATAGGAAATGATGCAGTAAGTATTATTCCAGTGATATATCTGTCAGTCTTTTGAAGTAGACCAAATCAGGAAATACATTCCATTGGAAGACCAGGACTAAGCCTATAATAACTGAATATTACAAATGCATCTCCTTATCTTCCTTTTATATGCCAGTGACTCAAAAAAAATCATCCAAAATCTATCCTTGAGACTTTAGGAATGTTTCTGTCCTCATTTTTTTATATAACTGTTTCTGAATACTTGCTTCAAGATATCTCCTTAGCGCTCTATACAATATCTCCAGACACACTGGACATAACTATTTGTACTTAGTTTCAGGAAGATAGTATTCTAACAAATGAATTAAATTCATTAATTTGTCACTGAAAATGTTCCTTTAGATATCCTGATGGACATCACAAGGAATAATGTCCCCATTTAAGCCCAGCACTTTAAAAAGGAAGTGGAGATTTTCCCAATAAGTAAATAAATACACTTGGAAACAAAAGCTGATATAAAGACTTGCATGTAAATATCTTTGATAAATCACTTCTTCATTTTTTTTTCACATGAAAGGAAACACAACAAACATTTAACCATTGAAATAAAAAGCCAAAATGCTAAAGAAGAAACAATGCAAGTTCCCTAAATCTTTTTGGTGACATCAGCTATAAAATCAGTGATTTAGTAAGCCCAATGCTCTGCCACCTGCAGACAAGCAATGTGGAGCGAGAGAAGTTTGTGTCTCACTACCTTTCTTGTTATTTGCAGTGGGAAAATGTTTATATTAGCTCATTTACAGGTTCAGGAGACACTGAGCATCTGGATCTTTTTGGCCAAAGCTTCTGCCACACTTTCTATATTTTCTCAACAACACTTTGTGGCACAATAAGGTTGCCTGTGGTTTGGAAGTTGCAAATATTGCAATTTCATCAGATTAAAGATTTCATATGGTGAAACCTGCCTGAGGCAGAATTCTGTATGGGAATTAGGGAAAATCTTATTCTGCATTCAATGCACTCCTCTGGTAAGAACAGCTGGAAAGTAGAGTGTTTCCTGGAGACAAATTGAGCTACCAGCTATATCCTGGTTTCAAAAATCCAGGTGGAAGCAAAAAGTACAGATTGTGGCTAAGGATGGTAGTCTTAATTCAAAGCTATCATTTGGGACATGCATGACTTAATGACTGAACAATTCTTTCCCCTGATTTTACTCTTACTACACATTGGTGCTGATTCCTGCATCAATATAACTGATTTATATCCCATAATCATTGTGTTACTACCATCAAATAACCTGTATCTTCCAGGCTATAACCAAGTAGGATCATATGATACCAATCCCCAAGCTGTTGCCCTGCCTGACTGGATATTACTGGGTTTGAGTCAGTATGTCAGCTATTCAGCTATTCTAAATAATGGCTTTTCTACTATGCCATGCTCTTGGCATATGAACCATGAAGAGAAGAAGAAGTGGAGCAGGAAAAGACTATAGTGTCTCACTTCAGTGTCAAACCTCAGCGGTGTAATCATGCACTCCTCCTCCTGTTTTTGTCTCTGAAGAATGAGATTAGAGCAAGAAGCTTGAGTGCCAACACACATGAATTTTGCTACCATTGTTTGGAAAAACAGAAAAAAGGAAAATCACTGTGTTGCATGATGAGGATCCTTGGCCATGTTAGTTTACTTGGAAGTAGGATGTTCCTTATATCTTATAATGTTTCCCATGTTAAACATATTGGGGTGTATTAGCACCTCCATAGTTGAGAGCCAATTTGGAATCTTCAAATAATGCTTTCTCTTTACTTTCTCCCAGACCACAAGTAAAGAATTCCTTATAAAGAGAAAGCATTATTTGAAAATTCCAAATTGGCTCTCAACTATGGAGGCGCTAATACACCCCAATATGTTTAACATGGGAAACATTATAAGATATAAAGACTTTACTAACAGATATGGGGGAGTTGAAAACCAAACAACAATTAGAGGAACAAGGAATAAAGATGGATTGGTACATGAGAATGCAAATACAATCTAGATATGAAAAAGATGTTAAAATAGATGGTGTTAATTTGGGGACAACAGAATTAGATGAAATACTCACAGGAACGGAAGAAAAATGGATTAAAATGTACAGTTATCTACTACATATGGCGTTAGATGAGGAACAAGTGAAAGAGACAATGATAAAATGGACAAGGAATGTTGGATACACAATTGAATTAGATAGATGGCAGCAACTATGGGAAAGAAACTATAAATTGACAATAGTGACTGCCTATAAATAGTGTAATAAATTGTAATAAATTGTGTAATAAATTATTTAGTTTTTATATAGTATTGTAAGTAGTAATTTTAATTGATTCTATGTTTATGTTTTTACTTGTATTGTTATTGTGAGCCGCCCTGGGTCTTAGGGGAAGGGTGGCATATAAGTTTAAACAAATAAATAAATAAAATAAAGAAAGAAAGAAAATATGTACAAAATGTTTTACAGATGGTACATGTCTCCAGAAAGATTAGCCAAAATGTTTAAGGACAGGTCTATGAAATGTTGGAAATGTCATCAGATACCAGGTGGTGGACGTGTGTAGAAGCTAAAACTTATTGGAATAAAATTAGAACATGGATAGAAAAGATGATACAACAACATATAGAATTAAGACCAGAAATATTCCTGTTGGGTATTCTACCAGGTAAATACAATAAAGAGAAAACATATTTAATTATTCATATAATCATGGCAGCTAGGATGGTGTTTGCACAAAATTGGAAAGCACTGAAAGCCCCCCCAGAGGGAGAGGTGATTGGGAAAATACTGGAATGTGCAGAAATGAATAGACTAACAATGACAATTAAAGATAAAACAGAGTCAGATTACTATGAAATCTGGGGAACTTTTTATGATTGGCTGAAAAGAGAATATGGTTAAAAGATAGTTAACATCAATTTAGATGGATGAAGAAGGAGCAGATAAGGAGGGAGACCCAGGCGACACAGTATTGAATAACTGGAGGTTGTATAAATATTTATAGAAGTATATACTGAGAAGGTTAGATAAATAGAAGTATTAATGTAAGAGAAAATTAATCTTAGTGTATATAATACAGATAGGGAAATTTGAAGAGAGGAGTTGCTCGGACATTACCCCTGAATTGTATCTGAAGAGGGATGAGAGGGAAGAAAGGAGAGGAAAGAGAAAAGAGTAAATGAGGGGAGAAGAAAGTAGGAAGGTTGGAGGAGAAGAGGAGAAGTGAGGAGAAAGGGGAGAAGAGTGGTGAAGGAAAGAGAAGAGGAGAAGAGGGAAATAGGGAAGAGAAGAAAGGGAGAAAGAAGGTAGAGAAGAAGGAGTGTGGATACAGTGAAAGGGGAAATGGGCGAGCAACACCAAAAGTCATGTGTATATATTTATTTCATTTTATTTAAAGTATCTTATATATGAATGTAAAAAGAATGTATATTAACATCTCATAAATATCACGGTATATGTATCGGGGAGAGTTTGGAAAAATAAAAAAAAATATTAAAAAAAAAAGAAGTAGGATGTTATCTATCTCCTATAATCAGATTTCCTTGGAATTTTAGTTACTTACTTGTTTACTTATTTACTTACTTACTTACTTACTTACCTACCTACTTACTTACTTACTTACTTACTTACTTACTTACAGACTTCAATGGCCCTCTTTTTCATATAAAGATTCTAGTCTCACAACATTCCATAAAAATAAAGATCAGAACAAAATACTTTTCCTCCATGGGCCAGTGTTTTGTTTTTTGTTTTTTTTAGAAATCAAGGGCAAATTTTGTATTCTGGAAAGTTTATTCTGGAAAAACTGAAAATAACCTCCTATCTGTCAAACTTCAAACAGGCGAACATTGAGGAGGCTTTATGCAAAGGGACAAGAAAGTGATAAGGAATTATTATGCCCATGTCCATCAATGTAACAGAGTTGATTATCAGAGGTTGGGACACAAATATAATGGATTAACTTTTTTCATCTTTTTCTGTAGAACTGTTAAGCCTGATTAGTGAACTGAATTGGCTCAGAAAATTATGAAGACATGAGATCAATGGTGGGATTCAGCCAGTTTGTACCACTTTGGCAGAACCGGTAGCTAATTTTTTGTTGCCCAGGCCCAGAATGGATTTACGGAAGCAGCATCGACATGGAGAACCAGTTGTTCACATATTTGAATCCCACCACTGCATGAGATTAAATAGTAATTAAGGTCACCATGTCTTCCCTTAGCATCTTGTAACTGTTTATTGTCCAAGAAAAGTTTGATTTAACCATTGACCAGTTGGGAAAAATTTGTGAGCAATCCTATTAATTACTTAATTCAACAATTTTGCTCCTTCCACCATTACATTTTATTTAAACAACTATTTTGTGTTTTGTTTTTCCTTTTCTTTTTGGCATAGCTGTGAGAGCCCCAACATTTGCAACAATTACACAGAAACATACCAATTTCAAAATTTTAGTGAGCCATAAAAGTGAAACTAATCTTGGTTCAGATCTTCCTGCTGTGCTTTCAATAAATAAACATTTAACAACATTTTTTAAATGTTGAAAAGTAGTTATTTCTATTGTTTTGTGAACTTGGAATTTTCTGATCTACGTAGAGTGTAGCTTCTCTTAGCACAAGAGGATACAGTATGTCACCTTCAGTTTCCCTAACCCAAGGAGACAATATCATGAAGAGTGTCAGTGAAGATTTATGGGCTGTTGAGCTCCACATTTTCCCCCTTTCCAAGAACTAATGTGAGCAATAAAATACAGAAGAATACAAAGCTACATAAGTCTCTTTGTCAGCACTGTCACCTGGACTCAATATATTCTGATTCAAGATGACAGGAATAGTTGGGTGTGGGTGTGGGTGACTATCCTAAAAATATAAAATAAAAAATGGTTGCCCTCTTACCTTCACCACAAAATGGAATCAGAATCCTTGCCCACAAGCCAGTATTTATAGTGGATGGATCCATCCATTTGTCTTGTTAATTCCTCTGAGTTTTGAGTCTGTTTTCTTCCAAGGTGGCTGTTATCCCTGCCTATTTTATAGTTTTGTTTTTTTCCTTCAGTTTTTCAATGTAGAAAAGCAAAAAGCTATCAGATGATCAATAACTCTTGACATCTTATTCCCTTTTAGGTCAAAAGCAAATCTAAGCATTGTTGGGTGGGTCTTTCTCCCTCCGACGTTCAATTTTCTAAATGTCATAGATAACGGTCCAGAAGAAATCTGTCATCTTCAGAAAATGAAAACACAGGATGAGTGATTATGTAACTCTGGTTTGAACTTATTGGAACTTTATTATTGTTATTTTTGTCAGCATGATTGCTGGTGAAAAATACATTTAAGGTACCCAGGAATGGATAGTATCATAAAGCATGTGAGTTTGTATTTTCAAACAAAACTTAGAAAATATCAGCAAAACAATGAAATTCACTGCATAAACTAACCTTCATTCCATGTTTTACCTGTAAAGTAGCTATTTCATTAAACTTTAGTCTATATGCAATCCTAGTCAAAACAGGGTTTCATAATGAAGAACTTGCTAATAGGATGCTGATATGTTGATAATCTCTCATTGCTTATCACAACATTTTACATGGCTAAGGCTTCTACGGGGTATGAAATTTCAGTCACAGTTTGAATTCTCAGTCAGATCTCCTGGAGCTTAAGGAATTTGTCCGAGGGGTGGGGAAGATAATTGTGTCACCTGGATGGTCTTTTCAGACCATCTAATTCTAACAATGGCTGAACCTATATCATTGTCACTAGATTATTGAAAGAGATCAGATAAGAGTTAAAACTCAGATGCAGTGCTAGCAGTGAACTGTCTAATTACAATTTGTATTAGGTAGCAGATGGAAGACATATCTTTGTTGGAATGTCCATAGTTTCATATAGTGTATTGGTGAAACCAATTCATAGGAAGAGAAAAAAAAACAACCCATCAGATTAGGGCTGTTGTCATCTGTGTGATCACACCTTGCACTCTATCTACCTCTTGGCTAGGGCAAGTTTCCAGTGGAGATACAGTAGCATGTTCATAGGAGAGCTTACTTGGACCTTTAGATCAGAGTGTTTCTAACGAATAATCTGTAGCAGGGATACATGCCAAGAACAGATAAGGCTTCAGTAAGCTGTGCATGGTGTTAAAGCCAAAGGCAGGTGGATTCTTCCATTCTCTCACTATATCCCTTTTTATTTCCATTTTTTCTTCTCTCTTTCTAGTCTTTTTCCCTTCTCTCTATCTTCTTGTAGCATACTGGAGAATCTCTTCTTGCCAGAGATTAGAACTGATCATGGCAGAGGGATGAGTCAAATTTAAGCTCTCCCTTGTGCATGAATGCATGTAAGCATATAAACAATAGAGAATAGAGCTGGAAAGGACCTTGGAGGTCTTCTAGTCCAACCCCGTGCTCAAGTAGGGGACCAAAGACTATTTCAGACAAGTGCTGTCCAGACTTCTTAAAAAACTGCAGTGATGAAACACCCACAACTTCTGAAGGCAAGTTCCACTGGTTAATTGTCCTCACTGTTAGGAAGTTTCTCCATAATTCTAGGTTGCTTTTTCCTTGATTAGTTTCCATCCATTGTTTCTTGCCTTGCCTTCTGGTGCTATGGAAAATAAGTTGACCCCCTCTTCTTTGTGGCAGCCCCCTCAAATACTGGAATACTGCTATATCCCTAGTCCTTCTTTTCACTAGAGTAGTCATATCCAATTCCTGTAACCATTCTTCATATGTTTCATATGTTATATAGCCACATATTTTTTGTTTTGTTTCTTTTTTTAAATAGTAGGTTTAACTCCTATGTAATTATTTGGAAGAGTAACTGTGAAGATAGATCCCTTCTTCTCACTAAACTTCTGATGTTTTTACTTACCTTACAAGACTACCTCACATTAGAATGCATCTGCTATGAGAGAATCATTTAGATCCTAGATTGCTTGTCCCAAACAAATTGCAGATCTTTATCCGTATTTAAAATATTTTGCACTTAAACTATCTTTTGCAAAAGTTGAACCCCTATCCACAGTCATGTGCCTTGCCTGTTTCTCATAATAACCTGTCCCTTATGTCACATCAGATTCTATAATTATTTGAGAATCAACATAGGCTGTATTACTTTTTTATTAAGTAGATACTGTGAGTGAGATAATACTCCTTTGGCAGATAAGCATGTAATTAATAATCTGATATGAAACACAAAATGTCAACATGACAGCATAATAAAAAATGGAATTTGCCCTTTCAGCAATAACATAAAAGCAGGAAACAGACAATGAGTATTTGGGAAAGGATGAAATGTTCCTCTGTATGAACTAATATAGTGGCTTCAGAGTGGAAAAAGGCCAAACAGAAGGCAATGTCTCCTTAAACTGGGTTGGACTTAAAGGACTTAAAATGGAAGCTGAAGGCACAAGACGATGGGACACTCCATTAATTTCAGTGCCAAAAGAATACAGTAGAAGACACAAATGATTCTGAAGTGTTCAGACATTTCAGCAAAGAGAAATACTCAAAAGATGAAAACTAGGTGTCCAATCTGGAATAGAAAGGATAAAAACATAAGAAGATGGAATAAAATCCCAGACAATGTTGTTCCTGACATAAGTGTATTTTGCCACAGAACACATTACAATGAAAGGATTAAAGAGATAGAACAACTTCTTTAAGAAAACTGTAGTACATTTTCACAGAACCCAGATAAATATAGTTGCATTAGATGAACAGATATCCAGTTCTATTAGAGATATTTACACGTTAAAAAAGAATTTTTTTTCAAATCCTTAACAGCTAAATGAAGGGATGTTGTAGTCAAAACATCTTTAGGTATTAATCCCAATAGAGCAGGGGTGGGGAACTATGGCCCTTTTATGACTTGTGGGCTTCAATTCCCAGAATTCCTGAGCCAGCCATGCAATAGAGCATAATTATTCAAGAAATAAATATATTATAAGTAGTGCTGCATGGAAATCAAGTACAGAACATAGAGGCACATCCATATCTCTTAACCACACACTCCCAGGCACTTAAAGGACATGCCTTCTGCACCTTCTCAGAAATGAGCTAGAGCACTACAAAACAGCTTGAACTGTCTTGGCCAGGGGTCTTCAAACTTGACCCTTTTATGACTTGTGGACTTCAACTCCCAGAATTCCTCAGCCAGGCATGCTGGCTGAGGAATTCTGGGAGTAGAAGTCCACAAGTCATAAAAGGACCATGTTTGAAGACCCCTGGTCATGGCCATCAAAAGAACCAGCATGCTATGTAAGTGAGCATTGCAGCCATATCTGAACCCCAGATTTGAGCTGGAATTTTATGGAATAAGATAGATTAACAATTAAAAAATGTCTTTTTGTGGAGGTAGGGAGGAGGCATGGGTAGTTATTGTTTTTTTAGCTTTAACTAAAGCTAAAATAGTTTTATATTGCCTTTCTTTTTTGTAACTTTTGGCCCAGAGACAAAAAAAGGCAAAGAAAAATAATTATGGTAATATAGCTTTCATTCCACTTCTTTTTTTTCCCTGACAATTAATACCATGTTCTGCACTGAAGAAAGATGAAATTATACCCTCATTACAGAAATAATTAAAGTGAGATTAAGTGAATTGATTCCTTTTTTTTCTTTTTTACTACTAAACTGCATTCTCCTTCTGGCATCAAGATAAAACCCTACATCACAAACTACACCAGTTAGCAGCAGGATATTCAAGAGATGAAAATGTTTTTCCAAAATGCACATAATGCTAGCATGCTATTCAAAGATTAGGGACAATAGTGGGTGAAATATTTTGCTATCACTCCATCATGTTTTATTAGCATAGCCTCCTACCTTTTCTTCTTGGCTTCTTTCAGCAGTGGAATTCAGGCATAAAATATAAAACATTTTTTTCAGAATAAGATCCCTGCTAAGCCTAGACAATCTCCAAGCATAAACATTCTTTATTTTCATCCCCACTTGTTTTGTCATTATTATTTTCCTTAAACAGCTCAAATGTTCAATTCCTGAGCTAACAAAAACATGTCGGACCAATCTTCGTTTTAAAACAAAGATGAACTTGATTCCTGATTACACATATCCATGAAGAGGGTTTTTTTTTGACAATAATATGGGAGAAGTTTGTCATTGCTAACTGTGATTTTTTTCCCCTTCTAATTCCCTGTCTATCTACTCTTAAGATTTTTTGAGTGTTTTCCAACCTTTGTCAGCCAAAGTCATCTAAGTGCTCAATTTCTTATTTTACAGAAGGCAAAATGGCCAATGTTCATGATTTAACCTGGTAATGTAATACTGCATGTGCTCTTATCAGTGGTGGGATTCAGATATGTGAGCAACCGGTTCTCTGTGTGGATGCTGCTTCCGGAAGCCCAGGCAACAAAATATTAGCTACCAGTTCTGCGGAAGTGGTGTGAACTGGCTGAATCCCACCACTGACTCATATAAAAATCCTGCAAAACAGTTTGAGAAATAAAACTAACAAGCAGCTAGAGGAAAAAGACATAATAAGAATACATTGTGTAGAGAGTTTTTTTTTTCTTTGTCTCGGTAACCTTTTATATTTCTTTGATGGGGACAAGAATAATCTAGTAGACATTGTTTCCTTGGATTTCCTTCACTGGGTCCACTAAGAGCTCCTGAATTAATATAGATGTCACGAGATCAGTCTAGAGGCCTTTTTTTTCATAGACAAGTAATTGAATTTAAAAATGGAACCAGTAGAAATAAATTGACAAGTATCATAATACAAGTTAGTAAAGTAGGTTCCAGCAAGAATACTGATGTTTTGTAAATTGTCCATTCACCCTCTGTCAGTCCTTTGAGCTAGCCCAGATTAGGAAACAATACCACAAAGATTACTTGAACTCTTCTTTATTGTTTAGGACATTATGACAAAACCTTAACAAAAGCTGACAAGATTGTCTCTTTCCCATGTCCCTCCCCTAAAAGTAAACCAAAGAGAATCAAGGCAGGGCAATCTTCGTTTCTTCTTTATTCCTTCTTTTCAAGCTGGCATTTACCTAACAGCTGTTTTCCCAAAGCCATCTCGGTATTCCTCTACACATTTTCAATTTAGAGATGAGGTGTCATGTCTCCACATATTTTATTATGGTAAATGCAAGAATGGATAGTCAATAACTGTAAAGGAATCTCTTCAGATTGGGTAATGAACAGGATGGTGCAAATTTTGCACATATGTATATAAACAACAATGATACATATGGAACAGCTATTCTATCTTCACATATGATGAATAGGATCTGTGTTGGCAATGATTGATCATGAATGGAAGCTTGGAGCTGAGATATCTCTTTCAATGCAAAAGATGAGAGCCTATATGTATAATAACTGTGAAAAAGGCTAATTACACAAGATGTGTCTATAAACCATGGATTTCAAAGTAGAACTGCAGTTGGATTTGAAGCACAATGCATGGTCTTGATTGTTGCCCGTTAAAATTTGTATTATAGAGCTGGAAATTATGAAGAAAATGAGAACCAAATTCACCTGAGGAACAGGAAAACTGCTATGTGTGGAAAAGGTACTGCGTTTAAAGCTTTTACTTTGGAAAGTGATTGTTGATATATAAGACATTTTTCCTCTCTTCTGGTACTTACAGTGTTTTATCTGCTTTTATTTGCTTTTAGCTGAAGTATCTTTCAATAGAAGCATACAAAATAAAAAGAAGCAAATGTACCAAATTGATTTAAAGCCAGTTTTTTTCATTTAAAATGCACTATAATAATATGGCAAACAGTCTCATACATATAGATAAATATTCTCAAAATCAAATGACCTTTGAGCTGATATTATTGTCCATACTCATCATATTGCAACCTCAGAATTAGGCTGTGGCTTTGAAATGCTGTAAGCAAAGCTTACTACCATGAAGATTAGTTCCTAATGTTCAGATTTTCAGCACCGCAAACAGGTCAGATCCAGATGTACATTCACAATCCCAATGAAAATGTTTATGCAGTATTGCTGACTCTTATACTCACAGACATAAAAAAGGTGGGATTGATTAGGTGGAATTGGTGCAGGTAAGAGTGCAATTATTATTGAATGTTTAAGGATATAAATACAGTACATTCTCATTTTAACGAGAACTTGGGGGAAAAAAAGAGTTCCATACATGCACTGGTAGTGCTGATGTGCTCAGGTGTATGCACATTTAGCTTTAATTAAAATATGGCTATTTTCTGTTGAGGTAAAAATAAAATCTCAGCAAGGAAAAAAAGGTGCCCCATGACTCCCTTGGCAAATGCAAAAACGATTTACATTCCTATTAAGCAGGACAGAAAGATCAGCACAAAAGAATAAGCAAAGGAGGCCAATGAGCCCTTGAACTACTTCTAGAACAAAATCTAAGAAAAAGAGTGCAGTGTTAAGTACACACATAGAGGAAGGTGAGCAGTAAAGAAACTTAGATGGCTCTAACCATTGCTTCCCTTTTTCCAGAATAAAGCCAAGAATATTTTGAGTGGATGCATCTTTAAGATAAATAATCAGTGCAGGCTTCCCCCCCTTTTTTTCTTAAACTCTCTTGAAAAAAAAAAGGAGAAATACCAGTAAACAAATAGCTGAAAGGGAAAGTTTAAAACCTGAGTCCCTTTCAAATAGACCTGTATAGACCTATAGATCAATCAAACTAGAGCCATAGAAGACAAGTAGGCAGGCATCTTATCTGAAGCAAAATCTGATTAAAAAGAAAAGACAGTGTTAAAGACAGAAAAAGGAGTGGAGAGCTGGCCCAGCACTTCTCAGTCCTGGCTCTGCCTACTGCAACATCAACCACTACTAGCCGACATCTTTGGTAGATTGCCCTTAAAGAAATGTTCATTAAAAAAAGGTTAGTCAGACCTATTTTAAACATGTCTCTACAAGAATTGCTCTTGTTACATATCTCAGGCCCCACCACATACATAAGTGAGAGCATTAATCACACTGAGAGGAGAATATTTGTAGCTCAGGTTTGAAATGAGGGGTTCTTGGTGCTCTCTGAGCTTGCTTGTTTTCTTGCATATGTTTCATTACCCTAACAAGTGATTAGTACTGATGATGTTACCTAGTTAGGGTAATGAAACATATGCAAGAAAACAAGCAAGCTCAGAGAGCACCAAGAACCCCTCATTAACCACACTATATGGTATTAATACTACATGCATTTTGACTCATTTTCTGTTTGCGCTAACAGACACTGCACCTCATTAAGCTAAACATCAGATATGTAGCCTGGAACTCAGGGAGTAGTTAGTACCTTAGCTTAGAACTAGCTTTTTTGGATGGATTGGTAGAAATATTTTTGTAGATATGTGGCAAGAAATATACTTTTGATGTCTAATATTGCTTGAAAAATGGCTGTGTTTCAGCTAAAGAGAGAGCAAGTTATATCTGGTGCAGTGAGAATGATGGCTCTCAAAGAACCATTGGACTTTAAATCCTTCCAGCAAGAAGTTAAATCTCCTGAGTCTTGTCCTAACCTGCCTACTTACCTAAGAAAGATCTCATTTTCACCTTCCATTTCGCATCTAGTCTACCAATGATTTTTTTGCGAGCTTTTTCAACCTTTTAAATCACAAAATCAGGGTAAAACCTTGATTTTCAGCACTAGATATTTGCCGCAAGAACTAAATCACTGCACTGAATGGAGATAATGGCAGATTAGAGCTGCAGATATATATATCTATATCTCGATGGCTTCTCTGATTATTCTGTTATTAAAGTGTTCAGTTTTAATCAGAGAAGCCATCGAGATAGAAAAACGCCCTCACAGCATGAACAAACGAGATGATGCCTCCCGCCTACCAGCCATTTGGAAACCTGCCCTTATTGACAGACGAGTCCATAGTATGGGGAATGACACCAGACCTACACTCACAAAAACCACACAATATTTTTATCCAAAAAGCCTTAATTTTTTTACAAGTCCACCAAATGTGAAAATAAGTAGCGTCCATAGAATCACATCTCCAACATTGGAGGATTCTTCAAAATATTTTGAAAAAGCGTATTGAGTTTTTACCTCAGTTATTCTTGTTGGGTATTACAAAGGACTGTACCACCATAGAGACTAAGCTGATCTTGAATTTGATTACGGCCGCAAGATTGTTGGTGGGACAATATTGGAAGACATCTGAAATACCATCTATTGAAGAATGGACACTAAAAGTTACCCATCTTGTGGAGATGGCTAAGATATCAGCATACCTGAAAAACCACTCAAATGAAGCATTTTTGATGGACTGGAAAAAATGGATTGACTATATGCAAAAGAAATATCAATTGAAAGAACTAGATTTGATATACAGATAAATAGTTATAAAATAGTTATAAAATAGTAGTTTAGCGGGGTTTCTTGCGTTCTTACTCTGTATTCACTCTGGGAAGCCTGGGGGGGAGGGGGGAGGGAGATAATAAGTAATAGATTATGTTTCTCAACTGTAGTTGGGGGTATAAAGGGAATAGATTTTTTCTTTTTTAGGGCGTTCGGGAAAACTCTAGACACCGCATTGGATGGTGAGGAAGGTGGAGTGAAGGTTAGGTATGTGTAGAGGGTTAGAGGGTGGAGATAGGGAATAGAGGTGAGTGGAGGGAAGATGTACAGAAAGGCGAAAGTATGTAGTTAGAAGGATAGAAGAGGGTAGGTTGTTGGAGGATGTGGTGGGGGGGGTGTTCCGAGCAGCTATTTGTAGTGATTGTTAAATATGTTATTTGCTTGTTTTCAGTTGAGTTATTATGTTATTATGTTATAATTTTGTTAATAGTTTTTAAAATTTAATAAAAAAAATATTTTAAAAAAAAAAGTTCTGTGCAGCTCAAAAACCTGCATATTATCATAGCAAGAGAAAGTGGCTATGAACAATGAACTGCTCTGACTATTTTGCAACCAGTTATTGGGGTCAATGAATAAAGAAGCAATAATACCAAAAAAAAAAACAAAAAAAAAACAAAAACCACACAAGATGTCACCACCACACATCCAGGCAAAAAGCAAACCCAAACCCACACTGATGAGGAGGCACGACCACAAACCAGAAGCCAGACCACAGCTGCATCATTAGCCACCTTAAACCCCTCCAATCCATACACGAAACAAACTGACACCCACCATGAAGATGAGGCACGACCACGAACGCGAAGCCAAACATCTATGCAGTTCACCATCTCTAATCCCCTTGTAAATCAGACTAACCTGAGCACAACAAAGCCCCCACCCAAACAGAACACTCCCCCAGCCAATCAGAGCACAGCCAAGCCCCTAACCAATCAGAACACACCTCCACCCAATCAGAACACAACCGAGCTCCCAGCCAATCAGTTCAAACCCCCACTGGCAGTTAAAAGGAAGAAACAGCTAAAATCTCACATTGCTCCTAGAAGCAGAAGCAGAAAGCACCAGTTAAAAATATTGTTCTTTAACTCATAATTCATCAGTTGTCCTGTCTAAAGTGGTAATCTTACATTCAATCTGAATTTAGTTTTAGGCAAAGGATGAGGGCTGTTTGAGGCCGAGTTAAACTTATATATGCACAATTCTAAGATATTTCATTAGAAGAAACAACCTGACTTTCTTTAGACATTCCATATCTAAGTAAGAACCTTCACATCCACTTTGGAACTTGCTATGGAAGAAATTTTATTGGCAGCTCTGTTTCATCCAAGAATGATCAGAGATAGTCTCTTGAATGAACAATCAAAGCATATTTATATCTTGTTAGCTTTTTTAGTTCTTATAAGCTAAGAATGTTAGTATGTCAGAGCAACTAGGTAAGTAAGCCACCAAACCCTGTAACAAATTACTTTGTTTTGAAAATGCCACTGTCAAGTGCTGAGGAAATCTGGAGATTCAGGCAGTTCAAACGGGTATAACGATTCATTGCAAGCTTAAACTTTCTACAAAAATCTGACCTACTAATGGTCAAGGGAAATGAGTGTGAATAAGAAGGCATTCAAGATGGGCTAGACTTAGATCTGTTGTGGATGTGCAGGGACTTGTGACTTATCATACATTTGACTCCTCCCTCGGGCTCAGCCTGGTCATCTCCTACAGCCACAACTCATTTTTTTCTTTCTTTCTGTGCTCCCTTCCTTTTTAAAGTAAACAAATTCTGTTACAGTTTCCAAAACTATTTCCTACCCAGGAATAATCTTCTCTTCTGAAAAGACTCAAAACACTTTTGCCTTGATTGGTTTTGGTCCAGCCTGAAGTTGAAAGGACCTGTGTCAGGCTATTAAGATTCTGCTATTGCACTGCAGCACATTTTAATACTTTTAATGAGTTCTGTTTTCTGAACTTGTCTGTCTTGAAGAGTTGATCAAGATGAAATAAATTAACCATTGGTTGGATTTTAACCCCGCAGTAAGCCATGGCTTGTTTTAATTATAATTTATCAAATTTTTAGGCTACTCAATTCCAAATAACTCTAGGAGGCTTCACATGTTTTTTTAAAACTGCCTTATACATTATATAGTCACATTGACCTAGTTCACACAGTTCATTTAGCACACATTTGGGCTTTAGGGATTTTTTTAAATCGCTGGTTAAATTTGCAGCCAAAAGCAAAGAAAGCTCCTTATGACAGCGGATGTTTAAATGCAGCTGCTTTTTAATCTTCTTCCCAACACCTTATTAATTTCTTGATGATTTTTGTAATCTTTCTGCCATTGTAGCTATACAAACTGTCACCTAGAAATAAAAAATACCAGCACATAAAACAAAATGATGAAATTGCATAGCAATGAAAGCAAAATAACAATTGACAAGGTAAGAAAAAGATACCTTACTCTTCTCAAGATTAATATTTAATCAAGATTTATATTCTCCCTTGAGATCTGTCAAAAATGCTCACCACCTGTTTGTTCAGATGATCTTGTTAAAAAGAACTAATTGTTTTATGGGTGATCTGTTGTAATAAATCTTTGTACAAAACTCTAGGGTGGTTTTAACCCTTCTATTCTTTGAAAGGACATTGCAAAGTGGAGCTATTAATCTCATTTTTAGAGAGTCCCTGCAGAATACTGATATCTGTTAAGGCAGCAGCTACATCCAGTTCCATATTTTATGAATACTGAGAAATATTAATGCATAATAGGAAAGCAAGCCACAGGAACATTTTATGGTGTATTTTTCTCATCAGAACAACAAACACACACAGGGAAGAGAAAAAAATATATTTTCTAGTGAACTTTCCAAATGACATCCTCTGTTGTCAGAACATACAGTATAAACTATACAAGGTTGGGTTAGGAGTTTTTGTTTTGTTTTGTTGGGTTTTCATCACTCAATATAATTGGGGCTAGAAGCATTTCTTGGGCTTTCAAATGCAGTTCAATTTAAAATAGACTTGCTTCATTTATGAAAAAAAACCTTGTTATTATTATATTTGACATACCCCATTAGAATCCCATTAGGATGAATAGAAATTTTTTGCTCTATGTACATTCTATCCATGCAAAACTAAATTTATCCTGCTTCTAATTTTCTCAATATGATCTCTGGGAAATCATTCCATTCCCCAGTTACTGATTTGTTTTAATTCTTTAAAAATAACATTTATGTGTCCAAAAATCAAAGGCAACCTTCATCCTTTTGCTTTTATGATACATAATTTTTATTGGAAGAAAATCCAAACCAAACCACGCCCTTTAACTTATTAAGGAAAATGATAAAAGTGCTGCAGCAGGGAGCAAAGAGATCTTTTCCCCCATCTTCTACACCACAGATCCTATCTCTTTTTTAAATCTGTACATTATGATGGGTGGGGGGTTGGACTAGATGACCTACAAGGTCCCTTCCTACTCTGTTATTCTGATTCTGATCTTATTTTGCTTCCTCCATTCAAACTTTTTTTTTAAAAAATGGCTCTAGTGTGTTCTTTAACTATCTTTTCCTTCCATAGAATGTAGAGCCAATGCTGAGATTTGAATATGAATTTTCACTTTCTACAGCTGTAAAGACATCTCGTTTTTTTTAAAAAAACCATTGCTTTGTTGAAACTTTCTTGATATGATCTGTTTTTATAAGATTATCTTTTTCTTCAATGTAGTCTTGCTTTCATGCTTTCTCTTGACTTTTTCATAAAATAGGAACATTACTTTTTCATAAGGGGAAAAAAAGGATGGCAAAGCATTGATTTATTATAATTGTATAAACGGATCACTTTAAATGAATCTTTCTAGCTATAATAAGGGATTTTTACTATTGTTATTCAGGCGGCATCTCACCATTCACTAAAACGTTTTTTTTTCAATGCTGAATCAATATTACGGGACCGCCTTCTGCCACATACTTCCCTACGACCGGTGAGAGCGCACAGGGTCGGCCTCCTCCGGGTCCTGTCAGTGAAACAATGTCATCTGGCGGGCCCTAGGGGGAGGGCTTTCTCTGTTGTGGCGCCTGCCCTCTGGAACCAACTGCCTCCTGAAGTCCGCGTTTCTCCGACTCTCCCGGCCTTCCAGAAAAATTTAAAAACTCATCTTTGCCGGCAGGCCTGGGGATGATTGTAGTTAATTGTTGTATTGAATGTGTGTGTTTTTATTGACTTTTTAGATAGTTTTGTTTGGGTTTTTTATATTGTACTTTTTTGTTGTTTATATGTTGTTAGCCGCTCCGAGTCTCCGGAAAGGAGCGGCATACAAACCCAAATAAAATAAATAAATAAATAAATTTTGGGTGAGCCAATATCACAATACAATTAAATAAGCATATAGGGGTGCTCAGCACAGGATAAACAATAAAAGTGAATAAGGAGTAATAATAAATGAATATCGAAGCATTTCTACAAAAGAGGAATAGGTGTGTATGCTCAACTCTAGACAAAAATAAATCTTTATAAACTAAATATAGGTAATCTTTGTTTAATGACCAGTCGCTCAATGACTGTTTAAAGTTACAAAAAAAGGTGCTTATGAATGAGATTTAAAGTTCTGATGGTTGCCCTAACCTCAGGGCCACCGGATCACATTTTGGGTGCTTTATAACTGCCCCCCATTTATAGCAATTTGTGGACGCATGGATATGATTTCCGTTTACTTTCTGT
Organism: Bothrops alternatus; assembly: GCA_034064705.1. Classification (NCBI taxonomy): domain Eukaryota; kingdom Metazoa; phylum Chordata; class Lepidosauria; order Squamata; family Viperidae; genus Bothrops; species Bothrops alternatus. The sequence continues at coordinate 13,313,532 of JARGCV010000003.1, read as the reverse complement.
TCCTAGGGGGGGAAATGTCCTAGGGGGGGAAATGGCCATTGCAGGCAATGGTTTTGCTTAATGCCTGAGGTGTTCACTTAACAGTCATCAGCTCAATGACCATGGTTTTGCTTAATGACATCAGAATTCACTTAACCTAAAATGCCAAAGATAGAATAAAACAAAACAGAAAAAAGGAGAAGCTTGCCATTTACTTTCATTGATCTAATTGACATACTTTACTTTCTCATAATGCCATTTGGATTCAAATACATACATTGATACAAAGGATTTTAAAGACCAATATTCAGTTGAAGTCAGAATTCCTTCTAGGACTGTTGGATGAGTAGAAAAAACATCTATGGAAGATTATTATAATTTATTATTTACTATGACAATATTGTTATGTGCACAAATAAAAAAACAACAACACTGCTTGCTATGGAGAAATGATTGGTGAAATTGACAGATCTTGCTGAGATAGATAAACTAACTTCTTTGATCAGAAAAAAACACCTCTATCTACTTTTACTAGTGATGGGAAACTATTTTTTGAATAAAAATGAAAAAAAAAAACCGTGACTCATGGTTTTCATGATTATATAGGATAGATTCTAGAAATAAGAGTATTATGATGTAACTTTTGAACAGAATTAAAATATAATTGTACTTATAACTGCTGTGAGGAACATTGGAAGCCTCTTTTTGTATCTTTTTTCTTCTTTTCTTCTTTTCTTCTTTTCTTTATTTTTTCTTGCACTTGTTTCTTTTTCTTTCTTTGTTTTTCTTTTTTCTCACAGTACTTTGTATTATGTGTATGTATATGTATGCATAGAAGCACGAAGCCGAAAGCTAGAAGCACGAAGCCGAAAGCACCAGCCTGAAGATGACGAATGGGACTTCGTCGAAACGTCGCCAAGACACTTCAAATTCTACGTGGGAGAAAACCCGAAGAACCAAAGACCTACATATGTATATATGTATACACACACACACACACACACACACACACACACACACACACACACACATACACACACATATATATATCCAGGGCTTTTTTTCTCCTAGAATGCCCAGAACGGAGTTCCAGCACCTTTTTGGGATGGAAGGCGAGTTGGTAGGCAAGGTGAGTTGTATGACGTGTGCGAGTTCCGGCACCTTCTCTCTCTCTCTCTCTCTCTCTCTCTCTCTCTCTCTCTCTCTCTCTCTCTCTCTCTTCTCTCTCTCTCTCTCTCTCTCTCTCTCTCTCTCTGTGTGTGTGTGTGTGTGTGTGTGTGTGTGTGTGTGTTTGTGTGTGAATGGTGTGAAAAACATGTCGAACAAGACCACATTAGTGGCTATCTGCCATTAGAGCTTTTGCAACAGTGTTCCAACCCCCAAGTAAAGGTTATCTGTCTTCCAGTTTCTACTTTTAACTTGCAAGGTCAGTATGAATCCAACAGTCTCTTCCTCTTCTGCCCCTTCCTTTTTTGTTTTATTCTCTCCTTTTCCAAGGATTTCAAATAACTATCTAACAATACTGGAGGTTTATAAACTATAATATACCACCATCATCAAAGATCTAGGCAGGTTAATTAATGTGGTAAATCAGTTCCCCAGTAAACGTTGCAATAAATAATGCTAGCTAAAATAATTGATTAATAAATCAATTGCACATTTATACTGTCTGATAACAGGAGTCCTCTAGGCAATAGTGGGATTCAGCCAGTTCGCACCCCTTGGGCAGAAACGGTAACTAATTTTTTGTTGCCCAGGCCCAGAATGGACTTCTGGAAGCAGCATCCACACAGAGAACCGGTTGTTCACATATTTGAATCCCACCACTGCCTCTAGGTGATGCACAACCAGACCAAACATTATAAGATGTAAAACTTTATACAAACAAGGAAACAATACGACACAAAATAAGAACCAAATCAGAGAAGAGCACCACATATCAGGTAAAAATCTGCAGCAGAAATGATCACAGCAATAACACAGCACAAATTCACAATAACAAAGTAGCAATATACTGAAGTTCTAAAATTCCAAAATAATTTTCTGCATACTTAGAAAAATGAACATGACTTCATCTGACAAAGCTTTTTGTCCCATCACTGACAAAGCTCTTTCGTTGTTGTTACCTGCATTTTCCCATAGTGCAGAGGTATCGGGAGAAGGGCTCTCTGCAAGAAGGGATTAATGTGCTGCTTCTGTTTTAGGGAAGGATGTTGAAAAGGTGATGCTTTAAGGAAGCAAATGATCAGAAACCTTTTCAGTCACGATTCAGCCCTGAGCATGGAAAGGAAATGACATTGCTCACCCTGATGTGTTAATTTTATTGGGACCTATATGAGGAGAGTGTGCCTCTAGTGATCTTATTTGACCTTTCAGCCATATTTGCTTTCATCAACCACAGCATGTTTCTGGACCACTTGCAAAATTGGAGACAGTATTTTTTAGTGTTCCATTCCTTTCTGATTCCAGGCAAAAGTAGTACAGAAGCAGAGGTCAGCCCAATGGGCAGCCCCTTGTGGGGTCCACAGGAATTGGCCTCCCTTCCTTTAAATGTCTATCCAAGATAACTCATAGAGGAGATATGTCAGTTCAGATAGAGGAATATTTCTCTATCCATAAGACAGGCTGGGGATGCCATGGAATTCTAGGTTTATAGGATCCAGGGTTATAACCAGATAGCAGGAGTGTTTCTAAACAAACAGCAACTCAGTCTTATTATGGTTCAGTTTAAGCTTGTTTCATCCCATCCAAACTCACATTGCTTACGGTATGGCTGAAATAATGTATATCATTTACATGACAGTGTGTAATGTCTCAAAGTGCTAAATGAAAGTCCCAGTGACTTCAGTAGGACATATTTATCAGTATGTGTAGACCACTGCTGCCTAAACAAATACTTCATTAATCTACAAGATTATTTGTGTTGGTGTGGTATTTTTAAATCCATGCAATCTATAGGATTTTTTTTAATGTATATAAATATAGAAATAATTTATGAACTGGTGACATGTATAATTTGAATTCCAAATACAAGCAGCAAGATTTCACATAAATAATTGTCCTATCTTTTAAAGAAGAAAAGCATCTGATAATCAGATGAGCATGGCATAGTTCTCTTTCTTATAGTAGTGTGAAGCACATTCAATGGTTAATATTTGTGTTGCTTATTTCATCCAATATCCTGTTTGCCTTCAGGCCCAGAATTTTGCTGCAATTTAATGACACTTGTAGACGTTTTTAAACTGTACAATCCTTATAGATATGTCAGTTATCCACATCATATTATCCACAGGGATTTTATGAATACAATTTACTTACATCTACTCTTGGTGACAGTTCGAGATGTCAGCCTGAAGCTGTTACAAACCATTGTTCTAATGAATCAGCCATGTGTTGGTTTTCTCTAGTGAAATGCAAATTAAGAATAACATTAGAATTTAAAACTTCTTTCTAGGAAGCATTCTTCAAGTTGACTTTTGCCATGGAGAAGAAAGAAGAGTGATAAGAAATAATTAAATTGTCTTCAAGCTTATATCCAATTTCAAAAACTTTGTCAGGCCAAAAACAATTTGGTGTAGTAAATATTTGATGAGGTGTTTGAAAAGATGACTGTTTAGTATATTAAACTGAAGACAATGGATTGTGTCCAGACTTATACTTCATGGAATTTTTCACGACCCAGCACTCCATTCAGGAAAATATCACTTCATTATCTGAATAGAATGTGGGGTGCCAAGGAAAAGTGATGGTGGTGAGTCAAGAAAATCTCAAAGAATCAATCATATTTTAGAGCAGACAATGTAACTAATAATTTCTACTAGATTTGCCCTATTTATCTTCACAAGTTCTCATAAGTCATAGAATCATAAAATAATAAAAGGAGCACGTTGGCTTGTATGGTTAGGACACTGGGTTGGATGTTAGCAAGTCCATGCTTGAGACCCAAGTGCTGCTGTGGGGCAGGGTGAGCTCCCCTACTTCGCTCCAGTTCCTGATGGGAAGAGAAAAGGAGTCCCCAACTTGGTGTCCCCTGAGCAACAGTGATGTTACCAGCTAATCCTTTCAACCCAGAAGATACCTCAGTGCTTCTGACATGAATGCAATATGATAGAATAATAGGGCTGCAAAGGAGGTCTTTTAGTCCAATATCCTGCCCAAGGCAGGAGTTCTTAATCTAGGCAAATGGTTTTTTCAATCTTTTCTTAAAAACCTCCAGCTACTCCAAGTGGCAAGTTATTCTGCTGGTTAATTGTTCTCACTGTCAAGAAATTTCTTTTTGGTTCCAGGTTGAATTTTCCTTTGACAGGTTTTCACCCATTGTTTCTTGTCCTGCTCTCAGCTGCAGTAGACAATAAACCAACACCACCTTCCCTTGACATATTGGAAGACGGCTCTCATTTCCCTTCCCTTTGGCAAGGAAAAAAATTCCAATAAGAAGGATTTCTTCCCTATATAATTACAAAAATAAAATCATAAGAATATCCAAAAAACCAATCATGCAAACAAAAGAAGCTTGTACAATTAGGTCAGTTCTTTTTCCTGTAAAGATTGGCTCTGGGATTGTCTTAATTTCCTTTTGTTCCCTATTCCTGCCAGAATTTTACTGAGTCTGGAAAGGATGAATTGTAAAATTGGCATTTCAGTTCAAAGGGCACTTCTGTTTTCCTATCAGATGTGTACCTCTCAGTCTTTTTCTAATATATAAAGTGGTATGCCTTTGGTAGTTGTAGATAGACAGTGTTTTCAGCCTTCTGACACTGATGAGGGTTGGGGAGGGGATGTACAATTATTCTGTAATAAGGGGCACAATTTAGGAAGGGGGCCAGAAGAAAATTACATTTTGATTAACATTAGATTGTTTTAGAATTAAAGAAAGCAAGAAGCAACCAGACTAATTTAAAATTGTGTTTTTTTATTAGAAGTAGGTAATTTCAGATTTAGTACTTTTTAGAATTTTTTTTTTAACACAAGAACTTCTGGTTTTGATTCACAATGTACCTAGAGCAAATTGAAGAAGTTCTTCTACCGGTATTCATTCAGGAAAGTCCTCAGGAAAAATTAAAAAAAAACAAAAACAGAGATTGCACTGCATGACTGAGCCTCCAGGTCTTTTTCATGTGCTTCACCTAAACACACAGTTTGGGGTTTGGCTAGATGTTTAGTTTGAAAACCTTCTTCTCTTCCTCCCTTCCTCACCTGTATTTTGAATAAATACCTAATATTTTCTATTTCTATTTTTCCCTTAAGAAGAGAATCAAATATATCATTTCCACCATTGTACAGTTTGCTGATATATGTGGGACTAGGGTGGCAATTTGAAACAAAATTAAACCCCACTTTAAAATATTAGCTTAATTTTCCCATGTAGAATTTTATCTTCCTCCTATCCCAATGATCTCCTCTAACCTATTTTCCCTGGTTATACAGGTAGTCCTTGACTTAATGACCATCATGGCAGTTATAAAGTAGGTATCAAGGGTGGAACTTTGGCAACTAAGTGTTGCTGCATTTCAACTTGCTGTTAGATCAAGGTGGAGGGAGCTGTTACTTTGAAGTAGGTAGATGGAGAAATGAAACTTATTTGATTCAACTGCAGACCGTGGGAACCTGAAGCCTTGTCAAGGACACCAGAACAGGTATGGATTTGAAGCAGACAGTTCCTATAACCAAGTGAACTTGTTGATATGGATTACGTAAGACCTTGTGGATTTGGCTGAGAAAAATATTGTTTAAGTCTATGAATTGCTGTAGGAACCTCAGAGTTAACATAACCAAGCTATATATTTAGTAAACAGTAAGCTTTTCAGAAATGGAATGAACCTGGAGTTCTATTTGGATTCTTGAGCTGGATGTTGACAGTAGGTCATCACATGACCTCACTCATATTTTACAATCTTTTTCAAGCAAATGCCAGTTTCCAGCAAAAATGTTGTAAATTGCAGGATGCTGCAAAAAGCCATAAATGAAAACCGGTTACTAAATGCCCAAAATATGGTCACACATCAACTGAGGCAGCCATTAAAACTTCAAATACAAGTCAGAATTACCTTTTTTTGGGGTCCATCGTAACTTTGAACCATTGCTAAATGACTGGTTATAAGTAGAGGACTACCTGTATTTTAACTAACTGGGAAACAGTAGGATTTATGCAGGATTCAGATGGATAACAGAAAAATTAATAGAGGCATGGGGACTCTCTAACTGTGTAACTGCTTTTTTTCAGAAGTTCTGTGTACTTGGCCTAGCTTTTTGAGAGGGGATTTTGTCTTTCCCCAAGTCATTTTGCTTTTCATTCATTTCATGTCTCTTGTGATTTAAGCTAATTTTTTAAGCTGATCTCCTGCCTTTGAGATTTTTAACTTTCTTCTCAAAGTTCATGTCTCTCATGATTTATCAGGTTTCCCAATAGTCTCTTTCTTCAGTTGTATCTTCTTCCTAGTCTTCATTCCAAGCCAGTTTTTAACTGACTGGCAGTACAACTTTGGACACAGCTGTTTACTGACTCTTAAAACAGTCACTTCATAGGCATTTTAAGTTCATGTTGAATTTATTACCCATTTAGTCCTTGCTTTCTGGGACATCTTTCCAATGAATGAAAGCATTTTAACTTCTACTATGAATATTTAGGGGCCTGTGGAAAACACTTCAGCAGGTGTATTCTGTTCACAGCACCATCTCTTCCTCATTAAATATTATATTGAGTGTTGTTCCGAACTGTAACAGAATGGGTGGAATATTAAGAACCTGGCTGCTCTCACTCAAATAACATTTGACCACAGAGACACAATTTTGACTCAGCAAGCTGGATAGTTTTGATTCATTGTATTGAGAGATTACTCTCTGAAAGGTATTTGTCAGCTACCCTATTTGGTGCCTAGAAATACATGAAAACTCAACTGTGCCCTGTGGGTAATCATGATAATCATGCTCATGTCCCAAAGTTGAGACAAATCAAAACAGCAACTAAAACTGGAAGGCTGAGGGGAAAACCAGTTATTAATAAGATGCTGCTTCCTAATCAAGTATTCCCTTGCTTTTTATGGCTGCCTCAGTTTGGACTCAGCACTTTGAGTTGAGAATCCTTGTTGGTTTAAGCACACTTTTGTTTTGTTTTGTTTTTTGCTTCAGTAGATGGGAGGGACTGGATAAGAAGCTTATTCAGAATGATCGGGGGAGAGCTTTAATCTTACTCTTTTGGAGTTTCAAAGATGGTTAGGTATGAATAATGTAAGGAACAGCCATTGGGCTTTTATTTGAAATGCAGTGACCTGTATACTGGAAAGGAGGAAGAATTGGGCAGTCAGAGTTATGCCTAAAAATTACCTCATGATATAATTTTGGTATACAAATAACCTCTTCCATCATAATGACAAGTCCTTTGTTACTGTTTTTATTGTTGTTGTTAATCTATTGCAATTATAACTATTCCACCTCACAAATCTATTTTCATTAATGCAGATATTGGCAAGATGGGAGAAAGCATTACAGCATTACTTACAGACCTCAAATATGACTATTTTTATACCTATTGTTGCATATTTTATTCTTAGTTTCCTTTCCCCTTTTAAAGAAATCATGTCAGCATTATGCATCTTATAGTGACTGACAGGCCAGTAATGGATTTTTTTTTCTTGCTCTTGTCATCAGATTTTAGAAGAAAATGAGGGCAAGTTTAGCCAGTTTAGACCTACATATATTTGACAGCTCTTAATGTATAAAGTATTGTGTTCCTTTTTCAATGTTGATTGGTTTCTAGATATAAATAACACTAAGAGAGAGACAAGCAGTAAGTCATCAAGGCTGGATTGTTCACATTTCTGGTAGTATTTTTTTCAGCTTCGACCTAATCTGTTACATCTAACAGGATGTTTTTTGGTTGTTGTTGTTTTTTGTCTTTTACAAGCCTTTCACATTTAACAAGTTATGTGGGTTCTTGTTTTATCTTCAACTATCATAGTGTTTGTTGTCTTTGTAAGTGAGAAAACAAGGTGTGTCTGTTAGATTATGATATTTTCAAATAAAAGCCAATAATATTTTATTTTATTATTTCAGCTTTGATGAGCTTAATTTTGAGCAGATTTACAGTTTCCATGCTTACATGTGGGGCTGTCAGTTATTTGAGGCCAGTGGCTGGAGGGAGCAGTCCTACATATATAATTTTTAATGCAAAATGTTTGTGTATTCCACTCCATTTCCTGGACAAATCTTGAAAAAAAAGTTTTATTTAGTCTGAAGACCCAATCCTTTCTGTACCTCAGTGTCTGCCTAATTGCTAGGTGAATCCATATAACAAAAGTTCTCTAATTTCTGAAATGAAAACACACATCCTCTTTAAATATCTAGAGCAATCCAACCCCATATCACAAGGTGTGGTGTATTTTGGTTGCATAAGGATTTGTACTATATTTATGTTTGTCATTTCCATGTTTTAGATTTTAGAAGAGCTGCCCACAAAATTAAATCCAATATACATTGGATGTGATGTGTTTTGGTTGCTTAAGGAGTTATACTATATTCATATTTGTAACTTCCATGTTTAAGATTGTAGAAGATCTGCCCACAAAATGCAGTGCAAGAATAGATAATTTAAGAAATAAATATCCACATTCATATTGCTGCAAAGAGAACTATACGCCCCTGTAGTCATGAGGAATCTGGCTCAGACCCAGGGAATATTTATTTTATTTTAGCAAGTTACTCTCAGGTGATCCCTTCTTCTCAAAGCACCCTTCATTGCCTCCTCTAGCTCTGTTTGCATAGTGCTCAAAGAAGTGGTGAAAGTGGACTTCTACCTACATTCCATCCCCACCCTGCCACCTACTCTGGGCCCAGACTTATACCAGACCCATATGTCCTTCGATTGTTCAGTCAGAGTTAAGGGATGTGGCTATAGTGATGGTTTTAACACCCTGCTGTTCTTTCCTTCATAGAAAGGATTGCATTAGGAAGTCATATGATATATTTAGAGTTATATCTCTGCAAATACATTTCACACAAGCACACAAATAATCTGTATGTCTGGCTAACTCAGTTGGTAGAGCATGAAGGTTCTTCGTGCTTGACACTGTATACAAATGCTCATGTTAAATCAGGAGTATTCTTGAATTTGGCAGCTGGTTGCCCCAAGAATAAGACAACAGCAGAACAAAGGCTATCCTAGGCATAACCTCTACCTGCTTCTTTAGCAGGAGCCATGAGTCCAAGAGGATCCCAAATTAGCAAACTGGTTCCTGAAGAGGGAGTACAACCTCTTACAGAGTCAAAGATGGAGTCAAAATTTTTATTTGACTGGAGTTGAGATGTATAATAGGGCATCATCAACATATTGATGATACTAGCAGGTGTCCTTCTTCAGTGGTTTAATGCAGGTGTTAAAGAAATGTTGAAGGTACCCTATAACAGAGCACTTAGGGGCCTAACTCTACTTCCCCCAAGCACAATCATCCCAAATGAGAGTAGAATAATTGAAAAGATAAGATAAGATAACCTTTATTGTTATTTTTTTACTGTGGGCACAACGGCACACATCAAAAATGAAATTTAGTTGCTCGCTCTCAAAGTGAAACACATACATGACGCACACCTAAACATACCATGAACAACATATACATAGACCCACATCCCTACATATACGTAGCAAATAAATATTAAATATTGTCCATCTTGAATATATAACAGAAGGAGGAAGCTTGAGAATTCACAAGGTTAATGCTGTATGGAATGAAACTATGGCTGAATCTGGATGTTCTGCTATGGATACCATGAAGTCTCTGGAGATAGGATGGGAATTCTTCATATCTACTGGATTCATGCTTCTTGAGGAGTTTTTTCTTTCCCTAGAAGCCAATCCCCTATTTGGAAAACTATCATTGACACATTTATTTTTTATTTTTATTTTATTCGGATTTGTATGCCGCTCCTCTCCGAAGATTCATGAACATGAATTTGGATAAAATCTGGGAAACAGTGGAGGATGGGTGGTGGTGGTGGTGGTGGGGTGTGCTATGGTTTATGGGATCATTAAGAATCAGACACTCCTTAATGACTGAACAACAAAAAAATATTTTGTAAACTCACTTTTGTCATTAACAGTACTGTAATTTCTTCCTGCGGAAGCATCTTCAAAGGTTGTTCCCTAATAAATATCAATAGTTACAATTAGATCTATTTTACTTAGCAAAACCCATGTTCTGTTGTTTCATTTCAGTATATTTTACCATCATCTCTTCTGAGTCATTTAATAAACATACAAATTCAAACGAGCAGTGGCAGAATATCTGCCTCTAAAATGTATTACAAAATGAGTCTGTTAGGCTTTTCTAGCTCATGGAAATGGACATAAGATAGAAATACTGTAACAGATACCTTTATTTATCACACCCTAACATGAATCTGAAAACAATCTGGCAATGTGGAAAGTATATTACTTTACAACTGTTAATTGTTTTGTTAGATAAAGCAAAAAAGTTGTTAGTAGGATTTACTATTTAAATTGGCACACACAAATAAACACAAGTGTTAAAATTTTAAAAAGGTGGTGAGATACAAAGAGATAAATAAAGATCCTTAAAAGGTTGAGAATTATATTATCTCAGGTAGGAAGTAGGTATTCTAAAACTCTTTTTTGTCATGATCTTTAACTGGGTGAAGTGGTGTATCATAGGGCAATACATTTTGAACCAAGATACCTCAAAGGACCCAGCACTCCCAAGGGAACAACATTTGGGGAAGTTGTGACTGCTTTAGTGCTATTGGCTGCTGGTCATGTGATCTTCATTTTTAACAATTTGTGGCAGTTTCCCAGACAGTTTCACAATTCCTCACTCCTTTCCCCATTCAACAGGAGCCACTTACCTGCCTGCTGGGAAGGGGAGGGGAGAAAAAGGGAGAGATGGGGAGGGAAGGGAAGGGAAATTTCCAATGTTCCCTGCCAAATTCATCTAAAAAAGTCAGTGGGGAAGCTGACAGGATGTCAGAAGTTGTTCCTGCTTCTACTGTTTGTTTCGCCTGTCCTTGGTCATTCTGTTTCTCTGTTTAGGTAAGGATACATCTCTGAAATTATGATCTAATGGTGGCAAGGGTGGCCTGGTTTTGAATAAAACTGAATAAGAAAAGAATGCCATGGAATTTGCTTTACTTTAATTTGAACTCTTTTATTCCATCTTTACTAAGCACCTCTCACCCTCTCTTTCAGTTTTCATTTGTAATTCACTGCCCTGGCTTACAAAGCAATTTTCAGTATAGAGTGATGGGAAAGGAAGAAAGAAAGAAAGAAGAGGCGGGTTTTCCCATTTTTTTAAATATAATGCAACCCTGCTAATCTTTGTGAGTGTGGCTTGCATTTTTTCATGTCTCCATTTATTTGCTATTTTAAACAGACAGTCAGAGAGACAAACTGCAAGGTTAATGCACAATGTTAACATTTACATTTCACTGCATGTTTAGTTTAGTTTTATTAAATTTCTATGTACACCCAAAGTTTATCCAACTGGGAAAGATTATAACATATAAAAATATCTTAGATGAGAGAAGGGAATTGAAACCCAGGAAAATTCTTCAAGATGAAGGGATAGAATTAGAATGGTGGGCATACCTTCAATTACAGGCGAGATATTGGAAAGATAAAAAAGAGTTAGGTGTAAAATTTGAACCGATTGGGCTGGACAAAATATTATTAGGCATGGAGGATAAAATGATTAAAAAACTATATCATTATTTGTTAGATCAGGCAATGTATGAGGAACAGGTAAAAGAGATCATGTTAACCTGGAGCAGGGATTTTGATCTCAATTTGATCTGCACATCTGGCAGGAATTATGAGTAAGAAACAGGAAGCTTACTCTGGCCACCTCTTACAAAGAAAATCTCTACAAAATGTTCTACAGGTGGCATCTCCCACCAGTAAGATTAGCCAAAATGGGTCCAAATGTTTCTTGCAAATGTTGGAAATGTAAATTGGCAATAGGGACATACTATCATATGTGGTGGGAGTGCCCATGAGCCCGTGACTTTTGGAATAAGATTAAAAAATGGCTGGAAGAAATATTGAAGTTAGTGGTAGAGTTAAAACCAGAACTCTTTTTACTAGGCATAACTACGCAGAAATACAACAAAGGAGTGTTTTATTTAATGTTACACATTCTCACGGCTGCTAGATTGGTGTATGCTCAAAACTGGAGGAATAAAGAAATCCCAACAGAAGAAGAGATTATAAAATTATAAATTATATAATTTTATCATGTGCTGAAATGGATAGGCTCACAATGGAAATGAAGGATAAGACAGAATCAAACTATTTCGAGATCTGGGACAAATTTTATTACCAGTGTGAATCAACGAGAACTGCTTGGGTTTTAAATTAGCATTAAGATAGAATTATATATAACTGTATTGTATAGAAGAATATGTTTATATAGATATAGAAGAATATGTTTATATAGATATCAAGAATTATGTATTAATTATATGTATCAAGAGGAACAAATTGTTAGGAATAATTATTCTGGATTGTCACGTTATGTCCATATTTGTTTTTAACTGTATTATAAATAGAAAACTTTTTAAAAAAATTTACATTTCATGTCAGCATAAAATACACTTGGTTAAAAAAAAAAGTGACCTGGACAATCTTCACCTTATTTCTAATATCTCGGCATTTCAAAGCCAAGAGTATCCACATCTTCCAAAAAGACATAGTATTATAGGCTGGAAGATCTTCTAGTCCAGGACAAGAATTTTCAGATTATTCCAGACAAATGGCTTTCCAATCTTTCTTTGAAAACCTTACATATGACACCAGGAAACAGAGTGCTCCATTGCTTCACAGCTCTCGCAGTCCGAAAATTCCTTCTTATTTCAAATTTGGATCTTTCACTATGAAATTGCCAAATATTGACTCATGAGCAAAACAAATACAAAAGGCACTCCACTAACATCAGTAGCACTCACATGCTTTACAGAACAAACTCAATTTCATGATTTAACAAGAAACCAGCAGGCAGAGGATGAACCAAATTTTAAAGGGTAACCTAAACAAAGACTGCCCTGGCCAGGCCTTCCATTTGCTGCCCATCAGTCCAGGAGAATTTTCAGGACACTATAACTCTGTCCAGTGCTAAACAAGAGACAGAGATCTCTGCCTTCTTGGGACTAAATTTAGGTTGTTTTAACCCATAAATTTATTCACAACATCCAAATAATGAGCACTGCAATTCCATTTCATCTCCAATCTGACTCAGGATGGCAACATCCAGCAAAGTATTATTAATATATTGATGATATCTCCTCCAAACCTATAACTTAGAAAGCTAATAAAGACAAGTATTCCTAAACATGAAAAATCAGAGATCTCATTACAGCTTATCAGGTAAACAGATGTTTAGTCTGTCAAATCCATTATAGAAACATTCTGAAAACATTCTAAAGACAGACAGAAGACAAAAGACAGTAATACCTTAATAAACTCATGTATAAAGGAGAATTGGAAAGTTCAATCAAGTTCTCAAGACTCTGCATTCTAACCCCTAATACATGGCATTAAAAACTCATTACAGAAAGGCTATGTGAATCTTTCTTGCTTGATCGTGCTCGGCAGTTAAAAGACTTGCCAAAACTGATGGATGATCTTTCCAAGTAGTTTCATGTAAATGTTAAATAGCATGTGTGAGAGAGCTGAAGTGTGTAGTGCCCCAATCTGGAAAAATCACATGTTTTGTCTGTTGACAATCGAGTTGAACCACAACACAGTGTTCCCAAATCCCAATCCTTATAGGCAGCCCAATAGAATAACGTGTTTAATGGTGCTGAATACTCTTGAGATGTCTAAAGATCTAGGAAGTTGCATTATTTTATCCAGGTTTTGATGTTTGATTAATGCTACATAAGTGCCATGTCTAGGTTGGAGTTCTGAATTGAAAGGCTGCAATAATCTATTTCTTCTAGAACCCTTTTCAGCTGAAGCTCCATTATCATTTTCAAAAATTTCCCTAGAAAGTTTCACTAGGCATTGAACAGAATTTGTTGAGAAAATCTGTAACATCATATTTTTACCATCCTCTGGACCTGTTCTAACCTGTGAAAATACTTCTGACAACATGTGATGCCTTAAATTGTCCACAGTGTTCCATGCATATTCTCACCAATGCATTGGGGTTTTATGTGTTTGTGTGTGTAGGGAGCTTATAAGGACCTCACAAAATGCTATGCTTATATAACAGTGTATATCCAGAACTGTATTATCATTATCATGTCTGCCATGATTTATTTTTTTAATCAAGCCATGGTATTATCTTCAAGATTCTTGTAAATGCCTACTTTATTCTCTATTGCCTCTTTATTGGAATGTTTTCCCATGTTTGACTCACTGCTATTAATTACTGGGAAACTATTTTTTTTTCCTTGAAGATGGGGACCACATTTGCTCTTTTCCAGTGCCCTGGCATTTTTCCAGTTCTTCAAATCACCACAAAAATAATCAATAAAAGTTGCAACAGCTCATCAGCTGTCTGCTTCAGCATTTAGATTATATTTAATCCATCCCTAAACCTAACTCTTTCCTCTCAGCATCTTTTTAATGTGTCATGTCCCAGGATTGGTAAAAGAAGAGAAGTCATTTATGAGCAATCTCATCCAGGTTTCTTGTCATCTTTGATTTCCATAGCCCAAAGAAATGCATGTTGGAACTGCTTCCAGATATCTTTAAAAACAAACAAACAAACAAACAAAAAAACCCTGAGCAAATCAACTCAACAGGCATCCCACCTTTGCAGAGATTAAGCTTATTGTCAATGTACATATTGAAAGCAATGGGCATCTTCAGATTCAGCATCAACTGTTCCAAGAGTGAAAAACAGGTCAAACATGGAGCTGTCTATATGCATGCAACCTGATGTCATGTGGAACAAATTCAAGATTGACAGGGAGGCTACAAAATTCTAAACCTATCCAAATCTAACACGCAGGGCTTAAAGATTGAAATACCCCAACAATAATATTCTAAGAGATCACCCCAGTTATAGCAACAGAGTGGCTTGAGTGGTTGAAGTGCTGAGCAATACAATCAACAACAGAATTAAATAAAAATATTTTTTTTGTTAAAAGAGCAAAGAGACAATTGAGCTGTCTGACTATTTTTTCCTACCAGGCTTTTTAAATGATAAATAGAAATCATATGTGAAAGATTTAATTATTTACATTTTATTTGTGCTATGAATCTAAAAATGGAACACCATAATACATTTTCTAATATTTTCTTTTTTTAAATTCAGTAACAAAATTTATCAGTCTTAAGCATCACTTAAATAAGATAATAAGGAGAGTTTGTTTCTACTCATTCCTGCATGCCTAGCTTCTGCTGCTAACATTTTTTATTTTGAAGTTCAAAATCAATTGACTGTGGCTTGTTTATAAATGACAGGTTTGGGATGTTATTTTAATCAATTGATTGTAAGGAAGGTCTAAGTTCCATTGTTATCCTTCTCCTCCTTCACTTTCTTTCACCAAGACAGTCAATAAAGAAAAAAGGCAAGATTTCTTGGTTATCTAGAGATCCCTTGGAAACTCTTTATAGTGTAAAATAAACACTGAACTCATCTTATTTGCCACAGTAAAATACTGTGTAACTGAGAAAATTGTCACTTATTAGGTCCCCGAGGACACTAATAAGTGTCTGCTTCAACTGCAGTAACAATTTAATCCCAAGCACATTGATATTAATGAGAAGAGTTGAGCTGTAAGACCAACTGTTTGTGTCAGAAACTTTCACTGGTACTTTATCTAAGGATTCTAACCTGAACAGAAGCTCAGTATATGTTGATCCCTTGCCTCAAAATAGTTTTTTTTAATTAAATTATTAATTTAGCTAGAAAAAAGAAACTTTTTTTCTCTCACTTTGAAATGCAAACACAGCCTCATTCTAACAGATTCTAGGCAGACTTCACTTACGAACTTGAAATACATCATCTTGTTCAGAAGCATTTATAAAGCAAAAAAAATGTTTTCAGGATTGTTAATCTAAGTGAATAGATGCTATCCTTATTTTCAAAATTCTCTTCTGCATTTTGCAGCCTATCTTAATCCAATTTGATTGATTACAAAAGACCTATTTGGAGAGATTCTTCAGGTAAAGCTTGACACTTAACCCAGGATTTTTTTTTATTTTTATTTTGCAAATCTATACTTTACCAGTGAGTTACTGTATACTCCTTCCCTGAAAAAGACTAATACTCAATTCACTGGCTTCATGGATCTTTCCAAACCTATTTTTATATTTCATTGAATAGCCCCAAGTTCACATTGCTAAACTTCAGCTACATACTCTCAAAACAAATTTAAGTCTGCAATAGGCTTAACCCTGTGCTAGTGAAGGGCCAAAAGGAATAAGAGCATAGAATATGATGATGACTAAAGGGTATTACAAAATGTTTTTCTAATATGCACAAATGTACATATCATAAATTTCCTCTGCCTCATTTATTTTAATATGTTTGTATTTTAATAAATCCTTTCAGCCATTAAAAACTGTATACAGAGGAAAAAAAGATAATTCTGAATGTAACAAAATCCCTACAAAAAGGGAGAGCAGCTACAGCAAGCAATAAAACACAGAAAAAAAATACATACTTGCATATATATATATATATATATATATATGGATAAATGCATTTAATAGAGACCACCTTGTAAAGCACCAGCCCGGTCAATGCAGATATGAATGTAAATGAATAATTATTGATTAAAATGAATTGTTAGTGAAATAATGTAATCAACTGATAAAATTAATCAATCTTCAATCAGTCTCTGATAGATTATGTGGTGTCAAATCACTGTCGACTCTTTGTTACCACATAGATCATCTGTCCCTAATATGGTCCTTCAGTTCTTCCAACAGTTAAAAGCAACTTTGACTGAATCTACCTATCTTGTTTCTGGTTGTCCTCTTCTTTTTCCGTCCAGATTTCCATATTTCTCTTCTGTAGAGAATTTGGTCTTCATGTAATGTGTCTAAAATAGGATAATTTGAGCTGGGCAATTGTACTTTGAGTGCAAACTATTCATTTTCTTGGCTCTCCATGATATTCCCAGAGTCTTCTGAAACATCAAAGCATAAAAGTCTATGGAGATTGTCAACCATCCATGTTATGGTTGTCTCAAAGTAACTTTTTCCAAAAGACAACTGGTCTTTTTTGATGTTTTCTTTGAAAACATTTAACTTCTCAAGATTCTTGTATGAGAAGCAAAACATTTTCAAAGAAAAAAAAAAGGCCAGTTGCCTTTTGGGACGATCAAAGCATAAAAGCATCAAAACTTTTTCCTATCTTTTCCAAACTTTCATTTCCATAGAATGTCACAGAAAACACCATGCCTTGCATTACTCTCATTTTTATGGGTATAGGCACATTACAATATTTAAATATGATTTTCATGGTCTTTATAGCTGTTGAACCAAGTTCTAGTTTGCAGCATTTTTCTTGATTGCTTGTTCCTTTACTGTTGATATAAAAGAGAAGCTATCCACCATTTTGATATCTTTATTGTCAGTTCCAAGCTTTCTATTTTATTGTAGTTCCATTTTTCATTGCGATCCTTGACTTTTATTACCAGGGCTTGCAGATTTTTTGCATTTTCAGCTATCAGAGTTGTGTCATCAGCATATCAGAAGTTACTAGCATATCTTTCTCCAATTTTAAAATCACATTCCCTTTTCTTCCAAACCAACTGTAAGGACCTACCTCAACTAGGCCTCCCAAGAAAGCAGAACTCTTGAAACAGGCATTGTCTCAAAATTAACTTTTATTAGGGGCTAGTGACAGCAGAGAAAACAAGGTGAGGTCTGAGGAAAAACTTGCACAAGCAGTATATTAAAAGCAATACTCATTACTCCTTCCCCCAGGGTTCATTTGAATCCCAGCCAATCCACAGTTGGCATATTGTTTTTTGGTAACAAGCTCCATTGGCAGGCTTTTCAAGGTCTTTCTCCCTTTTGTTTCTCTCTGGCTCCAAGCACAAACCATCTCCTAGATAAGGGTGATGCATTCCTTCTCCTGGGGAAGGACATAGTGTCAAGACAGTGCAAAGCATCCCCAAAGCATCCTCCCTCCCAACAGAATGGCAGGCCCCAAAAAATGGTTACAAAAGCAAGTATACTATAAGAAGAGAAACAATACATTTCTTTGGGGACCTGACGCCAACTTCCCTCAAATGTATATTCAGCATGCAGGTTAGTAGAAGTAGTGTATACCTTTTTTTAATGAAAATTATCAGCACTTTTGATCAGTGACATCATCAAAGTAAACAAACCCATGTGCTGATTACGTCAACAGGTCATGGCCCTAAACGGAAGTGACGTGCTCAGCCCCCACCCTCCAGATGTGACGTTTTGGCCTAATCCCATCAAGATTGGCAGTCAATCCTCTGGGTACATGATTAGGTTAACCCTAGACTAATTCTATGGACATTCAAAACCAAAAATAAATAAAGTGAATAATTAGCAGAGGCCTGGCTACCCCATACAGTCTCATCCACACATCCCTTTCATTAGACAAATTTATGGTGTTAGGAGCAGTCCCGATGCTACGATGGTAAGTGCTATTGTACCCCTGAATAGTATCTGCTAAAATGTCCACATACCGATGGGTATTTCTAGCTGTGAAATATCTCCAGAGTTTGTTTTTCAGGGTTCTATTAAACCTCTCTATAACGGCTGCTTTAGTATCACTATGAGTGACAAAATGATGAATACCGTAACGTGCTAAAAGTTTCTTCAGCGGAATATTCAAGAACTCTTTACCTGCATCTGTCTGTATTTTTCGGGATGCACGTCCTGTTTGAAAGATATTCTGGAAGGTGGATGTAACTTCCCTCCCTGTTTTATCAGATATTTAGATAACACATCGATAACTGCTAAGATGTACTTTTTTCCATGATTCTCCTTAGAAAATTTGGAGACATCTATGATGTCAGCCTCCAATTGATGATCTAAGCCAGACACTACTGTTTTATTTCTAGGAAAATTAATTCTTGCAGGCTTATGAAGCGTATAAGTGTCTTCCCCTGAAAGCCACGTCTTGACTTGCTTCATGGTCAGGTTTTTATCATGTTTTCTAGCTTCCTGAAAAAGGGTATTCACACCTCCATAACTCCCTACACATCCTGGTGTATAATAAATACAGCTTAGAAGCTTTTCATGCATGTTATACTGAAAGACCACTGACAAATGTTGAAGTTTTGACATTAACACAGTCTTTTATTGGTTATACAGAGTTCAGAGGGGACATGGCTCCACCATCAGAAAAATATCCCTCATCACCACTATCAGAATCAGAAGATAAAGGACCATAACAAGCTATTTTACAATACTCTGACCTGCCTGTGCCCCACAAATCATGTCCACAGTCACAAGCAAGCCAGTCTTTACACAAATTGCAGCTCTTTAACTCACAAGGTAGATAGTGTGGTCTCTGGGATAGCTCATAATCCCTGTTATAGTCTAGATCAGAAAAATGTGCAGAAGTTTTGTGATCATGGTGATTACCACAGGAATATAAAATCAGAGTGTCTTGAAGTGTTTGCTGTCTAGGAGTTATTAATTCAGAGTCTGCAAAATATAAAGCACATCCTGTTAGTGCGCTATCCACTCCAACATCATTTACATTATCATAAATAAAAACATATTTACTTACCATTGCTGGGAGACAATGTAGCATCATTCACCATTTCACAGGCTGCCAGGTAAGTACTCTGCATCTCGTCATTAAAGTTACAACACCCCATGCTACAGCCATGCAACACAGGTCTGAATAAAAAAAATTTCCTTATCATAACCCCTGCAACAGATTTTGTTGCATTCTGCTGGCTGGGGCCTTGTATCAGAGTGTCCGACATTAGCTTTTGCTGTTGGTGTAAAAACAGCTTTGGAATCAGAGGTTGCCATCTTCAAAAGACTGCCGGAATTAAATCACTAGCTGTTCAGGCCTGCCCGCACAAATTCCCCTGCCCCTTGCAATGCCACGCCCTTGAGCATTGCACATGCCCAGATCACGGGGAGTATGACATGCCCGGGCATGTCCCAAACAAGGTCTAACCCCCTTTTTTTACTAGCAGACAAAAAAACGCATGCCCGGAATCACGGTCCTGACATGCCTGAACAAGTTTTAAACCCCTACTTGCCGCCTGGCTGCTTGCCTCTTGTGAGCATTTTAATTCCTGTTAATATTCCTTGTCTTTTGCTATAAGGGGCAGAATAAATTTTATTCAGGGTGCAAATGGCAAAATATGTGTCTTTAGATTTTTTACAAAGGTAAAAACCAGCTGCGGGTTTTAAAAGGGGCTGTGGTTTGTTTGCTTTTTGCCCTGCATTTGAGGAAATGATTTTAAAGCCACCTAGAAATAAATACCTTTTAGAAAAAAATACCTTTTAGAAAAAAGGGGTTAAATGCAGGCTCTGGTTGCCTTTCAGGGGCTTCTTTTTCCCCAGCTTTTGAGGCACTGGTTTTTAAAACTCCACAAAAATTAAAAGAATCATTAGGCTAGAATGATTAGAAATAAAAAGCCTTTTTTATTTTTTATTTCACAGCTCCCCAAAGTAGGTCTTGTTTCCCAAAAACACAGGCCTCTGCTAATTATTCACTTTACTTAGCTCTTTTTGGTTTTGAATGTCCATAGAATTAGTCTAGGGTTAACCTAATCATGTACCCAGAGGATTGACTGCCAATCTTGATGGGATTAGGCTAAAACGTCACATCCGGAGGGTGGGGGCTGAGCACATCACTTCCGTTTAGGGCCATGACCTGTTGATGTAATCAGCACGTGGGTTTGTTTACTTTGATGATGTCACTGATCAAAAGTGCTGATAATTTTCATTAAAAAAGGTATACACTACTTCTACTCAGGTTGAATAAATAAGGGGAGAATATCTAGCCTTGTCACACTCCTTTGCTAACCTGGAGCCAGTCTGTTTCACCATGGTCTATCTGTACTTTGCCTTATTGTCTTGTATATAAGTTTCTCATGAGGACAATAAGATGTTCATTGTCCTTTACATATAAACAAATAATTCTTATATAAACTATTCTCTTGTGCACATCCACACAAGATTACAAACACAGTGGGTGGGGGAAGAGACTGAAAATTTGGACTCAGCAACCTTAGTTTGTATATGTATAAACTATCATATATCTATCTATCTACCTACACTTTTATTTATTTGTATCCTGCCTTTATTATTTCTATAAATAACTTAAGGCGGCAAATATATCCAATGCACTTTCCTCCTCTTACATTTCTTAGAACAACAACTGGCCCAAGGCCATCCAGCCAAAGGTGACAGGACCAAGGTCATCCGGCTGGCTTTCATGGCTAAAGCAAGACTAGAATTCATGATTTCCTGCTTTCTAGCCTGGTTCTTAACCACTAGATCAAACTGGCTACATGTTTACTCTGCTAAAATCTCATTACATTCAATGGCTCTTACTCCCAGATAGATTTTGCACCAAGGGAGAAATGGTAGCACCAACCTTACCTTATTCTGCTCAATGTCTAGAACAGGGGTGTCAAACTCGCAACATCACGTGACATGTTGTGATGTATCACAACTTTTTCCCCATTGCTGGCAATGGGGTGGGTGCAGCTTTGGTGTGACACATCCGGCTCATGGGCCGGCAGTTTGACACCCCTGGTCTAGAGCAACAGAAGGACTTTAAATCAACAGGGGACATTCTGCCAGCTGATTTTTCAGAGTTATTCATGCTGAGAGTCACCATATATAGAAGAAACTCTTCATTGTAGATATTGATAATCAGAGTAATTCATAATTACTCCAGCACATTTGCTTTCATTACTTGCACTTTCTGCCAATTTTCTTCTTTTCAGCAGTGTTTCCCTGTCATGTTATCAGTGAATAAATAACATTA
This sequence comes from Bothrops alternatus, assembly GCA_034064705.1. Taxonomy (NCBI): domain Eukaryota; kingdom Metazoa; phylum Chordata; class Lepidosauria; order Squamata; family Viperidae; genus Bothrops; species Bothrops alternatus. The sequence goes on along the minus strand of JARGCV010000003.1, from coordinate 13,291,645 downwards.
GTCTTTCCCCCACCCTGTTCGATGGTAATTATTGGAGGATTTTGGAGGGGATTTTGCTTGGGTTAAATCTATTAATAATTGGGGGAGAGTATATTACTGATCCAAACTATATTTAACTAGTCATCATTACTTTTATAACTTATGGAAAATGGTTTGATAATAAACAAGTAAAATCTATATACCTGAGATACATCTATAGATATATTTCTAGTTTGTCAAATGTAATGGTTCAACAAGGCTTGGTATTTGTTTGTAAAGTTTAATTTATAACAGCTATTATATTCATCAAGCTGTAGTGAATTGCTTTTATTCTTCTCCAATTCTCCTGTCTGCTTAAGGGGCCAATATAAAAATATCCAGTATAATAGCAAATATAGAATGGGCATCATATTTTTGAAGAGAATACATAAACTATCTTTTCTGACCCAAGAGTTTCTTCTTAAAGATTTAAGTTTGATGTTTTTTTCCCCTTTCCCTAACATAAAACAAGATGCTGATGACACTGACGGAATGTGACTATCCTGCTATGTACAATAAATATATGAGAAGCATAAAGTGCATCTTTGGGGACTTCATTTATTTATTAAGCTTAGATTTTGAAAAAAAGTCATGGCTTACTTTCTTGTCAATGGAATAGAGAAAGAGAACAATCTGCACTTTAGGAAAAAAGTATTCTTTCTGTTTGCAATGCGATAGATAGATAGATAGATAGATAGATAGATAGATAGATAGATAGATAGATAGATAGATAGATAGATAGATAGATAGATAGATAGATAGATAGATAGATAGATAGATAGATAGATAGATAACCATACATATGAAACTCAGATAAAATACAGAAATAACTGTCACATAAGCATGGGTCAAACAAATGTGGATGACAGCATTTTTTTAATAAAATATTTACAAAAGTGGTTACTTAACAAAGAGTTGCTGATATAAATATGTCTGTGTTACTTCAGTTTGATATATACCACTGAGTAGGGCTGTGAGCTGAACCTAAAGTTGCTTAAAAGCTTTTTACTGCTATGAGTTAAAGGCAAAGAGTTATAAATAACTTAACAGAACAAACTTTTGACCTCCCCCACCCTTTACTGTGTGTTTTAAACCTTTTTGCTCTCTCAAATTTTCACACACACACACACACACACACACACATCAAAGTGGCATGAAAAGCTGAATGCCAATAACATTGTTTGTGGAAGTTCCATGCTACAAGTATCAACAAACCACTATTACAGTGCAGCTTTAACTTTGCAAATCAGCTGGTTGAAGTCAGAATGTTGTAAAGGTGTATCCTTGCCAACAGGGGCATGGACAATCCTCCATCTAAAGTCTTCATTTATACTGATGAGAAGTGCCATAGGAATAAATGTACTATTGGTGTTTTTCTGACACAAAAAAAACCATGTCAGACCTAAAACAAACATTTCATAACTGGCCAATGACAGTTCTTCCTGCAGAATGATGTGAAGATTGTTCTGTTTGTCTCAACGTTATTGTTAGCATACATGCATAGTTGGCCATTATGTGGTTCAATGGAACCTCCTCTTCCTTCAGGATTTTTAAAACAATGCTCTATTTTTCTGATTAGGCACTTAAAGAGGAACAATCTAATAAGAGCTGGGTTATACTGTAGGTAGAATTGAAATAGGGATTGGTGGGATGAGAGTAAAAAGGACCTGGGACACTATTACTCATGCCAGATCTCCCAAATATGTTTATTCATGAGGCAACTGGACTTTGTTTTTCTTTGAACCGGTCCCATCTGCATCATAACCTACATCGGTTATGAAAAAGCATCTTTGGGGCAACTATGACCTGGATGACTGAGAATCTCCATAGACAGCCATGCTGGACCTGTATTTTTCCCTGTTTGCTCCTTCCTTTTTAATATCCTCAGAGTCAGTCAGGTGGGTAGACAAAGGTGCTGGATTATGATAGAGAAAAACCTAGCTTCAAGTCTATCATTAGTCATGGAAACTTAAGCTACTCACTAACTATCTGCTCAACATATCTCAGAAGTTTGTTATGGGGATCAGGAAGAGAAAAAAAAACTTTTTGTAAGTTCTCTTGAGCTCCTGGCTAAGTCTTAAGTCTTTCCTCTTTTCCTTGTTGCATAGTACACTGAGGAGAACAGAATAATTACTTTTTGTTAGAGATCTGAATTTACTGCTTGCAAAGAGCTTTTGAAATTAAGTCTAAAATTATATGATTACACCTACTTTACATTGCATAGGTGGTTTTGAGCAAATCTTACTATAAAAACTATAGAAGAAGTTAACAGACTAAAAATTCAAATTCAGTAGCTGGGCAATGTTTTTATTAGCACCAAATACAACCATACAAAGGACTATGTAGGCTTTTCAGATTTCTGGACTTCTTCAGCAGTGAATAAAATAAAAGTATAAAAACCAAAGGATTAAAATATTAAACAGCTAATATTAAAATGAAGTCATATATAGCCATCATAAGATTTTCAAGTTAGAACCAAAGCAAAAGGGGGATTCTGCAAAATGAGCCAATAATTCCTAGTAGATACTATAAGTATTTCTTAGGTTTAGCATCCTGTACCAAAGACGCAAAGTTGATCATTCCCCATTTTTAGAAACATAATGGCTGTCTTGTAAATCGACTATCCCTGACTTGTTCATAATACAGATTTTTCTTTAAAAATAAAGGAAAATATAGCAGCCTTTATTTTGGTTATCTGTACTTCATACAGCAAGTTAAAGAGTATTCTACTGGAGTAAAATAGCACTGTTCTATCTAGCAGCTGAGAGGGGGAGAACTGAACTTTAAACTGTAAAACAATTTATATTCAGCTTTTGAAAAATAGTCTTCGTGTCCAGTGATTATTAAAAACCATATTTCCCAAACCAGAAAGAATATTTGTGCTGGTCAATAGGTAAGGAGGGTAGAGATAAAAAAACATAATTGTCCATTATGGATTTTCTTTTACCTCATGTATTCATGCTACTTTTTTCATTCCTAATTAATGTTTAAATCCAAACATGAACAGCTATTTATGAATGCCAGAAACTCTAGTTTATACAGAGAGATGAATTGTCTTCTGCCTCTAAGTGGAAATCAATCATGATAACAAAATATTGTAGAGCAGGTGATTGCAGGCACTGGGGTGCATAATTAATGTTTTAACTTCTAAAAGAATATGTGAGGACAGTGTTTTCTAAGACTTGAATACTTATTATTTCATGTGGTGTTTGGATTTCTATCACATCTAGGTTAAGGAAATAAAATGAAGGTGAAACTTTTTCTGACAAGCTAGTGTCAGTCAATTATTGATCCATGGCGACCATAGCAAGATTTATTTATTTATTTATTTATTTATTTATTTATTTATTTATTTATTTATTTATTTATTTATTTATTTATTTATTTATTTATTTATTATTTAAACTTCTATGCCGCCCTTCTCCTAAGACCCAGGGTGGCTTACAATAACAGTACAATAAAATTAATTATATTCATACAGCATACAAGCACAGTCAACACACAGTCGCTGATGGAGGGACATTCCTAGGCCCAGGGGCAGAGTGCAGTTCATACGCCCCAAGCCTGTCGGCATAAATGCGTCTTCAACAATTTCCGGAAAACTAGGAGGGAGGAAGCAGTACGAACCTCTGTGGGAAGCTGGTTCCAGAGGGCTGGGGCAGCAACGGAGAAGGCCCTTGCCCTAGGTCCCGCCAGATGACATTGCCTAACAGACGGGACTCGTAGGAGGCCAACCCTATGTGCCCTAACCAGTCGCTGGGATTCATGAGGCAGAAGACGGTCCTGCAAGTATCCTGGTCCATTGCCATAAAGGGCTTTATAGGTCATAACCAACACTTTGAATTGTGTTCGGAGACCAATTGGTAGCCTGTGCAGCTCACGGAGAGCTGGAGTGATATGAGCATGTCTTGAGAGACCCAAGACAGCTCGCGCGGCCGCATTCTGGACTACTTGCAGTCTCCGGACATTCTTCAAAGGTTGCCCCATGTAGAGAGCATTACAGTAGTCGAATCTCGAGGTGACAAGGGCATGGGTGACTATGAGGAGTGACTCCCGGTCCAAATAGGGCCACAACTGTGCACCAGGCGAACCTGGGTGAATGCCCCCTCGCCACAGCCGAAAAATGATGTTCTAGACTTAGCTGTGGATCGAGGAGGACACCCAAGTTGCGAACCCTCTCCGAGGGGGACAAAACTTCTCCCCCCAGGGTAATGGACGGACAGTTGGAATTGTCCTTGGGAGGCAGAGCCCATAGCCACTCTGTCTTGTTGGGATTGAGTCTGAGCCTGTTGGCACCCATCCAGACCTCAACAGCCTCCAGGCACCAGTTCATCACCTCCACTGCTTCGCTGTAATGACATGGGGTAGAGATATAAAGCTGAGTATCATCAGCATATTGATGATAACTCACCCCGTGTCGACGGATGATCTCACCCAACGGCTTCATGTAGATGTTAAAAAGCAGAGGTGAGAGAACAGACCCCTGAGGGATTCCACATGGAAGAGGCCTCGGAGCCGATCTCTGACCTCCTGCGAACACCGACTGCAACTTGCCAGAGAGGTAGGAGGTGAACCACCGTAAAATGGTGCCCCGCACTCCAAGCCCCTCCAACCGGCGCAGAAGGATACCATGGTCGATGGTATCGAATGCCGCTGAGAGGTCAAGAAGCACCAGGATAGTGGAGTAACCTCTATCCCGGGCCCGCCAGAGATCATCGGTCAGTGCGACCAAAGCAGTTTCCGTGCTGTAACCGGACCTGAACCTGGACTGCTGAGGGCCCAGATAATCAGCTTCATTCAAGAACCGTTGGAGTTGGAGTGCCACCACCTTCTCGACAACCTTCCCTAAGAAGGGAAGGTTGGAGACTGGGTGATAATTATTTAAGACTGCCAGGTCCAGGGAAGGCTTCTTGAGGAGGGGGCGCACAAGTACCTCCTTTAAGGGAGCCAGAAAGGACCCCTCCCTCAATGAAGCGTTAACAACAGCCTGGACCCAGCTCCGTATCACCTCCTATTTTCTGAATTGCAGTTCAGACAAGGAATCAGTAACAGTTACATATAGTATTTAGTCATCCTGAAGGCCAGGAAACCCATCAGGAAACATCTTTTGGACTTAGAATGATTGTCACTTTGAAGTCCTTCCATAGCCATTTCAGAATATCATTTTTCTTGATGGCAAATGATAAAATTGAACACTGAGAGACACCACCACTTATATCAGAAATTAGGTAGTTGTCTCAATAACTACTTTGTGTCAAATGCTATCATTACAGCTACAATGATAGCTTTTGAAAACTGACAAGGGCTGGCACCAAGAACTGGAAGCACCCTTATTTATCCAAACATCATTCTGTAAATTTGCTAGCATGGAGGTAGGAGGTGCAGGCACCTGGTCTAAGAGCCAAAAACAAAAGAAAACAAAACAAAAACCCAGTTGTGTTTTATATTAGCTAAGTGCAATGGAAGTGTGGTGCCAATTAAGCTGTTATATTTTTCATGGGGGGGAGGGAAAGAGAAATTGCTTCAAACCTGTGTTATGCACAAGAAAACAATGATCTTAAATGATACATACAATACATACATACAATAAATATAAGGGAAGATAAAAGCGAGCATACTTTGTGATTCATTTAGAATGGAAGATCTTTCTTCTAATTTTGAAACAGCTTTTGTAATAAATAATATGAATGTCCCTTAATCGGTTCTTCCCTTCCTGCCTGCCTATTAATTAATTGGTGTGCTAGTATTTGTCAGGCAGTATTGGGCTGCAGACCAATCAGGATCAGACACAAAGGACCAGCCAGAGACTAGCCAGTCTGCATCAATCAGAAACCAGATTGGCTAAGAGCCAATCAGAAGCCAGAATACCTGGCTCTAAAGACAGGAGCCCAGTCTGTATTTGCTAGGTTGCCTATGTTCTATATAGCAAATTATCTTGCCTCTGAAGATGACGACCACAGTTGTCAATGAAACACCAAAAAAACCCAAAAACATTCTTCATTGCCTTTTACTCCCCACCTCATTCTGATTCCTTGAGAATGCTGGTATTTTCCATGGGTTTTTAATTGCTGTAAGTGCTGGAGTTTCCTCTGATAGGTGGCAGTCTCTGCTTCACTTCTCTAATGACAGGTAGTGTTTAGAACAGCGGTTCTCAACCTTTTTCAGGCCGCGACCCCGACTTGCACGGTGCATGCGCGGCACGACCCCGACCTGCGCGGCGCATGCACGGTGTGACTGCCCGCATTGCGCATGCATGGCGCAGCGCCCCACATCGCGCATGCGCGGCGCAACGGCCCGCACATGCACGGTGCTGCCCCCTGCGCTGGCCGAAGGGTAAAGGGGAAAAAATGGCGGACTGCGTTGTTTGGCAACCCCCGTGAAATGGTCATTCGACCCCAAATGGGATCGCGACCCACAGGTTGAGAACCGCTGGTTTAGAACCAAGGAAACCAAAGAATGCCAAACTTGCCTATGCACTAAAAAGTGTTTGTGACCTCTTCTCCATGACTTCTTCCTCTGGCAGCTAAGTATTTTGAAAACCAGCTGACAGAATTTACATTGTCACACCATGATTTCCACTGGGTGAAAATATTTGTTGTATGGGGTTTCTTGCACTTTTAAAAACTTTTAAACTATTTGGTTAATAAAAGTCACAGCATATCAGCTTTCATTGATCTCAAAACAGACTAGGCATGGTTGAATTAAGCTAGTAAATGAATGGAAGAGCACCAGAAAATCCCAAGGCTGCAAGCTAAATTGGGAAGATAAAGAAATCTGGAAAAGTAGCCAATGACAAATCACTGCTATATTTGGTCTGAAAATTAAATTGACCAGGAGCAGTGTTCAGTCTGAGAGAATCTTGATCTTTTTAGTTATTAACAATGAGTATAAATAATGTTCTCAGAAAGGATAATGCGAAGTTGAAAATAAGCATAAAAAGCGGTCATAAAAATCAGGCAAGGGTGCTGGAAAATAAAAAAGCTTCCTCTTTCCTGATTCATATCTGAAAGTGATTCACCGAAATTATTATTGGCAGTAGATTTAGGACACCAAAAAGGATGATTAGCTTCAGTATATGAGATTTAAAGAGATGAGGATGGAAAAAGATTTCATGTTATTCAGTTCAGGAAACAAAACATCTTAAGCACGTAGGTAAGCATGCTGTTTTGTAGTCTAGAAAATGAAGCATGCATTTCTACAACTCTGTTGGCAACAAAAGGCTAGAACATGGGACATCAATTCCTATCAGCATCTGAAAGTTTAGTAATCCAAATTTCTTGGAGGACACCAAATTATCTGCTGATGGGATAGAGTTATGTTTACTCTTACCAACCTCTGAGCTAGAGGCACGTTTGTGTTCTAATAAAAAAAAGCATGCATTTATTTCTTACTGTTCAGAAAAATTCTATTATGGAAAAGGAGAAACAGATTACAAGTAGTCCTTATTTAGCAACCAATTGGCAATTTGGTTGTCAAACAAAATGGAAGTGAAACTGCAGTTATATTTACAATCTTACTTCAGCTTTCCTTTGCTTTACATATCTGTGAAGGTCATAAAAATGATGATTGGTCATAAAAGTTTCTTTTTCATCATTACCATAACTGTGAATGGTTGCTAAACAAAAGGCAGTCTTGTTTAGGACTATCTATATATAAATCTGCATTGTTGTTATACTAAACCTTTACTGATTATGGGATACAAAAAACTATGTAAAGGGAGAATCAAGGGATGAGAAGATGGAAACAAAGGGCATCCCCCAAAATTATTCAGCTTTTCTCAAACTATATTTATTTCTACTAAACAGAAAGTTTTTTTGGTAATTAGCTGCATGTTGGGGTATTTTTACCCTGCAGTGACAAGGCAATCGGGACAAATATAGTTAACTTGTGGTTTTGTCCCCAAGCTTTGATTCCCTTTTCCAACATTACACTCAAAGCAATACAACAAGAATATACAAAAAGATGCTCAATAAATATTGTAATCCTCTTCTTCAGTATAAAGCATAGTGAAATCTAATTATGAGCATCTATAGAAGCAATGCAGGGTTTCCACTTTCCTCTCTATACTACACAGAGCTTATTTTTAATATCTGAGGAAGGAGCTGATTATGTTTTAGTTTCCTTATTCTTAATATAGGTTAGGAGAAAAATATTTTATCTAGCTTGAAACCTGGAAGAGATTCAAAACAAATTGATCAACTGTATCCAGTGGGATTTCACTTTCATTTGAACATAGGCTCTTTCTGGATTCTATTAATATCCAGTCTTGCAAATACTGTTTATTATGAAGACTGGCGATGCATGGTTTTCTTGGGTCATTGCATTCAAAGTGAACCAAATCCATGTGGTAGGCATGAAATGTATTCTGTCATTTCAGGGTAGGTGGGAGCTTTTAGGTTCTTTATTAACCTCTCAACATTTAGAAATCCAGTTTGTGTTCATTCAGTCTCTTTTCTAGCAGAATAGGCTCCAGATCTCTATAAAGACTGCAAATAATTGGAAGGAGGTACTTCCCAGATCCTTCAGTCATACTTACAACTATGTCCTGCAGTTTTCCCAATGTCCTGCGGTTTTCTCTAGAATAACACAACATCCTAACATTGTAGGAAAGACAAAATAGCAGTTGCTAGAACAGTTTCTCCATGATTATTTTATGGCCATTCTTGAATCCTTCGTTCGCATGCGAATGATGAAGACACATGGTAACAGTTAACTACTCTTTATTCTCCTTGTCCAACAACCAAGCAAAATGCAAAAGGCACACAGGCCTTTTTATATGGCCAGAAACCCAGACAATGTCAACCAATAGGAACAGAGCATTTTTGCACCTTGCACATGTGCACAAGGCTGGTGCCGCTCTGTCTGGTCCCGGGCAGCTTTTGGAATGCCCGGGACCAATGTGACATCCTGAGCCTGCTTTTGCAGGCTCAGGACACAACATCCACCATTATTACTATCAGGAAAACACATCTTAAAAGGACAGATACTTGGGAACAGCAAAAAAAAAAAATGTTTCTGAGCATTTATTTATTTGATTTTTATCCCCCATCATTATTGTTTATAAATAACTCAAGGTGGCAAACATACCTAATATTCCTTTCTCCTCTTATTTTCACCACCACCATAACAACCTTGTGAGGTGAATTGGACTGATTCATTGCAATTCATGGAAACATAAAACTGACAAAAGTTTAATAAATGTAGCATAATATGAACAAGACTTCCTGTAACTAAGACAAAAAGAATCCTAAATGAAGGAAACTGAATGACTAAATAAAATATATTTACAGAGCCCAACACATTGCATGCAAACTGATTTCCATGAAGTGGAAAAGAAATATCATTAGAATGAGTAAGTGTATTAATATAGCAAGTGCTCAAACCTGCACCAGAAGAACACTTTTTACAAGATTCCAACTTCTCCTTATGCACCATTGCATTTACAACAGTGTCAATATTGCAAGAAAAGAGGGGAAAAAAGACTATGTTTCCTGTTCTAAATACTTTACAGGAAGTAAAGCTTGCAGCTTAGCAATTTAACAGGTTGAAGGAGCTCATCAGCTCTTAAGACTTCTCTAAATATACTGTAAAAGCACTTCATTTGTCTTTTGTAATGATTCTTTGCTGCCACTTATAGTGATTGGAGCTCCATTTATAGAGTTATGTGTCTCTCCTTTCCCACCCCCAGTTGAAACTATTTTGATTTTAGTACAAATTTAACACATCATAGAGTCTATATTTCAAACTACTGAACAGGAACTTTGTAATTGCAGGTTTTTTTTTAAGTGCTCTTCATTTGTAAAAGCTTTTCCTCAGCCATGTAAAATCCCATGTACTTCTCATACATTATGTTCTTTTCTTTAATCAAATGGATGCCAGGTTTTTAAAAAAAGCTGTATATTTTTTTCTTTAAATGCTGTAACTCTGAGAAGAAAAAATAACAGGTATTCATACAAACCTCCTCCTCCTCCTTCTCTTTTTTGGGGGAGGGGGGGTGCCTTAATGAACAAGAAACATTGCCCTTTAGCCAGCACAACATAGAAGAGTAATGTGATTTCCTGTAAAACTATGTTTCCTGAACATTGAAGATTTGGGGGTAAGAAAAAAATACGGAGTTGGCTATATATTAAGCTAAATTGCTCTGAGGAAACTTATTTATTTTCAGTCTTTTAAAGCTATTTCATGAAAGTTCCTCAATATTTCATTAGCTTTTGGTTGTAGCAAAATTTAATTATGTGAATTATATGAAGAAATATGCCCAAATATCTTTTAGGAAACAGGACTGCCTCATATTGCTTTTCCGGTTGATGATGGCTGGTCAGATGATTTTCTGAAGAATCTTACATTCAGAAATAATTCCCTCTGAAGATGAAATTACACTTCCAAAACCTACAGTTGCAGATTATGTTAATTTGATATTGAAGCAGTTTTTCAATGTATCGGTATGGATTATGTGTTTGACATGATGTGTTAGTAGGAAACTAACCTAGTCAGTTTCCTATTTTTCTAAGGGAAATTAGAACAGTTAGATATTTAAGATCCCTACTGGTAGTAATAATTTTGAGAATTTTGATGTTGTTACTGAAAAATGAATCGGACTGAAGTGGGGATAGAGAAAGTTATTTGGGGAATGGGAAGGCAAAACTAGAGCTTAATACGCATTAGCTGCGTAGTACAATATTTTAGGGCAAATGTGTCAAATCATAATAAGTACCACTTGAGGACTAATTGATTTAGCCCAAGGACACTAGTACTGAAGCTTTCACATATACTGCCTGAAGTCTAGAAAATCAAAAGCAAAGACAATGATAGCAATAGCACTTATATGCCACTTCACAGTGCTTTACATCCCTCTCTAAGCAGTTTACAGAGTCAGCATATTACCCCCAACAATCTGGGTCCTCACTTTACTGACCTCAAAGGATGGAAGGCTGAGTCAACCTTGAGCCTTCAGAATCCTGGAGCAAGCAGTGAATTAGCCTGCAGTACTGCATTCTAACCACTACACCACCATGGTTCTTTTGAACAGTATCAAAAATTATTTTAAAGTTTTTACTACGAAACAGATACTTATTTTATTTTGATTATTCAGCCAGCAGCATTTTCATTAATTGGAATGCCAACATTTGGTTTCATTACTAATTAATTCTGCATCAGAGACAAATTCTTTATATGCTTAATCACACTTGGGCCAAACAAAGTATTCAATAATCAATATTTTTTCATTATCATATCAGGAACAATATAATTTAGAAAATCAATCCCAGAGTTTTTCTTCTTTATGTGTTTTCCCTAATTCCTTGCTTACAGAGAGATCCTTGTAGTAGAACAGCCAGAACTTGCTCCTCTTCCTCAGCTACTTCTTTCTTCCATCACTTGACAACTCTAGCCTGTCTTCCTTGGCCAAGATTGTCTTCTTTTGGTCCCTGCCAGGAGATCTTGGCACTATCTCAGAAGCAGTGCCTGCTACACATCCAAGATTGAAGTCCTGAACTGTAATGCTGCTCAGGACATGAACTGGAGATCCTCCCTAATTAGAGTCTGCTATTTTCAGCATTGTTATTGGATTGGATTGAGGTTAGCTGAAAAGCCACCATCACTAGAACTCTTTTGCTTCTGAAGCACTTTCCATGACCAGATTTTATTTCTAAGCAGCATTCAATGCCCTGGCTTTTCTGGGCATCATTGTCAACATCTACCATTTATTGGCAACAAAAATGACTTGGAAGGCTGCACATTGACCACCGGCCACAATATGCAGACCCCTGGTGTACATTTCACTTTATATAAATACTAGAATTATCAGTCTTTGCTCAACTGGAAGTCAACTCCCTCATGCAGACATTTTCTCTGAAGTTGTAAGTCTTTGAAAAATGCAATGTTATTTGAGCAGTTTGGATTCGAGAATGCACAGATGGAGAAGGCTCTAAATATCTGAACTCTTGAATGGGTCTTTACTTGAAAAATATTGCTGATAACATGTTTCAATAGAACTCCTGCCCTCAACCCCAGCACATAAATGTGTTCATATGCCCATACTGTTCAAAGATTCCTGATAACTCCTTTGACAACATTAAGGAACAAAATGTTGGAAAAACAAGCCCTCCCTTGACTAATTCTCAGCTATTGGAGAGTTCACAAAAGTAATCATTGCAGCTGGAAAGTGCAGTTTGCCTTTTTCTGGGCTGCAATAGAGACAGTTCTAAGAACTATATGTAGTGTCAGGGTTCTTTAATTCTATTTTATTTTCATTATGTACTTCTAGTAGCAACAGGGACAACCAACAAATGAAAAATTCCTTGCAGTATATTCTTTTGAAACAGAATAGCATGAGATATAGTTGATGAAATCTATACAATTGTGCCTCTTCTAAGTTAAACTAAGCAATGGGCCCCAACTCATAAAACCCAGAAAATGGCTATGCACTGCTTTGGATTTAAACTCAAGAAGGTGTGGAGTCCTTGCTGCCCTCTGAGCTAACAGAGGGAAAAGGTGCTTTAAAGCAGACTAGGGTATAAACAGAACATCTGTCTGCAATTCCAGAGTTGCCTTCTAGGGGAGATGGGTGGCATAGAATTTTATGAAAACAAAATAATTCTTGAATGCAGCTGCATCTTTTCCTGGGATTACAGGACAGCTGAACATCTAGGTAGAGTTACCTCGAGAGTAAGAAGTTGCATCTTTTTGTCTCCAAATCCCTAAAGCTGCACAGTCATCTGGATTGCAAAATAATTCTGCTAGATCAGGTCAAGGCATTTTGTTTCTTATAATAGCCATCCAGATGCCAACATGAAGGGAACAATGACTTCTCAAGACTAATTGCACTTCACAGATCCATCCTCCATGAACTAATCCAATTGCCTTTTAAAGCTGTCTGAATTAGTAGTCATCACCATGTCATGTCACTCAGTGAATTTCACATTAATTATGCGCTCCTTGCAGAAGTACCTTTCACAAATTCATTTCCAATCAGCTTCTTTGAATGATCTGGTCAGAATGTTTTGAATAAGGGAGAGAAATTTCTCCCATCTTTTCTTTCCATGCTCTGCATACATTAATATTTCTCATTTATTTTTTCCCCACACTTAATCATCCTAAATATTCTTTTTCTCATAAGGAAAGAGTTGGATCACCTTTATCATCTTCTGTACTTTTTCAAGGTCTGTAATATCCTTTTCAAATGTGGCAACCAGGCCTGTGAAAAGTATTCTATAAGTGGATATACCATGGATATGCATTGGGCATATTAATGTCTGCAGCTTTATTTTCAATCACTTTCTATGTTTCCAGGATTTCTGTACCTTTTTGAAATGAGCACATTAAAGCTTCCCATATATCTAAGCAGGGTAAAAAACAACAACCCCTGACTTAGGTTTTTATTTACTTTACAGATGTTAATATTACAAAGATTATTCAATAGAGTTGTGTTATACTTCAATTTAACTTCCTTAAAGTAAAGCAGACTGTTGGTAAAAGAGAGTTATTACTATAAAATATCACCTAAGATTACAGAAACGTACATAAGAAGAGAGAAATACCATTTTTGTCCTTCATGCAATACTTCAGATGATTCAAACCATGTTTTAAAATGAAAAGGAATTTCAGCAGAATGTCAAAGGACACAAATATCACAAATCATTTTTGCTGTTGCTGTATTTTGCTGCATACTGAATGTAATTTTACCTTGAGAAGAAGAGGAATAGTAGAAATATGTTGTGGAACATCCCTCATAATGTAAGGTTGCCTCAATGAGGGAATAAACATCCTACAAGGCATTCCTGACTAGCTGCAGTTTTTTCCCCCTACTTGCTATAGTAGTTCAGCTTGGTGGGGAAAAAAAGCATTTTTCAGTAGAGGATCATTGGAACGATTCCCTTTAGAAACCAATGGAAAATTTGTCCATGCCTACCTGAAACTTGGAAGATGCTGCCTTATGGTGCCCTATTTTTAAATTCCTTCTCTCATAAATAGTAAATTAACCAGGGGCAGACATTTTTTAAAAAATAACTATGTAAATAAGCTGTGTGGGAGGACAGTGTTTGTGTTTTGTCAACATATAGGAAGAATAAATGTATATATGAATTGTGTATGAAGGAGTTTGGCATGTGGGTGATAAGAGTGAATAGGAATATTTTTTTATCTTTAACTAATTGTGTCTTGGAGACCATGATTAAAGTATGCCTCCCCTAGGATGAAAATTTCACATGCCTTCTGTCTATGAATTAATTAAAATCAGCATTCAAATTCTTGTGGGCCCAAACAGAACAAAAGAGATTCCCATTGACTCTGTTCCTTGGTTTTCATGGAAGATGGTGCATGAGCACTGGTGTCACAAACAGTGGTGGGATTCAGATACCTGAACAACTGGTTTTATTATGTGATGCAGGCCTCCGATGCCTAGAATGGACTTCCGGAAGTGGCATCATGCACTTACAGTGGACCATTCTAGGCCTGGGAGGCATTCTCCAAGCCTTCAATGCTTAAAACAGACTTCCGGAAGTGGCATCAACGCACTTCTGGTGGGCCGTTCTAGGCCTGGGAGGCCTCCAAGGCCTAGACTGAACTTCCAGAAGCCAGTTAGCTCTCCGAATTCAGGTAAATTTAGCTACTGGTTCTCGTGAATCGGTGCTAACCAGCTGAATCCCACCACTGGTCACAACTATCTGGGATGATAGTTGAATTGAATTGAGGCAGGAACTCTCAGGCAAGAAAATGATAAGAGATCACATCCAGACCAAAGATCAAAGTCAGAAGCAAAGAACAATAATGAATTAAGGAATGCTCAGCATTCAGATCATTCATGTTGTTTAAGCAAGTTTAACAAAGTAAACTCTTTGTGCTTTTTTCTATAAAGGATCCACTAGCTGGCCTGGTAACAGAATAACAGATATGAAAAGGACCTTGGAGATCTTCTAGTCCAACCCCCTGCTCAAGCAGGAAACCCTATACCATTTCAGACAAAGAATTGTCCAATTTTAAGTTGGAGCACCCAGAACTTCTGGAGGCAAGTTGTTTCACTGATTAATTGTTCTAACTGTCATTATTTTTCCTTAGTTCTAGGTTGGTTCTCTCCTTGATTAGTTCTTAATATCAAGCCAGAGGGTTCTTCATCAAGAACCTGAAGACAACTGGTTAGCCACATGGGAAAACAGATGTACAAAGTATCAGTTGTCTGCAAGATGTATCTAAAATGTGTAATTTTCGTAATTTCATGTATATCTTGGTGTTGACAAAAAATGACATATATTTCAGTAAAATTATTTTTGTATTATGCAGTTCATGGTATTTATTATTGTTGATAATTTCCAAGCTCTGCTTTACTATATCTGAAAATTTATAAAAATGATCAACTAATTTATACATTGTAGCTAATTATTCTTGTTTACTTTTGTTTCTTGCATAGAGAATTTCGGTGTGTTATCTTATATTTTTTTTCCTTTGAGGTGATGGCTAAAAATATACTTTCTGGAAATGGGAACTAATTTACCACTACAGAGTACTAAATGCAACTTCTTATAGAATGAAACAATTAAATGTTTCCTATTAAAAAAAGAAAAAAAACAAGAACATCATAGAATGATTACATCATCATCATCATATAAAGTTGGAAGGGACCTTGGAGGTCATCAAGTCCAACCCCCTGCTCAGGCAGGAAACCCTATACCATTTCGGACAAATGGCTGTCCAGTCTCTCCTTAAAAACTTCCAGTGTTGGAGCATTTACCGCTTCTGGAGGCAGGTTGTTCCATTGGTTAATTGTTCTAACTGTCAGGAAGTTTCTCCTTAGTTCTAGGTTGCTTCTCTCCTTGATCAGTTTCCATCTGTTGCTTCTTGTCCTGCCTTCAGGAGCCTTGGAGAATAGCTTGACTCCCTCTTCTTTGTGGCAGCCCCTGAGATATTGGAACACTGCTATCATGTCTCCCCTCGTCCTTCTCTTTGTTAAACTAGACATACCCAATTCCAGCAACCATTCCTTATATGTTTTAGCCTCCAGTCCCCTGATCATCTTTGTTGCTCTTCTCTGTACTCTTTCTAGAGTCTAAGCATTTTTTTTACATCGTGGTGACCAAAACCGGATGCAGTATTCCAAGTGTGGCCTTACCAAGGCATTGTAAAGTGGTATTAATACTTCACGTGATCTTGATTCTATCCCTTTGTTAATGCAACTTAGCACTGTGTTGGCTTTTTTGGCAGCTGCAGCACACTGCTGGCTCATATTTAAGTGATTGTCTACTAGGACTCCGAGATCCCTCTCACAGTTACTACTATTGAGCAAGGTACCCCCTATACTATACCTGTACATTTGATTTTTCTTGCCTAAATGTAGAACCTTACTTTTTTCACCATTGAATTTCATTTTGTTAGATAGCACCCAGTGTTCAAGTCTGTCCAGGTCCTCCTGTATCTTAAGCCTGTCTTCTGGAGTGTTGGCTATTCCCGCCAGCTTGGTGTCATCCACAAATTTGATGAGTTCCCCATCTATCCCCTTGTCCAAATCATTGATGAAGATGCTGAAGAGCACTGGGCCCAGAACAGAGCCCTGGGGCACCCCACTACACATAAGTGGTTATTTTTATATAAATGGTCCTATGATACTCAGAGAACCACTTTGGTATAGAGTTAAGCCTAGAAACTGAGAAATTGTGAGTTCTAATCCTGCCTTAAACATGAAACCAGCTGGGAGGCCTTGGGCCAGCCACACTTTCTCAGCCCTAGGATGGAGACAAGGGCAAATCACTTTCTTTAAAAAAAACTTTGCCAAGAAAATTGCAGGGAGTAGTCCTAGCAGTTGCCAGGAGTCAATAGTGATTCAAAGGCACCATCATCCCCCATACACACATACACACACAACAAAAATGATACCCAAATTCCAAGATATGCCTTCCTGTTTTGTACTAGAACTCATACAAAACTCTTGGAAACAGGCAGGAGTTTCATAGTGATATCCCTCCTTTGCATGTAACTTATAAAAGGATATTGTACTACGCTGCTCCTGGAATATGCTCTTCTGGCTACAACGGTTTAGTACTCAGACAAAGCAAAGTCACTGCCTAGAAAAGAAGATTAAGCCTCTGGATTTGGCTGCTGAGAGTGATTTGGCTGCTTCACTTTCTTCAATGTACTGTTCTTTTTTATTTGCTATCAGTCATTTATATTGCTTGCTTGCTTTGCTTATTATTTTGATGGGGATATGGAAGTAGATTCTCTATTGGTGTCATTATGAACAGCATCACATCCATTTTATCTGTTGAAAATACATGGTTTGCCATGACTCACAGTTGAAGGTTAATGTTTCAGACTGTTGATCTTTGTTTCTGCTTTTCCATATTTGTCAGTCTCTGCCCGGCTTACTGTTACTTCTTGTTGTCTTTTGTTTTTCTACCTTTATTCCTGAACTGCAAACAGTACAAGGAAAATGTGGGTCAATATGAGGTAAACTTTATTATATGTTTTATATATTTTTTCCCCATGAAGAGAAAATGAAAAGAATAAACAAAAACAGGCAGAGGGCAAGAACTCAGCAAATAATTTAAAAAAATCAACAAAAGAAATGAACACCATAGGGTGCATTGTCTCAAAGCTGCACCACAAATCTACATAAAAGATGGATACAGATAAAATATTGTACATTAATTGTATATAAAATATTATATAAAATGTGTTATTTCATTCTATGATTGCTACAAGCCAAACTAATTATTTACTCTAAGAGACAAAACATACTGCACATGTAAACATTGTTACTGCTATTAATGGCTTATAGTTAGCTCTTTCTTCTCTTTTAGCACTCATCTCTTGTTATTACACAAGAAAATAAATGAATGAACAAATGTTTGTGACAAAGTTAAATAGGTAGTACTTTATTATGTATTTGCATGATGATGGCTGCAAACTAGTTGTAACTTTTTAAATTCTGGAATATTTCCAAGGCAGATGTATATCACATAAATATACAGATACATTATGTCTGGAGCCTGTGTGACTGCCAGAAACTGTGATGTCTAATCTACATGAAGACAATCTTCATTTGCTTTCAGTAACCAGTAGTTATGATCAGCACTTTAGATTAAGTGCTCCACTTCATACAGCACTTCATTTAGACCTAATGAAATGAAGGCTGGATGTTCAGTAAATACTGAGCCAACATTAACAGTATCATCAATTTATTAAAATGTCACAGTTATGCAACATAGCAGTGAATAATTTGTGGCTAATTTGAGCAGTGATCTAAAAGACAAGCAAAAATTCACAATATTTTTGCTGTTTCCTAATTTGGCAAGATCTGCTGCTTTTAAAAAGGACACATTCACTTTCTCGAAGCAAACACATTGTGTTTTAACCTCTTATAAGACATAAAAGGCCAACACCTCCTTTTGTCTTAATTCTCTTTATTGCTTATTTCTTAAGTAAATAGCCAAAAGTAAAGCTTAGATTTAATTTTGATGCTTCAGTGGATTCCCTCTTACCTTCCCTCTTACCTTCCAAGTATGTTTTCCTAGTTTGAGATCTAAATAGTTCAAATGCTTTCCATGGTTTCATTTGTGGCTTATGCCCTATTGTTAATACTGACTAGCAGTTTCTCACCAGCGTGTCAAACAAGTATCTTTCACAGTCCTATTGAAAGAAATTGGTTGTCACTTCTGTAACTTTATACACCTGTATGTATTCTTTAAATACAAAACCATGTTCCTTTAAAGTGACCTTTTTGTCTTTTTCCCCTTTATTATTCAGTTGCTGCATTTTATAATAATAAATACAGTATACAGTAAAAGAACCAATGTAAAGCAAGATAGGAAAGTAAATGTGGGTTAAGTTATATAGTGGAAAATGTGCCAAGGTATAGTTTATCTTTTAAATATATATGTTTTTAATTTATTATGTAAGGTATATGTGATAAGGGCAGTAAGTATGATAGATGCAAGGGCTGAGCTTGATTATCACTGATTTTTCTGTTCCACAATCAGAAGTGGATAATAAAGACTAACCTCATTGATTTCCTTTCTTTATCCTTAGGTAAGAAAGAACTAATCATATCTACATCTTCATGAAGGTAGTCCAATGTTTCTCTTGTCCTACCTTTCCTTAATAGCAAGTAGGCCCATTTGGGAATATTAGCAAAATTGTCAGGTTTGCTACCAAGGCTTTTCCTGTGCCCCCCCCAAACTATTTACAATCTGCTGCCTCTATGTCAAGAGGAAAGTGCTTGCTGAAGATCTCTCTTTGGTCCTTTGCATTGTGATTGGAGACATTGGCTCCTTGCCAGACTCTTTCCCTCTACTTTGCAATACAGTAGCATTACAACAATATGGAGACTGTTTTGCTCTGATGGAGAACACCATCAAAGCCCAATAGGTTTCACCCTGGTAAATTTAGGTGAATAGCTTGGAACGATTAGAATGGAGATGGTAAAATCTGAAATCATCTAAGCTTTTCAATTTGAAAAAAAATAAGAAGAAATGCAGCTAGGAGTCTAAAGAAGAATCAGTTGATTTGTTGTTTACAAAACAGTTCTGTTCTGCTTTCTATTAACAATGACTAACTTTTTTATCTTCAAATATCAAACTCAAAGACTGTCCTTCCCCCCCAAAAAAAAACCCAAATAAACAAATAAACATCAAGAATAACCTCTCTGGAAAATGTTAGTATTTTGGAACACTGTATATTGTTATTTTGTAGAGATTTTCTGGGCATACTTCCGATTCACTAGAATAGAAAAATAAAACATTCACTGCTTAGAGTGAAATATCATAATTGTCTGGAACATTAAATATTTTATTTCATTACCCATTATATCCATTAACCAGAGGTTGCACCTATAGTGTCTAGTTCACTTTTTAATTGAATATAATTTGATCAGGCATTTCCAATTTGGTTTCTCTGTCTCTGCAGGATTCATTATTCATGCTCCTTCTTGGCTTTTGCAAAACATTAGTGGGTCAACTTACAAAAGCCTATTATGTAGGCTTTTACATCAATAGAAGTCTGAATAGTTCTTAAAAAATTGTTTCTGGATTTATCTATAAGAAGTCATTTGAGTGGAAATTCTAATAGCGATTTTAGGCCCTCCCAAAAACATATGATCATTTCCATCCTTTATCGCTCATTGAAAAGCAGATATGTGTTCTATATTACAATCTGTTCTTGAAAAATCCTCTCGGTCTTAAAAATGGATTATCATGAAACAGAATTTGATCAGATCTTTAGATTCCAATCTATAATCTTAGAGTTGAGCTCCTGGTTGATGTATAACTGAATCACCACCATCAGTCTCATTTAAGGAGAGCTGTTTTGCCTTTCTGCTGAGGTCAGAACCTTCTCAGAGAAAAAAAGATCTACTTTTCTGAGATCAAAAAGAGGATTTGAAAAAAGGTTCACTTTTCTCCATCACTCACAGAAATAATGTGATGAGTTTTACTAGGTGTTGTAATGCCTATCCTATATAGGCTTTAGATTTAAAATGGGATTATTCTGATTCTTAATTGGTTGCTCTGCTGACTCTTTTCAAACAAGAATAATCTTTCTGAGGGTTGCTGAATAAAAGTCCCTTGCTCTTCTATTTCTCAACAGAATTCAGTGGTTGGTTGGTTGATTTGTTGTCTTAAACCAGGGGTAGGCAACCTTGGCTCTTTTATGGCTCGTGGACTTCAACTCCCATAATTCCTGAGCCAGCTATTAAAAATGGCACAAACATGGCCTGGCAGCATTTTTGTCATTGTGTTGCCACAATGTCTTTAATAGCACATCTGAATTGAATAGTATTTCTCCCTTATTCAAGCACAGGACAGCCTGAAGTTATATAGAATCTGCTAGGCTTGGTCATTTATTCCTCTAGTTGGAAATTGGGCAACATTAGAGAACAGAGACAGGAAGGAGAGCAGCAGTAGGGACAAGAAAGAGTGACTTTGTTTCCTGCTGATTCAAAAAGTTCAGGATAGTTTTTTCTTAATAGAGTAGTGAAGAAAAGTTCAGTCTAGAAGTGGCTAAAAATATGAGATAATATCACTTCTATCCCTGCCGCTTTATCAGCCATTTTGATTGGCCTGAGATACAAATGAAAAAGAGATAAGTAGAAATGATGGCTCAGAATTATGAAATGGCCAAGCATATTCTTGTTCAGAATATCTGTTATGAAAAATAGGGAGAAGAATTTATCTAAAGAAACACATACACAAACATACAGAGAGAGAGAGAGAGAGAGAGAGAGAGAGAGAGAGAGAGAGAGAGAGAGAGAGAGAGAGAGAGAGAGAGAGAGAGAGAGAGAGAGAGAGAGAGAGAGAGAGAGAGAGAGAGAGAAAGAGAGAGAGAGAGAACAGGAACCTGGTAGGAGCATGCAGACCATTCTTTGCTACCATTTGTAAGCTAGCGGGGTATTGATCTTATTTGAACGCTGACATTTGAACACTGGATTTCGACATAGGATTGAAAGTAAAAGAAACCCCTTCCAGAATTCCTTCTTGCCTTTCCAATTTTCTCTATCAATTTTTTTAATGTTTTATTTTTCTAATCACCTAGCATTCCAACCCTGATGACGTCGGCAGTCGGGCCAATGAAAGCTTGGTAACTGTTTTATTTACAAACTTGTTTGTATTAAACAGGTTTGTTTTACTTTTATCCTGGTGTTCGTTTTTTTCTATATTTTATAGAAATATAAAATATAGAAAAATACACACACATACATATACATATTTAAAAATAGACATTTTCACAGAGTACCTTATGTTGTTTCTCTTCTTATATAACAACTTATTACAATTGCTCCTCTGCATCAGATTCCTTATATCTGGGATAAAGTGTACATCTGCAATGAATCTATGACTATGTGTCTCTACACATTGTTCTGAATTTCTAGGATTTAGTACACTCTGGAATGGAAAAATTGGGAAAATAAGTCCATGCAAGTAACAGGGAACTTAGCCCACAGTGTGTGAGGAAGTCATCACAGTTTATTTACAAAATAGGATGCACCTGATTAGGTATTGCTTCTAAATGGTCATGTAAGCACATGGACGCTTTTAGCTGCTGAAAGAGCTGAGACAAAAGAAAACCTATGCCAGTGATGGCGAACCTTTTAGAGACCGAGTGCCCAAACTGCAACCCAAAACCCGCTTATGCATCGTCAAGTGCCGGGTGGGTGTGGTCCATTGGCTGGGTGTGGCCAATTGGCTGGGTGTGGCCAATTGGGTGGGCATGGCTGCAGTGGTAATGGCAGACTGGATGGGACTAAAAAGTTCAATCAATCAATTCCAACTTTGCAAGAACTTTTTTTTCCCACGAGAAATTGAAATTGACTGATTAAACCTTTTTTTTTTTTTGCACATGGCGGTGGAGGCCTAAAGCAAAAAGGTTTTATAAAACCCAGCTGAAGGCCTAGGACTGGGGCGACGGCGCACGTGCCCACAGAGAGGGCTCTGAGTGCCGCCTCTGGCACCCGTGCCATAGGTTCGCCACCACTGACCTATGCCTAGGCAGCACTACAGATCCCCTAAGCTGAGCTGAGAAGAGCAGAAGGGAGATGCCTAGAGGAGCACTCTTTTATTATTAAAGATGACTCTTTCTGTGAGGAGGGAACAGAGAGCATGGAGAAATTAGTGGCGTTGCTGATGGCGCACAGAGAGAGCAGATGTTGGAGGTTAATGGAGCATTAGGAAAAAGGAGATGAAATAAAAGTTTCCTAATACCTGCTAGGGCTTTTTAAGCCACACAATTATTTATTTGTTTGTTTTAAAGTGGAGAAGCACAAGACATATTCTCAGAATGGATATTTAGAGCAAGACATTTCATTGCCTTGTTTAGCATAAATGGGCTTCAGGAGTCACTTCTTGAGCTTCAGTGCTGCTGAACTCAGTGCATCATAAACACATAAGAACATAAGAAGAGCCATGCTGAATCAGGCCGAAGCCCATCGAGTCCAGCATTCTGTGTCACACAGTGGCCCACCAAATGTACATGGGGATCTTGAGCAGAAAGAGAAGGCAAAACCCTCCCTTTCCCTTGACCCCCAACAAATGGTACTCAAGGGAATCCTGCCTGCCTCAACCAACATAGAGGCGGCACATGGACATCTGTTTTAATAACCACCGATACACTTTGCATCCATGAATCTATCTAGCCCTGCCTTGAAGCTGTCAAGGCTGACAGCTGTCACGACCCCTTCAGGAAGTGAATTCCATAAATCAACGACCCTCTGGGTGAAGAAATATTTCCCTTTATTTGTCCTCACTTTCTTAGCTATGAGCTTTAGGGAGTGCCCCCTTGTCCTGGTATTGTGTGATAGAGAAAAGAATTTTTCTCTATCCACTTTTTCTATCCCATGCATGATTTTATACACTTCGATCAAGTCACCCCTTAAATGCCGTCTTTCAAGGCTGAAGAGACCAAGGCGTTGCAATCTGGTTTCATAAGGGAGGCGCTCCATTTCCTTGATCATTCTTGTTGCCCTTCTTTGCACCTTTTCCAGTTCCATTATATCCTTCTTGAGGTGCGGTGACCAGAACTGTACACAGTACTCCAAGTGTGGTCTCACCATCGATTTGTACAGAGGCAATACAACACGAGCTGCCACTGACATTAAATTGCTATAGCGTTTTTATTTTTATGCAGTCTAGGCATCTTCTGAAGCACAGTGAAGGAGGGGAGGATCTGATCTGATCAAATGTTTTCTATTGTGTAGCTCTAAGGCAGATTCCAGCATAACCAATGCATAAAGTAAGGGAGGAAAAATCACCAAAAGAACAAATGGAACCATTTAAACACAATTCTACTATATTACTGTGGATGTGTGTGCTCAAAAAAAAAAATCCATCTCATTTGATTTATGGATGCATATTTCTATTCTGATAATTTATTCTATAGATTTTTAATACAAATTAATGAAGATTACTGTCTTGGGCTCCAATGGATTTTTAAAAATTGATTTCAAATGCTAGTTAGTTGTAATTTGTGTCTAGCGTTCATATCACTGCAGTTCCACTGACAACAGAATGTAATACATTTCCTTCCATTGCAGATCATGGCAACATTCTTTTATATCCCTCCATACTTTGGAATTATCATATCAAAAGCAACTGCTAGAAATATAAGTCAGGTTGTAGACACCAGGCATCTCTCCAGACCACAGAGGAACCTTTAGTGCTGCACAATAATACCTTCTCAAGTTAAATCCAAGGTATGCAGAACAGCAAGCAACCTTTCCTTTAGTCACACTGTATGTGAATAGACATAATCAATGCTGCACAGCACAATTTGGCTTTTGCAAGGAACTTCTACGTACAAACAAATGCAGTCTATGAGCTGAATACTGTCACTGATGATAGGGTTGAGGCTCACAAGAAAGCAATCTCTGTTGATGTTGAAATGTTTTTTTTATTATTTCCCTTTAAAAAAGAAAAGCAAACACATTGAAAGACACCAAGACGGTACTGATAGCCCTCGACGTATGACCACAATTGAGCCCAAAATTTCTGTTGTTAAATGAGATATTAAGAGAGTTTTTCCCCATTTTACCACCTGTCCTGCCACAGCAGTTAAATGATTCACTGCAGTTGTTTAATTAGTAACATGGTTGTTAAGTGAATCTGGCTTCCCCATTGACTTTGCTTGTCAGAAGGTCGCAAAAGGGGACACCACAACCATCATAAACATGAGTCAGCTGCCAAGCATCTCAATTTTGATCACATGATCATGGGAATGCTGCAAAGGTTGTAACTGTGGAAAATGGTCATAAGTCATATTTTTCCATGCCATTGTAACTTTGAATAGTCACTAAACAAACTGTTGAAAGTTGAGGACTACCTGTTACAATATTATTTATTTTTATTTATTTAATTGGATTTCTATGCCGCCCTATTCCAGGAACTCAGGGCGGCTCACAACATGGATAGAAATCTAACATTAAAACACATTATAAAAACCCCTCAATCAAAAACCAATCATCCAAACAGACATGCAACAAACATACACTGGCTGGGGCAAGGTGTTAGCTGCCCCAGGCCTGTCGGCAAAGATGTGTCTTCAGTAATTTGCGAAAGGCAGAGAGGGTGGGGGCAATACGGATCTCCTGGGGGAGTTGATTCCAGAGGGCCGGGGCCGCAACAGAGAAGGCTCTTCCCCTAGGCTCCGCTAGGCAACACTGTCTAGCTGACGGGACCTGGAGAAGGCCGACTCTGTGGGCCCTACCCGGTCGCTGGGTTTCATGAGGCAGCAGACGGTCCCGTAAGTAACCTGGTCCGATGCCATGTAGGGCTTTATAGGTCATAACCAACACTTTGAATTGCGTTCGGAGACCAATTGGCAGCCAATGCAGCTCGCGGAGTGATGCCGAGATGTGGGCATTTCTAGGCAGGCCCAATACTGCTCGCGCGGCTGCATTTTGCATTACCTGAAGTCTCCAAGCGTTTTTCAAAGGTGGCCCCATGTAGAGAGCATTGCAGTAGTCGAGCCCCGAGGTGATAAGGGCATGAGCAACTGTGAGAAGAGACTCCCGGTCCAAATAGGGCTGCAGCTGGTGCACCAGGCGAACCTGGGCAAATGTTCTCCTCGCCACAGCCGAAAGATGATGTTCCAGATTTAGCTGTGGATTGAGGAGGACACCCAAGTTGCGGACCCTCTCTGAGGGGGTCAGAAACTCCCCCCCCAGGGTAATGGATGGACAGATTGCACTATCTTTGGGAGGCAAAACCCACAGCCACTCTGTCTTGTCGGGGTTGAGTTTGAGCTTGTTAGCACCCATCCAAACCCTAACAGCCTCCAGACACCAGCACATCACCTCCACTGCTTATTCTTCCTTCTTTTCCATTGTATATGGCTAAAAGATATAACTCACTAAGCTGATAAGAAATTAATATTTGGGGGGGGGGAAGAGTGAAAAAAAATAGCTCAAAATGTGCTTCAGGATAGTTTTCTAATTTGAACGTTAAGAAAAAACGAATCGACAAGATAAAGTTTAAAATATGCATAGCAATTTGAATACTTTATGACAGTTGAGCAGTTGTTTCATCAGTAAGGAAATTCCCAAAGGTTTTCCTTCTTCAGTTTTGACATTCCCCTTATGTTTCTTTCAACTGGGAGTTTTTCATCTGTTGGTTAGATGTGTTTGCTTAACTGATGTCATTTTCAGCTAATGATAAATGAAATACTTTGAAAAGACTACTTAAGCCAATTATTAATTTCATTAAGGAATTAGCTTCTAAAAAAAGGTTTAAGGCAGAGTTGGGGGGGTTGATTCCTTTTATATACAAAACTCTTAACTAAAATGAAGGCATTGAATAAATTAGGTATTTGTGTCATGTGGAGAATTGTGAAACATTTTCAGAATATACCTAAGGAGGGATATCTTAGCATGTCTAAGTAGAATTTATGGAAATAACAGAACAATGGCAAGTGAAAGGGCTAATTTAGGTAACAGCTTCTTATGCTCATGTTGGAGAACATCTTTCAGGGAACTGGGTACCTTTTTTCAGATTAGTCATTCATTCAATTTAATAACAGAGCAATGGCAAATTAAAGGGCTAACTTAGATAACAGCTTCTAACACATGTTGGAGAGCATCTTGCTGAGAACTAGATGCACTTTCTTCTTAGATCATTAATTCATTAATTCATTCATTCCACACAGAATGATGGCAAGTTAAAGGGCTAACTTAGGCAACAACTTCTTACACTCAGTTTATTGGATAGCATCTTGCACCTTGCATGTTGCTGAATACACTATCTAGTCATTCATTCTATTTGGAGATTTGACTCCCAAAAGATCTTGTGCCACACACAAAGAAAAGCCTTGGCATTTTTTTTTTAAATAGACATCCCAAAAGCTAACAACTAAACATACCCCAGACCAGCAAAAGCTAACCAAGGCTCAGCATCCACCTTAGTCCCAGAGCCATGTTTTTAGCAACTTCGAGAGCAGATGTAGGGTGGAAGTCATACAAATCTCTGGGGGGATTCTGCTGCAACAAAGCCAGTTGTTGGCGTGATCGGATACCTTGCATTTGTCACAAATCCAACTGAATATTCAGGCATGCAATTCTCCACCAGCAATCTGAGGAGATAAAAAGAAGGATTATTCTGACCACTTAAAATGAAGATATATTCATGCTATCAGAGAATGTACCGATGAGATACTTTTTTAAATAATGGATTTAATACCTGGAAATTGTGCAGCCAGGTTATTTCCTTTCAAACTCTTAGATTGCAAAATTTCTGTGCATCTGTATGGCCCTTTTAAATGAGGCTTTGGAGCAACACAAAATATCTTAACCTGTTAAGTGCATCACCTTTGGGCCTTCTCAAATGGCAGACTGCACCAACTCCAGAACTTAAAGTGTCTGGGCAGTGAATATTATATCCACCTGTCATGCCCTCTGACAATTTAAAAAACAAAAACAAAATCTCTTTGTACTCCCTAGAAAAAAGGTCCCCAGACTCTTCAACCCCATTGACTTCTTCAAGAAGTTTCAGTTAGTTCATTGACCCCCAAATGTTTATTATATGAAGATAATTTACTAAATACCACTCTAAATAGTAATATTAGGAACACCAGCAACAATGTATAGTCTCATTGACCCTTGGGAATCAATATTAACCACTTTGGGGGTCCCTGCCTTAGAGGAAGGATCACTTTGCTGATCTTGGCTATGTTCAGAAACTAATCTGAGTGGGGGGGGTCTTAAATGAAGGTCATCTAGGGAAAAAAGCAATCTTTGGCAAACCCCATAGTTGCTATGAAAATTGCATAATCACATCCAAAGAATTATCAGCAATTGAAGTCAGCCTAAAGAATGTTGTCACCACGAAGTAAAAAAGATGTCAAGATTCTAGAAAGAGTACAGAGAAGAGCAACAAAAATGTTTAGAGGTCTGGTGGCCAAATCATATAAGGAATGGTTGCTGGAATTGGATATGTCTAGTTTAATGAAGAGAAGGATGAGGGGGGACATGATAGCAGTGTTCCAATATCTCAGGGGCTGCCCCAAAGAAGAGGGAGTCAAGCTATTCTTCAAAGCACCTGAAGGCAAGACAAGAATCAATGAATGAAAACTAATCAAGGAGAGAAGCAACCTAGGACTAAGAAGAAATATCCTGACAGTTAGTGGAATTAATCAATAAGTGGAACAACCTGCCTCCAGAAATTGTGCATGCTCCAACACTGAAAGTTTTTAAGAAGAGATTGAATAACCATTTGTCTGAAATGGTATAGGGTTTCCTGCCTGAGCAGGGGGTTGGACTAGAAGACCTCCAAAGTCCCTTCCAACTATTATTCTATTCTATTTTAATTGTTTAATTTGTTAGAATCAAATGACCGCATTATTAAATTGAAATATCTGGAGAAAAAAACTGAAAGCAAGGACAGTGATATTTATTTTATTTATTATTTATTTATTAATTAAATTTGTATGCCGTCCCTCTCCCAGGACTCGGGGCGGCTCACAACAAGATAGCATCGACAATGATAGCATTGGCTTTCTATCAGGAGATGAGAGGAGTTTCAGCCTAAAACAGTGGAAAGGAACTCAAAATATTATGAACAACAGCATTTGTCTAAAATTACAGGTGAGGACTTTTTGTTACTGCCTTTCTTGCTATTTTTTTCCAAGTATTATGTATGGGGTTTTTTTTCAGTTCAGCAGGTTGTATTTTAGCCAGACTTCTAACTACTGAACCTGCATTCCTCCTGGAGAGATTTGGCCTGCAAGACTTTCAACTCTCTTTCCTCCTGTTCCCCATTTTTAATGTATTGCTGTTTCCTGAGAAAACACTCTTGATCGGCCTTGGATACCCTGACATGGAGTAATAGCAGCAGTAGAGGATAAGAGGGATACGTTATTCCCCCCCTTTTTTTTCTTTTATTTTTGCAAGATCCATTCTCTTCATGGTAACATGTTCATCTGCACAGCCTATCAAGATGTATTTCTGCTATTATTTCCAGATTATAACTTATTTAAAGATCTTTTCAAACATTTCAGGATAATAAATTGGATGAGTTGCTTAATTCAGTTTATAAAACTAGGGATGATATCAAATTGTAGAGAAATGCATTCTTTAAATATAGCCTCAGTTATAATCTTATGTTAAGTCAAACCTTTGCTCAGAAATAAATTATAAGAAAACAGTAGTAGCAGTTTGAACTACTTTGCCTTCTGTTTGTGTTAAATCTCCAGGGTCCTGCTTAAATGTGATGTAATTTTGTTCTATGAAATTTCTGCTGTTTCACTGCATGTTCTTTCTTCAATGTACACTTTTCCCATTTCAGCCTTTTCTCCCCAAAACTAACCAGACCTATTTCATATAGATAAGCAAAGCTAAGCTTATCCCATATTTACTACATAGATATCTGAAGTATCTACGGTTGTAGAAGGAGAAATGACGCAACCCTCAGATGGCTGATATAGAAATAATATCATTATCTTGTTAGAGTGCGGTGGAATAAATGAAGTGTACATTTTAGCCCAAGATTCTAGGACTATATATGACTTAGGACTTAATAAATTCACTAGAGAATATACATGTCACCAAATTCATTTCATTTAAAGCAATTGGCCTACCAAGTTAAAAATGCAAGCAAAGTTAAGATGTGAAGATTTTAATATATACATAGATTACATCATTTGTATTAATTCAATAGCGCTGACTTTTCAGTCCTTCATTGATGACACGGAGGCATAGAATCATAAGCTATAGATAAAGAGACTTTTTGTTGTTGTTATCCCTTCTTTTTTTGTCACTCTACTATCTCTTTTGTCTTATGAGTTTGCTTATTAGTCTTTCTCCTCTCTTCCCAGTCACTCATATAAGACACATTATCTTTGATTTTCCTCCTGGTAGGATGTAGTTAGTTTTAACCTTTGCCTATAATTTAATTTTTTTATCTAAATTTGTTCGGGTTTATAAAACCTGCTTCCATAATCATTGTGCAGTTCAAGTAGCCAGGAACACTCACATTCACTCATAGAGAATCTCCCGTAGTATAGGAAACTTGAATGTCAGACAAGTGTATCACAGAATATTAATAAAGCAATAAATATATCTTTTTTTCTTTTCTACCAGTGTGTACTAGGCATGTTGTCTAGTTTCACTGGTGATTATAATGTATGCTTCCTTTGATATTAGTTTGGCCTCAAATATAGACCTAGTGACCGTCATTCATGCATTTTAGCTTCAAGGCTGAATTATTATGCTAAGAGAGAATAATGCTGTTCTGAGTGTCATTTTTCAAATACTACAAAAGGCTGCAACTCACCTTTTGATAGAGGCGGGTAATTATAGCCACATTACACTCATACTAATATGCCATAGTGTTTTCAGTGACTAACTTTCTGATGCTGAGGATATAAAATCTGGAACAGCATGCATCTATTGTAACTAAGAAAATATGAGTTTCATCTTTACAATCAGATGGGAACCTATCCATAGGTTAACCATCTCTAAGCTTCATTGGGATGGTCCAAATAAGTATTTTTGTTCCCCTTAGCTAGTGGTTAAGGCACCAGGCTACAAAGTTGGGGACCATGAGCTCAAGTCCTGCCCTAGCCATGAAAGCTAGCTGGCTGACTTTGGTCCAGTCACTCTCTCTCAGCCCAACCTATCTCACAAGATTGTTATTGTTGTTATGGGGAAAATAGAAGGAGTAAGAAGGGTGTTAGATATGTTTGCCACCTTGAGTTATTTATAAACTTAATAAAGGTGGGATACAAACAAATACATAAAATAAAATATTATATGCAAAATTGACAAAATTATCCGTAGCTTTTTTTCCTGATAGCAGTACGGAATATTTTATCCAAGTGCATCTTTTATGACCATTTATAAAATGAAATATGATAATTATGATATTGTTTGAATTTTATGGTGAATAATTGATATTATTTATCAAGGGTCCAGGCTTTATAATGAAGTCTCTGTGAATATTGTGATACAGGTTTATATGACTTTATTGCTTATATGAAGATGATTGATACTTGATTTTCAGGTAGTAGATATAGCAATATACTACTTGAAAACCAAGTAACAGTCATCTTGGAACAAGATGAATTCATGACAAAAAATATTTCCAGATCTAGGACAAAAACTATGTTTAATTTTAATTATGTTAAAATGACCTTCAACAACAATGGACATGATTGTTTAACTCATACAGGATACTGTTTGTATCATCTAAAAATTGACAAATACTTTTGAAAGGACATTGGAGACTACACCCAAGCTTACATACTGAGCCCATATTTACTCTAAATTGGATCTATCCTTTGCATTTTAATACTATTGTCTTGTTATAAGAGTGGAACAATGAAGGTCCCACATCTGTAAATATTCTACATCTAAGCCTCTTTATATTCATGCACAATGTTCTGTGGTGTGTGTTTTTAGGTATTAGATGCTTAGCAATTCTGGGGCCGAGACATATTCAAGTAGACATGAAACAGTATACAAGTTATTCCTATTCAGTTGGCATTGCTATTTTCTCTGTCTACAGTTAGAAAGCAAGGATTCCCCCCCCCCGTTAAAGTGGCAGCAGCAAAGTTCCAGTTTCTTCATAGGAGTTCTAAGTTTTATTGAAGTTCCCACTGAAGTTGTGGTGAAGTTTTCCTTTTTAGTTATAATCTGTATCTCCACTGCAAATCTCCAGGTAACATTTTGCTGCTTTTATCATCACTTCACTTACATGTCCAGCCTAAGCTTTGCAGAGACTCAAGTCATTCTCCCTTCATCCTCCACCCCCCCTCCTTTCTTCCCTCCCTCCCTATCCTTTGGTGTGATTTTCTTATCGCTAAGAAAAGAAAATCAGAGGTTCAGGTATATTTTAGCTCCTTTGAAAATATGTTTTTACCAACTCCTGAAATATCTCTGCTGGAAAGGAGAACTGCAGAGAATACCTAACTCTGGAAGAAGATATTCTGTTAAACTAAGCTTTTGTGGGAAAAAACACAAAACACTTATATGTCAAATAAAAATTTTCGCAATTAAAAGAAAACCTGAAAACAGTTTTTTTTTTACAGCTGCAGGGTGCATTGGATGAACTGATCTTATTAAAAGATTTCCAACATAACAAGAATATCATTTTTTCCTATGGATAGTTGTTTCACAGTTTAAAGTTCTTTTTTGTAGTATGTGCTATTTAGAAGCATACAAAATAAAATGAAAAGACACCAATGCATTTTTAAAGGTAAGAAATGAAAGATATACACTATTTTTTTAAAAAAAGTTCAACACAAAGCAGCACTGATGTCTCCATGACCTCCTATCTGAATTACTGTAATGTACTCTGTCCTTGAAGAGCATTCAGAAACTTCAACTGGTACATAATGCAATTGCATGAGTAGTAAATTAATACTTGAATAAATAACCTTATGGCAGATTCACCAATCTGCCATAAAGCCCAGATTGGTGGAGGACTGCAATGATAGTTGTCCTTCTGGAACTCTGTCCCATCTCCACACAGGATCTCTGGAGCTCCATCAGAGTGACCATTGGTTCTTGGTGACCTCTCTTACTAAGGGCCTTCTCCCCTGATTACTCAGTTTGACCAGGCCACCAGCTCTTGGAAGAGTCTTGGTTGTACCAAACCTCTTCCATCTGAGAATTATGGATGTCACTGTGCTCTTAGAAACATTCAATGCAACAGTCTCCCCCAGAACTGTACCTTGCAATAATCCTGTCTCTGAGCTCTACAGGATGTTCCTTTGATCTCATGGATGTTGCTCTGCATTGTCAACTGTGAGGCCTTCTACAGAGAGGTGTGTGCCTTTTCAAATCATGTCCAATTTAATTTACCACAGGTAGACTCCAATCATGGTGTAGAACAAGGCTCTTCAAACTTGGCCCTTTTATGACTTTTGGACTTCAACTCCCAGAATTCCTCAGCCAGGCATGCTGCCTGAGGAATTCTGGGAGTTGAAGTCCACAAGTCATAAAAAAGCCAAGTTTGAAGACTCCTAGTGTACAAACAGGTCAGCAAGGATCAAGAGAAATGGGAGACACCAGAGCTAAATTTCACATGTTCTTGCAAAGGGTCTGAATACTTATGCCAATGTGATATTTCAGGTTTTTTTTCTTTTTAATACATTTAAAGATATTTATAAAATTCTGTTTTCACTTTGTCATTATGGGGTACTAAGTGTAAATTAATGAGAAAAAAATGAATTTCAAAAACTGTAGAATCAACAAAATTGATAAAAGTGAAGAGAGTCTGAATACTTTCTGAATGCACTGTATCATCAGGCATGGACCATTTTCTTACATGCACCATAAATAGAGCCATCTCCCTCCCCCCCTGCCCCTTTCCCATAGAAATAATGAAAAGAAAAAATAAAAATGTAATGGATAGGAAATTAAAGGAAAGAGCAAGAGCAAGAGCAAGAGCAAGAGGGAAGCAAAATTGGAGAAAGATAGAAGGAGGAGATAAGGATGGGACAAGAAGGCAAAACAAAAGACTCAAGTGTCATATAGCAAGTGTCTGTGTATAAGGTAGACCAGAGTAATAAACCAATGTTAGGACTACTTTTATTGTAACAGCTTTAATAACAGAATCTTGCTTCCCCATCCCTCCCTTTACCTTTATGTGAACTAGAAAAAAGTAGTTTGAGATGTTTTCTCAAGTTATTTTCCTAGTCCAAGCTCAAGGTCCACTTTCCTGGTAGTAACTCTTCATCCTGGCCATCAAGGCCATTCCTTATGCCTTCTAAAGCAGATGAGTGTTTGCAACGTTCAGCTTGAGACTGAAGAAGTAGAGTAGTTTAATTTCCCTCCACAGAAAGAACTCTACAAAATTGTTTGTGGACCCCAGGTCAGAGAAGGTTTCCCCTTCCCATCACCCAGTGAATTAATATCTGATTTTTAAACTTTTCATGTCATGGAAATCTCTCAATAGCATCACAGTAGCATTTTAAAAAGCATATCCTTCTGTTCTGCTGATAGAAAATAAATGCCCCTCCTAATTTAAAAGTAATTATTTTTTTGGGGGAAAGCATTGCCTTAGTGTTTTAATATTAATAATTGTAGTTTTTCTCCATCCTTGTATATGATGTGATATTAAAAAAAGAAGAGACAGGGTTTCAGCATCCCTTTCAATGGAGGTATAAAAGGTACCAATATAACAGGTACTATAATCTTTTAGGTAGGCTAAAAAAGTTTTTTCCAGAAATTTCAAAGTGATAGCTTAATATAAACTTAATTTTATGATTTTTATGCCTTTTGTTGCTATATCCCAGATGCTTTATTTTTTTGATTGTACAACTTAATAATATTTTTATAAGCCTCTTATTATTATTTTTTAAAAAATGATATCAAAGAAAAATTAATTAATAAATGAATAATACACATTAGAGGCTTTAGTTAGATTGCAGATATCTTGTTTTTGACAATACCATGCCACCTAAAGCTCATGGGCCCGCTTCTGTTTTTTAATTATGTAATATTTGTGTTACTATAGTGATGCCCTTTTCCTGTTGTTTTCAAACTAATGCTATGTTACATAAAACCCTGGAAACTTCCCAGAATTCATATTACATGTGATGTTTCTGTTTTCACAGAACTTGCATTCTTGGTATTTCTTGGAACATAACAGTTAAACCATTTTCCTCCCTGATAATTACAACATGAAATGTCAATTGGTAGCCATGGTATTCAGTATTATTTACCTTTGCTTGGGACAATGGGGAAAGACCTAACAATACAGTTCCTCTAATGAAGATAGGAAATCAGTTCCCAGAAAATCCCGTAAGATGTTCTTGGCATCTTCTGAAGGTAACTAACAGGGCAGAGCTGTAATTGGGAGTAGAGGACTGGGAAGTGAAAAAACAACAACAGCAGCAGCAACAGAGCAAACAGAAGATTAAAGTTAAAGAAAATGAGAGAAAGGCCTTGCCCACACTAGTTATAAGATTTAGAACATGGGAAGCCATATAATCAAAATATAACAGAAATTCTCAAAGGATTGTTCTGAGCTGGGAAAGCTGAATGACATAAACTAAAACAGGAGATGGCACCAAAAGACATGCATACAATAAATGTGGTGCCATTACAATCTACTACTTTCTGCTTTCCCTTTTCTCTGCCCTAAATTTATATGAAGTAACTTGAACAAAGTTTGTTATTTATTTAGTGAATTGCAATGGTATTAATACAGAACAATTATTTGGCTTCCTAAAATTGCTAATCCATTTGAGTCATGCTTGCACACTATCCTGAAGTGCACCACAGGGGGCAAACTAGTTCTGCACCCAGAATGAATCAGAATAGAGCTGGAAGGGACCTTAGAGGTCTTCTAGTCCAGCCCCCTGCTCAAGCAGGAGACCCTATATCATTTCAGACATGTGGCTGTACAGTCTCTTCTTAAAAACCTCAAGTGATGAAGCACCCACAACATCTGAAGGCAAGCTGTTCCACTGGTTAATTATCCTCACTGTTAGGAAGTTTCTCCTTAATTCCAGCTTGCTTCTTTCCTTGATTAGTTTCCATCCATTGTTTCTTGTCTTATCTTCTGATGCTTTGGAAAATAAATTGACCCTCTCCTCCTTGTGGAAGCCCCTCAAATACCGGAATACAGCTATCATGTTACCCCTAGTCCTTCTTTTCTCTGAACTGGCCATTCCCAGATCCTGCAGCATCTTCGAATGTTTTAGTCTCCAGGCCTTTAATCATCTTAGTTGCTCTTCTTTGCACTTTTTTTCCCCAAAGTCTCAACATATTTTTTGTAATATGGTGACCAAAACTGGATGCAGTATTCCAGATGTGACCTTACTAAGGCTTTGTAAAGCGGGTACTAATGTTTCACGTGATTTTGATTCTATGCCTCTGTTTATACAACCAAGGATTGTATTAGCTTTTTTGGCTGCTGCCACACACTGCTGGCTAAGGTTTAAATGACCGTCCACTAGGACTCCAAGGTCCCTCTCACAGTTACTATTTTTGAGCCAGATTTCACCTAACCTGTACTTGTACCTTTGGTTTTACCTGCCCAGGTGTAAAGGTGTAAAACCTTGCTTTTCTCCACATTAAATATAATTTTGTTGGATAGGGCTCATTGTTAAAGTCTGTCAAGATCTTTTTGGATTCTGAGTTTATCTTCGGGGTTGTTGGCTATTCTTGCCAGCTTAGTGTCATGAGTTCCCCTTCAGTTTCCTCATCTAAGACATTTATGAAGATATTGAAGAGTACTGGGCCTAAGACAAAACCTTGTAGTACCCCACTGTTTACTTCGCTCCATGTAGATGTAGTACCATTAAGTATGGTACATCATTGAGTATGGTTTTTCAGCGAGTTACAAATCCATCTGGTGGTAATGCTGTCTACCCCACATTTTTATAGTTTACCAAGAAGTAGGTTATGGTCTACTTTGTCAAATACCTTGCTGAAGTCTAACTAATGGCATTTTGCAGCATCTTTTACCTCCACTGATGTCACCTTGTGTTCAGGTATCACATTCAGGCAGATCCAGCATTAGTTACATTTGTACTTTCTCACAAAGCTCTGTTATTTTCCCCATATGTGATACTTATTTTTCTACTTGCATGTAGCAAGCTTTCGAACTGCTAAGTTTGCAGAAGCTGAAGCAAGTGATGAGAGTTCACTCTATTACATGGTACTAGGACTCAAACTGATGGAGCACAAACCTCTAGACCTGAAGCCACAGAGGCACTATGCATCTTCTTAAATAAAGTAACAGTAGTGCAGTAAATATTTTTGATCAACATGAAAAACCAAGCTGGAGGAAGTTTAGTCATTCAATTTTTATTTAAAAATAAGAATAAAAAACATGAAGTTTTAAAGTTCATATTAATCAGCACTATGCACTATAGTGAGTAATCAATGAAACCCAGCACCTATTGTAAAATACGATCTTTATATTTGGCATACAAAAAAAGTACTTCATATTTTTAATATAAGCAGTTTGGAGGAATCTGTTCTCATGGAAGAATGTTGCTTTACAAAATCATTACCAACATCTTTAATATAACCTGGCCTTGGTTAGAAACAATTATTTGCCAAATAATAAAAAACTGCTTATCCAAAGTCCTTGGGAAGGATAGGTGGATAAAAATGCCAAATCAAGTCTGAACATCAGACTGATTGTACAACTAACCACAATAAATATCCTAGGTTCTTGGGAAAACTTGATGCATATGATGGCCAACACCAGCTAAAGAGCTGGCAGCCATGACTACACATTGTTGTGAAGAGATACTAATAATAATACCACGGTCTACTAGCTAGAAAACTATACACCATATGGAGGTCATTAATTTGTCATTAAAGAATCCACATAAACCAAACATACCAGTGGCACTGAGTTCCCTAACAGAAAATGACTTTGCAGCTTTCAGGCATGCTTGGAGAAGACATTAATGCTTCAATGTTATTAAAAGTCAATAAGGATCATATAATAAAATAAAAAAAATTAAAAAACACAATGCAAAATAACCACATAGATGCACAACAGTTCTGGAAGGAACAAAAAAAACCTCCTCACTCACCAACCCAAACATGCTTTTCAAAAGGCAATGAGACTTTCTTGTTTTTTTCCCTTGAAGATATTTCACTTCTCATCCAAGAAACTTCTTCAGTTCTGATTCTTCAAAACTGAAGCATCTTGGACAAGAACAAAATGTTCTCAAGGAAAAAGTGAAGAAAGTCCAACTACTTTTTGAAGAGCACCTTTGGGACAACCATGACCAGGATGATTTAGAATCTCCATAAACAACTCACCTAGCAAGTCACCCACTCCCACATTAATTTTTCTCCCACTTGGAGAAAAAGACATGCAAATCATTAAAGGCAGGCTGGCAGGATTATTGACTCTTGGTATGGGGGATGCTTCTCCAAAAGGCAGGAGATTTGACATTTTGCTACCTTTAATTTATACCTTTATTTACTCCATATGACAACCTAAATGTGTTTGACTTCTGGGAACATAAAGGTGATCTAGGCTTAGGAGACAAAACCCTATAAAAATAAATAAGGAGAGAGACACTGGCTACACAAGTTAAATATGTCTGGGGATAAACACCAGTGAGATAAAATTAAAATTAATAGATACCGTACTTTAAAATAGATAGCAAGCTTGTTGTAGCTAAGGCCACAAGAGTATTGCTGAATGTGTGTAAAAATGAAGAGGCTACAAAAAACGATAATTCCATTTTGTTTGGCTAACAGTGTAGGACAATATAAGTCTCCAGGTGAATATGCTCAAGAGTTTCCAAATTTGTATTCTTGTTCCATGATATTCCTGGCTCATTAATAGGATTTGGGGACTTCTGACATAATCACATTCCTTCTCTGATATTTTAAAATTTTTCTTCCATTTTTCTCCTTTTCCTAAAAGAAATTAAAAATATTCTTTGGCTGGTAGAACTAGGAAGCGTCTAAAATTTTGGGAAGGGAAATTTTGCTTAATCACTATTTTATTTTTTCAAAAGGGTAAATTATAAATTACACACTGACCCGAAGTTATTAATGCATTTTTCCTACTCCCAGTTTCTGAAGCTGGCTCAGAAGGATATCTTCTTGGCTGATGATATTGAAAGCCACTGAGAGATCCAGGATGGCGGGACAGTTGCACCATTTTCATCCTGAATTTTCCAGAGGTTCTCTATCACCAATGCAACCACTAGAGTAAAAAATTTTACCAGAGTAAAAAATATCAAGATAAATTGTTTCATACAGGGTCTTCTGCAGCTGAGTGCCAACCAGGCAAAACTGGAGGAAAGTTACCAAAACTGTTGGGTCCGAGGATGGCTGGTTCAAGGCAGTTACTATCTACCACTCACACAAAGTCATTAGCTCCACTTGGACTCAACCATATGTCATCTTCCAAGAGATCTTGACCAAACAAGAGGAGCATGTTTCTAAGACATGGGTAGTTGAACTCACAGTCACAAGAACCTGTCTATTTTCTAGAACCAACCAGCTCAAACCTCTTCCAGATAAAAAGGTTTAGACGTATCTCAATCACTTTCAAAGGATCTGCTCAGCTGAAGTCCAACTCTGAATACAGTCAAATTACTTTTTATAGCAGATGCTGTAAATATTTTTCCTAACAACTTCAAAAAGAGCTCCTACAACTCTGTTGTCTGTAAAGTTATATTGTCAGTTTGTAAACTGTAAACAATTTACAAACAGTTTACAAACTAATAACTTGTAAAATATAACAAAAATATAACCCTACCGATCATAGAGCCTAGAGTCAATTGATGGTGAGATGGACAGCATACAAATTTAATAAATAATAAAAATAAAATACAGGTTTAAACTTGCACATTTGAGTGGGCTAAAACAGAAACTTATTTTATTATTTTGAAAAAAAATCAAATTTTAATACTAGTGTTTTTCAGATTTCAGATCAAGTAGGAATGGAAGAATTTGCAAGGTACAAAAAGAGTAGAAACTTTTACTAAAGACGAGTAACCAAAACTGTAGGAAAATAACCTAGAATAACTTTCAAATTAAGCATTTGAGACTATTTTTTTTGCATTTAGGATTCATTTTAATCATTCATTATAATTGTTTTGATCATTTAGTCATTACTACTATTCATGTGACCTGTGTGCAAATAACCATCTGAATTTAATATGTAACAACCTCACTTAGTGCACTAATATATTTGTTAGACTAGAGCAGGGGTTCTCAACCTTGGCAACTTTAAGACTATTGCTAAACTTAAGAGTTTCATTATAATACAGGAAATGTGTACCTTGTTAAGATGCATGACTTAAATAGCTATTGTAACTTATACAACTACATAGTACTTATTAAGAATTTGGGAATTCACACAGAGATTGGGGATTCTTAAAATTAGAAGTGAACTAGGCAACCAAAAACAGTTAAATCTAAGCAGGGCTTTGAGAGATTGAAAACAGTTAATAATAATAATAATAAAGTTGGGTGGGACCTTGGAGGTCATCTAGTCCAACCCCTGCTCAGACAGGAAACCTTATACCATTTTGGACAAATGGCTGTCCTGTTTCTTCTTAAAAACTTTCAGTATTGGAGCATTCACCACTTCTGGAGGCAGGTTGTTCCACTGGTTAATTGTTCTAACTGTTAAATCAAAGCAGGGCTACTTTGAAGTGACCAAGTTCCTAACTGAATCAGCTCCTAGCTTAGTAAGTGATTGGGAAGATAATAATCACACAAAATATGACTTCACAAGCAGATACGCATCTCCCCAAGTTCTTCATAAAAAAATGAGGGTGAAGAAAGGGAAAAAAGTTTAATTTTGTTACTGATTAGTTGAGTGTCAGAATCTGGAGTCTCAATGGGAAGGGATATTAGTTTAGAAGCTATTGGTTTCTTCCTAAGTTTAGAATCACCACTCTTTGCCAACTTTTTTTTTCCTGGAGCAGGAAATATAGGACGTTTATTGGATCTTGGATTTCTGTCATTGTTTACTCCACTGGCTTGTCTTTCATTGGCATCCTTTTGCCTCTTTATGTATCAGCTTTCTAAATGAAAGAATGCAGTATTTTTTGGGTTTTGATTAAAAACATAGTATGTATGATGCCGAGTCAAAATATTTGTTTCATATCTCAGTTGCATTAATGTTACCAAAACAGTTTCATTATTCTCTTTGCAATGCTGTTATTTCAGTTTTTGCCAATATTCTGCAGCAGGAACCATCCCAGAAACTGCCTAGAGTCTTAGTCTCCTAGGGCTCTAGGATAAGCTGGATATCTTTCTGGACTTCTGCTGACTTTTGGACTATCTCTTTCTGGAGCTAGTAAATCACTGCTTTAGAAGATGATGACAGAGTTGGGAATCAATCCTCTCTGGCCGTAAAGCTTAAGCATTAAGGTCTTGATCCCACATCACTCTAAATTTGGTCTGAAAATACACCATTGTCTTTCCATGCCCAAGTTTTGTTCAGGCTAAATTGTGCTGGTTAAAGTAGCATTTTCTGTTCCAGTTTTGAAGTGATGATCTCACTTTTGTCCCAACATAATTTTTTGCTATGGACACAATCAACAATGCTTCCCTCATTGGTGTGATTGATGATGCAGTCAGGAACTGGGATTTGTCCACAGCTGATAGTGTGTATGCCCTTCCTCCTTGGCCTTTTTAGCTGGGCCTCCAAGACAAAGTTTCTAGTCCGTATAATGCTTGATAAGCACCTTGAAAAGCACCAGTTAGACCAGGCATGTCAAACTCGTGATGTCATATGACGTCGTGTGATGTATTGCGACTTTCCCCCCATTACCAGCAATGGGCTGGGCATGGTTTTGGCATGACGCATCCAGCCCGCAGGCCAGCAGTTTAACATGCCTGAGTTAGACCTTAAAGAAACTATTTTTTAAAAGAGAACTAGATCTGTAGAAAGATTGGGAATCCTGTGCTGAACCAAAACCAAATTTAAATGAAGAGAAAGAGACTGGTTTGATAATCAATGTGTTACCCATTCTGTCACAAATGAATGCATTACTGGATGCCCATTGATTTCATAGGGCAGAAGGAATTTCATGGGACAGATTTATTTTTATTGCTTATCACTTTGGGAGCACCACTTGGCCAATTTCTGCCCAATATTGTATATCTAAATGCTACTTCTAGTTCTATAGGCATCAGCCACTAACAGCTAACCCTGCTATTCCCTTACACCCTTCATAGATTTAAACCAGGGTTTCACAAACTGTGAAGTATAGCAATAGCATTTAGACTTATATACCAGCCAATACACTTTACAGCACTCTCTGGGCAATTTAAATATAAGCATTATTTACATATTGTCCCCAACAACCTGGGTCCTTGTTTTACTGACTTTGGAAGGATGGAAGGCTGAGGTAACCTTGAGCTCCATCAGGATCAAATTCCAAGCTGTGCCTGAGTTAACCTGCAATACTGCATTCTAACTGCTGCACCATCAGGGCTTCTCCCTTGAAGAGGTGCAAACAAAGTCTGAGGGGTATGAAAAATTTTTTAGTTGTGTGTTGTTCCAATAAATCCACCTTTCCCAAAGTTTCATTGTATTGTTTGTACCTGACTATTGACCAAACTAAATAGTAGACATCATTGCATTGTTTCCATTGTTCATTTGGGTTCATTTTGGTGTTTGGATTTTTAGGGGAGAAATGTACCCTAAAGAGAAGTGTATGAACCCCTGTTTTTGGTTGTTCCCTTTATTATCATGTGGTAATAATGTATTATGGAGCTTCTCTTCCATTGTACAACTTTGTAATCATTCCAAGGCACTTAGAAGCCCAGGTTCAAGATCCTGGGTTCCTCTTTAGTCCTTTAACAGACTGATCACAGTTTCAGCTTCTCCTCCAGCTTCACTCTGCATTCCTCCAATGTGCCTTTGACCCTCACCCAAGCTATTTTGAAATAGCACTAAACCTATCTCTAAAAGGAGCTTGACTTATTTATGTCCCTATGTTTGTATTCTGTCTACATTTGTGATTCTAGGTCCAACAAACACTGGTGACCTGTTATTTGGACAACTTGAAATGTAGCTACCTACATTCACCTAACCCTGCCCTGCCACCTTTAAAGAGGGCAATTGATGACTGTTTTTTCTTGTTGATGGATGACATTAGGTGGCATGAGACACGAATCCTTTGGAATCCATTATTTGCTGTCTATAAAGAGTCCTTTATAGAAACTGTAATCATTTTCTGATCCTACCACTAAGGCAAAAAAACAGAACAAAAAAAATCCCTCAGTTTTGGGGTCACAGCAAATTATATCAGCATACTGTATTTTTCTGGCCATTTAAGGACTGGAGAAAAGCACATTTATACAGTAAATTTCAGGTGACAGAAATGTTTCTTTGCTTGTAAATGAAGGCTCTTTTACCACAACACAATCCAGAGAAGAATTAGGTTATAGCCTTTTCCTAATGTTTTATATGTATGTCTAGCTGCCTTAAGTACTTGTGTGAGCAGACAAAAAAGTTATCAGGTAAATATATAAATAAATATCATGAAAAAAGAAAAGAATGAAAGAAAGAAAGGTGATGGAGTAATTTAGATAAACAGGTAACATTATTTCATTGTGAATTAAAATGGACTAGGAACATTGAAAATATAAATGACTACAAGGTAAATATTAAATGAGTGTTTTCCTTTTTTTAAAAAAATGTGATCCTTAAGCTATGATATGTAAGTTTTGTGTCCTTAAGCTACAATAGGACTTCTGAACTACTTTTGATATTAAGGAAATGGAAATGTTCTTGGCAGAGAATAATACTTTTCACTGGGCTTCTCTTTAATGCTCATATCATTAAATGGTAAAGCATCTCCTTCTTCTTTCTCCCAAAAGACAATGAAGAAATATTTGACTAACACACCTTTGAACAATAGAAGAGAGATTTTGCTTCAAGCAACTTTTAATCAGTTCATGAAAAATGCTAAACTGATTAAAATGTAGAATCTGATCAAGATAAATTCCTTAATTTCCTCTGGTGGTTTTATATCTGATATTTGGC
Source organism: Bothrops alternatus (assembly GCA_034064705.1). Classification (NCBI taxonomy): domain Eukaryota; kingdom Metazoa; phylum Chordata; class Lepidosauria; order Squamata; family Viperidae; genus Bothrops; species Bothrops alternatus. The sequence goes on along the minus strand of JARGCV010000003.1, from coordinate 13,248,221 downwards.
AAGGATTCACTGTCTTGCAGCTAGACAGGAAATTATGATGAGATTTTATGAAGCAAATTTGCTTTCACCCAGAACCCCACATTTTTACTAATGGATAATTCTAAAGAAAGGAGACTCAATGGAGCCATAAGCATGATCAGCAATGCTACAGCAACTGCTTTGATGCATATGCTGCACTTTGCTGCTGTAGACAATTAACCTACCTTTTTATATTTTATTCTATCAAGTTTGCTTTGTGCTTGGGAAAAAAAAAAGAGATAGGCAGTTACATGTGCATTCTTGAATAAACTACCCACAGTGAAAAAAAATGGCAACTGGAAACTTTCATGCAAACTACTTTCTGCACTCAGATGTTATTCAAATGAATACATAAATATGCATAGCAATAAAGGCAACAGAGTGACTGCATTTGGCTGAGTACTAACATGTTCATTTGAAATATGCCAGTAGTTCCTACAAGCAAGGATACTGAAATTTTGGTGGGGATCTAAATTTTGGGCAGACAAGTGAAATATAGTAGGAGGGAGGGGGGATACATTCTGCGTACATGATATTATAGTCCTGTAATTGTTTAAACAGTATATATAAAGACCGATACATAAATAGAATGCAGTAATATCATAAAATGAAAAATCCAAGTATTAGTCCAAGATGTACCATAGCTAAAAAGCTTGAACAAGTCATATCCCTCCATTTATCTACTTTACGGTAGATAACAGACAGAATCAACAATTTCAGTGAACATTTTCATCCATATTTCATCCATCTCTATTCTATTCTATTCTATTCTATTCTATTCTATTCTATTCTATTCTATTCTATTCTATTCTATTCTATTCTATTCTATTCTATTCTATTCTATTCTAAAATGATTGGCCTTTTAGGTCTTTCAATAGTGCATTCATTGCTGTTATAATTGAGTTTATCCATTTGTTTTCTGTTGGTCATCACTTCTTTTCTATCTTCCACCTCTGCAACACTGTGGACCTCTCCAGGAGTCATTGCATAATGTGTCCACATTATGATAGTTTGAGCCTGGTCCTTTGTGTACCAGGTCAAACTGATATACTGATACGTTTTATGGCTTATTGTTTATTTTCCTACCTGTATTCTCAAAAGTCTTCTCCAACATCAAAGTTCAACAGTGTAAACACTTTTTCTAATCTGCTTCTTCAAATCCAACTTGGCTTCCACAAAATGTTACCTTTTCTGCACAATTCTAATCTTTGTAAGGTTATACAATAAGCTGTTCCTATTTATTTATTTATTTATTTATTTATTTATTTATTTATTTAGCCACCCTTCTTACCTTATGGTAACTGAGCAGTTTACAATCATAAAAAATAAAAACTGTACAATGATAAAAACATAAATAAAATACTAGACACAACCAAATGCAGCCATCCAATTAAAAGACGGAGAGAGTGGGACCAGGATGGGAGGGAGATGAGATCTGTTATTAATCAATCAACTACTTCCACTGTGTGTCTCCTTCTCTGGATCCCCAAGCTAACTGGCAGAGCCAGGTCTTTAGGCTCTTATGGAAGGGAGGGTTGGAGACAGCTTCACTCCAAGGGAAAAGATATTCCAGAGGGCAGGTGCAATGGAAGAGAAGGTCCTTCTGCTAGACCCTGCCAACTGGAATACCCAGGCCAATAGGGCCTGCAATATGCCTCCTCTGCTGGCATAGTAGGATGGGCCAATCCCAATGGGATGAAACAGTCCCTCAAGTATCCTGGACCCATGCCATGAAGGTCTTTAAAGTTCTTAATTGCTACCATACCAAGTGATGATTTGTACTATATTTCTTGACAGCTGATTCCTTTGCCATTGCTAATCAGTCATAAAAGGTAAAGTAGTAGCCATTCTACAACTTCTGTGTCCTTATTATCAATTCTAAGCCTGTATGTTATATCTGTTGCCATTAGTTTGTTTTCCTTTACATTTAATCATAGCCCCATCTCTTTACAGTGTTCCTTGACTTTAATGACTAGGACTTCCAGATCATTGCATTTTCAGAGTAGTATCATCAGCATAGTGGATATTATTGATGTTTCTTCCTCCAATCTTAAAAACACATTCATCTTATTTCAATCCAATTCTCACCAATCCAGCCTAAATAAATTAAGGGAGAGTTATAGCCAGGTCTCAATCCTTTGCCAACCCGAACCAGTCAATTTTGCCATGTTATCTTGGTAATGTGACATCATGACATGTATATATATGTCACAGTGTGATTTTTGTTTTTTTGCACTGGAGGTATATTGTTTTGCCAGAGTGGCAAACTGATACAGAAAACAAGACAGTGAAAGCTTTTATCTTTTTTTTTCTTTACTATTTACAGCAGGTATTTAGAGCATGATAGTGGTGCTTATCTAGTGCCAGGTTTCTTCCCAAATCTCCCTTCTAGAGACAGTCTCTTCTAGCTCTTCTTATTTGCCATCTCCCTCTCCCATTTCTGGCCTTAAGAGAAAAAGTGTCTGCATGAAAAGAAAGGAGGGGGCTGGAATTTAAAAGATAACAGAATAACAGAGTTGGGAGCGACATTGGGGATCTTCAAGTCCAGCCCCCTGACCAAGCAGGAAACCCTATATCATTTCAGACAAATGGCTACCCGATCTCATCTTAAAAACCTCCAGGAATGGACTGCCCACAACTTATGGAGGCAAGCCTTTCCACTGATTAATTATTCTTACTGTCAGGAAATTTCTCCTTAGTTCTAGGTTGGATCTTTCTTTGAGAAGTTTCTATCTGTTGCTTTTTCTTCTGCTTCCAGGTGCTTTGGAGAATACCTTGATTCACAATGAAATTATCCAGTGGGCATTGGCAATGATATCTCTTGTCCCCTGGCATTTTCTAAAATCAGCTTGAATATCTGGCATTTCCCTTTCTGTGTAGCCTCTAATTTTTGCTGGATGATCCTAAATAGTTATTTGGCAAGCAATTCAATGCTAGCTGTGGACTTTACTTTTGGAAGGATTAGTTCTTAGTACTTGAAAATTACTCCTTTTTAGAAATGTGGGTTTCAGGTTCACTTTTGAACACATAATCCTGTGATTATGATGATCACAGAGGCTTTTCCTGATTTTTAAAAATCTCATATGTATAAAAATCTAGACAGGAGTTTTATAAATTTAAGTGAATCAAAAAGCAGCCCAGATAATTTCAGGGATTTGGAAGCCTTGGACTGGCACTGAAAAGAGGAAAGTTCAAGTCCACTAGTAGGCAAAAGAGCCATCTCACTGAGGCCATCCTACTTCACAGGACTGTTGTGGGGAAAAAATGGGAGAAGTGAAGACTAGGTCTAGAACTCTCCAATATGAGTGTCCCCAAAAAAGATGCGATTGCCCCTTTGTGATTTTTGATAGCAATTTTTGGGATAACCCAGAGAAGATTTACTTGAGAAACCAAACAGCAAAAAGGCCAGTACTATAGTAGTTTGGTTAATACCTAGTATGAAACAAGCCTTGATTGCCAGGGTGTCCTTAAATAATAAAATATGTACATTTTCAAAAGAAAAATTCAGAGACAGAAAGTTACAACAACTAAAAATATAAGGCATTTTTTTTCTTATTCAGTTGATTCTCTCCACCATCACACCCAATAAAAACACAGAAAGTGCAGCAGACTTGAGATGAATGAGGATTATAGGATGGAGAGTTGCAGAAGTCATTAATATTTAGCATTTCCCCAGTAAGCATCCAATGCTGCAACCTTCCAGAGTCCCTAGGTTCGTGATCTTTGTCTCAACCCAGCATCAGTGCACTTTTGTGTTCCCACAATAGAGTGGACAAGAGAAGAATGTTGTTTCCCCAGTTTCATCTGTAGATCAAGGGACCAAGATAGTGATTAGATCTTGATTTTTACATCAAGATTTGGAAGATGCTCATGGCTTCTGCATTTCTCATCTGACTAGCTTCCTTCTGTTCCCAGTATTTCAAAGTCAACAGAAGCAAAGAAATTTGGATGGCCAACTTCAAAACATTTTGGTGGAATAGAGGAAGATGTATGTGTTAGTGGACAAGGTGTCATGCTTAACTGAAAAGTTTACAACTCTCAAAGAAAATTAGCGAAATCAGATATTCAAAAGCATGCAAATGCAAGTAGATAAATAGGTACCACTTCAATGGGAAAGTAAGAGTGTTCTGTGTGCCTCGGCATAGTCATGCTGGCCACATCATCTTGGAAGTGACTTTGGACAACACTGTCTACCTTGGCTAAGAAACAGATATTAGCATCATCCCCTAGAGTTGGACATGAATGAAAAGGAGAAACTTTAATCTTCACCTTTATATTTCTGTAAATAGTAAAGAGGATGACCCTTGTAGGGCTGGAAGTTCAATGTTTCTTTTGTAAAACCTGATAAAATAGTATGAGCAACCAGAAGTTGGCTGCAAAATCATGGATGATCATTAGGTGGCAGCAAAGAGATACAGAAAACTGGGCTGTTGTTTTTTGGCCATTTAGTGATTTCCCCAAATGTTTATATTCTAATTATCTTAACACTTGAAATGATACAGTCTTCTGCTGACATGAAGCAAGAACTATTACTCACATATTTTATTCCTTCCTATCCATTCTCATAAATCCAACAATGGCAATTTCCATTTATTGTGCAATATATTCTTAAAGTTCATGTTTAAATGTTGCCAGCTTTGAAAAATTTGACTATTTCCAAATTGTTTAAAAACTAGAATTGTAATCTAGCAATAACAATGAGCTACAGGGCTGCTGCATGACATTGTGCTCATGGAGACTAATACATATAAGACTATGAACCATAAAGTTTAACTGCTCCAGCCAAAATAAAATTCTTAATTAGCTTTGTCTTTTTGGATATTTCTGTCAGAAAATATTTTCTATTGTTTTTTTCCTTTTGTAGTTCCTAGTGGTTAAGGCACCAGGCTACAAACAGGCAGACTGTGAATTCTGGTCTCACCTTAGCCATGAAAGCTAGCTGAATAACTTTGTACCAGTCACTTTCTCTCAGGCCAACTCACTTTACAGATTATTGTTGTAGGGAAAATAGAAAGAGGAAGGAATGCTACATATGTTTGCCAACTTGAGTTATTTATAAAAATAAAATAAAATAATTTTGTGGTGTTATGTGCATTACTTGAATATTTGTCCAATCTTAAGATTACTTGATAAGATGAACAGTAAATCTAGATCAGTGGTTCTCAACCTTTTTCAGGTTGAGACCCCACTTGCCCCGCCCATGCATGGTGTGACCCCGGCAGGCACCGGGCCGATCCACGCATGTGTGGCACGCGCGCGTAAAAAAAACAACAAAATGGCGGACCATGCGCGATGAAAAAAAACAAAAAAAACCCAAAAAACAAAATGGTGGACCGCGACGGGCCGATCCGCGCATGTGTGGCGCGCATACGACAGCCCGAACCACGAATGCATGACGCGCGCACGACGGAAAAAAACTAAACAAAAAAAACCAAAATGGCGGACCACGACGGGCCGATCCGCGCATGCGTAGTGCGTGCGCAACGGCCTGAACCGCGCATGCACGGCACGCGCACAACGAGAAAAACAACAAAAAAACAAAAACAAAAAAAAATGGCGGACCGCAGTGTCCGGCGACCCCCGCGAAACGGTCGTTCGACCCCAAATGGGGTCACGACCCATAGGTTGAGAACCGCTGATCTAGATGGTGGGGAGTGGAATTAATTAGCTTGTCAGAGCTGAAGAAGCTTCTTGGATGAGAAGCGAAATGTCTTCAAAAAAACACAAGAAAGTCCAGTTGTCTCCGGGGGGGGGGGGAAAAAGCACCTTTGGGACAACCATACCTGGATGACTGAGAATCTCCATAGATAATGGTGAGAAATAAAGGAAAAAAGTGAGAAAACTGTCTCTGCCCACTTGATGTTATTTCTATATTACCTTTTGGCAACTATCACCAAGAAGAGAGTTTATAAAAGGAAAAATGTATAAACAATAAACATATGTTAAAACATTCAACTATGTGAAAACAACATTAGAAAACTCTGTGTCTAGCCATGTCCAAATGTGTCCAAATCTTCCAAAATCTGGGAATAATCTTGGGAAACAATCTTTCATATTTCTCAATGGAGATAATTCCACAGATCTTATTATACAGAGAGATTTATGATAAAATGGCTGTTATTTAACAGCTAAAGCTTCAAAAGCTTAAACCAAGCTTCTCAAACTTCATGGTATTATAACTCTCAAAATGATAAATCAACTTGTTTGATTAATGTCTTGTTTAGGGAGTTAGGGCAAGCACATCATTTTCTTTTAATCACTACAATTTCAAGCTGGTTGTCATAAGTGTGTTCACACTTTGTAATATCTTAACTCCCCACTTTAGGCTTCTGTGGACAAAATGAGGAGCATTTACAGTGTATTTTGACAATGTTCCAGTTTGGATCTAAATAAGTTGGGATTTTATAAAACATGTCACCCCTATCTTAATTGTTCATAACCCTAAATGGGCCTTACCCATAGTTTGAAAATGCCTTAGACAGGGGTGTCAAACTGCCAGCCCATGGGCTAGATCAGCGGTTCTCAACCTTTTCTGGGGCTCGACCCCGTCCTGCATCACGTAAAAAAAATGGTGGGCCTGCACCACGCACCACACATGCGCGGCGTGACGGGGCGCATCATGCATGCATGGCGCGATGGCCCGCATCGGGATAGGGAAAAAAATGGCCGACCCCCCCAAAAAATGGCCGCCCCCCCAAAAAATGGCGGGCCTGCACCGCGCATGTGCAGCGCGACAGCCCGCATCGCGACGGCCCACATTGGGATAGGGAAAAAAATGGCCGACCCCCCCAAAAAATGGCCGACCCAAAAAAAAATGGCGGGCCTGCACCGCGCATGTGCGGCGCGACGGCCCGCATCGCGATAGGAAAGAAAATGGCTGACCAAAAAAAATGGCCGACCAAAAAAAAAATGTCGGACTGCGGTGCTTGGCGACCCCCATAAAATGGTCGTTCGACCCCAAATGGGGTCGCGACCCACAGGTTGAGAACCACTGGGCTAGATGCATCATAACATAACCATGCCCACCCCATTGCCGGCAATGGCAAAAAAGTTGTGATACGCCAAGACACATCACATGATGTTGCGAGTTTGACACCCCTGCCTTAGGCTGATCTCATAGCTTTAAATACTGTCTATTTGCCACTACAGTTAATCAGTTAAATTGCTGAATATAGCAGGTAGCAAACATTTGAGAGGGCTGTTCATATCTTCTACAATGCAACATTACTCAGCAGCACTACAACTGTATGTACAGTGAACAAATGAGGAAAGGAAATCTTTCTCTGTCAGTCTTCCATTGATATATACACCTCTGCTATGCATACTGATATGTATTCATTTGAAATAAGTTTTTTTCATTCAGGACCTTATGCTTATTTTTTAAAAAAAGAATCCTCAATTATGAATGTGCGTCAAAGCAATTTTAAAAGCACTGGCCCCTAGGAAACAATAACAAAAATAACAGCAAATAAAAAGAAGGACAGTAGCAGAGAAGCAAAAGACAGCAAAGAATTTCTGCCTGAGTTAAGTCTCTATTAAGTCCTTTTCTTGAATAGCACAGCATTGTATTGATGTAATTTGCCCCTTAGAATCAATCTAACAGCTGCTCACGAAATTGGTAAGCATCCACTTCTGGAAGAATGAGCTCCATGTTTTAATAGGGGTTGAGTGCCCTTTTGTATGACTTATGAGCCATGGCAGCCCCGTTTTAGCAGTGAGCCATAGCAAGCTGTGGCTTCTGCCTTCTTACCCTGGTTAACCAATTTTTTTTTAATGTAATGTTGCTTGGTGGTGTCAAATAGCACAAGGTCAGGAAAATTCCATTGGTTAAATTCATTCCTGGCATGAAGATGAGCAATTAAACAAACCCACCAAACAACAAAACACTGATAAAAAAGAACAAAGCAAAAGTCACCAGCTGCAAAAGTTGTCAGCCATCTCCAGGTATTTGTGTGACTGAGTGTCTCTCTTGCAGCAAGATGATGCTGGTGTCTCCAAGAGGACTCCTTTGCAGGCAATGTCTGGAGATAACAAGAGAGGTAAAGAAAGAAATTTGGAAATTCTGCCATGAGAAGTCAATTACATGTTGAGATTTTGCAAGGATGAGCACATTTGAAAGAATACATGTAACATGTAACTGGAATGTGTACTCTGTTCATAGGGACACCAACTGCACACAGATATCTGTCTAATGATCTCTGTCACAGACAGACAGGCAAAGCTACAGGATTCTCACACTCTTCTTAACAAAGAGATAGTTGGAGAACTGAGTATCTATATACTTTGCTTTTCATCAGACAGATAGCTTTCTAGGCTTCAATTAATAGAAGAATAGAAACAAGATTAAGAGAAATATAGAAACAAAATCAGAAATGGATGAAAGACTGTAAAATAACAATCATTTATCTCACACCTGAGATGGGGTTTTTATTCAAGTCAACCTTGTATGAATGTCTTAGTTCCATTCATCTTCCTCTCTTATAAGAGACTGTGTGAGACAGAAGACTTAACAGATTTTCTTGTAGCTTTTCCAGCTTCAGATTATCATCTGGTTTATATTTTGGGAAGATGTCTTGACAAACTGCTGGACAGTATTTACCTTCTCCATTCTGTCACAGTTCCCAGAAAAATGTTCACGGATTTCTTATATAAACTATCAGTGACCATTTAAAGTTTTGATGGGACTGAAAAAGAAGATTTGCAAGTTGCGACCATTGCCATGTGATCACAATTCAGGAGCTTGACAATCAGCATGCATTTGTGACAGATGAAGCATTTTGCTGGCACATGATCACAGTTTGTGACTATTTATGACTTTGACAAGCAAAGTAAATGGGGAAACCATCAGGAACGGCAAGATGCTTCCTGTGTGATTCATTTAACCACAACTAGAAGTAATATCATAAGGTTGGGTGCAATCACATAACATTTCACTTTATAATCATGTTCCCTAGTGGTGGATTTGCTGGTCCCAGTTGCTGTCAGTAAATGAGGACTAACTATACAATGACAGACATAAAATCTGAAACCTGATAGCTGCTATAACCTACCTTTTAGTAAAATTACAAATATGATAACATTTAAGTCTTGTCTTTGTATAATAGTAAACATAAGTAAGCAGAAAGTGCAAACAGGAGAAAGCCATCAAATGCATTATTAGATTGGCTATGATATGGCTGAAACATTTAAGACTGAAGCAGAAGCCCTCCTTTGTAATCTATTACATTGCTTTACCTTGACAAATGTGTTGTTTATCATAGAACTGTAGAATTAGAATGGGCATCTGGGACACTCTAGTCCAAATCTCTGCAGTGTGCAGGAAAACCAAATAAGCTATCCATGAAAAAGTCCAGCCTCTTCTTAACAAATTCCAGAAATAGAAAACTCAGTTTCTATAAGAAGATTGTTCAATTGACATGTAAATATCAATCAAAATAGAGCTTGGAGGTCTTCAAGTCCAACCTCCTGCTCAAGCAGGAAACCATACACCAGGGGTCTTCAAACTTGGCCCTTTTATGACTTGTGGACTTTGACTCCCAAAATTCCTCAGCCAGGCACGCTGGCTGAGGAATTCTGGGAGTCGAAGTCCACAAGTCATAAAAGGGCCAAGTTTGAAGACCCCAGCCCTACACCATTTCAGACAAGTGGCTGCCCAATCTCTTCTTAAAAACCTCCAGTGATGAAGCACTCACAACTTCTGAAGGCAAGCTGTTCCACTGATTAATTGTTGTCACTGTAAGGAAATTTCTCCTTACTTCCAGGTTGCTTCTCTCCTTGATTGGTTTCCATCCATTGCTTCGTGTCTTGCCTTTTGGTGCTTTGCAAAATAAGATGACCACCTCTTCTTTGTGGCAGCTTCTCCAATACTAGAACACTGTTATCATGTCACCCCTAGTCCTTCAGAATTGTTTTCCATATATTTAAACAAAATCTATCCAGCTGTAACTTATGTCCATTATATCTGATCATAGTTTCAGTTGCCATGGAAAATAATTCTTGGCCATCTTTTCCATAGACTCCTTTTATCTATTTGAATACAGCAAGTAGAACTTCCCTAATCTTCTTTTCTTCATTCCAGGTTCCTTCCGCCTATCTTCATAAGGCATTCTTCAAGTCTCTGAATGATTTTCATTGTCCTACTATGAATCCTTTGCAACCTATAATATCCTTCTAGAAAAAATGTTACCTGCACTTTTACATAGTAGTCAGTCTCATTAGGGTCAAGGAATACAGCTGGTCCTCGATTTACAACCACAATTGAGCCCAAAATTTATGTTGCTAAGTGAGACATTTGTTAAGCGAGTTTTGCCCCATTTCACAACCTTCCTTGCCACAGTTGTTAAGTGAATCACTGCAGTTGTTAAGTTAGTTACACGGTTGTTAAGTGAATCTGGATTCCCCATTGATTCTGCTGGTCAGAAGGTCACAAAAGGGGATCCCATGACCCTGGGACATTGCAACAGTCATTAATATGAGTCAGTTGCCAAGCATATGAATTTTGATCACATGACCATGAGGATGCTGCAATGGTCTTAAGTATGAAAAGCCATCCTGTCATTTTTTTCAGTACTGTTGTAACTTTGAAAGGTCACTAAATGAACTGTTGTAAGATGAGGATTACCTGTAATGAATAACAACAACAACAACAACAACAACAACAATAATAATAATAATAATAATAATAATAATAATAATAATAATAATAATAATAATAATAATAGTGTTGGAAGTGACCTTGAAGGTCATCTAGTCCAACTCCCTGCTCAGGCAGGAAACCATATACCATTTCAGACACATGGCTCTCCAGTCTCTTCTTAAAAACTTCCAGTGTTGGAGCACTCACTGCTTCTGGAGGCAAGTTGTTCCACTGATTAATTGTTCTAACTGTCAGGAAATTCCTCCTTAGTTCTAGGTTGCTTCTCTGTTTGGTTAGTTTCCATCTGTTGCTTCTTATCCTTCCTTCAGGTGCCTTGGAGAATAGCTTGACTCCCTCTTCTTTGTGGCAGCCCCTGAGATATTGGAACACTGCTATCAGGTCACTCCTCGTCCTTCTCTTCATTAAACTAGATATACCCAGTTCCAGCAACTGTTCCTTATATGTTTTAGCCTCCAGTCCCCTAATCATCTTTGTTGTTCTTCTCTGTGCTCTTTCTAGAGTCTCAACATCTTTTTTACAGTGCGTTGACAAAACTGGATGTAGTATTCCAAGTGTGGCCTTACCAAGGCATTGTAAAGTGGTATTAACACTTCATGTGATCTTGATTCTATCCCTCTGTTAATGCAGCCCAGCACTGTGTTGGCCTTTTTGGCAGCTGCAGCACACTGCTGGCTCATATTTAAGTGATTGTCCACTAGGATTCCGAAGTCCCTCTCACAGTTACTACTATTGAGCAAAGTACCCCCTATACTATACCTGTACATTTGGTTTTTCTTGCCTAAATGTAGAACCTTACTTTTTTCACCATTGAATTTCATTTGGTTAGATAGCGCCCAGTGTTCATAGCTTTCGTAAGATGTTTCTAACTCAGTCCCAAACTGCGTTAATCCCTCTACAAGCTGTCTCACACGGCTGATGGTATTTAAATATGATTATCTTTTTTTACTCTATGACTAATCTCGAAGTTATATAAAAAGATGAGGTGATGAAGTACGATTTAAATGTTGCCATGATTCTCATGCCACATCTCCATTATTTTTCACATAGTATCCATATTTCTTGGGAGGAGTGAGGGGAATGAATTTTAGCAACGTTTAACCCACGTTAGGTAATAAGGAGTGAGGAATGTGGAGGAGAAAAAAACCCAAAGAGTGATGAATGTTTGCTCTTGTTCAGGTATATATCCTTAGGCTTAAATCAAAGATTTCATAGAAAAGGTCAGAAAAGAAGCTTAAGGAGCTTCCTCACCCACAGGAAACAAGGCAAAGAAGGTGAACACTCATATGGCAGGATTAACAACTCACAGTAAGGGATATAGAAAAATATGAGAACCCTTTTGGGGGGGGGAGAAAGTCAAAGTTTTGGATCAAGGAAAGTGCCTCCAGTGACATAAAGAAAAATAATAGGCTCCTTCCCTGGGGGTTGCTCGGGTGGCCTCTGGGCACCACATCTGATGGAAAGAGGAAGGAGGAGTGAAGGCTTATGTAAGTAGAAAGTTGATAAGAAAGGGGAAGAGTAGGGATAGTTGGGTGGAGTAGAAGGAGGGAGATAGAGAAGGAGGGAGGAGAGTAGGTAGTTAGTTGGTAAGTGAGGGGGGAAGGTTAGGGTTAGGGGGATGTGGTGGTGGGGGTACCGAGCAGTAATGTTAATTGTTTGGTAAATATGGTCTATGATTATTTTCAGTTGAGTTATTATTATTAGATGTATTGAAATAAGTACTTATGTTTTGTTTATGGATGATTTTGAAATATGTATTTATGTTGTGATTATGTTTATTGTTTATTTTAACATTATGATTTGATTTGAGCATTTTTCTTTTTCTGTTAAAAATTAAAAAACCAATAAAAAAATTAAAAAAAAAGAAAAATTCAGGAAGTCTAAATGCCACTCCAGTTCCCATTCCAGAACAGAGGAAATATTACCTTTAATGAAAAGATTCTTCAAGACCCTTTACAGTTCCATTAATTTTTCAACCAATGCTGCTCCTCTTGTAAAAACCATTGGAATAATAAAAATTTTAAAAAAATAGATATTCTTTGCTTTCCGGTGTTTTTCTATGTAAAAATGAAAGATCGTAACAATACATTTTAAAATAATTTCTTATGTTGCTTTGTGAGGAAAATGGACAATAAAACCACACTTAATTGGATTACCAAGGGTTGTTGTGTAAAGTTTCTTTCTCATTTGCTTAAGACCTTGCCACCAAACCTGAGGAACTGAATGTAATATACAAATCCTTGACTTACAACAGTTCATTTAGTGACCGTTCAAAGTTACAATGGCACTGAAAATGACCTTTTTTCACACTTAAGCATCCTCATGGTGACATGATCAAAATTCAGACACTTGACTCATATTTATGACAGCTGCTGGGTCCCCGGGTCATGTGAATACCTTTTGTGACCTGCTGTCAAGCAAAGTCAACAGGAAAGCCAGATCCACTTAACAACCATATTATTAACTTAACAACTGCAGTGATTCACTTAACACCATTGGCAAGAAAGATCATAAAATGGGGCAAAATTCACTTAACAACTGTCTCACTTAGCAACATAAATTTTAGGCTCAATTGTGGTTGTATCTGTACTTTGATTTATACAATGTAATTTTTAAAGACTATATAACCTATTCATTTCTTATAATAAATTCTTGAAAACGTAAATAAATCTTTAGTGAATTATATTCCATTAAAAGTTTTCAGCTGGCTCATCAAACTCAAATAAGTAATATACAACAATGTGGAACCTCATTTCAAAGATATGAGTGCCCACATAGCTTCACTACAGTGGATAACATAGGCTTCAATGTATGTGTAGCAAATTGTACATAATAATAATAATAATAATAATAATAATAATAATAATAATAATAATAATAATAATAATAATAATAATAATAAGTTGGAAGGGACCTTGGAGGTCATCTAGTCCAACCCCCTGCTCAGGCAGGTAATCCTATACCATTTCGGACAAATGGCTGTCCAGTCTCTTCTTAAAAACTTTCAGTGTTGGAGCATTCACCGCTTCTGGAGGCAGGTTGTTCCACTTGTTAATTGTTCTAACTGTCAGGAAGTTTCTCCTTAGCTCTAAGTTACTTTCTTCCTTGATTAGTTTCCATCCATTGCTTCTTGTCCTGCCTTCAGGTGCCTTGGAAAATAGCTTGACTCCCTCTTCTTTGTGGCAGCCCATGAGATATTAGAACACTGCTATCATGTCCCCCGTCGTCCTTCTCTTCGTTAAACTAGACATACCCAATTCCAGCCACCATTCCTTATATGAAAATGGTAAGTGAACACCTGTCCAGCCTAGACGATTTCAAATCACCAGATGGATTACACCCCAAGGTTCTTAAGGAACTGGCAGATGTGATCACAGAACCACTGAACTATATTTTTCAAAGATCCTGGAGCACTGGGGAACTACCAGAGGACTGGAAAAGAGCTGATGTAGTTCCCATCTTCAAAAAAGGGGGAAAAAAGGACCCAGGAAATTACAGACCTATCAGCCTGACCTCAATACCTGGGAAGATTCTGGAAAAGATAATCAGCGAACACCTACAGGCAAACAAAGTAATTACTAAAAGCCAACACGGGTTTGTCAAAAACAGATCATGCCAGACAAATCTTATTGCATTCTTTCACCAAGTGACAAAATTAGTGGACCAGAGGAATGCTGTGGATATAATTTACTTGGACTTCAGTAAGGCATTTGAGAAAGTAGACCACAACCTACTACTTGATAAGATAGAAAAATGTGGGTTAGACAGCATCACCACTAGATGGATCCATAGCTGGCTGACCGGCCGTACTCAGCATGTGGTCCTCAATGGAACCACATCTACATGGAGGGAAATGTGTAGTGGGGTACCCCAGGCCTCTGTTCTGCTCCCAGTACTCTTCAACATCTTCATCAATGATCTGGACAAGGGGATAGATGGGGAACTCATCAAATTTGCAGATGACACCAAGCTGGCAGGAATAGCCAACACTCCAGAAGACAGGCTGAAGATACAGGAGGATCTGGTCAGACTTGAACACTGGGCGCTATCTAACAAAATGAAATTCAATGGTGAAAAAAAGTAAGGTTCTACATTTAGGCAAGAAAAACCAAATGTAAAGTATAGTATAGGGGGTACCTTGCTCAATAGTAATAACTGTGAGAGGGATCTCGGAGATCTAGTGTACAATCATTTAAATGAGCCAGAAGTGTGCTGCAGCTGCCAAAAAAGCCAACACAGTGCTAGGCTGCATTAACAGAGGGATAGAATCAAGATCACGTGAAGTATTAATACCACTTTACAATGCCTTGGTAAGACCACACTTGGAATAGTGCATCCAGTTTTGGTCACCATGATGTAAAAAAGATGTTGAGACTCTAGAAAGAGTGCAGAGAAGAGCAACAAAGATGATCAGGGGATTGGAGGCTAAAACATATAAAGAATGGTTGCTGGAATTGGGTATGTCTAGTTTAACAAAGAGAAGGATGAGGGGGGACATGATAGCAGTGTTCCAATATCTCAGGGTCTGCCACAAAGAAGAGGGAGTCAAGCTATTTTCCAAAGCACCTGAAGGCAGGACAAGAAGTAATGGGTGGAAACTAACCAAAGAGAGAAGCAACCTAGAACTAAGGAGAAACTTCCTGACAGTTAGAACAATTAACCAGTGGAACAACTTGCCCCCAGAAGCGGTGAATGCACCAACACTGGAAGTTTTTAAGAACAAACTGGATAGCCATTTGTCAGAAATGGTATAGGGTTTCCTGCCTGAGCAGGGGGTTGGACTAGATGACCTTCCAACTTTATTATTATTATTATTATTATTATTATTATTATTATTATTATTATTATTATTATTATTATTATTATTATTATTATTATTATTATTATTATTATTATTATTATTATGTTTTAGCCTCCAGTCCCCTAATCATCTTTGTTGCTCTTCTCTGTACTCTTTCTAAAGTCTCAACATCTTTTTTACATTGTGGTGACCAAAACTGGATGCAGTATTCCAAGTGTGGCCTTACCAAGGCATTGTAAAGTGATATTAACACTTCACGTGATCTTGATTCTATCCCTCTGTTAATGCAGCCTAGCACTGGGTTGGCCTTTTTGGCAGCTGCAGCACACTGCTGGCTCGTATTTAAGTGATTGTCCACTAGATAAAGTAGACATTCTTCATACCAAAGTAAAGCATCTCATCAAGATGGACTGGCCTGGACTCTAATTTCAGGGTGTAGCAGTACATATTTTATCTACAAAATGCTTTACTCTCTTTAGGTTAATCCACACAAGTCTTATTTTGAGACTTATTTTTATGACCAGCCATAATCAATGGTATCTAATCCTGTGAACTCCTCTACCTTTTTATTCCTTAAACTGATTACACTTGTTCTGCATATTAAGACTGAAAAGAATTAGATATGGGAGAAGAAAGGAAGGCTAAGGGGTAGATATTATGTCTACCTTTTCTAACCTTCTATGTTTTAAATACAGATTTGTGAGAGTAGTTTTCAATTACATTAGAAAATTGGTGTGCCAGATTGGTGTGTGTGTGTGTGTGTGTTTGTGTGTGTTCTAAAGATAAAAAGACTAATTAATAAAGAATAGAACAAAACAGTATAGAATCTTTATTGATTTAGAAATTTGATCATAACAAAAATACAAGATCGCTTCTTGGCCTTTTGACTAGGATCTAGTGTAGTAATTAATAAAGGGAAAAAAAGCAGGAGAAAATTGTAGAAACTGAAAAAGAATCCTGAAGTTGTCATATGGTCAAGGAGGCTGAAGTGGGATTTGATGAAAGTGAATAGACTCATCGTTCTATTGCAGAGGTGCCAAACTCGTAACGTCACTTGACATGTTATGATGTATCGTGGCTTTTTTCCATTGCTGGCAATGGGGTGGGCGCCGTTTTGGCATGACGCATCCGGCCCGTGGACCAGCAGTTTGACACCCCTGTTCTATGATATCAGGGAGAGTGAGAAGAAAGAATTGAAGAAAACAAAAGTAGAGTTAAGATAACTAGGTATATTCCTGTTTTCATCCTCTGGTAATCATATATTCTAAATATAAGTAATTTATATTAAATTAACAGCAGGATGGGAATAACATATTCCTACTGGTCACTATATCCTATAGAGATAGGGAGAGGGAGGGAGGGAGAGAGAGAGATGGAAATAGTTGAAACTAAAGTATTTTCTTGAAATGTTAAATAGCTACACATTATTCCTACCAGAAAACAGATTAAATAATATATCACTACTGCACACTTGATTATTAAATCAATATTCCAGTGAGAAATTCTCTTTAAGTAGTGTTGTTCCACAAAGGAAGTCAGAGAAATTTGACATAGAATGTAGCTTTTCATAGCTACTATTTATTTTTGAAATGACTTCCAGCTAATGCCACGTGAGACAATGAATATGTGCTGACATTTCATTAGCCACATTGTAGAGAAGATCTGAAATTGGAGTTGGCAATAAATGACAGGCCTTTATATATTGTCTGTGTTCAATAGAGCAGAATGCCCACAACCAATTACTATCCACCAGTAGATGACAACTGATAACCTTTCTCCCTATTTAAATTGTTTGGAAGTTTACAGTTTTTAATTGCCTCTCGGGAAATATGGCTAGCAAACATTAACTTATGTCTGTTGTCTCACATGATGATACCCTGGAATCATTTTGTTAAAACTGATCTGCATTTCTCATTCAACAATTGTGATGAAATTATATATACACATGGAGGATTGTTTCTTTGGAAAAGTTGCATGCTAATTTTTTGTGGGGGGGCGGGAAGCTACATATAAAGTATATATCTTTGGTAAAATTCTGCACTAAAATTGCAACTTGAGGTTTTGTTTTTGTTTTTTTAAAAAAACCTACATGCATACAAAATGAACAATATAAGGATGCTTTAGGTGAAAATAAATGTGTGTTGACAGAATGATTTTTCACAAGCCTTCAAATAATCTACTCCAGTTTGGGCATTCTCCACAGAAATGAAATACATCTTCTAGAATTCCCAGCTATTGCAATCATTCTGGCATTTCCAAACAGGAGTAAATTTTAGAAGCTGAAATCACCCATATTGGAGCAGGCTGGGCTAATAAATGAATACTTGGGACATTGATACTGTATAGAATAGATTCAGATTGCTCTATAGTTTATTCCTAATACTCTTACAAGGGTAAGACTTTCATATATTCATTGTGATAAACAAGAGAAATTCAGAACTGAGACGTTTTATTATTTGGTCCTTTCCACTATTTTGAAATATTTATTGAGCTGATGAAAAGAAAAGAATTATAGGATATTTTCAAAATGCAATAGGCTGTTTTTCTCCAGAATTAGTTAACAAAGTAAAATTGCAAGATGCCCAAGTGCTCATTCTATAATGGAAGAAATAAAAGATTTATATCAAAATTGATTTCATTTTGCATTTCAAGACCAATGAATACAAGCAGTGAATATATGTATAATACAAAAGTATACACTAGTTTTATTAAAAAAAAACATTTCACATAAAGTTATTTCAGATCTGGCACTACAGATGACCCATTCTTTTGCCTCAGGTGCTTAATGGATCCTATGGGATTCCAGAAGATGCTTAGAGATTTTCTCAAAGGCCTCACTGGCAGCCACAGTGAGAAATACAGCAGCAAACTAGACACCTGAAACAACAAAGAACTAATATGACCAAACATATAGCAGTAAGAATGGTGAAGTACATATCACATTTAGAGGCAGTTACTCAACAGCAGTGTTTAAAGCTTCCTGAATCCTGTTCTCCAGCTAAGTGAGAAGATTGGCTGCTGACAACTGTAATTAATTTTCCTAGCAGTTAGAGAATAAAATTACAATTTTCAGTCAGAATTGACTGGGCAAATCCAGCTGAAATGACAGAGGCCTTGGTTTTTAAGGTTATCTGGCAACTTTCTGGCTGATGCTTTCTTGTAGACTCTGGATAATCTCAGAAGAGGCTTAGGCACATTAGCGTGGGCAAAAGAGAAAGTCCATATTTAATTCTGAATATGATTGAAATCCCCCAGAGGTGCAGGCTAGCAGTCTGGGGGTCTCTGGGACTTATAGCTTTGTTGAACCACAGAGCTGTGACCAAAGGTCTGTCTGTCTGTCTGTCTGTCTGTCTGTCTGTCTGTCTCTCTCTCTCTCTCTCTCTCTCTCTCTCTCTCTCTCTCTCTCCCTCTCCCTCTCCCTCTCCTCCTTTCCCTTTCCCTTTCCCTTTCTTTCTTTCTTTCTTTCTTTCTTTCTTTCTTTCTTTCTTTCTTTCTTTCTTTCTTTCTTTCTTTCTTTCATATAGCCACCAACTCTGGGCAGTTTGCAAGGTTAACACACAAAAAATACAAAAAACAAAAAATAAAAGTCATACATGCATTAAAATGGTTAAAAACAATTAAAGCCATTCTATAGAATTAACAGGAGAGGACAATTAATTCAGGAAAAATAGAACCATTTTATAGGCTCCCCACTATCAGTATCACTACCTGATCCCGGGGACAGATGGCAAAGCCACTTCTTCAGGTCTTTCCAGAAGGCCATCAGGGTCAGTTTGACCTTGCAGAAATTGATGTCTGTCATAGAAAATGCTTGCCTCCTGGGTTGTGTCAGGTGGCAGTCTTTCCTAGACAGAACCCACAACATATCTATTCTGCCAGAGCTAATGGAATGGTTAGAAGTAATTAAGAAGTGATCCCTCAACCAACCAACCTCTTCTCTGAGGGGGCAGGTGGCCATTTTTGGCCTTGTTATTTCACATCTATTGCATCTGCTTTACATGAATCTGCCCTTGAGGACCATTTGGAAGTTGATTTAGCATGTGGAAGTCAAGGTATAGTATATCTTGGGTTGTGTTCACATCACACTTCTGCTAGTACTATAGCTAGCTTCTGGGTAAAATTAAAGGTGCCGAGTTATTATTAAAGCCCTACATGGCTTAAGTCTGGGCTATTTTTAAGACTACCTGCTCTGAGTAGTATCTGTCTACACAATGAGATCCAGAAGAGAAGGATATAGAAAGTTCTTTTCCCAAATGGATCATCTCCAGAACCTTCATGATTCTTCTCTCTTCTGGAATATTATCTCCAAAATATAAGAATTGTTTCTTCTCTATTGAGTTTCTGAAGAGCCTTGAACCTTATTCCTTCAGAGGGCCTTTGGAAATGAGATAGATGTTTGTTACCTAGAGTGGATGTTGTGGAAGCAGATATTGTGCTGCTGTTTCCTATTTCGTGTTGTTACAGCTTTTAAATCTTTTTGTATTATACATTATAGTACCAAAATTATAAAATCTTTAGGGGTCTCATGGTTGGAGGGCATAGATATCTGAATAATACATACAAGGTTAAATAAAGGTTTGGACCTCATGCAATTAAAAACATAGCACCTCTATTCTATTAATTAAGATATCTTTTTCAATCTTTCACATGAGCCTGAAAAAAAATGGTGCAGTTGCTTTAATGAATTAAACAATTAAAGCAACAGCATCTTTAATAAAATTCTTAAAAGTAACACACTTTCTCTCAGGTTTGCAAGGAAGCCTGGAAAAATGTCTCTTATTTAATGAATAGCACAGAAGTGTTTTGTTCATACAGGGTCCAAAGTACTCCCAAATAATGTTCAATTGATTGATTGATTGACTGACTGACTGTATTCTACCAAGACAATGTCAGCTCTTAGTGACCGCGCAGATATATTTTCTCAAAGCAGGCACACACTTACATGCAGCTTTAACATAAACACTTTATTTGTCATCTTGTTAAAGAGCTACAGTCAGCTCTTTGTTTTCAAGATCTTCTTAACTACATCTCAGTGATATTTACTTTCAGCTCTGTATATCCTGGCAAAACAGACTGAGGCAGCAGTTTGTTCAAGGTCCTGAATAATTGGTTCTAACTTTTCAAAGAATAGGTAATTCAGCAGCAACTTAAAGAGAAAGTATGTACCTCAAACTTCAATAACTACTTATGTCTAATTCATTCCAAGTCTGAAAATTTTCCAGGAGAACTAGTTATTAAAGACACAAGTTTAATTCTGTGTACAATGAAACTGATTTTTCTATCAGCCAAGTTGCTATCATTTTGGTTAAACACAGTTAAATCAGAACATAACATGTTGAAAAATAAATGTATTTATCATATTATTTTAATAAGAGTTAAAGGAACAGAAATTTAGATTCAGATATGACCTCTATCATACTTCAGTTTACTGAGTTCAAAAATCTTCTATGGAAAACAAACCTAACCGATCCTTCAGGTCAGTGTCTCAGCTTCAGCTTTTAAATCTGATGGAGGAATGTGAGTCTGGAGTGGGGATGAATGTCGAGGAGATAACCCACCAACAAAAAGCAAAAAGGAGGAAAATTGCATGGAAATACTTGCCTCCCCACCAAAAAGCTATTTTAATACCACTAGCAGATTTGGCTGCTTAGAAGAAATTGATACTGTTTTACAGACAGTGGTTATGAAAGGGTTGTGAGGATGCACTGCATCAGAAATAAGATATTCCTTGTGTGTAATATTCTTTGTTAATTAGATATTGAGATGTGCAAATTACTTGGATTCATTTCTATTTGCTACCAACCCCAATAGAAGTGCCTCTGTTAATATTCTAAGCTGGCAGTTTTCTAAGTTCAGCAATTTGGCATTCATCCACCTATTATCTTTGTGCAACTCACATTCTTCCTTGAAAACAAAAATAAATGTTTCAGTAATCCAAAACTCTATTTTCCACCAGCTTTTCCAAAGAAATTCAGAGAGATTAAACACATCACAAGAAAATCACAGATGGCTGTTTACATGGAAGTCTTGATGGTTCCAGTGGAACAAATCTTCTGTAAAGAAGAAAGTTTCTGCTTTTCACAAATAGAGTTGTAACTACCTCCTGTTCCAAAAGGCCAAATTCACTGATTTTCACTGAAAGAGCAAATGCTAGAGTTGTTTGACAAGGCTCACTTTGCTTCATTTAATGTGATTCAAAGCTGCTCAACAACCAGAATATATTTCACAGGACTTTGATGGCCTTCTATCAATGCATACATGAAAGACACTCCTGCCATCACTTCTGTTAAAACAAAGCAGTTGCAATAAGGGGCTTGTGATGGGCTGAGAGAAAATGATTGGCTCAAAGTCACCTAATTGGCTTTCATGCCTAAGGTGGGACTAAAACTCTTGATCTTCCCATTTCAAGTCTGATACCTTAACCACTAGACCAAATTGACTCTTGTCTTTGAACCCAGTGAATCCAGCTTTATATAGTTAATTGCATACAGTAACTCATGGTCCATGCCTGAGCAGGGGGTTGGACTAGATGACCTCCAAGGTCCTTTCCAACATCATCATGATTATTATTATTATTATTATTATTATTATTATTATTATTATTGTTGTTGTTGTTGTTGCTGCTGCTGCTGCTGCTGCTGTTGCTGCTGTTGTTGTTATTATTATAAATCTTTAAAAGGAACAGCTACGCCATCTTTATATCAGCTATTTCAATGACACTGTCTTACTAGTGAGGGCCTTTGCATATACACATTCAAACTGGATAAAGTGAAGATCGTCAAAGGTTTAAAGGAGTTATCTATTTCAGAAAACCACATAAACAGCAACCACTAAACATTATACGGCAACTGTGGGAATGTCTTAGTCTTAACCACTACATCTCAGTGGATATTCAACTACATTGTTTTATTAATAGCAATAACCGAAGCAATAGAACAGGATAGACATTCCATTTAAGGTCTGATGCTATATTCCTGACTCTTATTCTAATACAATTAATTTTCCATTTTATGCCATTAGATTAACAAGCATATTTATTATATGCTTGTTAATCTAATTATTATTTGCAAAGATTTGATCAATAGCCACATTGGCCATTTTAAGAGTATTGAGAATATTATAATAAAAAGTTCCATGTTGGAAGGGGTTATTTCTTATTAAAATGGCTGCTATGAATTAGAATAGGAGTGAATTAGGGCATAAGCTTAATAACACACCTTAATATTTTTTGCTTATTTGTTGATTATTTCTGATCCATTTCATTCTATATACTTTAAAAGTGATTTGATTTTTCCCCTGTGCTTTTGAGTCAGTCTTTGATTAGTCCATGCACTTTTTTTGCAAAATTTTTCAGAAGAGGTTTGCCATTGCCTGCTTCCTAGGGCTGAGACAGACTGGCAGGTCACCCAATTGTCTTTGTCCTGTAACTCATAGTTTCTAGCTTGGTGCAGGGTGTAACTCATGGTTTCTAGCAGGACTGTAACCCATGGTTTCTAGCTTTGTGCCTTAGCCACCATGCCAAACAAGTATTTGATTAATTTATAAACAATAATAATATATTTGTCATTGTTCAAGAGCAAACATCTTTCAGAGATTGATGCCTATGTGTTACATTGTTTGAATTGTCATAAGAAAAAACAAGTACTACAAAAACACCTACATTTATAGTAAGCAAAAAAAAATCCTTCAAGGGGCAATGAAGATATTTACCCTTAGTTCCACATGAATATGATCCCCTTTAACATGATTCAATAATTGAAATTTTAAATCAGTATGGTAGCTATAATTCAAGGTAGTAAAACAGAGTTATTTTAGTACTTTGGTTTCTTATTGGGCTATTGACTTCAGTTGACAAAAAAAAGTGGAAAAAATACTGCATTCACATGCAATGAAATGAGAACTGTGCAGCTGTGTTTGTTTTTATATAAGAGTGTATATAAACACTCTTTGTGAACATCTGCCACTGAGTCTTTCATAAACTTTTAAAGTCCATGGAATATTGTTCTGAAAATATTTTTTTAGCATTTTCCCATAAGTGCAGGGTCCATTTTTTTTCATAACAATCAAATGTTGATCCATTTGGTTGTGACAATTGACCAACTAGGCTAATCTCATGGGCTCAAAGAGAGTTACCCTGTTGGTTTTCATGGCTAAGACAGGACTAGCACTCACATTCTCCTGGATTGTAGTCTGGCACCTTAATGTCTAGATCAAACTGGCTCTCTTTGTTCTGAAAAAAATGAATATACTTTGAAAAATAAATTACTTGCTGAGAAATATACAGGTTGAATGAGTAGCAAGCTGTGTAGTATAGAAAAGCAAATGCTATTTTGTGGGACAGATAAAAAGTAATTATCTGACATGCAGCTATTTCATATATATGATGCAACTCCACCTCCTCTTTTATTCAATCTGTTTCTTTTGAACAATTTAAATCCTTCTGCCTGTATGTTCCAGTCATGAGTTTTATGATCTCCCTTACCCTTTAAAGCCGGTGTATGCATTTTTACCTTTTACTTTCCCCTTCTTTCATAAATGAATTTCCTAAATTAAAGGGCTTCTTTTCCCATTGCCATTGTGGTTATCTTTGAGCCTGAACTAGCAATAAAGAGCAGGAAGCAATTAATAGATGCAGACTCTCCAAGGATAATGGAGGAGAACATCTAATTTGGAGAAGATAAGCACTGTTAGATGAATTAATCAGCTAACAGTTTATAAAGTATATAGGCTTTTTATACATGCTAAAATCTGTTGTTTTCTCCTTGACTTATACCAGACAAAATTGATAGCAACAGAAAATGCTGCAACTGCGGAAGATACTTTTTAGTTTCTAGTGAAAAGCAGTCTTTTGCACCAAACAAAACATTAGATAAGGAAAGTGCAATTTACTGCAAAGATTTAATTCTAGAAGCAACTAATTTATATACCATTTCAGGATGCAACTACGTTAATAAAAGGTTGACATCAAACTGAATGTAAAAAAGAATAAACCGGAATAATGGAAATCTTATATAATAGATGCAGTGTAAGGCCTAACTAACAGAATTCACTGGCTGTTAAAGAATGGTATGGAACAGAAGCCATTCATGTCAAAAGACAATTGAGCTTGACAAGCAAAATGTGTAGCTTATTAATAATTGAACATGATTTCTTTGGTCTGTTACTGATGGAATATTTAATCAGTGAATATCATTCCTGTATTTATTATTCATTAAAGATAAATACAAAGTAATGCCTCTGGATGGAAATATGTTACTCCAAGATTAAGAGCAGCCAGACTTAATATATTATTCACAAATCGATTAAACTTTGGTGCAGAGTTTAATTACTTAAATAGAGCCTTAGCTCTTTAAAAGTGCCATCAAGCTTCCCCCCCCCTTTGTTTAAGATATCTACAAGAATGGAGAGTTGGTAAATGGGCAGTTGGAAAAGATCTGCAATTCTCTAAGCAGTTTTCACCAAGAGAAAATATCAGCCAAGCCTGGTTCACACATATCTAAGTGCTTTGTTCCAATTTTGATGCGAAGCTGTGTAAGTCTTCTTCCTTTAGCACACGCTGTGTTATGTCAAGGTATCACTGCCTTATTTTCTTCTAGCACACTTGAAATCTGTAGACCTTTTTTATTTCTTTCCCAAACTGTATTTTCTAATTCTATATTCTATATTCTAATTCAATATATATATTATTTTAAATTGCTAACAAAGAATAAAGGGAGTACTGGGATAGCTATTTCGAGTTTCTTAACTCTCATCAGCCAGACTTACCCTTCTGAGGTTCGAACCTGGGCTGTATGCATGTTAGGCAGTATATATATATATATATATATATATATATATATATATATACCAATATATATATTGGTTTCTGTTGCTCTTGCAACTATATATATATATATATATATATATATGTTTTCTGAGGTTTTTGCGGGCGTCTGTATGTAGGTCTTTGGTTCTTCGGGTTTTCTCCCACGTAGAATTTGAAGTGTCTTGGCGACGTTTCGACGAAGTCTCATTCGTCATCTTCAGGCTGGTGCTTTCGGCTTCTGCTTCTAGGAGCAATGTGAGATTTTAGCTGTTTCTTCCTTTTAACTGCCAGTGGGGGTTTGAACTGATTGGCTGGGAGCTCAGCTGTGTTCTGATTGGGTGGAGGTGTGTTCTGATTGGTTAGGGGCTTGGCTGTGCTCTGATTGGATGGGGGAGTGTTCTGTTTCGGTGGGGGCTTTGTTGTGCTCAGGTTAGTCAGTGTTACAAGGGGATTAGAGATGGTGAACTGTGTAGCTGTTTGGCTTTGCGTTCGTGGTCGTGCCTCATCTTCATGGTGGGTGTCAGTTTGCTTCATGTATGGATTGGAGGGGTTTAAGGTGGCTAATGATGCAGCTGTGGTCTTGCTTCTGGTTTGTGGTCGTGCCTCCTCATCAGTGTGGGTTTGGGTTTGCTTTTTGCCTGGATGTGTGGTGGTGACATCCTGTGTGGTTTTTGTGAGTGTAGGTCTGGTGTCATTCCCTGTGCTATGGACTCATCTGTCAATAAGGGCAGGTTTCCAAATGGCTGGTAGGCGGGAGGTATCATCTCATTTGTTCATGCTGTGTGGGCGTTTTTCTATCTCGATGGCTTCTCTGATTATTCTGTTATTAAAGTGTTCAGTTTTGGCGATAGTTCTGGTCTTTTTGAAATCAATTTCATGTCCTGTGGCTTTGAGGTGTTGGACCAGGGAAGAAGTTGGTTCTTCTTTTTTGACTGAGTTTTTGTGTTCTTCAATGCGTGCACTTATTCTTCTATTGGTTTGTCCAATGTATGTGGTGGAGCAGGCAGTACATGGGATTTCATATACTCCTTGATTTTCTAATTCAATTTTGTCTTTAGGGTTTCTTAGGATGGTGGATATTTTTCTGTTTGTGCAGAATGCTGTTTTGATATTATGTTTGTGAAGGACCTATGTGTTTGTGAAGGACCTATGAGAAACTCAAAGTCCAAAGAGCTTCCATTTTATGTGACCTTGCATTCCTACGCAACTGCCAAGATCAAAATTTAATCCCCACATGCTTCCAATTGAAATTCCACTCCAACTCTGCAGCCACCAAACGCATCCTGAAAAGAACAGAATTGGCCCTAATCAGAAATGAACTTCACACAAAAAGATTCCTCCTAGACCGAATCAACAAAGATCTCCTCACACTTCACCTCAAACTTAGCAACAAGATCCACCCCGCACTTTGGGACAAATCCAAACAACTCGCCGTCTGGAGAGCCGAAACACAGACCACCCTCAAGACAGACACACACACCAACAAACTCCGAAGATTACAAGAACACCAGAAAGAAACCCCTCCTCCCTCACAGCCACACATGAAACAAACAGTGCATAACATCTCAGATAGGATCCTCACCAAAGCCGAAACCAATGTCCTTTCCAAAGGATTCAACTTTGCAGTCGCTCCCAAACACATCCCCACTGAAACCATTATATGCGGAGTTGAAACCAGCCTGACCCAAATCAACCCCGACGATGCTAACAGAATCAGACTCGAAATCACCAACATACTTTGCACCAGCAAGCCACCCAAAAGCAACTTACCCAAAGAGGAGCAGACAGCACTACTTAACCTGAAACAAGACACCAGCATAATAATCCTACCAGCAGACAAGGGCAATGCCACGGTGGTTATGAGTACATCTGACTACCAAACCAAATTAACCAACCTACTCCAAGACTCCACATACAAACCCCTAAACACAGATCCCACCACCTACCTGGAAAAAACCACTAGATCCAAAATAAAAGCCTCCCCCATTAGCGAAGAGATCCAGCAAAGAATCATTCCCAGAGAGAAATCATCCAGATGCCCTAAGCTTTATGGTCTCCCCAAGATACACAAAGAAGGAACCCCACTTAGACCCATAGTCAGCTCCATAGGCTCACCTCTACAAAACCTAGCCAAATTTCTCGCCAAACAACTAAAGCCCTATCCATATCTCACACGTAAAAAACTCATTCCAGTTCATAGAGATCATAAAGAAACAAAACTTACAGCCCAGTGACCTACTCGTTAGCTTCGATGTCATATCCCTCTTCACCCAAGTACCAATCAAAGAAGCCTTAACAGCTATCCAAAACAAATATAACCCCCCAAACACATCCTAGATCTGACCAACCACTGTCTATCCAACACATACTTCATCTATAATGGACAAAAATACAAACAAATAGAAGGAGCACCCATGAGATCACCCCTCTCACCTGTCATTGCAAACCTCTACATGGAACACTTTGAAACCCAAGCCCTAGAAAAATCTGATCACAAACCCAAACTCTGGCTCAGATACGTAGATGACACCTTCGTAATCTGGCCACATGGGAAAGAAAAACTGGACAACTTCCTCACACACCTCAACAGCCTACACCCCAAAATACAGTTCACCATGGAAACAGAAGCTAATAACCAACTTCCCTTCCTGGATGTCTTAGTCTACAAGAAATCCAATGGGTCCCTAGGACACACCATCTACCAGAAGAAAACACACACAAACCGCTATCTGCACGCACGCTCACACCACCACCCAGCACAGATCAACTCCGTAGACAAGACACTCATCTCAAGAACCAAATGCCTAGCTGACGAACAACACCTAAAAACCGAACTACACACTCTCACTAATGTACTTACATCCAACGGATTCCAAAGAAATAAGATTTCCAACTTAATCCAAAAAGAAACTCCACTAAAATCCAAGACAGAGAACAAGAAAACGGCAAAGCCCTCCTCCCATACATAAAAGGCACCACAGACAGGATCAGCAAGATCCTTCACAAACATAATATCAAAAAAGCATTCTGCACAAACAGAAAAATATCCACCATCCTAAGAAACCCTAAAGACAAAATTGAATTAGAAAATCAAGGAGTATATGAAATCCCATGTACTGCCTGCTCCACCACATACATTGGACAAACCAACAGAAGAATAAGTGCACGCATTGAAGAACACAAAAACTCAGTCAAAAAAGAAGAACCAACTTCTTCCCTGGTCCAACACCTCAAAGCCACAGGACATGAAATTGATTTCAAAAAGACCAGAACTATCGCCAAAACTGAACACTTTAATAACAGAATAATCAGAGAAGCCATCGAGATAGAAAAACGCCTACACAGCATGAACAAACGAGATGATACCTCCCGCCTACCAGCCATTTGGAAACCTGCCCTTATTGACAGATGAGTCCATAGCACGGGGAATGACACCAGACCTACACTCACAAAAACCACACAGGATGTCACCACCACACATCCAGGCAAAAAGCAAACCCAAACCCACACTGATGAGGAGGCATGACCACAAACCAGAAGCCAGACCACAGCTGCATCATTAGCCACCTTAAACCCCTCCAATCCATACATGAAGCAAACTGACACCCACCATGAAGATGAGGCACGACCACAAACGCAAAGCCAAACAGTTACACAGTTCACCATCTCTAATCCCCTTGTAACACTGACTAACCTGAGCACAACAAAGCCCCCATCGAAACAGAACACTCCCCCAGCCAATCAGAGCACAGCCAACCCCCCATCCAATCAGAGCACAGCCAAGCCCCTAACCAATCAGAACACACCTCCACCCAATCAGAACACAGCTGAGCTCCCAGCCAATCAGTTCAAACCCCCACTGGCAGTTAAAAGGAAGAAACAGCTAAAATCTCACATTGCTCCTAGAAGCAGAAGCCGAAAGCACAAGCCTGAAGATGACGAATGAGATTGATTAATTGTTTGATTCATTAATACTACTCAACAATCCAGCAGACAGGGATCTTATTATGTAAAAGTGATAGATTGGGAAAGGACTACTTTTCCTCTTTAATCATGACTCTATATCTCACACTTTTGCTCTAATTAGCTATTTGGAATTGAAAATCTGAGCAGCTTATTCAAGAACAATTTGAATACATTCACTAAGATTCATAGACATTATAAGATGAAAGAAACACTGTTAGTCTGTGGCAACCAAAAATCAGAAGGAATCTAGCAGCACCTTTTCAGACAAATTCATTTTATTAAAAGCCATATATAGGTATAGATCCCTTCATCAGATGAACAGAGTGGCTACAGTAATGTAGGATTTAAATTGGGATGAAGTGGCAGGGAGGGGGAGTCGAGAAAGGGTGATAAACAAAATCCTCTGTAGATACCATCCCTTACATTGGCCAACATCAACTGTGGCATACAATCTAAAAATGTGACTAACTGTGGAAACATCATCAATGATGATGAATGATGATGATGATGTTGATGATGATAATAATAATAATAATAATAATAATAATAATAATAATAATAATAATAATAATAATAATAATAATAATAATAATAATAATAATAATAATAATATATGGCTCCATCCCTAACAGTCAACAGTAAGTTCTGCTGAAACCAGTGAAACTTTAGCTAACATGTCCATTTATTTTCCTTAGGGGCTATATCACTGCCAGCTTTACTTTTGTGATCAACAAGCTAGATTCAAAACTAGATTACTTAAACAATTTAAAGGTAGATATAAATAAGTCAAAAGAAGTACCACTTCCATGAGAATTTCACATAACCTTTGAGTGCTCAGTTGCAAAAAAAAGAAAAATTTTGGTATTCACCAAAATACCAAACTGAAGAAGACATTGTTATGCAGAAGAAAGTGTGGCCTTTGGCTGTATTTTAATAAACTAGGCAATTTACAGCAAGTGGCCAGCGAAGCTTTATCTCATTGCTTGTCATGCCAGAAGGGTGAAAATAACTCCCACACTAGATATATCCACAGAGAATTGTGTTAGAATTTTTCTACAGAGCATCTTCTCATTAAATGTGAAGAGAACAGACAAGGTGAAGTAACTTCACCTTTTTAAATGAAAGTTCACCAGTGGTAGCACTATTGTGCCATAATAAAAGAAGTAAAAAAGGAGCAAAAAAAAAAAAGAAGCCAAAGAAGATGTGACTCAAGCTAACATAATTTTTGTCAGGAGAGGAAAGAACTCATAAGCCCTACCTATAAAGGATGTGCATGTGAATAACGGCATTACAAATTTGTTAAGTTCACTCAAAAACTTCTGAAATTCAAGTATGCATGCTAAAGTCAAGAAAAAGCATTTTGCATAATTGTTTAGTTCCTTTGCAAACCAGTTAACTTAAATAATTAGCTCCAGCCACCAGCAGGTATAGCTCTACGGAGAAAACAGCTGATTGTTTTAACCCATATCAAATTTTGCTTCACTTTCCCACCTCTTTTTTTCCCAGCACTATCCATTAAGTATGTGGGATTTGTAATTAGGGATTTTCTCCTCTTTTTTACCTATAAGTTGGATCTCTTCTTAGGCAACTCACAGCCTAACTTTTGACAGTTATAAATTCCAGAAAAATAGGGGCAAGAGGCTGCAGACCAAAGAGAAAAAGAATTGACCAATAGGGTTCCTTGGTACCTCTCCTTTCTTTCAGATGAATTTCCAATTCAACTTTAGTGTACAATTGGGTGAGAAGAGTAGATTAGATGGAATGGAAGGAGTGCTTGGCTAAGATTATCAGAGACTATTGAGAATAAAGTATTTGGTATTCCCAAGGAGTAGAAAGACTATAGGGAGATTTACAGGGTAAGGATTTTTTTTTGTTTGTTTGTGTGGGTGTGGGTGTGGGTGTGAAGAAGGAATGCTAGAGGTCTATAAGAGGGCCTAAAACTATCAAGAACAATATTATACCTTAAAGTGTTGTCCATCTTATTTTATATCAGTTCCCCATGTACTTGCAAAATTGTTTCAATCTGGAAGGAAGGAAGGAAGGAAGGAAGGAAGGAAGGAAGGAAGGAAGGAAGGAAGGAAGGAAGGAAGGAAGGAAGGAAGGAAGGAAGGAAGGAAGGAAGGAAGGAAGGAAGGAAGGAATCAGTATCACATTTGCATGCTTATTTCTCCTGATTTAGATATGTCGAAACATTTTGCTAGATATTTTTGCTGGCATCTTTCCTAAAATCCTTACTACTTTTAAATGATTGCTTCAAAGAGTAAGGCCCATGAGAAAGTAATAGAGAGGTTTCAAATCTATGACAGGCACAAATAGGGATAAACCAGAATAGAACCAGCAGTGATTGTCAATCCTTCTTAGATATTAGCATATTAACCAAGTAGCTAAACAGAACTCTTGTGCTTGTATGGGCAGAGTCTTCTTTTTCCAGTCTGTTAGAGCTTTAGACAAGTAGCAAAGCTCTCTCAGTCTTTCAGTTCAGACACATGTTTCCTATAGTTTTAACTCTAGTCCCACAAATTCACACTAAAATATCGTCAACTTCTGTTGTATGCTGCAAAGCCCATCTGCTCATTCTGTCTGACTTTGAATTTGGCACGTTAGCAACAAAGCAGTTCAGTTTATGGTATCAGTAATGTAATGAGTTGCAATGTTACCCTCCCAAGGATTGTTATAGCAGGGGCTTGTTGTAAATTTGGGAATTGTTCTTTTGTACTCCAATATTGGCAGCAGGATGTCAAATGGTATGTAATTGTAACATAAATTTATCCAGAGCTGGAAGCTTTTGGGTGGTATGGCTGAGTTTATAAATTGATTTTTAACATAAAATTATAAGCACATAGAACATTTTGGTGCATACATAATAGTTAGCTACTTAAAATACTCTATAGTACCGGTAGTACTTATACGTGAAATAATACATGTCCTATGTTTCTTCAAGTAAATCATATGAACTATCGCTATGTGAATGTGCAATGTTACAATTTGCTATTGAAAGACAGCTGATCCCAAACACTTCATATTGAGTTGTAATAGATATTTAAGTCTAGATACAGTAGATAAGAGTTCAGCCACCTTGCAGAAGAATCCACAGGGGATTTTAAATGCTTTAAATGCTTCCTCTCTCTACTGGAGAGGAAAGAACTGGTACTTACCATAGAAAATAAATGTTTTGAACTCTATCTTTAAAGGTCCTCCATGGAAGCATAAAGCTCAAAGTCCAAGAGTCTTGATCTCTAAGGAGCACAGGCAAATGCCAAGTGCCTAAGTTAAATTATCTTGAAAACCCAGGTATGTGACCTTGAATTTTATTGTTAAAAAAGAAGAATGTATAGCAAGGATGCTTAGAGGGTTTTCCCCATTTTATCAGTGCTATTTCTTTCCATGTCTATGCAAATTCTGAATATAGTCTTCTAGGGAATAAACAGTTTTAACAGAGTAATTAGCATCTCTCTCTCTCTCTCTCTCTCTCTCTCTCTCTCTCTCTCTCTCTCTCTCTCTCTCTCTCTCTCTCTCTCTCTCTCTCTCTCTCTCTCTACATCTCCCCTATACAGGGACTCTGACAGGCTTTGCTTTATTTCAAAGTTTTGCCTAGCTTTTCTTCATTTTCGGGAAGAAACAAAAAGAAAAGGAAAAAGAAAAAGAAAAGAAAGTAGTCTTATTGTTCTAATGGCTGTAAGAAGACAGCACAAGACTCTAAGCAATTAACAAAGCATTACAGAAATATATTTTTGTACTTGCTCAGAAGGACTGCAATCTATGCTCAGGGCAAGTTTGCTTTACAGTTTAGGAATTATAATGTGAAGTAATGTTAAAGATGAAGGAAGTGCTCTGAGAATGTGAAAATGCAAGTCTTTAACCTCCAGGGATTCCTTAAATTGAACCTGTCTTGTATATACTGTACACACACAATAACAACAACCTCCAAGTAAAAGACTACACTATGTGTGTAATTCAATTCTCTATTCATTTTGAAAGCTTCTGAATAGTTAGATTAATGCCTTTAATAAGGCTATAATGAAATGGAACTGTCATTCATGCTGTACACACAACAAACCTATTTTTTTCATAACTGCAAAAACAATGCAAGATAAGAATTGTTGCTGATATACTGCCTGGTACTTTCCTTCATACCTTCATGCACTCAAGTCTGGAACTGAGTGAATAAGTACAAAAGTAATGACGTGTTTGGAGAGAAGAAAGTAATGGTGTGCATAGAATTATAGCTCCCATATTTCCCCTAGCAGAAAATATTCCCTGCAATTCAATCACAATCTTTAACTCTTATGACATCTGCATTTATTTCTGTTTATTCTGCCACTCTGTTCCTCTTGCTTATCCCAGTTGATTCCATTTCCTGAGCTACCCTTTTTCATGGTCCAATGACCACTTTGGCAATACACCAACAGGCACGTTTATTCCACCAGGTGCTGTGGTGAATAGCAAACATCCCTAATCAGCTCACTTCACAATTCATCAGCTTCATGCTTGTAAAGCTGATAGGGTGAATGGTGTAAAGTGGACTTAGTTGTTCTTTTCTTCTTCTCCTTTTTGTTCTTTTAATGCTACTATTAAATGCACAAGGAGAGAAGGAGGTTAGTAGATTCTCCATGCTGAAGAGTAATTCTCTGATTTTTTGTTAATGGCTTACTAAATATCCCTTTTAGAAAGAGAGGTGTATGGACAGACCCAACCGTACTCGTGTAGACAAAAATCAATCTCATTACTATTTACTTGTCATTATAAGATATTGCCCAATACATTATGGCTGAATGAGCTGATTTCCTTCCTTCCTTCCTTCCTTCCTTCCTTCCTTCCTTCCTTCCTTCCTTCCTTCCTTCCTCCCTCCCTCCCTCTCTCCCTCCCTCTCTCACAAGTGTCCACTTGCCAAGGATGGGGCATATGTCTTTATTATACTTTTATTTGGAAGAATGGGGAAGTTATAGTAAATGCTAACCTAGGAATTTGATTAAGGGCAGGCTTGTTCTGTTAAAATAATATTAAGATAAGGAAATATCCATTCTTAACAGTTGATGCATTGTTTAATAAGACAGACAACAGAATAAATTATATGTGAAAGGAATGTTGGTGGTTTCTTCTGTGGTACTGTCTAAAAATTAATGTGAAGATCAGTGATATTTCCAGTTTATTATATAGTCAGTCTCTGTGAATTTCTGCAGGTGCAAAGACTGAAATGAAACATTAAAGGAACAGCAAAAGGTTTGTAGAAAAATGAAAAAAATGTGAAAAAATATTGTAAGAACGCAGAGGTTTATATGTGTATGCACCTTCAAGTCAGTATTGACTAGTTGATTAATTCCTGCAGTTTTCTTGGCAAAGTTTTCAAAAGTGGTTTGCCATCTCCTCTTTCCTAGGAGTGAAACAGGATGACTGGTCCAGGGTCACCCAGCTGGGTTCTTTCCTGAGGTGGGATTAGAACTCATGGTTATTTGGTTTTTAATCTGATGCCTTACCACTACACCAAACTTGCTCTGATAAGAACAACATGGGGATGGCAGAGCCAGATTTTTAGAAATCTGATTAATTGATTTAAGTGTCTTTAAACCATTAGGTGTGCAGCCTTATGCACTGTTTTTTTTTGTGTGTGATGGCTGCTGGCAGAGAGATTTATAACTGATAAATCATACATTAGCAGCAAAGATAGAGGGATGAGGAGAATGTGTCACACTGGAGAATTGAAACCTGTCATCTTTATTTATCTATTTCCTGTCTTGTGCTGCTTATGTTTATAGATGGTGGCAACACAGGACAAGTGGAAGGAAGCCATTTGTAGACATTGCAGTTCTTTGATGATCAGATCTAGTAGTTTTTTCAGCCATTTTTCTGAATATGTGAAAAGTGCAAAGTGGTAAGAACATTGAACTTTACAGACAGTCCTGCCCCTATTCTCCAAACTCCATTTCTTTATGTCAGAGAACTGAAGAGAAGTTACTTGTGAGAGAGATGAAAGGGAGATGAAACTAAGCAAGGAGAGAAGCAACCTAGAACTAAGGAGAAACTTCCTGACAGTTAGAACAATTAACCAGTGGAACAACCTGCCTCCAGGAGTGGTGAATGCCCCAACACTGGAAGTTTTTAAGAAGAGACTGGACAGCCATTTGTCCGAAATGGTATAGGGTTTCCTGCCTGAGCAGGTGGTTGGACTAGATGACCTCCAAGGTCCCTTCCATCATCATCATCATCATCATCATCATCATCATCATCATCATCATCATCATCATCATCATCATCATCATCATCATCATCATCATCATCATCAATTATTATTAATTATTATTATTAATTATTATTATTAATTATTATTATTAGTTATTATTATTAATTATTATTACTATTATTATTATTATTATTTGTGATCTTAAATTAAAATACAGCTGGTTCCAGATGCCATTCAGGTTCAACTCCACTTCAGTTCTACACAGTGCTTTTTTTGTAAAAAAAAAAAAATGTGCCGGAACTCACACACAGCTCCTGCTCCAGTTGAAAGCCCTTTCCAGAGCAGGGGGGTGGGGTGGGGAAACCGCTTTAGGGAGCTTCCGAGGTGCAGATCATGTGAGCGGTGTCAGCTGACAGACGCCATTGCTGTGGCTTTTGAGAGGGCGCTTATTCAGAGCTGCCACCTCATCCTCCTCTGCCTCTGATGATATAGAGGCTTCCTCTGGAGCCAGAGTGACCATGGCAGTGGCGGCAGTGCTGCTGCTTTGGAAGTGTGCCTGGTCCCTCAAAGAGATTCACTTCAGGAGTCAGTCCTGGTCCTTGGTGGCCACCCCGGGGGTGAGGACAGGTGGCGGCAGGGGTGGGGAGCCCCATGAACCAAGGCAGAGAAGAGGGTCTGCTTTCAGGGCTGTGGAAATGTTTCTGGGTCAACATTCAATGCCCCTGATTTTGCTGGGTAGCTTCCTTTCACCGAGCCAGAGCTTTACTCATGCTGGCAGCTTAGAAGGAGCCAGTTCTTCCCTTCAAAAAAAAAGGTGCCGGAACACCATTCCATACGTTCTATGACAAAAAAAAGCACTGACAAAAAAAAAAGGTAGAGGAGGACCAAAGAGACCTTTCTCTCCCAACATTCATCTCTTCATCTCTGTTTAGATGAAGGTATGAATTGAGCTATTATGAAGAACTTTTTTTCCAGGTGTTTATCTTGAAAAATGAACATATGTTGTCAAAAGGCAAAGTCCAGATATGATTTTACCAGGCTATCCAAATAAAATAATGCATTTCTCTGCACATTATGGTATTTACATGTATGTTGCCTCCCCAAACCTACTGAAAGTGTATTGCATATTCGTCAAAGGAAGGAGATTTTTACAGTTAATTGAAGTCGGTGGAGCAAAGTCTATTTTGACATATATTCCCAAATATATATTTCTTGAAGGTTCTTTGTTAGCCTTTTCCAACATTTTCAGTTCTTTTCCTTTCAACAAAACTGTTCTACACCTCTGCCTCTTTTAATCTTATGCATCCTTTTCGTGCATTTTCCTCTCATCTTCAGCCTCATTCATTTCATTATCCAGAGCATCATTTTTCATACTGCGCTTCTCATTAGTGTAAGTCCACAGTCTTCTATGTCATTATGCAACATTTTTCCACTCTGTTTCAAGTTTCCACATCTTCTTTCCTTTCCTGCTTTTTTATACTATTTGTGCCTTACGCTAAATAAATATAAATTACTATATTACATTGTTCCAACCTCTTCATTTGTATTATGTAAGAACATTTTCTTCTAGGTTATATTTGTTTACAATGTTGCACAATTTTCTCCAAACTCATCTCTGATTCTTGCATGATTACCATTCACTGAGTCATAATGTGCATGTATTACCAAGCTACAGATTCCTATATTCATATACACACAAAAACCTTGTTCGCATTCTTCATATTTTTTGATGTTGTATACATTTTGGCCTTTTCATTCCTCTTCAAAATGGTCCTGCATTTCCCTGCATATGTATGTGAGTGTGCGCACACATACACATACATATATCAAACAATATCAATCCAAGCAGTGTAAAATAACAAAGAATATTAACTAAAATAATGCACTTTATAGAAGTACACAACCAGAGTGAAATTGATCCTGACATTATAAGTTCAGGGAAATGCCTGAAAAACTAAACATTTTAGACTTTTTAGGATAAATTGTTAATTACTGTATCTGTTGGGCTGTTATGAAAGGGAAAGGGATTGGCCTTGTAAAATAGGTCCTCTTCACACTAGCTATGGCCCTATTACTCAGTGCTATCACTGAAAAAATTAAGCAAGCTGAGCTTTATATGAACTAATCTTTAATGTTTATAATTTCCAAACAATGGAAAAAACTTAATAACACCTAATATTTAGTCTATATGTTAACCTATTTTAGTCTTTTAGGTCTAATATCTAAAACAATTATCTGTTGAGTTTTGCAGTTGTCTGACTTTTGCAGTCTTTTAATCTCAGCTCCAAAAAGTGCCAAAATACCTATAGAAAATATTTTCTTGAAAGGAAAAAAAAAACCCAAACACTTTGGGTATTAGAATATTGAGAGCCAGTTTGGTGCTGTGGTTAAGGCATCAGGCTGTAAATCAGGGGTCCGTGAATTCTAGAACTGCCTTAGGCACAAAGCCATATGGAGTAACCTTGGGCCAGTCACATTCTTTCAGCCCTAGGGAGGAGACAACAATAAACCACTTCTAAAAAAAACCTTGCCAAGAAAACTGCTGAATTTGTCTAGGCAGTCTATAAAAATTGAACTCAATCAAATTTATTATTATTATTATTTATTTGGGTTTGTATTCCGCTCCTCTCCGGGGACTCAGAGCGGCTAACAACATATATATAACAATGAACTACAATAAAAAAAACCAAACAAAGATATCTAAAAAATCAATAAAAAACACACTTCAATTCAACAATCAACCACAATCATCCCCAGGCCTGCCGGCAAAGATGAGTTTTTAGATTTTTCCGGAAGGCCGGGACAGTCGGAGAAACACGGACTTCAGGAGGCAGTTGGTTCCAGAGGGCGGGCGCCACAACAGAGAAAGCCCTCCCCCTAGGGCCCGCCAGACGACATTGTTTCACTGACGGGACCCAGAGGAGGCCAACCCTGTGCACTCTCACCGGTCGTAGAGAAGTATGTGGCAGAAGGCGGTCCCGTAAATGGAAGAAAAATATAGAATAACATGGACTTAGGAAAAGTGATAGACTTGATGTACATTAAATTATTGTTTCCTAATCAGTTAAAGCCAATCTTTAAATTGTAAGTCAATGTAGTCAGTATAGAATCAGTTTAAGATGCCCATTTCCCACTGCATCCAAATGAAAACAGCAGAGACTTTCTTGCTGAAATGAATGTATAACCAGAGGGCATGTCAATTTCTATTACAAATGTTCATTGACAATTTTTTTAATCTATTTATCTTTAAAGTAACTATTGTTTTACGCACCCACACTTATTGCTTTTGTTCTTCTCTTTCCTCTGTTTTTTTTTTTTTTTCATGTTGCTTTGTGGTGGCAGAAGACCATTTCAGGTGACCCTTTCCAAATTTAGCCTTTTCTGCAGAAAAAAGGGTGAGACAGTTGGCCAGTTCTGGGACCATGATGCAAGTGACAATATGGATGTAATGCTAAAATAGAGGTTGAGATTTAAGGAGTATATGCCATTTTCTTCTCATTTTTCAACCTTGGCGTGCATGAATACGGTCTCTTCATTATCCCTTCATAAACTGCTATAAATCAGAAATATTTGCAGTAGGTTGACACCAAATCCTTATGCTGTTTTTCAAAAAAGTTTTCTAAAGGGCACTTTTAAGCTCATAAGCATGTGCATCAGGGAAGATGACAGCTTAATTTAAACACTACAACTGACAGAAATAGATCTCAAAGGAAGCATTCCCTAGCTATATGTATGTATTTTAATTCTGTGCGTTTGCCATTGTTGTCTCTCTAAAGTAGGGGTGTCAAACTCAATTTCATTGAGGGCTGCATCAGCATTGCGGTTGCCCTCGGGGGGCCGGGTGGGTGTGGCCAGGGTGGGTGCAGCCTACTGGGTGGGCGTGGATCAAATGGGTATGTGGCCTGCTGGGTGGGCTTGACCAGCTCTACATCATTTGCATCAAGGGTGCCTGTGGGGGCCTGGGCAGGAGTGGGACAGATCTGAGGGTCTCTGGCAGAAAGGGGTGGGACCAGGGCAGAGCCCATCAAGCTGAATATGTGAAGTAGGCGAGGGGCATTTGGTGGCCACTTCCAAGCGATGGTGCATTTCTTCATTCCTCACAAAAGGTGACACCTCCCCAGCATGCACCCAGGGGGTGGGGCCGATGCGGCAGGGGCTGGTTCCTCGCTGTTTCCAGGTGGCCTTGGGGAACTAAGACTGAATGCATTTCAGCATGGATGGCCACCACAAAAATTGTACATTGGCTCCCGGCTGGCCTGGGCCAGGGCCAAGGCAGTGGGGGCTGTTTCCTCACTGTTTCCAGGATGACTTCGTGGGCTACATGAAACCACTTCGTGGGCTGCATCTGGCCCCCAGGCCTTGTGTTTGACATGTCTGCTCTAAAGTGATCTGCGACTGTGGCCTATGTTTTCCTACCCCAGCTTTCAGTGGTAACTAATGTTACATGATGTAGGCATAGCTCGTATACAAGTGAGTTGAATTCTATCCAATAGCTTCATTATAGAAAAAGTGCCTGACATCTAACCCATGAATAGTGAGATATGAAGGGATAGCCCAAAGCTATCTTTGTCCAACTAAGAGATTTGTGTTCTCATTAGGAATCAGACATAACTATAGAATCCCACTGTCTAGCTTAGGGGTGGGCAATTAATTTTCCCAAAGGGCCGCATGAAACACTGGGGTTGTTGTGGAGGGCCAAATCAATAGAACTGTGAAGGTATAAATTGAAAAATAAAATAGCAGTTGCCTTCAAAATAAAAACAAAGCAGTTGTATTGCATGTATAGTGTACACATATTTATATTTGATT
The DNA here is from genome assembly GCA_034064705.1 of Bothrops alternatus. Taxonomy (NCBI): domain Eukaryota; kingdom Metazoa; phylum Chordata; class Lepidosauria; order Squamata; family Viperidae; genus Bothrops; species Bothrops alternatus. Next base: position 13,207,990 of record JARGCV010000003.1, on the reverse strand, counting down.
TCTAATTTCTGATTGACCTCACGAGGGTCAGACAGGGACAGCCAAGGGCCAGATGTGGCCCAGGGGCTATAAAATGTCCAGGTCTGGTCTAGCTACTGAATATATTTAAGGGTCCTCTGTTATTTTTCTGTAGCTCCCCAAGGCTACAGCTTGGGTAACCCTGGATAAAATATTCTCATTTGCTTTGCATCAGCACTAAAATTAAGTCTTCCTTAAAGGAAATTACCTCTTCCTGAATACTTCAATTATAGTACACAAGAATACAATCTGGATGGAAAGTATGGACAGAATATAAAGCTTCACATTATATCTTTCAGTTCATCATGATGAAAAGTGGAAAACTACAGGAAGCTCAAATCATTTGTGGCTTTACACTAATTGTAGAAACAAAAAATAAATAAATATACCTATACTTAAATCACTTAATGAGAAGTATCTAAGCCATCTAGATTTAATGCCTGTGGGGAGAAGGGATGGAATGGAATTAATTGAATTCCTAACAACAAGGAAGACATCTGGTCTGATATGATTTTACACATAGTTTGAATTTAGACAATATTTTACCATTCAATACCTAGTAACATAGCAGAATTTCTGGAAGGAAGAACTTGGATAATCTATTTTTTTATATTTTGGAGGGAGACAGGAGTATAAAATATATTGCCATTATCACTATAAGTAATCCTTCTCATTTGACCTTCAATAAACAAATAAAATTAAGCCACTTTTATTTTAAATGCTTTGGGTAGACAGAAGCCACTATGATAAGATATTGATAAACTTTACTTTGTTTTGAAGTAAAGTTACTGAATAGGTTTAGGGGAAAAATAAAAGTTTTAAAACATAATTTCCTGATAGTTCAGCAGAATAGACCAAGACTTCAAGAAGAAACAAAATGATTATTTTAGGAGAAATCTAACAAACCTCCACTTGGTTCTTGACAAGGATACAATTTGGGTGAAACCAATATTTGGATTTTTTTAGAACTTTGTTGTTAGGTCCCATGACTAAAGGAATTGCTAAAAACAAAAGGGGGTGAGGATATGTGTTTATATAAATATTAAATATAGAATATATAAAAAGTACTTAGAAAAAATGACTCCAGCTCTAATTATTAGAGCTGAAGTCATTTTTTTGTAAATACTTTTTATGCCTTTCAGTGAATTTTCTGAATTTCCAGTTACAACAGTTAATATTGTACAGATCAACTACTGAAGAAGATGGATGAAGCCAGGAGGAAACAGAAATTCAATAACCTAAAGGTGAAGTCAACATGTAGGTTGTATTTTTAAGATGTCTGAAAAATCAGACCTGTTGTTCTTTTTTAAAATATATATATAGTAGTTGATATGCAATAATATTCAATATTTCATAGCATCTGAAAACTTAAATGAAATAGAATAAATGTGACAGTTCATGCAATTTACACATTTGAAATCTGGTAGATTAGGTTAATCAAACACACACTAATCTACACCAATACATGCATTTCATAATCATGGTATACAACCTACGTTTGCTTCAAGACTTTTAAGTTGCAACATATTTTTTTTTAAAAAAGGAAACATTTAGTACCTTACAAATTTTTGCAACTATCCTAATTCCCAGTTGGATTATTATTATTACATCGTATATTTTGTTTTTCTGTAATGATAGAAATATTTTTTTTTCTCATTTCCCTCATTGACCAAGTTATCTATGAAGAAAAATATGCAGTTAGTCCTTCCTTTTCTTAGGTTAGCTCACTAATTGGTATCCAGATGAACACTGATTGGTGGTTGGGCTTTCAAGTTTCCATACTGTATTTCAAAGACGACGCAAGTTGAAGATCTCATACTAAAATGTACTCTTTTCTGGGTGAGGAATGTCAAATGTAATATAATTTACCAAAAAAAAAATGACTGCAATGAAAAAATATGTAGGATAATTCTCTTGTTTAAAAATATCACCAAAGTTCAAGGAAAAGTATGTCCACCTTTTATTAAGAATTCTCTTCACTGCCACATGCCAAGCTTGGGTTTAATCTTCTCTGCTGGAAAAACTTATTTTTCTTATGATCTAAGTGGAATTGTGTCTTAGAATGTTCAATAGCTTTGTTCAAGCTGCACACCCATCACATTGGCTGAGCATCTGCTAATTAGATAAAGCTTTTTAAAATCCTGTTCAAGCTGACACGATTTCCACTACTATTCTTGCCTAGTGTTCATACCATCTGCTACAAGGATGGGATGTCTATCAATTACCTTCAGCTTGATTTGCACAACAATCTTTCCATACTCTGGCTTTTTATGTCTCCTGTGCAAATCATCCTCATTTAAGTTATTTGCTTCCATTGATTCAAATCCTGAGAAGTACTCTGATGCCTCTGGCTGAGCCATTTTCTTTAGACACACTACCAGCCCAAGAAATCCTGAAACTGCATTTCTTATGTCATTGGCTACAGCACCATAATCAGATTGAATATGTGTTGTTGGGGGGGAGTTATAGCCTGTGTGGGATATTACATGGCTAGTCATCTGAAATAAGTGAGCAGATGAGAATCAGTAGCCATGTGCCCAGTATTGAGCAGATGACAGATGACCACTGATATATATTTTTGACTTCCATCCTACTCACCAAGAAAAAAGAGCAAAAAGGGCATGTTACATGTCCCATGCATTAAGGAATATGTCAACGCTGTAAACATTAGATGTTCCCGCTCTGACAACTGATGAAAATTGCAGCCATTTTCTCTTTGCTTTTAACATGCTTTTTCTTCTATTTAGAAATCAGGTGCAGAAGGGGCATTGGGATGAATGCTTGAGTTCAGCTAGCCATAATAAGAAACACTGCTTTGTGGGAACCCAAGGATCAATTGATAACATTTTGTCAGGGTGAGGAGCTGGGGGAAAAGGCCGCATTTCAGGCTAATTGGAGAACGTGATTTATGACTGCTTATTGGGAGTGGGAATTGCAGTTTGTTACTTTGCATCCGGGGGAAGGAAAACTAGTTTTGGGTTCAACTATGCAGTGCCGATACTTTGTTTCCTGAATAAAATGTTATTTGAGGAAGAATTCTTGCCTTGAAGTTCTTTTGATGGGACCAAGGAAGCAAGTCTTTTATGCTATAACTCCCATTCTCTGGAACATCATTGCAATCTTTATGGCTTTCTGTTTTGCTTGCTTGTTTGCTTGTTTGTTTCATCAGATCTGGAAAACCCATAGAAAGCCCACAAGATGGCTTTTTTATATATGTGTTTTTAAACACTCGCCAGTGTTACATTCATGTTCAGTATTTTTATTGTTATTTTAAGATGAGTTTACTTTTAATAATAGCGGACATTTCTGTAACTTTATTTCTTACTCTTTCTAAAAGAACCTGTGAAGATTCTGCAGAGATACAGTATTTATTTCAGTTAAGTGGACTCTTAGAAATCAGAGAATATTCAGGAACATTTCCAACTGTGAAAGAATGTGTTCTTTCAGCAAGTTTTAGCAGGAACAGCCCTGTTATACTCCAAGAAGCTCTAAGGCCCACCCTGGGTAGACAAATAATAGTATCTAGCACTCCTTCTGCCACATGGCAATTGAAACTAACCTACAATCATTTTACTTTCTGCCATCTCAAAGTGCAAAACACACACACACCAACACAAAGACCTAAACAATGTCCATTTTCATTCCTGTCTACTGACCAATAGAAAAATATAATAAACATAATCTAATCAGTGATCCTCACTCTGAGTTTCACCAATGTGCCTTACCTGGAGAATCTTGCAAAATAAAAATATTCCAAATAAGGTAGGCAATGAATCAATTACATTCCTCTTTCATTTTGGTCAGAACATTGCTAAATCTAGCTGAATAGCATCTCCTTTTGAACCCACTGAGAAAGTCTTTTATATATCTGTTGGGTTGAACTTAAAAAAAATCATTCATATCATCAATCCTTACTGCATGCAAAGCTTGCCTTCTTTTGTTTCTCACAACAGCAACAAAAGATTGAACAAATCTTCTGAATTCCTGTAACTGTAGACAAATGCTTTCTGTAACATTGTGATAGAGAATACTCTGAGAAATCAAGAAGCCTCCATCAAGTCTTTTTGCCACTGGAGAGGATCTGGGTGCACATCTGTTTAGATCTCAAAAATATCACTGATAGGTATATATAATATTTAGCTAGATTTGCCATTATTCTGAATTAATAGGAATCCCCAATGGCTTTTGGAGATACTGCTCCATAAATTACTAGGTGTGAGACCTTGTTCATAAACTTGGGCTGTGTTACTCTACAGCTCCTTGATGCATAATGACCTCCTTGGAGCTCCAGTTTTGGATGATAGTGGAGTTTCACAGATTCATTGTCTTGGGGGACTTCAATCTGATCACTCTAGGAGTGGGGTCTTAAACTGATCACAGCTCATGGCCACCATGACAACTATGAGCATATCCCAGGACAATGTTTACATACTTGATTTAATTTTCTTGTCAGAGCAGTTGCGATGTCCTCTGGAATTGGGTGAGCTCACTTTTTATGGGATTTCCTAGCACTACCTACACCCCCAGAGGCAGAATCTATTCAATCAGTCCATTCTTAGTGACTGATAAATCCAGATGGTTTCCAAGGAGAGATTGGGTTGTTCCTGATGGTTTGTTGCATGGTCTGACTGAGGCCTTGGTTTTTGCCAAAAATAAGATGGCAGTGAATGCCTTGGATAGGATTGCACCAAAGTGGGCCCTCTCTTTTATCCCATCATTCTCTATGGAAGAGTTGACAGAAATTAAGTGCTTAAAAAACAGCTGGAGGTCAACAAAGAACAAACTTGACTGAGCATGAATCAGAGCCACTATTGAGGCCTACCTTACGGTAGTAAGGGTGAATTTTCAGTAGCATCAACCACTGCATCATTCTGAGCCATTTACAATAGTTGGGATAGGCATGACTGTATTGTGCTGGTTCTTCTTCTTCCTTTGTGGCTTATTCCAGTTGGTGAGTGGTCATGCATAGAACTAGAAATGTTATAACTGTAATTGCATCTATCTTTAACATGTTCAAATCTAGGAAACTAGAAATAAGTGGTTTACAACTACGACCTAGAAATGGTGTAACTATAATTGTATCTGGATTTAGCATGTCTGTAACAATGTATTTATTCATTGCCCCACCAAAATTCTATTTTGCCCTGAAATATGGACCTCGGACTTATTAATAAATGTCCTTGTCACTTCTGCTGGTGAGTGGTTTCTTTGGAACCATTCTGAATATTGCTGTTCTGATGGAGGCTAACTGATCCATCAGTATGGAAACCCAATCACCTAAATATTAAATTTTAATCACGACCAAATTATTTTTGGTTCATACATAGAACAAATGCCAATACAACCTATATTTGAACAAAAATCTGAGCTGTGGGTGAATAATATTGATACCAATAGAGATCTAATAATATTAATGGGACTGCTGTAAAATCAAGGTTGCATTCTCCTACATACATTAGAGCTTGATTGAAGAAATAAGAAGGATTTCCATCTCACTTCAATTTCATTTCATCTTTTTTTTCCTTTCTCCACACAAAATGAAGATGGATCTGGGGGTATATGAAATTCTAACTGATTCCTAAGCACACTCGAATAATGCACAAAGAACATAATCCTTTTTCATTTTCAAACACATCTGATGAGCAGGTAATAATTAATCATTTCTCCACTTTTATCCTTTATTGAAGAGCAAAGATACCCCTCAGTATGCAGTATGCAGTATGTCCCACTCCTTGGTTTGACCAATAACAATCTATTTTAACAGAATTCAATGTTAAATGATGGGGTCTCCTTTGCACATCTTCTTGTTTTAGGGAGAGAAAAGGCAATTATACAATTATATTGCTAGGAATATTTCTAATTGCCAGAATTAGAATTCTAATTAGAATTCTTATTTTAATAGAAGTCTGAGTTGGCTAGCTCTGATTTAGAAACACTCAGAAAGATGAGAAACGTCTTTTGACCAGATATATAAATTATTGCAATGGTCCCTGGCCTGAGTGGGTACGGGTCATTTGGACTATACAAACTCCTGAAATGCTATTATTTCTATTTTTGGTTTTGATTTTTATAAAAGCAATACCTTTCTGCTTGGAAGAGTAATGGAAGAGCAAAACAATGGTGGCAGGAAGAGAGGGAAATAAGTTCCAAATCTGACTGCTTCCATTAGAAAGCTTGTCTGATTGATTATGTGCCATTAACTTGGTTTAGATTCTTAGCCGCTACATATATATACATTCTCCAGGATCCCCTGTTCCCATACTGTCCCTTCAGGTCTTCCAATGGTGCATCCATTGCCAGTGTAACCATGTCCATTCATCTTGCTGCTGGTTGTGTTCTTGTCAGCTCTTCTTCAGTAGCATATTGAGTATCATCCAACCCAAGGGGCACTTCATCTGGCACTATATTGTTAATCACTTCATGTTGTCTATTCACATGGTGTTCTTGATAAAATACAGGAGTGTTACCATTGGTTTTTCCCACACAATATGAATTGATGCCTTTTTTATTGTCACTAAAGTGGAAATTTGCCTCCAGCATCTTCCTGTATCAATGTTGCACAGTGTGCTTGTTTTAGCTGAGATTGAACTTCATGCCTTGGGAGATTTTCCTGGGAGGGTATATTCTTGGCATACACTCCCTGCAATCTTTGTTCCCCTCATCCCAGGAATACCCAACCAAGCATTTTCCCCCTCCCATGATGAGACAGCATAGCAGGAGTTGTGGGGCAAGTTTGTCCTAGACTCTTAATGATATATCATGGAAAAGTTTATTTCATCTGTCACAACTGTGGTATTGTGGGAAATGCTATCCTCTCATGTTTGTTCTCATTTATATTGCATATCAACTATTTATTTTTAAAATCTTGTTCTAATTTTGGCATATTATTTTTTCCACATTTTAGAACAGCTAAATCTAAGATACAAGAAAGCAAACTGCAAGAGACAATTATGTTCAGTGTTAGCCATTATCTTGTACCAACTTCTCTTTTTCCAGAGAAAAGTATTTGTTTATAGAAAACTTCAATAGCCTTCCCCCCTCCCCAATATTAGATTGAACTTGTTTATAGGCTATAAGTAGGGAAATATAGTAACCAAGACCCCAGAGGGGAAAGGGGGATTAGCTGTCAGTGGAGAAGCTCTTTGGAGAAGGTCTGAGCAGAAGACCTTGAGAGAGGTCCTTCCTCCAACAGAGAAACAATAGATCTTTGACTTATACTACCAGGAGGAGTCAAGCCATCTTGAGAACCTCACAGTAAATTCCAGCCCATTCCTGAAGGAGAGGAAGCAGGAAAAAAGAAAAAAATGAAGGGAATGGTCTCTGGAAGGGAGGAAACCTGACATTGGGACTGTGTTGTATATATTGATAACATATATAGTAAAATGCATAAAAGTTTCCACTGTATTATTTATGGCCTCCTTACTCTGGCATGGTACACACCAGATAGATGGAATAATGACATTCATTTTAATGAATCATGAAAATATGGGTCTTCCAGTGAGCATGTGAGGATGAGACAGGAGGTTGTACAACTTCTGGAGTGTAGGTATACTGAATTGGATATTTTCCATTTATTATTACTGTTGTTGTATTGTGATATATTTTTATTTGATTATTTTAAACTGCTCAAAGTTCCAGGACTGTAACTACATAAAGACTGAAGCTAATCAATCAGTCAAGTCAGTATACAGTATAGCATATAACACAATATAAAAAAGACATTATTCTAACATTGTAAAGGACCCCAAGACTTTTGTTCAAAGAGCCTAGGATAGTCTATACAGTGCTCTGACTCATTTTGAAGCAATTTCATAGGATCTTGAGTTGTAGGAGTCAGTAGTTCAGAAGAAATCTGAGATTGAATTTGGATGAGGTAACAGATATTATGCTGAATTATGGAAGATAATATCACTATATTAAGAATGAAATCTTCTCCTCCTTCATCCTATTGTTTGTATAGGAAGGTAGGTAGCATTTAAAAATATTGACATGTCTTCACATGAACTTACTTGAATAGTTTTATTAATAATGGATGTTCTCAGAAGATCAGTACATTTAATGTTAACAACAATAATTGCAGTAATATTGTTATTGTTAAAGCATGAAGGCATAAAGCTTGCAACCCTTTCCTATAATTAATCAAGCAGTATTGTTACTCATTAGAAATAAAATTCACTGTCAATAAAAGCCCAGATGTAAATATCAAGTAATGGTATTGTAAAGTATACTGGGCCCTACTGTCAAAGTATAATTCTATTTCTGATCCAGGGCATTCAGATATTTTACGTGTATTTGTATATATTATATTTTAAATGATATTGTATATGCCACAATCACAGAGGCGCTGTAGATAAAAATCTGAATTTCATATCTAAGCAATACCATGAAATTAAAATGTGACACTTTTTTCCACTTTAATATATGGTTTCTGTGTGAAGAAAAATATAGGATTACATTAAATATTTCTGTATAGGTTAGCAATGTCATAATATCATAAAGTATATTGTAGTATATCTGACTTTAATTTTTCCTTTACTGCATTTTTCAGCTTGTAAAATGTCATCCCATTGTGCTGAAAGGATGTAAGTATAAAAGCTAAACTACTTTAATACGGCTGTTTTCAGCTAGATATTCTCTAGATGTGTTTAGTTATAACTCCTAGGAAGATATAGGTTTTGCTGCTTGAACATTTTTTTGCATTTAGTATTTTGTATTTAGTCTATTATTTAAAAAGGATTCCACATTGGGAAATGTTGCCTTATCATGTTACAAGGAAATTAAACTTTTTCCCCAGTTTCATTAAGTTAGAGATAATGCGAAAACACTGAAATTATTTTTTCATTAAACAAGAAAAAAAGTAAAATATAAAATAGGTATCCCCAGTCTTCACAGGCACATTTGGAATGTGGTTAACATTTGGGTTCCCCCACAAAATGTAAAAAAAAAAAAAAAGACTTACTAAACACTGATTCATTAGCATTATTTCTCAACTTTCAGCTTTTGGAGGGAGAGAGGACTTGCAATCAAAGCACTGGACCACAGCCACCCATGAAGCTTCTGGTCTCTATTTGAAACCTAAATCATACTTTGAAAGAATGTCTTACACAATTACACAAGCCAAAGAACATAAGGGACACTACCAGCAGAAGAGAGCATAGTCAATGCTCATATACAGTAGGGTTTCAAAAGACTAGAGCAGGGGTGTCAAACTCAATTTCATTGAGGGGCGCATCAGCACCGCGGTTGCCCTCGGGGGCTGGGTGGATGTGGCCAGGGTGGGTGTGGCCTACTGGGTGGATGTGGATGGAGTGGGTGTAGCCTTTTGGTTGGGCATGGCCAGCTCTACATCATTCACATCAAGGGTGTCTGCGAGGACCTGGGCAGGAATGGGACAGATCTGAGGGTCTCTGGCAGAATGGGATGGGATCAGGGCAAGTGCCAAGGCATGGTCCATTGGAGGAGCCTCACTGCCTGCAGAAACCCCTCCCATGGAGCCCATCAAGCCGGATATGTGAAGTAGGCGAGGGCCATTTGCTGGCCACTTCCAGGCGATGGTGCATTTCTTCATTCCTCACAAAGGTGACACCTTCCCAGCATGCACCCAGGGGGTGGGGCCGACATGGCAGGGCTGGTTCCTCACTGTTTCCAGACAGCCTTGTGGAGCTAACACTGAATGCGTTTCAGCATAGATGGCCACCACAAAATTGTACATTGGCTCCCGGCCGGCCTGGGCCAGGGCCAAGGCAGAGGGGGCCGTTCCCTCACTGTTTCCAGAATGGCTTCACAGGCCACATGAAACCACTTCGTGGGCCGCATCTGGCCCCTGGGCCTTGTGTTTGACATGTCTGTACCAGAGGAAAAAGATGCCTGCAGCAGGAGCAAGACAGCATTGTACTAAAAGCCTCTATGAGGAACTCCAACACAGATAACTTTCCTGCACATTCATTGTAGCAACTCCTTCCAACTTATACCAACTGTCAAGTAATGCACATATAACAAGTTACTAAGCCACATATTCATTTGCATTGTTCTACAAGGCTGGGAACCAAACAAGCATGGATTCCCTCCTAATCCCTGATATGAATACCTCATTAGCTTTTACACTGAATAATAGTAGGGAAGGGAGGGAAAAGTCCAGGTGAAGACTCAGAAGGGTGAGAGCTCCATCTAAGAACAGGAAGGAGAGATCTGCTTGTCTACAGGTGGTGGCTTCATCCAAGACCCAGAAGGGAAGAAGGGGATTGGCTGTCAGTGGAGAAGCCTGGTCTTTTGGGAAAGAAATGGGCAGAAGATTAAGAGAGATTCTTCCCACAGCAGAACAACAAGAATAATATTAACATGTGCTCAATTTCTAGTGACTCTGGGAGATTCTGAATAACTTGAGTATAGAGGTAGAGTTTTTTGATGAGAGAGAAAAAAGGCAACTTCAAATTTTCCCTATGTTGAGAGCTCCAACTTAAGGAGAACTTCAAAATAATAATAATAATAATAATAATAATAATAATAATAATAATAATAATAATAATAATAATAATAATAATAATAATAATAATAATAATAATAATAATAATAAATGCAAGTTGGCAAAAAATCCTCTTATTCCTAATTGTAGATTATACAAATTCCATCCAGAATGTTTTTCACCTAAAAGCTCTTAAGATAAAAAACTCTGTTTAAACAATTCCTGCAATAAAAGAAGAGGAAAGACATGAAAGCAGCATAGCTCCACCTCTTCCATTTTGTTTCATTTTGGCTCCTATGTCCCTCTTGTGGTGCTTAGTATCTGATGGTTTGATTATCCTTGTTTAACAATTTTATTCTTGCAGAACATGGGAAAAGATAGTTCAAGCAACTATACAGCAAGATGGATGTACCAGGCATTTATCTAACTGACATACCTATCTGTATGGCCAGTAATTGTTTCTGCTGAAGTTGTAGATTTGATTGCCTGACTGAACATTTGGAGAGTCTAGGATGTGACTGGATTCTGCTGAACCTGGTAAAGAGGAATGTCGACTGGATTAACACCCTATTGTGGTTATTGATTTGTGAATTCCTAAATATTGGGTTATTGTAATTATAGCACCTGTATATAGGAAGTGCAATATCAAAATTCTCAGAATTATAGACCAATACATTTGCTTATCATTATCAGCAAGTAGATATGGAAGTTTCGTGATTGGCTGGAGTAGGAAAAGCTGTTGGTGGATGACCAGGTTGACTTCAAAGAGGGTTGACCAATGTATGCAACACTCAGTTTAAAAAAAACAACACCTCTTCTCAATCTGTAAGCTCTCTTTATTCAACTTTTATAGATTTAACACTCATGTTCTACTTCACATGATATTTGTTGGGAGAAATGGAATGGTTCTCTATAGACTGTAAGAAAAATCTCACCTAAGGAAATAAACCAAATGATTGGAGAGATCCAAACCAGTTTCTCGATTACGATAGAAAAGTCAGTTTAATCCCTGGGCTTCTTGCTAGTTAAGGCCAAAAGCACTAAAATATATTGCAGCAGTACAGATTTTATATAGATTTACAAATAATGTAAAAAGGGTATAAATTAATTGAATAAATCACTTACAGCTTCAGATAAAGATTGAAGATGGTATTGCCTGGGGAAACAGGGTGCCCTTTTGTCAGCACAAGGAGAGGTAATATAAGTAGAATAAATCAGAATGCCTGAAAATTTAAGAAGGGAAGGGAAAAAACAGCTGTAAATGTAGAATTAACAGTATAATAAAACATTGTAGTTTCTATTGTACCTGAATCACAGGGGCACCTTCGTTTAGCAAAGGGAATTTTCTGATATTTCTCTTTCAAGTATTCTAGTCCCTAATTAAAGAGAAATCCAACCAAGAATCAAAGAGAAATTTCCTGACGGTGAGAACAATTAATCAGTAGAATGGCTTGCCTCAAGAAATTGGGTGTGCTCTAACACTGGGAGTTTTGAAGAAGAGGTTGGATAGCCTTTGCACAGAATAGGGTCTCCTGCTTGAGAGGGGGATTGGACTAGAAGACCTCTAAGGTACCTTCCAACATTATTATTATATGTTTTAAGAAACTAGCCAGAGTAAAATCTTTTCTGAATTTTTAAACCATCTTCTTATCCTGATGACTGGCTGATTTATATTTTGGAAACTGGTTGTTATTGAATATATCACAAGGGCAAGCTGCATAATCCATTTGGCCTTCTTCATCTAGAATCTTTTGTTTCAAAATTGAGTTGGCAATTTAGTTGTTAAAAGAACTTCCCAGGAAAAACCATAAAAATGTGATTTCCTAGAAGTGGCCCTTTTCCAAAAATAGAAACTAACTTCATATACTATTATTAAAGGAGCCAATCCAGTTGGTCTATACCAGACATGTCAAACACAAGGCCCGGGGGCCGGATTCGGCCCACAAAGTGTTTTCATGTGGCCCGTGAAGCCATCCTAGAAACAGTGAGGGAATGGCCCCCGCTGCCATGGCTCTGGCCCAGGCCAGCCAGGAGACAATGTACAATTTTGTGGTGGCCATCTATGCTGAAATGCATTCAGTCTTAGCTCCACAAGGCCACCTGGAAACAGCGAGGAACCAGCCCCTGCCGCATCGGCCCCACCCCCTGGGTGCATGCTGGGGAGGTGTCACCCTTTGTGACAAATGAAGAAAGGCACCATCACTTGGAAGTGGCCAGCAAATGCCCCTCATCTACGTCACATATCTGACTTGATGGGCTCTGCCCTGGTCCTACCCCTTTTTGCCAGAGACCCTCAGATCTGTCTCACTCCTGCCCAGGCCCCCATAGGCACCCTTGACATGAATGATGTAGAACTCCCATGGCCACCCAGTAGGCCACACACCCATTCCATCCATGCCCACCCAGTAGGCCGCACCCACTCTCGCCACACCCACCCGGCCCCCTGAGGGAAACCGCAATGCTGATGAGGGCCTCAATGAAATTGAGTTTGACACCCGTGGTCTATACAATAATTGCAAACAAAAGTTAATAATCCAGATTTAACTCTTATGGCTGCTGCTTCTCAAAGAAGCACCTTATTTGAGCCACAGCAAGGAACCTGGGAAAAATATTCCCAAATATTGGATTGGCCTTTCTTTAATGTTGCTCTCTTACTATATGGCCTTCATTAAGACCGGTTTAATAATTGGGCATGAGACTTAACAGCACAATGAACTGTGTGCCCTAATTAAAACAGATGGTTTGTATATAAAACTTTTAAATATTTAGAGGTGGTTTTCCAAGCTTCAAGAGTCTAAAATGCCATTTGGGTCTAAGATACTAGATTATAAATCCTGGAGCTCACAGAGATCAGCTTCACCTTCAGCTCCAGTATTTGTGCTTCCAATGATCAGGCTGGCTTTACTTCATTTTGTATTGAATTATTTGCAGTGCAAAGTTTTCTCAACAATTGCCTTGAACAAATCAAAAGCATCATTTTTTTCTTTCATTCTTTGTACTTTTGTTTTTTGATGATCCAGCTTTCTCAGCCATATGTTACACCTGGGAAAAAAAATACCCTTTACAATATGTGATGTGTCTGCATTTTAATATTTTGTTAGATTTGTGAAAAAGCTCACACATATTCACTGTTTGCCACAGAATAAAGATACCTTGTTAACCATCTTTGTTCATAATGTTATTTCCATTTCATCCCCAGCTTGCTGCTGATTCCACAGCTTAGAGTTATCTTAATTTGTTAAAATCAGAAAGTGATATTCCCCTTCTGCTTGTGACACACAATTTCCCATGTAGACAAACTAGGGTATTTCAGATACAAGTTGGCATATGATATGTGGTCAGGGACAGCAATCAGCTCAATTTTAACTGCCACAGCAAATAAGTCAAAGTCATAGAAAGTCCCTTTGTCTACCTGGCCATTGGCTACTGTGCCTCCATGGTCATTTCAAAATTTGGTTTGAGAAAATGTGGACACCTATACTTTCAAATCACTAGGAGAATGGCATATTTACCAGCCAGGAATCTTGTTATTCTCTCTCTCTCTCTCTCTCTCTCTCTCTCTCTCTCTCTCTCTCTCTCTCTCTCTCTCTCTCTCTCTCTCTCTCTCTCTCTCTCTCTCTCTCTCTCTCTCTCTCTCTCTCTCTCTCTCTCTCTCTCTCTCTCTCCTCTGTCCTCTGTCCTCTCTCTCTCTCTCTCTCCTCTGTCCTCTGTCCTCTCTCCATCCCTCCCTCCCCCCCTCACACACACAAATAAGCAAAAGTGTGGAATTCCTGATCAAAATGATTTGTGGCAGAAATTGGTTCAGAAAAGACTATCCAGAATTACAACAGCACTGGGAGAACGGGTTTCCTCTGTTTTATATTTCAAGTCAGCTTGTCTGATCACTCAAGCAGAATTTTTACAAACAACGATAGTTTGAAATAGGTATATTGATCTTCTGTTTCTCTGACATGACTATCAATCTCTCTGGATTTCATAGATGTTTTCATATATGTTGTTACCTAAACGTTATGAAGATTATCTTTCCAGAGCCAAGCCATTGACTTGATCTCACCCTTTGCATACATGTTAATACCAGGATTTTAATACACACAAACACAAACACACACACACACACACACACAGAGAGAGAGAGAGAGAGAGAGAGAGAGAGAGAGAGAGAGAGAGAGAGAGAGAGAGAGAGAGAGAGAGAGAGAGAGAGAGAGAGAGAGAGAGAGAGAGAGAGAGAGAGAGAGAGAGAGAGAGAGAATTATGTTCCCCAGGGATACTTCTGCTGATACAGGCATATTCTTAGTTACTGAACCATATCTCAAGTATATTCTTATTGAGGAATAAGTCCCACTAAAACCTATTCTTCACAAGCCTAAGAAGCATTTGCAATGCAAGAGAAAGGGAGACAAACCTCTCACCAGTGCCAAAGAGACATTTGGCCATTCATTTGCTCATAAATATCCAGCTAGGTCACAATCCCACACTTTTGCAAACTGACTTTGTATCCAGATACTTTGTACCCAAACATCTGCAGTGTTTGTTTCTTTATTTTCACTGTAAAAGTTCCTCTTGGTGTTTGCAGGGGGCCCACAGTGCACGTGCCTAGAAATGAGGAAGAGAGGGAAAAAAGAAAACGCACTCCAAATCTCAACATTTTCCAAGTTCCTACTCCACAGAATCAGCTTTTTGTGTCAAAACAAAGCAGCAACATTCAGAACAGAAGGATGCCGTACATAGAGAAGGTATCACTAGCATAAGCCATCATTTTTCAGTGGAGGATAAGGGCACACCTGCTTTTAAAACCAATATTTTTGTACCCTAACAATCTCAGAAGCAGTACACAGTAAGTAATAAATATTAAGAATAAAAGAATAATAATAAAATATTGTGATTTGCAAATTAAAGTTGAGCAGTTGTGGAGGAAGAAATCAATGGCTGTACCAATAGTAATAGGAGCCCTTGGAGCAATACCCAAAGACTTGCCTAGATACATGGAAATATTAAACTTTTTAGACCTGAATATGCTGACTTTGCAAAAAAACCACCCTACTTGGAAATGCGTATATACTCAAATGATACCTTAACAGTTCTTAGATCAGTGGTTCTCAACCTTTCTGAGGTTGAGACCCCACTTGCCCCGCCCATGCGCGCCGCGACCCCGACCCGGGGCCGTGCGCAAAAATTTTTTTTTAATTTTTTTTTTAAAAAATAAAAAAAGGCGGCCGCGACGGGCGGATCTGCACATGCGCGGATCGGCCCGTCGCACGCGCCATGCATGCGCGCATCCGCCCATCGCGGGCCGCCATTTTGTTTTTTTTATTTTTTTTTTTTTAAATTTAAAAAAATAAAAAAACAAAACAAAATGGCGGCCGTGACGGGCAGATCTGTGCATGCACGGATTGGCCCATCACACGCGCCACGCATGTGCACATCCGCCTGTCGCAGGCCACCTTTTTTTTTATTTAAAAAAATTTAAAAAAAATTATAAAAAAAATGGTGGCCGCGACGGGTGGATCTGCGCCTGCATGGATCGGCCCGTCGCATACGCCGTGCATGCGCAGATCCGCCCGTTGCGGTCCGCCATTTTGTTTTTATTTTATTTTATTTTTTTAATTTTTTTAAATTTTTTTAATTTTTTTTTTAAATTTTTTTTCCGGCACGACGGGCAGATCTGAGCGTGTGCGGCGTGCGCGCGCCAAAAAATTAAAAAAAAATTAAAAAAAAATAAAAAAATAAAAAAAATAAAAAAACAAAATGGCGGCTGGCGGTGCCCGGCGACCCCCGCGAAATGGTCTCGCGACCCCAAATGGGGTCGCGACCCCAAGCTTGAGAACCACTGTCTTAGATCTTTGGTTAGGACTTGAACTGTTCAGTTTTTACCAGGCCCAGACTGTGAATACTAATACTAATACTAATACTAATACTAATACTAATACTAATACTAATACTAATACTAATACTAATAATAATAATAATAATAATAATAATAATAATAATAATAATAATAATAATAATAATAATAATAATAATAATAATAATAATAATAATTTTTGCCAATACTAATAGGAGCCCTTGGAGCAATACCCAAAGGACTGCCTAGATACATGGACATTTTGAACTAATTAGACCTGTATATCCTGACTTGGAAAAAAACCACCCTACTCAGGACTGCCTATATACTCAGACGCTACCTTAATAACTCTTAGGTCTTTGGTTAGGACTTGAACTGTTCAGTTTCTACCAGGCCCAGACTGTGAATCGAATTGAGGATTAATAATAATAATAACGACAAAGTAGTGGATTGAAAAATCTGCAAGAAATACCATTTGCCTGCAAGCAAGAACTACTGGGACCATAACAAAGAGAAAGTAATAGAAAATGAAGAAGCTAAAGTGCTCTCAGACTTTAGAATTCAAACAGGCAAGCACCTGCCACTTAATGCCACAGACTTAACAGTTGTCAATAAGAAAGACAAAAAAGTCTGGATAGTGGACATGGTAGTACCTGGAGACAGCAAACCAGTATAGAAAAAAAGCTGGAGATGACAAAACATAAAGACCTGCAAATAGAATTAGAAACTCTGGCAAAAGAAAGCAAATGCAACACCAATAGTAATAGACACCTTGGGTGCAATTCCAAAGCAACTGGAGCACCACTTGAACATCAGCACTAGCAAAATCACCATTAGTCAGTTGTAAAAGGCAGCTTTGCTCAGACCAGCCTACATCCTGCAATGATACTTTTAAGGCTATCAAACATCCATATCTGCCCATCCCAGGTCCTTGGGAAAGACTCAATAGGTGGACAAAAATGCCAAATCCAATCTGAACATCTGACTGACTCTGCGACCAACAACAACAACAACAACAACAACAACAACAACAACAACAACAATAATAATAATAATAGTAATAGTAATGGTTGAAATCCTAACCTGCCACACATTCAAGACAATGACGGATGTCTGATTATTCTGTTAGTGTATCATGTTGAATGGGAAGGAAAGGAAGGACTGGTGGGCATCAACTAATAGCTGCCCTGAAACAGCTCTGCAAAGACACCATAATAGTAAACTGTGGGAGTAGCACAAGTGATGTTGATATACTTTCTTCTTAATTCATGGACAGGAGAAACATATACTAATATTACTGTCTGGAAGGGCCCATAGTCTTTCTCCCAAATGTCATTTCTTTGACATACTGGTAGTTTCCATTCCTGTGAAGAGCTGACTATCAGAAAATAAATTTCTAATGTGCTTTAGATTTTTCTCCACATATTTTCATTGGAATTGCATGACTTGCTGAAATAATAATAATAATAATAATAATAATAATAATAATAATAATAATAATAATAATAATAATAATAATAATAATAATAATAATAATAATAATAATAATAATAATAATAATAATAATAATAATAATAATAATAATAATAATAATAAGTTGGAAGGGACCTTGGAGGTCATCTAGTCCAACCCCCTGCTCAGGCAGGAAACCGTATACAATTTCAGACAAATGGCTGTCCAGTCTCTTCTTTAAAAACTTCCAGTGTTGGAGCATTCACCACTTCTGGAGGCAGGTTGTTCCACTGGTTAATTGTTCTAACTGTCAGGAAGTTTCTCCTTAGTTCTAGGTTGCTTCTCTCCTTGATTAGTTTCCACCCATTGCTTCTTGTCCTGCCTTCAGGTGTCTTGGCGAATAGCTTGACTCCCTCTTCCCTGTGGCAGCCCCTGAGATATAGGAACACTGCTATCATGTCCACCCTAGTCCTTCTCTTCATTAAATTAGACATACCCAATGCCAGCAACCGTTCCTTATATGTTTTAGTCTCCAGTCCCCTAATCATCTTTTTTTGCTCATCTCTGTACTCTTTCTAGAGTCTAAGCATCTTTTTTACATTGTGGTGACCAAAAATGGATGCAGTATTGCAAATGTGGCCTTACCAAGGCATTGTAAAGTGATATTAATACTTCACGTGATCTTGATTCTATCCCTCTGTTAATGCAGCTCAGGACTGTGTTGGCCTTTCTGGCAGCTGCAGCACACTGCTGGCTCATATTTAAGTGATTGTCTATTAGGACTCAGAGATCCCTCTCACACTTATTACTATTGAGCAAGGTACTCCCTATACTATACCTGTACATTTGGTTCCCCTTGCTCAAATGCAGAACCTTACTTTTTTCACCATTGAATTTCATTTTGTTAGATAGTGCCCAGTGTTCAAGTCTGTCCAGATCGTTCTATATCTTAAGCCTGTCTTCTGGAGTGTTGGCTATTCCTGCCAGCTTGATGTCATCTGCAAATTTGATGAGTTCCCCATCTATCCCCTCGTCTTAGGTGGTGGGTTTTTTGTTTGCTTGTTTGTTTTTTTGGATATTGAAAGACTGACTTGGATTTTGCCTTTACTTTCAACAAGGGATTTCTTAAATCTTTCTTGCTTCCTGTTAATTAAATTAATTAATTGATGATGCTTTTCCTAGCAATTTTAACTTCAATTTCTATTTCTTCTAATCTAGCATTTCTCACAATGCATTCTATATATCACTTAAAATAAAGAATAATACAATAAGTATGACATACCAATTCCCCAATTTTAGTTGTTAGCTATGTTTACGTATTCAATATTCTGTTCTATCTAATACTTTATAGATATACAAATTTCTCAATAGTTAGATGAGGTGGTCTGGTACATTGATGTACAAAATATTTCTAAAATTAATAAAGCAAAAATGCATAACTTTTTGAAATGTTTTATTTTAATATTATCCACTGGGTATTACCAATGTGAAATATGGTGCTTGTGCCTCTTTTGAATCCAGCTTGTACATTTTGCAGTTCTTATTCCATTAATAACTGTAGTTAAATTCAAAATCTTGAGCATTAATTTTCTAGCATGTGAGATTAATACAATTGTTCAGTATTCTGAGCATCCTTTCATTGGCTGATTGAGTCAACATTAAGTTGATGACTCTTCATGACCCAGGCGTTTTCTAGGATGACACCTTTTGATATAAGAATTCATATGTATCATTTATTCAGGAATCTTTTCTACAATTCTTCTACAGTATATTTACATCATTGTTGTTTCATATCTTTTTTCCTCAAGTAAATTTTTGCCTTATTTATATTTTAGTGTGCCCATTTTTGCACACTTTGATTTCTGTAATTGTCTCATTTAATTATTATACTCAGTATCACAGCATTACATATTACCGTAGGAATAATTTGTCTCTTCTTGGTCTTCTATTGAACTCAGTATTTAGTTGGATAAAGGTTTGAATGTCTCTTTTTTTTCAATATTAGCACACATCCATTTGCTTTTGTTTACTTTTTGTAGTTTGAAATATTTTAGTTTGCTTCATCTATGTTGTTGGAAGGAGGCATTTGTTGTAGACTTAGGGCAGGGGGCAAAATTCTATTAATTGTCATTTCATTCATTTTGTAAACCAAGGGGTATCATTCATTCATTTGTTTTTTTTAACATATTTATATATTACAAATACAATTTATATTTGAGATGCATACAAATGCATCTCACAGAAATGTGACTTGGAATAACATACAACAGAAAACCAATAAATGTATAAAAACAGTTATTATCCCATCACTCCAGCATATTCCCATTAATCTATGTTGTTTTAATGTCTCCTATGCTTTTGGTTTTGAGTCATAAAAAATATTGGTAGTTACCACAGAACTTTTCTACTTTTGCTTCTGTAGTTGGAGTACAGATGTGGATCATCACAGTATGGATTGGTTTTTAAAATAGAATACAATAATAATTAGAAGTGGTATAGATGTGGCTAGAAGGTCTATAATGCAGAGTAAAACATGTGCTATACTTCTTTGCAGAGGTCCCTTCTTCAAACCCTGGCATCTCCAGACAGAACTGAAGTAGTCTGCTTAGATTTTTTTTTGAAAATGCTCTGTGACTCAATAATATTGAGCTTAGAGTCTTAATTATTTGATTTAGCTTGATGGCTTTCAATGTTTGGGGCTCTTGTGTGCATGTGAGTGAATTATTTTGAAATGCATTTCAGTAGCTTTAATTCAGCCCATGAGATGAATTAATGGACAAACAAGAATTAGTTCAAAGAGCTACTATAAGTAGAAAGGCAATCTTTATCCAAACCACCAACCATTATTTCATAATATCTTCTGGACACTAGGTCTTCATTGGCATTCTGTAGCAGGAGGATATTTAACTCTAACAACAGTTTAAAGGGTGAACATTTCAAAACATATAGTTCATACATACACATATACACATAAAACGAGGCAGGGAGTGAAAGCTGTTAACTCTTGCCCAAGTTTATTTTTTTCCTTTCCAAAGGCTTTGATCTCCGTTCCGGCACTTGGAAACCAAGCAAATTGCTTCGTTCCGAAGTTCTGTCTGCTTGCGAATGGGGCGCTTTGAAGCAGACATAGCTTCCAGTCTCCATCAGATCTCCGTTTGGGGGGAAAAGTGCTTGGGTGCCTATGGGGCACTTGGGAACTGAGTGAATTGCTTCATGCCCAAGTGCCCCATAAGCACTTCCCCTGTGACTCTGCCTCCATGTGCGGTTTTACCTGCTCTGCACCAAGGGTCAATGGGCTGCAGCTACTACCAGACACCATCAGCCCCCACACACTCGCCACCACTTGTACTGACCATGCCAACATCCCCAGGCTTACTTTTGGGATAGGGCCTTTATTAGGCCCACCAACCAAAAAAATCAGGCTCAGGCTTATTTTCAGGATGGGTCTTATTTTGGGGAAAACACAGTATTGGTACACTACAATCATATAACCCCTAGTACTTCTTTCCATTAAACTAGATATACTCAAATCCTGTAACCATTCCTCATGTTTTAGCCCACATAGTCCTTTTTAACCTATCTTCATCTTATTTAAGTGATGATGGGAACTTTTTGACTTAATTTGGGAAAGATTTCAAAGCTTCTGAGATATTATTTCTAAAATTAGAAACAAGAAACTAATAAATACGTCACACTCTGTGGTTTCTATTACTGTAAGCAAAATTTTGCTTTAAATTTATGCTTGAAGTTCAACAAAATTTAAAATGGATTCCTTTTAAGAAAAAAATTTGTTAAATGTTTGTGATAATTGTTGCTATTATTTTTGAATGGATTGCTAATTTGATCTATTAAATGCATAGTGTAGAGACCATATGTTACAAAGAGAAACAGTCCACAGAAAGTAAGAAAAAGAAGATAAGAAGCCAGATTTGAATTCTGAATTAATGCAATAGGATTTATACTTAAAAAATGACTTTCCGTACTCCTCAGCTTTGAAAGGATATAATGTTCAATATAAATTATATAAATATAATAGAAACTGTAGTGGCGCAGTGGTTAGAATGCAGTATTGCAGGCTAATTCTGCTGACTGCCAGGGGTTCGATCCTCTCCAGGTCAAGGTTGACTCAGCCTTCCATCTTTCTAAGGTCGGTAAAATAAGGACTCATATTGTTGGGAGCAATGTGCTGACTCTGTAAACTGGTTAGAAAGGGCTGTAAAGCACTGTGAAGTGGTATATAAGTCTAAGTGCTATTGCTATTGCTATAAATTCATTGAGGAATTTAAACATTTCAGTGGAAGGAACCAATAAATAAAATAAAAGAGCCAACTTGCCCAAAGCTATGAAAATTGGATTTTTTAAAGTTCCATAGTGATTTATTCTGATTCCTAAGTGTTAACGTTCTTCTACAGTTTCACAATACACATATCATGTCTTGAAGCTTTCTCATGCCTACCCATTTCTTTTCTGTTCTCTCTCTCCTACTTGCACAGAGATTCCGCCAAATTCTATTCATATATGAGTCAAATAAGATTATTTAACTATATTGTTTCTGGCATGTTTTTTCTTCCATCTATTTCTTTCACTTGTCCATTTACAATGTAAAATGTATGCAAATTACTTCCCACAGTGTAGTGTTTCTTCCCCCTCTGCTGGATGGCTGTAGAACTGCAAATTCTCTAAACAGCAGAACTGTTGTGTTTTAAATGGTTCAGTGTGGTACTTCTTTGGCTACTGTTCTATGCATAAAATATTTAAGAGAAGTAACTGATATCTAGGGTCAGGCTGTTGAGGCATATTTATTTGGCATGTGGGAGAAAGTTTGCCTTTTTGTTTTCTATTCTCATAAATCAGTACACAGCTTTCTTAGAGTTGCATTGCTCTAAGTTTAGTGATGCTTTTTTCACAAAAATGTGCATGCTGAAGAAAACTGTAAACAAATCCTATTCAATATGTGTGTGTGTTTGTGTGTGTGTGTGTAAATAATCCTAGACAGCTCACAACAAAGTCAATAAATGAATAAAAACAACCATATTACTCATTCATAGGAATTCTCAACACAGTACAATCAACTCTCTCTATATACTGGTTCATCTCCACCCTAGACTAAAGTTAAGCAGCAGGGACAGATCTTCATGGCTTTCTGGAAGACTAAAAGTGTAGGGCCTCCCCAACCTTTAGGTCAGGGGTAGTCAACCTTGGCTCTTTTATGACTCGTGGACTTCAACTCCCAGAATTCCTCTGGCTCAGGAATTCTGGGAGTTGAAGTTCACGAGTCATAAAAGAGCCAAGGTTGACTACCCCTGCTTTAGGTAGTAGTCTGCTCCAAAGGAGAAGGGCGGCTACAGAGAAAGTATCCTCCAAGATGACAAACTTAAAGGGAACAGCCACCCTATACAACTTTATGCAATGGGCAGATATTGTAAGAGATTGGCTTCAGATAACCTGGCCTCATACCATTCAGGGATTTAAAGGTGATAATCTGCTCCTTGAATTGTATCCAGAAAGAAATTGGAGATTAGTAGAATAGTAGTGTAACTTGGCCAAATCATAAAGTGCCCCGAACTGCAGGAACACTACATTCTGTATCATTTGAGCTTCTGGGTGGTCTTTGAAGGTAACCCCATGTAGACTGAGCACAAGATGAATTTGTGAAATGACCACTTTTGCAACCTGCTCTTTGATCTGAACCCATGAGTCAAGTAATACTCCCAAATCACATATAAACTCTGATCAGGGGAATGCTATCCCATTCAACCCACCCCTTGGTCATAGGAGACCCTATGATTGTCCAGTCTATTTTTTGAAAGCGCCTAGATTTCTTTGTGATATCTTTTGGCTTTCTCAGTTATCCATTGTGCATGAGCAAAAAATATTTCATGTTCTAAATCAGGGGTGTCAAACTTGCAATGTCACGTGACGTGTCGCGACATATCACAACTTTTTTTTTTGCCATTGCCGGCAATGGGGTGGATGCGGACCGGCAGTTTGACCACCCTGTTCTAAATGAACATTCCTGTGCCTGTAAATTATTAAATATTGTGAGCAGAGATAGAAAACAACTCATGAGATTCTGGGGGCCAAAACTCCAACAACCACTTTGTCTTGCTTTGATATTTTCCCATCCAGGACTGCACAGTCTAAAGGCTCTAAAATAGCAGATGTCTATCACCTATTATTAATATTGCATCCCATGCCACCAAATGTGATTTCATGAAGTTAAATGGGAATTGTGACTTACCTGAGCCTTAAGACACCACACATAACAGGGCCCTAGGCTGGATGTCTCACTCCTATCAACATCAACTGAAAATAGTCATGAAAGAAGAAAAATCACCACAAAAAAGTGGCTTATTAGTCCCGACCCCTGAAACTAATTCAAAAAGATACCTTAATTGATATTATAGAAGACCATCAAGAGATTCAGAATGGTCATCAATCTCTCTTGGGATGCCACCACCATCCCAAGCTCTCCAGAAGTCATCCACATGTGGACTAATGTCATCTCAGTTATGTAACCTGGCCAAAACCCTGACTAAAAAGAATCTGCATACTCTGATTCATCCATTGGTGCTTGGATGCTTGAGCTGGAGGTTGACTCTAATTCTCAGCAACAGTGTGCTGGAGACTGGATGCAAGTTATACAATACTGTTGGGTATAAGAATGGCCTGTTGAGAAGGGGGTATATGATATGATACCTCCTTCAAGGCGGATGGTATCATCCTCTGCAATTAATCACAATTTTGACCCAAACACATATAACCTCCTTGGAGGACTTACTAACAAAAAGAAGCAAATGGGTAATACAGATGACAGAGCTTACTGCAACAAGTCCCTGACCACTTCATTAGGATCAACTGACTCGAATATCTTCCATAGAACTGAGTCTAGATGTGCCTTGGTCATTTTCATAGCCAGAGTCCAATTCAAATATGAGTAACTTTGTCTTACAGATGCTGAGAATATTCCTTACAGTGGCCCTGATAGAGCTATCCCAGACCTTCTTATCTGGTCACCCAAAAACAGAGCTGGTGACTAGCTATCTGCAGATGCATTAAGAATGAAGAAGTAAACATGCTTTGCCATCAACTAATCAGTTTTGTCCTTCATCGTCTTCCATTGGCACTGTAGGGGTTTCTTGCATTGTTCGACGTGAAACATTACTGGGTCCATTAGAAGCTTGGAAAGGACCAATCTATCTAAATCAAGGGACTGAGGTTGACATCTCCCACTCCGGTTCATTATGTTACTGCTCTGAGACAAAAACTAGATCTGATGTGTGACACACATATAACCAACTATGAAGTGGAACCTTAATAAATTAGATGGGTCCAAAGTTGCCATGGTGACCATAAACTCCTGAGCTACCTTAGATTCTGGGCTCAATGAGGGCAAGTTGAAATCCCTCAGAACCATCAATCTGTAGAACTTCACAACCAACTCAGCCATGGGTTCAAGGAACTCAGGTAGGGCTGATGGGAGGTTAGCAGAAATCCCAATGTTTCTTATGGCCCACTTTTACAAAAAGGGTCTCACATCTGACTAAATCTACATCAATGCCCCAAATTACAAAGTCCCACCCCACTTTTGCCTTGAAGTGTCAGCCAGCATCAAACTCAAAAGCCAGGTGAGCAATTTTCAGGTAAAAAAGAACCTTCTTCCTGTACCCACTTAGGTTTTGGTAATGCACATGAGTTTGGCTCTCTCACCTATGATAGAAGGTTGGCTTTACCAGTAATATTAGCCAGAGTCCAGGACTTCTAAGACTCCAGAGACCAGGCTTTGGGTTTGATCACAGAGGGCTGGAATAGGACTCTAGTATTAAACATCAGATTTGTCTTTCCTGAGAACAGCCCACATTCTGTCTGCCACTATGGTATATATAAGCGAAATTTTTTGAATCGTCAAATACAGATGCACACTAGAGAATTAGATTCCAGTTCACAGTGTGCATTGACTGCAATCTAATTTAATTCTGTTCAACTGTTTTGCTCTTTGACCACAAATAAACCTTATCTAATTCTACTTAGCTCTAAGTTCCATTTGAATGAAAAAAAAAGCTTTGATAAATATGGTATTACCAAAGATTAGGCTGTATTTTTCCATATTTTCACAGAAAGCTCTTGCTACTTCTTACTGAATCCAAAGTTCAAGTTAAGAGGTTTGTATTTTACAGACCTATGGGGATATATTTTTTCATCTGAGGTGTTAACAATAATTCAGTTATTGAATATATTATTCCCATGTATTATTGACGTGATTGTTTTCTATATTTGTATATAACAGATAGCATTCTATGGTAAATATTACATAGTACAATAGCAGCAAAATATCCTTCTTCTAAGACTATTCTGCTATTTATTTTCTAAAGGAATTTATGCATATGTGTGCATATATGCATATCTGTGTATACTAAAGGAACAATTTGTGATTGGTCCAGTACTGTAAATCCTAATTTACCTTGGTATCTTCTGAGAGCAACAAGGTTCATTAAAACTAGTCCTACAGCTTCCTTCATGAAGCACCTTTGACACAGAGAAGAGAGAGTCAAGCTATTCTCCAAAGTGCCTGAAGGCAGGACAAGAAGCAATGGATGGAAACTAATCATAGAGAGAAGCAACCTACTGTAGAACTAAGGGGAAATTTCCTGAAAGTTAGAACAATTACTCAGTGGCACAACTTGCTTTCAGAAATTGTAAATGCTCCAACACTGAAAGTTTTTAAGAAGAGACTGGACAGCCATCTGTCTGAAATGGTATAGGGTTTCCTGCCTGAGCAGGGGGTTGGACTAGAAGACCTCCAAGGTCCCTTCCAATTTTGTTATTCTATTCAGATTAATGTGAAATATATACTTAAGGAATTTAAAAATGTATTTGTCATTACTTCAATTGTATCACATTAAAATAAATATTATACAGAACAGAACAAGTCTAGAAATATGACTCGATTAAAAAAATGTCAAGTGTCCTAGGACCTTTATTAAGTTTTAAAAGCTCTTATGAAAATGTACAAAATGTTTATTTAGAAGTATTAATCTTATTTTTTTTCTCAAATAACTCAGGAACTAGTTGTGTTGCTGCTTTTAATAGAACAATTGTGTTGCTGCTTTTAATAGAAAGTGTTATTACAATTCAACATTTTCTATGCTGGTTTGCAAGAAATGGTCAAGGATTTTCAAGATTTTTTGTGTTTGTTTCTTGGGAACAAGCAGAAAGATTTTCTGTGAGAATTTCACCTCTCTAAATTATCTCTGAGGATAAACTAACTTTCAAAGTGAATATACAGATTCCTCTTGAGGTATGGAACAAAGCCATAAGGTTATCAAAGATCCTCAGGAGGTTTTATATATTTCTACTCTAAAACCATGAAATTCAAACTTAAGTCAAATTCTGTCTAAAAGAAGAAAAAGGTTAACAGGGCTCAGAAACCGAAAGGAAATTAAGTCACTTTTTATACTCTGGGCAAGCTGCCCAGAGTTTTTCTTCTAAGAAAGGCAGCTATATAAATCTTTTAAATAAAACAAATGCATAAATATGCTTTGGCTTAGGTAGTGGATTTTGGAAAATAGTAACACAGACTACAAAATGAAATTGGGTTGTCATTGTTACCATCATCTTCATTATCATTTTACAGATACATAACATACAAGTAAAAACAAAATCTTTTTTCCCCTGAGATAAGAAAGCCTGCCAACTTTGAAGATATAATAGCCCTTTACACACACACACACACACAGACACACACACACAAAACTGAACTACTTTAAACAATGCAACGTTTGCTTTTGAGATGGAAATAACACTACATTAGAATACAGTGAGATAGTCAGTGGGAGATGATAGAATGGTTACTTGACATAATTTGATTTTTATCTATAAGTCCCATGAATCAGTGATTTCTGATGTAGTATTCTAATTCACTGTAGAAAGGTCATTTTATAGTTCCTCTCAGAAAAAAAAAACACTTTCTAATTTTACACTGCAGACCAAACTGGATACTATATGCCAGTCTAAGATACTTGGATCAACCTAATTCCAATTGATATTACTGTTTTTCTTCTATTATGCCATTCTGTTAATCAGAAATCCACATTCTCAATTAATAATTTCCTTAATTGGCATAGCTTGGTATCCAACATTCCTTAATATTTATAATTTTGTGGTCACCCTTCCAATAATATTTTTTGGATTATTATTTTTTTTCAAAACATAATACAATGTCCTAATTTGCACATTTATTTTCTATATTTTCACCCCAAATGTGCATTGTTTGCCAATTGTATGCTTCTTAGTGTGATTCTTTTTTTCTTTTTTCTTTTTTGCTTGGAAAGTGGAAAACTAAGGGGAATGAGTTCATTACTTTGTAACAGGGCACAAGGGAGTCCTTTTTGGCAGATCATGCCACTTTGTTCTTCTAAAATACAGCATTTCTTTTACATCTTTTACATTTCTAAAAACTACTCATTGAAGACTTTGATAACAGCTCATTAAAAATAGCAGCCCTTTCCAGCTGTTGCTCTTCCTTTCAGACTCAGATTCTCTCATGGTCACTGTTGGTTAACAATAGCACGGTGAGTCCATCAGCCACATCTGCCCTCAAAAGATATCTTGTATGTATATGTCAGTGCAGTAAGTACAGGTAATTCTTAACTTACAACAGTTCGTTTAGTGACCGTTCGAAGTCACGACACTGAAAAAAAGTGACTTTTCACCTTTATCACCATTGCAGCATCCCCATGGTCATGCAATCAAAATTCAAATGCTTGGCAACTGACTCCTATTGATGATGGTTGCAGTGTCTTCAGGTCACGTGATGACCTTTTGTGACCTTCTGACAAGCAAAGTCAATGGTGAAGCCAGATTCATTTAACAACCATGTTACTAACTTAACAACTGCATTGATTCACTTAACAACTGTGGCAAGAAAGGTCATAAAATGGGGCAAAATTAATTTAACAACTATCTCACTTAGCAACAAAAAATAGGTGCTCAGTTGTAGTCATAACTCGAGGATTACCTATATTGTTTTATTATTTCTTTCATCATTTTTTCAATAAATCAGTTATTTTTCCTCTTAAATTACAAGTCTAGGTTTCTGGTCTTATCAATGAGAAGGATAGATGTCCACAATATACACAATTCTATACATGTTTAAAAAACGTGTTTTATGCTTTTTTGTGTGCAACAGAGAAACTTTTCATATTGTGACCTTAAGCTGCTGAATTCCTAGGGATAGAATGGTAGAAAATAGTCAGCTTAAGTAGTCTCTTTCTAGTTTTCAATCTCTTCCTCTAATTCTTCCAAACTTTAGTTGTTTGATGAGGTGTCTTGTTGTCTAGGCTATGCCGAGGAGCGTGGGATCAGATAGAGATGGCTTGCTAATTGTATGCTTCTTAGTGTGATCCAGGTCTTTCCTTACACACTGTTCACTCTCACACATTCTCCAGAATGCATAAAGGGGACTTTTTTTTAAAAAAAAAATGGATTAGGTGATCATCCTAGAAAGCATAGATTTGTTTTCAGTCTGAGTGTGAAATATGTACTTTCACACTTTCATATGGGGCAGAAAGTCTGTGAATTGTTGTATGATGGAGAAAAACAAGAACAAGCAAAACAAGCATGTTTTTGTTTTCATGGAAGTATAGTAAAGGGGGAAATGTTTTTTTTCTCTCTCTATCAGTCAAGTGACTATTAAAGACAAGAAGGTTTTGTTGTAAATGAGGGCAATAACTCTTATGATCACAGGCTTCATTATATTCCAGAATGCATGTATTGCTACTCATTCTGTCAGATGCAGGAGCTGAAAAAGAAATAAGAGCCACTTCACATTTGATAACTGCCTCTGGAATAATAGGAGGCTGCTACAAACACTTATGTGTGGACTACATATTCAGGCCATGGGTGCAAATTGAATCCAGCCCAAGGAAAATGTAAAGAAAAAACGAATTCAACCTTTATTTTTATTCTCTCCACTCTTGTCCATATCCAACAGAAGATCACAGAAAAAGTTGCATTCCCTGTTGTTAAATGGAGTGTTTCTTTCACATCCAATCTTGATTAATTTTGAAAATGTCAAGGATTTTTCTTTCAGTGTTCCCAAAGCCCCATTAAAAAATGAATCTCTAAAACCTTTCTAGAGAAAGAATTGTTAGATACCACTCTTTCAATTTTTTGTTTGTTTCTCCTTCTCTAGCTAAAATTTATTTCCTCTTAGTCAGTGATCAGAACAATTTCTGCCCTTGTCATGATGCCATAAGGTCACATGAAGATAAGGCATATGTATTTATATTCTGAACACATTTATATTCTGAGCATTTGAGAGAAGGAACAGCAAACTGCAATAGTTCATTCTTTGGAGGCATCTAGTGTTGTGGAAATACACATAGAAACTCCAAACCTACAAAAAAGAGATTCACAATTGTAGATTTAGGGTCAAAAAAAAAAAAAGGCATGAAGCCATAAAACCTCTAAGAATAGAATTCAAGTTTAATATGGTAAAAACAGGTACTGCTTTCAAGTTGAACACAAATTCTGGTGACTTCATGGACTCGTGCGTAGTTTTCCTGGTAGGATATGGAAGTGATGTGAAATTGCCTTTTGAGATGCTTTTATTTAAAAAACAACAACCTTCTTTAAATGGGAGACTATATAAAGGTGTTATAAATTGGTCCTGCTTTGTTTCTGAGCACAGTTCAAACCAGTCATATGCTACCAGCAGAAGGGAAAGCATGATTAAGTATTAGTATAAATTAAAAATTAAATAACATAAAATGTATATACATTTAATTTTTGCCTGGCCCAACCCAGTTTTTGAAGGGTGACCCCTAGCATGTTACTATGAAGACTATGGACAACTTTCTACTTATAAAAAGTGGAGAATCTCTGCACTAAAAACTCACTGATATTATTTAGAGAAATAAAACATCAGCAACATGTTTCTGGATAAACCTATGTTCTCAGGTTAAGTATAGGTGGTCCTTGACTTATGACCAAAATTGAGCCCAAAATGTATGTTGCTAAGTGGGAAATTTGTTCAGTGAGTTTTGTCCCATTTTATGACTGTTCTTGCCACATTTGTTAAGTGAATCACTGCAGTTGTTAAATTAGTAACACTGTTGTTAAGTGAATCTTGCTTTCCCGTTGACTTTGCTTGTTAGAAGGTACAAAAGGTGATCACATAACCCTGGGACACAGCAACTGTTATAAATATGAATCAGTCATCAAGAATGTAAATCACATGACCACGTGAGGGACGCTGCAATGGTCATAAGTGTGAAAAATAGCCAAAAACAATAGTCATCATAACTCTGAACGGACACTAAACAAACTGTTGTAAGTAGAGGACTATCTGTATTGGAACAGGCCATATTTTAAAGCTTGCTTATTTTGTTTCTAACATCCACTTTGAAAAGAAAAGAACAGTTTTGTTTACTTATAACTGCAAGGACAGATGGAAGCTGGTTACTGAGTCAAGGTAGGAATGCAGCAAAGTTGCCTTTTAGCAAATCAAACTCTGTGTGTATAATTCTAAATGGCAGTAGTTCTCAAGGGACAGAGGTGGTTTTGAATATATATATATATATATATATATATATATATATATATATATATATATATATATATATATATATATATATATATATATATATATATATATATATATATATATATATATATATATATATATATATATATATATATATATATATATATATATATATATATATATATTCATTTTCACTCTGTCTTGGAAGTCCTTGGATAGCAAACAGGTAAATTAATGAGCAAGAAAAGACCTCCAACACAATAAAACTAAATCAACAAAACAGCACTTCATAAATCGAAGATAATACCAGCACTAAAACCAGGAAACCACAGAACATAATCAATGGCTCGAAACAGCATCAACGGCAAATGGATAAAAAAAAAAAATCTAAGCCACTCTAAAACATTTCCAAAAGTACATGAGAAAAAAAAATGAAATGCTCCTTACTGAGTACTGGAAAAAAATAAAAAAATATTTTTGAGACTGGGCAGCGATGGTACAAATATCTGAAGGACATTTCAGATGATGAATTCTTTTATTCATACTTCACCTTACTTTTCATTTTATCTTCTGTGAAGTTAGTGAGGTTTTTTTATTTATATACTTTGTTTTATATACTGTAATAGCCATCTTTAATGCCTGGCAGATAACCTCAATAAAATATTAAAACATAAGAGAAGCACAATAATCCCCCAGTGGTGCCAAATTCACTCTCAAATTCTGTCTAGAAGAACTGAGTTTTTACCAAAATCTGGAAGGGTGCTAATGTGGCCTTGATGAAGGCTTCCATAAAATAGTGGTTAATAGCAGAAACATTGTTTTTAGGTCCCACATCTCTTCACTTCCTGAAAATGACCACAGCTAAATTTGATTTCTTAGAAAATGTGTATCAGACAGGTTGATTCCAGTTACAAAAAACAATACTCAACTATCTAGAAGCCATGCTACGTAAGTCTTTACCAGCTAAAATCAGCAATTATAGTTGCGTTCAGAAATCTATTGGAAACCAATGCAGGATCACAATAATTGTGTTACATGATCTCATTGTCCAGGATGGAAAATGCTGCATTCTATAGCCATTGTGATTTATAAGAGTTACTAAAGTACAGCTCCATCTAATGACTATTGCAATAGTCCAAATTAGACTGAAATATGGGATTGATTCTTCCAAGATCAAATGAAAAACCTCAAAAAGAAGTAACAGTTTCCTGCTTCTGAGTCAAAGAACTGAGCGGTTTCTCATTGTTTTCCCAGTAAGATGAAAGTCAAATTTATCCCACCTCTAATCAGTGTGGATTCAGTGACCCTGACTCTTAAGCATCTCAGAACCTACTAATAACCCAGGTTGATGGGCTGTAAATAGAGAATCAGAGATTTATTCTGTGTTTGTTCTTTGTTTTTCAGTTTGCTCACTTTGTTAATGGCTAACCTCAGGTCAGTCTTTTCCTTTAGCCACAGGCATGCATGCACAAAACTTGTTGCCTACTTTCATTTTGTATTTTTTTTTAAATAAACTGTCCTTTCTCTTAAAGTTGTACAGCTGTTTTACTAACCCTTGGTCAGAATAGAATTCCAAATCTCAGGAATGTTCACACACACACACAAGCATGCACATACAGAGAGGGAGAGGGAGAGAGAGAGGAAAAGAGAAATCAAGATAACCCACCATTTTGGCTTGCTCTAATTAATAGAATAAAATACCACTGCTAATTTAATTTACAGGGTTAGGTATGTTGGCATGTATTCTTTTTCATCATACTGAATGTTCCTGATTTTGATCTACAGTGGCGTCTACTGATCCTATTGAATTTAGTAGGAGAGCTCTCATCCATAAGGGAGTGTCCTATAGCAGCACCTACACCTTTTCTGCTGTGGCACCTGCCATTTAGAATACCATTCTTCTGGATTCAGCTTCACCTCAACCCTCATGACCTTTTGCAAGGCATTAAAAAACTTGCTCTTGCTCTCAAGACTGGGGCCCTGAAAGTGGGTATAAGCCCATTGTCTGGTGATATTGATTGTGCAGTATTTAGTTATTCCCAGCTGTTATTCTATGCTGTTTTAAATTATACATGGTTTTTAATCACTGGATGCAATTTACTTTTTTCCTATTTGCTTCAACTGTTAGCTGCCAGAGTCATGTACAGTATATGAGATGGGTAGCCATATAAATTTACTGAATAAATAAA
This sequence comes from Bothrops alternatus, assembly GCA_034064705.1. NCBI lineage: Eukaryota > Metazoa > Chordata > Lepidosauria > Squamata > Viperidae > Bothrops > Bothrops alternatus. The sequence continues at coordinate 13,174,481 of JARGCV010000003.1, read as the reverse complement.
CAAACAAATAAATCTGGAATGACTGAAGGCATGGTGAATACTTTTTTGAAATCAAGTATTATGTTAAATAAATGTGATTGGATCCAACGGTCACTTCTCTTCTTTGCATGCAATAAAAGGCAACTTAATAACTGATAGCACTTCCAAACGAGAGCTCAGATTTACTTATGGATGGGACGAATTGGCACAATCTTGTTTAATCAGTCTTACCCCTGCACATGTGCAGATCATTCCAAATCACAGCTTCTTCTTGCTTCTATTTGCACGGTGTATTTGACAGTTTGGTGTAGTGGTTAAGGCACCAGGCTAGAAACTGGAAGACTATGAGTTCTGGTCCCAGCTACAGTATGTGACCTTGGCCAGTCACTCTGTCAGCCCTAGAAAGCAAGCAATGGCAAGCCAGTACTAAAATCTTGCTAAGCAAACTTCAGGGACTTGTCATGACTGACTCAAAGGCATATGTATTTATTACATTTTATAGTAGCCAATCTTGACAGAAGAAGGAGCTTGACTTTGAGCTCACCTACTGACTTTGAAATCCTCTAATAGTAGTCTATACGACTATTGGTTGTTTCCAAGTTCATAGACTCACAGCATAAAAGTGTCCTATAGTACCCCCTTACTCTTATACATCCCTCTACAGCAAAACCAAAACCTAGAACTTCAAATCAAGAGGCAAAGTTCTAGTGACAAAAAATGGATTGCATTTGAATGAACTTTATTTCCTCCCTCAGTCTCTTCTACAACTTCATCAGGTTTTCAGAGAACCTTGTGCTTTTCATGGAACATAGTTTGTAAAAATCCCAGAACAGAGTATGCTGGAATCATATATGCATAATAGGGAGCATTGTAAATTCCTGGTTTGGGATGCATTACTATTTCACAGGAATTTTCACTTAGCAGATGTTGATTTGTAGATATTCCAGTTAGGTTTATTTCTTAATATGAGCATTCGGAACCATAACGGAGAATTACATTCAGGTCTGTCAAGAAAAAGTGGGTCATACCCCTCAATTGCTTCTGCAGTTCTAAATCATCAATATACATCTGTAAACAGGGAATAACCAATTGAATATTTTTTCTGTCTCAGTTGAAGAAGTGTTTCCGCTTTCCTTCTCCACTACCCAGATTATATGGTATGTAATATTAACACATTCAATAAAGGGCTGGACAGCAGGCAGATTGCTTCAGTCTCTCCAGGGGTGGGGAAGTTGAATTGATTCTTTTTCTCTTGAAGAGTGAAAAATAAAAGAATGTAGACTTGTTAGGCAGAATAAATATATCTCTGGCATTGCTACTTCATATAATGACTTTATTCCCAAGACTCACCATTCACAAGATTGCGTGAATACAAAATGTTTTGTTTCTCTGCCTTCCTCCTATTATCGTGACAGTCATTTTTAAAAAAAAAAAATCTTCAGGTAATAACTTCACAGCTCTGTCTTTTGTTGGTTCAATTTTTAAAAAACAAACTGATGGAGTAGCAAAGAGCAAACATGTCTTTTTTAGGCATAGGTTTTATTTGGCTTTTGACTTTTGACTTCATTTTTGTCTTGGCTAGGATATGATCCTAATTTTCAAGAAGTTATTACTGACTGAATCAATGTGATAAGACAATCATCTGATGATCATATTGCAATCCAGGAACATATACAATATATGATCTGTATCTGGTAATTAATTTTAAAATAGGGCTAAAACCCTACTTAAACCTCTAAAGCAAGAGTGGGAACTATCGCCCCTTTTGACTTGTGGACTTCAACTCCCAGAATTTTGAATCAGCATGGCTGGCTCAGGAATTCTGGGAGTTGAAGTCCACAAGTCATAAAAGGGCCATAATTCCCAATTCCTGCTCTAAAGCCTTTTAAAAATTGCTAAGGGAAGAGATAGACAATCAATTTAAAAGTATTTCACTAATGTATACTATGTTCAACCAAATGTAACTTTTATCCTGGTTCCACCATTGCTTTGTCATTGCCCTACCTTTATCCTGTAATACACTTACTGGCACATACTTAATGTAGATATAAGTCATGTCCTTCAGTATAATTATAAATATGTGATAATAAGGCATAAAAGGACAAACCAAGGGAAATGTTTGAATCCTAAAATAGACAGGTTTACCAATTATATTCAGATGATTAATGCTCTTATATTGCTCATGCTTGCTATGAACTCAAAGCTCTACATATGCAGAGAAAAATAAAGTTTTGGTTTTTTTTAAAACTATTGTTTTTCACACAGTTACTGAATCTATACATTTTTTAATATTTATTTGATTCATTATGATGCTAGAATGTGATCTGTAAACTGCATATGGTCCATTAGCATCTCTTCCTAGAGCTCCATAGTCATTCTAGTGCATGCCCAGAAAGGTAGAGTTCATGTTGGCTTTTTATTTACATTTTGAAGGTTGGGAGTTCAAGAGCATATTTCACCCCTTAAGACCTGGATCGTTTTTCCCATATTTATTTATTTATTTATTTATTTATTTATTTATTTGATTTCTATGCCGCCCTATTCCGGAGAACTCAGGGCGGCTGATGCACACCCTATGGTAGACCAAATAACTCTTGACATTCCCCCCCCCAACAATAGAAACAGGTTAACCAGAATGAATGAATTGGCCTGACTTAGGTTCATTTCACTTCTGCATGAACTCAATGTAGCTCCATTCCAGTTTCTGCATTAATCTGTGATTTTAAAAAATGTGGACAAATTATGTACTGTAGATCAATATTTTTCCTGAAGTAGACTTTGCATGAAAAGAATACAATTTGAAATACATGTTTATATTCCAGTCATTTGAAAAACATTGAAATAATGCATCAATTAAGTTTCATTTCAATTATCTAACTACACCTTAAAACATAATCTTCAATTCATATAAAAATAATGTTTAAAAAGGAATAGCCTAAGCATCCCAAGATTAACTTGATCTGGATTTTACCCCCTTCCCTAAACAGCTCCAAACAGATTCTGCTTTTTCTTAATTACAGCATGTCACACAGATATTAACCTTTTTACATATGGTAATCTATTATATTGACGTAAGGTCTGATTCATTCATGCATGAATCTATGCAAATAGATTCATAGATATGAAATACTTGAAATAATCGCCATAAATGTATCTTGCATTTGTCGTTTCAGAGCTTACCTTAGAGCCAATTTTCAAAAATTTCTGTACAATCACTAATGAATCTAGCAAAGTCATCACCCATAAAAGTCCATGAACAAATAGTGTCAGTCAGTGTAAGGGGAAAACCAGCACATTGTTTTGGAGTTCAATATAATTAAGAGAAGAAAAGCTACACAAACCAGATCTACTTTGGACTATTAGGGAGGCACATTTTAATGAACTCTGGTAGAAGGTAGGCAGAATCTTGTGATTTGAAATTCTAATGCAACCAAATTCAACAGGGATGGGCGATCCTAAAAGAAAGAAAGAAAGGAAGGAAGGAAGGAAGGAAGGAAGGAAGGAAGGAAGGAAGGAAGGAAGGAAGGAAGGAAGGAAGGAAGGAAGGAAGGGCACAAATAATCCAAATGCAAAGAGAGATTGGGGAAAGGAGTGAGAAGCTTGATGAACACTGAGAGGCTAAGAAGGGATGCTTAGGCAATGGAAGCAGGGGTCGATAACAAAGGAGGAATACAACAAGCCTGTAATTCAACTCTGTCATGATGGAATCATAAAGGATAAAACTTAAAGATGAGGTTACTGAGGAATGCAAAGTGTAATATTAAAGGATTTGAGGATATGTTCAAAATATTATTCAAGCAGACTATAGGTCAGATAACACGGGAAAATAATAATATGGAAAAGATCGTCTCTCAGAAGAGGTAAAGAGCCCTTTCTAACATGACTGAAAAAAATTCAGCTCAGAATTAATAAAAGTATAATAAAACCCACTGCATGCCTTAAATGAGTTCAACTTTCCAGAAGCAGATTAATTAAATCCCAGGGTGTTGAAGGAGTTGGCAGAAATGATCTCAGAATTGCTAAATATAACATTTGAAAACTCCTGAAAAACTGGTGAAATGCCAGAAGTCTGAAGATCAAACATAGTCCAATATTCTACGGAATAGGGCGGCATAGAAGTCAAATCAAATAAATTCAAAAAGGGGAAGAAAGTGTAACCCTATAAACCAGATAAACTGATATCTATACTAGGAATCCATTGGAAGAAATTTTCAAGTAGCATATCTGCAAGAACTGAGCTAAAATGTGTTTGTCAAGAACAAGTGGTGTCTTGCTAATGTTACTTCTTTTAAAGTGACTAGTACTGAAGATTAAAGGAATTATGTTGAGATAGTTTGATCATATAAAACATGTAATAAGGTCTCTTATTATCTCCTTATAAACAAGATAGAGACAAGTGAAATCTAGATGGCTACTAAGGTCTGGTGGTTTTCTACCTGATTCAATAACCACACTAAAAGAATAAGTAGAATTGTGTTCAGTACTTGATCACAATAAAGCATGTAAATATAGATTTTAAGCCAAAATTATTTTTGTTAGGCATAATTGTAGAAAATTATGAGAAAGAGTGTATATATTTAATTTTACATGTATAAACTGCAGCAAGAATTGTATTCGCTCAACATTGGAAAAATGAAGATTTCCCAACAGAGGAATAGTTAATTAAAAAAAATGTTAGAGTGTGCAGAAATGGATAGATTGACACTGAAAGTGAAAGAGAAAGAAGACTCAGTTTATTTTAGAACATGGGATACCTTTTATCATTGGCTAGAAAAATGAGGTAGAGAGAAAGGAATCTAATATGTATTAGTAAGTTAAATGTTCAAATCCAGACAATATGTTGCTGATAAAATATTAAGCACTTGTGATTATAAAAATTAATACAAATATGTATAAAAAATAAAGCATGTAATAAGGTCTCTTATTATCTCTTTATAGACCAATAGGGACAAGAGACAGCTAGATGGTTTTGAGGTCTGATGAATTGTCACCTGATTGAATAACCACACTTAAAGGGACGAAGCAAAATTATGTTGAAGTAGCATGATCACAAAAACACATATAATAATGTTTCTTGTATTCTCTTTGTAGACAAGATATGGACCATGTGCAGCTAGATGGTACTGTCTGGTAGAGTTCCATCTAATTCAATAACCACCCTAAACTAATGCTTGCAAATTATTCTGCATTATCTTGGAGAGGAGTTATGAGTAAGTCCTCTGGCGCTCCATACATAGACTTCTGTTTCAATTTCTTTATATATGATTTAGAAGAAATTTACAGATGATACCAAGCTAAGGAGATTGGCTAGTATCTTACAGGTCAACAACTAGGACCTGATAGACTAGAACAAGAGGCCAAATCCAACAGGCTGAAAATTAACCATGGCAAGCAGATTCTAAGAATAGAACAGAGCAAAGAATATTATTATACTCTCAGTTCTGGCAATGGAAAGATAAGAGGTAACTGATTTTTAGTGGTAATTGTAATTATGGTTCAACATACAGAAGAATGAAGAATATTCAAAGCATGGACAAAATAATTAGAAGGAAACAAATACCCTGTTGACTTGAAATCATGTTCTAGTGAATTAATAGGGAATGAATTATAGTAAACAGGAATGAGAAAGACTACGTAACTGTATATAAATGTATGATAATGAATTACTTCTTTCACATGTTTAGGCTATCAGTTTATCTTTTTCTTAAGTTTAAAATCGACTTTGTAGATATTATCACAATCAAAATGTGAAAAAGTGAAAAGGTTGTTCCCACACATTGTTTAAGATGCTGTCCTAGAAACCAGGAGACTGTGAATTCTAGGCTTGAGTCAGTTGGGTGACTCTGGGTCAGTCACTCTCTCAGCCCAATCTACCTCACATGAGCCCATCAAGACATGCTGTCAGTCAATGTCATTGATTGCTGAAGTTGACCAAAACAGTTTCTTTCCAAGATTGAACATGATAATTAGCACACACAGAGAACAAAAAAAAACTATTTATAAATGAGAATATTAGTAATTCAGGGTTGAAATGAGGGGTCCTTGGTGCTCTCTGAGCTTGATTGTTTTCTTACAGAGGTTTCATTACCCAAACTAGGTAACAACATCAGTGCTAGTCTAAATGTCTGCAAAAGAATAGCATTTTGCAATCAAACAGGAAGAACATTTTTTGATTTCCTTGGTCTATGATGCTAATAGTTTTTTAGTTGAAACTGTGATTAAGTCTGTCCATGTTTGTGTGATCATTGTGTCTTCTGAATCTAGTTGTTGTACATGGATGAGCTCTGCCAGTCTTCTCCCTGTCCCTCCTACACAGTGGCTATTTCAGTCCTTATACTGTATGTTGTAGATTACTCCTGTTTTTTCTTCTCGGATTACTGGGTGTTTTAAAATATTTTGGATGGCTTTAGTTGGTTTGTCTGCTATAATGATGCCGTGTGGATGTAGCAGTCTATTAGTTATTTCTGAAAAGACATGTTGTTTCTTAATTTCATCTATGGACTATGAGGGAAAGACCATGTTAGCCAGACAAACAGAGTAAAACTTAATTTACATGCTAAGTTTTATATGCTAGGTTTTAAATTATCTGAGTCTCAGGTTATAAAACTTGATAGCCACAAATGAAAGGCTCTGACATAGCCTAAAACCATGTGAATGTGGATGAATTGACTGATATCTAAGTTTAGTGCCTCTGGAAGAAAATACAAAGAAGGTATTAAATCCCCTGCAATGTTATAAATATCCACTTTATCCTGTCAATATTTAGAATACCTAAACACTAATTTCCTAAAATGTTACATATGTAAAAGGCAAGGAACATTAAAAATTAGAACATTTATTTCCACTCCGCCTGATGCATGTTAGGTTATTGGTTGCAATTAACCTATGATATTTTAACCTCCTGGAAAGTAGGAAGGGGCAGGCATCATCTTCAGTCCTTGAAAGAGAAGAAAGTTATTGACATATAAAATTAAATAACACATACAAGTTTTGCAATCAATGTATTGCATAATCCACCTTTACTCAGCTGGTATCTCAGTTCTATTCACAATATTGTTATCTGTTTTATTAGGGAAAAAAATGGATTCATGATCCAGATATTGGTTTAGAGGATAAAGTAATAGAGGAATAGGCATCTTGCTTTTCAGCCAGATGTTTAGGATTACAACTCGGATAAGACTTTGCCGATAGCCAAATTTACTGAAACTGATAGAAACTGAACTCCAGAATATTTGGAGGTCACTAGTTTTCCCAATCTGCAATAATATATATGTTTTAAACCAGTCTCTCCCACCACAGAAATTACTGCAAATCAGTGTGTATATGGTAAATGTGGATGAACAATGTCCATTCTTGCTTGTAGCACAAGTGATTCTTTCTTTGCTTCCTGACTGAGCTATAACTAGCAGCATCTGCTGGATGTATCTAGGGACTACAGCCAAAAGGAATTTACCTGCTTGAACATTGGCACAAATAGCAGCTGTTTTTGTAGTCCAAGAGAGCAAATTCTACTGAGTGCAGCTCTATAGATGAATTTGTACATGGATGATCACAGATGAATAGAGTCTCAGGGAGAGCCATTGCTTAGCCAACCTTTTAGATTCCTCTTTTCTTTGCTGCAAGGCCTGCCATTAAAAGCAATGTATTAGATTTAGAATGCCAAGCTAAATGCACATCCCTGGTTTTATTTTCTTTTGTGATGCTGGGATGAGAAACAGAAGAAGAGAATATCTCACTGACACCCAGGAGGGCCAGTCAAGAATGAAAGAGAAGGGGGCTGACCGCTCCTAAAAATCCCTTCCAATGGTGATTTCCAATGTTATTTCCATAAGGAAGGGGTCTGTTATCTTTATATGTTCTTGCTGGTTTCAGGAACTGCCTTAAAGTCTAATTTCTAGGTCTGTAAGAGGACATTTTAGAGCATACACTGACCTGCACTTTTCAAAGCCATATTTATTAACTTCATCTCCTTGCCTTTTGGAAGATGTCTTTTGCTTTTAACCGCCAGGGCCTTGGGCTTTTTTGGGGGGGAAGGGGGGAGGTGAGGTGGAGGAGAACTGAATGCTCCGTCTCCTGTACATCTTCAGTAAAGTAAGATCCTCTTGAAAAGAACTAATCCCAAATAAATTCTGTATCTCGCAAACAGGGAAGCTGATTGCTGAAGCCAGTGCAAATGAAGCTGCTGCCTGTGCTTTCCATCCATGCACAAGGCAACCCACAGACCCCAGACCTGCTCTTGATCTCATGCCCAGTTGGACACAGAACTAACACGCGCACACACACACAGGGCATGTGGAATGCCTCGGAGAAACTGTAGCTAACCACCTTATTAGTATTCCTCCCTCCTCTGTGTTTTACTTGCAGCAAAGGGAGGGCTGAGCAAAATGCAGTGGAAGAGGGACAGAGACAGAGCTGGCAATCATTTCAATGCAGGCCGCTGAATGCAAGGGATGGGAGGAAGATGCAGCAAAGCAAGATTAATAACCTTGCCATAATTCCAGGCACCCTACAAATTGCTGTCTCTGGTGACCACCCCGGCCCTCTGTTGATTGATCAGGTTCTGTGAGTGAGTGAGTGAGTGGCTGACAGTCCACCTGTTTTTTTTTCCCTCTCCGGGGGGAGGAGAGGGGGAGACGGCTGCCTTTCCTGTTCTTTGAATCGCTTGCCCAATTGGGAAGGTAGGAGCGAGATGTACCATCTGCAGCATAAGACGGCAGCGATTGGAAGCTACCACTGACAGCTTTGCTCTCCCGCTCTGGGGAGCGAGAAGCTAGGTGTAGCGTGTAGACGGGGAGAATTTCTTTTCTCGGGCCAGTGGTTTCCGTGCCTCTTCAACCTGCCTCCTTTTCCCGATTCCTTTGGAAACCCGGACATACTTTTTGCAAAGTCTCTTGGACACCTTTCCTCCCCCCTCCCCCTCTCGTGAGCTGGATGATTAGTAAATGGACCATCTAAAAAACTCACCGATTATTGTGCTCCAAGTCAACTCAACATATCCCCGGGGGAAATAGAGGAATTTTCATTTTCATTGGAGAAGTTTTCGGGGGCGGCTATTGGACAGGTAAGTCCAAGATCTTCACTACCGTCTTTTTTCCTATAATGTTTCTTATTTTTTGTACTCCCCCCTCCCATATTGCTCGCTCGCTAAAGTTACCTGTCGGGTTAAGCGTTTGATTGTAAAGTGTCTGGAAAATCTATCTATCTATCTATCTATCTATCTATCTATCTATCTATCTATCTATCTATCTATCTATCTATCTATCTATCTATCTATCTATCTATCTATCTATCTATCTATCTATCTATCTATCTATCTATCTATGTGCAAGCTGCTGATATATGGTGGATTAAAGCAGTATTTTGGAGGTTTGATGTGAAGGCATTCTGTGGCCTCTTTTTCTACACAAATAGAATATAATATGTATCTCTTCCCATAACCCCCTCTTACCTAGCAATAACTTTGATTGGAGTCCTTGTATTCACTCCCCCCCCCGAACCCCCACCCTCCCCTTGTGCATTTCAGCAGGCTCAGCTAAAATGAATATGTGGGTTCAGGAAGCAGCTCCAGATACTCTCCGCTAATGCAGATTGATAGCAAAATGGAAATTACTCAGGATTTCTAAACTGCTGCTAATCATACAAATTTTCTCAAATATGAATTGGTTGTTAGTGGAGCTTTCTTGTACAGTTTCAGATTTATTTTTGATTCCTTCCCCCCTCCCCCCCTAGTATCCTTTGCAGAGAATGGGACTAATCTTACTCAAATTTCATAACATCCTCTTTCTCCATCTCTCTTTGTGGTTGAAAAGTGAGATATTTTGGTGTGTGTTTCCTGTGATAGATCTGATGATTTAAGTTAAATTTTCAACAAGTTCTGGTGCTTGCTTCATTTACAGGTGTTGTCTCTGAGGAATCTGAAACTTAGCCTCCCTACCTTGCAATTATTCTTTTGGGGGTTAATGTGCATTGTAAGTGTGGCATTATCAAAGATTACTTCATTTGAGCATTTTGATTAACACAAAATATCACATTAGTTTTCCAAAGAAGTGAGAAGCATACTGTTAATTCAGGAACAAGCCTTTCCAAGTAGGATTGTGGGAATTTCTTGTTTCTTCCCAGTGTATAGATTTGGTTGGTTATATGCTATGTGAGACAACTGACTACTAGATGTGAGAATGTCCATACATGCATGCAACCATACAAGTATTATATCACCTGGAGTGATTATTACATGCAACAAACAATGCACATCTATCCATACAATAATGAAGTTGGATATCAGCTTGTCAACCAAGGGAAAGCTACTTGATAGCCAATTTAGTAAATCTAATCTATTCAGTGGCAAGGTTTATTTAAAGACTCTTGCACAATAAAAAAGTTAATAAAAAGACTCTGTTAGAAGACAAATTAAATTTTATGATGCTTTGATTGGCCTGGCTATCATTTCTATTGTGAAGGTTGATACAGTTTTTGCAGAATGGGATCAAGAGGGGAAGGGAAAGAAAGAAAGAAAGAAAGAAAGAAAGAAAGAAAGAAAGAAAGAAAGAAAGAAAGAAAGAAAGAAAGAAAGAGACACTGTAAACAGAGATGCTTTTTCTTCTCATCCTCACCGTACAACTTGTCAGCCTGCATTTCCCATTGCTTCATTGAAATATGATAGTTTGGGGTTTAGATTTGTTTTCTGATCATTTTTGTTGGTATATTTTACATTTTAGGGAGGTTGAAGGAAAGATTTAAAACACACTTTATCATGAATATTTAAATGCTTTGGAGATCTGTGGTAAATTAAAGATAGGTGATACCAGACATCTCATTTAGAATATTAATGGTCAGAAAGTAACCTACCAAATTTGCTTGATTCCATCTATTAAGGCTGAATTGCCTTATATGAGTTTGGGAAAGACGTCTATGTTATATGAAAAGAAAAATAATGATTGTAGTTTCATATATAGTTATCTGTGCTTCTTATGAAATTCCCAAAATATCTTATGAAAACATGTGGTGGCAGAGATCTTCTATCCAGTGATGTCATCTGGCTATTAGTAATTGTTACATACTTTATAGATAAGAATACTAGATGTATTTTTTAAATCTGGGGGCTTCAATTTACTGATTAATTATGTGTATTATTGTCTCACTTAGTTCTCTTAAACTTGCTCCAGAGTCATAAGCATAAAATCTTAGAAAACCCAACCAAACTTGGAATACTGACATTTATTCTAACAATTTACTATCCACCAAACCAAGCTTGACATATTGACAATCATGCAGCTTTATCTCAAGTTTTAGAGTACACTAGCTAAACCACGAGTATTTGCTGCAGCATTATTGAAATAAATAACTGAAAACAAACCATATCTCATTGTTATCTATGATTATACATATCTATCTATCTATCTATCTATCTATCTATCTATCTATCTATCTATCTATCTATCTATCTATCTATCTATCTATCTATCTATCTATCTATCGGGTGATGGGTATGTTTTTCCTTTTATAGCGACACCAAAACTGCTATAATTCATTCTGCAGTGAATGCATTGCTTAAAGAATTATATAAAAGCTCACCTTTTCATAATCCTTTACTTGTAAATGTGTTGCTATGGAAAGTCTACTCAATGATATAAACCAAAGTAATATGATGCTGCAGTGAACATTTGTCAGCAACAATGTAATCAAAAAACGAAGCTCCCCAAATGAATAATCTAAATCTGACTCAAAGAACAACAGTTAAAGTACATTCAGGGCTGATCAATCAGTTGGGTTTTTACCTCAAAGAGAGCCCTATGTACTTTATACATGAATTCTACCATTTCTCTTGAACTTGTTGGGATGACAACCAACCTAAACAAGAAAAAAAAAAGATTATTTACAAAAATGCAAATATTGTGGACTGATGCATATGCAATGCATACTTTCAGCTTGCTGAGTCATCTTGTTAGCATGGAATATTATCATTCTTTCAAAAGCTGGCACATGAACTCATTAGTTGTGATGAGCCAAAACCATTGTTTTTGGGTTTTAAAAATGATTGCACCCATACATTTTGGACAATTCAACTCTTTGGTGCCGAAACAAATTGTGTAGATTTATGATTGTTCAGTTAAATCATCATAGGAAAGGGTTAGCATTGGGATCTTTAAATGATATCTTATACCTGTTGCTGGCTTATATTTAACATAGAATAATTTATATTAGACATGGAAATTCTTCCTGCTAATTTATCCATATTTCCTTTCTACAGCAGAATAAAGTTTAGCAGTGTGAATCCTTATGTCACTTTCTAGTTCCAGAAAATGTCAGTTTTCTAAATGCACCAGGAAAATATACTTTGGGTTAGTAAAATTAATTTTGACCTCTCCGAATTTAGATTTTGTCCTTCATGAAAGAGGAAAATAACTTGCTAATTTTATCCTGGTAGAATAAGCAAGAAACAGATTATGTATAGTCTTCCCATCTCCTGAAATTAATATTTCTATGCATTTTCCACCCTTTTGTTCCCTTGCTTTATCATGAAGAAATGGTTGCAGACAATAGACTGTAATAAAGGCCCAGTTTCCTGCTATCAGTGTCTTAAGGCTGTGGATATGCAACCTGAAACTTTTTATGTCAGTGGCAGACAGCTTATGCTCTAGTGTGCATCAAATTGCAATCTAAGTCACCATGCAAGGTACCGGTATAATGCTAATAAATTGTACAGTGGTTAACACGTGACTCTAAAATGTTAGGAGGACCAAAGACAGACCTCTGATGAACTAAAGCTTTATTTCTACTCAATGGTATCAAAATTCTTAGTTACTGAAATTCCAGCAAAGAATTCCAGCACCCACTAATAAACTAACTATAAGTATATTTGTATAGCTTAATTATTAAAAGATTCTAGCTATACAGACAAAATCATAGGTCATGAGAACTTGAATAAAATTAGGTCATCACCATTTTAACATAAGCTCCTTCATTTTCGTATCTATTCACATTTTATGTCTTTATACTTTGAAACTCTGTGACTGCAAAATGAATAGAGCACTAAGCTATTCATAATGACTATTTCACAAAACTAATGAATGAGGGCAAGGAAGCTAGATATGGCATGCCCTGTGCTTGAATAATATGCATTCAAACAGTGGATATGCTAAGAAAATAAATCATTATTTTTCTTGCACAATTTCATGTTAAGAAATGTGCTAATCTACATAGTTCATTTTGTCTGTTTCTTGAAAAATATGTGGTTAATTTGGTACAAGCTGTGTATTAAAAGAACATTTTACCTGTGTTAGAATTAGATGTATATGTATACACATACTGTACCTTTCAATTATGCATATATTCATCTAATGATGAAAAGAGAAAAGTAGAATAAAAGAGGTAGCATTTTTAACATTAAAAGTTGATACAATGGCAATATTGTATGATGTTATAAATGCTGGAGGTTTCCCATGTCAGAAGAAGCCTACAGTATTAGATTAAACATGGAAACTGCTCTATAAAAGTTTTCCATATTATCCCAGTATGCTAGAAGAAGCTCAGTATCAAGTATTAAATACAGGCTTTGTTAGCCAGATGGTGAATACTGTGTGTTCCTTGCTTCATGTGCTTGTTTTAGAATAAGTCAATTTTTGTGCTGCTTGAATTTCAAGGGTATTTGGAAATACATACATACATACATACATATATATTTGTTTTCTGAGGTTTTTGTGGGTGTTTGTATGTAGGTCTTTGGTTATTCAGGTTTTCTCCCGTGTAAAAATGGAAGTGTCTTGGCGACGTTTCAACGAAGTCCCATTCGTCATCTTCAGGCTGGTGTTTTCGGCTTTGTGCTTCTAGGAGCAATGTGTGATTGTAGCTGTTTCTTCCTTTTAACTGCCAGTGGGGGTATGAACTGATTGGGTGGGAGCTTGGCTGTGTTCTGATTGGATGGAGGTGTGTTCTGATTGGTTAGGGGTTTGGCTGTGCTCTGATTGGATGGGGTGTTGGCTGTGCTCTGATTGGATGGGGGAGTGTTCTGTTTGGGTGGGGGTTTGTTGTGTTCAGGTTAGTCTGAGTTGCAGGGGGATTTGAGATGGTGAGCTGCACTGCTGTTGTTTGGCTTCGCGTTCGTGGTCGTGCCTCATCTTCATGGTGGGTGTCAGTTTGCTTCATGTATGGATTGGAGGGGTTTAAAGTGGCTAATGATGCAGCTGTGGTCTGGCTTCTGGTTTGTGGTCGTGCCTCATCATCGGTGTGGGTTTGGGTTTGCTTTTTGCATGGATGTGTGGTGGTGATATCCTGTGTGGTTTTCGTGAGTGTGGGTCTGGTGTCATTCTTTGTGTTAAGGACTCGTTTGTCAATAAGGGCGGGTTTCCAAATGACTGGTAGGCAGGAAGTATCATCATATATATATATTTAAATCATTTCTAGTTTCTGCCATTGCTGTTTAGTTTTAATTCTTCCTTCTGAATTTGCTGTACTCTAATAGTGAATAAGTAGCTGATGGTTTGGGAATAGGGAGAGTGGCACCAAGATTTTATTTAGTTCATCCCTTCTTTCCATAAGTCTCTAGCATAAATTTTGAGTTAGGTTATTCACATAGATGCCACAAATGAAGGACTTCTGCTTATAGAATGAAAACAGAGATCAACCCAAACCAGGCAGTATCCATGTATTAAGGATTCCAGAAAGATTGGGTCCCCAGGCTATATACAGAAAATCTACAATCATAATTGGGTTATTATTACAAGTTTTGCACAGACTTGTCACCTGCTGAATAGGAATGAAGAGAGAACACAGGGCATAATCACACTAGCGTATTCATAAACATCAAACATTTAGAAATAATGATTAGATGTCTAGATGAATCAGGGACAATAGAACTTTAAAAAGTGGCACTGATTGTTAATCTTGCTTTTCTGTTAAGTCTGTACAAGAGATACCTGAATTTTTGTCTTGGTAATAAGAAATATAAAAACAAATGTGCAGCATATGTAGAACAGGAAATACAAACCTTAACATTAGAAGCCAACTTGCTTTGCCAACTTCAGATTTCCCCCTCTTTAGACATATGATTTTATGGAAGAACAGAATTTTTTTTTAAAACCTCGAGTTGGCTATTATATAGGATTGCAGCTGAAAACCTCTCAATCAATCCAATGCAGCTGTGAGTCTTTCCCCCTCTCTTTAAATATTCACCTGACTTGCCAATCCTCCATTGAGAGCTAATGGGGAGACATTTGGGGGGAGAGTTGTTGATGGAATGGGAGACTATGTTGTTCTGTGAACAGTTTGGTGGTTTCTGGAAGTAAATCCACTGAGTTGGAGGGATTTCAAGGTGTCATGAGACATGATATTCCAGCCAAACTAGGTTGGGCCACACCCTGGCATCTTGAGTTATTTCTGGTTTGATTTTTATGTGGGAAATTGCCAATGTGACACCTGAATAGTATAGTTTATAATTTGCCTTGGTCTGGGGATTGGTAAAGAAGGAGGGACAGACAATACATTCTGGATAACTTCTGATTTCCTGAATGGTTGTAATTTGCATATTCCTGGTTTTAAGTTTCAGGAAAGCAGATTTCCAGTGAAACATTAGCGAAGAAGTACTAAAGGTTAAGAACAGTTCAACAAGGAACTAAATTACTGAAGGTGAGCTCACAGCTCTCCTTGTTTGGATGTGCTCAACTAGAGAATAGCCTAGCATTTTTCCACCTCAGCAACGTTATGTTGAAGCCCACACATCTTAAAATTATTGAGTTTGAGAAACACTGATAAAAAGTATATGGCATTATATCACAGGCAAGGGAGGGAGAATTTCAGATTTTCTCCCTGGGATATTTATTTGGGGGGGGGGAGGGAAGGAAGTAAATATGCTGAGATACTTTTAAGATTTATACATATATCTTTGCATATTTTATGCCTCAGAATGACAGGAAATTTTAACATTGACTGAAAAAACTCTGGCAAATTCCAGCAGCTTATTAATATTCAGCTCATGAAAACTTGACTTGGACATTGTGCTGTGGAGAGCATTTTTCTTCCAGATAAACAGTGGAAGCCCTGGATCAGCTAACCTCATTCTTAGGGGCAAATCTCTTTACTTTTTGAAAGTTTTATGCTCATTGACTGATGTTGCATATTGCAGTGGTTCTCTGGTTGTTAGTGAAACCAGCATCTCTTACGCAGCAGACTTGGGATATATTAAACAGACTACCTGTGCTGAAATGTGTCTTTAGTGGATTTAATTAAAATGCAGAAGACCTATGCTTTCTACTGCACAGTATTTATTGTAAACTAAATGCAAATGTCTTCCTGATCAATACAGTCTCTCACTACTGCTTTCCTTTGGTTCAAGGTTTATTTCCTTTCAGTACATTTGCTGGTTCTAATAGGAGGTTTCAAGTCTTTCCTGTTTAAGTAGAATTACATTGAGCAAATAAAATTCTTTTTGTTCTAATTAATTACAGATAATGGTGTGCAGAATAGTTGGACCTTGCGCGGACCTCTGAATCTGTTGCAGGCTGTATTATACATCCTATTAATGGACAGTTTTCATTGGAGAACATATTTAAGAGAAAGTAACAAAACTATAACTGGACAGATATTTTTCACAAAAAAGAAAGTCTTCTTTATAACACTATAGAGAACAAGGAGAAACATGAGCGCCATCCTCAAGAATGTCTGAGATATTTATTGAGGAACTAAGTAATAACATTAAAAGGTTGGAAATAAATATATGCACACAAGTACTCAGAAGAAAGAAAAAAAACAGAATGCAAAGTTCTAGGTTGGCTGGATGCAGGCCAAATTTTAGCTTAGTCTTTTTTGATTCTATGGCAATTCTGTTTGGACTGCAAAGCAGGTCAGTGAGGAAACATTAGGTTTTTTCCTATCACAGAGATTGAAGGGTGTTCTATGAGTGATTTAATAAGTGCAAATAAAATAATAATAAGATAACAAAATACAAAGTCCTGCAAACAGAATTAGAATGATTGTGGGAAAAGAAAGCAAAGGTAGTACGAATAGTAATAGATGCCTTGGGTGCAATTTCAAAACAACTTGAGCACCACTTGAGCGTGATCAGCAAAATCACCAGCAGTTAATTGCAAAAGCTTACATCCTGTGACAATACCTTTAATACCTTCAAACAACTGCCTATTCCAGGTCCTTGGGAAGGACTCGATAGGTGGATAAAAATGCCATATCAAATCTGAACATCTGGCTGACTGTGCAATGAATCATAATATATTAAGCATGTATATCTCCCTACTCTCAATTATTCTGCATAGCTCACAACAACACAACACAGACAAAGAAATTATAATGAAATCAATAAAACATACAAGACTAAGATAAAAGTACACAAACATAATGAGGCAAGGGGTCTCACTGTCCCTCGCCAAAGGTCTGCATAAAGAACAAGGTTTTCACAGTTTTTTTTCCCACACTGGGATTCATATGGATCTAGGCGGAACCTTGTTTCCGAGGGCAGGCCCTGCTATAGAGAAGGCACACTTCTAGAATCCTGATAGATGGCACGATTTAATCAAAGGTAGCTGGAGTGTACTAATCCAGCAGAATTAAGTTAGCCAGGCAGATGCTATGGAAGACAGGAGGTTCCCTCAAATAACTAGGCTGTATATCATGGATGCCAGTTCTATTTCATTCACCTGATAATTGCATCTATGCTTATTGTTGAACCAAAGCCCTACACAGAGAAGGGGAGCTGTTTGAGTCCGTGCCAAAGCATTTTTGGCAAACTGAATCCAGTTGTTACAGAAAACTACAGTACCTGAAAAAAAATGCAATTACTTCTTAACTTTCTTTTCTGAAAAAGTTGTTCAAACTGAGAAAATGATGGATAACATATCCCATTCCCCTCTTACTATTTTTTTTAAACCAATATTTAAAATGTCAGGATGTAAGGAGATGTTAGGGCAATTTCAAGTCGTTCTCTGTTAGCTTTCTCTCCCATTTTTCATTCAGCTTTTCAAGAGAGTGTACATAATGTTCTATCCTCTATCTCACTTTTCCTACAAGAGTAAGTCTGTCAAGTAAAATGGGCTGAGAGAATGACTGGCTCAAAGTAATTCAGTAAGTTTCTGTAGATGGGGCGGATATGAACCTGGGTCTCTCTGGTGTTGGTTCAATAGTTTAACCTCTACATTATACTAATACTCTGCCATCTGCAAGAAATCTGGTTCCATGTCAACTTTAGTTTCATTCATAACTGATGTCCTGGATTTGTTTGCTTTCAATATTACTGTCCAAAATATGCCTCTCAATCAGTCAGTCTTTTGTGGAGAGTTGTTTAAATGGATGTAGCTGCAGGCGAGGATAAATAGCAGCTAAACAATTATGGCTGCAGATGCTTAACTTCTAAGAAGCCGTACATAAGCAAGAATGTGCCCAGTTATATTCCCACATACGATATGCATGCTATTTTTAAATATATATAATGTTGTTGTCTGTAGAACTGAGTAACAGGGCAAATGATGTTTGAGATTTTGTGCCCACAAGAGGACTCTTGAATTTATGTTGTCTTCATATGTTGCAGCACTAAACTTTAGAGTTAGACCAAAGTTAAATCCTCTGTATTCTGCCAAATTAAATTCTACATTGAAAAGATACTTTCTGTGGAAATTCACTTGTCTTGTGTAAATCTTTATTTGCAACCCATTGAGTCTCAGACACTTATTCATTTTTTTAATATATAAACATAGATTCTATAAACTAGAAAAAATACTGGCATTATAAAATCGATATGCATTGAAAAAAAGTTCAAGCAGTAGTTTTGTCACCATTTAAGAATTTACTACAAATTGTTTATTCATTTATAAGAAGTGAAACATTCACCAGTCAGTTAAAACTGTCATGGAAGTTTCTGTTTACATAAGGATTGACAAGAAAATCCATGGAATTTGTTCTTAACAACCTGTATGTCTATTTCTGAAGTGTGTTGAAATCTATATCATAATGATCATATGACTTGTTTTATTCTAGTACAGACATGAGACTAGAACATTGGAAGATATTAAGAAGTGAAAATCTTTATGGCAATAAGGGGTGGGCAAACCCCTGCACAGGTTAAACATCATTCTGAAGTGTTTTGGTAATATTCAGTCTTAACAACAATCAGTACTTTACCAGTAAAAGGCACAGTTAGAATAAGCATTTCACAGTGGGAAAAGTTGATGCATAGAATCATAAAGAAAGCAGTCATCTAGTCCAACCCTTTGCTCAGTACAGAAGCCATTAACCAATCAGCCTCTGAAGACTTCCAAGGAGAAGTAACCACTTCATATGGAAGCCTGCTTCATGGGTGACAGCTTATACAATTATGAGTTACTTCTTATGAGATCTAGTCTGAACCCATATCCTTGTAGTTTTAATACTGGTTTGATTTTTCCCTTTCAGGCATGGAGAAAACACTTACACCTCTTTCTATATATGAAAACTTTAGTTATGAAGAATGCTATCATATTTCTCCCCAGCCTATTTTCTTTAGACTAATCATACCCTGTTTCTTATACATGTTGATTCCTTACAGGATTTGGTTTCTTACACATACCCACTTCTCAAAAGAATTAATTTCAAGACCCCCATTCTTTTAATACCTCTTATCCAATCCTACCCCAATTTGTTACTTTTTTAAAAAAATTGTGGTACACATGAATGGACTTAATGTTGAAAGCAGTGTCTTTCAGAGTAAGCTAAAACAATTATTTTCTATAATCTGGACTATTTACTCTTGTTAACATGATATACCTTAAATTGGAGTGGCATTGCTAGCCTAAACGAAATAAAATTATTTGAGAAATACTATAATGTTTATAAATCAGTGTAAAGAAGAAACCAAGTTGGCAAACTGCTAGAAGCTGTCTAAAAGCTGGAAAACTGTCAAGGTCACAGCACGGGAACATCACAAGTCATTCAGAAATGAATGGTCCATTGAAATTGAATGACTTGCAAAAAGAATTCATTGCAACTGGACAGATCAATCTGGCTCAAGAAACCCTGATTGCTGTCCAGCATTATAGTGATCAGGAAAAAGAAAAGATGCTGTTTGCCACAACATGAGTAGTAAAAATGGAACAGAAAAAAAAGAGACTAGGTAAATATGTAAAAGCTATTTCAAGTAACTCTGGATGAAATTGCTGAATTAATTAACACACTGTGGATAACATGGATTTCTTCATGCTGGTGGGAGGATTGGCAGCTGATTGAATGATGAATCAACAACAGTGGTGAGAGAGATTATGTTTCTTCAGGTAGCAGAAGCCATGAGGACACGATGCTCTGAGCCTATAGACTGTTAAAATTGGAAGGAGTAGGCTAGTGGGTTCTCTAAATCAGATGCCAAACTATTTAAAGCAGGGGTAGGCAATCTGGGCTCTTTTATGACTCGTGGACTTCAACTCCGAGAATTCCTGAACCAGCCATGCTGGCTCAAGAATTCTGGGAGTTGAAGTCCATGAGTCATAAAAGAGCCAAGGTTGCCTACCCCTGATTTAAAGCAAGTGTACAGAGGGCATGCTGATCCATTTGATGAGGGGCTTCCCTTGTGGACTTACAAGGGATGCTTCTTGCATAGTTGGGGAGCTTCTTGAGTAAACCTGGTAAAGGAAGATGACATACAGTGCATACATTTTCATTTATAATTAAGGACTCATTGTTTTACATTGGCAAAACATGTAAAATCTAATGAGAGCTCATCCCATCCACAGCAACACAGTATATGATTTGTTGGCACATTTTTTTCAGTGGTTTTTCACACTGAGAATGGTATTTTACATTGGAAAGGAGCAGAATTATATGCAATTCATCTGATCTGCCTAAGTAATCCTGCAGTATGGGGCTAATGTACTTTAAAAACAAGTCCTTATAGAAAAGGGCAGTATAATAAATTATGATATATTGTTTCAGTTTCCCTGGATTCATATGGGTGTGTTTCTCTTTTCCTTTTCCATCTCCCCAAAATGAGCAAAATGACACTGCAGGGAAACAAACAAACAAAAATGGCAGGAAAAATATATTCATGGGTTTACTGGAGACTAAAAAAGAGAAAGGTATTTTTTTTTTAGAGAAAGAGAGAGATAAATGTGTATCGGCAAAGCATCTGAAAGTCCATATACTTTACCTCCTGTTACCTGCCAGAAGAGCCAGATGGGGCATCAAAGAGGGAGGATGAAAGAGAAGGTCCTTCCTTTTGTATGCTTAGTGAAGAGCAATGCTTTATTAGATTTTGGGGCTTGAGTGACAATTTTGTGTGACACAGAAGTCACTTAAGGATGACATATGGTTGATTTTGTAGGGTATAGAAGCTTGCAGGAATCCTTTATTTTTGTAAATGTATGCTTGCTCAGGAAGAGGTCTTGGTTGCTCATTCTGGGTCACTTGAGTTCATGTGAAGTAGATGGATGAAAGGCAAAAGAGGCAGAAAGAATTTGTTGTGTCGAAGATCCAATGGGAGAAAAAGGAGAGGGCAAAAAAGATGATTAGGGGACTGGAGCCTAAAGCATATAAGCAACAGCTGCTGGAATTGGGTATGTCTAGTTTAATGAAGAGAAGGATGAGAGGGGACATGATAGCAGTGTTCCAATATCTCAGGGGCTGCCACAAAGAAGAGGGAGTCAGCGATTTTCCAAGGCGCCTGGAGGCAGGACAAGAAGCAATGGATGGAAACTAATCAAGGAGAGAAGCAACCTAGAACTAAGGAGAAACTTCCTGACAGTTAGAACAATTAATCAGTGGAACAACTTGCCTCCAGAAGTGGTGAATGCTCCAACACTGGAGGTTTTTAAGAAGAGACTGGACAGCCATTTGTCTGAAAAGGTATAGGGTTTCCTGCCTGAGCAGGGGGTTGGACTAGATGACCTCCAAGGTTACTTCCAACTTTATTATTATTATTATTATTATTATTATTATTATTATTATTATTATTATTATTATTATTATTATTATTATTATTATTATTATTATTATTATTTATCTGAAGGCATGAAGTACAGCATTGAGAACTTGTTTAATTTATTAATACATTTATTCCCATGTCACCAAAAATATTTCACATTTGTCTCAATCTAGCAAACAATTAACAAGCTCTTCAGCGACTGCAAGAAGAACCTAAAGAACCCTGCTTTAGCCTGATTTAACTAAATTTTTTTTATATCAGAAGTGATTGTGATACACTGATTGTGCAAATGAGTTTCTACTTGTGGTAAAGACACCAAAAATATCTAACATCTATGTTGGAGCTCACAAGATTATATTTTCAAATCAATCATTTTCCTTTGAGGTATAATTTGTCTGGCATAAAAATGCCACATATAGATAATGTGAAGGTTGCTCAGTGGTATAGATTTTTAATCAAAAAGGAGCACAGTGGAAACAATGAGAAGCCAGAATCTGTTGAGTGTAACTGCATAGAACAGATCCTACTGGTAATTATGAACAGAATCAATATATGGAAAGACAACAACAGACTTAGGAAATAAACAATATAATATAACAGAAGGGGGTTGTTTTACTGTTGGGAAAACTAATATAAGAAAAAGAAGCAAAAACCCTAGTGTGCTCACGAACTTTCCTCTGATCCATGACCTTGTTGTGGATTCAACAGCAGATCTGGATTGTATTTCTGAAATCTTGTTAAATGAGAAGAGTGTTCCTCTCTTGGAGATGTGTCCATTCAGGTTTCAGGTGCTACATATGCTAGAAGAGATAGAACAGTGGTCGTCATCTGGGATATTCTCCATTGAAACCAGAGACATTGTTCTGCAAAGGAGAGATTATGAGGTTGGGTGAGAGAACATTCTTAGCATGGAAATGGACAATTTTTCAATGACTAAATGACTTAATAATTTTTTAAAAGTGTAACATGTTAGCCCTTCAAAATAGGTCAGAACAAGAAACAGACTCCAGAAATTTGACATCAACTGTTCTTTATTAAAATAATCTATAGCAGGGGTGTCAAATTCAATTTCATTGAGGGCCACATCAGCATTGCAGTTGCCCTTGGTGGGACAGGTGGGTGTGGCCAGGGTGGGCGTGGAGGGAGTGGGTGTGGCCTACTGGGTGGGCATGGCCAGCTCTACATTGTTTGCGTGAATGGTGCCTGTGGGGGCCTGGGCAGGAGTGGGACAGATCTGAGGGTCTCTGGCAGAAGGGGGTGGGACCAAGGCAAGTGCCAAGGCATGATCCACTGGAGGAGCCTCACTGTTCCTCTCAGGCCATGTGGGGGGGCTGGATGGTGATGTGGGCTGCCCAGAGCCCTGGGCAGCAGAGGTCAAATGTCCAGCCTGGACCTCAAGCACTCGTGGCACCAAGCCCAGCCCCACTTCCCCAAGGGGGTGACCAGCTGCACTTATCTCCTCCTCGAGGCTGCTGCTGCTATGCTTGCTCTCCTTAGCCAGGTTGTTCATGATGGTTAACAGGGAAAAGTCAAGGGAGACTGAATGCATTTCAGCATAGATGGCCACCACAAAATTGTACATTGCCTCCCGGCCGGCCAGCCTGGACCAGGGCCAAGGCAATGGGGGCCATTCCCTCACTGTTTCCAGGATGGCTTCACGGGCCACATGAAACCACTTCGCGGGCCGCATCTGGCCCCCGGACCTTGTGTTTGACATGTCTGGTCTATAATAACAAAATTTCAAAAAACAGACTGGTTTTTTTTATTCCTCTCTTATATCACAATTGATTAGAAAGGACTCAGTTTGAACTTCTTTTTCATGCTTTTGCTGTTTCCTGATCTTTAAAGTATGCAATCTTTATGTAATCTTGTTGTTTCTGCCTGCTTTCTCCAAGATCATCTCTATGGCATGTTTACATCATGCCACAATGGGTGGGATGGTAATATAAAGTGGATGCAATAACATCACACATATAGGGATGGCATGGATTTTTCTTTGTTCAAAAGAGTTGAGGTAATGCTTTAGTCATGTTTTTTTTTAAATCAATGTTATTGCATGCCTTAGAACCTTACAATCATAGAGACCTTGGAGGTTTTCTAGTCCAACCCTTACCCTAAGTAGGAGTCCTCATACCATCTCAGTAAAATGTTTTTCCACCCTCTGACAAGCTTCCATCTATTGCTTCTTGTCCTACCCCAAATGCTATGGAGAATAAATCAATGCTAACTTCCCTGTGGAACCCTTCAAGTTTTGGAAGACTGCTATCATGTCTCCCTTCAGTCTTCTTTTCTTCATTAACCTAAACATACCTAATTCCTTTAGCCATTTTTCATAGGATTTAGCCTCCAAACACCTTATCATCTTTGTTGTACTTCTCTATACTCTTTCTGGAGTCTTTTTATTGTAGTGACCAGAAATGAATGCAGTGTTCCAAATGTAATCTCAACAGCACAGTATAGAGAATTACTTTCACTTCTCGTGATCTTGATACATCCCTCTGTTGATGCAGTCTAGGACTGTGTTGTTGTTGTTGTTGTTTTTGGACATCTGCAGTACACCTCTGACTCATGTTTAAGTGATGGTACACTAAGATACTTAAATCTGTCTCATAGGCACTACTGTTGATCCAGATACTGCCTCTCTGAATTTTCCTGGCTAAGTGTAGGACCTCACTTTTCTCACTACTGAACTGCATTTGGTTGGATAGGGTCCAATGCTCAAGTCTGTTAAGATATTTCTGAATTTTGACTTTATTTCTAGACTGTTAGCAATTCTTCAGTTTTGTGTCATCAACAAATTTAATGAATTTTTCAATCCCTAAATCTAGGTCACATTGAAGACTTGGGACCAAAACAGAACCTTGAGGAACCCTATTGCATGCTTCCCTTCATGTACTATTTGGGTCAGGAGCACCTACCAAGATGCTTCCAGGTTGAAAGGATTAGCTGGTAATATCACTGTGGCCCACACCTGAGAGGGCTCCTTTCATGTCCCTGTTATTTTCCCACTGAAGTGGTACCAATTTATCTACTTGCATTTGTATGCTTTTCAACTGCTAGGTTGGTAGGAGCTGGGACAAATTGATGGGAGCTTATTGCCTGCATTACTGTGAATCCTAATATGACACGGTCACTCTCTCCCAAAGTCCCTACAATTTCCATTCTCTCAACCACATCATCCCTATTAATAGGTCCATAGTTCAAAAACCAACATTTTCTTGATAACACCATCCCTTGAGTCAGTGGTTTACCTCTGAAATCCTCTGTTTCCTGATTGGAGTTGACCATTCATTGGAAGTATGGATGAAAATACCACCTGTGATCCTAAGTCTTTTGTCTTTTGGCCTAGCTCCTCCTTGATATTTTTTTCAGGCTTTGTTTTGTTGTATCATTCATTCCAACATGAAAGAGGAGAAAGGGATAATAATCAGTGAGCTTGATAAGTTGGGTAAATCTCTCTATCATGTCTTTAATCTTGGCAACTGGAAGACACCATACTTTCCTTGATAGCTTCTCTGGACTGCATATTTTTTATTTGTGTAGAGAAGAGTAGAGAAGAACAACAAAAATGATTAGGGGACTGGAGGCTAAAACATATGAAGAACAGTTGCAGGAATTGGATATGTCTAGTTTGATGAAAAGAAGAACTGGGGTGACATGGTAGCAGGGTTCCAGTATTTGAGAGGGTGCTACAAAGAAAGGGGAATCAATCTATTCTCGAAATCATCTGAAGGCAAAACAAGAAGCAATTGATGGAAACTATCAATGCAGTTAGAATAATTAATCAATGTAATGATTTTCCTCCAGAAGTTGTGGGGGCTCTAATACTGAAGAATTTTAAGAAGAGGTTGACAACCATTCTTTCTCCATGATTTTATGGAACTGTGCAGATCCAAATATATATTTCCTCACAGATTTTCTGATTTAGATTTTTAATTCTAAGATTCACCTGCTGTTAGCAGTGAGACAGTTCCCAGACTGCTAACTTGATCCAATGAGACAAAGTCCCATTTAGAATAGAATAGAGCTGGAGGGGACCTTGGAGGTCTTCTAGTCTAGCCCCCTTTTCAAGCAGGAGAACCTATACTATCTCAGACAGGTGAATGTCTAGTTTCTTCTTAAAAATCTCCAGTGATGGAGTGCCCATGATTTCTGGGGGTAAGCTGTTCCACTGGTTGATTCTCCTCACTGTCAGGAAGTTTCTCTTTAATTCCAGGTTGCTTCTCTCTTTAATCACTTTCCAACCATTGTTTCTCATTCTTCCCTCTGGTGCTCTAGTGAACAACCTGACCCCTTCAGATACTGGAACATTGCTATCATGTCTCCCCTATTTCTTCTTTTCTTTAGACTAGCCAAACCCAAGTCCTGTAGCCGTTCTTCATTTGATCATCTTAGTTGCTCTTCTCTGAATTTTTTTTCCAAACTCTCAACATTTTGTGTGTGTGTGATATGGTGATTGGCTGCAGTATTTCAGGTGTGGTCTTACTAGGGTTTTATACGGTGGTACTAATACTTTGCATGATCTTGATTATATGCTTCTGTTTCTACAACTCAGGACTGTATTAGCTTTTTTGGTTGCTGCTGCATACTGCTGGCTCATAGTCAAGTGATCGTCCACTAGGACTCCAAGGTCTCTCTCATAGTTACTGTTTTTAAGCCAGGTCTCATCCAATGTTTGGTTTTTCCTGCCTAAATGTAAGACTTTGCCTTTCTCCACATTAAAACTCATTTTGTTGGATGTGACTCATTGTTCAAGTTTGTCAAGATCTTTTTGATCCTGAGTTTGTCTTCTGGCTATTCCTATCAGTTTGGTGTCATCTGCAAATTTGATGAGTTCCCCTTCAATTTACTCATCTAAGTCATTTATGAAGATATTGAAGAGTACTGGGCCTAAGATGCTACCCCACTGCTTACTTCTCTCCATGTGGATGTAGTGCCATTGAGGACTACTCATTGAGTAATGTTTGCCAGCCAGCTACAGATCCATCTGGTGGTGATGTTGTCCTAGCTTACCAAGGAATAGGTTGTGGTCTACTTTATCAAATGCCTTACTGAAGTCTAAGTATACTATATCCACAGTATTTTGCTGGTCTATTAGTTTAGCCACTTTATCAAAGAATGAGATAAGATTGGTTTGGCAGGATCTGTTTTTAACAAACTCATGCTGCCTACTAGTTATGACTTTGTTTGCTTCTAATTGTTCACAAATCTGTTTTTTTATTATCTTTTCTAGGATCTTCCCAGATATCGATGTTAAACTGATTGGTCTGTAGTTTCCTGGGTCTGTTTTTTTTTTTCCTTTCTTGAAAATGGGGACCACATCAGCCCTTTTCCAATCCTCAGGTACTTCCCCAGTGCTCTAGGATTTATGAAAGATGTGGTACAATGGTTCTGAGATAACATCTGCCAGCTCTTTCGGAACTCTGGGATGTAATCTCTGTTTTCTCCCTGTTGCCTGTAATTTCCTTGCCATCTTCTCTGTTTAGTGGGCCTACAATTTCCTTGACTTTTTTTCTTGTTGTTAATATGTTGTAAGAAACTTTTTTTTTATTGTCCCTGATTTCTGTTTAAAGTGTTTGTTTGTTCTGAGCCTTTGCTTTCCTGACTTCATTTTTGTATGTTCTGGCTGTCTGCTGATAATTGGCCTTAGTTATGTGCCCCTCTTTCCATTTTTTGTATTTATCCTTTTTGTCTTTCAGTTTGTCAGAGAGATCTTTGTGCAACCATGCTGGTTTCTTCTTGGATTTCTTGTTTTTATTTCTCAATGGTATTGTGCTGGTCTGGGCTTTTGTGATCACATTTTTCAGGATTTTCCACACTTTTTGGGTTGTTTTCCCCTTTAGGATTTTCATCTAAGAACATAAGAACATAAGAAGAGCCATGCTGAATCAGGCCAAAGCCCATCGAGTCCAGCATTCTGTGTCACACAGTGGCCCACCAATTGTACATGGGGATCTTGAGCAGAAAGAGAAGGCAAAACCCTCCCTTTCCCTTGACCCCCAACAAATGGTACCCAAGGGAATCCTGCCTGCCTCAACCAACATAGAGGCGGCACATGGACATCCGTTTTAATAACCACCGATACACTTTGCATCCATGAATCTATCTAGCCCTGCCTTGAAGCTGTCAAGGCTGACAGCTGTCACGACCCCTTCAGGAAGTGAATTCCATAAATCAACGACCCTCTGGGTGAAGAAATATTTCCCTTTATTTGTCCTCACTTTCTTAGCTATGAGCTTTAGGGAGTGCCCCCTTGTCCTGGTATTGTGTGATAGAGAAAAGAATTTTTCTCTATACACCTTTTCTATCCCATGCATGATTTTATACACTTCGATCAAGTCACCCCTTAAACGCCGTCTTTCAAGGCTGAAGAGACCAAGGCGTTGCAATCTGGTTTCATAAGGGAGGCGCTCCATTTCCTTGATCATTCTTGTTGCCCTTTTTTGCACCTTTTCCAGTTCCATTATATCCTTCTTGAGGTGCGGTGACCAGAACTGTACACAGTACTCCAAGTGTGGTCTCACCATCGATTTGTACAGAGGCAATACAACACTTGCTGACTTATTTTCGATTCCCTTCCTAATGATGCCAAGCATGGAATTTGCTTTTTTTACTGCTGCTGCGCATTGGGTTGACATCTTCATCAAGCTGTCCACCAAAACCCCAAGATCCCTTTCTTGGGTTGTCTCAGAAAGTTTGGTCCCCATCAGTTGGTAAGTATAATTGGGGTTCTTTGCCCCAATGTGCATAACTTTGCACTTGTTTAGGTTAAAATGCATTTGCCACTTTGTTGCCCACTCACACAATTTCGAGAGATCCTTCTGGAGCTCCCGACAATCAGTTTCACTTTTCACAACCCGGAACAATTTAGTGTCATCAGCAAACTTGGCTACCTCACTATTAACTTCTACATCCAGATCATTGATGAATAAATTAAAAAGTAAAGGTCCCAAAACTGAACCTTGGGGTACACCACTTCTCACTTCTTTCCATCCGGAGAATTGTCCATTTATTGCCACCCTTTGCTTCCTACAATTTAGCCAGTTACCAATCCAGGACAAGACCTGTCCTCTAGTTCCTTAGCTGGAGAGTTTTTTTAGGGGCCTTTGGTGAGGAACTTTGTCAAAAGCCTTTTGAAAGTCAAGATATACAATATCAACTGGGGCCCCTTTATCTATGTATTTATTTACACTCTCAAAGAATTCTAACAAGTTAGTAAGACATGATTTGCCTTTGCAGAAACCATGTTGATTTTCTTTCAGCAATGCCTGTTTTTCTATGTGTCCTGTAATTTTATCTTTAATAATGGTTTCCATCAGTTTGCCTGGAACTGAGGTTAGACTGACTGGTCTATAGTTTCCTGGATCACCTCTGGATCCTTTCTTGAAGATCGGGGTTATATTTGCTTCCCTCCAATCCTCCGGTACAGTGCCTGATCTTAGAGAAAGATTGTATATTTTAGCTAGAAGTTCAGCAATTTCACACTTGAGTTCCTTGAGAATTCTAGGGTGGATGCCATCTGGACCTGGCGATTTGTTGACGTTTAGTTTAGAAAGGCATGCAAGAACATCTTCCTTGTTTATCTCTATCAGGTTTAATTCTTCTATTTCCCTCCCTGGGAAAACTAATTCAGTGGCAGGCAAATGTTCTCTATCCTCCTCGGTGAAAACGGAGGCAGATCTATGGGATCTTTCCTAGGTTCTCTCTGAGTTTGTTAAAGACGGCTCTTTTAAAGTTTAAGATATTGATTGGATTGTTTTCTATTGCTAGTGTTGCATTATATTAAATTCCAGTATGGTGTGGTCACTTTCACTCAAGGTTCCGGCAATTTCAATTCCCTGTAGCACTTCTTCTCTATTTCTAAGGATTAAGTCCAGTATAGCTTTACATCTAGTTCACTCTTCCACTTTTTGGGTGACAAAGTTGTTGGCTAGATTGGTCAGGAATCTGTTTTATCTCCTGCTCACTGCAGAGTTTGTTTCCAGGTTGATAACTAGATAGTTGAAGTCTCCCATTACTACTGTGGTATGCTTTTTACATGCATTTGTTAACTGGTTGGCAAACAGTTCATCTATTTCTTCTGATTGGTTGGGTGGCCTATAATATACACCTGAGGTAATGTCACTTTTTTTCTTTTTTATATTGACCCATATATATTCTGATCATGTGCATTTCTGCAGATATATAGTGTTTTTGCTCTTTTTTTGTGAGGTGTAGCCCATCCCTTTCCAAGAGTCCTTCATGTAGGAAATGTAGTCTATATCCAGGAAACCAAAGTTTTCTTGGTGACACCAACCCTTTAGCCAATGGTTTATTTCTAAAATTCTTCTTTTCCTCAGTGGATGTTGGCCTTTCGTTGGGAGTACTGATGATAACACTTGTGCTCCTAGCTTCTTAACTTTATTGCCTAGTTGTTTGTAATCCTCACTATTGTACTCAGGTTATTTGTTGTGTCATTCATTCCAATGTGGAGGAGGAGGAGGGGGTAGAAATCTGTTGCCCTAATTATTTTGGTTAAGTTCTCAGCCACATATTTGATTTTTGCTCCAGGGAGACAGCATACCTCCCCAGATTGTATGTCTGGTCTGCAGATAGATGATTCTCTTCTCTTTTCTGTTTATTTCAGGTGTGTTTGTTGATGTGGCTTTCTTAGGGATATTTGAAGTTGTTTCTTTGCTAGATGTCTGCATGTCTTCTTTGAGGGGAGTTGTGGGTCTGTGTGTTTCCATCTAAGGGGAGAAATCAATTGCTCAGTTTTAGTGGGGCTGCTTCTGGTTGGGTAGGATCGGGCAGAAGGGATTTCTTTATTTCTTTCTTTTGGGTATTATATTTCCTTCTTTGTATGACATACCTCCATTTGTCTTCCTCCAAGGGTTTATCAGTAGGGTCCTATGGGAGTTATTTGTTTGTTGTGTGTTTCAGTTTGGGTGAAGTTTTCTTTCATACATTGGGGTTTGGCTAGAATTGCCTCTAAGTTCTTAACCTTTTCCTGTAGTAGTTCACATAATTTGCATCTAATGAATGTATACTTTTGGTGTTCTTTGGACATCAGTGCATACATGTATTACATACCACAATAGTATCAGTCACCTGTTTCATGAGTTTGATGTTTGATAGTCCCTCTTTTTGGTTGGTGGATGTGCTTTGCTGTTGGCCTTGTTTAAAGCTTTTCTGTTGTGGGTAATTATGCCTATTTTGCTGTCCTTTTTTCTGCCTGTTTGTGCTTGTTTTTGTGCCTTGTTATTTTGGTGTAGATGAAGTATGAGGTAGTATGCCCTTTGGTTTTGAGAGGAGAAAAAATACAGTTTATATTGAGGTTAAGGGTCACTGTTAGGATAGGACTGTTTAACAAAGGGAAGGGCTGCTTTCTCCTCAACTTGCTTTTGGCTTTCTACTCTCTGCCTAGAAATTCATCTCTGTCCTTCCTTTTCTTGATTTGCTCATTATTTATCTCTTTCCTTTCTGTCTTGGCTTTCTGCCTGCCTTTCTGTGCTCAGCTGGTCTTTCTGGTTGCCCTCAGTTGCCTCTAGCCATTGCTCCATCTCTGATATTTGGCAAGGTTTTGTCAGGCTGCTGGTCAGGTCCTCTGCTGCTTTGCCATCTCTGTCATGCTGCCTCGCCACTGCCTACAGGCCTCTGGTCTGCTGCTGACTTGCTTCTGCTTGCAGGCCTCCCAGTCTGTTGCTGCTGTCTTGCCTCCACCTGCAGGCTTCCCAGTCCACAGAAAAGAACGTCATCACCTGCAGGCCTCCTATTTGCCACTGCTGTCTTGCCACCACCTGCAGGCCTCCTGGTCCACTGCTGCCACCGCCCACCACCTCTGTGCTTCCCCCAGCCACCTCACTGGTCCGCTGCTTCGCATTACTGCCAGCCACCTCCTTTTCGCTTCCCCCAGCCATCTCATCAGTCCACTGTTTCGCTGTCAGCTGCCTCTTCTCCACTGTGGCCCAGTTCTCTGTTGCTCATGAATACAATGGATTTCCTCTTCACTCTCTCAGAATCCTCCAGTCATATACAAACACTCCCAGGGAGGCAAATAACTTTGTTAATCCTATTTTATGACTTGAATAGTTATCACCAAAAAGATTTCCATTTGTTGTTTCAATCTTTAGTGTTTGGAGAATCTGTACAGTATACACAGAATCTTTTTAGAGTTCCTGGATGTATTTGTATTTATCTCTCCATTCTTATTTCTGTCTGAAATATAAGGATGAGAATATCAATCTTGAAGCATACATTTCACCTATAAGCTAGTGTTGGTCAGTGTAGTTCCTCAGCTGTTTTGAGAGTTTTCATTCAAAGGGAGCACATTTTATTCCTTTAGCTTGCTTGCTTTCTTGCTCTTTTGATAAGATTCTTTCTTGCTAAAGTTTTTTTCTCAGCTTATTTATGGTATTCAGATTTTTAATATGTTTAATATTGTGGAAACTGCAGTTCAAGTTTATAAGAGCTATCTTTGTAATTCCATGAAGCATAAAAAATGCTGCCTTATGTTTAAAGACAGGTTTGGTAACTCACATCATCAGGCAAGATTTTGTACACATGCTTTCATAATTATTTAATTATGCCAGTCTTCATAGTAGTCTAGTCTGTTGATGCTTATGCATGTAATTTATAGTGCTTTATGTTTTCCCATGAGTGTTACATTCAATCAAACTCCATTTTATTAAGCAGGACATGCTTTAAATGATTTATTGGCTTTATTAATCAACTAAAGCTTGACTCATAAATTAAGACACTTTCTAGGTAGGGTTTCCAATTCTTTTTCAAGAAGTGACCCTTTTCTTGGTTTTGGGTCTAGTCTAGTATTAAAACAACCTACATTTTAGGACAGATTGTATGTGAAACACACAGCTCATTTCCCATGCTAGATATACAATTAGTGATCAGCTAGATTTTGAGTTGGACAGGAGATAACTCTGAAGAAAAAATACCCCAATACCAATAGTCACAAAGAGAATACAATGGAAGATTGATCTCTTCTTTTAAATGGTCTAAATAGAATTAGTAACTTTTTAATAGAAACTTTTACACATGTTCAGATAATTAACTCAGATATTAGATTTTAACACATGACACTAAAGCATGTATTGTTGCTTAATCTTTAAACCAGACAACCTTTCACATGCCATGTTTCTCCTTTTCAGGTTAGATAGAAATGGTAGAAAGGGCATGCTAGGAAAAAAGTTGGTGCCTACAAAAGAAGCCTTTTAGCCTGACTTTAATTCCCCCCCCTCTCTCTCTCAGTAGTGGTATTATAATAATAATCTCACTCAAGGTCATTTTCTCCCCTTTCCTCCCCTTAGAAAGAAGAAAAAGGAAGAACATTCAAAACCAGTTAAAACAATACATTTGGAATTCCTGCCAGGAGAAATTCAAAGGACTTACAAGAAAAATAAAAGGAAGATTAATCTAATGTGCAAGAGCACTCAAGTCGTTAAAAGGAAAGGCATCATGACAGGCATTTTTAAGTCTATAACAAGGGAAAGAAATGAATAGTGTAGCTTTTAAAAGGCTGGGAAAGTCATAAGTGGATCAGGCCCAAGCAGGCCTACCCACTTTACTATTCTGAATCACACAGTGACCAATTGCTTTGGGAAACTCACAAGCCTGGATTCGGGGGAGGGGGTTAGCAGAACACAGTATTTAAGGCACACCGCTTATGGTTTAGGAAGCAGCTGTCAGTCATCTAAAATGGTTGCACTGATAGTCTGATGAGAGGCCCAGAAAGCATCCCCAAGGGGCTGTTATTGCCAAAAGTGCTGGCTGCAAATTCCACAATTCAACTGTAAGCTATGTGAAAAAGTATAGTTGTCTGTCAATCCTGAATCTCCCTGTATTCATTTTCAAAGGATGGCCTCAAATTCTAACATTGTTAGGAGAGAGATAAAAAAATCATCTCTAAATTGTCATATACCACTTGTTTCATCATGTTTCTCCTAACCTTCCTTCATTGGAAATTCAGATCTGCTGTATCCTTGCCAGAGGGAGTTATTCTATTTCCTTGATACTGTTTGCCCCTTTTCAAGATCTATAATATCCTAATTAAGGAACAGTGATCAGAAGAGTACCCAATTCTTTGAGAATGGTCCCTCCCTAAGTTAGTATAAGGGTGTTATTGACAGTTCTGTTTCCAATTCCCTTCCTAATGATTCCATTTCCCTTCCTAAGCATATAATTTGCCTTTTCTTCCCCCTTAATTGCAAAATCTCTTTCCTGTAGCTAATATCCCAATAATATACAGATGAAGCTTGGATATTGTTGTGTTCATCATTTCACACTGGTTTACATTGGCTTATACTAACATTTGTTGTATTGAAACTTGTTCAGTGTGCCGGGAGACATCTTTCACAACTTCTCTTTGATTTGACTAGTTGATTCCATTGTCAACATGGTCAATTCATTGCATAGTCTAAACTCCAGTTGCCTTTGTATACTAGTTAAAAAGCATCAGTCCAGACATTAACACTGAGGGATCACAATATGGCCTTGCTTAGCTTCTTCCATAATACCTGCAGGTTTTTTTTAAAAAAAATAGTACCTAGAAAAAAAGCCCATAGTCATGTTTTTTAAGTGCTCATAGCAGAATCTATTCATAAGGATTATATTATATAACACTTAGTCTGAGATGATCCTGCAACAGGGGAAGGAAGTGTTCACTCAGTGCTGTACACCATTAAAAACCGAGGTCCCACTCGTCATCTTCAGGCAGGGGTCTTCGGCTTCATGCTTGTGCGAGCAAAGTGTGATCGGAGCTGCTGTCTCTATATATATTGGCGGGGGTCTAACTACAGGATCTAAAACAGTTCCTTGAATAAATGCTAGCAAGTTTATAATAGTTTTCTGCCCTGTTTCCAGTTTTCTGCCCTTATGTTTCATTTCATATTTCTTTTATTTCAAAGGTATCTATCTGCAAACTTCAGCAGATAGCTTTAGACTGCCCAATAGTTTGCAATAAACATTCATACACACATATTTAAAGTCTGTATTTATTCCTTTCATCTACAGAGCTTCATCCTTGTTAGGGGGCAGCGCCGCGCATGCGCTATTCGGGCCATCACATGCGCATGCACGATTCGGGCTGTCGTGCGCGCGCCGTGCATGCGTGATTTGGGCCGTTGCGCCATGCATGCACGATTAAGGCCGTCGCGTGCGCGCTGCGCATGCACAATTTGGGCCGTCGCACCGTGCATGCGTGATGCGGGCCATCGCACGCACGCTGCACGTGCACAATTCAGGCTGTCATGCCACACATGCGCGATCCGGGCCGTCGCACCGCGCATGCGCGATGTGGGCTGTCGCGTGGCGCATGCACGGCGCAGATTTGGGCCGTCACACGCGCACCGCGCATGCGCAATTTGGGCTGTTGTGCCACGCATGCGTGATTCAGGCCGTCGTGTGCGCACTGCGCATGCGCAATTTGGACCGTTGCACCATGCATGCGTGATGCGGGCCATTGCACGTGCGCTGCGCATGCGCAATTCAGGCCGTTGTGCCGCGCATGCGCGGTGTGGGCTGTCGCGCGGCGCATGCGCAGCACAGGTTGGGGTCTCGGGCTGAAAAAGGTTGAGAACCGCTGGGTTAGATGATAACATTTAAGTAATTAAAAAAATATGGAGTGGGTGGTGGTGAGAGGAATGGAAACCCAATGCAAAAGTTATATGATTAATTAATTTAGAGATATTTTATTATTTATCTTTTATAGAGAAATGCCAGTGTCTAGATATTAGTGACAAAAGACTGCTGAATAATATTTGATAATCAAAAAGTAAATTGAAGTGTGGCTTTCATTGCTAAATGGATTAGCAATAAATGGAACAACAGTAAAATTGTTCCTTCTCCTCCTCTGTAGGTAATATTTAATATGTTTATACTATCTGTTAATTGGGTGCTGTGAAAAAAAACAAAGCAATGTTTGATAGACTTACTGGTACATGTTATTCAGTAATGGAGCAATCAAACTGGCATACAAGAAAGACTGAATGAAGAACAGAAAAGAGTTGTGGGAAGACAAAGTATTACATGACCAGTACATTAAAAGAATAGCAGGCAAAGCAGATAATAAGAAAACCTGACAATGACTAAGAGCAGGAAAGTTGAAGAAAGAGACTGAGGGACTAACTCTGGTTGCACAAGACCAAGCCTTAAGATTAAATGCGTACAAAGCCAGAATTGAAAAGATGGCAACAAACACCAAGTGCTGCCTCTGCAAAGAAGCTGGAGAAACAGTGGACTACCCAGTTAGTTACACAGACTGACTACAAACAACAGCATGACAAAGTAGCAGCAATGGTACATTGGAAGATCTGTAAGAAATACTATTTGCCTGTAACAAGAACTCACAGAACCATAAAATAGAGAAAATAATAGAAAATAAAAACGCTAAATTGCTCTGGGAATGTAAATTTTATATTTACATGTATTTTTATATGTTGATTTCTACTGTGTTGTGAGCCGCCCTGAGTTCTTCGGAATAGGGCGGCATAGAAATCGAATAAATAATAATAATAATAATAATAATAATAATAATAATAATAATAATAATAATAATATACCATATAACATTCTAGACCAGCGGTTCTCAACCTTTTTCAGGCCGAGACCCCAACCTGTGCCACGCATGTGCGGCACGACCCCAACCTGCGCCGCGCATGCGCCGCCCGACAGCCCACATCACGCATGCGCGGCGCGACAGCCCGAATCGCGCATGCGCAGCACGGCGGCCTATATTGCGCATGCGCAGCGCTCGTGCGATGGCCCGCATCGCGCATGCACAGCGCGATGGCATGAATTGCGCATGCGCAGCGCAACGGCCTGAATCGCGCATGCGTGACACAATGGCCCGAATCGCGCATGCACGGTGCGTGTGTGATGGCCCAAATCGCACATGCGTGACGCAACGGCCCAAATTGTGCATGCGCGGTGCGATGGCCCGATCGTGCATGCGCGTGTGATGGCCCGAATAGCGCATGCGCGGCGCTGCCCCCTGCACCGGCCGAGGGGAAAAGGGGAAAAATGGTGGACTGCGGTGTTTGGCAACCCCCGTGAAATGGTCATTCGACCCCAAATGGGGTCGCAACCCACAGGTTGAGAACCGCTGCTCTAGACTTAACAATTGACAATAAGAAAGTTTTTTTAAAAAAAGTCTGGATAGTGGTCGTGGCAGTACCTGGAGACAGCAGAATAGAAAAGAAAGAACTGGAGAAGATAATAAAATACAAAGACTTGCAAATAGAAATAGAACAACTGTGGCAAAAAAGCAAAGGTAGGAGCAATAATAATAAATAACTTGGGTACAATACCAAAACAACTGGCTCACCACTTGAACATTATTGTCATTAACAAAGTCACCATCAGTTAATTGCAAAAGGTAACTTTACTCAGAACCTCTAACATTTTGCAATGAAACCTTTAATACCTTCAAATGTATTAAGGTATTTGAAGGTATTCCACATCTGCCTATCCCATGTCCTTGGGAAAGGCTCAATTGGTAGATTAAAATGCCAAATCAAGTCTGAAATCTGGGTGACAGTGCAATGAATCAGTGAAAGGACAGTGAAAAAGAATCACTGAACATAGTATACCATGAATACTTACTGAATATTAGAGAAAGCAAATTGGCATAAAAGAAAGACCAAATGAAGAATAGAAAAGAGAAATTACAAGGCAAAGTACCATATTGCCAGTACATTGAACTCCCTGCCACATAATTGGATAACCAAGTGCCTAGAAATAATGTGATTCAGTAGTAGCATCAGAACCTTTGGGCAAAGATCAATGACACAATGGAAGTTGCTGGTCGATGGTGACAGACTGGGAGAGGTTAATATCAAGAGAGGACTCTTTGAAGGAGACTCACCGCCACTACTATTTTTTGTCATTGCAATAAATCCTCTGTCAACAATATTGAACAAACATGCCATAGCTATCAAACATCAAAAACATCTGCCAGTCTATTCAACTTCCTTTATTTATTTATTTTATTTATTAATTTGACTTCTATGCCGCCCTATTCTGGAGAACTCAGGGTGGCTCACAACATAATAGAAATCAACATTTAAAAATACATATATATAAAAACCCCTTAATTTAAAAAAACAATCATTCAACATACACACAGATATGGATAGTCTGAAGTTGTATGGAAAAACACTTATCTAAATAAAATCACTGCTCAACATTGTCCGTTTATAGAGCCAAGATATTGCATTTGGACTCTAGAAATGTGCCATTCTTATCATCAACAGGGGGAAAATAATGAAAACTGAAGGAATCAAGATGCCCCATGGAAATAATATCAAGAGTCTGGATGAAGAAGGTCACTACAAATACCTGGACACTCTTCAAGCTGACAACACCAAGCACACTAAAATCAAGAAGAAGGTTAGAAGTGAATATTTCATATGAGTGGAGAACTTAAAATCCAAACTCAGTGGAATAAATACTATTAAGGCAATTAACACCTGGGCAACTCTACTTATTAGATACAATTGTGAACTTGACTCAAGCAGAATTAAAAACACCTAACAGAAAACAAAACAAAAAAAATAATTGCAATGAATCATGTCCTTCATCTATGCAACATCGACAGTCTCTACTTACCAAGGAAAATAGGTGGGCAATGTTGACAAACAATTAGGGGAAAAATAAGCAAATATAGCACCAATTGTAATAGGCATTTTGGGTGCAATTCTAGAACAACTGGAGCACCACTTGAACACCATCGGCATTGACAAAATCACCATCAGTCAATTGCAAAAGGCCATTTTACTTGGAATAGATTAAATCTACAATGATACCTTTAACATCATCAAACAGCAACATCTGCCTAGCCAAGGTCCTTTGGAAAATTGATAGTTTTATATAAATGCCAAATTTAATTTAAACAGCTGGATGACTGTACAATCAACTATAACAAACATTTTTCCCATCGCTGGTAGTATTTGATCGCATATCAAAATAGGCTAAAATAGTATTGGGTGGCTTGTGGTTCAAAAATTTGTTTCATTTTATGATAAATCATCTTCCAGAATTGTTAAGTTTTATAACATTGGCACCATTTATGAAAACTGGTCCACTCTGATTAATGCATTTCTAGCATTTTTTTTCTGATAAGAATTATGCATTTTGGCAATAAAAAATTGGAGTAATATACTGACAAATGAACTTTTTATATCATTTTTACCATATTCATATTTTCTCAACAACCATTTCCTGAAATAACATTTTTGTCCTTTCATGAATGGCTTTTGAAGAGGGATATTTATTTTTCTTATTTGAAAAATTCATTCCCGTATATTTTTGAATGGAAAAGAAACATTTTCCTTCTTTTTTTCACTTAGGAAATCTTATTTGACATTTAAAGGGGACATTTCAGAATGTCAGATTGATAAGAGTTTCTATTACTATGAAAAGGTTGAAAAGAACAATTGTTGTCTTTTTTTTAGCAATATACTTCTAATGCGACAGTTATGTAAAAGCAAATCATGCGATGGGGAATTTTTCATTGTCAAAATGTTTTATAAAAACAGTAGTTTCTAACTGAATGAATCAATCTTTTTCATCATGTATTGGAACAATCAAGGTTTGTGAAAGACCTTTGCTGGGAAGTACAAAGAGTTAAACCAATACAGAGATATAAAAGTTTAAAAAGAGAAGACATGGGAAATAAAATCAAACAAGCAGGAATATTAGCAAGTATAATCCTGCCAATACTAGTGGTGCCAAACTTGACTGTATAAACAGTATTACATACCAATTGTTACAGACATAGCTATACTGTAAAAATAGCAAAACTGTCTTTTGACGTCACATTTCCAACAGCATCTAGGAAAACATGAGAAGGACTGCATTACCACTTGCTCCTTAAAGCTCTCTGAAGCAAATTATCTGGAAACCAGGGGAAAAAAAAACCTTTGTAAGGTTGGCTGTCTTCAGGTGACTGGATTTCACAGGGAGCTTTATCTGGTGCTCCTCTTTGTGAGCCTTTCTATTCTTCCTATGTCTTCCTATGTCTTTCAACCCTTTCAAGATGTTTGTGAATTAATATCGATTCTTTTCTGACTCGTTTGATTAATTTTTATCACTGTTTTATTTTTTATGGTGACTAAAAGCAATTGTTCTGACAGATACTCGGAGCAACAGACATGGGGTTTCTAAGGCCAACTTGTGCAAGAGAGACGGGTGGTGTTAGATGATTCAGACTAGCTGCCCCAGAAGCAGAGTTTTTCAAAGCAACTCCAGTGCCAGCTTCATGGTCAGACTGAGCCAAGAGTGTGTGTATTGTATTAGGGTCCCTGAATCCAGATTCTGAGCAGAAATCCTTTTATACAGCATCACCTCATTAGGACAAGCAGCAAGTTGGGGGAAAATGGACCCCCAAAATGGGAAGAATGCTGGGTTCATAGCCAAAAGTTCAAATTTGAAAGCATTTTCCTTCCAGGGAGAAGTAAAGATGTATGATGTGCTGTGTCTCTAAAGAAGAACACTTTATCTCCTCTGAGACTTGGCCACAAAAAACGTATCCATTTGGTGCTTTCTTTAGCACTCTAGTATTAGCCTCACAATCTCGCCTAGGGTTATTTTCAACATCCAAATAAGACAATCAGCCCGAGAATATCAGTTAGTAGTGAAGACATGGAATTTAAACTTTTTAAAATGGCATTAGATTTAGCTCTTTATCTTGGAACAAGGAGTATGGGATTTGAGGCAGCAAGAGGAACACTCCATGTCTTCCCCTAGGCCTGCCAGATATATAAGTCATTTTCCCCTCTCTCTGCCTTATAAGAGTTGTGCTGAAAGTTCTGTGCAGAGAGTATGTCCAGTTTTAAATAGATTTGAGTGGACAGCAATTGTAGCATGAAACTGATTTTGTCATGCTACCAGATGCCCATGTTCTTAATCGCTTTTTTGCCATCAAGTAAATGGATCCATTTATGTAATCAATTTCTTGTGCTTGGACCAAACAAAACAAAACCCTCCACCCCACATTCTGAAAGGTAACATAAAAATGAATAAGGTGAGAACCCTAAAAAGATTGTTCATAAATAAATCCAGACTATATAAACATTGAGAAATACTTTAAATAAATATAGATAAATTAATCTCATTTATTGGGGACTTATCTCTGAGCAGTTGTGCATAAGATCTCAAGCTAGTAGAGTTGTTGTCTTAAAAAAACTCTGAAACTTTTTTTGTCATGTAGACTTTAACAAGAAATCTTGAAGTAGTTATATAAGTGTGTCATGTTTTCAGCTTTTATGGCTGTCAAGGCAGCACATCTTCTATGATGTGAGTCATCTACTGAGTTGGCAGAGGGTGGAAAAATACTGCTTTTAATTTCTCCTGCACTTGACTATTCAAATGTGTGTCTAAAAACATTAAAGCTCCCAAATTGCCATTTGAACAGTTGGTGTGGAATTAATATAGTTATAAATTTATCACAAATCATTTTCCTTCATGGAGATTCACAATTGTGCATAGTGACACTTACCTCTTGATCTCTTGAATTCTCGTTTCTTCACCCTGCAGCATCCTTTTGAGAGGAAGATATACTGCAGAGTCCTCTATTAAGGTTTCTAATAACAGGGCTTGTAAACTTCAATTTTTCAGCTAGTGAAGAAATGCCTTAATCATTATGAGTTCTAGTTCTCTGCTTTCATAATTTGTCTCATTGAAAAGGGAAAGTAAGCATAGCATAGGATGTGAGAATACCCAGCACTTATCAGCATACTACTGTTCTAATCCAGTACAATTACATTTTACATCCCGGAGGATGGAGTGATTAGTATGGGAGGCCAGCAAGTTATGGCTCCCAATGCTGTAGTGAATGTATGTTGCAAAACTTGAAACCGTCTCTTCCTCCTCCTTCCTCCTGTCCTTGGGAAGTTATAAGACTGTGTTCAGGTGTGACAGGAAATAACAGGCAGATTTTTCTATTCCACATAATTTTCCTGCTTTTTCTGTCTGAAGGCTCTTATTACAGCTGCTAAAATGGTATTTTGGAGTATATTAACAGGGACAATTGTCAAAAAAGCAATTATTCTATTTTCCACTGCCCTAGTCAGATTCCATTTGGATACCACAGAAAAGAAAATGACAAATTGGACCAATTTAGAGGATTGATTCCAGGTGCTGAACATGGTTTAAACTAAGAGTCATTCAGCCCTGTGGGGAACAGCTAAAAGACAAGGGTATGTTTAAAAGATGATTAAGGGGAGGGGAGATAAGACAGAATTATTTCAGAAAATCTAGGCATGATGAACCTGCCATCCTTACCATCTACTGATAAAAGATCTTCATTGATACAGCCTTCTCAGCTGTATTGTTACATCATAGCTGTTTAGAGGAGACATGGCCAGTAGTGGGACTCAGCCAGTTCGCACCACTTTGGCAGAACCGGTAGCTATTTTTTTGTTCCCCAGGCCCAGAATGGACTTCTGGAAGTGGTATCCACACAGAGAACCGGTTGTTTACATATCTGAATGGACATGACCAATACTGAACTGCCATCCAGCTGATTAGGGATTCTCCATTTGATGAAGAATTTATAAAACCCTTGGAATTACTTGATATTTCCCCCTTCTAATTAAGTATCCATTTGATTCATAAAGCCAATTATGCAAGAATTGGTCTTGTAAATTTGTTTGTATATTCACATTAAGTTCTGTCTTTGTTCAATTTTTATTATGGTTTAATAGAGCACAATTACATTATTTTATTACATGGCCTTTGTAATCTTTTCATATAATTGATGCTTGAATTATTTTTTTCTTTCTTTTCAGTCTAGTATCCAAGAGTAAGGACATTTAAAAAACTGATCTTGAAATTAACTCATTTGAAAGCTCTCGTGTGCTGAATTTATGGTAATGATTTGGCACCTGCACATCATAAAAAGCACTGGGGTAGTTTTTCAAGGCTGGGACTTGAACGTTAGGAAGGTTGCAAAGAATGGGGCAATGAATGTAAGCCAAGGAAGAAGACCAGGACTAATATGAAAGAGTCAACTTTTACTATAAAGGCTTTGGTTTTATTGGAAAGAATTCATAGACATGAGCAAATCCAGGGAAGGTCAATGAGGGCAAATGACAAAATAAAGGACATTATGGTGTCACAACTCAAGTTTAGGGATACAGCTTGCATCGCAATAATTGTTGCATTCCTCTGACAAAACCATCAGATGGTGTGAATGCCTCTCTTGGTAAAACTCATTTTAGGAAGTACAAGAAGGAGAAAGTACTTCAGAGCATAGTTGCTGAATCAAGATATTTTATTATTTTTTTTGCTACCGTATATAATTTAAAATGAAAGTCCATCTGGCTTAATGTTATGCCTTGTGATTTCAGGGTAAGGAATTTCATTCTGACAGGTAAATTTACCAGAATAATGCAAAAGGCCTACTATGCAGTTTTGAAGAGCTCTATCACTTAGTTGTGTTTGAGAGACACACTGCTGTCAGCACTCAAGCAAGCATGGAGAAGGGGGGGAAGCAAAGCAAAATTGAAGCAATGAATATGCTGCATATAAAAACACCCTAAATCTAGAACACATACTCTATTTTTTAATAAAAGAAAATTTCTCGCAATATGTGAGCTATCTAGCTATGTACATTAGAATATTTATGAAGATCATTTCTCTCTGGTTGCAGGGAAGCTTAATAGAAAGTATTTGTAATGCATGTTTTGATTCTTGAAATAGTTTATTTTTAAAGTAGAAGTTGTAGTCCCAGGGTGGGAATCTATCTTTCCCCGCCCTCTTATTTGTGGCTGAACCACTTCATCTTTTGCAATTGGCTATGCAGAGTTGAGCTGCTAGGAACTGTACTTCAGCAACATCTGGACAACCATTAGCTCTTCTCAGCTCTTGCTGTTTATGATTAAACTCCTTAACTGTTTGCAGTTTGGAGACTAAATCATCTTTCCTAAATAACCTATTTGGGAATTACTGAAATACTTCAGTAATGCATGAACTCAACTTGTAAATTTTCTACAAAATCACACTAATTTT
The DNA here is from genome assembly GCA_034064705.1 of Bothrops alternatus. NCBI lineage: Eukaryota > Metazoa > Chordata > Lepidosauria > Squamata > Viperidae > Bothrops > Bothrops alternatus. Next base: position 13,130,611 of record JARGCV010000003.1, on the reverse strand, counting down.
CTCTAAGTCCACATTCACATTTCAGTCTCTGGGTCCAGATATGGGAGCCCAAGATACATGAATGCATTCAAGAGGTGGTCAATTGATACCTTCTCTGATAATATGTTATTGAATTCTCTACAGCTCTGGGATTTCCTCCTGTTGTTTCCACATGTAAGTTTTAATTAGGTCCAATCCTGCTTACCTGTTTTGAAATCAACCCAACTTAGAAGATGCTGTGCCCTACTACCTGAGGAGGTTATATCCAGGGCTTTTTTTTGGTCATAGAACCCCCAGAACAGAGTTCCGGCACCTTTTTTGGATGGAACCTTGTAGGGTAAGCAAGGCGGGTTGTATGACGTGTGCGAGTTCTGGCACCCCCCCCCTTTTTTTTTTTTTTTTTTTACAAAAAAAGCACTGGTTATATCAGAGCTTTTTTGTGATTTGCCCACTTGTTTTATACCAGTATCTTCCTTTCACGCATTGGCATGCCTTAATTTCAGTGCCCCTGGAAGTTACAGAACAAAATCATTTGGGGGAAGAAAGATGTAATCTGATGTCAAGTCCCATTTTGCTTGGTTCTCTTGGAGCTATATAAATGTCTCCAGGAAGACCTTGAAATAGCATCCACCTCAATCAGTGATCCAACCTAGTTCCTGAACTGGTTGTTATGAAACTGAGTAAATTGAGAGTCTAGGGAAGGTAAGCAAAACTTACCAGTGGCTTCCTGATAATTAGCTTTATCAAAGCTCCTTCTTCCTCCCTTGAAGTCACATACATGACACTACATCTGAGTGCCTCTTGCTCTCCCCCTCTATCCCACCCCCATGCTGGGCTGCTGGTTGCCTTGTTGTAGTGACTCTCTCTGCTCTGCGGAAAACCTCCTTCACCAGGCCTGTTTTCTCTGATCCTGTCAAGTGTCAAAATGCTGAAGGAAGTTTGAAAAGAGTTCTAGAGTCCCTAGTGGTGAGTGAAGAGGAAAACAAATGGCTCTTTCTTTCCCCTTTCATTCTTCCCAAAGTGTCTGCAAGAGAAGACAGCAGCTGCACAGACATGAATGCTAACCAGCGGCTGGGAGGGCATCAAACGCTTTTGCTGGTGTGTTTACTAATTCTGACATGGTGGTTTTTGCCACTTTAGATTCTGAGCTGCTGTTTGGTGTCACATTTGCAATACGTTTCCTCAGCAGGACTCTTTTGTCCTTTGAGTTTGTAAGGAAAATAAAAAGGAATGTCTTTATATGAAAAGGAAACAGTTTGATACAAGCACAATGCCGGTAAGGAGGTTGCTTCCTGAGGCTTATATGCCTTGTTTCATCTTTTCCCCTAAACTTTCAGCCTTCTTAAACTAGAAAAGTTGGAACAATGGCTTCCTAAATATGTGGACTTATGATTTCCACTGAGTTGAAGAGAATTGTCTTCTAAATATGTGTACAATTATGACTATAATGTGTAACATTGGTTCCTCGCTTGCTCTTTCAGTCTACTCAGAGCCTTTGAAAGTCACCTATAGGAGAAAATATTAATTGAAATTATTTGAACAAACCTCAGCAAATCAATATCAAATCAAAAACCTGATATATATACGTTCGTGGTCGTGCCTCATCTTCATGGTGGGTGTCAGTTTGTTTCGTGTATGGATTGGAGGGGTTTAAGGTGGCTAATGATGCAGAAACTCAGTCAAAAAAGAAGAACCAACTTCTTCCCTGGTCCAACACCTTAAAGCCACAGGACATAAAATTGATTTCAAAAAGACCAGAACTATTGCCAAAACTGAACACTTTAATAACAGAATAATCAGAGAAGCCATCGAGATAGAAAAACGCCCTCACAGCATGAACAAACGAGATGATGCCTCCCGCCTACCAGCCATTTGGAAACCTGCCCTTATTGACAGACGAGTCCATAGTACGGGGAATGACACCAGACCTATACTCACAAAAACCACACAAGATTCACCACCATACATCCAGGCAAAAAGCAAACCCAAACCCACACTGATGAGGGGGCACGACCACAAACCAGAAGCCAGACCACAGCTGCATCATTAGCCACCTTAAACCCCTCCAATCCATACACGAAACAAACTGACAACCACCATGAAGATGAGGTACGACCACGAACGCGAAGCCAAACAGCTATGCAGTTCACCATCTCTAATCCCCTTGTAAATCAGACTAACCTGAGCACAACAAAGCCCCCACCCAAACAGAACACTCCCCCAGCCAATCAGAGCACAGCCAAGCCCCTAACCAATCAGAACACACCCCCACCCAATCAGAACACAGCCGAGCTCCCAGCCAATCAGTTTAAACCCCCACTGGCAGTTAAAAGGAAGAAACAGCTAAAATCTCACATTGCTCCTAGAACCAGAAGCCGAGAGCACCAGCCTGAAGATGACGAATGAGACTTCGTCGAAACGTCGCCAAGACACTTCAAATTCTACGTGGGAGAAAACCCGAAGAACCAAAGACCTACACACACAAACACACACACACACACACACACACACACACACATATATATATTTTAAAATTGTTAACAAAGAAATAAGGGATTTCTGAGATAGCTATTTCGAGTTATTTAACTCTCTTCAGTCAGAACTCACCCTTTCTGGGATTCGAACCTGGGCAGTCTGCATGCTAGGCAGAAGCTTTAGTCTCAAGCCACAGGCTCTCTCCCGCTTTGTTAATATTCAGGGAGTGAATATGTGTGTCAAGTGGTTATTTTTTAGATTGCACTCTGTAAACCCAAATATGGGAGGAAGAAATCATTCTTTCCTTTGCTTGTTTCAGCTCAACCCAGAGCCATCTGCAAGCACAAATATATATATGTTTTTAAAATTGTTAACAAAGAAATAAGGGATTTCTGAGATAGCTATTTCGAGTTATTTAACTCTCTTCAGTCAGAACTCACCCTTTCTGGGATTCGAACCTGGGCAGTCTGCATGCTAGGCAGAAGCTTTAGTCTCAAGCCACAGGCTCTCTCCCGCTTTGTTAATATTCAGGGAGTGAATATGTGTGTCAAGTGGTTATTTTTTAGATTGCACCCTGTAAACCCAAATATGGGAGGAAGAAATCATTCTTTCCTTTGCTTGTTTCAGCTCAACCCATATATATATATATACGTATGTAGGTCTTTGGTTCTTCGGGTTTTCTCCCGCGTAGAATTTGAAGTGTCTTGGCAACGTTTCGATGAAATCTCATTCATCATCTTCAGGCTGGTGCTTTTGGCTTCTGCTTCTAGGAGCTCCTAGAAGCAGAAGCCAAAAGCACCAGCCTGAAGATGATGAATGAGATTTCATCGAAACGTTGCCAAGACACTTCAAATTCTACGCGGGAGAAAACCCGAAGAACCAAAGACCTACATACAAACACCCGCGAAAACCTCAGAAAACAAATATATATATACATACATACATACATACATACATACATACATACATACATACATACATACATACATACATACATATATATATATATATATATATATATATATATATATATATATATATATATATATATAATCAGAATCACCCATGCTATTGCTATTGTATTTTGACTGCTACATATATAATTTTATTTGATTATTTTGTTTGTTTGTTTGTGTCAGTGGATAGATATCATGAGGAATCTAAATATTTCAAGAAAAGTATGATATGTTATATGAACAATAACAGAGTTTATTTGTGATTAAATACCACCATCTTGTAGCATTGTGTACAATGGTATATAGCTATCACTTGATGTCCCATTGAGATAGGATAACGAGTGTGGTTACATTAAGTAAGCAGTATTCTTTATTCAATAAGTGCTCGAGGAATTTAACTGTCACAGCATCTGCAAAGGATTCATTGTAGAGTCTTAAATATAAATATTGCTCACTGATTAATCTTTTAGCTGGATAAAGTAAGTTTTGTGTCCTGATAAGTTTTCCTGTAACATAGTCTTTTTTATAAATATGGAGAGCATACAAGTGAAGCATGAAACATATTATTTGAGCACTTTCATTTACACACACATAATATAAAAACACACATACACATGCACACACTAATCTCCCGTTTGAATTTTGGACCGCTATTTACATATTTATTCATTAAATTTAGATGTCTCCTGACTTCAAATAACTAAAAAACTTTTCTTTCTTTCTCAGTGTCCAACTTTTATAAATGTACATTATTACCTAAAAGACCAACACTTTAATTATTCTCATTTTTGCTTATCCTTCATGCTCCTCTCATTGCCTTCTTCCCAGGGATGAATCACCTCCTGACATCTCCAGCATACTCTTTCTGTTCACCTGTTAATTAGCCCAAGAGAACAAAACTCTCTATCCTCTTTCTATTTTCTTCTCAGTTAACTTCAAGCATGACAGCTGCCATTAGCTTTCTCAACTTAATGTTTGATGTTCAGCCATATTTTTTTTAATATATAAAATTCTTTTATTAAAACAATCAACATTGAACATAAAAACATATTGTGCAGCAATCATCATGGCACCTGATATACAATACTAAGTATTAGTCATTGAAAACGTCTGAATTAGTAAGCCGTTTTCCTACCCCTCGCGTCTAGCCTCAACTATACTCCTGTTACACTTTGTTTGATTGGTGTTTCTCTACCTAATGTTGTATGCTATGTTCAGCCATATTTTTGACTTGCTACTATTGCATTCATACCAAGCTTTTATAGAATTGCCCATGATTTCAATGAACATAGTGATGTGATTTTCCTAGTTTATTATGGAATAATCTCCCTCTGGAGATTGAAAATTGAAAATTAATAAGTTGATAAAGGTGTTGTTCTGATCATCTCATGGTTGAATTGTGCTTATATCTGGAGTTTATGCTACTATGTTTTTCTATTTTATGATATAAATTTATGAAATAAAATAAGGGAGTTGTTTTCTGATTCTGGCGGTATAAAATAAAATAAATAAATAAGCAAGCAAGCAAGCAAGCAAGGGTGCTCACTAAAACTGCTAGAGCTTTAATTTCATTTTTTTACTATTAGTTATCTCTTCTAATTAATCCATTCTTAATATATAAGCAGTAGCTAAACTAAACAAATCTGGTGGAGTGGTTAGACATCAGGCTAGAAACCAGGAGACTGTGAGGTTTAGTCCCATCTTAGGCATGAAGCCAACTTGGTGATCTTAAGCCAATTATTTCTCTCAGTCCTAGGAAACCAATTGGAAATTTTGCCAAGAAAACATCAGGGACTTGTCCTGACAATCACCAGGAATCAACACTGACTTAAAGGCACATATAGAATCAGCTAAACAAAATTGGGACTATGTACCTCCCATTTCCCATTCTGAACTTGCCTACTTCTCCAGATTTATTTCTTACAATTGCTTGATTTACATTGTTAAAAATTCCTCAGAAATATAACCAGATCTCTGTATTCTGGCACAAACTACACAATCTCAGGCCTTCCATGATCAGAAAATCAAAGGTAAATCTCCTTATACTTTTTTCACCATTTGATTATTCATTTTATCTACGCTATTTGATCATGAACTAAAAAAAAGCGCAAAGCAGATTGATTGCTTCTTTGAGAAACTCATATAGTTTGGGCATGTGATATGAACAGATGATGAATTGCAAAATATGATTGAGCATGACAAGTTTGAAAGACATAGAAGGGAAGACAACAGATAAGAGAGATGACTGAGTGAAGGTGATTATAGAATGTCCTTTGAAGAGCTAAAATTTACTGTTGAAAAGAATTCAGGATGGTTACTTGAAGTCACCAGGAGTTGAATCTCACTTCATGCATGGCTCCTAACAAATTTATCCCACATGTTAATTTAGATAAATGCTTCAGGCAGTAATTACCAATATAATTTACATTGCTGGGTGCTTATGATTAATAATACAGCCTATTATCCTATTTTCTTTTTAAATCTAGCACTGAAGAACCTTATTTAGCTATTGTGCAGCACTCAGCTGCATTGTTGGAATCTTCCTTGAAAAGTGAAAAGATTTCCAGAAAGGCATTCAGCTGGATGAAGACATGTCATAACATGTCTTCATCCCCCCCCCCTTTCTTGCTCATTTGCTTTGAGTGGAAAAGAGCTGAAGTGTTAACAATAGAATTTTGCACGCTTTAAAGAAAAATGATATGACCTGACTATATGTATAATAACTGGGGGAAAAATCCTGATTTTTCTCAGCATGAAGTTTTTGGCCACTTTGTAACAGGCAGTAAGGTTTAGTATTTGATAGGCACTTCCTATTGTATATATTTGCTTCTTTTTTCTTCAAGAAATCAGGTACAAGCATAACTTACTCAATTTGAAAATAATAAACAACAAATGAGATGATGTGGCATTATATGTGATGGAAATGCACACCTGTATAGAGGTGCAGAAATTTGAGAGCAATGTTGCAGTTTTCAACACTTGGATAAGAATAAAGTTAGGAAACTACAAACATATTAGTGTAGTAGTGTATATTGACTACCATGCATGGCAAAAGATCTGGATAATGCCATTCTGGTCCATATTATTAATGTTTTATGGAGAAGCAACATAATAATAATGGGTGATTTCAGCTGTCTTGGCATTTGCTGGAAGAAAAAGTAATCAAGTTAATGAAATCTTCAACATTTCTCAGTGGTTTTGCTGTTTCCTTCATTTTCTAGAAAGTATAAGAAGACATGAGGGAATGAACTCTCCTCATCCTGATCCTAATCAGTAAGGAAGAATTAATTGAAATGATGAAAAGCAATAGAAACTTTGAGAGGAATTATCTGTGTGAGTAAAATATGACAGAAATGGAAACTGGAATTATCTGGTTACCATGAATTATGTTAAAACTTCGTGGACAGATCAGTTACAATTATAAAGTTTTGAAGAACTTGTGGGTGTCAACTTGCAACCTTTTTCTGTGATGTTTGAGAAATCAGGGAGAACAGGTAAATGACAAATGTTTCAACAATGGACAGAAATCAACAAGATAAATTTAATTGGAGACAAATGCAGAGCCCTAATTTGGATAAGTAAAAGCAGTGCTTTTTTTCTTAAAAAAAAAAAAGTGCCGGAACTCACACATGTCATACAACCTGCCTTGCCTACGCTACAAGGTTCCATCCCAAAAAGGTTCTGGGCGTTCTATGAGAAAAAAAGCCCTGAGTAAAAAGCATGAGATGAAGAACTAGACCCAGCAGAACTACATGGAAATAAGATCTGATTGCCTTGCTAGATCACGAGTTCAACATGAATCAACAGTGTACTGAATGTGGCCACAAAAAGGCAACCAAAATTCTAGTTGCATCAGCAAAAAATACAGGATCAAAACCAAGAGGATCAAGTCCTTTTTTAAATTGTGCATGAAGACTTATTCTGTAATAAGGCCAGTTACAACATATCTAGTTCTGTACAGTACATTTTAGGAAGGACATTGACACACTAGAGTATGTCCCAAGGATAGCAACTAAGATAAGGAGTCAGAAAGGAAAAAATATATTCAGTATGTACAAAGAATTATTGGAGATATGAGTGTTGAGTATGTTTACTGTAGAAGAGAAAAGACTGAGAAGCTGATAGTATATTTAAGTATCTGTAGGTTTGTCATGTAACAGATAGCTTAAAACTGATCATAGTTGTTCCAGAAGGCAGCAAGAAACAATGGCTTTACACAACTACCTCCTAATGGTAAGATCTGTGCAATAATGCAACAGACTGCTTTAAGAGGTGCTGGCCTCTTCTTTACTGGAAAACTAAGGGTGGACACCTATTTTGGGGTTCCTATAGTACTGGATATGTGGGCAGGGGATGCTAATCCTTATATTCTACAATATTTTGACTCTTATGTCCATTGCAGAAAAGAAAAGAAAATACCAATTAATTCAGGTTTGGTTTTGTATTGTTGTTATTGTTGTTGAGAAACTTATATTGGAATTTGTATAACTCTAAATTACAAAATCTTAGTAGATTGCCTGTAATATTAATTCCTAGGATTACCCTGCCACAACTCCCTCTTTCTAACACCTGTCTTCATATAATATGAAATAGGAGCATAAAAATGGCTTTGACTTAGAACTTGTCAATTTAAAATCTAGGTAGTTATATAAAAACTGAATCTTCAAAGAGTGGTGATGGATAGTTTCCTCAAATTATCCTTTTATATATATTGGGTAATTTTTAGAATAATGGCATAAACATATCTCTTAGTCAGGAATGTGCAAACATTCAGAAGAATAGGTGCAAAGTCTAGGCTGAATGAATGATGAATGAAACACTTGACACATAATGTTCTGTTAAATTAATACAACTTTGTAAATGGGGTAGGTGATTGCTCTAGGACGAAATAGGTGCAATGGAAAAACACAGAAGGACTATCTAGCATATACCTTATACTACATTTCATATCCTTGCAGATCAACCTAACTGTTGACCATTCCTTCTATGAATTTATCAAGAATGTTGAACACAGAAAGCAACCAGACACTAGTCTGGAAACTAGGGGACTGTGAGTTCTAGTTCCACCTTAGATACCAAAACACTTATGAGATCTTGGGCTACTCAATCTCTCTCAACCCTAGGAAGGAGGCAGTGACAAACTACTTTTGAAAAACCTTGCCAAGAAAACTGCAGGGCTTTGCCCAAGGAAATCAAAGGAACCAAAGTGAATAAATAAACAAACATGAACATGAGGACAATTCAAATGTTCTATTTCCTCAACACTCATTATTATTTAAAAGCCCAGTAAAACCAGTCATTATGGTTAAGAGGTTCACTTGTTTCCTTTCTTCCACTCCCTGGGTTTTTCCTTATATCAGGGGTCCTCAACCTTTTGGGAACCAGGGACCAATTCCGTGGAGAAAGGTTTTTCCACAGACCGGAGGGGGCGTGGTTTTGTGTGCTGCCTACATCCCACAGATGAGGCTCTGCTTGTTTGTGCGGACCAGTTGATGGCATGCTGCAGCCCAGTACCAATCCACGGACCGGGGGTTGGAGACCCCTGCTTTATATGGCAAGAAGAAAATACTTTTTTTGCCATATGAAATATGTGAAAGGTTTTAGGTTTGGAAAGGTTGAAGCTTCTTATTTGGGTTTCTTTGGAGCAAGTCTATTTCAATTCGGACAGCTTGTATGCGGTACCCATTTATGTTTGGGGTCATTTCAAAAGCAATGTGCATTTTTTTAGAGAAAAAAGAATAAGCAAGATAAAGGAGTTAGTGAAGAAGGTGCTCTCTGTTTTGATAACACAGTCAGAATATTTAATTAATGGCACTCATTGAAACTATCCCCAGGACCTGCTTTAGCAGCTTATATCTCACTTGTGTGCCATTTCTTATTTCCCTGCTGTTTATTTTGGGAATATTGTTGCTCAGCTTAGAATGGAATCTTAAGGAAAGGAATTTTTTTTACATTCAATAGTATTTATTCAATGAACGTGCTGTCTGAGTTTACATTCGCTAATACATATTTAGTTCCTAATCCTTTATTCTTTCCTCTAGCCATCGATAAAATAAGTCCCAAGTTTGATAATATTCCGTTTCTTCTTTTTCTTTCAGTCTCAGAGTCAGTCTATCCATCTCCACACATTCTAATATTTTTTAAATTATTCTTCATCTGATGGTGTTCTTTCATTTTTCCAATATTACGCAAATATAATTCTTGCCACTGTTATAACATGCAAAGTCAAATATATGCTTTGTTTAACAGTCTTTTCTGGCATTATACCTAATAAAAAATATTTGACATGTCTAGTTTAATGAAGAGAAGGACGAGGGGGGACATGATAGCAGTATTCCAATATCTCAGGGGCTGCCAGAAAGAAGAGGGAGTCAAGCTATTCTCCAAAGCACCTGAAGGCAGGACAAGAAGCAATGGGTGGAAACTAATCAAGGAGAGAAGCAACCTAGAACTAAGGAAAAACTTCCTGAGAGTTAGAACAATTAACCAGTGGAACAACCTGCCTCCAGAAGCGGTGAGTGCTCCAACATTGGAAGTTTTTAAGAAGAGACTGGACAGCCATTTGTCTAAAATTGTATAGGGTTTCCTGCCTGAGCAGGGGGTTGGACTAGATGACCTCCAAAGTCCCTTCCAACTTCTTCTTCTTCTTCTTCTTCTTCTTCTTCTTCTTCTTCTTCTTCTTCTTCTTCTTCTTCTTATTATTATTATTATTATTATTATTATTATTATTATTATTATTATTATTAAACATTTTTGCTAGTCTTGCTGGTGGCACCTGCCATCTATAAAACATTTTATATAAATTTTCTTTGTAGGAAGTTGACATTGTCAGTTTATAATTTCCCATATAATTCTATATTATATCCAATTTTTTTGCCCATTTTATCATTGTTTCTTTACTTGTTCGCTTTCCATTTTCAAAGCTAATTAAAAAATTATAAATGTTCTTAATTAGTTTCTCATCAGAGGCTAACAATATCTTATCAAACAAAATTTGTTCCTTATAAAATCCATACAGTTTAACATCTTTATCATATCTAGCTTGCCACCATGATAAATTGATACCCTGATTTTCCATTTCTTGTTTAAATTTTAAATTCCCTTCAGAGTTTAGAATATCTCTATATGCCCAGATTTTTCAAAGTCAACTAAATCTGGGTTTACAAATGCTTCCATTGTTGACAACCACCCTGGAATTTTTAGATATATTTTACATTTTATTTTTCCCATGTTAATAATGCATTTCTTATATAGTGATTTTGGAAATATTTATGAATTTTATTTTTCTGTACTATAAGAAAGTGTGCTACCCCAATTGTAGATCATGCGCCTCTAGATATAACAACCTTTTGTTTCTAAGAATTATCCATTCTTTTACTCATGTTAATACAGATGCTCAGTAATATGAAACCCAAACCTCCATTTTCCTTGGCATCTTGTAACATTTTCATCTTAATTTTAGCTTTCTTTCCTTGCCAAATGAATTTCATAATTAATGAATTTAAATATTCAAAGAATTTTTCTCAAGTTTTATAGGTATTGTTTGGAATAAAAATAAAATTTTCAGTAATATATTCATTTTCACTGTAGCAATTCTTCCTAATATTGACAATTGCAAGTTTTTTTCCATTTTTCCAAATCCACTCTTGATTCAATAGTTTTGTATAGTTATCTTCTTTTATCGTTGAACATCTTGCTGTTATATATATTCCCAGATATTTGACCTTTTTAACTATTTGTAATTCTATTTTTTCTGACATTTGTTTTTTTATCTGAAAGATTTTTGACTATTACTTTAGTTGTTTCTCTGTTTATTTTCAGTCCTGCTATTTCTTCATACAGTTCTATCTTTCCCAGTAGTTTAGGAATCATCTCCAAAGGTTCTTCTAAAATAAGTACCAAATATGCTTGTAATTTGTACATTTCACCTTTTATTTCTAGTCCTTTAATTTCTGTATTTTGTCCAATATTTCTATTTAAAACTTCCAAAGTCAGAATAAATAACAATGGAGATAATGGACATCCTTGCCTTGTACCTTTTCTTATCTCAAAGTTCTCTGTATTTTGAAGTTATTTGTAAGTTATTTACCCTTGAAATTAAATCTAAAACATTTTTCCATGTCCTCTAGGTTAGGCAGTCTTTCTTTAAGTCAATCTAAATTTTATTTTTAAGAATTTTTTTATATTCTTTAAAATCCTTTCCCCTCCTGTAATTGCTCGTCACTTTTTACTCTCTTCTCCCCTAGTTCTTCTGGAGTCTTTACTTCATAGCTTCTTCCCAATCAGGGGATCAACATTTCTAGGTCCATAAAGAAAAGGAGTGAAAAACAGGCTCACCCAGTTTCAGCACACTGTTGACAATCAGCTGTTTGGCGAAGCGCTGTGGCTCCTTGCTTTTTTTCGGGCTGATGATGACTTGGGTTGTCTATGCTTACCAGACAGCCTTTCTTCTATTCTTTTGGAAGGTTTTTTCAGTCCATCTGGACCGACTGCCATTGGTCCAGACTCCCAAAGCTTCCCTCCTCCTTCATTGCCTCTCCAGGGCAACTTTCTGACCCCTTGGGGTTGTCGGACCGAATGAAATTGGGCCAAGAAGCCAGAGCTTCTTCCACCTGTCTCATCAAAGCATCAGACCGGAAGTTCCAGGAAAGGAATTTTTTAAGTTGTCTTCAAATTCCTAATATCAATGAGATGACTGTGTGAAGGAACAAATGCAGGAATCATGAATGCTCAGCATAATTTATTTTTTCCATCTCAATTCCCATAGTAAAATGCTGAGAATCAAGTTTCATTTCACTCTTTATTTTTTGTATTATTTTGCCATTTAAAATATCTACAAATTGTGTATTCATTTTCATGGATATTTCTCCTACTATATGCATGATGTTGTGCCATTTTTCTTAATATCTACATTTTAGTACAAGATTACAGTATTTCAAAAACACAAGGTTAGAAAGCATTTTGCTTGATAATATTATTTCATTGTGTCTGCCCATATACAGATCTGAACTATTTATGTCATTTGCATATTGATTTCACACAAAATATGAAAATGGAAACAAATGGTGCTATTTTGTCATTTATATAATAACATTGTTACACAAATGGAGTAAATCCCTGTGAGGCCCTACACAATTGAACAAACAGTAGAGCAGAACCCCCCTATAAATACATAATCACACATAAAGACACACACATACACACAGAGTATTTGTAAATAATACTTAATATTGTGATATAGTTTATAACTGAGAATAAGTACATCTCATCTTCCACAGTTGCCTCTTGATACTTTGAATATGTGCACAGGGAAGGGAGCAAACACTGCACTTTACCAGTATCAGTACTGTATAAGGAACAAGTGAAAATGTAATTCCAATCCCAATAAACTTATTTAATTGGAAAAAAAATGTGTATATTAGAAAATGCATATATATTATGTGCATATAATCTAATATCCATGCATTTCTTTTTTCAGGTATAATCTCTACCATGACTTAAAAAGAGCCCTGCAGAAATTTAGCATGTAACTTTCTTCCAATACATATAATTATTACCATATAATGCCAAAAATAATTTCCTCCCCATTTTAATAGTAATATCATTGGCACACTTTCTTTTTTAAAAAAGAAAAGCTAAGATCCAGAAATTTCCACAATGGTTAATTTGTATTTTATCTCTCTGAACTAGCATGTTTCAGTGATAATGCCGATTTCTTTGTTTTGGAAAAAAAAACAGTAGTAAAATAGAGGTACTACACTTTATATAAAAAAAGGAAGATGATAGTAAATGATGCTTCCATTTTTACCCATTGACATACCCATTTGTTATACTGATTTTTCTCTGTGTGTTTTACAGTGGGGTCAAGAAATAATAACTGAAGAGCTAGTTGGCTGCTACATCTTTGTCATTGTCCTTCATAGTTTATAACAGAGTAACCCTGAGCCTCCCTATTATAACTCCAGCTAGGTTCAGTAGGATTTATTCTCTGAAAACTTATATAGAATAATTTCCTCATTTACAAAAAGCAATTGCTTTGTGGATTTATATATATCAGATCTGATCACAAACCCAAACTCTGGCTCAGATACGTAGATGACACCTTCGTAATCTGGCCACATGGGAAAGGAAAACTGGACAACTTCCTTACACACCTCAACAGCCTACACCCCAAAATACAGTTCACCATGGAAACAGAAGCTAATAACCAACTTCCCTTCCTGGATGTCTTAGTCTACAAGAAATCCAATGGCTCCCTAGGACACACCATCTACCAGAAGAAAACACACACAAACCGCTATCTGCACGCACGCTCACACCACCACCCAGCACAGATCAACTCCGTAGCCAAGACACTCATCTCCAGAACCAAATGCCTAGCTGACGAACAACACCTAAAAACCGAACTACACACTCTCACTAATGTACTAACATCCAACGGATTCCAAAGAAATAAGATTTCCAACTTAATCCAAAAAGAAACTCCCACTAAAATCCATGACAGAGAACAAGAAAACGGCAAAGCCCTCCTCCCATACATAAAAGGCACCACAGACAAGATCAGCAAAGTCCTGCACAAATATAACGTCAAAACAGCATTCTGCACAAACAGAAAAATATCCACCATCCTAAGAAACCCTAAAGACAAAATTGAGTTAGAAAATCAAGGAGTATATGAAATCCCATGTACTGCTTGCCCCACTACATACATTGGACAAACCAACAGAAGGATAAATGCACGCATTGAAGAACACAAAAACTCAGTCAAAAGAGAGGAACCAACTTCTTCCCTGGTCCAACACCTTAAAGCCACAGGACATGAAATTGATTTCAAAAAGACCAGAACAATTGCCAAAACTGAACATTTTAATAACAGAATAATCAGAGAAGCCATCGAGATAGAAAAACGCCCCCACAGCATGAACAAACGAGATGATACCTCCCGCCTACCAGCCATTTGGAAACCCGCCCTTATTGACAAACGTATTCCTAACTCAAAGATTGACATCAGAAACACACAGGATGCCACCTCCACACATCCACGCAAAAAGCAAACCCAAACCCACACCAATGATGAGGCAAGACCACAGACCAGGAGCCAGACCAGAGCTGCAACATTGGCTACTTTGAACCTCTCCTGCACAACAAAGCCCCCACCCAAACAGAACACTCCCCCAGCCAATCAGAACACAGCCAACCCCCCAGCCAATCAGAGCACAGCCAAGCCCCTAACCAATCAGAACATAGCCAAGCTCCCAGCCAATCAGTTCAAACCCCCACTGGCAGTTAAAAGGAAAAAACAGCTTAGACCACACATTGCTCCTAGAAGCAGAAGCCAAAAGCACCAGCCTGAAGATGATGAATGAGATTTCATCGAAACGTTGCCAAGACACTTCAAATTCTACGCGGGAGAAAACCCGAAGAACCAAAGACCTGCATACAAACACCCGCGAAAACCTCAGAAAGCAAATATATATATATATATATATATATATATATATATATATATATATATATATATATATATATATATATATATATATATATATATATATATATATATATATATATATATATATATATATATATATATATATATATATATATATATATATATATATATATATATATATATATACACACTTAACTCTGCCGAAGACTTTCTCACATTCAGACCATGAATATCTTTGCTTAGTGAGGTTGCATGAGGAGATTTGCTTCTAGTTGCTGTAAGCAGCTCTCCTGGGAATGTCAGAATTGAACCTACTCTGATGCTGCTGCCCCAGCTCTTTGGAATGCATTCTTGAAAGCTGAGTAGTTGAAAATCTTTATTACATTTTTTAAAAGCCCTTACAACACATCTTTTTTTGTGCATACTTACAACTGAACAAAATTTTACTTTACTTGTTTCTTTTAATTGGCATTTTTAATGATTTTTAATGTCTCAATTTTACATTTGTTTTTTATTGTAAACTGCCGAGGGAGTTTGGTAATTGGTAGTATATCAGTAAGAAACAAACAAAAACCTTATAAGACAAAAAAATGGTCATTTGGGTTTGTTTGATTTAGCTTAAGAGAGTTTTTTAAAGGTGTTTTGAAAATGATTTCAGAAAAAAATGGCAATGGAATAAAAGATTGAATATCTATCAGATGTGAATGTAGAGTCAGGGGCATCCTAAACTGGCATTGGGTAGATATGCTTTTGATTTATTTTCTGCTGAGAAATAGAATACTATATTTATTTTGTATGGAGATCTACCTAGGGAAGCAATGTGGTGGCTACAAACAATTAAGCTGGATCATAGATACCAGGTACAACTCTATTAATATTAATTGCATTGGCTGAATTTCTTCACAATGATCATTTGGGACTTATGGGACTGTTAAAATATAGGAAATTATGAAATGCAAACTGGGAAATCAGGAAACTATTTCACATCTCTAGCATTTATACTCCTTTAAAGTACTGAGTTAACTGGAAGTTCAACATAGAAATCCTTAAATATGATTATCGGAAAATAATAGAAAAATTGTTTTTCCCCCAAAAGTGTTAACTGTGACAAACCACTTGCTTACTATAAAAAACTAGTCTTAATATTGTTTTATTTAGTATACTTATTTGTAGCAGTAATAGTAATATTAATCTAAAACCAAACTATTTCCATGCTACAACTTAAGCTTTTGTGGAAGTTATAACATTACATTTAATATAAGAGTTGGGACTACTGTTTATTTTTCCTCTGAACTTCCATTGCCTGTGTGAAAAACACTAAGGCTCTGAACTTCCATCGCCTGTGTGAAAAAGACCAATGCTAGGAACCATAGAAGGTAAACAAATCATAGTAAAAAAAAGACAGTCCAAATTGTTCCTCTTTTGAGAAAACAACGTCTAATAAGTAGGATTCTTTTGAATCAACCTCGAAACTGGATGATTGCCCAGGACATCAAATCTCAAAGGAGAACCTAGAACAAGTGGAGGGAAAAAACTGGAAAGAAAGAATGTATGGGAAACAGCCTGGAATTTTGCAGAAATAATGGTGCTGAACATTTGTCAGCAAGAGTGAAATTTGTTGGCACGTGCTTTGCCTCTCAAACTTTCCTCTCTTTCCTAACCATACCCTAGCTTCTATTTTTCAAACAATGCTCATCTGATGAGTGGAAATGTGACTGGCCATTGGTTCTTATACCTGTACTTTGGGTAAATTGCTTCATTGACTCTGTTACTTTAATTATTTTTTAATATGATCAAGTAGCCAGAAATTTAGGATTTTATATGTCTTTTTTCATATGGGTAAAAAACACACTAAGTAAATAAAAGTAACTATTTTAAAAATGTTTGTTGAGTTGATGTGACCATGTGATGCCAGCTCAAAATACTGACATTTTAGGACAAGTTTATGGTTGTGAATTGGATTGGGAAAGTACAAGGATACGCCCACCTTCTGCTCTCTTTATTTACTTATTCCTTACCTTACTTACTAATGTGAGTACATAGTCTTCTTAGAGCAGGTAATAATTACTAATCATCTCAGATCATAAGCTGCTTATCACATTGGCAAAGTAGTTCTCAAATATCCCTGGGCACTTTGTGCTGAAATGGAATGTGAGACAGGGGTAATGTGTACTAATTGTTGACCGATTCATATTGATCTCTGGTGCTGGTATACTCAGTAAAGTAAGTAAAAAATAAAGAACAGGAACTGATTGGTCAAACATGAAGAAACATTAGCTTGCCACAGTGATGATTCAATAATGCTATGAATTACTAATGTGGATAGCTCTGTATGTGGCTCTCTCTGTAGTTATTTTTCAGGAGTAAAAAAGACTATGGAAAAGATGAGAAATCTCTTCCTTTGCTGTGTACAAGTGTTCTCTCTGCTCAGCTGAGTCTTCAAATTTAGAAAGGGAGGTCCAACAATAGAACATAGCAGTATGTTTTTTTTCTCCTATTGTCTTAAATATTCCTGGTATGACTTACTATATTGTGCAAACTCAAATGCGGGATTTGTGCATACACCAGAAAGGAATATATTTAACAAAAAAATTGCAAAATGGAACATCTCTAGCAAAGTTTCCCGCAAAAGCTGTCCATGGAAAATGTGGAAGAATAAACAAGCTTATTCTCTTTTGCACATTTATAGAATGATTCATGGGTAAGACATTGACGTCTGTTCAACATATTTTTACTGTAAACACATTGCTAATTGTAATAATAAGTTGCACGAATTGATTAACTTGTCAGTAAAACAGATGTGCAGGTGTAATGATATGTATTGTTAGGAGAAAAAGAAAAAGGAAGGAAGGAAGGAAGGAAGGAAGGAAGGAAGGAAGGAAGGAAGGAAGGAAGGAAGGAAGGAAGGAAGGAAGGAAGGAAGGGGAAAAGATTATAACCAATATACCTATTACACATAATTGTAAATCAGTTCACAGATATGCTCAATTTTACCAGTAATTGCAAGAAGATGTATGTTAAAAACCTAGCAAGAGATGCAATGTATAACATTGTGAAAATCAAAACAACAGGAAAATCCTTGACACTCCACAAAAAAGATTGGAATTAGCAGCAGATACACTAGTAAACTGGTAAGAAAGTGAACATGTAATATCACACTTTATGACCTCATAGCTTAGTGATGAAAATTCTGGTCTAAGGCCAGTTCCAGTCAGTGTTGATTTGGAGCAAGAGATCCACCCTCAATCCCTGCTTTGTGGGCTTCCACAAATATCAGTGCTCTCTCTGCTTGTATTTAACATCTATATGAAAATCAGGGTGAGATCATCCATCACCATAGGGTTAGATATTATCAGCTTGCTAATGATACTCAGCTGTTCATCTCTGCTTGTGATGAGTTAAGCAATTCCATGACTGCCCTTTCCTGGTGCCTAGAGGCTGTTGGGTCTGAATGGGAAGCAACAGTTAAAATTAAACCTTAGCAAGACAGAGTAACTTTGGCTCTTTGGTACTTGGAAAACTACCATCTTTGGTTGTAAATGGGGTTGCACTGTCCAAATAGACCTGATGCATAATTTGAGGATTCTGCTGGACTCATGACTGCAGTGCAAGGACCAAGTGGCAGGTGTGGCCAAGAGGGCCTTTGCCCTACTGTGCTGTGTGTTGCCAGCTCTGCCCATTCCTGGACCAACAGACCTTTCTCACAATCACCAATGCCCTGATCATCTCTTGGTTGGACTATTGTAATCACTTTACTCTTGAAGAATATCTGGAAACTTTGGTCGATCCAGAGGTAGCAGCCCATGCAGTTCTTTGTAAGCCTAGGTCTGCCATGTGTCACCTCTTCTGTAGGAGCTGCACTGGTTGCCAATTAACTTCTGGATACAATTCAAGTTGCTGTTTATCATCTTTAAAGTCCTGCATGGCTTTGGGCAGGGTATTTGAAGGATTCCCTCTACCCAATTGCATTTACTCGGCCTACCAGATGTGTAAGGAAGTGCACCTGACATGACCTCAATAAAGGGCCTTCTCTGCAGTAGCCCATCTCCAGAATGCCATTCTTCGAGAAATAAAATTGGCCATCTCCTTGCTACTTTTCTGGAAGACACCAAAGACATGGTTCTGTCAGAAGGCCTGGGCACCCCAGGTTGATTTGTCAATCAAGTGGCTTATATGATTGCATTTGTTGCCATTGTGGGGATGAAAGTTTCTGGGGGTTTCTGTATAAATCTATTTAATAAATAAATAAATAAATAAATAAACTCAATAAAAATAAATGTAATAACTAGATTATAAAGAAACAGAATAGCATTGAATTCAGGGCAAAATGCATGACAAAAGTATGTGCTGGATACCTTCCAAAAGTTTTGAACTTTAATATCCCTAATTATTGTCCATGATGACTAGAATATAGATATTTAAAGCTAAACCACTAAAAGAGCCTGGAGAATCTACTCCTGGTATGTAAAATACACTATAAAAAAAGTTAATGGCTTATGTGTTATGGTTCCGGCTAATGAAACACTTCAAAGAACTTCCAGGCGTTGATTTTCCTAAAAGTCTTTTATTGTTACAAAGTGTCGGCACAGACATAACGGAGGCATGCCAAGATCTAAATTTTGTTCCTCTGAGCAATTAAATTATCAACATGTTCCCTCCCCAATTTAGCTGTCATATATCACATTATCCAATTAGTATGAAGGTCAAAGATTTCCTTCCTTTCTCTTTCCCTTTACCCTCTTCTGCTCTGCATTAACTCTAAAAATACCAGACAGTTCTGCATATTGTCAAAGCAAGAATATACAGTATTTGCAGCGTTGACATCTGCCCCCCCTTACAAGAAGGACAGATCCTGTAAAGTAAACAAAAGCATATGTTAAGGGTTATTTTTCGGTTTGTTGGGGTGATTCACATGAAAACTTTTGACCAATCTGTCAGCTTTCACTTCACTCGATTTCACCCAGGTGGCTTCAGAGAACAGGTATCCCTTTCATTGTATTAGGTACTGCAATTTCCCTTTAAAAATTCTGGAGTCAAGAATACTTTTTATTTCATAGTGTCCTGCAACTATGAGGGGCCCAGGTGCCTCCTTTGGAGGAGGTCTTAAAGTGGAGCCCCGATAAGGCTTCAACAAGCTACTTTTTTCCCTAAAAGTCTAGGGAGTTTTAGTTCTACAGTGACCGGGTTGATGATCCCCAAGAATTTTGGTCCCAATTTCTTGCTGGGCAATTTGAGACGTAGATAGTTGACAAATAAACTACCTTTTCCCCAACTTGGAATGTTTTTTGGGGAGCCCTCTTTTTATCAGCCTGCTTTTTATAGGTTTCAAAGGTCTTTTTTAAAGCAGTTTTTGTGTTTCTCCAAACTTCTTCCCACCCCCTCACCCACTGGTCAAGTGTCTGGGAAGCGGAGGGCAACTGAGGATATTCAGGTATTGGGTTGAACTCTTTTCCTGTGGCCACTCTGAAAGGTGTGTAGCCGGTGCTGCTGTGCACAGAATTATTGTACGCCACCTCCACAAAAGGGACGAGATCAGTCCAGTTCGTCTGTTGGTAAGAAACGTAGCATCTAAGATATTGCTCCACCATTTTGTTAGCTGCTTCTGCGGCCCCATTGGTGGCCGGATGAAAAGCAGATGATAAACCTTGAGATGATCCAATTAATTTAAGGAAACTCTTCCATTTCGAGGGGGGACATGGCATACATTCTCGGTTGTGGGAGTTTGGCTCCTGGCACCAGTTTGATGGAGCAGTCATTGGGTCTGTGAGGGGGTAGGGCATCACATACTTTTTCACTAAATGCCTCTGGCAGGTTCCAGTATTCATTGGAGATGGCTGGTTCGCCTGGAGGTAGTGAGGCAGCCATGTGCGCTCACTCATTGGGTGGCCTAAGATGCCCAGCAACATCTGTTGAATCAATGGGGGGATTAGGCCCTATAGGTAGTCTCACAGTTCTTATTCCTTTCTCCCACCTGATAAACGGCTTCCATTTGTCTAACCAGGCTAGCCTTAAAATCACCGCCTCAGTCATTTTTGGAGCCACCAGGAAGCGAATGAACTCCCAGTATGCACCTATTTCTAGGCGTAAGGGCTCGGTTAATTGTGTGACAAGAGTCCCTCCCATCAGGGAGCCATCAGCTTGCTCAAACTTCACCGGTTTGGAAAGCTGTTTTGCCCGTATGCCCATTTTCATGGCAAACGGCAGACTAATATTGCAGCGGGTGCATCCAGAATCAGTTAGCACATTTAAGTCCATTTGTGCCACAGACTTAGGGATTATAAGTTTGGCAGCCAGTGAAAAAGGTGGGATTTGTCAACTCACCATCGGGTTGTTCTCTCCTTCATCGTCGCTGTCAAAAAAGGGTAGAGCAGGGGTGGGTCCACCCGGAGTCCCGGCGTCCTCCTGTGTGGAGGATGTAATCTGGGTGACAGATTCCTGCATGAGCTGGTTGGATTTTTCTCTCGTTAGCCACTGAGCAGGTTTCTTTTGCATTGCTGGTTCTGGTCTGCTCTGCAGTCGGGGGTAGGGGACTGGATAGGTGGCTGCTCGATGTCCTTCTTGTCCACACCAGAAACACTTAAAGGAAGGGCGTGTAGGTGGCCTGGGTCTCTCAGCCATTGCAGTAGTTGAAGGCTTTCGTGGGGGTGATTGCTGTCCAGGTAGCTCTGGTTGCTGCTTGGGTTCGTGTGGGGAGGCTTCTTATAGCAAGAGAGCTTAACATCTAGCTTCACTGCTGTCTGGTACCACTCCTGTAGCCGATCAGGTACTTCTCGATAGATGCAGGCCTGAGAGAGGTGATCGTCTAATCCCTCGACGAAGTATTGAATCAGGGATTGTTGGGGCCACCCCTCTATTCGGCCTGCTATCTTGCGGAACTCTTGCACGTACTCCAGGGCAGGCCTGCCAGCTTGTTTTATTTTGTGGATTTGTTCTGCTGCTTTGAGGCCTATGGATGGGTCCTCAAATCTTTCTCTCAGTCCTAGGAGGAAAAGGTGGGGCTCTCCCAATTTGGGAGCTTGCTCACTATATAGATTGTTCAGCCATTCAGATGCTTCTCCCTCTAGGTTGGATGCAATGGCATCGACCATGGCACCTGGTTCCGGGTAGAGATAGGCCCAGCAATTAAAATGAGAACGCACTTGGTTCAGAAAAAAAATCAGGTTCTCTGGGTCCCCAACAAAGGTTGCTCTGAAAGGTGGTGCCAATACAGGCTGTTGTGGCCCCCACTGGGGCTGTTGGCCCCATCCTACCTGCTGATCCACTGGCTGCTGAGTTCTCTG
Organism: Bothrops alternatus; assembly: GCA_034064705.1. Lineage (NCBI taxonomy): Eukaryota > Metazoa > Chordata > Lepidosauria > Squamata > Viperidae > Bothrops > Bothrops alternatus. The sequence continues at coordinate 13,108,469 of JARGCV010000003.1, read as the reverse complement.
CTGCTGGCCAGCGGGGGCTGGTTATGCCCCCTGCTGCTGTAGGCCTCTCAATGGCTGATGGACGAGTGGGGTTTGTTGCTGGGCCTTCCTCATCTGTGGGCCCATCAGCTGTCGCTCTCCTGGGTTTTGCACCACCCCAAGCTGCTGCAAGGCCTCTGTTAGCTGTGGTATGCTCAGCTGCTGCTGATCATTCATCTGCTGGGCCATGGGAGGGGTATAGGCACCTCTCTCCAGGAATTGAGTTCTGCTTTTTCACTTCTAGGTTTTGAAATCTTTCTAGCGACTCACCCAAAACTTAGTTATCTCTGCATTCTGCTTTTGAAGTCTTTGCTCTTGGCAGGGCGATCTGCCAAATTCTTTCTCCCTCAGCTGGCTGGCTGCCATTCCACTGATTTGTATTTGTCTGCCAAAATTCATCTTCCCACAGCATGCTGTCTTCAAGTAAACTCCCCTTTCTCATGATAGATTTTTCCCCCTGAATCTTTACCAGCTCCTCTCAAGCTTAGAGGCAATGGACGAAGTTCAGGACCCCAGGTTGTTTGAAAAGGATTGAGATCTTAGTATGACATCATGTGTCTGATTAACGAAACACTTCAAAGAACCTTCAGGCATTTTTTTAACCTAAAAAGCCTTTATTAGTGTTACAGAGATGTCAGCACAACATGGGGGAATGCTAAGATCTGAATTTCCCTTCCTTTGCACATAATATTCCAGGCATTTCCCCTCCCCTATTTTGGGGTCATGATTCACATCTTCCAATTAACTTGGAGGGCAAAGATTTACTTCTGTTTCTTTTTCCTGGGCTTTCCTTATATTCTCCTCCCCTTTCACTGTCACCTGATTTAACTCTAAAAATACCAGACAGTTCTGCATATATTGTCAAAGCAAGAATATTCAATATTAGCAGCGTTGACACATACAAGGTACCTCTGAATCTTGAGGGTCCAGCAATATTCACAGCAAGTGATGAAAATGAGGGCAGTAGGGGAAGGGATTTATACTGAGATGCTATCAAGACATATATGCCAAACAAGCTTTCCTCAAGACATCATTGGATTATACTGCTGTACTGGACTATAGAAAAGTGGGGGGCTTCTAAACAGAGAAGAAGTCTGTATTGGGCTGTGGATGATTAAGCATGCTTGGAAATGGAGATATTATGGCTGCATGCCTCTGTTGATCCACTCCAGAGTGCATACAATATTTGTTTCAGAGTTACATTTTTGAATGGGCAGGTTTACCCATTAGCTAATACAGCTGAGTGTTAATCAACATACAGAATGAGTCAGTAGGGTTTTCAGAGGGGGGAGGGGGCTAGAACATTTTGTGCCCTACAGTCATGTACATGAAGTGGAAAACATGTTTGATTTAAGCATATTAATTCCAGATATTTTGTCAAAGCATTCCAGGTCAGTTGTGCTTCAAAAGAAACAAGGCTTCATTCATTTTTGCTGTTCCAGAGTTCTGTCTCAACAAAATCTAAACAAATCCCAGAATGGTTTATGAGGCCAGTAAACGAAGATTTCTATGTGCTGCCCCTTTCTTGCCACTAGCAGCACCTATCTGAGGCCTACATTGTTCCCCTGATCTTCCTAGTAGCTTCCCTTCCTGCTCATATTTTGGCTTGAGATGAAAAACCCTGAAAACAACAGGTGATGCACGCAATGTTCACAAACCATCTTGCACATCCCTGAATCCAATATAGTTCTTAGATATGTCTTTAATTTTGGTTCAGATTCAGGAGAAACATCACCTTTCTCAGAAGGGGGTAGGACATGCTCATAACTATAGAAGTACTCACAGTTAGAGAGAAAGAGTAATTTTTATTTGATCCTATCCCTTTCAACTTCAGGGTCAAGGTTTGTGCAGAAATGCAATTTCTACAGTTCCTTATAACTTTAGTCTTCTAGACAACAAACAGAAACATCAAAGGAAGGCTGGGTGAATAAAAGAAAGAGGGGGGAAAACACCAATCCCGGTTTCAGAGTTTTATAGTACTTTTATAGAGAAATTATACAGGCTCACTTTTGACTGACAGATTTAATTTGCTGACTCCCACTTCATTCTTCCAATTAAGGAATCCAACTGAAGGTCTTGAACAATGTTTTGGGCATTCTTCACCAGTGTTCAAGAGAGGGAATCTTGATGGGGTTTAACTGGCATAGTCAATTAAAGTTCTTCATGCACTGAAACTTGAACTGGAAATAGTCAACTGGACAAAGTTCTTCTTTTAGTAGTTTGATGTCCCGCTTCCTTCCCTACAGTTCCTTATCTTCTCTATTAGTTGATCTATTTAAAAAAAATACCAAAAGCTAATCACCTTGCCTTTAATCATCTTCAGTCTTTTGTTAAAATTGCTCATATCCCTTCTGGTTGCAAAGATTCAGGACTTCTTGCAAGGAAGCTGTTGCTTCATCTCATTTGAGATGTTTGTGGGATTTCATTTTGTGGAGATTTCTATTGAATAATAATCTAGGACTGCAGAGTGGGACTGTGTGGGTGATTTCATAAAGCTGTGTTGCCCTAGGCAGAGTGTCCTACCAAATAGCTTGCTTTGTTTTACTTCAAATGACTGGGGTCCCTAGAGAAGAGCCTTTTTGAAGCCGCAAAGATTTTTGCAGATTTTACAATCTGATCTTTGAGCTGAACCTAGAAAGGGTAAAGCACAACCATATATCTAATTACACCTGCCTGACCTGTGCAATTTATTGAGAAACAGCAGTGGCTTAGGCAAAGCAAGGTACAAAGGGCTTTGTAATTCGTAGGGAGAGAAACTAGATGAATGAACTCCAGGAAAAATGAAACTGTCCAGCAAGCTTTTGTTAAGCCTGTTCCTATTATGTATGGATAATCAGAAGAAAGCAAATGGGCTAAACAACCATGCATATTAAAAACAAAGCAAATTAAAGTAGCAAAAGAAAAGAAAGCTGCAGACTTCTCAGAGAATGAGGAAGAAGACTACAGAACCAATAAAGAAATAAACAACAAAATATTTTGTTGAAAAATATCAAATGGATACATCACAGCTAATATTATTGTGACTGAGTATTGCATGCAACCCTGATATATTTGCCAAAGTATACTATAAGTATGACTCATTTCTCCCCCAGAATGAATCTATTGACCAGTTAAATTGAGTCAGTATAATTTGAGAGCAGCTGTGAGCTGTCAATGCCCCAACAAATATTGCCACCAAGTTCCAATTTGTTAAGCAAGGACAGTGATTGCTGCTGTCAGAAGTAAATCTTCATCCTGGTTCATCCAAGCCAGGATAAATAAGCAACATGGCGACTGCTTTGGGAAGAAAGTTACAGTTTATTGAAGAAGCAGAAAGATGGTCCTTGCAAGAAAGAGCACAGAGGAAAGAGGGCTTGAGCACATGGGCAGTAGGTTTTTATACCCCCTCTAGCCTTTTGGAATAGTTTCCTGTTCCTGTGGCATGAACCTTGAGGCTATTTCTGAGTGTTTTTCTAGGCCTTGATATCTGTGGTTTAATCCTATTATCATATCCTGCTTTCCAGGTGATGGGGCTTATGACTCCTAGAGTTTGGGTGGGGCATGCAGATTTTCTCTTTGTCTTCTTTTTTTTTTTAATATATAAAATTCTTTTATTCAAACAATCAGCATTGAACATAAAAACATATTGTGCAGCAATCATCATGGCACCTGATATACAATACTAAGTATTAGTCATTGAAAATGTCTGAGTTAGTAAGCCTTGTTCCACCCCTCGTGTCTAGCCTCAACTATACTCCTGTTACACTTTGTTTGATTGGTGTTTCTCTTATCTGGTTCCATATTAATGTGGTCAACATTAAACCAAAGATCCTATTGCTAAACAATCATCTTAGAACATAGCATACAACATTAGGTATTAATCTTTGTAAACATCTGTTTTAGTAAACGTTCTTCCCTCCTCCCTTCCCTCTTCAAGTATACTCCGAGTACCTTTTGTTTGTTTGGTGTTTCTCTTATATATGGTCTATCTGCTGTATCTAGTTTATTGCATATTGTTCGTTTGCGCTTCTGAATTGACTTCATCCCATTACTAGTGCAAACTTTTATAGTCCCTAACCGGAGATCCTGAGGTAGAAGTTTCATATCCTGAGGTAGAGATTCAGTCCGCTTTAACAGTTTTAAAGCAAACAACATTAGTCATAAGTTTATGTTAAGAGGCATTAGTTATAGAACATATACATTTAACATTGGGTGTTAGTTTTTGTAAACCTTTGATTTGTTAACCCTTCTTCCCTCCTCCCATCGAGCCTCAGCTAAACGCCAGCTGCATTCTGTTTGATTGGTGTCTCTCTTGGATATAGTCTATCCACTGTTTCCAGTCCGTCAAAAATTGTTCATTGGAGCGATTTTTCAAGTACGCTGATATTTTCGCCATTTCCGCCAAATTTGTCACTTTCACAGTCCATTCTTCAATAGGCGGTATTTCCGGATTCTTCCAGTATTGTCCCACCAACAATCTTGCTGCTGTAATTAAGTTCAAAAATAAATTTGTCTCTGAGGTAGTGAAGTCCTTTGTGATCCCTAACAGAAAAGCCTGAGGTAGAAATTCTATACGCTTTTTGAAAATAGTTTGGAGTGTCCACCATATCTTCCTCCAGAATGCTTTGATTTTTCTGCATGCCCACCATATGTGAAAGTAAGTAGCCTCCCCGTCCCCGCACCTCCAGCATTTGGGCTGGGAGCCCGGGTAGATGAGTGATATTTTTTTCGGGTCTAGATGCCATCTATAGAACATCTTGTAGAAGTTTTCCCTTAAGTGTTGTGATTTCGTGAATTCTACATTCTTGAGTGCCCTGGCTTTAGCTTTCTGATGGTTCTACATCTGCATTTGTATGGAGCTAGCTCTTGCTTGGGGCAGAGAGATAGATTTGGGGCCAGGTTTGGTTTTTAAAAAATCCTTTTGAGGAAAAATATATTTTTCTGCCCTTTTAATATTTCCTTCTCTGGGCTAACTTCCCTCACTGCATATATGCTAGAGTTATTAAATTTAAATCAGATGTAGTTTCTATCTTGGATCTGACTACTTTTTGGCAAGTGGCCTTCCATGTGTTCTACCAATCCCAGTTGTGAATTTTCATTTGCAAAAATTGTGGACATCAAAGCTCAAGTAATTTCATTTTCCAGTATTATTTCTGTTTACCCTGGACAGTTATGAATTAATTCACTTACCTTGTAAAGAAAGGGGTAATGGTATTTTTATTTTAAATTAAATGTTTATAAATTATAATAGTTAAAAATACATAAAAAACCTATACCTTTTTCTATATGACACAAAAATTCACATTAAGAACATTAATAATACTTTCTGATAATGCAGAATATTATTTACATACGGTAGCACAGTTGCAACAATTCTATATTTTAGCTATAAAATACTTCAAATTCTGACTTTATCACATGTTGCAAGGATTTTTAGTTAGAATAAGATCCATCTATATGTCAATCATTTCTTCAAAACATACTATATCCTGAAACTAATCTGCACCACTGAATCTTTTTATGAACATGAAATGCAACAACATTAATTAGCATATGTGTATGCAGCTGCACAATTACAAATTCTTCGCATATGTATTCAATGTTTGGTTTGCATGCAGTCATGCATAAGGTCTTTTCCCCCTCTTGTTTATCATCTAATTTGATTAATGTGCTTAATGATCCACGTTTAATTCTTGCTGAAGCCAATATTTAAAGGAAAAGGGAATTTATCCTGTTTAGTGAATAAGTATGCAGGTTTTTAAAAATAATGGTGAATGCTGCAATTCCTTTTCACTTTGACTTTTATTATACAAAAAATATCCTATTGTAGTTATAATAAAACAGATAAATTTTCAATGTATAGTAAGATTTTTGTTAAGTGTGCAGCATCTAGTCCTTCATAAAATCTATATTGTTTATTAACATAATATGCACATTTAATACCATATATTATTATTCTGAAGAATCCTCAGCTAAGTGCAAAAATATAGATTCAGGCTTTATCTCCAAACCTAAGAATTGACATAATAACCACTGTAATATATACTCAGTTGTGAGTAAAACTGTTTTTTTTTGTAAACTAAATGTTGGGAAGTTAAATATTTTTTTCTCATTTTGACAATTCTATTCTTAACAGCTTTAATATTCCAATAACTATGGGGGGGGAAATCAGTTCCAATTCAACCTTACTTAGGTTTCAAATTTCTGACAAGTGTAAATAAAAGACCAAAATGTGTAGTATATATCTACAGGGAAAAGAAAAAAAAAAGAGGAAATGGTTAACTGAAAATAAAACTATTGGGGATTAACAATATTTTGTATAGTGCCATTACTTTGTTGTTATTGTTTTAGTATGTTTTTATTAATTTACAAATTCAACGCAGAATTAGAATCATAGCCCTTATAATCTTGAACCGAGGCTGGAATATTTATATAGCCTTTTTAAGCCTCTTCTTAATGTCCTTGCCAACTAGCATTCCGTTTCAGGAAAATTATTTGGAAAAAGATTTGTTGGCAATGAAACTGTGTTCAGCAAAAGACATTTCTGTTCTCTGGGGGATTTTTTATTTCAAAGTGACTGATGATTTTAAATATTCATTACATAGGAATGAGAACTTGGAGATATATTACATACTTTGTTGTCTTTTCAAATGTTTCATTTGTGTCTTCTTAGAGAAGTTCTGATATTATTTGGGTTAAACATGGAACAGAAAGATGGACTGGAGGCCTGTAGAGTGCAGCACAAATGTACACAAACGTAGAATTTGGTCAGTACACAACAGTAAATGGAGGACACACAGAGAGAGGCAAATGGGCTGAAAGCAAGAATCAGTGTGACATTGTAATGGTTTGCAGGAATGACCTTGGGAAACAAGAGGAAAATCCACAGCCTAGGCAACAGTTATGCAAAAAGATATCTCAGCCCACAGAATGAAAAGAGGAAAAGAAGCATCTCAGAAGAGACTTCTCAGGTTTTCTGGAAAGTTAGTCCTTGACTTACGAGCACAATTGAGCCCCAAAATTTCCATTGCTAACAGTTGTTAAACGAGTTGCACCCAATTTTACGATCTTTCGTACCACAGTTGTTAAGTGAATCGGTGCAGTATTAAGTTAGTAACATGAATATTAAGTGAATCGAGCTTCCCCTTGGCTTTGCTTGTTAGAAGGTTGCAAAAGGTAATGATAATAATAATAATAATAATAATAATAATAATAATAATAATAATAATAATAATAATAATAATAATAATAATAATAATAATAGAGTTGGAAGGGACCTTGGAGGTGATCACATAACCCTGGGACACTGCCACTGTCATAAATATATGCTGGTTGCCAAGCATACAAATTTTGAACACAGGACCATGCAACGGTTTTAAGTGTGAAAAACAATCATAAGTCACTTTTTTGCAGTGCCATTGTAACTTCAAATAGTCACTAAAAGAATGGCTGTACATCAAGAGCTACTTGTTAAAGTAAAGAAGGAAAGAAGTGCATAATATGATAGCACAAATGGTGCAAAATATATAATTTGCTTCTTCTATATTATGACACAAATTGTATCATCATTGCTTATTCCGTGGCTTTGTGTAAGACTATGCCTAGAAGTCCTATTGAACATGCATAAGTTGTAGAGTGAAGAATAAACACACTTTACAGGGGCTAATATTAATTAAACTTTGGGATATATCCTTAAGAACTATAATGTTTTAAACAATCGACGCAACCTAGTGATAGCTTAATAAGTAATTTGCTTTCCTGTGAATAACAAGTTTTTTATTACCTCTTAAATTTTGAAGATTCTGTTAGATCTGTTATTAAAAACTTTAGAGCAAAGAGATAATTTAAAACTACCTTTTACTAAGATGTCATAACATTTGGATCAGTTGAGCGCTGTCTAGCTACAGAATAAAATAAAATGAAATCCTCTCTTTTGCTCTGAATGATAAATAGTTATATGGCTTGCTTAATCTCTTAAAGAGGAAAGGATTACTATCAATGAACTATGTTGAAAATGTTGAATGAGAATCCAAAAACCCCCTGTGTTCTTTTTGTGAGCATCTATTACAGTAATGTCTGCTTTAATAATGGCTCTCTGGATTCTCTTTTGCTAACTTTTTTACTGAAATCAATGTATCAGTCTAATATCACTGAAGTGCTGTGTAGACTTTTTATCACAATGTAAGGACAAAACTACACAGCATGCATCTTTCCTCTGCTATGCCAGTAACTCAGTATGCACTGTTTACCTTCATCACTCTCTGTGTACAGTCCACGGCTATTAAGAGTGTTCATGCTGAGTGGCGTCTGGCAAGTGTATGTACAAGAAGTTGAGTAGTGAACTAAAGCATTGAAACCAGGAGGGGGAAAAAAAACCTGCTACATTGTGTAGCTTAACAGTGGAAGCAGCAAGGAATTGAATTTTTACTTTTTAAACATCCTTTAGGGTATCTGTGTAAAAATAATGCAAGCTAATATTCGTTCCACCTAAATAGTTTGTCCCTTGGAACTAAACATTTCTTACAAAAGCTAACATTAGGAATGGAGGTGAGCAATATGGTGTAAAGGTGAAAACAAATTTATTCCATTACTTCATTGGAGAAAAGATCAGTTACACTCTGAGTGTAGCATATCCTAACCAAAAGAGGCTACTTTGACGCCCATTCTAAAAGGAATAAAGCAAATAGGATAAGCCACAAGAATTAAAAAAAAAACACTGAAAAGTATTCTGCCAATATTAAGATGATAGCAGCCAACTACAGTTCTAGAAAGATTAAATATTCCTTGATAAACAATTGAATACTTCAATTATTTAATGTATTTGTTTATTCACCACCACCCATCATGCTGTCACATTGCTCTGGGTGGCTTACAGTCAGATAAAAGTATAGCATAAAAGATTGAAGCAGTTAAACAATAAATATATTAAAATTATCAAGAAATGATTAAAATAATGGGTGGTTTACAATAGAATGTTTAATCCAGTAACCAGCTTCAGGATGACACTAACTTATCTGGGCCCCAAGCCAACTGGCAGAACTAGGTTTTAAGACCTTTATGGAAGGCCAAGAAGGTGGGGCAGATCTCACCTCAAAGATAGAGTATGATGTACCAAAAGGTGGACACTGGGCACCATGGCAGAAAATGCTCTTTTCCTGTACAACCATCAGCCACAATTCCATGGCTGAGGGGTTTTCAGCATTCCCCTTCTCCTGGCATGAGTGGGGTAGGCCAATCTCATTGGGGTGAGTTGGTTCCTTAGGTAACCTAGACCCATGCCATGAAGGACTTGAATTGGAACCAGAATCAAATTAGTAGCCAGTGCAGCCCACATAAGTGAAAGGTTACAAGAGCCATCTAGGGGCCCCAAGAACTATCCACACAGTTGCATTCTGAGCCAGTTGTAGCTTGCAAATACTCTTCAAGGATAACCCTATGTCGATTGCATTACAGTAGTCCAAGCAAGAGATGACTGAGGTTGTATAATATTTATATCAAACTTTATATCAAATTTATATCAATTTATATCAAAATTTATCAAAATTGAGTTCTTCAATGTTTATTATGCAAAGATTAATACTAAGCCTAATCAGTATATTCAGGTGTGAATAAGTAGCTTTCCTTATCTATTTATCAAAAATAATTATATTAGCTGTGTCATCAATTCCCATATTTTTCCATAATGCTTCAATTGGATATTGTTTCTTAATATAAAGAGATCAATCTGTCCAGTCCCTTCAAGAGTTGTTCAGCAACATAGGTGCTTATCATATAAGATACCCTTAAATAAATAAGCACACAGTCTCTTTTCTTATCTACTGAAGAATATTGTCAACATTTCAGATAGCTAGATTCCCAATCCATATCTTCACGATAAGCAGAACACATTTACTAAGCAATAGCAGATGTTCTGGCATGGCAATTTCCAGGCTGATTTGCACAGTGAAAGTGTGATGTAATCTAGTTCCACAATAGATATTCCTCACCTTCCCTGATCTTGTAAATGATATTATTCTCTGTGTTCATCATAGATCTTATTGGTGATATTAAACCAGTTTTGGAATGCTAAATGAAGAAGCACAATGATTATGTGTGTAACCTTATTTCAGTCCAACTTCTTTACAAACATTCTGTATAGGCTGTTATAATTTATTATATTTTCTGGGAGGACAAATAACTTTTTAAGAAGGTTTTAATGGTATATTTTAGTGATTATGGAGAATAGAAAACATATCTACTGGGGATCTGAAACTAGCGTCTGTCTTTTTCCCACTCAGAAGGATAGTCTGATAGATTTTGTACCCTTGCTTTGTTTCACAAGAACAGAAGACATGCTGCTACCCCATCACATAAATTTATCATGAATAATGGAGAAAATTTTACTCATTTCCAAGGACAGGATAATTCTCTGGAAATTAGAGAGAGGTCACTTAGAGACTGCAGGAGGGAAGAGGAATTAAAAATCACCTCTTTCTACTTGTTTACCAGCAGAAGCATTCAGAGCAGAACTCTGTACTCTATTTGTTATCAGAATAAAAAATATCCAAGCCAATGTTTGGAGCTTGACAGGAGATGTGCACAAACATTATTGCTAATGGGCCAGAGTGTGTCATGATATAGGGATGAGCAACTGCTTTTAATGATGAGTATTACTCATTTAATTTCAAATGTCTTTGACATAAAAGAACAAAATCAAAGAGGTTTGTTCATAACTAAAAAGAAAAAGGCAATTTTATAGTCTGTAGAGGTTTTTATATATATATACATTGCTCCTGAATTGAAGCACTTCCTGGTCTTTCTGATTTGAGTCACTGCTGTCATCTGATTTCCCAAAATCAAACTCTCCTTTGATAAAGGATTGAACCCTCGGGTGGTGAGACAACGGTGTGGAGTTGGCACAGATGAATACCATGGAAAGCGCGGCCACCTGCCTATGGATAGTATTGGGCGCTAAGCCCATATCCACTCCATCCATGAGGTATTCAAGAATTCTCGGAATAGTAGCAGAAGAGGTAGACAAACCCTTGTAGTTACACCAGTCACATTATTGCCTGGTATATCTGTTGTTTTAATTCTTCCATTGGCTGGAATGGGAAAGCACAAAAAAGGTAAATAAGATAAATAAAATAAGATTATAAGGCTATAATGAAAGCACAAAGATGACTAGACTAGACTAGACTAGACTAGACTAGACTAGACTAGACTAGAACAGAACAGAACAGAACAGAACAGAACAGAACAGAACAGAACAGAACAGAACAGAACAGAACAGAACAGAACAGAATAGAATAGAATAGAATAGACTTGTTATGTCCTGGTTTAAGGCTCTAGGGATCCAGGTAACTGAGCTGCACCATTTGCAAACGTTGAGTCTTGCAGAAGTCTGCAGGGAATTTGCAGATGTGTTTAGCTCAGAGTTAGGATCCTACAAGGGGCCTCCCATTGCGCTAAGGTTAGACCCAAATATCACGCCCATCAGGGTTAAACCTAGGAGGGTACCTTTTGCCCTCAAGGGTAAGATTGATGCTGAGCTGGACAAATTGCTCCAGCAGGGCATTCTGGAACCTGTGGACTGAAGTCCATGGGAAACCCCAAGAGTAACGCCTCTAAAGCTAATGGGGACATATGTATATGTGCAGATTACAAGTGCACACTGAATAAGGTGCTGCAACAGCACGCTTATCCAGTACCTGTAGTAAGTCATATTCTGGCCTCCCTCAAGAGGGGGGGCGTATTTTTGCAAAGCTTGACCTGGCACAAGCATACCAACAGCTACCTGTTGATGAGGCAGCTGCAGAGGCCCAGACTATTGTAACTCACATTTAAGGGGCATTTAAGGTCAAGAGACTGCAATTTGGGGTAAATGTAGCCCCTGGCATATTTCAAAGCATCATGGAGAGCACACTTCGAGGTATTCCAGGGGTCTGTCCATACTTTGATGATGTCCTCATTGCTGGGGAGTCATCTCAAAATTTAGCAGAAAGATTAAGGGCTGTCTTGCTTCATTTTTGAAAAGCAGGCCTTAAACTAAAGAAAGATAAATGTAAAATAGGAGTCACTTCTACTGACTTCTTAGGATTCAGGATAGATGCTCAAGGCATTCACCCTGCTGAAACTAAATTACAAGCTATTCAACAGGCCCCAAGCCCTAAGTCTAAGAGTGAGCTGCAAGCATTCTTGGGGCTATTAAATATTTGCCATGCCTTCCTCCCACATAAAGCTGCAATAGCAGAGCCACTACACAGGCTCTTAGACAAGCAGGCTCCTTGGCAGTGGACTAAAGTCCATGAAAAAAGTTTCAATGAGGTTAAAGCCTTGCTCACTTCTAATGCTGTTTTAGCACATTTCAATGAGCAACTGCCTGTTTGCATCGCATGTGATGCATCTCCTTATGGAGTGGGAGCAGTACTTAGCAATCTGAAGGCTGATGGGACACAGGTCCCTGTGGCCTATTATTCTAGGACTCTGTCTTCTGCAGAGCGAAATTATGCTCAAATTGACAGAGAAGCCTTGGCCATAGTGGCTGGCATTAAGAAATTTCATGATTTCTTATATGGCCACCACTTCACGGTCTTTAATGACCATAAGCCTCTGCTGGGTTTATTTACCACTACTAAACAGACCCCACACATTATTTCTCCTCGTATGCTGAGATGGTCCATTTTCCTGTCAGCATATGACTATACCTTAGTTCACAAACCTGGGAAAGAAATGATCCATGCTGATGGCCTGAGTAGACTACCCCTGAACCATGTAGAACCAGATCCTGCTCCAGCTGTTAATATTCTGTCCATCCAGGAGTTGCCTGAGTCTCCCCTCAATGCTAGGGATGTGGCTGCAGAAACTACCACTGATCACACGCTTGCACGCGTACTGACATGGGTGATGTCAGGATGGCCTGACAAGTGCCCTGACACTAAGTTCACTTTTAAGGGTTGCCTGTTATGGGGAACCAGGGTAGTGATCCCAGCCTCATTGAAGTCTAGAATCTTGATCTCTTTGCATGAGGGTCATCCTGGTATAGTCAGGATGAAAGCACCTGTGCGCAGCCATTTTTGGTGGCCTGGACTCGATAAAGCCATCAAGGCCCAGGTACACGGGTGTCGAGTGTGCCAACAGTCTTGGCCTGACATACCTCAGGCCCCAGTACATAGGTGGGAGGAAACTCAAACTCTATGGTCTAGGGTACATATAGATTACACTGGGCCTTTTCAGGGGCAATTCTTCCTGGTTGTTGTTGACAGCCATTTCAAGTGGCTAGAGGTTGTTCCTGTTTCCTCCACTACTACTGCCAGGACTATTCAAGTGTTGAGAGGAACTTTTGCATCACACGGTCTTCCAGATGTCCTGGTTTCAGATAATGGCCTTCAATTTACCTCTTCTGAGTTCCAGGCTTTTCTCCAGGCCAACATGATCCGCCATGCAACTTCGGCTCCCTTTCATCCATCTTCCAACGGACTGGCAGAGAGGATGGTGCACACGACCAAAGATGCCCTCAAGAAACTGACTTATGGTAACTGGCATCACAGGTTAGCAGATTTCCTTCTTGCACATCGCACCACACCATACACTGCCACAGGGAAGAGCCCCGCTGAACTCTGCTGGGGTTGTCGCCTCATCACTAAACTGGACAGGCTGCACCCTGACTGGGTGGCTTCTCAGGTGTCACAACTGCGGGCACCTAGGAGACTACAGGTGGGCGATCCGGTTTGGGCAAGGAACTATGGGCCTGGTCATCTCTGGGTCATAGCTGTGATCTGCAAGGTCTCGGGAGCCTTGTCATATGAAGTGGCATTGGAAGATGGCCGCATTCTGCGCAGACACATAGACCAACTGCATTGGAGACTGGACTCTCACCCTTCCGCTCCTGCCTCTGCTCTGGGGGGGGGAAGGACTATAATATGCATTCTGGGGATCAGTTTCAGTGGTCATCACAGGGTTCCACAGTGCTCCTGACAGGAATTCATGGAATAGTGGGTCATCCCATTCATCCATCATCACTCTAGACAGGGATTCTGACCGGGGGTATCCAAACAATACACAATCTATAAGAGAGGAAAAATTCCAACAGGGGCACTTGTCCAATTCCGCAATTGCTCCCAAAAGGAGGTCATCAGCAAGGGGGGTTGCTTCTGACTCTGACACCTTGGGCACATGCTCAGGGACCACTGGGAACGGGGGTACTTCCAGGACTCAGCAATCTCCATCTGCTGGCCTTGGGTTCGAGGGACAGTGTTCCCAAGAAGGGTCCATTGTGGACCTTGGGACTACCACCCCTCCAAGGTATGCTGGTCTGGACTTAGAGGGTCCAGCCAGCCAGCAGATGGGTGGGTCAACCAGGTATTCTGGGCAGTAAAGTCCTGGCCTGCCTAGTCTGGCAGGTGAGCAGGTAGGCCAGGCACCCTCACCGGGGTCACCTGGGAATTTGAGATAGGAACACCATGGTCTGCCTTGCCTGGTAGGCGAGCAGGGGGGCCAGGCAATCCCTTCTGGCCTTAGGTGGTCACAGCAGGCCAAGTGCCCACCCAAACATCTTCAGGGATTTGTGAAATTGCTGTCAAGTACATAGGATAGCTCAGGAGGACCTGAAGACAGGAAGCATTCAATTAGAATGCTGTACTATTTTTTGATTTCAGTAACGTTCAGTCATTACTACAAATAAAGGGGTTTGTCTGAAGGCAGACTAAAATTCCAACTCATTGCATTTGATTAACAGACTGTGTAACACTCCTGGCTGTTAAGGTACACCTGTGGGGGTAAGGTATATGTTTCATCTAGGGGGGAGGGGTGTTGTGTCCTGAGCCTTCAAAAGCAGGCTTGGGACAATGCATTGGTCCCGGGCATTCTAAGGTTGCCCGGGACCACACTGAGCGGCGCCAGCCTTGCGCACATGCACAGAGCAAAAAAAGTTTGTTACATTGTTTGCCACAGTCCGGGTCCATCATCCTTAAAAAGAGACTGCTTTACTTTTGTTTGTTGTTGGTTGTATTAAGCACAGAGAAGAATAAAGAACTTTGATTCACCATGTGTCTCAGTGATTGCACTTGAACCCAGTACTTAACAAGACTAGGCTAGGCTAGGCTAGGCTAGGCTAGGCTAGGCTAGACTAGACTAGACTAGACTAGAATAGAATAGAATAGACTAGACTAGACTAGACTAGACTAGAATAGAATAGAATAGAATAGAATAGAATAGAATAGAATAGAATAGAATAGAATAGAATAGAATAGAATAGAATAGAATAGAATAGAATAGAATAGAATAGAATAGAATAGAATAGAATTTTTTATTGGCCAAGTGTGACTGGACACACAAGGAATTTATTTCTGCTACATAAGCTCACAGTGTACATAATAAAGAAAAGATATATGCTGGTTCAAAGAAACATGCAGGTTTTGGAGCTAAGGTCCTGATTTGTAAGAAAAGTCCCTGGAACAGAATTATATGACATTTATATGCATAACCATCTTCCACTAGGGAAAATGCTATCAGATTTCAGACAGATAGCTGGAGGGATATTAGCACAAATGGAATCTTTGGGGGACTGAATTCATGCATGTTGTTTAGTGGGCAATTCTGAGGGAAGTAGCAGCTCCTGGAGACCTGATTTTGGCATCAAAATAAAGAGAAAACAAAGGCCTGATTGCTAAACGTTTTTCCTCAGTGGACTCACACGGGGATACTTGGAACAGAAGAGTGATTCTAAAACTATTACTAAAAGCACTGCAATTTCAAAAAAAGAATTTTGGGGGGTGTTAGCAGTGTGGAGCATTGTAGGCAGTCTGTCAATGAGAAAATAACTGTCCATAAACACAGTGGGATAGGCCCACTATAAAATGTGTTTCATCTGTTGCTGAACAAATGGAGAGAATAAATCATCTGTTTTGGCCAGGGTAGTAAGGAACCAGAACTACTATAAATTCTGTGTTGTGCTGTGCATACCATGCAATTGTCAAAGATGTAGTTAGCAGCCGATGGGGATGAGGATTTATCAATATATTAAAACAAAATCACACAGATGCCTGTTTTTGTATGTATAATACCTATTTTTACTTTTTTAATATATACATTTCTAAATGCAGTTTTCTTACTGTTTGTTATTTTTAATTCATGTTTGGTTTTGCTGGAAAAATGTTTTTAACACAGAGACTTTGTTCATGCTTTCTTCCAAAATATGCATTTTGTTTGAATTTCTTTTGTTGGTCTCTTGCAGAAGTCATTGGTTTGAAATAGATATATTAGGTCTATGCAGAGCAAAGTTGATTTACTTTATGCAGCCACCTCAGCTATGATTGCGGCAGCATTCCATTTGGCTGTATGGTCTTGGATGTCTCAGGAGGTCCATGCAATGTTGAAGGTGAGAAATGTCACTTTTAAAGCAGGCAATGTAGCAGCACTTACCATACATAGCAAGAGCTGATTTGAGATTTGCTATAAAAACAGCAAAGTGGGCTGTCAGAAAGTACAAAAATTCTTTCAGGATCTTATGGACCCTAGATGTATGTGGCAAGGTGTTCGGGTTATTACTGACTATAAGGCAGCTTCCCTGGCATGTAAAGGTAATACTAGTCTTCTAAATAAGCTAAATATGTTTTTGGACTATTTGAGGCCGCAAACCACATTCCAGCAAGGAAGGTTGTTCCCCTTCCTGATGAACAGTTGCTCAGATTTGATTCAACTGCTGTTTGGAAGGTCTTGCAGAAAGTCAACTCAAAAAGCTGATGGCCCTGATAATATCCCTGGGCAAACACTTAAGGAGTGTGCTGACCAGTCACAGACATCTTCAATCTCTCATTGCATCAAGTTGTGGTTCGATCATATTTTAAGATTGCAACCATTGTACCAGTGCCCCCAAAAATCTATAATCACATGTCTTAATGGTTACAGTTGCACTCACTTCCATTATGATGAAGTTTTTTGAGAGATTGGTAAAGGACTATATGGTTTCATACCTTCCCCCTACATTTGACTCATTACAGTTTGCCTATCAGAAGAACCACTCTATAGATGTGGTGAACAACTATAGTGAACAACTATAGTGAACAACTATAGTACTTGGTGACAAACTGGGCCTATTAGGTTTTAATTTTTTGAATTGGATACTTAATTTAAATAATTGGATACTTGATTTCCTTATTGATAGGTCCCAGTTGTGTGAGTTGGAAAGAAAGTTTCCAATTCCATCTCCTTGAGTACAGGTTCCCGACAGGGCTGTTTCTTGAGTCTCTTACTGTTCACCTTGATGACCCACAACTGCTCTGCCAAATCTACTATGAATTATATTATAAAGTATGTGGATGACACGGCAGTGGTGGGTCTTATCTGGGATGACAATGAAGACACTCATAGGGAAGAGGTGAAGGCTCTGGTGGACTGGTGCAATAAAAGTAACCTGCTTCTAAATGTTAATAAAGCAAAGAAGATCATTGTAGATTTTAGAAAGAGCCAGCATAGTCATACTCAACTCAGTATCAAGGATGTAGATGTAGAGGTGGTCAACAGCATTAAGTATCTGGGGGCGCAGATAACTAACAATGTGAATTGGTCTCTCCACACCTCATCCGCAGTGAAGCATGCAAACTAGCATCTGCATTTCTTGCATTAGATGAAGAGAACACCTTCTGTCCTGGCCACTTTTTACAGATGCACTACTGAGAGCATTTTAACAAACTTCATCACTATCTGGTTTGGTGGCAGCAGTACCTCAGATAGAAAGTGCATACAGAGAGTGGTAAGGATAACCAAGAAGATTATAGGAAGCTCGCTCCCTGGTATTCAGGATGCTGCTTATAAGCACTATGTGCTTAGAGCTCAAAGCATTGTTAGAGCCCCCACACACCCACTTCATGGTCTGTTTCTGTTGCTCCCCTCTGGGAGGAGATTTTGAAGTATTTCCAGCAGGACTACCAGATTCTGTAACAGCTTTGTTCCCTATGCCAACCATCTGGTAAACTCACAAGATTCATTTTTCTTTTTTTTCCTAGACTGTGTTGTTTCTCTGTATCATAGAATATATGTGGGTATATGCAATTTTTTGTCATATTTATGTAGTGTATATTGGAGGTGGTGACCCTTTGAGAGCTGTATCCAATGAAATTTCATTTTAATGTATGCCAATTAGTGTACATTTAAAATGACAATAAACTATTCTATTCTATTCTATTCTATTCTATTCTATTCTATTCTATTCTATTCTATTCTATTCTATTCTATTCTATTCTATTCTATTCTATTCTATTCTATTCTATTGATGCAGAAAATCAAGGCACTCCACTGTGACTCCCCTCATATAAAGCATTCAAGCTGGCCATGATTATCACAAAAGTTCAGAAATTCTGGCCTCCTTTGTGTCCAGTTAACACAATTTCTTTCCTATATTCAATCAGGCAGGTTTTTCCCTCAGCTAAAATAGGTGGAAGAGTGTTGGATAGTTTAAGTTTTAAATATGTCTATTATATGGAAGCCATGAATCTTTAAAGTAGTGGACATTTATTAACACAAAACTCTTCCTTTTAAAAACTGTACAGCAACAAAGGTTAAGTTCTAGGCTATGAACCAATTTGAAATTGGCAAGCCTCCCAATGGCAAAGTAGGACTTTTGGAAAACTAATTCCAAGGCACAGGCATTAAATCTCTTGCTTCCATATTTATTTTTTCCATAATGAAACCTGGACAACTGCCATGACTTGCTTTAAAGAGAGATTTATTGAATTGCTCTTGCTGGCTCCCCCTCCTCATTTCTAATATCCATTTCTTGTCAGGCTGTGCTTCAGTACAATGGCTAAAATCTAAATCGAGCATCAACCAACAGGATTTCTACCTTTATCTTTAGCAAAGGTTCTTGCAGTTGATGGGGTGCTGTGACAGAGTGCCTGATAGAACTTGGGAACACAGAAGAGGCACCAAGATAGGTAAGGGAGAAAATAGGCCTATAATGGAAGAGAAGAGGGGAGGGGAGGGGAGGGGAGGGGAAAGTATGAGAACTTGAGAAAGCCTTTTAAAATAGTAATTACAATGTAACCGATTTAAAGTATTAATTCTAGATTCTGCTCAGAACTTCCAATATAACATTTTGCCCCTATTTTTATAGTTTTTCCCCCATAGTTAAATATCCATGTCTCAACATTAAGATTCTGTTACCTTATCCTATCGTAAATAAGGATCTTTCAAGAAATCCAAGTGGTTCTCGTTTCCTAAATTTGCTAACTGCAAAGGGTTTATAGTAGTGAGTTACTAGGCTGGAAATTAATTAAAACTCCCTTGTATATCCATCTTTATCTCAGCAAACAATGTGTATCACCAGGAAGATCTACTTCTATTCAAGAGTCCAAGTATTGAAATAAGTGGATTGAAATAAGTGGAGAAACAAACAAACACAATACAATGTTTGATATCTAAATCCACTTAATTCTTTCCAAACTAACCTGGTAACAATGTATGATCATGTAACTCAGATACAATATACAGTATGTTAATTTTAGGAAGCTTTCAATAAAACATCCTGGTTAGGATATTAATTAACTAATAATGTGTGCATGACTAATTCAAAAATTGTGTTGACAGTCCTCATCAGTGATAAATGATTAAACTGGAGTAATGCATCCAGTATGGTGCCACAAGGCTCAATCTAGTCATACAGTCTCCATTTTTAATTAGTAACACATATGAAGGATTGAAGGGAATGCTTATCAAATTTGTAGATGACAGATTCGATCTTCTGACAGTGTGGGTGTACTACCATGCTGATGATACTCAGCTTTATATAGCCACTCTGAACTCAGCTGGAGACACCATCAAAGTCTTACTCTCAGTGCTCTGTGCTTTCAGATTCTTGGACAAAACAAGATGAAACTGAACCCTAGCAAGATAGAATTTTTGTTTATTCATTGCTGTTCTTGGAGTTACTTGGAGAAATCTTGTTATTGTAGCTAGAGTTAGTTGGGTAGTTGGAGTTTGTAGCCAGGAGGTCCTTTGTTCAGCTGTAGATGGTGCACCACTTCTGACCCTTTCTGGAGCAGGGAGTCCTAGCTGCAGTTACTTATACCTTTATGACTTCACTTTTAGATTCTGTAATACACTCTACATGAATCTTCCTTTGAAGCCCATCAGAACTGCTGTTGGTTCAAAAAGCAGTAGCCTATATACTGACTAGCTCTAGTTGCTATGGTCCTATTGAGCATATTCTATAGGCAGTATAGATATACGAATAGATTTATGGTTGCAATTCAAAGTGCTAGTTTTAACTTTCAAAATCTAGCATCTAATACTTTCTGAAAAGCTTATTCCTACTAGATCTAGCCCAAGGATATTCTCTTGAAAAAATCTATTTATAGTGCCCCATTCTATGAAGTATGGGAACTGTAACCAGGAGATACTATTTTTCAGACATAATCCCTTTAGAAACTAGAGTAGCCCGCATGATGTTGACATTCAAGAAAACTTTTCCAAAGGCCTTTGGTGGATGATTATATTCCAACTCTGCTGTTATTGCCTCCTTGCTGGCTAGTCCTTGAAGCCAAATTTTGGCTTCTATAGAACAAATAAAATGGGTATTCTTGGACATTTCTTGATCAATTTAATTCTGATGGCATCCAATAAAAGCATTTTAAGAACTCAAGTGTGAAAATGCTGCTCCCCTATCAAAAATACATTATTCAGATCAGTCTCAATCCATGCAGCTTGAAGTTAGCCAATATAACATCATTTTTTTTTTAAAAAAAGGTACCTAGTTTGAACTAGGAAATTAAGAGACTAATCAGCTAACATCTGTTACAGGTAAAATGATAGGTAAAACTTGGTTTATAGAAGAACAACTCTTGTAGAATTAAAATAGAATAGGATTTTGCAAAGATCAATTAAGCTTACCAAATATTTAGGGTTTTTTAAAAAGAGTGTTAATAGCGATGTAGAAAGAGGTAATTCAGTCATCAGTGTATAACAGGGTTCTCAAACAGCCTTTGACATCAAAAGCTTTTTCAGCATCAAAAGCTTTTGAATAAACCTAGAAGACATTGGATAAGAGGCTGTCCTTTTGTGGACTGTTGATTAAAATAAATGGGCAATTTACTCAATGAAGAGAAATAAGAATTGGAGTCCTCAGTTGTCTGTGTTGGGATAAGTGCTTTTTAACTGGCTCATAAGTTACCTTGGTAGACAGCTGGTCATGTTTGTAGATTAGAATAACTTGTCAGCCAAATGACAAGTACAATTTAACAGTAAAATGATGTACTCTACCTCCAACTTCTCATATTAGGAGTCTAAAAGTATTGATAACTAACAGGAGAAAGATCTTGGATTCATTAAGAAAGCTCAGTGAAGATACTGACTCATTGTATAACAGTTGTTAAAAAAAATAAGGGGGGACTCATTCCATGAGAGGATAATTAAGAGAGGAATTAAAAATCAATATGCCATAATTCTGTGTCCTCACCTGGAATAATGTGCACAGGTATAATTCCACCTGAAAATGGATATAATTGAACTAGATAATGCATAGAAAAGGCAATCAAAATTATTAGTGGACTGCCCTAAAAAAAAAGACTAAAAGGTTTTGGACTCTAGCTTGTAATTATTGAGGCGGACTTCATTCATGTGTATAAAATTGTGCATGGCATAAAGAAAGTGACAGGGAGAATTTTTTTATCCTTTTCTCATAACTCTAGGATTAAAAGCCATCCAGTGAAGCCCATTTGAAAAACATTTAGAATAGACAAAAGTATTTTTCAGAATTGTTAACTAGCCTTGGACATTATTTCCATATATCATGGTGAGGGAAAGTATTTAGCTTTAAAAGCAGACTAGATAAATAGATGAGAAACAAAACTAACAAGGACTTTTAGTTTTGAAGACTCAATGTTTCCTTCATACTGGGAATAGCATATTTTCAAATGTGAGTTGCTGGGATCAATGATGAAAGAAATGTGTCTCCATCTCCTGTTTGCAAGAGATTTATTGCTGGGCATTTTTGGAAATAAATATGGACTTTGGAGGTGTGCCACAAAGGGTGCAAAGGGAACATGTTACAAGACATGTCTTATATTGTCACAACACAACCTTCCCCTTCAAATGGACTTAACCAAGCACTACTAAGAGCTCAGACTCAAATCTACAAGAGGCAATATGAAGGGTAAACCACCAATTCATCTCCAATTGCATGTACCGATTCCTGCCTAGTGGTTTTTAGAGTAACCAGAACCCTTTTAGGCAAAGATAAACTGTACAAGGCTCCTACAGGTGCAGTGGATACATTTGTAGATTTCTAATTTGGGTGTCAGTTAGATGGAAGGTGATGGTGAGAAGTGAGGCAATATATCTGTGGAAATCCGGGATACTTTTGAGCTTGTTGTGCCTGATATAAAGGATAGGGCCATTAGTAGTCTGAATGATATTTTTCTAGTTCCAGACTAGACATGAAAAGCTCTGTGAGATTGTTGATGCTTCATTGAGGGAGAGACCACTGCCATCTGCCTAGAGAAGGAGATTGTGGCCATGCCTTTCATGAGTGAAGAAGCCCTCTATGGATCAAGGAATGTTTGCTAATTCCAACTCTATCTCCAGCTAACCCTTTTGAAATGTTATGGTGGAATTTTGAAACTTCAGGGGATCTTAGAGAAAATTGATAATCTCATTATTTGGATCCTTATCAGTCAGGATTCAGATTGGTCATTTAATAGAAAGAATATTGTTCTTTCTGGTAAATGACCTACATTTGACCTGAGAGAGGAGAAAGCACTTTTCTTGGACTACCAGAGGTCCACTATGGAATTCTATGGCCTAATTGAAATGGTTTGTATTTGGAACTGCACTGTCCTTCATTAATTCTACTCCTGCCTGGCCTCAGTGGAGGAATAATCAAATCCTTGGGAGCTTGTTATTTTCCTCCTGTTATTTAACATCAAACATGAAATCATTGGGAGAAATTATCCAATGATTTTCTGTAAAGGAACATCAATATGCAAATGACACCCAGCTTATATTGTCATTATAGGCCAAGCCAGAGATGCCATGGAGGTCCTGAATAGGTATCTGGAGGCTGTAAGGAGCTCAGATTAAAACTTTCCAAAATGAAGTTGCTCTTTGTCAGCAAACATCTGGGCAATCCACCAAAAATTGCCCTGGGAATATGGTTTGTATTTCACCAAAAGTTTTGCTTCATAATTTGAGAGGCTCTTTTGACTGATTTTTATACAAATGGTTAAACTGATATTCAGAGAGGGGAGGCATTTTAGATATGATTTCTTAGGAATATGTAAGTGAAAAAATACAGAATAATAGAAACATAGAACAACTTGTGTTTTATTTTAATAGAAATTATATCCATTTGCATTTCCTGTACATCTTAATTTGTTACTGTATTTGCAGTTTTCTCAGTTGTGATTAACTTCTCCAGTTAAAATTGTGTATAGAAATCCATATATTTGGGAAACCTATTAAAAAACTAACACATTGTGATGGAAATGTATGTATATGTTAGGATACATTTTATATCCAAAATCATTTAAGAAATGTTGATATGCAATTTGAATATAAAAAGGTGTGCAGTTGGAAATCAGTACTTTTAAAATATACTGTGGACCTGGACATGACCAAATTTTTTAAGGCTTATTGAGAATCTTGCAAAAATCATCCCAATTATGGCACCCAGAGTCTTCAGCTCCTTTAAGAGCTGTAGTTCTTAAACAGAGAAAAAGATGGCAATAAATGAAAGCTAGTGATGGATGTTGCAGACTCTTAAATCATAAGCTGCAGAATAGGTGCTCACTGTTGATCTCTCTTTGGAAAGAAATATGATGGCAGAAGACAGTCAGTAAAGAAACACAGACATTAGCATTCAAGCTTGCATTTGCTGAAGGAAATATGAATAATGCAGAAAAATGAGGTGACTCAAGGCAGCAGATTAGGCCGTTCATCTTCACCTTATAATTATGTCTCTCTCTTCATTTCTAATAATTTTTGGGCAAAGGGAGAGAGCTATGAATAAATGCTCCCAGAGCTATGAGACTCATGATCTGTGACAACCAAAGTCTGATTGTAGGTGCTAATGTATGATATTTGTTTTTGTTTTGGGGAAATACAGAAGAGATACATCAAAATCCTAAAGCTATTAATTTAGTTCCAGTCTTTTGAACAATGGAACTTTTCAAAATAGCAATATTAGCAAATTAATGAGTCAACTGATGGTTCTGCATTATGGTATCTGTACACAGCTGCGGTGTTAACAGGAAATAAAAGCTTCAATTTATTTTAATAATTATTTCAAATAGTGTTAACAATATGTTTTCAGTCTTTTGATCTCACATAAGAAATACATCTGCATTTCAAAAAGTTAATAATGTAATATTAGATAATAATATGGAGGAAACCATGATACCCTATTAAGAATGGTAAGAAAACACAGCTGCAGATATTTTGTTTTCTTGATGGAGCCAATTCATACATTTAAAAATGTCATAATGAGAGACTGGCCAAATAAACAAATCTGGGTTGTAGCAGATTGTGTAATTGTTTCATCATGTGTTTAGCTTTCAAACCAGTGACCTAGGTCCATCAGATTTGGACTATGAAAATACATACAACCACTAGGTATTCAGCAGAGAGTTTATTGCGATTCTTTGCTGCCATCTAGTGATTGTCCAAAATTTTTCATTCTGGATCTGGTAGCCCAGAGGTGGGATTCAAATACCTTAACATCTGTTCTATGCATGGATGCAGGCCTGGGCCTCTGAGGCCTAGAACAGACTTCCGAAGTGACATCAACACACTTCTGGAAGTCCATTCTAGGCCTGGGAGGCCTCCATCAGGCCTAGAACGGACTTCCGCAAGTGACATCAGTGCACTTCCATTGGGCTGTTCTAGGCCTGGGAGACCTCCTCCAGGCCTCCGAGACCTAGAACGGACTTCCAGAAGTAGCATGGGTTCAGCCGGTTCTCCGAACTCAACAAAATTTAGCTACCGGTTCCAGCGAACCAGTGCGAACTGGCTGAATCCCACCATTGTGGTAGCCCTAAAATTTCTGTTATCTGGCAATCATCCAGTTGTATGTACAGCTAGTCTTCAAGGTATAACTCTAACGGAGCCTGCCAGTTAGCTTGTAAGTTAAAACTTACAAGTTATAAAATAAATTGGACTCATTTTATGACATTTTTTCCTACTTGCTCATTAAGAGAAACAACTGGGCGATCACAGAATTAAAAATGGCTGATATTTCATGGGTGACTGAATCCATGACTGCAGAGGCTTGTGATTGGTTCTGAATCGCTGTTGTAAATACTCTTTTGGAATGCATTTGTAACTTCAAGCAGTTGTTAAACGAGGACTTGAGGACTACCTATGCTACAAGATGGTTTAATAATTTGCTTTGTTTCTACTGAAATATTTGCCAGTCATTTCATTAACTGAACCTTGGTCATTGTCTCCTTATGTAGTGCTTGCTTCTTCATCTGAACTGCCCCAAAGGAATTTTGATTGGCTAAGAATGCTTAAGTGTTGTGCTGATCAATCAGTTCCAGTCAGGGTCTGTTTGGTAGACCAGCAGTCCCCAACATTTCTGGCTTGGTGGCCCAGTAGGGGAAAGGAAGAGATGGGATAGTTCCTTGTGAGTGCTAGTGGCTGTCACTCATGCGAGGGGAGCTTCATGCGCAAGCACAAGTGGCTGCCATTAGTGTGAGGGGAGCTTCACATGCATGCGCTCGCCCACCGCTTGTGCGGCCCAGTTCACAGGGGATCCCTATCATAAACTATATATTTATAGCTGATCCTGAAGAGCAGAGCAGGATGTAGAAGTCAGCCTCTTGGAACTTGGAATGAACCATGGTTTATGTATAATTGAAGCTTTAAGGACTGTGAACTTGATACTATTTTTCTTTTTCTCTTATTTCCAAAGCACTTCATTTCACTCAAATAACTGTGATTTGTGATACATTAGTATTATATGAATCAGTATTCTTTTTCTGCTCCTTTCACCCCTCCCCCCCGGGCCACGACAAGCATTTTGTCTCCAGCACATTAAGCATTAAACATCCTCTTTGCAGTTTCTCTCTTTTGAATATGCTTGATTCTGGCACATTTCCAAATAGTGAAAATGAAAATCCCTTTGGGATTTGATGCAGAATATAATTTGCTCTGCAGTTTTGGCTATAAACATGACAATAAATTAAAAGATGAATATTCATTAATGCACACATTACTTCTCAGGTTCTCCTTGTTCTTTTCTTCTTTTACTTGTTAGCACCTGTCTCCTTTTTCAAAAACCATTTATTAAACTAGAGTTCTTCAGGCGTCATATTTTCATTCATAGGATTTGGATAAGGTTTCAAGGCCAGAAGGCATCTGCTGCTTGTAGGCCAGAGATGGCACTTGTCCTTGGAGTGTGTGGCAGAGGGCCTACTCCAAAAAGGGAGTGGACTAGGACAAAAACTAATTCAAGTTCATTTTAATTTAAATTTAATAAAATGACTGTAATGACATATAATAATTAATGTGATTACTGCATAAATATTTAATCATTTCTCCCCCTTCTGTGACATTAAAAATTACAATATGAAGGGATATGCTTTCACACAACACCATTTATTATTACTTTATTACTTAATATAAAAGAGGAGCTGTTTAACGCTTTAACTAGTGACATTTTTGGCATTCTCAGCCATAGATTAAAGTGAGAATGGGATTTCTGATACTTTATAGATCTCTGACTTTATTTCTTTATTTATTTGTTAATCCAATTTATATAACTGTCCATCCATGAAACTATGGGTATCCAACAAACAAAAACAGAGAAATTGCATTAAGATGAACAAGCAGCAAAACAATCAAAACTGCATGAGGCTCAATAAAAAGACAAACATTATAGAAACATGCACCCATGCCAGATATTACATACTAACATCCCAACTTTAATGCCAGGGGGGAAAAGCCAGGTCTTCACAGCCTTGTAAAAGGCCAACAGAGTAGAGTCTACCAATATTTCAAAATATTTTTGTTGAAGCATCTTTTTAGTGTTTGTATGTTTAACGAACAAGCAAACAGACAAACTCAATTTTTTCTCCATGACCTTGAAAGTTCTTTTATCAGGGTCTTTAAACAATTGAATAAATATTTTCTTCTCTCTTCACAGTATCCAATAGTTCTTATTAGTCCTCATTCTGAGGAATAGGGGAAGTTCTGTATTTATTAAACAATTAAATATCCAAAGTAATCTTTCTGCAAAGATTGGGAAGCCCAAGTGGAACAGAGACTGCCTCTGCTCTGAATGAATGTTTGTTGTGATTTTTGTTGTGATTTTTCTTCTAGAAATCAGGAAGCTTTAATTGAAGTGCAATCGCAGTGTATTTCCACACCTAAGTGGGGATATGTTTCAGTTCAGTTCAGTTCAGTTCAGTTGAACTCTGAATCTCATAATTCTCATCAGTTGTGTTGGCCAAATGGCAAAGAGGTGGCAAAGATATAGAAACTTTCAGATCAACTTGAGTGACTGGTGGTTACAAGAGATGTAGTGCAGCTTTCTTTATAAAGGTATGTTAAGGGTCTAAGCATTAAATTAAAGTGGTACAGTGGCTTAGGCAACAGGCTAGAAACCAGGAAATCATGAATTTTAATCCTACCATGGACCCAAGGCCAGCTGGGTTATCTTTGTTCAATCACTTTCTCCCAGTAGAGAGAAAGGCAATGGCAAACCACTTCTAAAAAACCTTGCCAAGAAAACTGCAAGCATTTGTCCAGGTAATCTCCAAGAAATGGACATGACTGAATGAAGGACATGAAAGGGGGGCAGCATTAACCTTTGCTTACCATCTTGGCTGATGAGTTCAGTTGTCAACCTGTTGAAGAGATGATGTATCAATATTTTCTAAAACTAAAATTTCTATGTTATCAGATCACAATGTATTTAACCCCCATTTCAGTGAGCTTTGCCCATCTGATCTCAGATGATAAACCAGTGCTGGATTATAAAGACCAGGTAACTGTTCCATAAGGTTGATTTAAAATATCTGTAACCTTTTATGTGGTTTTATGTGGTTTTAAAACTGAAATCTTTATGTTCTTTTATCTTGATGATAATGAAGGCACTTCAGGCAATGTGCTTATCATAAAGGTAAATTCACCTCTGAGGAATTAAATAAACTTGGTTGCTTTTCATGTCTTATCATACCCCTGTGGAGAAAGATAATCTCTTAGTGATGTCTTTATTTCTGTAGTTTCAGCAAAATTTTCTCTTGGAACTTGTCCTATGATTAATATTCAGAAATGGAATATAACATACAGACATCTGGCTTTTTTTAAAAAATGGTAAACAAGTTTTGAGTGGGATGGCAAATAAAACTAATAATAACTGCAATATAGAAAAATGATAGATTGCTGTACTCCAACAAAATACTGCCTAATGTGTTTGTTATTACAAACAATAAAAACAGTTGATATTTTCAATTAGCCTTTCCAATACTAAAGGAAAATGGATCAATCTAGAACCGAGAAACCAGAATTATATTGTATAATACAGAATGTAAATTATGGCCTTTTATTCTTCAGAAGTCGGCAGTGGGATCAGTTCATATTCTGCAATGTCAAAAAAGTAACTTTTATTCACATTTATTAGATCACTGCAAACTGTTATTAGTAAATGCAGGTATACTGAATTATCTAATTTTCTGTATTCAGATATCCTACCAAATGCATTTCAAGATTTAAGAGCAAAAGCTTTCTTGAACTTCAAGTCTGGCTGATAACATCCACCATCAAGAATCAGTGTCAGATGTCAAGCATCACAATGATGATGAAGTCCTATGAGTTTGTACTCTGTTGAGTTTTAATATAGGAAATGGGATTTTTATATCACTGGAAACTAATTTCAGTTGTCAAATTAAAATACAATATGGCTGGTACAACATTTTAGGTAAAGATAAATGGTGCAGACTGAAAGGCGAAAGACTGGATAAATTTTATAATTTAAGTTTGTATTAGTATACAGTCATAAAAGAGAATTAAATGGGTGTTCTTAAAGTACCTTGTCTGAAATGTAGCAGAATAATATTCTGGCTGTGGTATGAATACTAAAAATATGCATTGGATAAGCTAAGTCCTGACCAAGATAATTTGGGACAAGTAATAGGGTTTTTTAAAAATGTCAATACTCAAATTTAAATGACGCTAGTTCAAAACCTTCTGTGTCAATTTCTATGAAATTTGTTACACTTCATTTGATAAAATTCTAGTTTTACAAAAAAGAAAAAAGAAATCAACCCATTCAAATTGAAATATATCTATTTGAGGTTTAGCTTATATTTGGCTATGTTAGAATGGAACTTTTTGCTCTTCCTAAATTTCACTTTTGTTTGGACATTGAGTTGGATTGGACTGTAGCCCATAACTATATATAATGCTATGGATATGGCTTCCATATTAAACTGAGCAATATTTTCTCAATTCTGATAAATAACTCTGTTGGAAAAATTCACATGTTCAATTTTTATAGCATACAATTTATAAATAATTCATAAATAATTTTTTTTCTATTGTTACATGAGGCAAAAGATTTATAATAAAACCCTCAGCTTTTCTATATTGAATGGATATATACATACAATATACATATACTGTACATGCACAGGTAACTTAGTAAAAATATATCTTTAAAATATTTATTACTGATTTGGGTTTTTTTGTTGGTTTTTACAAAATGTGTAAGGGTTTTATCTTTATGCTAGAGTTACTTGTGTATTGATTTTTGATGTTAAATATAATTGGTGTAATTAAAGTGAACAAATTAATTTGGGTCTTTGTTCTAAATTTGTTCTTTTTTAATCTGTGTACAAACCAATTTCTCTCTACCTCATATTTTCATACTGTTACACTGTCTTCTCCTGCAATGTATGAGGTTGCCATTCTGAGCAAAATATTGTGAGAGGAAAAAATGGAATACCATTGCGGACACGTAACTAGCTCATGAAAAAGGTTTAAAAGGATTACTGTTACTCTCTTTTAGAGTTTAAAAAATTGGAAGTATTCTGATAAATCAGTATGACAGAGAAGCCAACACATAATAGACATTTTTGGCATAGTGATGTATTGTTTCATACTGTGATGCATGGTTGCATGGGGAAGAAGGTGCTTTATTACCAATGCTGTGTAGTAAATTTTGAATGTAAAAGTGCCAATTAACTTAAGCTACCTTACATTTCATGAACACATTCACTGCAGTAGAATTAAATTCTCTCATTTTAGTTTTTTTATTTTTTATTTTATTTAATAAAGCAGGATTTTTTTTTAAAAAAGATGCAAAATCTCTCACATAGGCTTTCTGGATTGTTTCCTACACATGTAGGCTTCCAGCTGCAAATTCTGTTCAGATTGATTTGCCAGTAACATTTAGGATATAGACCAGTTTGGTTTGAAGTGTACCAGTAGGAAATCAAGGTAGATAAGTATATTTCACTGCAGTCTTAGGATTAATCTAAAATATATTTAGGATTTCAATTACTGTATTTTTCTTATGTAATTATCGGCATGGTGATTACAAGAATTAATAATTCAGTCTTCTGGTTCAATTAGAAACAACAAGGAAAGAATATAATTGTGAGTTCATTACAAGGAAATAAGTGGACCAAGCTGACCATACAAAAGTAGTTATTGAAAGTGCTAACAGAATCAGTAGCAATGTGAAATCTTAATTTTCATTTAGCTTTGCATTCAATAAAATTAAATTAAAATTAAGATTTCACATTATTCATTTTAGTTTGTGCATATAAAAATGCTACTGATTCTGTTAGCAATTTTGTATGGCCAACTTGATCAACACATTTCCTTGTAAAGAATAATAAGACAGCAAAATTAAAAAATAATAACTTCCTCAGAGTGAGTGAAAGATTGCATTTGATACTTAAATAGTAAATCAAAGAAGCTAAAATGAAGTCCTGTAGTGTTCTGAACACTTCTTTGAAAAATTTAAAATGGATTCATTTTCAAAGCATGATTCAATTTTGCATGAGTCAGCAGTGAAACTATTCATGCAATTCTTAATCCAGTTCTAAAAGCTTAAACTACTTTCATTTTTAGTGAGAACTAAAGACTTAAACAGTTGTTTCAAGATATTTCTAACTTTGGACAAGCTTGTGTGACCTGCCTTAAAAAGAAGAAAAAAGAAAAGTAAAATCATAATTTCAAAGTTACAGTATGACTACAGCTCGCTCTCTCTCTCTCTCTCTCTCTCTCTCTCTCTCTCTCTCTCTCTCTCTGTGTGTGTGTGTGTGTGTGTGTGTGTGTGTGAGAGAGAGAGAGAGAGAGACTTCACAGGGACCATGGAGGCTTGTACTGATTTAGAAAGCAGAAGACTGTGAGTTCTAAGTCTGCCTTAGCTGCTGGATGACTTTGTGCCAGTCACTCTTTCACAGACCAACCAACTTCACAAAGTCTTCTGTCCAGCCTGTCTAATCTGGGGCTTCCCTGATGTTTCCAGACATTCCTGTACAGGTAGCCTCCCTCTATCCCCATCTGCTTTTGGTTCTGGGTGAAGCTCATCCCTCTGTCTGGTTCTTTGCTTCTCAGAGGCAATCCTTCAGTTGATAGTGTTGTGTCCTGGGCCTGATGAGGGGAATGTTGCAAATGGTCCGAGCAACCTAAAAGCTGCCTGGGACCAGACTGGCTGCCGCCAGACTACTGCGCATGCGCAAGGCATGAAGAAAGAGGGATTCTTATTGTCTGGACTGCCTGGGAGTTGGAAAACTATAAAAGGACTGCGTGCCTGTTTTGCAGTTGCTTGGAGTAGAGTTAAAAAGAAATAAAGAAGTTTGCTTTATGATGTGTTGTGTTTCAATGCCTCGAATCCCGAAACACAAAAGTGGCAATGAGGGTGGGATCGCTGCAAGGAAAAATGCAGTAAGAAGAGGATAAGCCTCATCTGAAAAGCCTGAAGCCTGGGAATCGGCGTCCAGCTCTGCACTCACCTGCCAGTACAGTATCGCTGGAGGTGAGCTTGGCAAATGGGCCCTTCCCCTCAACAAAGGCTTGCAGCAAGGCATTCGAAGCAGAAGATGTCAAAAATTGTGTCCGAGTTCAACGTCTCTCACCCAGAGCGCTGGAACTCCTACGTGGCCCAGGTGGAAAATTACCTAAGGGTTAACCAGGTTCGGGAAGATGGCTTGCAAGCAGCAACTCTGCTGTGCATCTGCAGTCAGGACACTTTCAATGTAGCCGAGAACCTGGTAGCCCCGGCACCGCTGAGGTCTGTCACCTATATAGACCTAAAAAACATGCTGAAGGATCACTTCCACCCCAAGCTTTCTGTGATCGCGTGGAGGCATGCTTTTGAGCAGAGGGATTAGAAGCCAGGCGAGTCCGCTGCTGAGTTCATTGCTGCGTTGAGACAAGCTGCCAGGCCTTGTGAATTCAAGGACTTGGAAGAACGCTTATGAGACTATTTCATCTGCAGCCTGAGAAGCAGGGAGCTGCAACAAAAAATATTTGCTAAAGCTGAAGTCACCTTCCAAGATGTCTTACGTGAAGTTGCAGCTGAAGAAGCAGCAGGCGGCACTGTGAAGGCTCTGTGGCTTGCCAGAAACGCTCTAGCCATCATGATTGTCCATCAAGAGGTTGCTCAGGAAGTCCAAGACTCAGATCCTGAAGAGGAGGTGGACAGACTTCACCAGCCAGAGGTGAGAAGACCACGAGAAAAACCAGAACCAGCAGCCCTTCAGTGTCTCAGTTGCGGAGGATGCCACAAGCGCACAGACTGCCAGTTCACTCTGCCATTTGCCGGGCATGTGGTAAGCAAGGCCACATTGCCACCATTTGTTTGGGTCACCAGCAGGTACAACCTCGGGAAGAATCCCTTCGGAAAGGTACCAGGGTCCCCAGCCAACACAGGGTGGGTTTCTGCATGTTGTGTAGAAGCATCTTGCTAATGGGGACACACAAACCCCTTAAAAACAAGCTTCGTATTGATGTATAGTTACAAGGGATTCACTTATCGATGGAGCTGGACACCGGGTCTGCTGTATCGATCATTTCACACAATACTTTTAAAAGAATTTGCTGCAGTAGCGGCCATCGAGTCAAACTCAGGCCATCAAACCTAATTCTTACTGACTTTCAAAATTCAAAGGTTAATGTATTAGGAGAAGCCTCACTCAAGGTGCAGCATAAGGCTTTCCAAGGCCTCTTAGATGTGGTGGTTGCTGGGGGTGATTGTACGAGTCTAATTGGACTCGACTGGTTTGAGGCACTGGGAATTCAGGTGACTGGTCTGAATAGTCTGCAAACTCCAGGACTTGCAGAAGTCTGCAAAAAGTTTGTGGATGTGTTTAGTTCAGAGCTTGGTTCATACAAAGGGCCTCCCATTGCACTGCGATTAAACCCAAACATCGCACCAGTTAGGATTAAGCCTAGGAGGGTGCCATTCGCCCTCAAAGGCAAGATTGATGCTGAACTGAACAAGCTGCTCCAGTAGGGCATCTTGGAACCTGTGGACTCAAGTCCATGGGAAACCCCAATCGTGACGTCTTTAAAGGCTAATGGGGAAGTCCGAATTTGTGCGGACTATAAGTATATTCTGAACACAGCTTTGCAACAGCATGTATATCCTGTACCAGTAGTGAGTCATATTCTGGCCTCCCTTAAAGAGGGAACACTGTTTGCAAAGCTTGATTTAGCACAGGCCTATCAACAGCTACCTGTTGATGAGACAACTGCTGAAGCCCAAACAATAGTGACCCATAGGGGCACTTTTAAAGTAAAAAGGTTACAATTTGGGGTGAATGTCGCTCTTGGCATATTCCAGAGCATCATGGAGCGCACGCTCAGGGGTATCCCGGGGTCTGTCCCTACTTTGATGACATCCTCATTGTAGGGGAGTCATCAAAGAATTTGGCTGAAAGATTAAGGGCTGTGTTGCTGAGGTTCCATCAAGTGGGCCTCAAATTAAAAAAGGACAAATGTAAAATTGGTGTTACTTCTACAGAATCTTTAGGCTTTAAAATAGATGCTCAAGGAATCCACCCTGCAGAGTCTAAATTGAAGGCCATTCAGGAGGCCCCAAGTCCCAAGTCCAAGAGCGAACTTCAGGCTTTCTTGGGACTTCTTAACTTTTATCAAGCTTTCCTTCTCCATAAGGCTGCTGTGGCTGAGCCGTTACACCGGCTCTTGGACAAGCAAGCTCCATGGCAGTGGACTGAAGTCCATGACAGGAGTTTTAAGGAGGTTAAGGCCTTGCTCTCATCAAATGCGGTATTAGCCCATTTTAATGAGCAACTGCCTGTATGCATCGCTTGTGATTTATCTCCTTATGGGGTGGGTGCTGTACTCAGTCACCTGAAAGCTGATGGGACCCAAGTCCCAGTGGCCTACTATTCAAGGACTCTGTCATCTACAGAGCATAATTACACTCAGATTGATAGAGAAGCCTTGGCCATAGTGGCTGGCATAAAGAAATTTCACGATTTTTTATATGGCCGTCACTTCACAGTCTACACAGACCATAAGCCTTTGCTGGTTTTGTTTACCACAAACAAACACCACATATTATTTCCCCACGTATGCTGAGATGGTCTATTTTCCTGTCAGCATATGACTACACTTTAATTCACAAACCTGGAAAGGAAATGGGCCATGCAGATGGCCTCAGCAGATTACCTCTAAAACAGATAGAGGCAGATCTTGCTTCTTCTATTAATATTCTCTCCATTCAGGAGTTGCCTGAATCTCCCCTCAATGCTAGGGATGTGGCTGCAGAAACTGCCACTGATCACACGCTTGCACGCATACTGACATGGGTGTTGTCAGGAAGGCCTGACACCTGTCCAGATGCTGCATTTTAAAGTTTCTGGCAAAGGAGACACACATTATCTACCTTTAATGGGTGCCTTTTATGGGGGAGTAGAGTAGTTATCCCTGACTGACTGAGGTCTAGGGTCTTGTCCTCTCTGCATAAAGGACATCCGGGCATAGTGCGCATGAAAGTGCTGGCGCGTAGCTATCTCTGCAAAGCTATCAAAGCCCAGGTGCACGGATGCCAGGTGTGTCAACAATCCCGGCCTGAAATGCCTCAGACCCCTGTACACAGGTGGGAGAAGACACAAACCCCTTGGTCAAGGGTACATTTAGATTATGCTAGGCCCTTCCAGAGGCAATTCTTTTTTATCCTTGTGGATAGCCATTCCAAATAGCTAGAAGTTGTACCTGTCCCCACCACTACTACTGCTAGGACCATCCAGGTGCTTAGAGGAATCTTTGCTTCCCATGGCCTTCCTGATTTTCTTGTTTCTGACAATAGTCCTCAATTTATGTCTTGTGAGTTCCAGGCTTTCCTTCAGGCCAACTTGATACGGCATGCAACATCAGCTGCTTTCCACTCTTCCACCAACAGGCAAGCGGAAAGAATGGTGTGCACCACCAAAGACACGCTCAAAAGACTAATGTACAGCAGCTGGCATCACAGGTTAGCAGACTTTCTTCTTGCACACCGTACCACACCTTGCACTGCCATGGGGAAGAGCCCAGCTGAACTCTGCTGGGGCCACCACCTCATCATGAAGTTAGACAGATTGCACCCCGACCAGGTGTCTTCCCAGGTGTCATAGCCATGGGCTCCTCGGAGACTTCAGGTGGGCGATCCGGTCTGGGCTAGGAACTGTGGTCCTGGACATTTCTGGGTTCCTGCTGTCATCTGTAAGATCTCTGGACCTCTATCATACAAAGTGACCTTGAGAGATGGCCGTGTCCTGCCACATTGATCAACTGCGCTGGCAGTTGTCCCCTGTTGATTCCACTCCTGCCTCCGCTCTCAGGGGGGAGGGGACCTAGGAACTATGTCACGCCTCAGGTCAACATTTGGAGACCCCGCCTCATTGTTCCTGGGAATTACCGCAGGTCGCTAGGGACTTCCCAGGGGAGGAGCAAGGGCATCCTCACAGTTCAATTATTGCTCCAAACAAGGAGTCATGTGTATCCGCAAGAGCTCCAAACAGGAATTCTCCTGAGGAGGGGTTTGCCATAGAGGCAGCTCCTGACTCTGGCACCAGGAGACTGGAACTATTGGGGCACTCCTGCAATGCAGGTCACATCCGAGACTAGTTGCGGGCTCAAGGGACTAAGTTCCCTGGAGCCATCCAGAGTAGTTGGGGAGTCCTCAGCCACTCCAGAGGGTTGGGGAATTTCCTCTGTTCTAACAGAGCCTGGGAAGAGCCCCGGCAACTCTGCTAGCACGCCTCACCAGGGGTCACCTACAAAATTTGTGCATAAAAATCCTGGTCTAGTGAGTCCACCAGATGGGCCGGTGGGCCAGGTGCCCTTAAATACAAGTCCTGGTCTGCCTAGCCGGGCAGGTGAGCTGACAGGCCAGGCACCCTCCCTGACTTTGCGTAGGTCATAAAGGGCTAAGGCCCCTCCTAAGCACCTAGGTGAATATGTGAGGTTCCTGTCAGCACAAGGCAACCTTACTAGTCTAGGATAGGAGTTGGACCTATGTGGGGTAGAAGATAGACACAGGAAGTCCACATTAAAGGGTGGGTTGTTAGAGAACACTATTATTTTATAAGAATGTTGCCTGCGTGTGAGCAGGAATATTATTTTATTTTTTATTCTTATTATTATGATTGTGAAAAATTGGAAGGTGTGTGTTCTATCTAGGGGGGAGGGGTGTTGTGTCCTGGGCCTGATGAGGAAACTCAGCAGGCCCCGAAATGTTGTAAATGATCCCGGGCAACCTAAAAGCTGCCTAGGACCAGACTGGCTGGCGCCGGACTACTGTGCATGCGCAAGGCGCAAAGAAAGGGATTCTTATTGGCTGGACTGCCTGGGGGTTGGAAAACTATAAAAGGCCTGCGTGCCTGTTTTGCAGTTGCTTGGAGTGGAGTTCCAGAGAAATAAAGAAGTTTGCTTTATGATGTGTTGTGTTTCAATGCCTTGAATCCCAAAACACAAAAGATAGCCTCATACTTTTCAATATAAACAGCAATTGCCCACTCCAGAGGACCAGCACACAGACAGTGATATCTCTTTCCAGCCACCAATCTCCCAATAGCCTCAATGCTCAGAGTGGCATAGTCTCAAAGATCACAATCTGTCTTTCTTCTTCCATGTCTTTCTTTTTATCTTTGTCTCTGTGTCTATCTCTCTTGTTATGGATCAAATAAGCACCATTTCCCAAAGCAGTTGAAGAATAAGTCTTCCACTAAGACTTTAGAACCCCATACTTAGAACTTAGAACCTACATACGAAGTTTAGCCAATAAGAATATGCCTCTATCTGCCTGGCAAAAGTTCTGGTTAGCACCAGGTGTGTTCATTTGCCCTCTTGACAACTTAGGTTTATTCCAAGGACCAACCTTTATTTCTCCCCATATTTTCCCTGCTGAATTGCACCAGATCTGAAGCAACCAGCCTGGCAAAAAGGCATATGCCGGCCTCCCCCCCCCCAAAATATTTCTTGTGTATTTAAGATGAGAAGAGATGCTTCAGATTTCTTTCTTGTGAGAGATGAGAAGGTATAGTCCAGAGAAGAGACTTTCTTGATGGCTGTCTAGGCTTTATGGAACTCAATGGCCCCATCACTATTCTTAGGAAAACTGAAAATCATTTTGTTTTGGTGGTTATTTGCAGGTGGATATTTTTTAGTCTGCCTGATTCAAAGCATCTTGGCTTTATTTTTAATCGCTTTAGTCTAATTTTATCTAAGCTTATTTTAACTACAATCTTTGGCAATGAAAAGAGTGTTTTTTATGAGATGAACATTTCATCACATTATTTATTTATTGTGAACAACCTAGACACTGGAAGTAAGATTATAAACCCTATAATAAGGATGTAAATAAATCCCTTTGGATTTGGTTTATAGGTAAAGCCTGCCATATGAATGAAGATATTTTTCTGTCAGTCAGAACAGAGTTCCCCTTATTCTAAGTACCTTTTGTAACTTCCAAGTCACACAGTCATTGATGTTTTCTTTTATTATTATTCCAACTACTATTCTATGAACTATTATTCTGAAAACATGTTTTATTTAAGATGTTATAATGTAGGAAATTCAAGTGCCCTCATGAATATATGGTCTTCATGATTTTATCTCAGAGGTCTATCTTATTTTTTATGTTTACTCCAAGAACAACTTGGCTGCATGCAATTTATACAAAACCAGATTATTTTATTGTTATTTAAAAATGTGGATATAAAATTGAGTTTTAATTCTTGACCTTTAGGTATATTGTCATATGGCTGTAGGGCTACACTCTAGAGCAGCGGTTCTCAACCTTTTTCAGGCCGTGACCCCGACCTGCGCCGCGCATGCGTGGCACAACCCCGAACTGGACCGTGCATGCGTGGTGCGACAGCCCGCATCGCGCATGCACGGTGCTACCCCGCACATGCGCGGTGCTGCCCCCTGCACCGGCCGAGGGGAAAAGGGGAAAAAATGGCGGACTGCGTTGTTTGGCGACCCCCGTGAAATGGTCGTTCGACCCCAAATGGGGTCGCAACCCACAGGTTGAGAACCGCTGCTCTAGAGTCTGTCGCCTTCAGTGATTTCATCACATAGCCAAAGCAATTGGCTGGCTAAACATTGCCATCATATTCCCAATAAGATGTCTAGCTGGCTTAGATCATACCAGAAACCAGAAATCAAATGCAAAAAAATTATTATCTACAGTGAAACTTTGCCACTCATTACATTTTATTTTAGGAACTAAATTAATCTCTAAGTGGTTAGAATGCAATATTATAGGTTGACTCTACCCATTGCCAGGAGTTTGATCATGACTAGCTCAAAGTTGACTCAGCCTTCAATTCTTCCTTAGTCAGTAAAATGAGGACCCAGATTTTGGGGGGCAATATTTGGAAACTGATTCTTGAAACTGCTTAGTGAGGGCTGTAAAGCACTGTGAAGCGGTATATAAGTCTAAGTGCTATTGCTAAGAATTTCCATGTTGGCAAAACCATTAAATGCTACTCTTTTCTGGAAGATTGAATGCATCTGACTTTATTACTGCTCCCATAACAGTACAAGGAAAAGGAAGGGATGCAGCAACTGAAAATCTGTTTTGACAAGATTTTGAAATAAAAAGTTCTAATTTAATTCTATGAGTCCCATTATTTATGTGTATACAAAGTAGCTGCTTATAAATGCATGATTAGTTCAGCCTGGTCCTTCCTGGTCCTTTTAAATTCTTTATTTATCTTCTGCCCAGTAAGATAATAAGAACCCAATATAACCAACTGCATTTGAAGAATATGAAGAATTTAAAGTTCAGTTCAACTGAAGAAGTCTCTGGGACAATTAAGGTCTCAAGATTTTACCTCAGAAAATGGTCTAAAAGTGCATATCATAATGCATTCTTCTACTGAATTTGACAGTGTGGCCTCTATCAGGATGAATTACCATTTTGAACTATATAAAAGTAGTTTTGAATGGTTTGACAGAAGCACAGAGCCTGTGTGATAAATAAATAAAGGTAGGTAGGTATTAAAAATGCAGTACCATCTCTCCCTTTGAAAATTGCCACAGCAGAGCCAAATAGTCAGTGATTTGTTTTAAAAT
This sequence comes from Bothrops alternatus, assembly GCA_034064705.1. Taxonomy (NCBI): domain Eukaryota; kingdom Metazoa; phylum Chordata; class Lepidosauria; order Squamata; family Viperidae; genus Bothrops; species Bothrops alternatus. Next base: position 13,068,956 of record JARGCV010000003.1, on the reverse strand, counting down.
ACCAATTGGACCCTAACTTTGTTAATTTCACAGAATTTTTATTCTCATTTTTGGTTACCAATAAGCAAATTGTTTCCTTTTTGTTATTCTTTCCAACCACTGCAAACAATGTATACCTGATGTAATATTTGTTCAATTCATCCTGTTTCTCTTCCCTGCTCCAGTAATAAGCCCTGATTTCTCTGCTCTTTCAAGTATGGAAACTTCATTTCAGATGAAGCCCATTCTCCATATAGCTTCTATTTGTTAGTTTCTTGGATTGCTAAATCTTATTGTGGAAAATATTCATTATCTAATAATGAAAACAACAGGCAAACAGAAGGTTCTTTTTATTGAAAGGGCAATGCTTATTGGCTCTTTTCTGCAGGAGCAAATATCAGTGGGCAAATTTAGTGGATTTTTTTAGCACTTGTACATATGAAATACATTGGGTATTGTGTCACAGGCTGCTGCTTCACTGTACATTTATGCTCACCTATGATATTACTAAACTAATAAAAAGACTCTTCAAAAAATCCCATAAGCATGAAGAATAATATACTGTATTTTCTTCAGCTATATTTCTTACAAGTGAGATGTAAAATGCCATTCTAGGGAAGTCACATATTTCTGAAGAAATAAAATGTATACAGACAGAAAGCTTCTATTATTAGGTGTCACTTTAACCATTTCATGTTGAAAATGTGCATTCCTTAGTTTCAACAGAAGAAAATGGAATTTATTAACAAGCAAATGAGTTTATGATTTTTTGACCATCTCAATCTTCAGGTTTACTTGAAGTTGCCATGCCAGAAATGTATGGTTTAATTTTTGAAGACAGAAACAGAGTTGGAAGGGACCTTGTAGGTCTTTTAGTCCAACCCCCTGTACAAGCAGGAGACCCTATGCCATTCCAGACAAGTGACTGTCCAGTGATGGAACACCCATCCACTGAAGGCAAGCCATTCCACTGGTTAATTGTTCTCACTGTTAAGAAATTTCTCCTGAGTTCTAGGTTGCTTCTCTCTTTGATAAGTTTCCATTCATTGCTTCTTGTCCTGGCTTCTGGTGCTTTGAAAAATAGGTTGACCCACTCTTCTTTGTGGTAGCCCCTCAAATTAATGTAAGACTGCTATCATGTCAGCCCTTGGCCTTCTTTTCACCAGACTAGACATACCCAATTCTTTTTATATTGTATATGGTAGTGAATTTTATATGATAGTTATATATTGTTTTTAATGTCTATGGAAATTCTCAGTCATCCAGGTCATAGTTATCCCAAAGATACTTTTTCATGAGGCAACTTGTTATTCTTGTTATTCTTTGAAGATGCTTTGCTACACCTGAAGAAGCTTCTTCAGCTCTGACTGGATGGTGGGGAATGGAAATCAGACCTGAAGAAGCTTCTTGGATGAGAAGTGAAACGTCTTCAAAGAAGACAAGAAACAAGAAAGTCCAGTTGCCTCTTGAAAAAGCACCTTTGGGATAATATTGTTCTTAATTACAATATAAAGTTAGGAGATAAATGAATATGCCTGTGCAGGGATACCACGTTACAAACTGGGAAGGTGATAATTTAAAAACTTACCTGCAGAGCTCTGTTCAGTAAAAGGTACTTAAAAAATGTAACATGAGTCAGGTGAACTTCATGATACTCATTGGCTCTCCACATGGGAATTCCTAGCCATTCTGCCCCAGGAGTTATTCCTTCTACCCAGTTCTAAGAAAAATAAAAAGGAGAGCATTTGGGATGTTCTCACCCAGAAAAAATAAACAGAATTTAATAAATCATATGCTGTTTGTGAAAAAAAAGTACTAGCTGTAGAATATAAGATGAAGGCAAAAGAATGTCTGAGAAAGAATTTAGTTTTCAAGGCTTCTCATATATACATTTGAAAGATTTAAAGTACCTAAATGGGCATTTAGAATTGAACAATATAAGATACAATTTGAATTATGTGCTAATGTTGAATTTATAATTGCTAAAACACATTCAGTTTTTACATTGTGCTTAGATGTCAGATGAAAGGAGAACAAGTTAAAGATTATATGATAAAATGGGCTTAAAACTTTGGCTATAATATACAATGGGAAGAAATGTGGTTAAAAGGCTGAACTTTATATTACATTAGAAATTAAAAGATAACTTTTACAAAATTACATACCATTGGTTCAGACATAACAAAATTCTAGAATGAATAAGGGTACCTCACATTTATGCAGGGAATATGAAAACTTAAGGATCATTTGACCCTGCTTGATGAACTTGCAAAAAGGCTAAAAATACATACATACAGTAATACAAATAATTTTAAAGACTTGTATTCAGCTGAAACCAGAACTTTAGTATACTCTGAAATTAGTATACTCTGAAATTAGAATATTTTGCAGCAACTACTGCTGACAACTTCAGAGGCAGAGTGAGCTGCTTTGTGGTGGTGTAGCTCTCAGCAGCTCACAGACAACTGAAAACAACTGACCAAGCTCTTGTATTTGAACAAGCAAACTCATCTCATTCATTCATATCAGATGAGTTTAAGAGATACTAATTCCTGAGTGTTTTCTCATCTAGGTAGACCTTCAATTGGTCCATTTTGAAGAAATTCACTTTGGAAGCTTGGGAGGCACAACTGGAATTTTGCAAAAAGTGGTTGTCTGAATTTTCATTCCGTTTCTCAATGGATTAAGTGAGAGTGCTCACATTTGTAAACTAAAATTTGACTTTTTTTCATTTGTCATTTTTTTCAGCCGCTCCTTTAGCTAAATGTTATATAATTACATGATAATATATATATTTCCATTTTTTAAAAAAAGTAATTTTAAATGGCCAAAACAAGCAATTAAAATGCATTGTATTTGAGCACAGGGAGAATATCAAGCCCTATTTTTGAAACAATATATCAGAAGCAACTGCAAATGTTTGTTGTGGGAATGGAAAAAATTAGCCTAAAGAGAAGAAAACAAAAACTGAAGATCAGCTTTAATGTGCCTTGAATATTTCACAATAAGAATAAAGCTGTTATATCCATGAATCAACTCTTCTTTTAAACATATTTTATCATGCATTTTATTTTGGAGGAAGAAGGAAATCTCACTCAGTTTATTAAGCTTAAATTGTTTTTTCTATTCCACTTCTGAATGTCAAACATTACTTTGCTTTTATGATATTGGCTCTAAAGGGATTTTGATGTTGTTCACTATGTTTATTCTATATTCTGTACTGATAGTATAATGGTTTGAATTAATCTGGTTTAATCTGTAAAATATCCATGGATAAAGGATCTCCTCTAGAGATATATGTTAGATTTAATAGCCTTCTGACTCCCCCACATTGCTAACTCTACTGTAAACAAATTTAAAGTAATCAAAACTAAAGTGGCTAGCAACCTGTGCAGACCATTCAAATACTGATGAATTTATCAAAAAATGTCTGTTTGATAAAGTAATTTATTTGTTCATTAAGTTCAATTTGTATGCATATAATGAAATTATTTATGCACTGATTAATTAGTATTTTTTTAACATCAACAACAATTTTTCAGGAAATCTGGATATAAAATTAGTAGTTGAATAAATAGACATATTCTTAACCTGCTGCTTTTGTTTCTGTTGTTTTCAATTGAGAGCTATTGACTTGTGTATGGAGAGATCCTAAACATTCTGAATGGTTGTTTAAAGTGGTATTTCCCAATGTGTGGCCATCCTGATGTTTTGGACTTCATTCCAGGCATCATTGGTGTCTTTCTTCAAGAATTCCTGGATCTGATAGTGGATGGGAATTAGGGGAATTGAAATTTGTCTGATTGATTTGATTTATATCCATCAGCACCATGCTTTCCTTCAGGTGAAGTGTACTGGATTGGTGAAGACAAGAAGGAAAATATTATGCAGATCTCTTTATATGAAACATTCTCTTTATATGAAATGTGTAGGAATATTAGTTCTGTTCAAGCACTCAGTGGAACCCAAATGGTTAAAATGATGGCGCTGCAGATGCTAATCTTACTCTTTTAGTTTACATGACCACAATCCTTATCTTTAGGTGGTAGAGAATTCCATCAGAAGCCAGATGGTAAAAGACTTACTTTAAATGATATCCTCAATAAGGAATATTAATGCTCAAGTCAACATAGACATGTCACAAACCAGAATGAATCTCAAGGCTTATGGAACACTATCTAATGTCCTCCACAATCTTTTATGACTATGCATACATTCAGAATATGATTTCACTTTTTTTCTGACAACATCTGTGAGTGCTGAGGTGAAACAAAGTAAGCAGAAACAGGAAAGATCAGATGTTAAACATAGAGTGTTCCCTCAAAGTTGATATACTATCACCAATTATTCCTAGTTCTCAAGCTGCTTGGCTTTAAAGACTAATGGCAATGAGATGCTTCTGTGACAAGTGATTGGTGGTTAAGGATAATGATTTCAATCCATTTTATTTGAGGGCATCCTCTGGTAATTTATTTTCTGCTTTCCTATCGGAAAACTGCTATATATGTGTAAGAATAGGATTGGCAGTCATGTTTAGATAAATGAGAGTGAATGAACTAGAACCTGACAAGAGCTAAAAGGATGGCAATGAGAAAACCCGTCCTCTTTAGCTATTGTGCTTAAGTGTATGGAGTGAGATGCTGTCTTAGCAGTTTACACAAGTGATTAAAATTAATGGAAAAAGCCAAGTGATCAATTTGCCCTCCACTGCAGACTTAACTGGGTCCAGGAAATAAATTTAGTGCCACACCTCCAGAGACCCCCTTCCCTGCTTCCCCCCAAAAGAAAAAAAAAATCAGTTAGCACAATAATCAGCTGTAGGATTACCCGACTCATCTTTCTTATGAGTATGATAACATTCAAACTAAGCAATGCAAAACTGGAGTTTCTCTAACCATCTCATTTCTCTGACTGCTAAGTTTTTCCTCTTTCGCAGCCGGTGATGATGGGTTTAAAAATGAGCAGAAATGGGTAAGAACTGAGTAACTAAAGGTATCTTAATTGTGTCATTATGATTCCTTCCTTCCTTCCTTCCTTCCTTCCTTCCTTCCTTCCTTCCTTCCTTCCTTCCTTCCTTCCTTCCTTCCTTCCTTCCTTCCTTCCTTCCTGGAAATGATAGCTTCCCAACCTGTTTTGTTTCACTGGGAGATCTATAAAAATGACCATTACCACCCCAATGTAGACATTTATTTTTGTATGCAACTGAAGTGACCCCTCATGGACCTACCAGTTTAACTTCATGACTACATGAGAATGCACACTGGTTCGTTTTTGTCATTGGAATGGGGCCCTTAAAATGTCAGATTTAGCCAGTACATTATGTTATAAATGTAGGCAACGCTAAGAGAATTCAGTGCTAAGAGCTCGCCGTAAAATCTTGATTCTGATTGTACCTTGTTAGAATTCCTGCTGTTTTCTTGTCAGAATTTTGCACTCCCATCAAGAAGTCTCTTCAAGCAGCTTTAAGTTGAGTATCAAAAGCAGTAAGAATTAAGTGGTTGTGTAACACATTGGCAAGTGATATGTTGTATGAAAAGTTAAAAGGCTGATTGGCTCATACTAACAGATGAAAATCATCTCTTTTTCCCCTCATACACTTTTGACCTTCATTTCTTCCTTAGAGTTTTCCAATTCACAAAACAATGTGATTATAGAATAAAAAGAATTCTAAAATCTATATTTGTAACACTGACATCAAAGCTAGGGCTAACTTGGGCCTCTTGCTTGGTACTGAACGCTCTGTTTCTGTAGGTGATCAAGGTGTCACTGCAATCTGTTCACTCTTTTTCTCTGGCCCTGAAGGAGAGCATTTGAGGGCAATTAGACCATGTAGAAAGAGTTAATATCCTAGTGAGTAGCACAGATGCATAAAGCACACACCATTGATTATTTTTCTTACTGTTGACAGAAAGCATACATGCTGTAACCAGGTAAATGTACTTCCATGGAAAGGAAAGTGTGTGTCTTTTCTTTTGTAAACAATTCTTCTTCTCTACTGCAAGACTTCATCACAACCTTCCTGTAAAACATGCCTGGAAGGGCATATTATTAAAGGACCTCTCTCTGTGTGTGTCTGTGCTGTGTAAAAGGTTGTGCTCTATGTACAGCTTGAGGAGGGGGCGGTGCCCCAAATGTTCTAAAATAACTCCTCTCTCTCATCTGTCAGTTGTTAGTGGAAAGTCAAATAGTTCAAATAAAGTAACTTCCTTTGAGTTAGCTAAGTAAATACTTATCACCCGTGTGTATCTGATAAAATTTAGCTGTTTTTGAAACAGCATGTCTTGGGAGATGTTGTCGCTCTGGGCAGATTCACCCATTTTAGAATTACAAAGGCTCTCTACTTATCCTTGAGTCAGCAGAAAATTATACTGGTATGAAATTTCCCCATTACTATTGCCTACCCTTTTCTTCCCTTTATTGCTGGTCTTTTGACTTCTATTCAAGGTAATGAGTGACAAAGACTTTTATATACCTTAAAGCTAGCCTTGGAAGATGCTGAAACAAAGGGGAAAACATTTTTAATACAGATTCAGCTCACAACAGATTAAACTCATCTGACTTATAGGCCAGGAAAGAAAACAATTATCATGAGAATCTGGCAGAAAATAAAAATCATACTGCTGCAGAATTTTTGTGCCATGTTGAATTCCCAAGTGGAGCTACTACCTCAGTGGATAATATTGGCTTCAGTAGTCAGCTAAATGTTTGGCAGCTGTGTTTCTCAGTTCATGTCATTTTGATGTTCTCATATTAATATGGCTGCAATGCTCAAAAGTACAGAAAATGTTTAAAAGAAAGAAAGGATATCCTGGGACAAAGCGGCCATGATCTAAATGCTGATATTCCATTTTTTTCTTTGTTTACCATTTTATATGCCACCTTATCCAATAACTTTATGTTGTGGGCTTCTTGTGCTCTTTGAGCTTGGTTGTTTTCTTGCAGATTTGCATTACCAAACTAAGTAACATCATCAGTGCTAGAAGGGGTTTGCTCTCTATTTTTGTACAAATGGCTTGCCCTGTCAGTGTTTGTGGGAATATTCTTGGTATTTCTTTCATTAGGCTGTGACTCCCTTCTAGCACTGATGATGTTACTTAGTTGGGTAATGAAATATTTGCAAGAAAACATTCAAACTTAGAGAGAACTAGGACTCCACACTTCAATTCTGAGATACATATACTTTTTTTCTATTGGTAACTTTAGGTTACTTGACAGTAACATATTGATGCTCTGATATTAGGAAAATATTAGTTTCTTCTTTGTTAGTCACCAATATTCAAAATAACGGGGCTATGTACTTCTGTTATTTTTGTTTAAGATCAAAAAATTAATTTGTTGATAACATGGGTCATTAAGGGCTGTACTGCAGACACACCTTCTTTTCCTTTTCCCCTTTTATTATTTTAGAGAATGAATGCTAAGCTCACAACCATTAATGATGTAGCTTAATTCAGCTTTTAGCTGGAGACAAAACTTTTACCCAGCTCATTTTTAAACAAAGGCAACTCTGAGCAACCAGAAAACTACAATTATCCCTAACTTGGATTAATTACAATAATAATGGCAATGTACTTTTTAATTAAGGAGACCTTCTCGTAATGTACTCCTACAAGTAAAAGGCAGGAGGAGAGAGATTTAATGAGGTCTCCTGCTTTTGACCTGATTAAGTACACACATAACTTTATCTTCTGCTGTTCTTGGCCTCTGCAACTCATAAATACTCCTTGGGATCAGCACACTGACAAGGCCACAGTAGGAAATAGGTTTCTTGCCCTTGCTAGGTATTATGATTGACAATGTAATCTGAGAGAATGTTAGGATACTATGTCTGCTGTGATATATTATGAATATTCTCTATTGGCTACTGGGCTTTTTCTTAATTGTGATGGAGCAGGGAGGTAGATTTATTGATATGCAAAATGCAGCCATGTGACCAGGTTTCCAACTTCACCTTCATAATTCTTTTAGTCTTACTAAGAGCTAAATAAAAAGGTATTTTCTTTTGAAAGGGGAGGGAATAGTGGTCCTACTATTATTTAGAAGAGCCCTGGTGGTGCAGTGGTTAGAATGCAGTATTGCAGGCTACTTCTGCTGGCTGCCAGCAGTTTGAATGTCACCAGGCTTAAGGTTGCCTCAGCCTTCCATCCTTCCAAGGTTGGTAAAACGAGGACCCAGATTGTTGTGGGCAATATACTAACTCTGTAAACTACTTAGGGCTGTAAAGTACTATGAAGTGGTACATAAGTCTAAGTGCTATTGCTATTTACTCAGATCTACACTCACAGAGAGCAATTTAAAAAGTCAAGGTGTGGGCCATGATCATGCAGTTGTGCAAGCCACTTTCTATAAAAAGAAAGAAGATTTTGATTACATGATGATTGCCATTGTCTTGACTTTATTGCCTTCTGAAAGATGTTACAAAGCTTGCTTCTGATGTGATATGTTATTGTGATTGAAAATTCTGATACTCTGTTTTGTTTTCACCTTTGAGGTATTTCTGTAACGTTGTTTATGTCATACGTTTTCCATTTATATTTATCATGAAAAGTAGAATTTCTAAATAAATTAACTTGTAAGTAAACTAATTAATAAATGGGATTTGGGAAAAGTTACTGCTGCTACTGAGTCCAATTAATCCTCCTTGATATAGGCCAACCAGCGGATCAAGTATTTTACCACTCTTTTTTTTTTTTAATCTTCCAGCAATGCAACTAATTTGGAAGTATATTTCTATTAGTGAAACCTAAAATGGACACTCAAGTTGAGTGTTAGCTTTCTGGAGGTGGGAGAAGTAAATATATTCAGAATAATTGAGAAGAAGAGATGTTTTTTTGGTGGCAGGAATTGAGGGTTGATTGCAGGGATACCTGATGAAACAAAGAACATTTATAATCTCGCCAGTTAGAAATTTCCATTGGTGCTTCAGTTTTTAATGCACATTCCCAGGACTATTTTATAAATGAAAAATATTTTTAAAAACTTTGGAAGATTGCATTTAAGTCACAATAACTTAAATGCTTTTGTGTAGGGTTTCAATTTTGTTGGCTTCTGTTAGCATATAACATATTCTATCTTTCGCTAACATTGTGGTAATTCCTTGTTCCTGACACAGTATAGAAATGACTCCTTTGTCAGTCATATCTGAGATTGCCAAGAGTGAAGCAGGTACTGTATTACAGTCAAAAGAGATTTAAACCCAAATTCTGACTTCCTTCAGTGACTGACTACAAAGTTGCAAGCTGTACCTGATAACTTCTCTTTACCCTGCCAATCCAAACTTGATTCTAGCCCAAGAAGTCAAGTTCCTTATTTATTTATTTATTTATTTATTTATTTATTAGACTTATAAGCCGCTCTTCTCCAGGGGACCCAGAGCGGCTTACAACATAGATAATAACAATCGCATTAAAGTCTAATATAAATTAAATTAAAATGATCATAAAAAAAAAAAAACAATACCCCAAATTTTTAATAAAAAAAACATTCATCCAACATTCAGCACCAATCATTCCCAGATCTGCCGACACAAATAAGTTTTTAATTCTTTTCGGAAGGCCAGAAGAGTGGGAGCGGTCCGAATCCCCGGAGGGAGCTGATTCCAGAGGGTAGGGGCCGCAACAGAGAAGGCCCTTCTCCTGGGGCCCGCCAGCCTACATTGACTGGTCGACGGGACCCGGAGAAGACCAACTCTGTGCTCTCTGACCGGTCGTGATGAGGTATGAGGCAAAAGACGGTCCTGCAAGTAACCTGGTCCTAGGCCATGTAGGGCTTTATAGGTAATAACCAACACTTTGAATTGCGAGCGGAGACTAATAGGTAGCCAGTGCAGCTCGCGGAGCGTTGGTGAAATGTGGGCATACCGAGGTAAGCCCACGATTGCTCGCGCGGCTGCATTCTGGACTAATTGAAGTCTCCGAACACTCTTCAAGGGTAGCCCCATGTAGAGAGCATTGCAGTAGTCGATCCTCGAGGTGATAAGGGCATGAGCGACTGTGAGCAAGGCCTCCCTGTCCAGATAAGGTCGCAACTGGTGCACCAGGCGAACCTGGGCAAATGCTCCCCTCGTCACAGCCGCCAAATGTTGGTCTAAGTGCAGCTGTGGATCGAGGAGAACACCCAAGTTACGAACCTTCTCCGAGGGGTTCAAAGTTTCACCCCCCAGAGTAATGGACGGACAGTTGGTCTTGTCCTTGGGAGGGAGAACCCACAGCCACTCCGTCTTGTCGGGATTAAGCTTTAGTCTGTTCTCACCCATCCAGGCCCTCACAGCCTCCAAACACCGGCACATCACTTCTGCTGCTTCGCTGACTTGGCACGGGGTGGAAACGTACAACTGGGTATCATCAGCGTACTGATGGTAACTCACCCCGTGTCTATGGATGATCTCACCCAGCGGCCTCATGTAAATATTAAACAGCAGGGGCGAAAGAACCGACCCCTGCGGCACCCCACAAGGGAGGAGCCTAGAGGTCGATCTTTGATCCCCTACCAACACCGACTGCGACCGGCCAGAAAGGTAGGAGGAGAACCACTGGAGAACAGTGCCTCCCACCCCCAACCCCTCCAGTCGGCGCAGAAGGATACCATGGTCAACGGTATCGAAAGCCGCTGAGAGGTCAAGAAGCACCAGGATAGAAGATAAACCCCTATCCCGGGCCCGCCAGAGATCATCCATCAGCGCGACCAAAGCAGTTTCCGTAGAGTAACCGGGTCTGAATCCCGACTGCAAGGGACCCAGATAATCGGTTTCCTCCAAGGCCCGTTGGAGTTGAAGTGCCACCACCTTCTCAACAACCTTCCCCACATAGGGAAGGTTGGAGACAGGACGATAGTTCGAAAGAATGGCTGAATCTAGGGAAGGCTTCTTGAGGAGTGGGCGCACAAGTGCCTCCTTTAAAGGAGCCGGAAAGGACCCATCCCTCAAAGAAGCGATGACTATCTCCTGGATCCAGCTCCGTGATACCTCCCTGCTGGCCGAAACCAGCCAGGAGGGACACGGGTCCAACAAGCAGGTGGCATTACTAACAGCTCCAATGGCCTTGTCCACTTCATCAGGTGTAACAGCTTTAAACTCATCCCAAATAAACTGACTAAGACGAGCCCCAGTCACCTCGACTGAATCATTATCAGTCGCCACTGCTACAATGTTGGAGTCAAGGTCCGCCCGGATCTGAGCGACTTTGTCTGCGAAAAAGTTGTTAAAATCCTCGGCACTTCCCTGCAAGGGTCCCCCGGACCTCCCCGTACCAAGGAGAGACCGAGTCACCCTAAACAGGGCAGCCGGGCGCGATTCCGCAGACGCGATTAAAGCGGAAAAATACCGGGATTTTGCCGCTTTAATCGCTCTCAGGTAGGATCTAATGTGTGATCTCAACCTGGTTCGATCAGATTCAGCCTTCGATCTTCTCCAACGCTTCTCTAGACGTCTCCTAAGACGTTTCATCCCCCTGAGCTCCTCAGTAAACCAAGGAGACTTCCTGGGTCCGAAACCATGGAGAGGCCGCATAGGCGCGATCCGATCCAAAGCCCCCGCAGCAGCTATATTCCAGGCCGCCACAAGGGACTCTGCCGAACCGTGTACGAGCGAATCTGGTAATTCCCCAAGCTCCGTCTGGAAACCCATTGGATCCATCAGGTGTCTGGGGCGGAACCACCTAATCGGTTCCGCCTCCCTGCGGGGGAGGATTGGAGCCCCAAAGTCAAGCCGCAGCAGGAAATGGTCTGACCATGACAAGGGTACCGTGACTAAATCCCTTAACACCAAACCATCACTCAGCTGTTCCGAGAGAAAGATCATATCGGGCGAATGCCCCCCCTGGTGGGTCGGACCCTGAACTACTTGAGTCAGGTCCATGGTTGCCATGGAAGCCATGAACTCCTGCGCCAACCCAGAGGCCCGGCCAAGCGAAGGCAAGTTGAGGTCTCCCAGGACTATCAGCCTCGGGAGTTCAACTGCCAGCCCAGCCACTTCCTCGAGCAACGCAGGCAGGGCTGATGCCACGCAGCTGGGAGGCAGGTACGTAAGCAACAAGCCCACCTGAACTCCTAGGTCCAACTTCACCAGGAGGGACTCACAGCCCGAAATCTCGGAAACAGTGAGCCTGCGCAAGCCGACGGTCTCCCGGGCTATTATAGCCACTCCTCCCCCCCTTCCCTGGGGTCGCGGCTGGTGCCACACCCGAAACCCAGCTGGGCACATTTCCGAGAGGGGAACACCCCCCTCCGTGCCCAGCCAGGTCTCGGTGATACATGCCAGGTCGGCCTCCTCATCACAGATTAATTCCCGGATGAGGGGAGCTTTATTTTGAACTGACCTGGCATTAAGCAGCAACAGTCTGAGACCAGGGTCCGGATTTCGTTCGTCACCAGTACTGCAGGTTGAACCAGTTGTTATAGAGGGGCCAGAACAGGGAATCGCTGTAAGGCAGCGAATCCCAGTTCCCCGAGAGCGGCCTACCCCTCTGTTCCCGCCATATCTGCCTCCCCCCCATACGACCGGTATAGGCCCACCCTCTGCCACCCCGGGTCTAGCACCCCCCCCCTCCGCGGCCTCCCATTCGTCTGGCAGACTGGCACCATTTATACAACCACATCCATTCATCATTCCATATTCATTATAAGAATAGAACTCCCCCCCTCCCACTATCATCACAAAAATCCCCTCCCCACATTCTAGTAATCCAACCTTCAAACAGTAACAGTCACACCATTCACCAATCCACTAATTAATTTCCACCCCCTCGATTTAAAATATAATTAAATTTCAATATAATGATCAATTTAAAATATTAAAATTCAATAATCAATCAGTACAATTAAAAATAATTTGCTTAATTTAACTCAATTTGATTACATTTAAAAACAATCAATTAAAATATCAATTTATCAATTTAATCCTATCAAACTGGACTTAGGCAAGGCTAATATAAAAAACAGAGAAATGCTAAAAGAGTCTAAACAGTCCTGGGCATAAGTTCCAAGTTCTCAAACAGGTTCAGTTCCTAAGTGCAATCCCAGTGCAAGGAGGAAGAGGAGGGGGGGTCAAATGGAGGGGGAGGAAGGGGGAGGAAGACGAGAAGCCACTGGGGACAAACAAGAGACGAAGTAGCCGAATATCATTGCAATGAGTCAGCATAAGTTCCACAAGGCCTAACAAGCTCAAGCGCCACCTCACAATCCAGGACGGCAATGATGAAGAAAAAGGAAAGGTCTCAAATCCTCCTCGACAGCTACCGCCACCAGCCAGCATCGGCTCAGATCTCAGGCAACAGCCAGGCTCCGTCAGCCCCCCTTGAGATTTAACACTTGACTATGGCAACTCCAGTTAAAAAAAGATGACAAGAATGACCAGACTATGCTTGGATGACATAGATAACTTGAGGTCCTAGAGTTGAAAGTAGTCCCCAAGCTATTTTAATCTGTCAGAGCCCACTTCGATCACAATTGCTGACATTCACAACAGTGTGAGGTATGAAATACCTAAAATTCTGCGATAAGCCCCAAATTAAACTTAATTTGATTTTTTTAAAAAAAATACAAATGCCCAAATATCCTTTTCTTGCCTGTAAAAGGGATGTAGTACTACTCAGTGTTCATAACTCTTCTACTCATTGTGCTTTCCCCATTGCTTTCCATATTATGTATGGATTCCAATCAGCAAAAGCTGGTCCATTTCTGCCCTAAAAGGCTGCTGGCAGTCAGAGTATGTGACATAGTCTCAATGGGCACATATGCTAATCTAGGTCAAGATAGCGTACATTTCTTTTCCCGAGAATACTCAAGAAGTAATAAGCAATTTGCCTTCTCCAAATTGGTGCTAGGAGATGTATTCAGACTATGGCTGTGCTAATTGAGAATTCAGAAAAAGGCCCAACAGATGGGTCCCAGGTTAGGATGCCTTGTTGAAATTTCTTTCCAAGTCCATTATCACAAGTAAGAAGGGGGAAATATTGAAATCCAGACAGCAGCACATTAAAGAAGGCATGCTATGATGTGCAACTAAATGATCTTGTTTTAATAGGTTTGCCTGAAGACTTCAAAAAAAAAAAAGAAACATAAGAATTAAAGAACAGAAATAAATCAAATGATCTTCAGTAATTTTCTTTTTGAATGCCAGCTGGACTGCCTACTCCAGCTGACTCTACTAGTCTTCTTCCCCTTCTTCAAGATATAAAGAGTCCCTAAGCCAGAAGGAGTCATTGCTCCTTGTGAAGATCAAGTTAACCTTCTCCTTGTTGCTTTCAGTAAACTGTTAAGAGCAGAATTATTTTGGAGAGAATTTTAACTCATTTCCTTCACTGTACCATCTGTCACTCTCTTTTGTTTTGTTGTATTATTTAGCTACTTTAGTTGTATTGTGTCTTTCAATCTGGGGTTTTATGATTGTTGTTTCATTAGTATTTTTTAATCATACAGTGGGTGTTTTAATATTTTTTAGGTTCATGTCTTCAGCCAAGAAATAGTGGATTATGGCAGGATATAAATGCAATAAAATCAATCAATTAATCCTAGTTTGTTCCATGCCCAATACTTTATTAGTCGTAAGGAGGATTTATGGCTATTCAAGAGCATAGTTGAAGTGTGGGTGTTTGACCTATATACATTAACATCCTTTGTAGATAGACAGAGTGGGAGAGCACTGTCTCTCATTTGGGACTAAACTCAAAAGAACATGTAAACAATTGGATTTATATAATGCCATTCTAGCAAACCTAGATAAACTTGATTGACCTCAAGACATGGAACTGGTTAGAACTTGGAAGAATGACACCAAGAAATAATAGAGTTGTAGATTAATCAGTGTTGGGAAAAATGCAACTTAAGGACACAGCATAAAAATAACTTCAATATTCTTGAAAGAACCAATATATCCGTGTCCACTAAGTCACCAGAAATTGTGCTTGACAGAAAGGAGTCTTTATTTTTATTTCATTATTTTTAATACTAAGTATCACATAGGCAAGGTGACTGAAGTTTTTTTCTTATAATTTTGAAATTAATTATTATGTCAAAAGCTTTTGATCATATCAAATACAACTTAATATTTGTAATTCAGATTTTCTAGGGCCTAAGTAAGCTTGAGCATCTTGGAAAAAAAATCAGTGCAAGAAATACAGTTTAACTACAGATGGTCCTTGACTTAACCACTTAATCAAAATTTATGTTGCTAAGTGAAACATTTGTTAAGTGATTTTTGCCCCATTTTATGACTTTTCTTGCCACAGTTCTTAAGTGAGTCACTGAAGTTGTTAAGTTAGTAACCTAGTTGTTAAGTGAATCTGGATTTCCCTTGACTTTGCTTGTCAAATGGCTGCAATAGGGGATCACATGATTCTGGGACACGGCAACCATCATAAATATGAACCAGTTGCTAAGCATCCAAATTTTAATCATGTGACCATGGGGATGCTGCAATGGTCGTAAGTGTGAAAATCACTTTTTTCAGTGTGTTTGTAACTTTAAATGGTCACTAAATGAACTGTTGTAAGTCAAGGATTACCTATATTCTCTTTTCCTTTTTGAAAGCATCACAGCTAATGCATGAGAAAGTGGAATTTTGGAATTTTAATATTGTATATAAAAGAAAAAAGTGGATTTGTTTTATTAGTTTTAGATAACATTTAGAGATTTTATAGATGTTAAATATGTGCTGAGTTAGTTTGGGGAATATATCTTCTAATTTGAAGGAGACCTAAATCAGTCATTGAATGCTGATGTAGAAGAATTTTAGAACTTTATTGGAAATTCTTTCTTTGAGCTATGAACATTGTGTTCACAATTTCTGAGTGTAGCTCTCAATCACCAACTGCCTTTGAGATATGCTAAACTGCATCTAATTAGGTATGTGATTATACTTCTGATCCAGATTCCATGCAATGTATAGTGGAGAAGATAGAAAAGATGAAGTAAATGGCAATTTCTGGTTGTCCTCTGGCAGTGATAACACTATCTTTGCTTGTTTCACTTCAGCATGGTGAATAGAGAAGAGCAGAAATCTTCAGCAAAAACTGGACAAGTTCTCTCTGCAAGCCACTATGAATATTGCAGTACCAATGAAATCTGTAGAAGCTAATTACATGAGTTTCTTGGCAGGTCATCTCACCTACAGAAAACCAGGGCTTTTTTTTCTCATAGAATGCCCAGAACGGAGTTCTGGCACCTTTTTTGGGATGGAATCTTGTAGGGTAGGCAAGGTGGGTTGTATGATGTGTGTGAGTACCAGCACCTTTTTTTTTTTAACAAAAAAAGCACTGCAGAAAACTACATGCTACACATTTCCTATCTAATAACTGAAAGGGTGTTGAAGAAAAAAATGTTTTTTCTTTAATTTGAATAAGTTCCAACACAAAGAGTATGTTCTTTATGAACCATGGTGGAATAGGTGCTAAGTAAAGCCATCACTCTTCCACTCATTCACAGTCATGTTTATAAGATTAACAGCAATGGTAGCAGACTACTCTATAAGCATAAATTTTGTTTTTGGTGGGTTTTTTTGCATGAGTGGTGGAGAAAAAGAAGAAGTCAAGAAAGTTGTTAGTGGCAAAATGAAAATATTGGAACAAAAAAACCTGCAGAACATTATAATAGAGAGTAGAAACAATGTCACTGGGAAAACATCTCATTCTTGTGCTTATATATCAGCTTAGAAGGATGTAAACATGGTTTCACAACAGTTTAACACTTTTAACACTTTCAAACTATTATATTAAAATTATTATTAAAATCAAATTTTAGATTAGATGAAGTTGTTCAAGAAGCTAAACAATTAAAACTAGAATCCAACCCACAGATGCTGCAACAAAGTCATATGTAACTAATTAATCTGTGCATTCAGTTGAAAGTTAAAAGCAGTGAGGTACAGAAACCAAAGGAAGAATTTTGCAGTGACAATATGAATAACTAACACGAGAAACCTGACACCCAGCACAATGTCTCTGTTATTTCCTGTACAGTATTTAGAATGAGGGAATGGGAAAAGAGAGTAGTTGCCATAGTTTCTAAAGGTGCACATTTCTTTGATTCTTAGTGTACTTCTTGATGAACCATAACATTTTATTCCACAACAAATAAGGCCAAGATTTCAGAATGAACTACAGGCTCTATAAAATGAAGTTTCTCCATAGCCAAAGGGCAGATGTTTCCTTCCTAAGATTTCTCTTTCATGGAATATTAGATTCTAAGGACTAGACACACCGGTTGTACTGTATTGTTAGACAAATGAATCTTAGACAAAGTCAGCAAGGCAGTCCTTCATACCTCTCTAACTACAATAGAAGGACAATTAGTAGGTATGGATACAGGATGGTGTTGGTTTGGTTTAGATTGGTTCTACACATGAACAATTTTCCCTGCATATATGTAGCCATATTTTTAAAAATTGGGAAACCCATTTTCCACTTTTCCGCCGACCTGGATCACTTTTCTTGAGAAGGGCAGTTTCAAAAATTTGCACCCTATGGTCTTTGGGGGGTTTCCAAGTTGGAAAAGTCTGCCTTATATTGGTCACAAAACTGTTTATTAGGTTTTGGTGTAATGTTTGTGAGACCTTACACAGTTGTGATTTTTTTTTTACAAAATCATAGTTAAAATATTTATGGATTTACTATATACATAAACCTAGCTATTACCTCTGGAACTTAGTTACTTTCTTGAACAGAACAGTTTAAGCATAGATTTGTTCTTCACTGATTCTATCTCAGATAAATATGCTAAGTCCAAAGGATCACACTTAAGTTACTACAATGAAGTAGTATATATATATTTCAGTCCGAAAATGGAAGGAAGGCTCATATATTATCAGGTCCTTGCTGCTGTCCTAAACCTCATTAAAGCTACATGCTGAGCCCATCAATAATGAGATTGTCCCTTTCAGCTACTCTCATTGTCCATTCATTTTTCTTTCCCACCTGCACCCACAATGGGGGCTGTTTGCTCCCACATATATTCAACAAGGCATCACTTGTAAGCTACCCCCCCCCATTCATTTCATTCCATTCCTGTTTCAAAGGACTGACAAAAAGCCCAGTGAAAAGCTTTTCAATGTAAATGCCACTTTAATGACTTGATTCATTCACTGGAGGGGAATCCATGATAACTTGACTTCTCCCTGCTGTAAATAGAAGAAAATGTTTTCATAAAGCCCCTGACGTGTCCTGTTTGTTAACGAAAAGCCCTGGTTTAGAAACAGAAAGCAGCAGCTCATAGAATCTTGATAAAGGGTCTCCTCCAAGCTTCCAGTCTTTTCTCTGTGTGTATCTGACTTAGGAAATGCATCTGTTTTCCAGCCTTTTATTTGATTCATTTACTCTGCAGTGAATTTTCCCTTGAGTATTTAAAAAAAACACATTATGTTATTGCTTCCTTCTGGACATGTTTAAATATCAAATTATTGGAGAATTGCATATGTAGTTATTTGTGTTTGAGCCAAGGACAAACAAGTGTAGTTTAATTTTTTGGCAATCTGAATTTGAGTCTGGTTCTTATTTTTGAGAGCACACAAGCAAGAACACCATGAAAATTTAATATTAAAAAAAACACCCTGTGTCAATGCCTGACAGCAACGGGATTGTGGGGGGGGGGAAATAACAAAATATCTTATTTCTAAAATCCTGTCACAAACTTCTTGTCTACTATCTCCAAAATAAATCATATATATCAGGGTAGGAAAGTATATAAGTTATTAAATAATCTTCTGCTACTGAATTGGAAGTGAGGAATTTGAAGACCTTCAGTTTTGGTTGGATTCTAATATCCAACATTCCATCCTACTGGACAATTGTTGAAGTTAATGAGTGCTATAGTTATTAAAAATCTCTGAAGGACAATAAGCTCTGGAGGAGATGCCCAGGCTGAGTCCAAGGGAAGAGTCAAATGTGAGTCATGAGTCCCTAGGCATCCACAAGAGATAAATTAAATTCCTTTCTTAACTCTTGCTCATTTCCCTTGACCATTAGTAGCTCAGAGTCTTGCAGAGACTTTAAGCTTGCAATAGATCTTTATACTCATTTGAACTGCCTGAACATGGTGCTTTAACAATTGCACCAAACTGGCTGTAAATGGCATTATAGAAAGCATTATTTCATATTCCTCACTGAACTTTGAAAGTGAATCCAAGGATCCTGTTGTGATATTTAAAAGACTAGAATGACTTTCAGCAAAGATTTGAGAAGGATGAGCATTGGCATTTTCCCAAAGATATTAACAACAAAAGAACAAGCTTGGGTTGCTTGAATAAACCAAAATTATTTGGATTCACATAATGTACTAAGTCAAACAATAGCAACATTGCAAAGTATTGTCCTGTGTGAAGCAGTCCATTCTTTTCAAGTATTTTTACTCTAGAGACTTCATCCACACTTATAAATTGGACATAGACAATCTTTGTTACTGTTGTTGTAGTTGTTGTTGTTAAAGCCTTCACTCCTGCAAAAGTACTTAGCTAAAGGTCATATAATACTGTTAAGCAGGAATGAGGTAGCACCATTCATCACTCATTCTCTCTCTTTCTGACAACCTCTTTCTAATCCAATTAATTTTTCTTTCTCTTTACTCTTTGCTTTTCCCAGTTAGATTGCTCTAAATCCAAATAAAAAAGGCAGGCTTTATTTCTAGGAATTTACCCCATCGCACTCCTCAATCTGATTACTCTGTGAAGTAGTATTCTAGAATCTAGATCATCTTTTCCACCTATCATTAAAAAAGAGTATTCCTGGTATATACAATCAGAGGAGAGATACTCATTCTACAGTAGATTTAATTTTATACTGGGAAATTCCACATTATTTAGTCAGCCACCATTTTGAAAGACAATCAAATTCACATGGAGCAGCCAAAACTAAATGACACAATGTCTATGTTCACAAAACATGCCATATTATATTTTATTTAAATAGTCTATCAGTTAATTGCCTAGGTTGAACCATAGAAGAAATATGGTGGCTGAATAGATATGATATCCTGAATTCAGACTTTACTGAATAATCCCAATTTAGTCACAGTTCTGGGGGAAAAACAATCTATTCAGTTTCATAAGCAATCTGTAGATGCTATAATGATGTCACCTGTATCATGACAATGTCATGCAAATGATATCAGATATGACTGATTCTTCTGGCTTTCCAAAACACTATCAAAACATGTACATATACATCAGCTGCATCATGGCACATAATTTCTATAATGGCCCACATGCTTAATGTGCTTCATCTTGCTGATGCCCATGTTCAGTCCTTCAAATGTTCAGCTGTTAGTAAGATAGGCTATTGTTGTTGTTATTGCTTGTTTGTCTTTTATATTCTTTCTCTATTTTTAGTCAGTAAGAGAGGACATTAACTAAGGAGAATCTTAAAAAGCTAAGATCCAGTGATCATTAAAAGCACTTCATATGCCGTGTGTGTATTATAGCTCAATTACCCTTATCCTTGTTAAGTCATTTTATGCCATAATAATTTTATTAGGATACATTATGAAACATGTCCTACCACGAATACCCATGAATCATGCCTCATTTTTGTGTCATGTTGGTTGTTCCTAGACGTTAAAAAGCAAATGCAAATGAAATGTTCCACATCCTTTATTATTACAGAAAATTCACCAGAGGATGTGGCACCTACTGATTAAAACTAAAATAACAACCAGAACATTTCACAGTGTGGATGCTAACAAAAAATAATAATCTAATCTTAAACAGTTGATTAATCTCAGTGGTAGACTAATTCAATTATTCTATTCACCTACCTCTTTCACCTATTATTCAATCTTCAACTGCCACACATCTATTCTTTTACTAAAGTATTTATCTTAAAATGTAGTTCATATTAGGTTGGCACTAGACTGATACCTATTATCATGTATTATATTTCACAGTCAGATGTTAATAATTATTAGGACAATGCTCACTGCTTCCATGTAGGCACAACTGGAATTTTGTGTATTCAGTGAGTTCAAGTACAAGATTAGATTATCTTTTAATTCAAATGTGAATTATAAAGTGAATTGTGTTGAAAAATTAGCTAAAAGTCTAATCATGAAATGTTTATTTTCATATTTTTTTTGTGAAAAGGATGAGGTAGAACAGCTCACTTCATAGATTAGAACAAACCAATAGGTTTAGTGCTGAGGTCTTGGTTAAGGGATAGTAATTTAAATGTCTGCTATCATCTACTTCTATATCTAATGGGTTTTGTTCACAAGAATAAAAATACTTTACAGAGTACAGATAGTTAAATACATAAAATATATCTGGTGATGACTTAAGAAAATTAGGTGCAACTCTAAATATTCAAATTCCAAATATATGTGCATGTATTTTAAGATGTTTCCAGTTATCTTTCCCTTTAGTATCGCTCTTCAGTGTTTCTAGGTATCTTTTAAGGTGAGAATAGCTGAGCTACCCATATGAATATTAGGAGAACTCTGCCCAAAATCCATTTCCAATTTTCCCCAAAGAATTTTCTTCCAATAAAGAAATTTCTACATAATAATAATAATAATAATAATAATAATAATAATAATAATAGTAGTAGTAGTAGTAGTAGTAGTAGTAGTAGTAGTAGTAGTAGCTCAACCCTTCCAAGACCGAGTGGCTGTGGCTACCGTCGTCCCGGTTTAGTCAATTGACTCCTTTGTTGTCTGTTGGGGGCGAAACAGTGGCCCCTGTGGAAAGGGTTCGCAATTTGGGAGTCCTCCTGGATTCACGGCTATCTTTAGAGGACCATCTGGTGGCCGTGGCCGGGAGGATGTTCTATCAGGTTCGCCTGGTACGCCAGTTGCGTCCCTTCCTAGACCGGGACTCGCTATGCACAGTTACTCATGCCTTCGTCACTTCCAGGCTGGACTATTGTAATGCTCTCTACATGGGGCTCCCCTTGAGGTGCACCCAGAGGCTTCAGCTGGCCCAGAATGCGGCCGCGCGGGTAGTGACAGGAGCGTCGTGGCACTCCCATGTAACACCGCTCCTGCGCGAGCTGCACTGGTTGCCGGTGGTCTTCCGGGTGCGGTTCAAGGTGTTAGTGACCACCTTTAAAGCGCTCCATGGCATTGGACCCGGATACTTATAGGACCGCTTACTGCTAGCAAATACCTCCCGCCGTCCGGTACGCTCCCACAGAGAGGGCCTCCTCAGGGTGCCATCGGCCAGACAATGTCGACTGGCGACCCCCAGGGGGAGAGCCTTCTCTGTGGGAGCTCCAAAGTTTTGGAACGAGCTCCCCCCCCGAACTCCGTACGATGACGGACTTACGCACCTTCCGTCGGGAACTGAAAACTTTCCTTTTTCAACAGGCCGGCCTGGCATAGAAGCTCCGGCTCCAACCGGGTGAAAATGTTTTAGGGGGGATTGTGTAATTTTTAGGATTTTTGTAATTTTTAGGATTTTAGGATTTGTATATATTGGGTTTTATAGATTTTATGGCCTAATTTGTTTAATTTATTTTTAAAATATTTTAATTTCGTACATTTATATGTTTTTTTTTAATTTTAAGGCTGTAAACCGCCCCGAGTCCTTCGGGAGAGGGGCGGTATAGAAATTTAAATATAATAATAATAATAATAATAATAATAATAATAATAATAATAATAATAATAATAATAATAATAATAGTAGTAGTAGTAGTAGTAGTAGTAGTAGTAGTAGTAGTAGTAGTAGTAGTAGTAGTAGTAAAGCTGGAAGGGAGGTTATCTATCCAACCCCCTGCTCAGGCAGGAAACCCTATACCATTTCGGACAAATGGCTGTCCAGTCTCTTCTTAAAAACTTCCAGTGTTGGAGCATTCACCGCTTCTGGAGGCAGGTTGTTCCACTGATTAATTGTTCTCACTGTCAGGAAGTTTCTCCTTAGTTCTAGGTTACTTCTCTCCTTGATTAGTTTCCACCCATTGCTTCTTGTCCTGCCTTCAGGCACTTTGGAAAATAGCTTGATTCCCTCTTCTTTGTGGCAGCCCCTGAGATATTGGAATATTGCTATCATGTCCCCCCTTATCCTTCTCTTTGTTAAACTATACATACCCAATTCCAGCAACCGTTCTTTATATATTTTAGCCTCCAGTCCCCTAATCATCTTTGTTGCTCTTCTCTGTACTCTTTCTAGAGTCTCAACATCTTTTTTACATTGTGGTGACCAAAACTGGATGCAGTTTCTGCTTCATTTCATCCATACTTTATAATAACTTCAGAGTTTCTGTTCGTTGTGTTGTTGAGATAGGGCAATCATGGGAGGCAGAGGGTTGGTCGTGTTCTTAATAGAAAATGGAAATGTATGAAGTTGTGGTTAAATTTCCTGTTGTTAAGTGCCCCAACGGAATTGCACAATAATAATAAATACATTTTTCTCCAGCTTTTTCACTTCCTTCAAATGTCTAATATAGTTATTCACTCAAGTACCTAAGAAAGACAGATATACAGTGGTGGGATTCAGCCAGTTCGCACCAGTTTGGCAGAACCAGTAACTAATTTTTTGTTGCCCACGCCCAGAATGGACTTCTGGAAGCAGCATCCACACAGAAAACTGGTTGTTCACATATTTGAATCCCACCACTGCAGATATGGATACAGATATGGATACAAATACAGTTTGGATAAAGATACAAATATGGACACAGATGAGAGCCAGTTTGGTGTACTGGTTAAAGTATAAGGCTAGAAACTATGAGACTGAGTTCTAGACCTGCCTTAGGTACAAAACCATTTAGGTGACCTTGCATGGATCAGTCTCTCTCAGGCCTAGGAACAAGACAATTGCAAACCACTTCCAAAATTGTGCCAAGAAAACTGTAGGGACTGGTTCAATGTCAATGACTTGAAGGCACATATCTGATATAAATATAGATGACAGAGATAGAGATAATAAAAATAGAGATAATTGAGATGATAGAGATAGAGATTGATAGATAGCTATGGCAGGTATCTGGTAGAAGGAAAAACCAACATGGACTTTCCACCAAGTTTTTTTCAAAATATAACCTAATAGTCAAACTGGAACTTGAATGAACAGATGTGAGATTGACATGACATATTGGAAATAATTTGATCCCTATTTCTAGTGAATTGAACTGGGAGCCATTTTGCATATAAATCATATATAATACCTGTTGACACTTCCAAGCTTGACAGAAGCTACTATACTCACTCAGCTATTAGAAAGCTTGGGCAAGAGTTCCTGTAAGGTAGTTCCTCACCACCATCTTCTTTATTGTTTGTCAAGCTTGCACAGTTCTGGGATTCATTCACAGGGCAGGGCCTCAATTATCTTATTCTTTTATTTTCCCTTGAAGAGTGGCTGAAGTGTTCAGATTTGCCTATAGCTCTATTTCATGTTCTGCTTCTTCCTAGCACAAAGAAGGAATGTTAGATGGTCTATTTTCAGACTTGTCATGAATATTTATATGTTGCCTACATCTTTACAAATTATGGAGCACTAAGATGAATGAGAGCAATGAATCAGAGGAGAAGTACTATGCCATGCTGGTTGAAGTTTGTTCTTTATCTGCTGTTTATCTGATGACTTGGAGATTGCAACTGATTGCTTTCATAGCAATAGCAATACCACTTAAACTTATATACCACTTCACAGTGCTTTACAGCCCTCTCTAAGCAGTTTACAGAATCAGAATATTGCCCCCAACAATCTGAGTCCTCCTTTTACCGACCTCAAAAGGATGGAAAGCTGAATGAATCTTGAGCTGGTGAGAATCGAACTGCCAAACTGCAGGCAGCCAGCAGAACTAGCCTGCAGTACTGCATTCTAACCACTGTGCCACGACGACTCATTCACCTCAATATTTGGCTCAGCAATTCTGAGAGTTGAAGTCCACAAGTCATAAAGGGGGCATCATTCCCCACCTCTGGTTTAGAGGATTAAGGCTCATTATTTCACTCAGTTACCTGAGAACAAGCATAACAATTAAGTAAAAAAAAATGGACAACAAATTAGGAAGACCCTGGCAAGGCAGCCAAAGATTGATCGGCTAGCTCCCAAGAATTATTTATTTATTAGATAAGGAGAAATGATATTACTTTGGGAACTCAAAAATCCTGCATTATCCATGTTCTTTGGATATAGCAAAACCAACATTTTATGTTTGCAATAATTATTTCAGCTGATTGATATATGACAATCTTATATTTCCTGTCTTTCAAACCTGCATAAGAAATTAATTTATTTTGAGTCAGACTATTGCTTGGTTGTGGTAACTTAGTACTAGCTATTCTTTAGAATCTTTTACACACAAAATACTCTTTGTATTTGTATCTGACAGCCTCAGGGATGATCCTAGGATATTCTACATCTATATTATATGCACTTTAGTCCATTTGATAACATTTCAGAGGGATTCATAGGTGTAAACCTTTAATAATAACTCTTCTTCTATATTGCTTTGTTTTACTTGGGAGAAGTTAGGTGGACATAACTTAATAATAATAAAAAAATATTCTCATATGTTAAAAAACAAACCAAATCTATTAATTATAAGAAAAATAAGAAATATACTTCTTATATGTAACAAAAAACCCTTTCATTGCAATCCATTAATGATATCTAAGATATGCAATATCTATTTTTTTCCCATTCTGTTTTTCTATTATACATTTGTTTCTATGTAGATATTTAGTATTTATATTTATTTAATACATTTACTTAGTTGCCTTATCACTAAATTTAACTCCAGGTGGCATATAACCAATAGTTAAAACAATATTTGTATCATTTTTAAATTACACTATATTTAGTATTTTCTTTTCTAAACCCATTAATAGTGCTGTTGTTGACATATCTGTTCTGAAGTCAATCATACTAAATGTTTACTAAGCTAGAAATAGACCAAAATTAGTGTAACAGTGAAACAAAACAAATAGCACATCCCTGACAGATATAGTTATAGATTTTCTGCAAACAATTTGCTTTTTAATAATTATTGGAAACATGCTGTAGAAAAAACACAATGCATTCTCTATAAATACTGTGCAAATTGGAGAGGCCTGACTGGTGCTATAAAATTCTCCATGGAAGGAAAAGTGGATAAGGAAGAAAAAATACATGAGAAAAAAAACCCCAGATACAGGTAGTCCTTGAAATATGACTGGTTGCTTCACAAGTGTTCAAACTTACGACAGACTTTTAAAAAGCTACTTCTGATCTGTTTTTGAAGATTCAACTGCCACATACACACCCTGCTGTCATATAATTACCTTTTGGCCACTTGGCAACTAGTTCACATTTAGGACTGATTACAGTGTCCCATGGTCACATGATCATGATTTGCAACTTTTTTTTCTGGTTCCTGGACAAAATGATCATTGTACATGCTGGGTTTGCTCAATGGCCACATGACTTACTTAATGACCTGATAGCCAAATCTGGCCCTAGGTTCTGCCTCGGTTTACCTTCCCAATAAGTAACCAAGTCGGAGGATCATTTAAAAGGGTACCCTGATAAAGGGTACCCTGATAAAGTGGGATCTCTCTATGAAAAGGGAGAACCTTGAGATCCATCTTCCATTCATTTATAGTTAACACAACAACAACAAAAATTCAAGCGGAAAGTGGATTGGACAGGATAAAAATAACCTCTCCTTTGCATAAAAAATCAGTTACATGTAGTCAAACATGTTATGTATTTTCATGTTATGTATTTTCATCCCATAAACACATGTTTATTAAAATGAGGTCTGAGGTAAGAAGAGGTGTAAATTGTAAGGAAAAATATTGTTTGGAGTTTGCAAAAGAGATAAACGAGACCCCAATTTGTACTAACAAACTTTTTCTTATCTGGAGATAGTTTCCAGCCCATTTATCTTTTCAGTTTATTCCTACATTCCAGTCTGTAATGCGCCTGAATATTATTTTAAAAGAGAGAAAATAACTGTGTTAATTAACAAATTATAAAATGTCA
The DNA here is from genome assembly GCA_034064705.1 of Bothrops alternatus. Lineage (NCBI taxonomy): Eukaryota > Metazoa > Chordata > Lepidosauria > Squamata > Viperidae > Bothrops > Bothrops alternatus. The sequence continues at coordinate 13,042,090 of JARGCV010000003.1, read as the reverse complement.
TGTCCCCCTCAGACTGTAGTGACTCATTTTACAACCTTTGTAAATTAGTTCATAAAATTGAATCTGATCATGTGGTACCCCAATTTACAACCGTGATCACTTATGACCACTTATGAGCTCCCTTTTGATCAAAATTAAGAACTACCTGAATTGAGATTATTGGTAGAAAGAGGGAAATAAGACTATAGCTGAGAAAGCTGTGTAAATTGGCTTGCTGGTTGGGGTCTGGCATCAAATGTCCAATATAATGATGGATTAGTCCTTGAATAATCATAGAAGGATTCCATCTTTTCTTCATTGCAAGGACTTTTTTGGCAGTTTTATTGTCTGATGTTCTTTCTGAACTTGTTTGTAATGGACATATAGTTGCTATATAAATCGAAGAATTCATTAGGTAAAAGTTGAAAATTTCCTATCCAGACAGAAATTGGTGGTTTCTCCAGGGAGCAGTGAAGGCAAACTTTGGCCGTGGCACTAACAGCAGCAGCGATATTACACTGTGCACCTCGTACATTTTGCAAGCCTTCCTCTTCAAGGCTGGTATTATCATGTTGAAAATCTCTCACAATAATTAGCATTTGTCGCATATTCTTAAGTTAATCTTTCCTTCTCCATCTTTTCTTGTCTCCTCTTTCTGTACCTTTCCTTGTGATTCTGGTAAAATGCAGCCCTTTCATCCTCTGTTTCTTTATCTCACCTCAGAACAGTTTAGAATCCCTGCTGGCTTCCCCATAAATTATAGGAAGTTGTCAGAGAGCTTAAAAATAGAAGCCAAAGGAGATGCCAATCTGCACTCAATTTCAGAATAGGAAACAGTTGAAAAATGAAACAGGATGGGCAAGGATTAAAGTATAGTGGCTAATGTATTTGACACCAGAGATTCAGTTTCTACTCCTTATAGAGAATCCAGCAGTTCACATGGTGACTTTCTGCCCAACCTACCTCACAGGGTTGTTGTGAAGTAATATAGGAGGATGGAGCACTATGTATGTGCCTTGAGCTCCTGAACAAAACTGGGATATAAATAATATGCATGTTTGTGTTTCACAGAAGGTACATGTAAGGCAATAAAAATATACAAGTCCTTTTTTTTTTTGATTTTTTTTTTATAAAAATTCTTTTATTAAAACCATTAACATTGAACATAAAAACATATTATGCAGCAATCATCATGACACCTGGTGTACAATACTAAGTATTAGTCTTTGAAAACGTCTGAGTTAGTAAGCCTTTTTCCCCCACTCCTCGTGTCTAGCCTCAATTGCACCTTAAAGTTTCTTCTTTAAGAATCACATCATGAGTTAATTCCTTGCTGCTAGATAAGAGAGGGATCAAGGGATTGAAAGACTGGCTGGGAAACTATCATGGAATGTTGAAAATGATAATCATGTGACCACAGTGACAGCCTGAACAGTCACAACTTTTCCAAAATTCAGACCCTCAGGAGTCAGGGATGCATTCTGTATGTTAGCCCATTTAAAGTACTTTGATTCAGGAAAAACTGTTTTTCTGTCATGCATACGTTCGTTCAATTAATGATAATAACAATGAGAGTTTAAGATCTCTCTCTCTCTCTCTCTCTCTCTCTCTCTCTCTCTCTCTCTCTCTCTCTCTCTCTCTCTCTCTCTCTCTCTCTCTCTCTCTCTCTCTCTCTCATCTCTATACACACACACACACACACACATACAAATAGAAAAAAACAAATTGTTCCTTGAAAAGTCCAATTAAGAACTAAAATGTTTGTTTTCACTATAGAGTCCAGCAGTCACTTTTTTGCAACATTACCAATTATTTTTTAAAAAAGAGAGGGGGAGGGAACCTGAGGGATTTCCTGTTTTGCTCTGGAAGAGTGGAGACCTATTAAAACATATGATGACAGTTCAACATAACGAATTAAGGTCCCATCTGGGGGAACATGCTTCTGCATTCTTGGCTAATATTCAGCTTGGGCAAAAAAAGGCTAAGATAACCAAGTGGGAGAGATTGTAGGAAAGCTGAGGCAAGTCAGTTGAAAGAAAATCTGGTAAAGAAGACTGGGGAAAAAAACACATCAGAATGAATGAATGAATGAATGAATGAATGAATGAATGAATGAATGAATGAATGAATGAATGAATGAATGAATGAATGAACGAACTCTAACCAAGGCTGGAGAAGTCCTATTACAGTTTCCAAGATTTCAGTTTAGCATTAAAGATCCCTTACTGAAATCTGCTTCATTCTTTTTTCCTTGGTCTTGCCCACTAAGTGGAGCTTGACAAATTTTGTTCCTCAAGTTTTTTTAAAGGATTAACCAAACCATCCTAGGGAAAGCTTTTTAATGGCTCTCCAGTCTCATCTTAAAAGCCTCCAATGATGAGGCACCCACAACTTCTGAAGGCAAGCCATTCCCACTGGTTAAGAAGTTTCTCCTTAGTTCTAGGTTGGCTCTCTCCTTGATCAGTTTCCATCCATTGTTTCTTGTCCTGCCTTCTGTGCTTTGGAAAACAGGTTGAGTCAATCTTCTTTGTGGCAGCCTTTCAAATATTGGAAAACTCATGTCACCCCTAGTCTTTCTTTTCTCTAGACCAGCCATACTCAATTCCTCCAACCATTCTTCCTATGTTGATAATGTTCTTCACATGCTTACAATACAATTTAGAAGTGTATTACACCTTCACCTGTCTGCTATCCATAAAAGTTGTCCCATCTTTTTTTTTTCTTGCTTCTGTATAAACTAGAACAAGATGCAGCTATCTAGGAATCCCATTAGAGAAGCACTGCTTAAATGATTTGATTCATTAAAGCAGCAATCCTTTTTTTCCCGTCAGGCTTGTGTAGAAAATGAAAAAAAGACTTTCCTTAATCAGTGAATACAAGTGCTCATGGAGGCCTTAATTGTTCTTTTCAAATGATTCTTTGCATCATTGGCAAAACATGCACAATCCTAATATTTAACACCATGAATGGCTGATAGCACTAATATATGAAGACTCACATTTATTGTATATACCAGCCCAAACTTTAAGAACTTCAAGTAATCCTTGTCCACGCTTGTGCGCCTTCCTTTCTTACAACCACTATTTTTCCTTCTTGTCTATTTTGTATTTCCTGTGTTTATTATTAAAAACAAAACTGCTTACTTAATGAATCCCATGCTGTTCACATAATGTAGGTGAAAAGTTATGGTTATCATATTTCAGCTTTGGAAAAAGAGAATGCTGTGGAGAGGGTATTATATACATAAGGTTCCCTACATAGCATAGAATGCAACGTTTATGTATGCATGTGTGCTCCTCTGGCACAGTGAAATGGCAAATGGCTTATTAAATCAGTTTTGTTTCCTCTCATTGCTCCCAGCAGAACTAAGGAGATGTGAAACTGAGCTTTCTCTGCCACCAAACTACTCTGCAGTAGAAAATCCCAAATTGCCCTGAGCTCAAATGGTATTTTGTGGCATGAAATTACAAATTGCTGCTAGTAGATCAGTATCTGCAATTAGAAGTTAAAAGTCTCTGCCACTAAACTAGTGTTTGCTCAATGAAATCAAAGTGCCTGGCCACTTATAGCAATATTTGAATGATTTCCATCTCTCAAACAAGCAAAAATAAGAAATCGTTTTAAACTACCTAACACCCTGTTCCCAGATCATGCCTTCTGGCGTCAAGCTAAAAAAAGGGAGATTGTGAGTTCTGGTCCTGCTTTAGGCATAAAGACAACTGGATGACCTTTTGCTAGTCAGTTTCTTTCAGACCATGGAAGCAGCCATGGCAAACCACTTCTGATAATCTTGGCTAGAAAGCAGCAGGGACTTTTCCAGGGTATCACCAGGAATCAAAAACTGACTTAAAGGCCCACACACATTCCTCATCTTCTTATCTGCCAATCAGGAGACCAGAAACTCTGCTCCCTACATATACTCTGGAAAAGCACGGGCTCATTTTGTTCTGAATGCTGCATTACTGGTCATTATGATACTCTGCTGTCATTATAGTATCCTGCTCCATCTGACTTTAGCCTGTAATAGTGTACCACCCTAAAATGAAACATTCCAGGACTGGAAGAAGAGGCATGCACATGCACATACAAGTATGCACAAAATGACAGATGGATACAATTTGGTTGGAACAAAAAGAATATGTCTTCTCCACGATGTCTGGGCTTAGGTAACCCAAGAGAATTCTTTCCGGTTCCTGGACCAGTTAGGAAGAAGAAATAACCTTAGTGCAATTCTGAATTTGGCAGCCATATATCAGGCTGGGTTCCAGGCAATCTAAATCCAGCAAATATTGCCCAAACTGTCTCCTGATGGCACATCCCATGATAGGAATAAAGCTGTTCTCCCAGTCTATCTATACTGACCATCAAAGGGTATCTTTCCTTCAAAATCCTGAGTTGTAAGCCATATAAGACCTGGAAATCAGTGTTTTTATGAAAGCCACTGTCAATATTCTCATTAGGCTTTATCAAAATTATTATAAAACAACAGCCAGCTCTTAACCTCATCTATTATGTGCCAGTGGATTTTTATTAAACACTATCCATATATTAAGATTGGTTGAAAGCATATGAGACGTATGGCACCTGGAGTTGTCTAATGCTATTACCAAACCAATCTCCCGTAATACTGCCAGGCTCACCTCTGCTTTGGTCAGGTCATTTCAATTTTTACAAAGTTAGAATACATGATTAAAGAGGTGTTTTTTTTTTAATCTATTCCTGAATTATTCCACTGTTGGCAATAATCAGAACAAGTTTAATTATATGAAAAGGAAATATATGAGAATGTGTGATTCTGTGGCTGATTCCTAACTCCCAATCTCTTCATTGTGATTAAAAGATTCATGATGGGCTTCAAATGTAAATAAGAATTTGAAGCTACAATTGTATATTGAGCACCAACTAGAAAGCCAACAGGACTTTCTGGCCCTGTATTCAGCTCTTTATAATCTTTTGGCAAACATTTCCATTAATGTATTTATGTACCATGAAGATTAAAGTGGAAAGATTAAAGTGGAAAGCACAAAACATAAACAAGTGGTAAGCTGTCTTACTTAGGTTTACAACTAAAAAGAAAGAACGACAAAACATATAAAATAGACTTGCAAGAGATATTACAGAGAATGGGAAAAAATGTGTTCTCTCTGGTCTTCACTAAAAATGATGGATGTTTCTGAATTCCATTTATTGTTGCCCATTAGTTGGAACATCAGTGGGCAACAATACATGGATTCTATAAGCATCAATCATTGTTTGGTCAAAATTTGTAGAATGTGCTAAGAAAAGTGTATACAACACTTCATATATAGGAAAAATGGAATGAAAATATAGTGTTTTTCCCAATTTTTGTATCAAATTGCAATGAACAATTAATTATTGTAAATTTAATACATTTTGTACTGGTCCTCCTATATTCATAGAATAACATAAGGTGTAAGTTGGAAGGGGCCAATTAAAGTTGGTTGTCTAACCCAACCCTCTATTCAGTCCAAGAATTCATTAAATTATCTCCAGCAGCTTGCCACGTAGCATATAATCACAGCGTATATGATTCTATGGGGCTCTATATATAAATTTCAAGTTCAAATTCCTATTTAGCTATGAATGAACATAGATCTTGAAGTAGCATCCAAATATCTAAAATTTAAAAAGTGAACAATAAACATACTTAATAACAAATTAAAAACAATATAAAATATATGTTTTAAATGATTAGTAGGGGAAAAAATCCTAAGATTCATACAAGGTAGAATTTGGTAAAGAGCGATTTAAAAGAAAATGAAGAACCAAGTAATATGAGCAAGGGAATAATATGTAAAAAGTTGAGACACTTTTCATACTTTTCTATTTCTAGTTACACACTGCTACTTTATTCTTTTGTATAGGATATATTCTTGTTTATTGTTTTTACATTGCTATTAATCTTCCCCATCAACTACATAAAACAAATTGAGCTAAGATATAACATCTCTGAATGGAGATGTCATCCACTTTATAGTGACTTGAAAGGTGGTTATCCTACCAAAGGGTCTGAGAAAAAGAATTGCATCATCTTGAGTTCTCTAATGTGATGTACATGTTTCAGCAGCCTGACGTTCCGATTAGAATATAGGCTAGGAAATGCTAAAGATTTAATTGAAAACAAGTCCTACCCCCCCCCCAAAAAAAGTTCCCTAGTGTTTAGTCTTTAATCTTCTATTGTATCTCTAAATGATGGAAGTCAAGATAAATACATGTAGTTTTTATTTAGGGAACACAATTGGGAATGGAAATTTGGTTGTTAAACAAAGTGGTTGCTAAGTGAAACAATTAATATCTTCCTGACAATCTCTCATGGGATGATCACCAAAATGTGCGATACTCATACTCTGCACACCATGCTTTCCCACTTCCAATCTGCCTCACATCTAAGACTAGAGTAGTTGCTCCAGTGTAGAAAGAATATAACTAGTTTGTGTTAGCGCTCAATGTTAATCTGACACATTTCTTTGGTTTTCTTCTATTACTGTCATTTTCCTTCCAAGTTCCCATAAACTGGATAGACTAATAGCAAGACAAAGAAAACAAATGTACTTCTCAATGAATACCTGTTAATCATGTGATTTCAGACCACACTAACTCTCCAAGTAGTGACTCCAATTATAATGCTGACAATAGAAACATTAACTCAGTATTGGCTCTCAACAACCACACAAAAGACTTTCTCCAGGATGTTCTAAGAGGCCTTTCAGGTCTTCCAGAGGTGCACCTATTGCTCTTCTAATCCAGAGATCTTCAAACTTGGCCCTTTTATGACTTGTGGATTTCAACTCCCAGAATTCCTCAGCCAGCAGAACTGGCTGAGGAATTCTGGGAGTTGAAGCCCACAAGTCACAAAAGGGCCATTTTTGAAGACCCCTGTTCTAATCATCTATCTTGCTATTTGTCAGCTTCTTTGCTCCCCTTCTATCTTTCCCAGTGCTGTGGTTTTATAAGGGATCAGGCTATATATAATGTGTCCAAACTATTATAAATATGAGCCTAATCATTTGTGCCTCATTTGTGTGAGAATTTGAGATTGATATGTTCTACCAGTTCTTTAAAAAAAAAAAGATGCTGGAATTCACACGTCATACAACCCGCCTTGCCTACCCTACAAGGTTCCATCCCAAAAAAGGTGCCGGAACTCTGTTCTGGGCGTTCTATGACAAAAAAAAGCCCTGTTTTCATGCATTTCTATGATATTTTCAGGAATCTTCTCCAACATCAAAGTTCAAAAGAGTCAATATACTTTTTTATTCTGCAACTTTTGCTTCCATAGAATGCCATGGGGAAAATAATTTCCTGCATAGTTCTGATCTTTATTGGATTAGACACAACACAATATCTAAATAACTTTTCCAAATATTTCATTTGCTACTTTCCCAAGTGCCAAGCCATATTTTTTTTTATGCTTGATTATCTTGATAGTAATAGTCCCACCATATTTTCATTGCCAATTCTAAGGCTGGTATCTACTCCCACCATATTTTCATTGCCAATTCTAAGGCTGGTATCTACTTCTTGTCATTAGTTTGATCTTCCGTACATTTCATCCTAACCCTTTTTTTTTTTACTGTGCTCTGTGACTTTCACTACTACAGTTCCAGTTCATTTGCATTTTTTAAACTGTCAGATTAGTGTCTTCAGCATAGCACAGGTTATTATTTTTTTCTTTCAGTTTTAAAACCATGCTTATCTTCTTCCAATCTGGCCTCCCTCAATATATATTCAGCATATAAATTGAATAAATAAGGAGATAACATACAGATTTGCCTCACTCTATTGCCAACCCTGAAATCCATCTGTTTTGCCACCTTCTGAACTTAATGTATATTATCTATAACTCTATTCTCCACAAATGCCCCCCTCCCTAAATTCTGCAGTTTAACTGGATTGGATATAGCAGGCCAGCAAAACATAGGGCCTGCTGGCTGCATGTGTAGCACGCCAAGCAGCCTTGTGCAGCTTGCTGGCACTTTTGAAAAGTGAATAAATGTGTTGTTGCAGCCGCTATCCAAAAATAATGATATCTATGTCTGAAAATTCCACTGCCATCATTAGCTCCATCAATGCCACCAAAGAGCTGATCGGTACATCAGGTATTTATTTGTGACCCTCGATCAAATCAAGTTTTAAGACCAAACCACTTTTGTTTAATTAGCATACTAGAGAGTCAAAAGGCAATACAGAATGGAAAAAAAAGATGCTGAAAAAGAAACTGTTAAGCTCACTGTGATGGCTCAGCAGTTAAAGACGCTGAAGTTGTTAGCTGGAGAGCTGACAGCCCAGGTTCAAGACCTGAGCTCTGTGTAATGGGATGAGCTTCCTTTACTTGCCCTAGCTCCTGCTTGTCCAGCAGTTTGAAAGCATGCAAATGCAACTAGATGAATAGGTATCAGTTTGGTGGGAAGGTAACAGTGTTCCATAAACCAATGGCTTATAGTTGTGTTGGTCACATGACCAAGGAAATTGTCTTCAGACAACGCTGGCTCCCCTAGGTTAAGAAACGGAGATGAGCACCTTGCCCTGGAGTCAGGCATGACTGACAGGAAAACCTTTACCTTTTTTTATGTAACATATTCCATATAATTCTTTCCCATTTGCTGTTTGTCTCATACAGTTTTCTTCCACATCATAATTTCAATCAAAATTAACACATGTAAGAGAGGGAGGGGAAAAAAAGCAAATTTGCACCTTGGGTAATTGTAAGCCCTTTACCTGACAAATGATTTGCAGATTTTCCCATTTTTTATGTAGAGTTAAAAGTTCTTTTCTGAACTGAAAGTTCTTCCTTAAGGAGTTTGAAATTAACATTAAAAAGTAAATGTCAGGAAAAGATAGAAGTGATAAAATTAGGCTGCTTGCTTGTAAATTATTTCAATAGCTTCTTTGCTGAGGTTGTTTTTCAAACTGAATGGTTTGCTCATCCACCTAGTCGAGTAGCCTTTTAGTATGCGAAGAATAATGGAAACTGACTGACCTCAGGGACTGCCATTTCCTGTAGTATAGAAAGTTAGTGCAATTTATTAGTCCGTATATTAAAAAGAGTGATACCATGTGTTAAGATAATTGAGCTTGGAAAAGCAATAAAGCAAGCAGACTGCTGACTGAATGTGCATGGTGGATTAATATGTGTGTGTGTGTGTGTGTGTGTGTGTGTATGTGCATATATATATATATATATATGTATGTATGTATGTATGTATGTATGTATGTATATATATATATGTATGTATGTATGTATGTATGTATGTATATATATATATATATATATATGTATATATATATATATGTATGTATATATATATATATATATATATATATATATATATATATATATATATATATATATATATATATATATATATATATATATATATATATATATATATATATATATATATATATATATATATATATATATATATATATGTTTGTTTTCTGAGGTTTTCGTGGGTGTTTGTATGTAGGTCTTTGGTTGTTTGGGTTTTCTCTCGCGTAGAATCTGAGGTGTCTTGGCGATGTTTCGACGAAGTCCCATTCGTCATCTTCAGGCTGGTGCTTTCGGCTTCGTGCTTCTAGGAGCAATGTGTGATCATAGCTGTTTCTTCCTTTTAACTGCCAGTGGGGGTATGAACTGATTGGCTGGGAGCTTAGCTATGTTCTGATTGGGTGGAGGTGTGTTCTGATTGGTTAAGGGCTTGGCTGTGTTCTGATTGGCTGGAGGAGTGTTCTGTTTGGGTGGGGGCTTTGTTGTGCTCAGGTTAGTCTTAGTTGCAGGGGGATTAGAGATGGTGAGCTGCATAGCTGTTTGGCTTCGCGTTCGTGGTCATGCCTCATCTTCATGGTAGGTGTCAGTTTGCTTCATGTATGGATTGGAGGGGTTTAAAGTGGCTAATGATGCAGCTGTGGTCTGGCTTCTGGTTTGTGGTCGTGCCTCATCATCGGTGTGGGTTTGGGTTTGCTTTTTGGATGGATGTGTGGTGGTAGCATCCTGTGTGGTTTTCGTGAGTGTGGGTCTGGTGTCATTCTTTGTGTTAGGGACTCATTTGTCAATAAGGGCAGGTTTCCAAATGGCTGGTAGGTGGGAGGCATCATCTCGTTTGTTCATGCTGTGTGGGCGTTTTTCTATCTTGATGGCTTCTCTGATTATTCTGTTATTAAAGTGTTCAGTTTGGGTGATAGTTCTGGTCTTTTTAAAGCCAATTTCATGTCCTGTGGCTTTAAGGTGTTGGACCAGGGAAGAGGTTGGTTCCTCTTTTTTGACTGAGTTCTTATGTTCTTCAGTGAGTGCACTTATTCTTCTGTTGGTTTGTCCAATGTATGTGGTGGGACAAGCGGTGCATGGGATTTCATATACTCCTTGATTTTCTAACTCAATTTTGTCTTAGGATGGTGGATATTTTTCTGTTTGTGCAGAATGCTGTCTTGATGTTGTGTTTGTGGAGGATCTTGCTGGTTCTGTCTGTGGTGCCTTTTATGTATGGGAGGAGGGCTTTGCCATTTTCTAGTTCTCTGTCTTGGATTTTAGTGGGGGTTTCTTTTTGGATTAAGTTGGAAATCTTATTTCTTTGGAATCCGTTGGATGTTAGTACATTAGTGAGAGTGTGTAGTTTGGTTTTTAAGTGTTGTTTGTCAGCTAAGCGTTTTGTTCTGGAGATGAGTGTCTTGCCTACGGAGTTGATCTCTGCTGGGTGGTGGTGTGAAAGTGTGTGCAGATAGTGGTTTGTGTGTGTTTTCTTCTGGTAGATGGTGTGTCCTAGGGAGCCACTGGATTTCTTGTAGACTAAGACATCCAGGAAGGGAAGTTGGTTATTAGCTTCTGTTTCCTTGGTGAACTGCATTTTGGGGTGTAGGCTGTTGAGGTGTGTGAGGAAGTTGTCCAGTTTTTCTTTCCCATGTGGCCAGATTATGAGGATGTCGTCTACGTATCTGAGCCAGAGTTTGGGTTTGTGATCAGATTTTTCTAGAGCTTGGGTTTCAAAGTGTTCCATGCAGAGGTTTGCAATGACATGTGAGAGGGGTGATCCCATGGGTGCTCCTTCTATTTGTTTGTATTTTTGTTCATTATAGATGAAGTATGTGTTGCATAGGCAGTGGTTGGTCAGATCTAGAATGTGTTTGGGGGGTTATATTTGTTTTGGATGACTGTCAAGGCTTCTTTGATTGGCACCTGGGTGAAGAGGGATATGACATCGAAGCTCACGAGTAGGTCTCTGGGCTGTAAGTTTTGTTTCTTTATGATCTCTATGAACTGGAATGAGTTTTTTACATGTGAGATATGGATAGGGCTTTAGTTGTTTGGCGAGAAATTTGGCTAGGTTTTGTAGAGGTGAGCCTATGGAGCTGACTATGGGTCTAAGTGGGGTTCCTTCTTTGTGTATCTTGGAGAGACCATAGAGCTTAGGGCATCTGGATGATTCCTTTCTGGGAATGATTCTTTGCTGGATCTCTTCGCTAATGGGGAAGGCTTTTATTTTGGATCTAGTGGTTTTTTCCAGGTAGGTGGTGGGATCTGTGTTTAGAGGTTTGTATGTGGAGTCTTGGAGTAGGTTGGTTACTACCAAACCAAATTAACCAACCTACTCCAAGACACACACACATGTGTCCTAAATTTTTCAGAATCATAAAATAGCGTTTTCTGAAGTCCCTTGGAAATGCTTTTAAAGGTCAATGACATCAGAGTTTCAGAATACCAATGACATCAGAATATCTTCCAACTCAAGAAGTGTTCAATGATTGAAAATCTTTGTTCTGTTCTTTTCCAGCAACTGTGGTAGCAAAATAAGATATCTAAAATCTTACATCATAGGCAGAATGAAAGGAAATCCTTATAATTTTTTTCACTTCCATTAAACTGATAGAACCTGGTCATTTTTCTTCTCTCCTTTTCTTTAATGGATCTCATTCTTCATTCTTATAAAACATCATTCTCCAATCCTGTGGTAACCAACCAAATACAGTTTTCTGCTGTTTTTTTCATAGGAAACAAGTAAGCAGGCAGGCAGGCAAGAAAGCAGATAAAACTATTTTAACTCTCTGAAAGTTCAATGCATTGGTAAAACTTACTTTTCTCTTGCTTTTTTTTTTTCAAATCAAAATGAGGTAAAAAAATATCCCCTTCTAATAATGTTGTCACATTTTCTTAGCCCTCAACCATTGGAAAAAAAATAAAACAAAAAAGGAGTATAAGATACCAAAAAGTTGCCAACCCTTACTTAAAACTCATCAGATCTTGAGAACATGAAGTTGGGAAAAGTCTGCTATCAAATTCCCCATTCCCACCCCAAAGAATGTCTCTGCATCAAAATGCAGATGAGTCCCAGAGTTGTATTTTGGATTTGTTCTGGGTAAGAGTGGGAAGCCTGATATCAAAAGTATAGAATCAGTTATAGGAATCATACAATGCCAGAAAACTGGATAATTCTCAATGGGCTGTTTCCTAGGATGGATTGCTGCCAGAAATGGTCCTTTGCTGTCTCATTTTAAGGAGAAGTGTCCTGGCTCAACATCTGCAATGTTATCGTTAGGTTGAAAAATTATCACCTCAAAACTGTGAGAGCATTTTGCTAAAATGCAATAAATCTTTGGTAGGAATTTGGATCAATAAATATGCTAAGATGATGAAGGTTGATGATAAATTTCATTGGGCTAGAATAAATCACACAATTACCCACTGCAAAGATTTATGACTGATGTCTCCCTTCAGTCACCAGGACCTTCTGGTGACCAGCAACAGGGTGATTTCTGCATTCAGCCATCACATAGTACCTTTCAGCATTTCAGGCCTATGGTTAAGGTTCTTCTTGGAAAAGCTTCAAGGGACTTATATGATTAAGGGATCCTTAGCTATGTCACTCACCCACAGAGCTGCACTCCTTCAAAATGACAAGTGGGAAGAGTCCATGAGATGCTTCTTTTTGCATCTCCATATTTTGATACCAAGTGATAGTCCTGCAGTGTTACTGAAGGTCACACAGTAGATGTGATGTTTAAAGAGAACACATTTAAGGAGATGCCAAATAGTGGAAATAACTTATTTAGGCAGAATGAACTGGAATGCACCCACACTGCCACTCTCCTTGAACTATATAGATCTTCCACTTTTCCAATACAGAAGGATGTCTGGCTGTATCAGCAATACACAAGGGGTGCGGTTTAGCCTAGCACTAAAAGCAGAATATGAACAGTCAGGTAATGTATGGAAAACCTGAGCAATGTTTTGGTCTAAAATTTCATTATATAATGAAAAATAAAACTCTCAAAAGGCAAAAATATTGTTGGTAGCAATATTACAATTACAATAATGGTATGCTGCAGACCATGCCAGTTGAAGAATTTTGACTGGTGGACTCTAGGAAGAAAGCCTTCTCAGCTACCGACCCCATTTTGTGGGACATCCCCAACGATGAGGAGAGCCCCCAATCTTTTGGCCTTCTGCAAAGGGGACCAAAACCTGGTTCCACGATCTTGTGGAGGGGGGCCCAGAGGCCAGGCAATTGTGGGGCTGACTAATCTCTTGAGAGCTCCCCTCCCGCTGTAATAATCCAACATTAATTGGCCATCTAAGGATATTTTTTTCTTTCTGATGTTTAATTGTCATTATTCTATAATTTTAAAACATTTAACCCTAATTTAATTTTTAATGTTAATGTTAATATTTTGTTTTATTTATTGGTAATATATTATATACTGCTCAGAGCCCTCTTTGTGGAAGATGAGCAGTTTAGAAATATAAAATATAAATAAATAAATAAATTGATATTCTAATGTAAAAACTATACTATGGAAATATCCCTATGGCTGTATGTTTTCAATTAATTTTTAACTGTGTGTGCTTGGCGATTTAAACAGTGATAATCCATACGTGTTTCTTGGATTAAAAAAAAATCTATAATCTGCTAATGATATCTCTCTTTCCTTAAGACAGATTCCTTTCCAGAGAACCTTTTGTTTGCTTATCCTTGTGCACAAGGTGAGTTCAGTAAAGATTGGTGCCAAGTTACAACTGAACATATTGAGAATTTGGCTGAATCTTTTCATTCCTCTCATTTGGATCAATTGGTTTGATGGAGATAATAGGAACAGTGCATAAAATGCACTTTTAATAAGCATGGTCAGTACCTACATTAAGTAAGCTACATCCTTAAAATAAAGACACCAAAAAATGAGATGAGATATTTCTAAATAATTTCTCCTTCTACTTGCTGTATAATAGTCACTGTTTACTGTGCTACCTCCATAGTGAAAAGAAAAAAAAATACATGAATTATTGCAGAGCAAAATGTATCTCCCTATCACAGTCACAAAAGCATTTGTTATAACTCCCTCTTTGCTTTAGTAAAAGGTCAGTTTTTTAGCTGAAATAGAAATTTACTTATTTTTGAAAACCGTTATGGATTTCTAGAGCATCCCATTTTTTTTCCAGGCAAAGAATCCTCTCTGAATCTTTCTTGTCATTTCTGGTTAGTGATGAGTATGGGAATAAATCTTATGGGGAGAGGGATATGTATTGTGATACATGCTTCTAAGGAGTTTGGACTGAAACTGTAATCAAATATCTACTGTAGTTAAATATTATTTCTCCACAGCAGGTACTGCTAGCAGACATCTGTCATTTTGAAGTGAGCATCTATAGGATTGTGCTTGAGGCATTTTTGCTGAAACACAGTACAATCTGCTAGACTTTATATGTAATTTTTGTACAGACGAAAGGAAGTGAAATATAAATGCTCACTGCTCACTTGTTATCATCACTTTGTGCAAATACCACAGATTTGTGCTAACAGAAACTTCAGTTTTGTGGTTTGAAAGAATATATAAAAATACCATATATGTTGTAATTCACTTTTATCTTACAATATTAACTACTTTCATTATAATGTAATGCTATGCAGCCCAGTTTTACACCACATGCATGTGGGAATGTTTTTTAGGTGGGATGGGGTTGGATAATTGGATGTTCAGATTATCATTTACAAAATAGGAATTAAGAATTTCAATTTTCTCACCATCGCTGATTTACCAACTCTCCTCACAATGGTGTAAACATCCCTTGGCTTTCCTTTGATTTCTATGGCTTTATTGATTCTAACCCATTCACCCTCCCCCTTTTAATTTTTTAAGTTGTTCAGAAAGTGGAATCTTTCACAAGTCTCAGTTTATACTGAACTTTAGCTTCATTAGAATTTCTACTGTTTCTGGCAGTTCTACTTCGACTTGGTGATGGTGTCTAGTATGAATGACTTAACTAACTGAATACACTTTGTGTAGTCTACCTAGCAAAGAATGGCTTAGTGTGATTCCAGCCACTCAGACTAATTCTCAGATAAGATCACCAGGGTACATGTTATGAACAGAAGACAAACATAGTAATTTGGGACTTTAGCTATCCTGATATCAACCGGGAGACAAAGTTTTTGCCAAGTGGGGCATCAAAGAGGTTCCTGATGAATCTAGCAGAAAGCTTTGTCATCCAAAAAGTATAGAAGATAATCAGAGGATCAGCTATATTGGACTTAATTCTTACTACCCTGAAAAAGAGATTATATAATCCCAGTCTAATGCAATACTGCTGTGAAAGAAAAATAAGAGATCCCAGAACATGGTTTCATAAACAATCCTCTGGTAAACTGAGAGTTGGAAAAAAAAAAAAGGAAAGAGGGCCACATAACAAAAATAAAATATAGCAAATATCCTGAATCTACAAAAATGAAGACAGGAAAGCTAAACTTCAGAATGAATTAAGACTTGCAACAAATGCCAATAATAATAATAATAAGTTTATTTCAATATTTAAAAAATAAGAACTCAAGGAAGGTATCAGAACAGCAATGGGAGAAGATGGCAAGAAGGTGATGGGTAGCAGAGTACTTAATTCATTCTTTACACAAAAAGAAAAAAGTCCAATTTATCAAAAACTGTATAGTAGAAGACAGAATAGATATAGAAATCAAAAGAAGTAAGAAGACACATATCCATTATTGATGAATTCAAATTACCAGAAGAGATGGACTGCATCCCAGGCTTCTGAAGGAGCTAGCAGACATGATTGTGGAACCTCTGAACCAAATTTTTCAAAGCTCCTGGAGGACTGGGGAACTACCAGAATACTGGAAAAAAGCTGATGTGTTTCCTATCTTCAAAAAAGGGAGAAATGGACTAATCAGCCTGACATCTGTGAAAATCCTGGAAAAGATAAGTAATAGATCTGTGAACACCTAAAAATGAGCAAAGCTATTACTAAAAGCCAATATGGGTTTGTTAAAAAAAGACCATACCAGACAAATTTCATTACATTCTTTGACAAAGTGACCAAATTAGTGGATTGGGGAAATACTGTGGACATAGTTTACTGAGAATTTAGTAAGGCACTTGACAAGGTAGACCATAGCCTACTTCTTACTTAGTAAGATAGAAAAATGTGAGATAACATCACCTCCAAATGGATTCACAGTTGGCTGACTAATTGCACTCAACATGTAATCCTGAATGGAACTGCATCTAAATTTAGGGAAGTATGCAGTGGGGTACCTCAAGGTTCTGCTTTAGACCCGGTACTATTCAACATCTTCATAAATGATGTAGATGAGGGATTAGAAGGGGAACTCATGACATTTGCAGATGACACCAAGCTGGAATAAATTGCCAACACTTTAGAAGAAGACTCAAGAATTTGTATTTTATATCATTCCAAGATATTTAATCTTTTTCCTACCTACAAAACCTGATTTTTTCATTAAAACTTTATTCTCATATGGAACCATATTCATAACTAACATCTTTGTTTTCTGTTTATTTATTTTTAAAACAAGCCAAAGCTCAAAAGTCATTCAACTTCTTCATCAAAGGTTCCAAACTATTTTTGGGGGGAGGGTCTTGCAAAGATACATTTAAATCATTCACAAAGGGTCTTAACTTTTAAGTCTCTTTTTGATTTTCACACCAGTAATTTTATCATCTTGTCTGATATCTCTATTCAAAACCTCTAGATCTAAAATAAAGAGCAGGGGCAATAGGGGACAAACTTGTCTTGTACCTTTTTGAATTTCACACATTTTAAAAATTCCTTAATTTTCCTATTAAAAAAGTTAACCAAAGTAGATAAATTAATTTGGGGTTTTTTGGTGTTTTTTTCACACCCTTAATGTATAAGTTGGAAGATTTTGTTCCATTTTCTCTGCCAAACACAAATACTTGAGGCTTGGATGTGTTAATTTTCAGATCTCTACCTCTTATTGCATCATACTATCTATCTAAATTCACTGCCGATAATACAGAATTTCAGCCACTATCATGAGATCATCTGCTACAAAATTACATGGCTATTCATGCCTGTAACTAACTTGTCTTTTATATTATCACACACATTCCTTATACATTTATGCACATATATATACAGTATGAAGCAGCCCAAGTATGCATCCTTTTCTCATTATTTGCTCAAATGTCTTTTTTTTTTTTGTCTATCAATGCAGCTAGCATCGGATGTTCTTGCTTTGACAATAGATGAAAATGCAGCCATTTTCTCTATGCTTTTAGAATTGGTGCTGGGAGGGACGATTGGAATGAGTGTTCAGTAAGTCATGATAATAATAACTCTGCTGTGGGAATCCAAGGACAAACTGGGTCAAAAGCTGATAACGTTTTGGTGGGCTGGAGAGCTGGGGAGAAAGCCCACACTTCAAGCTAATTGGGGAATGTGCTTTATGACTGTTTATTGGAGGTGGGAATTGTACTTTGTTACTTTGTATCTAGAGGAGGGGAATTTAGTTTTTGGGTTCAACTATGTAATGCCAATACTTTGTTTCCTGAATAAAAGAATTTTTAAGGAAAACAATGCCTCGAAGTTATTTTGAAGGGTTTCATCTGTCAGAACCATGACATTGTTGATTTTTCATAACTCTTGATCAAATGAAACTTAGTGGGAAGTATTTTGATTTTCATAAATTCTCTGAAATGGCATCCTCTGTTTCTTTGCCCACAAATAGAGAGAAAAATCTGTGGAGTCTCTTTACACAAAGCTGTATCTAAAACCATGCTGTGAAGTTGGATACTCTCAGTGGGACCCTTGGTTTTATAAAGCTAATACTGTATTTCCATTTCTTTAGCAAAGTGAGATGAATTGCTGACAATCATAGCTTGGGGACAGGGTCTGCATAAGAAATTAGTTCTAAATTTCCACATCTTGTATTTCCTAAAGTACAACTTGTCAATATTTACTCTTTTTCAAATTCTGCAGTGTGGAAATTGTAAGTTCCCTTGTTTTGGTCAATCACCAGAATAAAACAATAACAAGACAAAAATACTTTAAAAATAGGACAGTAAAGAGGCAGACCATAATACAAATACAATACAAAGCAGATATCAGAACCATCGCTGCTTCTAAACACCATGGTATATTATAATATAGATGTAATATAATAAAATAAAATTAATTAGGTTAAAGACAAACTCACAGCTAGATTTTGAGGCTTACCAATGAAGTTGGGAAAGTATGGACAGAAACAGGAATTAAAAAGAGAAGAATATGTTCACAATAAACTGTGTATGCACAACACATTTAGCCCAGTTTGCCAATTATCCTAGCCCAGTGAATTGGAAACAAATGAACATGTGATGTTCTATCTCCTTTCGTAAAGCATTGAAGATCTGATTATGTGCCTTGGCCTAGGATCCTGAGTATGTTAAGAGCCCAGTTTCCTGGTTATTTCTATGTATTTTATTTTTTCTCAGTTACTCTTTATATTTACTTTTTTGTATTGTTTTTAATTAATTTAACTGATTTTATGATTGTTTGCTGCCCAGAGACACATATTAGAGATGGGTAGTAACATAAGATGAATGAATGAATGAATGAATGAATGAATGAATGAATGAATGAATGAATGAATGAGAGGTGACCATCTGTGCAAGAAGTCATTAGGTGCCCTTTCCATTGTTAAGAAAAAAGAGTATCATGGCTTGGGTGGGTTAGAACTACAGCAAACAAGATGAAGTTATTCTCATCCACCTGCCTTTTCGTTCCTGTATAAACCTACAGCCCTCATAGGGGAGAGGAAGGATCTGGAGTGATCTTGTACTTCCAAAGTACTGGCAATAAGAAGAAAGTATGTTTTTCACAGTAACTGTTACAAATCTCGCAAAAGGGCTATCTGAAGAAAGTTAGTGTCAGTCAAAACAAACAAAGAGTTCTAAGATTTAAAAACTAATTTTCTTTGACATTGGTACTTCTTGGGTTACGGTGTTTGCATAACATATTTTACCCTTTTAAAAAATCACAGATGGCAAAAGAAAATCAATGTTCTAAAATGGGACACCCAGGCTGATAGAGTTCCTGGAATTAATAAAGTTTCATACCTGCTTATGAAAAGACCAAAGGTGTTGTATATAAGCAAGCCATAAGTATATTAAGCTGTGCATAAATCCTCTGGCATTCTCCATACCATTGAAGCCATCATCTCTTTACACACTGATGCTCTGAGTAGGGCTGCCAAATCATCTGCCTTGAGGAATTGCATCTGAGAATCTGCAATTCTACCTGTACTGTAAATAATTGTTCTAGGCTGTGTAAATATCCTCACAGATAATTGAAGATAACTGGTGACACAGCATAAATTATTTCCAGTCAATTTTTCTTAGAATTTTGACATTGAAAAGCTATGTGTGAGTGTGTGTGCACATGCACATACCCTCACCCACCCACACATGTGTGTGTTTGGTTTTCCTCCCCTCCTTTGGCACTTTTAAGTTTGGTACAAATAAATAAATTTCTGCTAAAATGTCTATTTAAGAGAACAATATGGCAGAGTTGATGTTGTCTTTGGTATGTGAAAAAATATATTTTAAATTGCCAACTATGCTTTTTGCCTGTGACTGAGGGTAGGGAAAGGCTACTAAACTAAATAAATTCAATTATTTCAATATGGTTCCTTCTCAAGCAATAATTTTAGCATTTTAAATACAGTGTATCTGTCAGAATCCAATTATATTTCATTTCTAGTTATCGACTATGGAAAACCCCATTTCTGCCCTCTCTGGATTCTGTCATACTACGAAGGGGAAGGGGGATGAGCAAAGGGGTTTTATGGCTCTCACTTCCTTCATTAAAACGGCAAAGGGACTGAATGTGGATCTCACCAAGAGGACTGACCATAACAATATGGCCATCAGCTTTCATCTACTACTCTCTGAAGACTCCCTTCCACCGGCCGTGAGGAAAAGGGGGTGGAAATGTAACACCTCAGATTGTTGCTGGAAGGACGGTGGGGTAGGGGCTGCTTGGGAACACTTAAAACCTTGAATGGTAGGGGTTGGGCCTCAGGTCCTGTTTAGAACGCCTGCAACCATCTTCTCTTAATAAAGATGCATGTTGGAAGAAATATTCCAAGAGTTCTGTCTTCTTAAGATGCAAAGTGTGGTGGGTCCTTACATTTGCATCTCTGCACTGGGCCTGAAAATGAACACATTCAGAAGTATTCTCTTCTCTTCTCTTCTCTTCTCTTCTCTTCTCTTCTCTTCTCTTCTCTTCTCTTCTCTTCTCTTCTCTTCTCTTCTCTTCTCTTCTCTTCTCTTCTCTTCTCTTCTCTTCTCTTCTCTTCTCTTCTCTTCTGCTGTAAATTCTTGGTTTATTACCTTTCTAAATTAGACCTTCATCAGCCAGGCTGCTCATTGTGGTCCAGCTCTCTGATCTTAAACTTTTTCAAATTTCTTTGGTGTAAGCCCAAACCACAGTGGGTTTTTTTTTATCAAATGTATGTAACTATTTAAAAATGACTTATGCTTTGTGGAGGACTCTAATAATGAGTAATAAGTAGAGGAAGCTTTTGAAGGTTAAAGGAAAATGATCAGGGAAAGTTAATCTGGTTAGCAGGGGACAAAAAGCCATCTGCAGCATACTGTGCAAATAGAAAAGGGAGCCAAGTTTTCTCACTCCCTCATGGCCTTTTGTAGACAATTACTTTATAGTCCAGTTTCAGTACATCTGGGGGAAATCAAGTATTTTTTTTTAACATGGCGTTCACGCTTTGGTTGTGGTACATGAGGTTTTCTCAACATCAACATTTCTACATTTTTTCTTAAGGATAAACATTGCAATATATAATTGTTATTGTTGTGTACATACAATAGTGACTTTGGACTTTAAGAGCTTCACTCTTTTTTTTATATTAAAACAATCAGCATTAAACATAAGATCATATTAAGAAGCAGTCCTCGTAATACCTGTAATACAACACTAAGTATAAGATCCTATTAAGAAGCAGTCGTCGTAAAACCTGTAATACAACACTAAATATTAGTCTTTGTAAACATCTGACTTGGTAAACATTCTTCACTCCTCACTTCAAGCCTCAACTAAACGCCTGTTACAATTTATTTGGTTGGTGCATCTCTTATCTATAGTCTATCCACTGTTTCCAGTCTATCACATGTTGTTTGTTCAAACGATCCTTCAAATGCGTCAAAATTTTTCTCCATTTCTGCCAATTATATTACTTTCAGAGTCCTAACCTCAATATGCGGTGTTTCTGGCTTCCTCCAGTATTGTCCCACCTGCAGTCCCGTTGCTGTGACCAGATTCAGAACCATATTCATCTGAGTAGTAGTGCAATCTCTTATAATCCCTATGTATTCACTTCTAACCTTTTCCTTGACTTTAGTGGGCTTGATGTGATCAGCTTGAAGGACGCCCAGGTGTTGGTAGTGATCATCTTCATCCAGACTTTTAGGGCATTTTGATTCCTTCATGTTATTTTTCTCATTTGATGCTAAGCATAGTACATTTGTCCAGTCCAAATTCCATTATCTTGACAGACAGCATCCAGCAGATGGTGCTTTTCCATATCGTTTCATATGATTTTTGCTTTTTTAACTACTACTGAGACGAATTTACCTCTGAAGCTCGAATGAACAATATGTGATAGACTAGAAACAGTAGTTAGAACATATATAAGAGGAATGTTTACTAAACCAGACGTTTACAAAGACTAATCCATAGTGTTGTATTGCAGGTTATATGATGATTGCTTTCTAATACGATCTTATGTTTGATGTTGATTGTTTCAATAAAAGAAACTTTTTTACAAAAAAAACCTAACTGCTAAGGAGTTTCTTTTTCTTTTTCTCCTTTTTCACAATTCAGTAAAATTTGTAAACAGCTTAGATTATTCTAGAAGAGTCAAACTCACCATGTCAGTTTAGTGCTTTATACCTTTTTTAAAAAAAGAAATTGTGAAAATATTTTATTCTGATACTGAATCATTACATTGTTTCTTATATTTTTGGGAGTAGAAGGTAAAAGAAGAGTGGAACAACTTAAAATGTATACATTATGCATCCAGTTAGTGCCATGATTCTGCCTTAATTCTTCCCTTCCCTTCCCTTCCCAACAAGAATAGCAACAACAACAAAGACAACTGCTGTGTTGTGGGAAATATCTGTCTTTGAGTCACTGGGGTAGATGAAGTGATGACAGCAAGGGACTAGGGCTAAAGGTGGATGGGTGAAATCTCTGGAGATGGAGGCAGGTCAAGGTGATGGAATGAGAAAATGTGCACTTCATACCTCTTGAGGAATTGCTGCAAACCACCTTTTCCTGAAGCAGGAACTGAGATGAGAGTTAATTGTTTCAGCTTCCCAAGATTCACATAGTCACCATGACATCTTGGGGCACAGTGCCAATCAGTGAAATGTGAAAAAGGCTAAGCCTCATTCACAGAAAAGATGAATGAAATACTAATGTTTTAAATCAACCAATACGGAAGCTTTTGTCAAGCAATATTTCATTCTACTATCATTATCATGTGATCTTTTACACTCTCTTTCATCTTCAGGCTTTTCTGACCTTAAATAATGAAAGAGAGGAGGATTTTACTCAAAACTGTAATGTATGGCAACCCTCCATGTTATTTCGGTAAGATTTTTATGTTTAAATTATATAGAAATAGAATATTATTCCCTTTGTGCTGAAGAAGAATGTGAATAGTTACTACGGAACACTGTTTCTCACAAATAAAATCAGCTGTTTTCCTTTAAATTATTGTCCTTATGCATTCTATCACACTTTTCAATAGGATTGAAATTATCTGTCTTTCTGTGCAGCAAACTGACACATGGAACTAGCAATTGTTTATCTTAACTCTTTCCCCTTATATCTGCTCACATAACTCCAATAATTGGCCCAATGATATCTGTCCTGTGGAAGGAAGGTTGTAGGCATTCCATCACAATATTTAATGGAGTCTGGGGAGATTATCTACATTAATTTTAGAACAACTGAAATGTCTGGGAACAATTTCCCTCCTTTTCAACAGTCTTCTAATGTTCCCAATAGCTCCAGTTATTGCCTCGATGTTCTAAAAATGTATTTGATGATAGAGCCTCTCTTTTTCTCCAACTGAAATAAACTATTCATTATCCAGAACACATTGGACACCGGATGCTTCATTTAAGAAACTAGTAGCAACAGAAAACGTATAAAATAGAATAGATGTGATGCAATAAATAAATAAATAACTACCATATAAGATTTTATTATTTGATATAGTTACCCTGTTCTAAAATATATTTTACATTTCTCATTAGCTCTTTAGGTAACTAATCATTTTTTTTTAATTTTCTTGTCTGATTCCAGTATAATACATCCTTCCAGATCAAATAAAAGTACGTTACGCAAAATTCTTTTAATATTAAGCTGTCACCAAAGAAGCTTTTTGATATCTTTCTGGTGTTTAATATATACCCATATGTCCCAGCTTGCTTATAACTGTACCTACTTTATAGTGTATCATCTTGTCATTGTAACACTTTTTAAATTGCATTAATCTTAATTTAAGGTTCTTTGGCATATATTTTACTCTCTGCAATTCAATGAAACTTCCTTCACCTCAGTCTTTATTTTTTAATGTGCTAATTTGAAATAGAGTCACATATGTGAGATGGGCACTGTATTAGTTTACCAAACAATTAAATAAATAGTTATATAACTTGCACTAGATACTGTAAAGTTATATAGATATTAATCCCCACTTTATGCATTCTTTGTAGGGAGAGATACTCAAATAAGGATCAGTGAACCCATATAATTTCCTCCAGTTTGATTCTTGACATCTCTGATTTAGAGCTAGAGAGCTATAATTGCATATAGTTATCTAGAAGTTAAAATCCTACATGGATTAAGATTTGTGCAAGGAGGCTTTTCTAACCAATATACAATGTCTGCAGTTAAAATATAATAATAAGATGAAAGTTTGGGAAATTGATATTTCACAAACAGAACCAGTTATATTTCCCTTAATCACATGAAAACTCTATTTAATGTTTTAATGAATACAACAGTAATAAATACTATCTAAAATTCTCTTTTGTTTTAAAAAAGCAAACTATCTAGTTCACGGATATCAAATTCAATCACATCATGTGACATATTGTGATATACCATGACATTTTTTGCCTTTGCAAAAAAACTGGGTGGGTGTGGCCTGCACATGGGCCACCAGTTTTACACCCCTGATCTAGTTAATATAAAAAACAGTATGCATGGAAGGAAAATATTAGCCTTATGAATCATTCCAGAATAGCTAAATTCATAACATGGGGTCAGGCTAACTGTTTTCTTCTTCCAAACTAAGGTGTAGTCATCCATGCCTTCATGTCTAGTGCTTGAAAGAAGCCCAGTGGTATGTTTTATGGTTAACCCAAAGGATGTGATAGAATGTGGGATAAATTAATAGTGTTAACATTAATGAAAATTGGTAGGGCTTTTCAAAGGATTTGGGTTTGCAAGAAGAGGTTAAAGGGCTGTGGCAATTAAAAGTCATAAGAAATAGAATTCTTGGGAAAAGCGGACTAAATAAGTAGTGATCAAAGGAAGAGATAAGCTCATTATGCTGCAGAAAGGAGAAATGGTAAAGAAATAAAAAGAGATTTCCTTTTGGGAGAATTTCCATTCTCTTAGAATAAAGATACAAAAACTTAACAGCTAGGAGAGTATACAAGAGAGATGCATGACATCTTTGGTATGGAAAAGTAAAAGTAGCTTCAAAGAAGCAACCTCAGGAGAAAGAAGAACAGAGCCAGAAGCCTTTTTTCTCTCTCTGAAGCATTGGAGAAGGGCAACACAGGGCATATTGCAAAAGGAGTTTGGGTTGCTAACAGTGAACCAGGGGAGAAATTAGAAGTACAGTAGTGGGCTATGTCTGTAGAGAAGAAGAAAAAAGTTTAAGAAATTGAATCAGAAGAGAAAAGGGGTTGGCAGGACCACCAGGAAAAGCAAACTACAAACAATGGATTAGTTGGATTGGAGTAGAAAATTAAAAGAAATAGCAAGCCAAGCATTTCAGTGAGTGACAGAGAAAAGGACAAATAAGACAGGTCAAGATGGAGAAGATCCATCATGAAGGTAGTAGGTAGCAAGGTGGAAGAAAGTGAAAAGAGCTGTTACCCAAGTCCTTAGGAGAGCTAACCTTTGATTTGGAACATTCTAGAGTAGCGGGGAAATTATTCATTCTGTAAAGCAGGAGCAGGGAACTATGATCCTTTTATGACTTCTGGACTTCCACTGGCAGAATTTCTGAGCTAAAGTAAGTGCTCTGCTTTTAAAATGTTCTATGCCTTTGTAAGGTCACTGGCCCTTGGCAAAACTTGAGAAATTATAAAAATCCAATCATGAAAACTCAGCAGAGGCTTCTTAAAGATACAGCACTTTATTTTCAATCAAAATAAGTCCTGGGTGGGAACACAATCTGAACACTGGCAGCAGTTGCGTTCAGAAGTGCCACACCTTAGAAAGTTAGTAGCATTGCTTTACAAACTTTGTTAGCCAATGAAAATCAGACAACAGAGTTATTACAATATAAGGAAGACATCAATCATTCCTATACATTCCCTTAGTCCTTCCTTCAGTACATCACATCCATGTATATGTTTCCCACACTTGCATGAAATTTGTCCCTGATGCAAATGCTGATTACAGAAGCGAGATAGCAATAGTTAGGCAAGGCTACACAATTTGTTTCTTTTCCTAGTTCCAGTTACAGAACCCCTACACCTTTAATACTGCTTTAGAATGAGACTAATCTTGAGGAGCTTTGTTCTTAATCAGAACAGCCTCCACTTTAATTCAGAGCTAGAGTATTTGTTTGTTTGTTTGTTTGTTTGTTTAATATTTATGGTTTTCTTTATCCCTAAGAAGCCGTGTAAATGCAGAGACCTCCGCACAATTTTTGCAATTCCAAATTGCATAAAGGCAGGGTGGAGATAGTTAGCCCTGGTTTCTATATTTCCAAGATATTTCAAAAAGACTAATTATTATTTTATTTATTTAATTTAATTTTTATCCCACCTTTATTATTTTTATAAATAACTCAAGGCTTTCATGCCTATGTAGAACTCATAGTCTCCTGGTTTCTAGCCTGTGCTTTAATCATTACACCAAACTGACTAACTTTGTTTTTTAAAGAGGGGAAAAGATCAATAGAAGTTTTTTTTTGTTTTTTTTTCAACTTTAAGCATAAGATCATATTAAGAAGCAATCATATTAAGAAGCAATCATCGTAGAATATAACATACAACAATAGGTAGACATTCTTCACTCTTCACTTCAAGCCTCTACTATACACCTGTTACATTTTTTAACCTGTATGGTCCCTAACAGTAGGTCCTGAGGTAGTAATTCAATAACCTGAGGTAGAAATTCATTCTGCTCTTTCAATGTTAAAATGTTCAACATTAATCATAAGATCATATTTATAAGCAATCATCATAGCACACTACATATAACACTAAGTATTAATCTTTGTAAACGTCTGGTTCGGTAAACATTAGTACATATACATTCAACATTAAGTGTTAGTTTTTGTAAACATTTGATTTGTTATACATTCTTCTCTCTTCACTTCGAGCCTTAGCTAAACGCCAGATGCATTTTGTTTGATTGGTGTTTCTCTTGGATGTAGTCTATCCATTGTTTCCAGTCTATCAAATATTGTTCATTGGAACGGCCCTTCAAGTATGCTGATATTTTCACCATTTCCACCAGGTTTGTTACTTTCACAGTCCATTCTTCCATAGGCGGTATTTCTGGGTTCTTCCAGTATTGTCCCACCAACAATCTTGCTGCTGTAATCAAGTTCAGAAATAAGTTTGTCTCTGAGGTAGTGATATCCTTTGTAATCCCTAACAAAAAAACCTGAGGTAGAAATTCTATGCACTTTGTGAAAATAGTTTGGAGTGTCCACCATATCTTCCTCCAGAAGGCTTTGATTTTTCTGCATATCCACCATACATGAAAGTAGGTAGCTTCCCCGTCTCCACACCTCCAGCATTTGGGTTGGGAGTCTGGGTAGATGAGCGATAGTTTTTTCGGGTCGAGGTGCCACCTATAGAACATCTTGTAGAAGTTTTCCCTTAAGTGTTGCGATTTCGTGAACTCTACGTTCCTCACCCATATTTTCTCCCACGTGTCCATGGCGATAGAGTGTCCAAAGTCTTGTGCCCACCTTACCATACAGTTCTTGACTAGCTCAGTTTCAGAGTCCATTTCTATCAGAATGTTGTACACTCGTTTGATGTGCATGATCCCCTGATCTCTAATCTGCTCAATTAGTTTCTCGTCGGTTCGGGAGAAGCCCTTCTTCTTATCTTTACGCCACCTTGATTGCAGTTGTACATATGATAGCCAGGTACCTCCTATTCTTCTGTTTGCTAGCGTTGTTTGGGGTATCAAGAGGAACCTATTTTCTTCTCCCAGTATAAGTTTGCTGTATGGCACCTCCTCTTGCCCTTGGGATGTGTTTGTATCCCCTATTGCATGTCCGGGGATTGTCCAGATGGGAATCTTGTCGTGTAGGAGGTGTTTATATTTCTTCCAGACCCATAACAATGGGATCCGTAGTGGGTTCTCCTTGAAGTTCCTGTCTGCCTTTTTGTCGTATACTAGATATGCGTGCCAGCCAAATAGTAGACCATGTCCTTCAACATTCAGTATTCTATCATTCGTCATATTGATCCAGTCACTCACCGCCACTAACGTCGCTGCGTAATAGTATAGCTTTAGATTAGGCATTTTTAGTCTCCCTCTCTTCCTTATGTCCTGGATAATTTTTAGTTTCACCCTTGGTCTCTTGTCATCCCAAATAAATTTGGTGATGCCCCTCTGCCAATTGTCCAAGTCCTCGTCCTTTTTGAGTATGGGTAGCGTTTGGAAGAGAAATGGAAATCTTGGCAGGACGTTCATCTTTACTGCTGCTATCCTGCCCAGCAAGGATAGTCGTAGTGTTTTCCACCTTTCCAGATCTTCTTGTATCTTGCTCCACAGCACCTCGTAGTTATTTTTGTATAATTTCGCATTCGTTGTTTCTATCTCCACCCCCAGGTACTTAACTTTCTTAACTATTTCACAACCCGTTATTCTTTCCAAGTCCTGTTTTGCTTTGCTGTCTAGATTTTTAACTAGCATCTTCGTTTTTGATATATTAACTTTAAAGCCTGATACCTTGCCATAGTCTTCCAGTATCTCCATCAGACTCCTTGATGATTGTACTGGTTGCAATACTGTCACCAGTAGGTCGTCTGCAAAGGCACACAGCTTGTAGCCCTGTTTTCCAATCTGTATGCCCTTTACGTCCTCTGCTGCTCTTGTTCAGCAGGATCTCCATCGTTAAGACAAATAGCAGTGGTGATAGCGGACAACCCTGTCTTGTGCCTCTTTCTATATTGAATGGGTCTGTTAGTTCGCCGTTCACGATGATCTGGCCCGTTTGTTTCTGGTAGATCGCTGTTATGGAGTTGAGGAACTGCTTTCCCATTTTCATCCCCCGGGCTAGGTTCGTCAGGAATGGCCAATTCAGTCTGTCAAAGGCTTTTTCTGCGTCTACAAACATGAGGGTTGCAGGTACCTGGTTGTGTCTTTCCAAGTACTCTATTATGTTCAGCAGCTGTCTCACGTTGGTTTTCATCTGACGTCCTTGTATAAACCCCGTTTGGTCCGGGTGAATTATTTTTTGTAGTACAGTCATTAGTCTGTTGGCCAGGACCTTTGTAAAGATTTTATAGTCTGTATTCAGTAGTGAGATGGGTCTATAGTTCGCCGGTTGTGCATTATCTTTTCCCTCTTTGGGAATTAGAGAGATGTATGCTGTTTTCCAGGAGGGTGGGACTTGGCCGCCTTCTTGTATGTTGACAAAAAGTTCTCTGAGGGGTTCTATCATTTCCTCTTGGAGATGTTTGTAATAGATAGCCGTTATCCCATCCGTCCTGGGTGACTTTCCTGTTTTCAGTTATTTGATTGCTGAGTGTATTTCCTCCTTTGTGATTGGAGCATTCAGGGCATCTCGTTGTGTATCGGTGAGTATCATTAAGTTTTCGTTTTGTAGAAACGTTTCTATCTCTTTGTCCTGTATCTTCTCCTCGGCGTATAGTTTTGAGTAGAACTCGGTGAAGGCTTTCTTGATGATTTCTTGTTTGAATTCTTCCTTGCCTTTGTACTCTATCTTTTCAATTATGCGGGCTTTCTGTTTCTTTCTTAAGGTATAAGCCAGCCACCGCCCCGGTTTGTTAGCGCTGCAGAATGTCTTATGTTTTGCATATTGTATATTCCTTGCTACTTGATCCGCCATCAGCAGGTCGAATTGTTTTCTTAGTATCTTAATTCCTTCTTTTGTGGCTTTGTCCTCTGGTCTTCTTATTAATAATAGCTCCTGTTTCTTTATCTCCTCCTCTAGCTCCTTTCTTTTTTGTTCTTGTGTACGATGGTGCCTGGCGTTCATGTTCATGAGGATCCCGCGCATATATGCCTTGCTAGCGTCCCAAATCAATTCAATGGGTGTTTCATTGTTCATATTTATACTGAAGAATTCCTTCATGGCACTTTTGCATTCAGCCACCCTTTTCTCGTGTCTAAGCAGGTTTTCATTGATCCTCCAGGATCTCCTCGATTTCCTATCTTGTCTTAATTCCATCCTTACTGGGTTGTGGTCTGTTAGTACTTTGGGTAGGATTTTTTTTTTTTTTAAATATTTTTATTGACTTTTTTTCCCCCCCAATTTTAACAGAAAAGAAAGCTAATCATATCAAATCTTAATATACAAATAAACAATCAACAACAAAACATAAATACAATTTCCAATACTTCTGATAATAATAACTCAACTGAAAATAAGCATCTCAAACAATTTACCATCATTCTTCCCCCTTCTTATCAGCTCACACTTAACTCATCCTTCAATCCACCAAAGGCCACCCAAACAACCCATTAGTAACAATAATTAATTATTCTTCCACCAACCCTAATTACAGCTAAAAAAAACATCATACCTAAAATTATGCGGCTTCCCAGAATGATTACAGGGTATAACAAAAGAAAGCCCCACTACATCAAACAAAATTATTATATGAACTTAACAAGAATTTTAAACTATATACTATCTCTTACTCAAAACACACACAAAAAAAAACAAAAACAAAAAAAAACAAGAAAAAAAACCCCATCTTATTAAAGTTAAACAAATAATATTAACCATAACAATATCAATAAATCCCTCGATTCAAGATAATAATAATGATATTAATAATAATAATTATATTCTTATTCAATTTAGTTTATCATAATATATCTTAGTATATATCATGATATAAACATCCTCTTCTAAACCTTACTTATAATATAAACAATCAACTCATCTTGTTAAGAATAATATTTATCATTAACTTCTAAACCGTCAATCTAAGTCAAATCTACTAAATTTAGTTTATAATAATATATCTTAAAATATCATTTAAACATCCTGGTTTGCAGCTTACCTATGAACTTATATTAATAATAATAATTATATTCTTATTCAATTTAGTTTATCATAATATATCTTAATATATCATCATATAAACATCCTCTTCTAAACCTTACTTATAATATAAACAATCAGCTCATCTTGTTAAAAATAATATTTATCATTAACGTCTAGACCATCAATCTAAATCAAATCTACTAAATTTAATTTATAGTAATATATCATAAAATATCATTTAAATATCCTATCTTACAGCTTGCCTAAAATCTAAATCTTTAAATCAACCCATTATCTTAGATTAACCTTAATTCTCTCATTTAGTTATAAATTTCTTTTAATCAATCAACTTCTGGACTCTCTCACCTGACAAATAAACCTCCATAATAAAAACAAATTATTTATAGCATTTCTAACTTACATTCCAACCTAATATCACACCTAGAATAATTCCTTACATACAATTTTAAATTTTCATTACTTCAAGCGAACTCTAGGTTTCTTTTTCAACCAAATAAAAGGCCATAACAAGGCCACCCTTCCAACTAATAAGTCTCTCTTCTGTATTTCTTCAGCCCCGTAGCTAAGTTGCTTGTTGAATTGAGTCTTCCTTTCTTGAATCATATCCTCTTGTTTTACATAAATAAACTGTTCGTCAAACAACATCCATTTCGTTTTATAGTCTAATTGCTTCATAAAGTAGAACAATGCCTCTCTTTTGTCGATTAAATCATCTTCTTGCTGCCCAGCTAGACAGAATTCCCCTTCTTGAAACAAAACCTCTTGCTCGCTATAAACAAACTTTTCATCTAACAAAATCCATTTGTCATCTTCATTCTCAAAACCCTCCTCATCTCTTCCCTGTTGAACTTCTTTCTCTTGTGTTATGTAGTAATCATCTCCATATGCAGATTGTGAAATAAATTGTTCAACAGTAGGTTGTACATCGATTTCATTTGGAGGAAGGAGTTTAGCTAATTTCAAAAATACTTCTGTCAAAGCCTCTTTCACAAATGCTTTAAACTCTTTAACCTCTTGCGCAAAAGTCTTCTGTGTTTCAGACCTTTTTTCGTAAAATTCATCAGTAAAATCCAACTTAGATTTAGCATTTGGCTGTATATTCCACTCCATTTTAAATTTCAAATCACAGCCGTCTCTCTAGCTGCGCTTGAGAGAACAAGAAGAGAGAGAAAAGTAACAGATTCCACTTTCACTTTCCAGCACTTTCCCTAACAATGAAAACAGTGAAAGCTAAACGCCATCTTAAAACATTGTTGATTGAAGACGTTAGAAATGTATAATCAAGAAAAAAAAACAATAAAAATACTTGCAAACCATTTGGACTCCTGTAGTCATTCAGCCTGCTTATAATCTCTTCAGTGTTAAATCTTTAAAAAAAAGCAGAGGTGGTCGCGGCGTCTTTTTCTGCCTGAAGACAGAAGCGTCTCTGGATAGGAGCGTCCTCCGGAGCTATAGGGAGCTCACTCTTAATCCCTGAAAACTTCTTTTCCAGGGATTTAAGAAGGCTCAACCTTACTCCCGATGCTCTTCACCTCTCCTTTGCCCGGAGAGGGGATCTTTCACCGCGAAAAAACAGCTGATGTGCGCTGTTTTTCGCGGCTTTACACATCCAGATGACGGAGTCTCACAAAGGAGACCCTGCGGCGCCAGCGGAGCCACTGGAAGCCAGTACTTTGGGTAGGATTGACACTGCGTTTAGGCGAATTAGCAAGTCACTAGATGTCAGGATGAAATCAATTCTGGACAACAACTGATGCCTGTCGGAGAAAAAGGTGAATTCTTGCTCTTTGCCGTGCCGTTCCCTCCAGATGTCTGTCAGTACAAGGTCTTCCTTCATATCGTAGAAAGATTTAGGCAACTTGGAGTGCTTTTGTGGTTTAAGTTTTGTCTTCTTCTTGTCCAAGGCAATCTCTATGACCCCGTTCCAATCTCCCAGTATAATACATGATCTGTAGTTAAATTGTGTTAACTTCTTGTGTATCTTTTTATAGAATTTTCCTTGTTGTTGATGTGGGGCATATATGCCCATCACTAGAATTTTCTTGTCGTCCTGTGTCACTTCGATTGCTAGGTATCTACCCTGGGAGTCCGACTCTATTAGCTTAGCTATTACATGTTTCTTCACGTATATAACAATCCCGTTCTTCTTTTGTGGTGCCGCTGCGACAAAATGCGTACCTAGTCTGTTGTTGATTAAGTATTTCTGGTCCGTTGCTCTGATGTGTGTTTCTTGTAGGCAAATTATGTCGTTTCCTCCTTGAAACAGATAATGAAATATCTTCCTCCTTTTCTGTGGGGAATTTAGTCCGTTGACGTTCCATGTCAAGTATTTAGTCGTCATTGTCGGTTTCAGGATACTCTTCCGAGACCGCTTCCATTCTATCTCTTGTGGTCTTCTTTGGTCCCGTTCCCATGGTATCCAGGTTTGTGTTCGAGTTGCATATATGGATCGTGTCTTGCTGCTCTGTGCGTTTGGTGGTGGATCTTGTTATCCTGCCCCCTGCAGTCTGTCCTGCTCCCTTGTTGTTGTTGTTGCTTCCTGTTCTCTGTGTCGTCGTATCTCGAGTTAGTTTTTTCCTTTCTCGTGTTCCTGTATCGGTCTGTCGGTCTGGTGATCTTTCTGCGTCTTCTCTCGTGGTGTATTGGGGTCCCTCCGGCGTCAGTTCCTTTTCCAGGAATTCTCTGGCTTGTTGGACCGAGTTCAGGTGGTGTCTTTTATTTTTATAGAAAAATGTCATCCCTGTGGGGGTTTCCCATCTGTATCGCAGAGCACGTGATCTCAGTTCGTCGACCAGGAACTTGTATTCCCTTCTGTCTTGCAGCATCGTCTGGGGGATCTCTTTCAGTACTTTCACTTCTTGCCCCTTTATGTATAAGGTCCTGTTGTAAGATGTGGCTGAGATGAGGTTCCGGAATCCCTGCGTCGCAAAGTGGATGACCACATCCCTTGGTGTCTGTTTGTTGTCGTACGTGCGCCCACTCTGTGGATTCTGTCAATTTGCCATTCGATAACTGGGGTTGGCTTTCCCAGAAATGCTGCCAGGGCCTCTATAAAGGTTCCGGTCAAGGTCCCTTGGGTTTCGTCTGGTGTCTCTTTCAAGCCTCTAAACCTGATTGCTGACGCCATTTGCCAGTACTGTATCATGGAGGCTTGGTCTTGGGCCACCCCTTTCATCTCTGTTATCTCCGCTGTCTGGCCTTCTACTTGATTCTCCACTTTCTCCATCCTCTTGTCCACCTTCTCTCTGATTTCCTGGAAGTTTTTCTCCATTTCCTCCCCTATTTCCTTGTAGTGCGCTTGTGTTGCCTCCTTCATTTGCTCCAAATCTGCAGCCATCGCCTTGCGTTGCTCCTCCCATTTTCTCTCTAGCCCTCTACCTTGTTCTTGCAGCATTTGTTTTATATCGTTGTATCTTTTCTCCATCTTTTGTTCTGCCTCTACGCACCTCCTCTCCATCTCTCTACCTTGTTCTTGCAGCATTTGTTTTGTATTGTTGTATCTTTTGTTCTGCCTCTACACACCTCCTCTCCATCTTTGTATCCCTTTCCACCAACCTTTTATCCATTCCATCCAACCTTTCAACCAGCATTTCTATTACCTCTTGTAATTTTTGTATCATGTGTGCTGTTGGGCTGTCCTTTGGAGGTGTATGGTTCTGGGTGCCTGTATTTGGATGGGAGGGTGTGGGGGTGGGTAGAGTAATTCCTGGTGGTTTAGTACGCTGGGCTGGGGAGGATACAACTCCCTTCATTTGTGTCAGTGTGATCTGTTTGGAGGCCATTTTGAGGTTATCCTCCTGTTGTCCTGGCACTGTTTTGGGTCCCAGTTTGGACCAAATTGGGCGCTAGGTTGTGGTCTGATGCTGGTCCAGTATTCTAGCCTTTCGAGGGGGGAGGCTTCAGGGTTTAGGCAGTGTAAGGGTAGGGGCCTGTATTCTGGCAGTTTTATATTCAGGGAGCCAGTGGACCAGTTCAGTGCTTTTGCCTTGGTTTCCTCTTCACTCCCCTCTGCCAGTCTATTTCTTCTCTTTATTCCTTTCTGGCTCCTTCTTTCCCTTCTTTCTCTGCCTTCTTACCCAGGTCACTTCCTCCTGTCTTCTGTCAGCCTGTGTTTACTGCTCCCCTCTACTTTTCCCCTTATTGCTCACCGGGTTGCTTTCCAGCTTTCTTCTTTCCTACCGTCCGTTGTGGGGGGGAGGGGAACAGTGTCTCCGCAAGGTTTTTCCCTTTCTCTTCTTTCCCCTTCTGTTGATTTTTTGAATAAGCCGGATTGCTCCCTCTGCAGTGCTCAGGTGATGTTTTTGTAATCTGGCCTTTCTTTTCAGAGATAAGGCTCCAACTTTTCCTTTTCCCAGATCCAGTACTCTTACTTTGTGGCTGCTTTCTCTCTTTCCCCCCCCAGCCCAAGGGAGGTAAGGCATCCGCCGGGCCCCACGCGTGCCAGCAACCCTCCCTGTGCCCGCCGGCCTCCCACCTCCCACCCCTGGCCCTCTTTTACTTACATTTTTAGTAGTTGCTCAGCAGGGAGGGATGGAAACTTCCAGACAGCTTGCTTTCACTGCAGACAACTTGCAGCACCGTTTGCAGACTGGGACTTTTGGCGGGCTCAGCAGGGCAGAGACAGCCTGGACAATTCCTATTGGCTTTTGAAAACCAATAGAATTAGACTCTATTCAAGAGAGTCTATTCTATTGGCTTTCAAAAGCCAATAGAATAAGAGGGAGTAGCACAGCTAAGGAAAAGGGGGAAAAATGGCGGACTGCATTGTTTGGCGACCCCCGTGAAATGGTCGTTCGACCCCAAATGGGGTTGCGACCCACAGGTTGAGAACTGCTGATTTAAAAGAACTCACTGAACTGTGAAGAGTGACATTTCAGTCTTAATATCAGACTTTGTTAAACAAAGTTAATATATTTAAAGCTTGTTCCATCTTGAGAGTTAATAAAAGCAGAGCACTGAGGGATCGCCCAGCTACAAACAGATTGTTTCACATTTTAAGCAATGTCAGGTTTAATTTAGCAGCAATATTAATTTATTTTATTTGAAAATGGGAATTGTTATGAAAAGGATTTTTGAGCAATCTGGCAAGTTCTGAATTCATACATGCAAATGTAAAGTTTGACAGATGTTTGAGTTGTTATGTATGGTTGGCATTCATATTTATTCTGAACATAACAGGAAGGAAACTTAGGAACTGGACAAAAGAAAAGAATTAGAGATCCAGAAGAGATTACAGAGTTATAGCTGAAGAAAAAGAAATTAAACGTTAGCTGATGTTTGAATTTATTCAAGGAAACTTTCTCAGTGTATCGACTTGATCTTTGAGATTAGCTGAGTCCAATCAGAACTATAGCTAGAACATAACAATCAACATGGAGCGCCTCCTTTATGAAACCAGATTGCAACGCCTTGGTCTCTTCAGCCTTGAAAGACGGCATTTAAGGGGTGACTTGATCGAAGTGTATAAAATCATGCATGGGATAGAAAAGGTGGATAGAGAAAAATTCTTTTCTCTATCACGCAATACCAGGACAAGTGGGCACTCCCTAAAGCTTGTAGGTAAGAAAGTGAGGACAAATAAAGGGAAATATTTCTTCACCCAGAGGGTCGTTGATTTATGGAATTCACTTCCAGAAGGGGTCGTGACAGCTGTCAGCCTTGATAGCTTCAAGGCAGGGTTAGACAGATTCATGGATGCCAAGTGTATCGGTGGCTATTAAAATGGATGTCCATGTGCCGCCTCTATGTTGGTTGAGGCAGGCAGGATTCCCTTGAGTACCATTTGTTGGGGGTCAAGGGAAAGGGAGGGTTTTGCCTTCTCTTTCTGCTCAAGATCCCCATGTACAATTGGTGGGCCACTGTGTGACACAGAATGCTGGACTCGATGGGCTTTGGCCTGATTCAGCATGTCTCTTCTTATGTTCTTGTTCTTTAACATTTTGTATAGGTGAGCCTAGATTCTTCTCTAATGAAGCAAAACTATTTTTATTTAGTAACAAGGACATGATTTTAGAAGTCAGAAGATAATTGTTTCTCTGTATGACACACTTGGTTAGTAACAACCAAATCTAAGAGTTCCTTATATCATGTGAGGAGAAAGGAACACTTGAGAACATGGAACAGGAATAACCTATTTCGATAACAATCCAAAACCTTGATTCAGAGATGCTGCTAGTACAATTTAAAGGCCTGAATATAAAAGAATAAATGTCACTAACAGAAGTATCCACAGGCTTATTATGCAATATTTAAAGGAGAGAAGATTAGAGAAAAGCAACATTCTCTTCCACACTTTCCACAAAACTCAATAACACACAAATAACATGTGTGCAATGATTTTCTGACATCAATCCTGCCTTTATGCACTTATGTCCCAACATCTGATACAAATATGTAAGTTGTGTATTTACTTTCTAATGCCATCATGCATATTTCATTATTACCACCTGTCAAGATTGAATCGCTATGATGCCTGTTAGCTTCTATCACTAAACAACTTACCATAGAAAAGGGGGGGAAGTGGAGGGGTAGAAAGCAGATGGAGGGAATGGAATGTCAAGAAGCCATTCATTGACCGTGAGAACCTGCACCACACCAAGGTCACTATCACAGGTGCTTGATGGAGAAGTGACCTGTTCCTACAACAAAAATAAATATTATGATTGGACAATGTGAACATCCAGTGGGTGGGGGCAACAAGAAGCTGTTCTTTAACTAAGCAAGCTTTTGCATGGGAAAACACAGAGCTGGTTTTGCTACTTCAGTTATGAGATGGTGTATCCAATAAAGTTTTACCTTATGGGACTCAATTGCCTTGAGGAATTCTTTTGTTGGGTCCACTAGTTGTATTGTTGACACCAGCCTCCTATGGACACTGATGATCTTTTTGTTATAGAGGTAGAAATTATTTCCCTCCATAATGAACATTGGGCTGTTTGTTTTAATGTTAGCTTAAGACTGGTGTAAATCTCCTAAGTAAGGAAAACTTGGTGGCAATGAGTTATATGAAAATATTGGAAATTGTTAGGGAGGAGAATCCTTCCTCTGAAATCAAAATGTTTTTTTCTGACTTAGAAAGAGATTATTTTTTATTAGTTTTATTCATTTATAACATAAAATGTGAAAATACCAAAGCAAATAGTGAGGGACAACATAGCGAAAGGGAATACAAAAAAGGTGTGAAGAAAGGGAGGGGAAGAAACAAGGCATTGACTTCCGACTCTCTCTGTTGCAGTAAAATCAGATATTAAAATCAAATCTCAACTTTTTACATTTTTATAATAGTATGCACTAGCCATTTCTGTATCGGCAAATCAGTCTAATCAGTAAAACCCAAAATCGTAATATCATTTTTTCCAACTCAAGCACAAGGTCCAGAAGCAGTTTCCAAGTGGAAACAAAAGTACTTATGTTCTTTTCT
This sequence comes from Bothrops alternatus, assembly GCA_034064705.1. Lineage (NCBI taxonomy): Eukaryota > Metazoa > Chordata > Lepidosauria > Squamata > Viperidae > Bothrops > Bothrops alternatus. Next base: position 13,003,867 of record JARGCV010000003.1, on the reverse strand, counting down.
TTTATCAGCACAGTCAATTTGGCCATCTCTGCTAATTCCATCAGCTTTTGTAACCCTTCATCCACGGAAGGAATCGAGGCATCCTTCCACTATGACTTAAAAGGAGTTTCTTTTTTTAAAAGAAACCTCCTACTGTCTCTTGGAGACAAGTAGAGAAGTATGGGTAGTCCTCAACTTACAGCTATTTGTTTAGTGATTGTTCAAACTTACAACAGCCCTGAAAAAAAGTGACTTAAGACCATTTTTCATACTTATGGCCATTGCCGCAACTGCATGGCCATGTGTTTTACATTTGGATGCTTGACAACTGGCTCATATTTATGACGTTTACAGTGTCCAGGGGTCATGTGATCCCTTTTGCAATCTTCTGATGAACAAAGTCAATGGGGAAGCCGGATTCACTTAACAACCATGTTACTAATTTAACAACTGCAGCGATTCACTTAACAAATGCAGCAAGAAAAGTTGTAAAATGAGGCAAAACTCACTTAACAAATTTCTCACTTAGCAACATAAATTTGGGCTCAGTTGTGGTTGTAAGTTGAGGACTACCTGTATTTGATCATTTAAGGACTATGGGTAAAGGAAAGCTTTTTCAAGTCCAGTTTGAGTCCTGGTAGCAATGTCATGTCTGGTGTAGTTCTCCTGACAATACTACAGAAAATCAGTATTTATTTTCTTCAACTTTCCAATCTAGCCTAAAGCTCTGGGATTTCCTGGAAGTCCCCTCCCAGGTGCTAATGAGGGTTGGTCCTATTTAGCTTTCTGAGAAAAGCAAACATTGGTTACTGACTGGGTAGTGATTGACAGAAGCTAAATGAAAGACCAGAGAACTCTTCAAACACTGTCATTGTTCTATTGTAGTAGAAGAAAAACTTAGCTATTGTGCTATTGAATGTGAACTAGAAAAGGAAATTGATTTTAAGAGATAATGAGTGACTTTGCAAGGGAAAAGCCAGGAAAATAAAAAAAACTTAAGAGTTAAGGTAATTTTATTTATAAAATATTTGCAGCCCTATTGGTCCATTCCATATGAAAATCAAAATTGTGGTGGAATAATTTGATTTGTTATAGACCAGGATAGGCAACCTTGGCTCTTTTATGACTTGTGGACTTCAACTCCCAGAATTCCTGAGTCAGCATGGCTGGTTCAGGAATTCTGGATATTGAAGTCCACAAGTCATAAAAAAAACCAAGATTGCCTACCTCTGTTATAGACCATTACATTGTTGTTGACTCTTAACAACAACATAATAGATTAGCTCCATAATAATCTTTCTGTAACCTGCTGTTTCAGGTCTTCCAATGTGCACTGATTGCTACTATAACTGAGTCCATCCACCTTGCTGTTGGTCATCCTCTTCTGTGAAGGTTGCAAATCACAATCACATGACTACAGGATGCTGCAACCATTGCAAATAGGGTTAGTTTCCAAGTGCCCAAAATGCAATTAAGTGACCACAGGGATGCTGCAATGGCTTCAACTTTGAGGACAATTCACAAGCCTCATTATTCATTACTGTCATAACTTGGAATAATTACTGAATGAGGGGTCAGTAAGTGAGAACTACCTGTATGCAGTCATCCACCATGCTATAAGTCACTGTGCTTGGATGCAGTTTTCCAATACTGTGAATGAATGAATGAAATGGCAAGGTCTGACATGGGCTTTCCATTTTATTAACCTAGTTCCTCTCTCCTGAACATTTCTGTAATACACCTGCTTAACTTTTATAAATGATAGATTGTTATGACACCAACACCCAACAGCTCATGAGTTTTGCTGTTCGACTTTGATTTATTTCAGCAGTTAATAGAAATGAAATCTTATGGCAACCCTGATTTGTTTTTGTTTTTGTTTTTTTTTTAAATGAACTTTATGACTCATCTTGTCTTTCATTGCCTTTTGTTTTTTTAAAGGGCACAACTTTGTTGAAATTGTTCTTGAGGCAATTTAGATAATTAATCCATTTAAGAACTAATAATAAAGTGACCATAAAATCTTACACTTTTTCCCTTTCCTTTTTTTTTTAGCTATCAATTGGCATTTGAAGTCTTATGTTTCTTCCTTGTTAATGAATAACAAAAATGTGTCACTACTAAATCTGTGCATTCTTAAAATATATTTTGCAAAGCCAGGAGGGAGGGAGTTATCATTGGTTTCTGGATGGAATATTCCATGTTTTAAAATGTTTACATATATTTGGATTTACGGTGCAAGTTATATACAGTAAATTGGTATAGCATTTAGTGAATAATTAATTTATATTCTTTGTTTATTTTGACTGAAAGCATTCATAGTATATTGTCCTTTTATCAGCCCTTCAAGACAGTCTGAACAAGAAGTACAAACCATGAGTACTAACACTACTTTTATTGTATGGTTACATTAACAACATCTTGTCAATCTGAAAGCATTTCTTTTCTCCTTTATTTTTACTTTCCAAAAAAACTAGGTGGGGGAAATCTCTTCTGAGATGCTTCCCATTCCCTTTTTCCTTCTGTGGACTGAGATACCTTCTGCAGGATGGTTGCCTCTTACCTCCCAATGTCAATTGTATCCTACGTATTTTATTCCTTCTAACACCTAAGAGAAAGTATCTCATTTCTTATTTTTCCCAATAATTTTATTAAGTATTATACTGAACAGAAAAAAAACCAGATAGTAGAAAAAGAAAAAAATGGTTTCAAAGTGTAAAATACACTTTGTGTAAAATACCTCTCCCCCTAAAAAAAGAAGGGGGGAAAAGAAAAGAATTTTTGCCTTTTATCTCCAGAAAATATATAAACATTAACAACTTATCACTTTCTCTTAAAATACAAATCCATCTTCATTTCATATCTCATCCCATTTTCTATGAACTCATGTTTAATCCTCATCTCATTTCTAATGAAGGCTCACTTTATTATAATAATGACTGATATCTTGCCTTATATTCTTTTTGATTATTATATATTTGCCTCTTATACTAAGGAGATTAATTATTTATAATTTATTTGCTAAAATGATTTGCCAAGAATCTTTTTTGAACAGATACAGTAGCTTCGTAGGAGCATCAGAAAAAATGTTTATTACAAAAATTAGATGAAAGATGAATACAATGAAATAGAATTTGAGAACATTTGTGCAAGCAACAGCCAATTTGTTCTATGGCTTTTATAATAGCTTGTGTGTTAAAAGAATGGCATCAATGCTGAGTTGTGGTTACACAATAGTCAATAAATTATGCTTCCTATTTTTTAAAAGTTGCTTTTAAAAATCTTAGTGTTTATGACCAGTCTTTTATTTATTTATTTTTTTGGGTGACAGTTAAATATTTTATAGAGAATCATCAGAAAACAAATCTAATTGGGAAAAATAGAATTATCCAAAATTTGGCATAATCAGATGGCCTTTCAGTCATTTAAATGATGTTATACAATGATGTCTTGGATTAAAAATAATTTGGACACTACTCAGAACTCATGTAATTTACTATGGCAGTTGAAAAATGTTTACTGTGGTTTTGGGTAAAAAATTGGAAGAGTATTATATTGTTATTTCCTGTTTACTTCATCTTTTTGTTTGTTTGTTTATTGTTAATTTTTTATTCTGCCCATCTCCCTTATCAGGTGACTCTAGGCAGCTGTTTACCACTTTCCATTTTCAGTTTTAAAAACCCAGAGGTGATTGCTAACAATATTAAAGTGTAAAATTGGCAATAGAAAGGCATAAAACAAAACTAGTATGGTATTGTCAGCCCCACTGATGCCACCATGTTGATTGATAAGGTCTTCCTCTCCCCTCCCCCCTCCATTTGTGCCTTCAAGTCAGTCTTGACTCCTGACAACTGCCTGGATTAGTTCTTGCAGTTTTGTAAATACAGCTCTATGTAAATACATAATCCAAAGTTTAGTCACAGGCTAATTCAGCCAGCTATCATGGTCCAGAAATAACTAAAGCAGGAATAGTAGCTACTATTATATTCTGTAAAAGATTGTGTGACTCCAATAATAAAGTTGAATATAAAATAGTCAAACCACATACTTGGTTCTTTAGGGGAAGAATAACCCCCATCCAGAAACACTCCAAGGTCTTGACAGGAGCTTTGTCTCACTTGTCCTCATCCAACCCACCGATAACAAAATATACTTTGGTGTATAATGGTAACTCAGCCATCATTATTCACTGTTATCATTGGAGTAGATAGATTCCTAGTTATACAGTGAAACAATTCATTTGTCTTAAATAACTCATTCTCTTGATAATTGCTAATGGGTGAGGTGAATATCTCTTCTGTTGCATGAATTGCAATCAGAATATCTCTTCTGATTGTTTTCTCTTGTTCTGTGAAATTGCGCCTTGCTGATCTTTGTGCTTATAATGTTTTCTTTCATTCGTTCCATTTCAAAAAGCCAGTGTGATGTAGTGGCTAAAATGCTGGCCTAGAAACCAGGAGACTGTGAACTCTAGTCCTGCCTTAGTGGGAAAGCCAGCTGGGTGATTTTGGACCAGCCATTCTCTCTAAGCCCAATTAACTTCACAGGGTGGTTATTGAGAGGAAAATAGGAGGAGAAAGGAGTATTAGGAGTAGAAAGGAATATTAGGGCTAGGGGTGACATGATAGTAGTATTCTGGTATTTGAGGGGCTGCCACAAAGAAAAGGGGGTCAACATATTTTCCAAAGCATCAGAAGGCAAGACAAGAAACAATGGATAGAAAGTAATCAAGGAGAGAATTGAGGAGAGATTTCCTAACAGTGAGAATAATTAACCAGTGAAACAATTTGCCTTCAGAAGTTGTAGGTGCTTCATCACTGGAGGTTTTTAAGAAGAGATTGGACAGCCAGCTGTCTGAAATGAAGTAGAGTCTCCTGCTTGATCAGGGGATTGGATAGAAGACCTCCAAGATCCCTTCCAGCTCTATTCTGATTTATTGATGTTTGTCACCTTGAGTTACTTATAAAGTAATACAGATAGGATAAAAATCTAATAAATGAATAAAATAATTTCAATTATTTATAAATAATAATAATAATTAAAAACACTCTACAGGAGGGTTACAGTCTTGTACAAAAGCTAGAGATAGAAATGAGCGTGCCATCAACATTATATAACACCAAAAGCACCTAAATAGAATTTTTCTTCCCAACATCCAGATCATACAATACTGGTTTTTGAAAGGATATGAATGAGTCACAAAAGAGTTCCTGAGAGGGTAACTGAAGCCAAGCCAAGAGTAATAAGATACAATGCAGTGTTAGTTAGTTTCAAACTTTTGCAAAATCTTAAGAAAAGGAAATAGTAATTCTTTTCAGAAAGTTCACCACCATCATCTGTAAAAGAGTAGACCATTATAAGTAGCTAATAAGACTATCCATATGAATTAAAAAAAATCTCTCCATTTTTTTCTCTTTGCACTTCACTTGGTTAAACAAGCTGGATACAAATCTCACCAAAAGCTTTGCTTCCAACCTTGCAAATTAATATTTTCACTGTGTTGGTTTTGTTCCCATAGAAACAGATTTTTCTGAGAAGAAACTGACTAACAAAACATGGTGAGTCTAATTTTGAAGAACTGAAATTGGAATGACTGTTCCAGGATTTTTTAGCTACTTGTTTCAAGTGCTGAAATTAATTTACAAAGGAAAGATTAGATGAAGAGAGGAAAAAGAAAGATATAAATTGCCATGGTAATTTTAGTGTTCTTATTTATACTATTTCAGGGGGAAGATAAAGGAGATATTACAAGAAGATTATACATATTCTTTTCAGGGTCTACAGTGGTTTTCCTTAAGCCTTCTTTCAGAATTTGTATGCTTTTTAAATGCTGTCTTTTGTATGCCAGAAAAAGACATTGAAAGTAAGCAGTTAGCAAAATTATAAAGCATAGAGCTAAATAGCATGTCTAATCATCCTTGCTCTCCTGTAAGCCAGATTTTGATGACAAAATCATTTTTTAAAACACGATAGAGAAAACTTTGTGACAGGATTAACATATTTTAATAAATGAAGGATGAGATTTTTGAAGAAACAAAAGTGGTTGAAACTCAATCTCTCTGAACCATTTAATGCTGCAGCAAAGCAGCTGATCTTTACATCTGCCAATAAGTAAACTTACTAGGAAGTTAGTCTCTGTGATTTTTATTGAAATAAAATTATTTTAATTAATTAAATCATGAACAATAAGAACAATATCATCTTGTCAAAATAGATTTAGAGATTATTTTGTGGATATCTGATGGGCAATTTGGAAAATTATGCTCTGCTTAGATAATATAAAAAAGATGAAAACGTGCATAAATATCAGATCTTAAGCTTCATGCAATCATGTTTTTTTCCAAAGCCTGAAATGTTCATTTTTTTGTTGCTAATTTCAGCACTTGAAAGAAATAGCTAAATTAATTTATATGATTAATTGTATGTTAATTGATAGTTAATTAACCTCTGTTAAGAACATACTATATTTTATTAATTTGCTTATTTTATATTAAACATAATATATTTAGTACATCATACCGTAAAAGTATTCATTAATCAATGTTACCTTTGGGACATTAATCAATAAATTGCACAATTATGCAATACAGTATACAAATGTCAGGTCCAAACCAAAATTGACATGTGACAGTTCTTCCAAGCTGAGTTCTTTATTTTGTCTATAAACACCTATAGATAGAATCTTGCCAAATCAGGGACTCTATTATCTGAATCTACAATATATTCTATGAACTATTAGGGAGGGATTGGCTTCACCTTCTTTCTCTTATACATGACATCTGGGCTAATCTTCTGGAATTCACCCCTCCTTCCTGGGGATCCACCTTCTTACTACATTCCATCACAATAATAAAATAGCATAAAATAAATGCAAAAAACCATTAAAAATCAGTAAAATAATAGTTCACCCTTACCTGCAGCAAGGTGCTTCCTAATCCTTGCTTTGACCCCAACCAGTACTGCTTTCACACGTGTCTAAAGGAATAAGGATCTCAAAATAACATTGCATATATCATTAATAACCATGGAAATGATAGATATTATGCATTTAATTATCATTTATAAAATTCTTTGGTATTTGCTGTTATACATAGTGGCACAGTGGTTAGAATGCAATATTGCAAGCTAACTCTGCTCAGGAGTTCAATTCTGACAGCTCAAGGTTGACTCAGCCTTCTGTCCTTACAAGTCCTTACAATTTATCAGGAAGCAATAAATTGGCACTGCCAATTGATGTGCATGCCTTCCTTCAAATCTTCATTGCCATATCTATGGCTTTGTGGGAAATGATGAGCAGCTTTTTACAAAACATCTATTCCCAGTGAAAGACTCTCAGTGGATTTTTCACAAAGAGGAGCTGTACAGAACTCAAAAATGGTGAGGAAGATCTCTACTTTTCAGCCTTCCGGGGACATGAGCTCTGTCCCAACATTACCTTAGGGAAGATCTGTGTTTTCTACTTGGGGGATTGCTTATATAGGCCACTCACCACTTCCTGAGTGCAGGAAAACATGATGATATCCTCCTTCCACCCATTATAAATGCACCTGCCACAACAGATTCTTTGATTCAAAATTTCTGTTTTCTGACTGGAGCTTTCTTTAGCCATTTAGAGCAGAGATAATAAGGGTTGAATAGGATATGAGCTTCTAGGATTGGTGATAATTCAAGGCTCATACTCTAGTCAACCCTTATTGTCTCTGAGTAGGCATCATTTTGGTTTCTTCTCAGGCTGAATAAAGCCTGGTCCCCTTGCTTTCTCCCCCCCCCCCATTCCTCAAAAATTTCCTTTCCTTTTCCTTTATTTTAACATATTTAGTTTTAAATATAGGAAATTTTACCTTTTTTCTATTATGTTATACTATCAACTCTTTCTTGCTACAAAGTTCTTGCTAGGATCATTAACATTAGAGCAGGTATGGTCCCTTAATAGGAAAAGAGGGTTGGGAAAAGGTCTACTTTAGTGTTAAAGAAAACAATGTGAGAAAGGGGTTGATGCTATGCATGTGTGCAAACATCTGGAAATTGAAGGAAAGGCATGGGAACTAATGAAGAAGGAAAAATCCCTAAAAGAAAGAGGCAGGCCCTGGGACATGCCATAGAAATGAACTAGAGAAGCTGGGAAGGGCTATCAATGTGGTGGCCATAGTCTAGAGAGAACATTGGTCCAATCTATTGAAAGCCTGATGCAATCTGGATTTAAATTTCCAAAGTAGACTTGAGAAGCATTCAGGAGCAGAGGAGAAGCTTAAAGCAGTGCAGAAATAGCTTTAGTCCTCGAATTGTTTAATTTTTATCTCTTCAATATAATATAGAAAGTCCATGTTTAAATGGTAGAATTTAAAAAGCAAATTCCATGCTTGGCATGATTAGGAAGGGAATCGAAAATAAGTCAGCAAGTGTTGTATTGCCTCTGTACAAATCGATGGTGAGACCACACTTGGAGTACTGTGTACAGTTCTGATCACCGCACCTCAAGAAGGATATAATGGAACTGGAAAAGGTGCAAAGAAGGGTAACAATAATGATCAAGGAAATGGAGCGCCTCCCTTATGAAACCAGATTGCAACGCCTTGGTCTCTTCAGCCTTGAAAGACAGTGTTTAAGGGGTGACTTGATCGAAGTGTATAAAATCATGCATGGGATAGAAAAGGTGTATAGAGAAAAATTCTTTTCTCTATCACACAATACCAGGACAAGGGGGCACTCCCTAAAGCTCATAGCTAAGAAAGTGAGGACAAATAAAGGGAAATATTTCTTCACCCAGAGGGTCGTTGATTTATGGAATTCACTTCCAGAAGGGGTCGTGACATCTGTCAGCCTTGACAGCTTCAAGGCAGGGCTAGATAGATTCATGGATGCCAAGTGTATCGGTGGTTATTAAAACAGATGTCCATGTGCCGCCTCTATGTTGGTTGAGGCAGGCAAGATTCCCTTGAGTACCATTTGTTGGGGGTCAAGGGAAAGGGAGGGTTTTGCCTTCTCTTTCTGCTCAATATCCCCATGTACAATTGGTGGGCCACTGTGTGACACAGAATGCTGGACTCGATGGGCTTCAGCCTGATTCAGCATGGCTCTTCTTATGTTCTTATGTTCTTAATTTTCTTCCTGTGATACTATAATTTGAGGACAGGATGGAAGTCTGGGGCTTACAAAATCTACCTTTCCTTTAATAAGTTGCCTTGCAATTCTACCTGATTGAGAAGTTCAGCAGCACTTTTAGAATTGTGAGAGTGATAAAAGACCTCTGGAATCCTTTCTTATTATCCTAAAGACACATTTTGCAAAAAGCTCTTGCCTTGTGCCTGTCATAGATTTCTTTTCCTGTGCAGAAGCTTTATCCCTTCAACATCAGCAATACTTCCTGTTTACCTAGGTTCAAACTGTCCTTCCCTGATTCAAAGTAGCACAGTTATTTTAGCAAAGAACACTTATTTATATCAACAGACTCAAAGTTTCTTGGGAAGAGAGTGATCCCTCTGAGAAGGTTGAGTTGGTTGTAACCACTAGATGTCATACTGGCATCAGTTATTGAGAAAAAAGTCCAGGAATTTGGAAAGTGTGGACTGGAGGATGTGATCTATGTTGGAAGGTTCATTTCTTACTGGTTTTCCTAGTTTGATTGAAACACCTCCAAACAGAGTATGCAGACGGTCACCACAGTGTGTCACATACAGTTACTCTGGATTTTTGTTTGCTTGTTGTGGGCATTTTGCATTGATACAGAGCTCTTTTCAGCAGATTTAGCAGATTCAGCAAACTTACAGCTCAAAACCTATGTTTAGGTAATTGTTTTCTCTTGTCACCCTCTCTAGGGAAAACTGATCCTAATATGAATGATGATTTTATACATTTTTTCTAATACATACATTTATCTAACCACTCTTAAAATCACATTAGTCCTTGGAGCTTGCCCAAGAAAAAATGCAAATAAAATGACAAAAACCTATGTATTCTTAATATTATGGGTTCAAAATAAACAACAAAAAAAAGAATGTAAGCCATGACTATAGATCCTTGTATTTTGTGCATGTGAAAACACAATATATACCCTAAGCATGTTCCATATACATGTTCTACATACAGCATTTTGGGATATATGGGCATTGTATTTTTTTTCTTGCAAGATAATGTCTAGACTGCAAATCCTAGCTTGCAGGAAAGAATAAGGGAACACCTGGAAGTAAAACTAAGTTTTGTCTGAATTCTTAAATATTTGCCAGAATGTGCCAAAACTGACTATCTTTATTTATTTATTTATTTCTAAAATTTATTGACCACCCATCTTATCATAGCATAACTCTGGGCAACTAACAGTCATAAAATATATCTATACATAGAACTGGAAACCCACATCTACCACAAATCCACACACATGGACCAGATCCTCAGCTTCACAAACAACTACCCCATTGCACGCAAAAGAAGCTGTGTCCAGACTCTCTTCAGAAGGGCCAGGACACACTGCAGCAGTACAGCACTAGAAAACCAGAAGAGAAACAGTTGCTTGACATCTTTCTCTATAATGGCTGTCCAAAAATCTTCATATTCTGACACATAGGACCCAAACCACATAGCCAGCCACCACACAAAAATTAACTCTACCATACACAAAAAGGCTATTGGAAATGACAGCCAGAATTCTCCAATCCCTAGGAATAATAATAGCCACTTTCTGCCAGGAATTATCCAGAACCAAAGGCAAGATACAGAAGGATGAAAGAAACAATGCAATCTACAAAATCAACTGTAACAACTGCAACCAATTCTATGTGGGACAAACCTCACATCAATTAAAAAACAGGATCCATGAATACCGGCTGGCAGTCAAACAATAATAGTAAAGGCAAAGAGTAGGACCAGTTATGAATATACATTTATGTAAGAAAGTATGGATTAGTATCATTGGGTTGTGGCTGTTTATGGAAATAGAAAACCATTCATTGATGATAGTTGTATATTGTACTTTGGTGAATTATGGTAAGAAGGTCCTGGGGAAATTGTGAAACATTTTGAATAAATGTGGTTTTTTTGGGGGGGGGGAAGAGGTTACTCTATTAGGTTATATAAATGGATAGATGGATAGATGGAAACAAGATGAGAAAATACAGAAAAACTGGTTAGGTCATTTGAACATTCCAAAATAAATGAGAGTGATGATTTCCTGATTACTACTTGCTTCTTGGAAAAATGTGTGTTGTAAAAGTCATTCCATAAATAAACATGGCAAAAGAATACAGATTTAAAAATATGATTGATTTGATTGTTTAAGGTGACCACTAAGGTAATTAACACAGAAAACAAGGTGGGACAAACGTGGGACAAAACCTTTTAGCATCAGCAGTGGCTTCTGGGAAAAAACTGGACAGGGAAGAAAAAGAAAATGTGAACGTGGAATGACTGCAGAAACCAAAGAAATGGAAAAAGTATTAGAATATAAATTAACCTCCCAACTGAATGACTAGACGGCACACATAAGGGAAAAAAGATGCAGCAAAAGATGTAACAAAAAGAATGTTGCAGCATCCCAGCAATAACATGATTGTTTCACAGTCATGTGGTCACCACTGATAACCTTCCCTATTTCTGACAGACAAAGTCAGCAGTAGTACCAGAAGGCAAGACAAGAAGCAATAGATGGAAACTGAACAAAGAGAGAAGCAATCTAGAATTAAGGAGAAATTTCCTGACAGTAAGAAGAATCAGTGGAATTGCTTGCCTTCAAAAGTTGTAGGTGCTCCAACACTGGAGGCTTTTAAGAATCAACTGGATGGCTACTTGTTGTAATGTTATAGGATGCTCTGCTTGAACAGAGGATTGGAGCTGAAGACCCACAAAGTCCCTTCCAACTCTGTTATTCTGTTGCAAATAGTGATGCTGTGGGTGTGTGGGAGTCACCTAACAATGGCAACTAGGACTGCTGCAACAGTCACCTAAGTTGCTATGGTCAAGTTTATGTTGTGCTTTACAACCACATTTCTTAGCAATGGAGTTGCCAGTCTCAATTACCATCTCAAGCAAGGACTACTTGCATATAGAGTCTTCTCTCTCTCTCTCTCTCTCTCTCTCTCTCTCTCTCTCTCTCTCTCTCTCTCTCTCTCTCTCTCTCTCTCTCTCTCTCTCTCTCTCTCTCTCTCTCTGGTCTTATTTTCTTCCATTTCTCTTTCAAAAATTGGGCTTGTTTCAAATTCTCAAGATGTTGTTTCATAGGGACTGAGAATTTTTAAATAAATTATAACTTAACCTTAAAGGAAACTAATCACACCATCAACAATGCTCAACATGTTCCTGTTTGATTTTGATGTCAAAAGTGAATGAAGATAATATTTTGCTTTGATTTAGGGATGCAAGGACAAATATTTTATCTTACTTGTTTGGCTCTGTTCTTTACTTCTCCTGTGTCTAGTAATTTTTAGATGAAGCTAATTGAATTTGCTTCTGCTAATTCCAGTAAAGACAGTATATAAGTAAAGCTAGCTGGCTAATTGAGCAACTATCTGAATAAATATCTCTGTCTCCTTTTAAGATGGCCATCAACAGTCCTGCTGAATAACTGTAACTCCCCAAATGTTTCTCTAAAGCACTGCTTTGACTTAATCCTGCATAAAACCACCATGTGATTTTTTTTTTAATGGATGCTGGTCTATTGTGTCCAAGAGCCCAGGTTTTGATTCATTTTAAAATGTTTTAGAGCAAATGCTTAAAAGTTATTGCACAGAAAATAGACCAGTCTTTCATTTTCTTTCTTAGTGATGGAATGACTCAAAGAGTGCTTCTTCTCAAAATAAGCTGCATTTTGGAAGAGTTCCATGTGACCTATCATTATTTTTGCTTACCCTTAGGATTACACCATTGCGCATACCAATGTATTAGTAACCCATGGACTGGAAACCTGATCACTGAGACACATTGGGAAGAAATAATATGCAGAATATATGAAGTAGGACAGCTGACTCAAAATGCATTATCTTTGACTTCAAGCTTTCTGCCACTTCTAGCCAGATATAAGACAATACTCATTTACACTTCCTCTGCCTACATTTTCAAATAATGAAGAGTAGAAAATTAAGTCAGAATTGTAGCAGATCTTCCTTCCCATGAATAATAGGTACCTATTCCCTTAGTAATGCATGAAATACATCCTACCACAGTTCATACATTAATGCAGGTTCTGTGGATAAATTGTAGATCATTTGCTTATGGCAGTTCTCTGTGTAGTGGGCATAATTATTTAAAAGTTCTATGATGTCCAAATGCTCCATGCCATTCCAATTGTGTGCTGCAGCATTTTCAGTGTGGTACTGCTTTGTGCTGTTATTCTGACATTGTTAATTGGACCATCACATAGTGTAAATAGATTTTAAATGTCACATCTACCATAAGAAAGTGCAACAAACTATTACAAGCCCTGAATGTAAATCAGACAACTGGCTCATTCGCTCCAGCATTTTAATAAGGGTTTCATCAAAGACCAATAAAAATTTGCTCTGTGAATTAACCCATAAGCACTCCTCCCACTGTGAAAAGCTATGTGAAACTGATCCATTGTTTTGCACCTCTGAAATGACATGCAACACCTCCATGAGGCAGAATGCATCACTGCTGAGCCTCATAAAGGCTAACTTTATTGCCTCTACATTGTGAAGCAACTCAGCAAATTAAAGGGTGGCTGCCTTACATACCAGACTTTCTACTCTATTTGTCAATTATGTTTTACATTGTGTGTCTTGCATTGAATCCAAAACTATACTACCTGGCATTATTTTAAAATGAGATCTCTTTGATATATCAAGCAAGAACTCTTCCTTAGTATGCACATGCACACACACACACACACACACAAATATATATGCACATTGAAATGACCACATAGAATAGCTGATAATCTCTTTCCAATATATATCTTATGATAAGTCTTTGACTTTGACATATCAGGTTTTAAAATTCACAATGTGAATTTTAATATCTTGAATAGATTTAAATATTTTGTAGGTAACATAGATCAAAGAAAAAAGAGTGGTTGTGAACCAAAGATTTGTTTCATTTCATATGAAGTTTTCTATATTTATAATATCATAAATATTCAAATAAATGTATTTTATATGTCTTGCCCATATATTGATTCCAATCCTTTGTAGCTGTGTTTTTAAATGAAAAATTCCATTTAAATCCACATTTATATATTTACATACATTGTCATTATTTTAAAATATTCTTTTCTTCCAGATTAAAAAAAAATGTTCTTCTATAATTATCTTAAAGAACATTGATAAAATGAAAAGATAGTTCTGCATATTAATCTGCAGGTGTGGATCAACCACATTATATATCATCTAAGTAAGTTTGTCTAAGCTCCCCATCACAAGCTATTGACATAAAAAAGACAGATGGGAAATGAACAGACCATATGAATCCTTTAGAATCCCCCTGTTATCTCTAGGTTACATATTGAGGCTAAACAGAGGACTAAAAACTCAAGATGGTGATCACTATCATACAATCAAATGCTCCACTTCTTTTTATATGTGTCATAATGCACGAAAAAAAATGGATTTTGTGTGACATCGTTCACATGACTGTGACTTGATTTTTTTCAACACCAATGCAGATGCTCCAGTGAGTCACCCTTAAAATCCCTCCCCTCTGAAAAAAAAAGTTTCATTTTTTCTTATTATTGGCAGGAGCTAAAAGCAAAGGTCAGAGGTTAAGGGGCAACATCTTATCCAGAGCAATTTCCTGAAAATCTCCAAAACTCCAAGCAATTCTGAAATGTTGGAATGTTTTAATTCCTTCTGTCCCAGAGAAGCCATGGCACTCTTAGCAATGTCACTGCTCACACATAGATCTGGGGAGGGTGTTATCGTGGAGCTATCAGAATTATATCTCTCTCCTAAATTACATTCATATTCTTTGGCAAATATCATGCAATGGCAGTTCACAGTTTTCAACTATTCCTATATTCAAACAGTCACAAAACTTGGCAATACAACTGCCCTTATCTGTGTTTAAATCTTTTTGAAGGCTGTGTAAATCAGTGTATATATGTATGCTTACATGATCAGAATCTAGATATCATTCTGTGATTTCTATTAGCTAAATTTAATCTGTAAATGGATTACTTGAATAAAGAGGGGGAAATGTTATTTTGTTTCAGGAAAAGATTGAAGAACCTTTCAGAGAAAAGTTATAATGTTCTTTCTTCTTCTGCCATCACATCATAGAGAATCCTTCATGGCCTATTAATATTTCATTCAGGGAGCACTGAAATTAAAAAAAACTTTTTTGTTAATGTCAGTCTTTCCATGAATCCAAGTGATCAACTGCAGTAATTGCAACCCTGAACTTTTGAGGTGAGATGCAGGAGATGAAATTTCAGAGACCCAACTGTTGAATGAGATTATTACATTAAATGTTTAGTCTTGACTTTTCTAGTCTGTAGGAACTCCAGCTAATTATTAATTTTGAAACCTAGAATAGAATAGAACTGGAAGGTTAATGGTGTTTGCTGTCAGTTATAAAACAGCAAATGTAAGAATGAAAAGATAAAAAAGCTGAGTCTAAGCAATAGGAAGAATCCTCAATCCTCAAGAACCATCAATTCTATAATATATCAGGACTATAAAGGATTTAAACTTAAGGACACAATTTAGTGTACTCTTATCATGCTGAATAATAACTATCATTATTTCCATTTGTTTTACAAAATATTTTTCATATTTTCATAAGAACATCCGAGTAATTAAGACTTGAGTGGCATATGCATTTAATAATAATACATTATTTAAATTCCAAATTACAGTAGCGTTCAATTGAATGTATTATACCTATGCCTCTTTAACTAGATAAACAGGAAAGGAAAAAATGGAGAAAACAGTCTGTACATTTAAAAAGTCAATGTCCTACAATTTGTACTTTGAGCTATTTTTGTATGGTAGGGCTTTATTTTAATCTTATCTTTAGTTTGACATTATTTCCATTCTATTTTGCAAAGCTGGGATTTTTCCCCCCTTATGTATCCAGCTTGGAAGCTGAACATTACAGATCAGGATAAAAGAAACAGATAAATAATGTGTACTGTTTTTAAACAGTGGCCTGTGAAAACTCCTAAGTAAATGTTGCTTGTGTTATGTTATAATTTATTTTATGTTCTTTCCCTACTATGAAGGACATATACCTTTGCTTAAGGAAAAATTACTTATAAAATATTTTTCCCTTCTTTGAAGTGACTAAACAATATAAATTCAGTTTACAACAATGTTTTGCTTATAATTTCTTCTTTGTATTTACTTATCCAATTCAAAGAAAGATCACTGAAACTTGTTTCTAAAAAAGCAGGGAAATAAATTTTAGTGAACTTTCCCTCAGTACAGGATTTGTGCACTTACCTAGAATGAATATTCTCTTTTTCATCAATCACATCTCCACATAACTTCCATCTTCTTGGCATTCTCAGTTCAGTACCAAGGGAAATCATTGAAAAATTCCTGCCATGCCTTTTTTTCCAGATTGGATAACCATAGGGAGATTGCAGAATGATGGCTACCTGCATGACCACTCAATCCCAAAAAAATACAAGGATTATTCATTTGATTTATTTCCCAAATTTGTTATTTTTTTTTTACAGTGTTCCCTCATTTTATCTTCCCCACAAGGATTCTTTAGCAAAGGTCTGATCTAAGCAATGTCTGAAGAGTTAAGATTTTTAACTTTTGTAACAGAAAGGAGATTGCACATGAAATGAATTGTAAGAATGGGCAAAACCTAGTGACTGGTTAATGGTCTGCCTAAGGGAAACTCTTGTAGATACAACCTTTGGGATGCCTGCTGCTTTCACAGTTTGACATCCTCCTCAACTTCCTCCTTCTCCTCTTTTAGAGAAAATCAAATCTGGACTCACACCCATTAGTGATCCTTGATCCATTGCAATCAATTGGGCATGCTGTAGCAAAACTATTCATTTGTATTGCTTTTACTGCTGTACATTGCATAGCCCAGGGAGGAAGGTCAAAGGGATACGGCATTTCCAAACACTATGCAAAGGCCAGGTGATAATGTACAGACACAAATGCAGGTAGGAAGAAGAAAACGCTATACTTATTGTCATTTTGGGGCAGCTGGCTTGACCCACTGACAGCTTATAGGCACGTGGGGCACTTTCAGGTCTAGGGGAGGAAATGCCTTGTATGTGATAAGAAACATTGACGGTCATTTAGCCAACACACAAAGTACATTGGGAAGTGGCCTGAAGCAAGGTAGGTAGCCATTGTAGCATCAAGACTCACCCCTACATGTGTGCAAATGTTCACATACATATGCACTTCACTCACACTTTGGAACTGACTCATTTGCCCAAAATTGGCTCATGACAATTCTTTGTTCTTTCCTCACTTGTCTCCTGTTAAAATGTTAAAAGTTTATGTTATCATAAACCCACATGCAGTAATACTATACATATGAAAGTTACAGCTACTGTACAGTATCTCACACTAGTAGCTCCTGACAAGCTATTGCAGCTACTATGGTTACAAAATAAGACTGAATTTCTTTTCTGCAACATCTCTACCTGCCTGGATGAAGTCTTTCATCTGACAGGCAATATAACCTCATCCTTATTCCAGATAAGTTTTGTAGTATTTCATCTATGTGAAGTGCAAGTATGCTTTAGGTCTGTTGGGCATCTTTGTATTAAAGTCTGTAACACAGAGATGTTGACTTGCTCTTTTCTCCTTAACTGTTTATGGTTAAGTTAGAGAGAAGTACGGGCACAGATCACTGTCCCAGGCAACTGGAACTTAAGGCACTGTGACCTCCTACTGTGGAGATGGCAATCAGTTTTACTATAATTTGAAAGATTATGTGAGAGAAGAGTGAAAAGCACAAATTAGGTAATTAGCTTTAAGAAGAGTTACCTGATGTTGCTATGGTACCGGCCTGCTTACTTGTTAATGACAGCAGTCTGAGCTGCTGGTAGTGTCTTTCTGAAAAATAGCTGGAAAAATCTAATTTTCTACACAGCAGAACTCCATAACCAGCTGCAATCAATAGGCTGCCTTTATCTTTGAGCAGTGTGCTGGGTATCAAGGGAGG
Organism: Bothrops alternatus; assembly: GCA_034064705.1. NCBI lineage: Eukaryota > Metazoa > Chordata > Lepidosauria > Squamata > Viperidae > Bothrops > Bothrops alternatus. The sequence continues at coordinate 12,985,801 of JARGCV010000003.1, read as the reverse complement.
AACAAATGATGGGAGGGAGGAACAAATCAGACAAAGGGTGGCAACCTCCCCCTCCCCCCAAAAAAATTCTTTCACAGTTTCTCAATAGCTGCTGCTACTTGAGGAATGATCCAGGCATTGTATTGGTCTCTATATTTTAATCAGTTGCATTCTGAACTCAGTAGATATGATGGACAAAACTGGATATATAGAGAAACTGTGTACTTTAAGCATGGCTTTCTCTGTTCACAGGAAGAAGCAAGAGGAAGGATGAATTTGATCTTCCCTGTTTTGTGTGGCTTGACAAACTCTTAATATTTTGCTTTTAGTCGCAGATTTCTCTCAAGGCCCACATAGCTAGGCACAACCAAGGAAGCAAGAAATACATATATTAAAATATTTTAATGCTTGCCTGACTATGAAATCTTACAAAATTGTAAAAGGAATTTCCACATTTCATTTACAATAATTAAGGCAGAGTTTCTTGAATACTTCGCCATGCTTTTTTCTAAGATTTCCTCTCACCTTGGCTGAATTACTTCAGTGTGGAGAATGATCAGCTCATTAATGTGCTGCTATCTCTTCCAATTCTTCCCCAGTCTCCTGCCAAACTCTCATATGTAATTTGATAGTCTGATTTTTTTAAAAAAATATTATTATGAGGACTCAAGTTTGCTTGATTTTTCAATATAAAGCAAAGAAAGATCTAGAAAACTTGTAATACCATAGAGCTATAAAATATGAATGCTTGCAGTTATTTACAGATTAAGTAACAAAGGTAATGGATATATAATTTATTTATTACATTTATTCTACTGTGTTATTTGTTTGCTTCTTATGGCAATCTTGAATTAAAAAAAAGTCTGGGAGAAAAGATTCTAATAACCAAACTGAGTACCACTTCATTGGCTCTCTTTAAACTCTTATTTTAATACACTTGACCAAAGTGCAGCCTCTCTTCACTTTCATTTTAATGGGGGTTCTTGCTATTCTAAGCTATTCAAAATTAAATGTTTAATCTAAGAAAATTGCTTCTTTTACATAATAAATGTTGGCATTAGACTGCTGATCAGCAAATGTGCTGCAAAATTGACCCTAGAACAGCTGAGGAGTAAGGGTTTTTAACTGTTTTAAACTTTTCCCTTTGTGACGATAATTGTGGATGGAAAGAGAGTTTTAACTGTCATGAATTTAAAAGTATGTGTTATAACAGTCCCTTGAGTTGGTTATAAGGTTAAATGTAGTCCTAAATAATGGTTCCTCAAAAGTAAATGCAGTAAAATGTTCAGGCTTACTATCAGGCAAACACTTATCTAATACTTAGATAAATACTACATTTATTAATACAGGGGTGGTTTTCTCTATGGCTACAAACTGAATAATCTGTGCAGTCTATGCAATAAAATGACTTCCTTTTTCTTTCTATAATATGTCAGTTTCCAAAGATACTATAAAGATTCACCATTTGATTAAATTTCCTGATTTGCAGCTTAGTATTTGACAAAAGTGGCTGAAATTACTTGTGTCATTTTTTTTTAAATAAGACATTTGAACATTTGAAGTTTCCAGTTTGAATAGGAGTTTGGCCTGAAAATAAATAAATAACATAAACTATCAATAAAGGAGAATATTTGTAGCCCGGGTTTGAAATGAGGGGTCTTTGGTGCACTATGAGATTTGTGACCTTCTGCATTTCTTCATGGAAATAAAGCAGCTTCATTATACTTTTTATTTACTTCAGAGCTAAGCTACAGCATGGGGAAATTCTCTCTTCTTTTTTCTAGATACTAATAGACCCTGCCAATTCTATGACTATCATCAATTAATATTGATATGGCATACTAAGTTGTTAATTACAAATCCTATTCTAATGTTTATTCATAATTAAAGTTTGGCATCTAAGATGTGTTTTTCTCCCAGCATTTTTTCCCATCATATCTGTTCTACCCAAATTATATAATAGTTGCTTCAAATATAGTATCTACATAGCTGCTATGGAGAAGAGAGAGCAGAGTTATTCCGACTTGTTCTAGAACGGAGGACAAGAATCAGTAGGTTTAAATTGCAATAAAGTTAATTTTGATTGGACCTCATAAAAATTTCCTAACTGTTCAGTAATGGAACTGAATGCCTTACAAATTGATGGACTCTCCTTCACTGAAGTTCTTTAACTGGAATGATGACAATGGGTTGAAGTAAATGATCTCCAAGATATCTTACAAACCATACATTCTATAATGCATGATGGGGAAAAGCAGAGTATATATATGAAAATAAAATAATCTAAAATATTTACTGGGAGCCACAAATCAGTTATTCCCAATTGCCTATTTATAACTTGCAATGAAATGATTAAATATTGAATTAAATGCTGTATACAAGAACTATTCTGTCTCCCCAACAGTTCCAATCTTAAATATCTGAATTAGGAAATCATCCTCATATTAGTGAGTGTACTTGATTTGGTTGCTCATTTATTATTTAATAATAATGAACAGCTTTATTATCACAGAGAATGTACTGAAACTGCAGGCAAGAAAAAAAATGAATGGTTGTTTGAAGAAATAAGCTCACTGTTTGACTACTTTGTATTTCCCAACTTAATGAGGAAATGCTAAGTATGTTCTTCTCAGCCTCTCAAAAGGGGAAGGTTGGATAACTCAGTCAAGGGCACTTCTTTGATCACTACATATTCATGATATTTGAATTGAAGACTGGTTATCATTTCCTTTAGCCAATTTGGTATTTTAAGCTGAAAACAGATCACTGCTTCATTTTGTCGCATTTTTTCAGTTTATAACAGTAGATTTTGCCCCAATAACAACAGTAGATATAAATTTATAATAATATAGCTTTACTTCATAATTGTGGGGGTTTTAAATTAAAAACACAATGGGACAATTTTAGAGTACTTTCATTGTCCTTTATTTACAGACCCTAAGAAAGAAAAAACACTCTGAGTGAATGACAATCACCATAACCCCTGACATGCTAGATACAGTGGCTTACGTTTAGTATTAGTGTCAAGGTTAGGGTTAGGGTATCTGACTTTATGACCTTTCATAATTTTTAATCCTACCTTTTTAAAGACTTTATTGAAGAATATTAATTAAATGTTACTTGGTGGCCATTTATAGTTTTAAAATGAAAACTAAAGAAAGAAACAAAAAGCCCAATTCAAATCACAATAATGTTAATACAATTGCTCTCACAACAGAACTGAGAGGAGAACTTCATGGAACTTGCTTTCAGTGGCTGATGGCCTTTGCATCCCATTTTAAAAAAAAATATATTGCAGCCAGGTAGAAGTATCCAGAATATTTGCATTACTCTAGAGATTTGCTGTTCCTTGAGGATCACTGCATGGATTTCCACCTCCTGATATACATGAATCACGGCATAATTATATTCATTCTATTTTGAGGATGAAAGGGAGAATCAAAATCATTTAACCTAACTAAATGCTGTCTGTATCTGTACTTGTGTCTTACTTGTCAATCTGAAGAGGGGAGAATTGCAGCTATACACCAAACCAATTACATATGCAAGATATGTTTATGTCATTTTCACTTCATGGTTGAAAGGAAATGTGTTGCTTTAGGGTATGAGTTCAAAATGGGCAGCAATGCACACAATTATTATTGTGTACTGCTGCTATCTACATATATTATAGCCTGAATAGCTAATGAAAACAAATGAAAGACATAAAAGTATATTGAAGGAAAGAAAACACATCAAAAAGGAAGTAGAAGTGAGGTGTTTGAGATGTGCAGAAAGTAAATGGATTTAAAACAGGAGTAGTAGTGAGAAGTGGACTTCTGCTTTCCATTTTTTCCCCACAAAAATAGGAGATCAAATAAGTTTATGTCAATCCCAGCTAAAGATTAGTTTAAAGCAGGCATGTCAAACTCATGACGTCACGTGATGCCGTATGATGTATGGTGACTTTTTCCCCATTGCCGGCAATGGGGTGTGTGTGTGGTTTCAGTGTGACGAATCCAGCCCGCGGGCCAGCAGTTTGACATGCCTGATTTAGAGGACTATATTTTGGTCAGTGACCAGCCTAAAGTACAAACTAAAGAAAATGCCCCTGCTTATTTTGTTTAATTTGGTGGGGTGTGAGGTGATGTAATGTACAATTAAAGCAGTGTTTGTTAGGTTTGGCAGTCATCCAAAACATACACCATTTTTCTACCATTTTATTATATCAAATCTAACTTTTGTAGCCCTTTATAAATGTAGTAACTAAAATGTTTCTGAGAGGTAGCTATCAACCCTGCCCCCCAAAATCATGATGCCACCTCTCCTAAACATCATTTTTTATGTTTTATTCTACCACATTAGGGTTCTGCCCCATTCAACTTTTATGAAGATTTTATTGGTTTTTTTTCATCAACATATATTAATTTTTCCAATCAACAAGTTGTCTGGAGTTTGCTGTGCTAATACATGTTCAATTCCTAATCCTTTATTCTTTCCTCTAGCCAAGAATAAAATAAGTTCCAAATTTGATAATAGTCTGTATCTTCTTTATCTTTCAACCTCATAGTTAATCTGTCCATCTCTGCACATTCCAATATTTTCCTGATTATTTCTTCCTCTGATGGCAGTCCTTCATTCTTCCAGTACTGTGCAAAAATTATCTGCCCCATTCTAATATTTAGTAACCAATGCCTTCTAAAAGAATATTTGAAGCACTCCCAATCAATAAATTCCTGCTGACAATAAAGAAACATCTGCATTTTGAACACTTTTGTTGTGATTGGTTCTCTCACACGCGAACACTTTTACAATACCTTTGAAATAGTTTAGGATACTAAATAAATTGAATTTATTTAGGATAACAATATTTTTGTGGCCATGGAGTTGTCAGGCAGAAGTACATAATAGTTTTTAAATTAATATATATGAGGATGGGGTTATTTGTGATTATATGTAAAATTTTGCAATACATATTCATATATAATAACATTACTTTAAATTAATATTTTAAAAATATTAATTACATCAATTGGTTTTTAACAGCTAACATTTTATCATTAAGTACTGGAAATATTGGAATCTAATATACATGGAAAGGATTTGTGAAGTATGGCTGATTGTTTGTTATAGTCAATTAAATTGTTTGATTAAAGAATTATACATTTCAAGATCTGGAAACATGGTATAATGTTCAGGTACAGAAGTTTAATACCCATAAATATAAATCACAATATTTAGTAACTGAAGACATGATTATGTTGATTCTCCAAGAAAATGACATCCTTACATAGAATAACCTTTTCCAGCATACTTCCCTTTTCAAGTGTTACAAGTTACAGATAATCCAATATTCAGTTTTGGTGAGTAAAGGACATTTTACTGGAGATTATACAGATTACAGATACATGAAAAAAACTACTTTGGGGAAGACTGGTCTACTTGGATTATAATTTCTTTGTTATCTGATTAGATTAGTTGCTAAATTGAATATTTCAGGGATCAGTCATACAATAATTTCTTATTTGTATGTTTTTCTACATTCTAAAGCAACAGATGGTAAATGAATTTTGCTTTTATTTAATATTGACTTCTTGGGGGGGGGTCCTAGTGATTGAATAGACCATTTGCTTCAGGGCATCCTCTGACCCACTGAGATATCTCATTCTCCCCACAATTGCTTCCCCCCCATCCTGTCACGCCGGGTCACTTACCTTGCAAAGATCTAGCAAGCTGTCTCCTCTCAAGCTGTCTCCTCTCCAGCCTTTCTGCTGCACAAGATCACGGTGCTGAGAAGGTTCCAGTTTTGGCACCCAAGTGTTTGCAAGCTGAGCTGAAATCACTGCCTCAAATGTCTGCTCAGCTTGCAAACACTTTGGGTACTGAAACTAGAAACTTCTCAGCACCATAATCTCTTGTGACTTGAGCTGCTGAGAAGCTTCCAGTCTCCATGCATTGCTCCCAACCTCCAGTCTTGGCAGCAAAGGCTTTACCTCAAAGCCTCTGCAGCTGAAAATGGAGCTCCAAATTGATGTGCACATTGCTCCCGGTCTCCCTTTTCAGTGGCAAAGGCCTTGAGGAAAAGGTTTTGCTACAAAAATGGAGCTCTGCATTGACATATGCATTGCTCCTGACCTCTGTTTTCAACAGCAAAGGCTTTTCCTCAAGGTCTTTGCAGCTGAAAACAAAGCTCCACATTGATATGCATTCTGTTTCCACCAGTAGAGGCCTTTTCTGGCGGCCTCTGTTGTGGAGAATGGAGGCCCGGGTTGATGCGTGCATTACCCCTGGCCTATTTTTCACTAGCAAGGGTCTTTCCTGAAGGCCTTTGCCAGTGAAAATGGACATCAGGGAGTGACACACACATCAACCTGGGGCTCTGTTCTTGATGAGAAAGGCTTTTGCAAAGATGGCAAAAGATTTTGCAAGTGGAAGGAAGGTTTCAATGTTTCAGGCCTTCCCTCCATTTGCAAAGCCTTTTGCCACAGATCTCACCTAGGCCTCTGTTTGCAAAGAACAGAGCCTAAAGTACTGTGAGATCATGCAAGATCAGTAGCATGAGATCTCTCACAACTGATCTCATGTGATCTTGGAGTACTTTAGGCTTCCATTCTTTGTGAATGCACTGAAGGCTTGAATCAGCGAAGCAAGCCAAGAAAGTGAAGGCTTTCTAGATCTTCGCAAGGTGAGTATCCACAGGCCTAGTGCCCATGGAGATCCGGTGGGGAGGGAATAGCTATGGTGAATGTTGCAGTGCCTCTGTGTCGTTCGTAAGGGTGAATGACTGCCATGGTGCTGTAACATTTGTAATTTTGGGACTTTTCGTAAACACTACGGGGAGCTTATCGCATAACTTTGAACATCCACTAAGGGAATGTTTGTAACTCAGGGATTACCTGTACATTAATTTGTCTGAACTAAACTGAATATTATACTTTCCCTATCACAGTATTTCACCCAAATGTTTGCATAGGTAAATCCAACATACAACTCTTTTCTGCTACAATTATAATTTATTTGTAGCTACAGTTGCTATTCTATTCCCATTTTCATTTTTTTCTGGAGACCAATAGTGGCACAGGCTTGCCTTAGCTTAATTGGGATGAATATTATTTGTTCCTACAATGTTCATCCAAGATTATCTACTATCAATAAGAAACACATTCTCTACTTATTTTGTTTACATTGACTTCTTCCAAGCAATCATAATTTTTCTTCATCTGTAACATATGCTGAATTCAGAGCTGCTATATCCATTAGGCAACAGCTAGTTTAGATATATTATTTCAATGCTTATGGCTGTCCATCTCAAAAGAAGTGACTCTGGGTGATGTACAATAATTAAATAAAACAAATATTTAAAAGCAATCATTATTACAATATAAAACAGTCATTGTTAAAATTATATAAAAATCCCCAAACATAGGAAAGAGCAAAAACTAAGCCACAATCATCTTAGAATATCAATGGTCTCCTGGGACCCTCAAGCCTCATGAAAAGTCACATCTTCATTAACAGTAATGAAGCCAACCCCATTTCAGGACGATAATATTTTATAAACCGGGCGCCACAGATGACGGCCATTGCCTGGGACCTACCTGATGTACATTCCTAGGTGTGGGTACCTACAGCATATCCTCTTTGCTACTGATAATAACTCATCCTATGGAGATGAATGAGCTCAACCAGTGCTTTCATGTAGATGTTGAGTAGAAGAGAAGAGAAGAGAACACTAAACTTAATGAGTACTGAGAGCAGGACCTTTCTTCCTCACTTATCACCAACTGGAATTGACCCCAGAGAAAGGAGGTGAACCAGCTTTCCACTCTCAATAATCCGAGCCAATAGAGAAGGTTATCATTGTCAATGGTATCAAAAGCTCCTATCAAGTCAAGTAGGACAAAAATGGATGCATAAACCCTATGCTGCCCTCGCCAGAGGTCATTAAAAAGCAGAACCAATGCAATTTCTATTCTATACTTGGGCCTGAATCCTGACTGAAAGGGATCCATACAGTCTGCTTCTTTGAAACTCCTCTGAAAATGTTGCAGAACAAACCACCAAAATCACCTTCCCAAAAAGGAGAGGTTTTCTTTCTTGAGAAAAATTTGTTCAGTTGTTTCCCACTATATAAATACAATACTGGCTGTATAGAGTTTCTTATCCAAGGCTTCAAGGATGTTTCCTTGATAAGAAAAACTGGCTAAGATTATCTAAGACAGGGGTCTCCAACCTTGGCAATTTTAAGACTTGTGGACTTCAACTCCCAGAATTCAACTCCCAGAATTGGCTGAGGAATTCTGGGAGTTGAAGTCCACAAGTCTTAAAGTTGCCAAGATTGGGGACCTCTGATCTAAGATGCTGATTATTATTTATAAATCTCTATATGGCTTGGGCCTTGGGCATCTTTTGAAATACTTTTTACAGATAGAATCTGCATACTTAAATTGAGAAGTAGGCATTCTGTTTGTGGGCTCTTCTTCGTATGGAACAATCTTCCCCTGAAGGTAAATATAATCCCTTCATTTGTGATATTTGAGAAATTCATGAAAACTCCTGAACAACTTTGGGATGATGGATATTTTTATATTGTATCATAATTGTTATTTTATTATATGATTGTAATTGAATTATTTTAGGTTTTGATTTCTACAAACTGTAATATGTTTGTGATTTAGGCAGATTAAATTGCATCAATAAAAAAGTAAGTGGTCCAGATTTCATACCTTTGCAATGTTCCTATGCAGCTTATACTCATACTTGAAATCCTGACCAGTTTACATTATGATTATGATGGAGCTGAGTTGAATGGTGACAATGCAAAGAAACATTCTACTTATCATATGTAACCTCTTGCTGACTGACATCCCCCAACCCTGTGAATCTCACTGTTGAAGATACTGCATCTCTCTTACTGACATAATTCCTTTTAGCTTTAGTTTCATTGTTCTTTCCTTGCAATTCCAGTTTTCTTTTTAAAGAAAAACATCTTTTTTTAGTGCATTGCATTATAACTGGTTCTTCTGCAGCTATTAATTTTGACTTGCAAAATGTCAAAAGTTTGTGCTTTGCTGGACTTAATAATTTCACCACTGTCCACCGCCCAAATTTTATTTCCCATGGAAGTTTCAAATGATATCACAGGTTACTGTTTAGGCAGCAAATCGGAACATTACATTTAATATATTAGATGTGCGAATACAGTTTTCTTTTTCTTCTTGTATGCTAGTCTTGGTGAAAACTCAGCCCATTCCTCTTTGGGTAAAGTGGCTGTGAATTCTTTTCAGTAATGGATGCTTATACCATTGCTTTTATCCCTATTTTTCTAGTACTAGTGTTGGTATTTTCCTGGTTTTCTGCAAAATATTTATATTCTTTGTTAGCATCTCGTGGTCTGCTAGATTTTTGCAATACAGACCTGTGCTATACTGTAGTGTTTGGGCTCCTATGGGATTACAGTAATGTGCATTTAGAATAACTGGATTCCCAAAGTCTTGTAAACCCCATAGTGATCTGTGTAGCTTGGTTCCATGTTGTTTTATTCTTCAAGACAAATTACTGACTTCTTGATAGAAACTACTTGGTGCCACCCTAGGGTATTGTGGATTTTCCCCTGATGAATTGATTCACATGGGGTTTGATCAGGCCAAAGCATCTTTGAAGCAATGTGCCTCCCTTCCCTTCACTTCCATTTATACTATTCTATCTACATTGTATTAAATTTATATTTATGTTGCTTCTAATTGGTTGCATTATGACTGCAATAATCCCTACCTAATTCTAGTAGGGTTGTAGAAAGCATTAGACTTGCTACAAATTTATATAGCTTTATATTGTTATAATATCTTATAGATCCTAGTATTTATAGTTATCTAGCTTAACTATGTATAATCTTCAGATTACAGATTCCAATGTTATAAATTATTGTTATATTCTATATTTTAGTATAGCAATATACTATATACTATGCACTATACCCTTTACTGTACTATGTAGTACTATACTATACTGTCCTGTAGTAATATTCTCTCTCTCTCTCTCATATATATATATATATATATATATATATATATATATATATATATATATATATATATATATATACAGAGAGAGAGAGAGAGAGAGAGAGAGCATATATACTGTAAGACAATAAGATGTTATTTTAATAATGTAATATTTTATTCTTTCTACTTCTACTTTTGAATTGATTTTTAAAGTTGTTTTATGATCTGCAACTAAAATAAAAATAAATTAAAAGTAAACTGTTGTTGTCCAGACCATAATCACTTCCTGTTCTGCTCTTCCATAGAGTTAAAAAAAAACACATGAAATTCTATAACATCACTTTTCAGTATGCTGTACTTCCTTCCAGTGTATAATTCAAGCATTGTCTGTGAAGTTGACAGCATACATCAAAAAGCAGTTGCACAGAGAGGCAAAGAAATCCTGCTTAGAATTTTTAATAAACTATTTTCTTATAAATTGAATTTGAAACAATACAAAACAAAACTGTTATTTATAGTGCCAAAGAGATTTAAACCGATTTGTCAACAATGTTAGGACATTAAAACAATCCAGAGAAATTAAAAGTTTGGAGGAATATTTTCAGTGTGTGTTTGTTTAATGTTTAAATGTCTTCTCTGATACTGTAAGAAACTTTTGAAAGTGACAGAAAACTGAATTTTGTTGCAACAAGGAAACAGGGCACAGAAAAACCAGGAAAGAGGTTTTATTTATGTTACCTGCCTCCAAAAATATAAAATGATATTTGACAGGTAAACACTTTATGACCTGAGAATATAAGCTTATTAAATATTCTATGGTCCATGTCAGTTCATCTGAGTATAAAACAAAAGTTATTAGGTTAACAGCCAGAATTCAAGGAAGTATTTAAATTTCCTGGTGGACCTGCTTTCCTGCTTATTCATTTGAGATCAACTATGCTATGTCAATTTCTTTGAAAATTATTACCAGATCTCAAGCAAGAATGAGTAGTCCAGCTTTGAAAAGCCACTTTTAACTATTAAGTTTACCATAAAATTCACTTTAACCATAATTCACATCCTCCTTAGAAACCAAAGTGATGCAAGTTAAAATTCAAAGGTGAATATATGGTAATGTGAAATGGTAGATACAATTTACTTTTCTTCCAAAGTAAGCTGTGGCATCTATCTGGACTGCTAATCTTGGCTGGTCTTTGAAATCTAAAGTAGAATTGGATTCTTGAATGGAAGGCCATAAGGAAATCCCCAGGCTATAGATTAGAAAGTTGAAAAAATATGTTAAAAGACAAGGACAAATAAGAAAATCCCTATTAATAACAGTCATTAGGAGATAAGATTAACTTAAATGCCTGGCTGTTTGATCTCACATCATAATTTTCAGAAGGACCAAGATATTCTCAAGGACCAAACAGAAATATACATTTATTTTTAAATTATAGATTTTTATGAATTTCCGTATAGGCTAGGAAATTATTAAAAGTATAAGGTAGTTAAATAAACTGAAAGGATTGAATATTGTGTCCCAAATAATATTGTTAACTCCGAAATACTGTGTAGATTCACAGAGATATAGTAATGGGATGAGTCAAATCTGCATGGTAAGGGTTCTTAAAATCAAGCTCATCTTTTAGAGGAGATATGTATATAGCTGCAGTTATTTTCTACATACTAATTAAGGAAGTGGCAGGGAACTGCTATAAAAATATTTTTCAGCATTTAGTAGCTACTTTTAATCTTGCCTAAATACTTGTTTGTTCTTCCCCTACCTCTGCCCTCCTTCATCAAATCATCTGAATCTTTTTTATATCATTTCAACCTAGGAAAGTTAAAATCATAAAACTGTTACTAGGGATTAGTTGATTGTACAGTATTTGCTTTGAAGTTTCACACAGATGAACAGATGGCGAGTAATTCTACACCCACAGGATTAATAAAGTGCTGTCATTTCAAGGCTACAATTTGTGAATATCAGAATACAAAATCCATTTTCTCCAAAACAGGACATCTCAACATTAGGCTTGATCATAAAATGATTAATGGTTAAATAAAAAGTTTGAAAAGCTGATTGTTTAATCTGTGTGTGAAATTTAATCTGTGTGTGAAATTTAGAAAACCCAGGTCTAGAAGTAAGTAAAGTCTAATGGCATAATCCAACTAAAGTCAAGCAGATTTAGTCTACTGCATTAAAAGAGCATAGTTAAACCTATAGATATTTAAATAAATTGAAATCAACATGGCTTAAACATAATTTATTTGGGCTGATCACACCATATTCATTCTCTCCTGGCTTTACAAGGAATTATTTTCACTATAGAATATTTCAAGCGTATGGGGGGGGCTATATACAGATGAACAGCTTGTGAAATTCACCACCATTGTTATAAATTATTTTTCCATTAGTTGAAAGGAAAATGGTGGGAAGTTACAATGAATCACAACTAAAATATTTTCATTTTTGAAATGCAGTGACTTCAGACATTGAAAAACCAAAATGATCTGGTTAAGTCCCACTACTAACTTCATTTAGATTTTTTCAGGAAGTTGATTATATACAGCACAGTTATATAGAAAAAGTTATTTTTGACCCAATAATTAAGATTTTAAATCACATTTTTAAATCTAACTCTGGCTTTTTTTCTATACCAAGCTGCTTTCCATAATGTTGCATCTATGTCATCAAATCTCAGTATTTGAATACTAATGTTTATCAACAAATCGATCTGATCAAAATTCTCCTCCCCTTCTTCCAGTATCATATAAGCAATATAGTCCATTTTATTCCATATTATAACTTTAGCTTGATTATCCAGGTTGTCATAACTTTCAATCGATCGCGTCTGGCTGTCAATTCCTGTTAATTTTGGCAATGAGAGAACTTCACTTATAGTCATTTTTGATCTTCAAAGTTCTCCATTTGTACATAGACTTGTGAAATATCCTCCTCTGTAGTAGTTAGTTGATTTATAGAGTAGTTAGTTAAGGTCTTAATCTGGGATTTTGGGTCTAGAATTTTTCTAAAGTTCAATTGATCAGTGAGTTCTTCCATCTCAAATTGTGTACACTGTTGCATATAAGCTTCTTCTGGGCCTGTAGATTGGTCTTTTAAAATTTGGGGCTCAGTTTGTGATTCTAGAAGATGGTCTTTAGTTTTTCTCCATGACTTCATCTCCTCTGTCATTTCCAATATTTTTTCAATATCAGTTCATAATCCAATCCAGAATTCAATTGATCAGTAACTTCTTCTTCCATATCAGATTGTGTATACTGTTGCATATAGGCTTCTTCTTGGTCTATAGGCTGATCTTTTAAAGTCTGAGGCTCAACTTGTGATTCTGCAAAATAACCTTTAGTTTTTCTCCATAACTTCATCTCCTCTGTCATTTCCAATATTTTTTCCAATATCAGCTCATAGTCAAGCTGTGGGTAAAAGTCTTCTATTTCCATAGTAAAAGAGTCTTTTAATATTTTTGTGGAAACTATATTTATTAAGAGTCCATATACATCTGACTCCACAATTTTTAAATCACAAACACAACCCATAGCTGTTTCCAAGCCTTTATCTTTTCTTCTTGTTAATTCCTGAAGTAGTGTTCTCCAAACACCAAAACAAAGACATTAGAATTGCAGTAAATATTTTCGCCACAAGATGTCATCAGTAAGCTATAAAAAGCTTTTTCTTTGCACGTTAAAAGCCTTTATCTCATTAAGAATGACAACGAAAGAGACAGAAAAAAGCAAATATCTTCAGTATAGTAAATAAAATAACGCTCTAAGTTAGGAATCTTTCCAGGGATGCCCAATATCCAAAAGATTCAAAATATAATAAGTGCTATTCTGTAGTTTTGTTTAAAGTATTTTTTTTTTCAAACAGACAGCTGCTTTCTTAGAACAGGGAAGTCATCCAAAACTATTGCAGGAAAAATAGTTCAGAATGGAGAGAGGGAGGAAAGGTCTCACCCTGATTCACCACAGTAGTTCTTTATGCTTAGATGATTTTCTGACTTCAGCTGGAACAGCGAAGTGATTGGCCATTTTACTGACTGATCTTCTTCTCCATCGGCCCTACGGAGTTAGCTCGGACTGTAGGGGGAACAGCCGCTCCACTGCAGCTGAGCTAAAGCCTCCTCGATGGTGGTTGCCCCTCCAGGGAGACTTAAGACCCGCATAAGGGTCTACCGGTAGAGAGAAAACAGCAGTAAGATAATAATTGGTGTAATAATATGTTTGTCTTAGATATGATAGTTAATTTGGTTGAGAGTTAAATTTTATTTAAAAGGTCGAAATGATTCTTTTTTTTTTTGTTTTTTACTCTGTTTATATAGAAAACTATTTTGTAATAGCAGAAGAATTAGAGAGATCTATGATAAGAGAAGAAAGGGAATTAATTAATGATGTATTAAATTAAGAGATGGAATATATGTGAAAATATTAGAATGTTATTCTTGGAACATTATGTGTGTTGTAGAAGGGATACCCAAAATTTTATTAATATGTTTTTTTAAAATCAATTGGAATATTTTAATTGAAATTAGTGGAGCTTAAAAGCAGGAGTGATTTATGTAGATATAATAGTAGGGATGATTCTGTGGATTGATTGAATTTTAAGAAGAAATAGATTAAACTAAATTTGTTACATCATGTGAGGAAATAGAAGGGGGAATTTTTTAAGGTATTAATTTTATGAGACCCCGGAATGCCTGGATGTGAGATTGAGCATTTATAATGCCTGTGTTAATTGTTGTTGGGTTTTTTTTCCTTTTCTCGACTGCTGAAATGGTTTATATCTTGTTTTAAGCATTGTTGGTTGCCAGGGTCTTTCTTTTGAGATAAGCAGCATTATAACGCAAAGTATTACTACCACTTTATAAAACTCTAGTAAGACCACACCTGGAATACTGCAGCCAATTTTGGTCACCATATCACAAAAAATATATTGAGAATTTGGAAAAAACTTGAATAAACAAATTCAATGAAAGACAAATTCCATGACTGTTCTTTTTTTTCTATGTGTTAAACAAGTTATAACTGCTATAAATATTTATACTTATTAAATTATTTCACAAATGCAGCAAGTGATAAGATTTAACATACACAGTGATCACACTCTTGCATCTAAGTTTTTATAAAGTAGAAAGATTGATTAATTAAAAACTACAGCTCCTTTACATAGCTGGTCATTGCAAAGGTTCAAGGACAATCACGGTTAATGCTGTTTTTCCATTTTGAGAACACTCAGCAATCCAGTTTCATTTCATAAATTAGGCAGATTTGTCCTCTTCAGACTTCAGGTTGGAGGACTATGTACAGTACTGCTGGCTCAGGGAACAGGTGTAAAGATAAGGAGACCAGCACGTATCTGATTTAAATATCCTTTAAATCTTTCCAAATATTTTATTTATTTAAAACATTTGTATAGCTGCCCATCTTAAAACCAAGTCTGAGAAACTTACAACCAATAAAATACGATTGAACCACAACAATAAATTTAAACATAATAGAATATAAAATATCATTTCCTGATGCAAACTCACCCTGTCCTCACCTTATCCCAGTGCCTAGAGCAGTAGTTCTCAACCTTCCTAATGCCATGACCCTTTAATACAGTTCCTCATGTTGTGGTGACCCCCAACACCCCATCCAGCTGGCCGGGGAGGGGGGGCAGGAAGGCAACTCTGCCGGGTCCGCCCAGCCTGGTTGGAGAAACGCCATTCCTCTCCCTTTCTCTCTGTCTTTCCTCTCTTTCTTTCCTCTCTTTCTCTTTCCTCTCTCTCTTTTCTCTCTTTCCTCTTTCCTCTTTCTTTCTCTCTTTCCTCCCTCTTTCTCTTTCTCTCTTTCCTCTCTCTTTTCCTGTTTCTCTTTCCTCTCTCTTTCCTCTTTCTCTCTTTCCTCTCTCTTTCCTCTTTCCTCTTTCTCTTTCCTCTCTCTCTTCTCTCTCTCCCTCTTTCCTCTCTTTCCTCTTTTTCTCTTTCCTCTCCCCCTGTTTCTCTTTCTCTCTTTCCTCTCTTTCCTCTCTTTCTCTTTCCTCTCTCTCTTTCTCTCTCTTTCTCTGTTTCCTTCCTTTCTCTTTCTCTCTTTCTTTCCTCTCTCTTTTCCTCTGTTTCCCTTTCTTTCCTCTCTCTCTTACAGCAGCATCGTTGGGGGTCCCCACTGCCCCCGGCCCAGCCTCCGCCGCGTCCTCATGGAACTGGCCATAAAATCCTGACTACAGTATTGATGGAAGAATCATAGCCCTCACCATCACTACTAATAACTATTGCAGGAAAGAAGATGGAACCAACAGGGGTCTTCAAACTTGGCCCTTTTATGACTTGTGGACTTCAACTCCCAGAATTCCTCAGCCAGTGTGCCTGCCCTACAAGTATAAGTATCCACAGAAGCTTCTTGCTTTCAACAGAATAAGGAACTTCAACACAAGTACTTTCCCTTTCTTACATGCACCACCACATATATACAAAAGAGGCAGGGCTTACTTTATAACAATATAAAATTGCTTATTAAAATTTGCCCCCCTTTTCCATACCCCCCACTTCCCATCCCCCATAGATTGCCCCTGCTTAGAAAATCACATAGCAGATTTACTTCATGTTATAATGTATGGTTGTACAGGTTAACTTGCATCAATATATAGTCTCCTTGGAAATTACATTTATATCTCTGTTCATTATGAAATGTAAACATTAATTAACTAAAATGGCCTACACAAGTATTGCACCTAGCAAAAGCAGGTCCCTGAAGCATCTTCGAAATATTGCTTTTGTGCTGAAATATATTGCTATCATATATACATTGAATCTACAATAAGGTTTCACAAAAGTTAGTGATCAGTTATGTTGGATAATATCAAGTAACAAAAAGTTTTGAGTCAGGGTCAGATGGTGACATTTTTCAATACTTTGCTCAGCAGTTTATCAGAGCATTATTTGTGGTCTGAAAATGAAAAAGTGTGTTTCATTGTTTTGGGTTTGCAGAGCTTTTGAACATCTGGTCTTGGCCATAAACTTATGTAACCTTGTTAACTCAGTGGATCTAAAATACTCAGCCTAAAAAGAGCAAAGGTCACATTTGGTGACTATAAACATGAGTCTCATATCTTCTGAGAGTGTTTTCTTAAGCATATTTGATGATCCTTGTATATTCTTGAGGTATAAGATCCTTCAGAATTAATTTCCAAATGATGATCCTGGAAAGAGAGAACCTGAATGAGAGAGATTTGTTTCTGTTGGGAACTTATTATATCTGCAGCTTTTTATGTAATCCTTATGAATCAGTTTCCAACCATTGTTTCTTGTCCTGCCCTCTGGTGCTTTGGTAAATAATGTGACGCCCTCTTCTTTGTGGCAGCCCTCAAGTACTGGAATACTGCTATCACATCTCCCCTATTTCTTCTTTTCTTTCTTTAGACTAGCCAGACCCAAGTCCTGCAGCTGTTCTTCGTATGTTTTAGTCTCCAGGCCCTTGATCAACCTAGTTGCTTTTCTCTGAATTTTTTCCAAATTCTCAATATATTTTTTGTGATATGGTGACCAAAATTGGCTGCAGTATTCCAGGTGTGGTCTTACTAGAGTTTTATAAAGTGGTAGTAATACTTTGCGTGATTTTGATTCAATGCTTCTGTTTATACAACCTAGGATTGTATTAGTTTTTTTGGCTGCTGCTGCACACTGCTGGCTTATAGTCAAGTGATCGTCCAGTAGAACTCTTTCCCGGTCCTTTTCATTTAGAAAAAGTTAAGGGACAGATCCAGTGCCAGTTGCTTATGCTGCATTTTTTTTTTAAAAAATGGAACAAACCCAGCTGTTATTTGTTTTCATAGTTTCTGATTGTTTGATTATCTTTTCCTATTTTTTCTGCTTCAAATGAGAGAAGCATTGTGAAGAATAAAATTGGCTTTCTATTTTATTTAGGCTTCATAGCAATCTGTCTCAACAGATTACACTTCCAAGTCCCTCTCTCTCTTCAAAAATGGAGCTTCCATAGGGGGAGGGGGATAGGGGGCACAAAAAATTTGTAAGGTACCTTCCCTTTCCTTTAATGTCACTTTAATGTTATCCTCTTTCTCCCAAAAAGATAGCAAAAGAAACAAGCCATTTCCGGAAATAGTTATATTACACACAAACAGATATAATCACACCAAGTTCCAAACTGTCAGAAGGAAAAATCAGGTCCTTTTCCAATCTGGGAGGATGCTGTAGAAATGAGCTGAAGGTAGGCCACATTTTGGAAAAGAGGTCTCTTTTTTTAGTTGCCAGAAACTTCAGTGACAGAAGCATGTTTCTGGGGTGGCTGTCAAAATGGAGTTGAGAATGGGTGGGTTTTTTATACCTTCTTTGAGGCTTTGTATTTGCGATGCCTATTCCTGTGCAATGTACTTTGATCTATGGTTGAGT
Organism: Bothrops alternatus; assembly: GCA_034064705.1. Taxonomy (NCBI): domain Eukaryota; kingdom Metazoa; phylum Chordata; class Lepidosauria; order Squamata; family Viperidae; genus Bothrops; species Bothrops alternatus. Next base: position 12,967,452 of record JARGCV010000003.1, on the reverse strand, counting down.
ATGCCCTTTTGGTATTCTGATTGTTGTTGCCTGACTCCCATTATGGCTTGGAGGTACTGTCCTATCCTTGGAGGTGGGTGGGGGATGTAAATTTTAGGAGTCTTTTTTTTCTAATCCCATCAGCTCCAGCCTTCTTGGCCCCAGTCTTCCAGAATAGATAAGAAAATCTGTATTTCTAAAGGCTGGTCTCCTCAGTTTCTGCCTGAAGCGGGGAGACTGGGGACTGTTTCTGTTTAAGATTTTTTTTCCCATTTCTCCTTTAGGGGAAATATAATATGCTGCCTCTTTAATATTCCCCAAAATATTTCATTCTTTGAGGGGAGGAGGTCGACTTCTTACAAAACCATAGGTTCTCCAGCCATGGTCCATGATTTGCAATCCCACTTTCCTTTGTTTTGAGTTGTTCCAATTTCCAGTTCATATTTCTGGGAAATCAAAATAAGAAAAACTAAGAAGCAAAAGAAATGAGACAATGGAAGTTCAAATTAAACTTTTTAAAATATACATATTAGATATTCATAAATATGTTTATATGTATAAAGATTAATAAATAGGAATGTGATCCCATTAGATATGAATCACCCCATTACAAATTGAGTGTGGATCACTTTAGCACAAATAATAGAGAGTGATTTTATCTAGTGTTCTATCAAGGAATGGACTTTGGGGGGATTTTTTTTTTAAAGTGCCATAAAATATTTTGGGCATTTTCCAACCTGAGCAAATTGCACAAAACACAGTAGTGGCCTAATTTCATTTTTATCTCTTTTCAGACCTTCCTATCAACTTAAGGAGATCACAACATAAAAGAGTATTTTGATTTTAGAATTATACTGATATTTATTTAATAGAATTTTTATAGGTAATATATGCAAGGAACATCAGTCTATATGCATTTTCTGTAACAGTGCTTTCTAGACTTATACTAATCATGAAAAACTCTCAAAACAACTGTGATTTATAAACAAACATGAAGCTGCATACTCTGGTGTAACTATTTCATCAATTAATTATCTGTACCTTTTGGTTAATGACAATGTTTGAGACCATGAATTCTGTCTCTAAGAACACAGTCATAAAGTGAAGTTTCATGTGGCCATGTCAACTTAGAATGGCAGTTTTAGCAGTTCCAGTTGATGTTGCTAGATGAATCCTATGTCATTATTTATTTATTTATTTATTTATTTATTTATTTAATTTCTATGCCGCCCTATTCCGGAGAACTCAGGGTGGCTCACAACATGATAGAAATTACATTAAATACATAAATATATATATAAAAAACCTAAGTTAAAAAAGAAACCAATCATTCCACAAACATACACTGGCTAGGGGCAAGGTGTTAGCTGCCCCAGGCCTGCCGGCAAAAGTGTGTTTTAAGCAATTTACGAAAGGCGGAGAGGGTGGGGGCGACACGGATCTCCGGGGGAAGTTGGTTCCAGAGGGCCGGGGCCGCAACAGAGAAGGCTCTTCCCCTAGGCCCCACCAGGCGACACAGTCTGGCTGACGGGACTTGGAGAAGGCCCACTCTGTGGGCCCTAACCGGCCACTGGGATTCATGAGGCAGCAGACGGTCCTGTAAATAACCTGGTCCGGTGCCATGTAGGGCTTTATAGGTCATAACCAACACTTTGAATTGGGTTCGGAGACCAATTGGCAGCCAATGCAGCTCGCGGAGTGATGACGAAATGTGGGCATTTCTGGGCAAGCCCAACACTGCTCGCGCGGCTGCATTCTGCATTACTTGAAGTCTCCGAACGTTTTTCAAAGGTAGCCCCTTTTTCAAAGGTAGCCCCTACATTAGTCGCAACATAAGGTCATGGGATCACCATATGTGATATCTTGCTGACCTTCCCACTGACTTTGCTTGTTGGAAGCTGACTGTTGAGGTTACAAACGATAATCAGGATGCTGCAAGCATATTAATTGCTAGCTGGTTGTCGTGCCTGAATTGCAATCATGTTACCATGGGATAACATTCAATAGCCACAATTATGAGTACCAGTAGTAGTAACATTGAATGAGGACTACCTGTATCCATGTTAATTGTATCCTACAATTCATCATTTGTTAATGATTAAATAGTGTTGCTTCACTGAGTGAGGTCATTTAGTATCTTCAAATCTTCTGTTAACTTTAGATCTCAATGGTACCAAGAAGCTTCTTTTTACTTACATCTGATGTAGACTTTTTTAGCTGGCTTGGCTGGTTCTCATCCAAGAATATAAAGGGCTGGATCCATTTTAATCCATTTTAAGATAACTGGAAAATAGTTTCACTTGGTTTCAAGCAAGCCTTGATTTCCCACGACAGAATATTAAAGTTTGTTCTTTATCTGACCTCTGAAATAATAGTTCTTCCAATAAAGTTTGGAAAGGGTTCTCAATTTTTTTAGAAATTTCATACTTTATTTTAGTTTCAAATGAAGATCGTTTCTTTGGCTGGACACTATTTTCATTGCTGAATTTATTTTATATTTTCTACTGTTTTCAGTTTTGTAAAGCCATTCAGCATTGTCTGGAAATGGCTATCTACAAATTCAATAAATAATGATTAATTATGAACCCTAAATTTTATCATTATAATAATATATAATTTAATGGAACTGACAAATATGTGAGTGGGATTTTAAATTTTTTAGGCTGTAATAATAATAACAATTCAATAAATAATTATTAATTATGAACCCTAAATTTTATCATTATAAAAATATATAATTTAATGGAACTGACAAATATGTGAGTGGGATTTAAATTTTTTTAGGTTGTAATAATAATAACAATCTTCAAGCTTTCTCACATTACAGCGGTGATGTGACACAACTATTATGAAAAGTAAGGATGTAAAATAAATTCACCAAAGTATGTTAGAGAAGCAGAATTATGGGACATCATTACAATACAGTTCCCTAATAGCATTATCTGGTTTTTTTTAAAAAAAGTCACCATGAAAACTGTTACCTATCAGTCTCCTTTACTTGTTTATGAGAGCCATATGTTGCAAATTTTGTTTTAATTGGTAAGCTATTTTTTGTGTCTGCTCTGCAATTCAAAACTGAAAATGAGAATCTAATTGTGGTTTATCATGCAAATTTAATCATAACTTGCTGCTTGGGCAAAAATAGCAAACAATTATTTAGCATAAAAAGTGACAATGGAAGAATTAGAGAAAGGAGAAATTGATTGGTCCAAGGATTTTTAAAGGAAAAACAGAGGCTACAGGGCGCCAAAACTTTCTTTTTTAAATACAGCAGAATAAACTTATTCATACATCTCTGCTTAGAGACAGTGTTTCTCAACCTTGGCAACTTTACGATGTGTGGACTTCAACTCCCAAAATTCTCCAGCTAGCAATGCTAGCTGGAGAATTCTGGGAGTTGAAGTCCACACGACACCCCCAAATTTTACTTCTATGGTAATGAAGTTAGCTACCTTTGGAGTATTTCATTGTTATCATCAGTACACATTTATAACAAAAATATACATTCAGATTTTACAAGCCTGTTTTCTTTAGTTTTAGAGATTCTACAGGCAGAATTAGGGCTGGAAAATATATTAGAATTTAAATCTAAATTTGTGCTGCATTTCATGATGTAATTAAAGTAAGATGTAAGATGAAAAATTTGATAATACTGTTTTTCCCCCAGAATTCTGTAAATAAAATTCATTTCCAAGGTTTTAAAGCCCCCAAGCCCCTTTAAATATTCAGTACTTTTATAAAATTGCAATATCTGGGGGAAAAGTCAATATTTTTGTTTTTTGTTTTGCTTTAGTATAATACTTAAAATTGCCTAGGTAACAGCATTTTAATTTTTTTCATATTTTTTTATTTTATTAGTTTGACTCAAAATATAATTTTTAATATAAATTGTCTGGATTTACTGTGTGATTCACCTTTCTCTTGTTTGATCATTTTGCTTTCATATCTATTTTCATCTTTGGAGTTGAGGTCAGACTGTAACCTTGGCAACAAAGGCAGAAAATGTAATTAAAATTAGGAGGACATTGTTGAGATTGATAAAGAAATCTAATTTGACTCTAGCTGAAAGATTTCTTCTGCTGTGCATACTTGGGAAAACTGGACATCCATATAAAGCCATTTTATAATGCAAGTCAAGTATTTTTTTTTTCAGACCATTGTGGACTTTGCGTTATTTTAGAGAAGTTGAAATGTGCACAACATGACACTACTAAAATATAAATATAAAGAAAGAAAATAGGCAGAGGAAGAAGATGACAATGCAAGTCCTTTTAAATTGTTGGCAGGTCCGCTTGCTATTTTGATGGAAAGTTGCCTATGCATTCATACACACGTTTACACACAATGTGTCCATTGCATCATCATCATAATAATCATCAATCTTTTTGTGTGTGTGTGCCTCTATAAAATTGAAGATGCTGCAATTAGAGATTTCATCAAGGATATTAATAGATCCAGGAACCGCTGTGTTTGTAAATGCCTATCAAAGGGTCTTTGATTGAAGAAGATTTGAAAGCCTTGAGGCTTTTGCTCATCACCTCTTCTGGAGGCTAACAGCATGTGTAATTAATACTGCTAACTATCTGAGCCATCTGCTGATATCTGAGCTTTGTGGCTATGGACAGATGTGCCTATTTATTTATGGACTTCTGACATCAAGTAGGAAGGCAGGATAAATATGAATGGCAGCGAGGGGAAAGGTCTTCTGTATTAAAAGCTAATGGAAATTGTACTCTTGAGCCAGAATTTGTAGTTATTGGAGATTTGTAGTTTCTCAGATGGAATATATTTGCCCAGAGACATTTCCCCATACTGATAATACACCATGTATGGTACACAATCTGTAATACAGAAAATATTCTCTTTGCTGAGTAAATTGAGGCTAAGAGCATATCTAAAATTGATTTTGGAATTGGAGCAAGTTATACCTTGTCAGAAGCTTCAGTTTTGCAGTTTATTTGTGATGCACATTATTTTATGTTCCCAAAGCCTATTATTGTAGGTGACTCAGTCTCTGTATTAATGTGCATATAGGAAAGACCTCAGAAAATATAGGTTTGGCTTTTTAATATATTTTGCAAAAAGAAAAAATGGTTTTGTATACAACTAATGAACTATCCTCTTGGTCTGGGGCTTTATGAGACATACAACTAATGAACTATCCTCTTGGTCTGGGGCTTTATGAGACATCTAAGACAATTTGCTGCAGCCACTGGCTAAAGCCATTTTGCCATGGCCAACCCAGCATGGCCATGTCACCACTATATCTTGTCCCATGGTGAGTTGGCCATGGTGAGATGATAGCAGTGAGATGACCGTGCTGGATTGACCATACCAACATGGCCATGGCAAGATGACCACAATTTATTTATTTATTTATTTATTTTATTTTATTAAATTTCTATACCGCCCCTCTCCCGAAGGACTCGGGGCGGTGTACAGCCTAAACTTTAAAAAACATATAAATATACAAAATTTAAAATAATTAAAAATAAATTAAATCATTTGGCCAAAATCCTAAAACCCAAAACATACAAAATTTAAAATCTTAAAAAATACTCAGAAGCTTCTATGCCAGGCCGGCCTGTCGGAAAAGGAATGTTTTTAGTTCCCGACGGAAGGTGCGTAAATCTGTTATTATACGGAGTTCGGGGGGGAGCTCGTTCCATAACGTGGGAGCTCCCACAGAGAAGGCTCTCCCCCTGGGGGTCGCCAGCCGGCACTGTCTGGCCGACGGCTCCCTGAGGAGGCCCTCTCTGTGGGAGCGTACCGGACGGCGGGAGGTATTTGCTGGCAGTAGACGGTCCTGTAAGTATCCGGGTCCGATGCCATGGAGCGCTTTAAAAGTGGTCACTAACACCTTGAACCGCACCCGAAAGACCACCGGCAACCAGTGCAACTCACGCAGGAGCGGTGTTACGTGGGAGCGCCACGACGCTCCCATCACTACCCGCGCGGCTGCATTCTGGGCAAGTTGGAGCTTCCGGATGCACCTCAAGGGGAGCCCCATGTAGAGAGCATTACAGTAGTCCAGCCTGGAGGTCACGAGGGCATGAGTGACTGTGCGTAGCGAGTCCCGGTCTAGGAAGGGACGCAACTGGCGCACCAGGCGAACCTGGTGGAACATCCTCCCGGCCACGGCCGTCAGATGGTCCTCTAAGGACAGCCGTGAGTCCAGGAGGATTCCCAAGTTGCGAACCCTTCCTGTGGGAGCCACTGTTTCGCCCCCAATACACAGCGATGGAATCAGCTGGCTGTACCGGGACGACGGTAACCACAGCCACTCGGTCTTGGAGGGGTTGAGCTTGAGTCCGTTTCTCCCCATCCATACCCGCACGGCCTCCAGGCACTGGGTCAGCACGGCAAGGGCATCGTTGGGGTGGTTTGGCGTGGAAATGTACAGCTGAGTATCATCAGCGTACAGATGGTACTCCACGCCAAAACCACGGATGATCTCACCCAGCGGCTTTACATAAATGTTGAACAGTAGAGGCGAGAGGACCGACCCCTGAGGTACCCCACATACGAGGGGTCTCGGGGTCGACCTCTGGCCCCCTGTCAACACAGACTGCATCCGGCCAGAGAGGAAGGAGGAGAACCACTGCAAGACAGTGCCTCCTATGCCCAGCCCCTCCAACCGTTGCAGCATGATACCATGATCGATGGTATCAAAAGCCGCCGAGAGGTCCAATAGCACCAGAACAGAGGAGCAACCCCTGTCTTGGGCCCGCCAGAGATCATCCACCAACGCGACCAATGCTGTTTCCGTGCTGTAGCCAGGCCTGAAGCCCGACTGGAACGGATCGAGATATGACGATTCCTCCAGGTGCTGCGGGAACTGTCGGGCAACCACACTCTCAACAACCTTCGCAAGAAAGCGAAGGTTGGAGACGGGACGGTAGTTTGATAAAACGGCTGGATCCAGGGCAGGCTTCTTGAGGAGGGGTCTCACCACTGCCTCTTTCAAGGCAGCGGGAAAGACACCCTCACTCAAGGAAGCGTTGATAATTGCTCGGAACCAGCCTCGTACCACCTCCCGGGAGGCCAGCACCAACCAGGAGGGGCACGGGTCCAGTAAACATGTGGTCGCCCTAAGTCCCCCCAGCAACCTGTCCACGTCCTCGGGGGTCACGGGGTCAAACTCAACCCAGGTAACAGTCTCAAGACCAGCCTCCGCCTCTCCCATTGGACATACCCAGTTGAAGTCGAAGCCTTCCCGTATCTGAGCGATTTTATCATACAGATATTTTCCGAAATCCTCAGCTCTACCCTCTAAGGGGTCTCCCCTCACCTCCTGATGAAGGAGGGAGCGGGTCACCCTAAACAAGGAGGCTGGGCGGTTATCTGATGACGCAATAAGAGCAGTGAGGTAGGAACACTTCTCTGCTCTTATCGCCATTAGGTAGGACCTAATATGGTCTCTTACCAATGTTCGGTCAGATTCGGCACGGCTCGATCTCCAACTGCTCTCTAGGCGTCTTTTCCGGCGTTTCATCTCTCTCAACCCCTCGTTATACCACGGGGCCGGTCGAGACCCACGCCGAATCAGAGGCCGCAAAGGCACAACTCGATCCAGGGCACCGGCAGCCGCCCTGTCCCAGGCTGCCACCACCTCTCCAACCGAGTCGTGTGTCAGAACCTCAGGAATTGGCCCAAGCTCTGCCTGGAACCGCTCGGGTTCCATCAGCCGCCTGGGGCGGTACCATCTCACCGGTTCCGCCACCCTGCGGTGGGGTGCAACGGTCCGAAAGTCCAAGCATAGGAGAGAGTGATCAGACCATGACAGGGGTTCAATGACTATATCCCCTACACTCTGACCACTCAGCCACTGTCCAGAGACAAAAACCAGGTCAAGCGTGTTCCCCCCTGTGTGTGTGGGGCCTTGAATTACCTGGGTCAGGTCCATGGCTGTCATGGAAGCCATGAACTCCCGAGCCTCCCCGGACGCCCCGCCCCCGGACGGCAGGTTGAAGTCACCCATGACTATTAGCCTGGGGACTTCAACCACCACCGCGGCGACAACGCTCAGGAGCTCGGGCAGGGAGGTTGATACGTGGCAGGGCGCCAGGTACGTAATCAACACCGCCCTCGGACCCCCTAGGTCCCACTTCACCAGAAGGGATTCACAGCCTGCCGTCTGAGGAACAGTGACCTCCCTCGGCCTGAAACCTTCCCTGATCACGACCGCCACTCCCCCACCCCTGCCTTGAGCTCTCGGCTGGTGGAATGCAAGGAAACCCGGTGGGCACATTTCCACCAGAGGGACACCGCCCTCTGGTCCCAACCAGGTCTCCGTTATACCCGCCAGGTCTGCTCCCCCCTCTGAGATTAAATCTTGAATGAGGGGGGCCTTATTTACCACAGACCTGGCATTGCACAGCATCAGCCTACAGCCAGGGCCCTGTGGTTCTGAACAACCCCGAGAACAGGTTGAGCCTTGGGGGTCGGAGCGCACGACCGCTCGTAAGCAGCGGGTGCGCGCTCCCTTATTATGATACGGCCCCCTGCTCCCACCATACCTGCCCCTCCCGCTAACGGTACTTATTGGAACTGAGTTAGTCTTAATCAGCCCCCCGTCCGCACCCTCGGGACTCCGTCCCCTTCCGTTGCCTGGCCTGTCTTCTTGTTCCCTTCTGACAATTTCTTCCCCTGCCCTAAACACTCCTTCCCCACCCCTCCCCACCCTTAAAACTTTGACTAAGTACCTATTTAAAAAACCCCAAAGCCCCTTTTTTGATGCATGCCATCTCTCAGGACTCCAAAGTCCATCCTCGAGATGGGCCCTTGATAGAACAGAGGGCCATAATTGCGAGAGGGGGGAGTCTCGCAATGCAAGAAGCGTCCACTTTGAGTAAGCAGCCAGTCAAGTAAGATGAATCGATAGGGTCCGGCAAGAAACCAGGCAGTCAAGTCTGAATTAAGGTCCAAGTACCAAGTTTCTATCAGGGTGATGGTAAAAATAATAATAATAATAATAACAATGAAGAAGGTAGATTTTGAGTGGTCCGAGCAGGAAAAGCCCCTATGTTGTTCCATCCTGCTTCATTTAATCCACGATCCACAGATTCGCATATGTGCTGCCAGGGGCAAGGACCAGGTCTCTGAAAAGGGGTCCATAAGGGCAGCACCAGAGTCATAATCCGGGATTCTTTCTTCAGGGCTGTCTTACTGCCCCTCCTGATAGTTCTCAGTTCAAGCTCATGGGGTGGGGGAGGCCACTGCAGTTCTCCCATTTGGCCTCACCGTTGGACGCTCGTTCACCAGTTCATAGGGGGGGGGAAGCATGACCACGTTGTTTCCCTCACTGCCAGGTCCATGCTGCCCCCTCTATCCCCTGCAATTCTCAGCTGTCTCCCCGAGCCACTAGCTCACATGATGGTAGGGGGGGGCGCCGCTGATCTTCCCTTTTGCGGCAGCCTCCCAGCACCAACGCCTCTCGACTGCCTACCTGAGCATAATGATGGTAGAAGGGGGGAGGGGGAGGCCAGCTGCCAAGCTGTTCCCCCTCGCAGCGGCCTCTCAAAGCCAGGAGCCTCTCAGCAGTCTTTTCAAGAGTCACTCGTTCACATGGTGGGGGAGGGGGGAGCCGCCGAGCTCTTCTCTTTCGCGGTGGCCTCCCGACTCCCAGCTGGCTTCTCACCTCACCGCAGGCCGCAGGGGGAAGTACGCTGTTACCACCACTCAGCTTCGTCCATTCCCGGCAAGAAGGGAGCTGACAGACATATCTCAGGGAGACTAAGATGTTCCGCTGCCAAAATCCCAGGGGTCCCAGATGTTTCTCGGCCCCTGGGGGGAGGTCTCTAGCCATTCCCCATCGGAGGCCCGGCTGCTCTCACAGGGAAGCGTCCATCTTGCGCATGCTTGTAACTGCCAATGAGTTGGCCATGGTAAAATGGCTATGGTGAGTTGTCCCATTCTGCTTTATGAGAGGTCCATTAATACCCAAAACAAAAGCAATTGTGAGAATTAGTTTAATCACTTTGGTTGGTAGTCAACATCTATACTTATGGAGGCATAGGAATGTTCAGGTAAGGCCAATCTATCTCTGTCCTTATGTCTCACTAAGAATGACATTTTTTGCATGTGCTGCATGTACACAAGATATCCTGCTTCTAGATGTTGGATTGCTGTGCCTTGAAGAAGAGCAGGTCAATGCTCCATGGCTTTAGTTTAAAAGACTTCTTCAGTCAAAATCTCAGTGAAATGACATATTGCTTTGAAAAGGTGCACAGCTCTAGCAGACAGCAATGAATTCAACAGTGTGTGAAAAAATAGAACAAATGAGTCCTTGTATCTCTTGCTGCCATATTCCCAAATTATTGACAGCTTGTTGGGCACAGTTGTTGGACACAGTTGCCTGACACATACTTTAAAGCCTAGGAAAACTGATTCTAAAAAAAAGATCTATTCTGACTGTGCCCTGCCTCATCAGTGGAGAAAAAGATTAAAAACAACAAATATGACCCTTTTAAAATTTTCATTTATTTATTAAAGCAATATTTAGCCACCCATTTCATAGACAGCTGCTATGAGGAGCCTATAATAGAGCTAAAACAATTAATAAATACATTAAAAATATAAAAATCAAACTAAATTAAAACAAAGAACAATAGAAGAAGGAATGTTAAAACTTTTGGAGCCACCTTTCTTTTTGTTACCAAGTAGATAAATGTAGATAAATGGATTGGTGTTTTTTTCTTTCTTGTTTTGTTAGTAGGGAGAGAACAGTAAACACGTGGGGGATGGAGGAAGAAAACTAATAATGTAATGGGTCCCTCAAGAGGACATCCTCTCAGTTATAAGTTATCTCTGACAGCCCATCATTTGGGACAAATTCTACATAAACAGATGTTTTTAGTAGACCCACAGAAATGTCATACTGCATGTGTTCTCAGTGTTTTCAAATGTAATGATAGTTTCACAACAACTTCCTGGAGCAACAAATTGTGTCATTTTTATACTGGGAGTGTTCTGCAGTTTGCATTTCACTGTTTTCTGTGGCTATTGTGTGATATGAAATCCTCTAGTTTTAGGCCAAAGATTGGGCTCGCAGAGTTCAGGGCAGATGCTACTCAGAGGAATTATACATAATAAATCAGATTAGATCTTTCTAATCTTTTTCTAGTTCTGGTTATAGTGTCATTATTCTAATCTTGCATGCAACTCCTTGCTTATTCTTACAAAACTGGATTCCTGACTTATTCAGCAACCATTCACAGTTAAAACAATGATGAAAAATAACTTTGTGATCAGTCCTTTGCAGGTCTGTAAAGCAAAGGAAAAATGTAGTAAAATTGTAAGCACAGTCAAGATTTTGCTTCACTTAATGACCAAATTGCTGTTTCTAGTTGTGATCACTAAACCAGGACTACCTATATAAACTTTTTGATTTTAGGGTTTTCTTTATCCCACCTTTATTAATTTTATAAATAACTGAAGGTTGCAAACATACTTAATTTCTCCTCCTATTCTCCCTACAACAGCAACTTTTTAAGATGGGTCGGGCTGAAAGATAGAAATTGGACCAAAGACACTCAGTTGGTTTTCATGCCTAAAGCGGGACTAGAACTTACCGTCTCCTGAATTTTAGCCAGGTGCCTTAATACTTTGAAGGAAGAAGGAATAGCAGCTTGTACACAACCAACATGTAGTAATTTATTTGTGTAAAATGGTATGCAGACAAGCAGTTAGTTTGATTATCACTCGGATAGTGTTTCACTGGAATTAGCTGCTAAGAACAAGCTGTTAATAGAAACCCTGCATGTGGATGCATTAACCTGCTGGGCTGAAGATACCTTAATTTATGGCATTTGAGATTTGTGACCAGGGAAAAGCGGAAGCAGAAGCACTGAGAGTTCAAGGTATACACTGCTTTGACTTAAGCTCTGTGCATTATCTCCTCTTAGCAGTTTCTTGATGCTACTAATTTAGGGCATGTCACATTCCTCATGTGCTTTTAGGAAACCCTGCTATATTCTAAATTATAGTAATATATTTGAGACAAGGAATCTATCATTCCTGTAATTCTATAAAAAGGAAGGGAGGCAGCATCTTTCTGGAATGCATTATCATTTTGAATTCATTTAGTGAAGGATGTGTGTGTGTTGTCTGTGCTGAAAGAATGATCTTTCCTTCAAAGGACACAGTAGATTTCATCAGAAGTTAGAAGTCTATATATTAATAATATAAACTGAATTTAAAATAAAAATGATTTGTATTTTAACATGACGGCTCACTGCATTCAAGGAGATTAGATGAGACCAAGTAATTTGCACATTTTAGCAATCATTTTAGGTTTAGAAAAAGCAGGCACTAGTTAGGTACTTGGTATATAACTTTCAATTTGAATGAATTCCTTTATTAGAATCTAGTTTTTTTAAAAAAAATGACTCCTTTCTTCATTATTGTTTTCCTGTAATTGTATATACCTTTTATGTACTTTGGGGAAAATATCCTTTTTCTTTTATACAATTAGTTTATTCCTGAAATTTATTCTGGGATTATACACTGGCGTGATTGCACCAATAACACATGCAAATATCATTTTACATTATTATTATTATTATTATTAATTTAATTTCTATGCCGCCCTATTCCGGAGGACTCAGGGCGGCTCACAGCATAATAGAAATTACATACATATAAAAAACCCTTAAGTTAAAAAAAAAAAACAAAAAAAACCCCAATCATTCCACAAACATACACTGGCTAGGGGCAAGATGTTAGCTGCCCCAGGCCTGCCGGCAAAAGTGTGTTAGTGGAGATCTCTATCTAAAAAAAGAAAGCAGCCTCCAATTTCCACTCATTATTTGTTGGTGTTAAGGAGTTTAGAGCCAGGGTGGTTTAGTAGCTAGAAACCAGGCAATTGAGAGTTCTACTCTCATCGTGGTCATGAAGAACTAAAACAGCTCTAATGTTTAGGACCAGAAGTTTCTTTATTGTTGACTCAGTTGTATACAAGAATCTCACTGAATTGTCTGTTTTCCCCTGGGAAAGTTTGATATAGATCTACCGGTAAGTGTTTGACCTCATACGCCTCCTCCATCTTATGGAGTCAAAACTGCAATGGCTCTTGACTGCCCCCACTAGGACCTCCTTCCTTTCAGCGATTGATTCAATCCAAAGTTATTTGGGGCAGTCACTGTCTCTTCCGTATTGTCAGGTTTGGGTGACAACTAGTCAGTCAATTTCTGTCATAGCCACGTGGATCAATGCTTGATTGATCTGGAAAAACGTGGTTCATGCAGTTGTGAGAAAATGCTAGAAAGAAGAAAAAAACAGTTGGCACTGAAGAGGGCAACTTCTTTCACATATTTCTCTATGCCAGTAGAGATATTTTCTGCTTGGCCATTATGGTATAAGGTCTGTCATGCCATCAATCTTTTCCGTGCTAATAATTTCTATGGTTCATTAAAATCATAGCTTTCTTATTTCCATTAGATTCCAATTGCTTATAGCAGGGTGTGGCTCTGGTGCCTTTTAACCTGGATCCTTCCAAGAGTACTGTCAGTTAATGATGTAAGAATCAGGTCAGAATGATGTAATCAATAGATGAATAGACAATGTCCACCAATTAAGGCTCACCTTTTTTTGCTTCAAGTTGCTCAATTTCTTAGCAATCTGTCATCAGAATTTTCATTCTTGTTAAAAAGTAATATATATATATATATATATATATATATATATATATATATATATATATATATATATATATATATATATATATATATATATATATATATATATATATATATATATATACATACATACATACATACATACATACATACATACATACATACATACATACATACATACATATATACATGAAAAAAGGAATAAAAACAGTCCAACCTATCAAAAACAGTACCGTAAAAAAACAGATTAGAAACATAGGTTAAGATAGGCAAGAAAATGGTAAGTGAGCACCTGTCCACCCTAGATGAGTTCAAATCACCAGGACCAGATGGACTACACCCCAAGGTTCTGAAGAAACTGGCAGATGTGATCTCAGAACCACTGAACTATATCTTTCAAAGATCCTGGAGCACTGGGGAACTACCAGAGGACTAGAAAAGAGCTGATGTAGTTTCCATCTTCAAAAAAGGGGGAAAATGGATCCAGGAAACTACAGACCTATCAGCCTGACCTCAATACCTGGGAAGAACTTGGAAAAGATAATCAAGTAACGAATCAGCAAACACCTAGAGGCAAACAAAGTCATTACCAAAAGCCAACATGGGTTTGTCAAAAACAGATCATGCCGTACAAATCGTATTGCATTCTTTGACCAGGTGACAAAATTAGTGGATCAGAGGAATGCTGTGGATATAATTTACTTGGACTTCAGTAAGGCAGTTGATAAAGTAGACCACAATCTACTACTTGATAACATAGAAAAATGTGGGTTAGACAGCATCACCACCAGATGGATTCGTAGCTGGCTGACCGGCAGTACTCAGCATGTGGTCCTCAGTGGAACTGCATCTACATGGAGGGAAGTGTGTAGTGGGGTGCCCTGGGGCTTGGTTCTGGGCCCAGTGCTCTTCAACATCTTCATCAATGATTTGGATGAGGGGATAGATGGGGAACTCATCAAATTTGCAGATGACACTAAGCTGGCAGGAATAGCCAACACTCCAGAAGATAGGCTTAAGATATAGAACGATCTTGACAGACTTGAACATTGGGCTCTATCTAATAAAATGAAATTCAATGGTGAAAAAAGTACAGTTCTACATTTAGGCAAGAAAAACCAAATGCAAAGGTATAGTATAGGTGGTACCTTGCTCAATAGTAGCAACTGTGAGAGGGAACTTGGAGTCCTAGTGAACAATCACTTAAGTATGACGGAGCAATGTGCTGCAGCTGCCAAAAAAGCTAACACAGTGCTAGGCTGCATTAACAGAGGGATAGAATCAAGATCACGGGAAATGTTAATACAATGCCTTGGTAAGGCCACACTTGGAATACTACATCCAGTTTTGATCACCACGATGTAAAAAAGATGTTGAGACTCTAGAACTGACCTGTCAAACTCGTGACATCATGTGACATCATGCAATGTATCGGGCCGGTTTTGCCATTGCCAGTAACGGGGTGGACGTGGCTTCCAGATGATGCATCTGGCCCGCGGGCTGGCAGTTTGACACCCCTGCTCTAGAAAGAATACAGAGAAGAGCAACAAAGATGATCAGGGGACTGGAGGCTAAAACATATAAAGAATGGTTGATGGAATTTGGAATGACTAGTCTAATAAAGAGAAGGATGAGAGGTGACATGATAGCAGTGTTCCAATATCTCGGGCTGCCACAAAGAAGAGGAAGTCAAGCTATTCTCCAAAGCACCTGAATGCAGGACAAGAAGCAACGATGGAAACTAACCAAAGAGAGAAGCAACCTAGAACTAAGGAAAAATTATCTGACAGTTAGAACAATTAATCAGTGGAACAACCTGCCTCCAGTGTGTGTGTGTGTACACACACACACACAATTTATAAAAATAGAAGAAAATAAATTTCTAGTATCTTCCCCTTCCCACACCAATGATCCATGCCTTTGTCTCCATGCATTTGTATATATTTATATGGAGGTTTGCAATATTCCTCCTAATATATTGCAATGGCTGTAAGAAATGCTTAGTTTTTGGAAATGCAGTAATAGCAAATGCATTGTACAATCTCTTTATCATGGCATTGGATCAACATTGTAGACTAGATCCTGTGAATGCAGCATTCTACAGAGCATCCTGGGAATTGCAAGGCAGAAAACTTTATCAATGTATTCAAGGACTTTTCTTCTGGTTAAGCTGAAGTCATTTCAGGCAATCCTCCAAATAGAAAAATGTCCATAAGCATTAGATGAACTCCAATCTATCTCTGAGTTTCATTTATTTCTGAGTTTCATCTAGCTCAGAAGAGAGGGAGGTTTTCTGGGCAGGAAGAGGAACTATTCTGACTCTGAGTTAAAAATGCCTTCTTTTAAATCAAGTCAGATAGCTAACTCAATAAAAATGATTTCATAACAATATATATATATATATATATATATATATATATATATATATATATATATATATATATATATATATATATATATATATATATATATATATATATATATATATATATATATATATATATATATATATATATATATATATATATATATATATATTAATCATAAAGAAGATTACTTGCATTCATGTGGCTGTTACTTCTGGAAAATACATCTTTTGTCCATTCCTATAGGTAAAAGGGTGATGCTCTCTTCCATACCATCTTTATAACAGCTCAGGCTCATTGGGTGACATCTGATGGCCCATGCTTCTTTCAGACAAAGACATTCCAATCTGGCTTGTGTCCAGGAAGTCTCCCAATGCCCTTTAGAAACTCCTCCCACTGACCCATTAACAAATCAGCATTTAACCCAATAACTGCCAGATATTCTAACATACTGATACATGCTCTCTAGTTAGGGTTACATAGAGCTATATGAGGTTACATAGAGCTATACGGTTCAGAATATGAACTGAAGTTATAGGAAAGCAAATTCCAACTTGATGTTAGGAGGAAAGAAGAATAGTACATCTCAATAGTAAAAATATTTCAAAAGTGGACTAGTAATCTGGAAAGGAAGGGGAAGGATTCTCCTTTATTGGATGTATTCCACCTGGTATGGATGCTTTATTTTGAGTTCCTGTACAGAACAATTAGACTTAATGGCCTAAATATTTTCTGATTATATAATCAACATGCAAGACTTGGAGAAAACTTAAATTATGCAAGAGCATTATGTTTTTCAAACTTACTGTTCTGTGTAAGTCTAATACCTAATTGTTAAAGCAATATCAACTACTGATAATCAATTATTTTCAAGTATAACGACATTCTATATAACTCTGATTCAAAGGGGGCTTCTGTGCTACATTCAACAGCTGCTTGTCTCCTCTGTATAAAGTGGCTACAAAATAAGTTTGCTTAAGAAATCCTTTCCTGGATTTCAACCCAATCTTCCACTTTGCCCTGACCACAGTTAACGTGTCCTGTGGTTGATGGTTTTCCGTGGTTCTTTTCTACCTTCTTCCATGTCAGAAAAGCAAGTACCAATTCCTTTTGTAAGCAGGTCTTTTGAGGACTGGTGAAAATTGTCAGTTTACAGCACAACAGTTCTTTTGCTTCTTTAGGTAGAAATTGGGACTTGATAGAGACACTGTGAATTTCTCCCAGTTAAAACCAAAGCAAAACAACAATGCATTTTACTAAAAAGGGGGAATATTTATAACTCAGGGTTGACATGAGGTGCTCTCTGAACTTGCTTGTTTTCTTGCAGACATTTCATTACCCAAACTAGGTAATATCATCAATCCATCATCATCCTGATAATGTTACCTAGTTTGGGTAATGAAATGTCTGCAAGAAAACAAGCAAACTCAGAGAACACTAAGGACTCCTCAGTGCATTTTACTGTTTCACCACTGAAATATCCAGCCATTTATAGCAAGTAGTTCAATGCAAAATAGCAACTGAAGACGCTACCAGAACACAGACCAGATAATTACAATGGAAGCATTTGTATAAGATAGAATGGTGTGCAGCAAACAGACTGCACTATCCTTCACGTATCAGCAAAGAGAGGAAACACAATGATTCAGAACCAGAAAACCCAGGTGGAAGTTACTTTCCCAATAGTAATAGTAACAGATTATATCATCTGTTCCTATTCTTCCAAAACAATACATGACCTACAGTAGCCTCATTGGGACAAATAGGAAATGCAGTAAGATTAAACATTCAGTGCCAAAGTGACTCATTTGAACCATTTTTTTTTCAAATAATTGTTTAGATCCAATGTTCAAACTGATCAATTGCATCCAATAAAATTGAACAGCTTCCAGTCATTTAAACAAATCCATTAGATTTTTATTCAATGCACTTTAATTCATATCTTTAAATTAAATATTAAACTCAAACTGAACAAAACTTCCAACTGAATCATAATTTCCAATTAAATTTGGTTGCTTTGCAAATCCCTCACATCTTTTGTGAAAATATCACACAAAAAAGTGGAAAAAGGTTAAGTTATCATGAATTCACTTTACCTCAGAAAGCCAGTTAGTAATTTCACGGAGCCTTTTTTCAGAGCAAAACATAGCAAATAAAGATTTGTCAAATCTGTTCCTTGCTATAGAGAGTTAAGAAAGGAATAACTGAAAAGTAGAAGATAGGCATTTTTCAATGCTTATAAAGATAAAGCAAGGGACAGTAAGATGACATATTTCAGAGCAATTACAGGTTTCATTATTTACTGAAAGGTATAAAGATAGTCTTGGGATGATTCCCATGTAAGCAGTAGAGGAACTGTATAATATAAGGGTATTCACCTCATCATAAGGTCCAAAATAGCTACATGTGGGAAGGGGGCACTCTATCAACTATACAACCATACAATTCCTGGCAACTATACAATCTTGAGTTGACAAATGTAACTGTTTCTTGAAGCAACTAACTTAAACCATCTTCCATTCTTCCTGATTAGTTCAATATTGGGAAACATATAAATTGCTGATTGGCCTTTGTTCACTTGGACAGATTATAATGATGAATTTACAGTGACAAAGAAAATGAGAATACATGCTATGAAATATTCAAGGAGAAGATTGCCAGCCACATCTTTTGCCTTCCTTCGTTGTATAAGAATACAAATATTCATTCTCACAAATATCATTTTCTCTATTCTACTGTGGCACCAGCTAGATTGCTAACCTTTGTAATAGCTTTTCTGTCACACTGTTTATCCCTTTCCATTTCCCCATCATTAAGGATAGGATGTGACAGAAAATATTCATTGTGCAAGCTTATATTTTAACTTATACCTTCCTACCATACCTTCCTGAATAAAGTTGTTGCTGAGATATGGCCATTTAGCTCTGAATATACACACACACACATAAATGCACACAGATGTGCAATGCATGTTTACAACTGAAGCCCTCTTCAAAGAAATTCCACCATTTCGAGAAAAGCATAAAATTAAATTTCCATGTCAAAAACTATTTTAATCGCTCCAGAAGGTGTTGAAGAAAAATAGCTGATAATCCATTTGATAAGAAATTATATATGTTCTCTTCAGACTGAATGAACAAGATAAACTCTTTCATTAATCTCATGTTAAGGAAATGAAAACACAAACTTCTGTCCTGCATAGTGTAAAGTGGCATATTTAAAAATATCCATCATTAATTTCATTTCAGTTAACAATCAGTGTCTTATAACCTAGATAAAACTGAGCAAAGTGGGCTGTTATCACCTACACATGCTGTAACATGCTTCCTAAGGTTTGAAAATAATGTGCTTTTTCCTCTGTTGAGAAAAGTAAAGTAACTGTTTTAAGGACAAAGTTGAGCTTTTCTGGGCACAGTGTATGTGAGGATTATGTTTTTGTTATTTTGTTTTACTTTGAGAATACAAACAAATTGAGAATTTTCAGTGCTAAAGGCTGGAATTATTCTGCTTTGGTTTGTAACCTAAACGTTTTAAAAGGTAACATTTAATATGGATCTGGAAATGCATTTGCTCTGCTTTCCTGATTAGGCACATTCTGAAAGCAACATATATTATTCTATTCTACTAATTGGAATCATATGCTAGCTTCAAGAAAAGAAGCAACTTCAATAACATAAGACAAAGATATATATATATATATCTTCCATTGACTTTGCTTGCTGTAAAGGTCGCAAAACGGGTTGTCAAGCATTCAAATGTAAATCATATAACCATGGAGATGCGCCAATAGTAGTAAGTGTGAAAAATGGTCATAAGTCACTTTTTTCAGTGTCATTGTAACTTTGAACGGTCACTAAACAAACTGTTGTAAGTCGAGGATTACCTTTATGTATACCTCCATATTTTCTTCCTTCTTATTCCTCTATTCTTAAATTTCCTTCCCTGCTTTCCTGTCATTGCAATGTATTTTATGATTAGAAAGCATGGGATGATGTGTGTGTGTGTGTGTGTGTGTGTGTGTGTGCTTAATTCATTACAGTGACCAGTCTTTTTTTAAAAAAAAATCACAGTTGCTAGCTAAGATGTTAGGAGACCCATGTTGAAATTCATCTTCTTTATACCAAAGGAAGGAAGGAAGGAAGGAAGGAAGGAAGGAAGGAAGGAAGGAAGGAAGGAAGGAAGGAAGGAAGGAAGGAAGGAAGGAAGGAAGGAAGGAAGGAAGGAAGGAAGGAAGTTTATTTCAATAAATAAGCATACTTGGGATGGATTGTTTTCCTCTTCTGAAGGTCACATTATTCTTTAAATTACATATGGATTGGATTGAATTGGACTGCCACTTAGTGAGCCAAGAAAAGCAATACAAAAATGTCAATTGCATGAGGAAGCTTTGAACAATGCAAAGTCATCTGATAAATATGAATGAGATGATTTTCTTTATTTATTCCCCTTGACCCCCCTCTCCTCCCAACTCAAGGCTATAACTGCTGCTGCCATGGCTACAGCAGATGACAAACTAATTGTGCTGGCCCAAAACTAGGTAGTAAGTTCCCATTACAATGCATATGTTCTGTCATTATTGCACTCGATGAAGAATAACAGCTTTGACTGCACTCAGGCAGAGGCCAAACTGCTTCTAAAAGTCACTTAGGAAGCAACATAGCAAAGATGAATCTGCATTTTTTATTATTTACTGTGCAGCTAACTCAAGCTGATTATTATTCACAGGAGGAACTGCAACGTGCATAATTCCCAACATCATCTTTTAGCACTGCTCCGATTTAGCATCATCCTGGTAATGGATCAGTGAAAGAAGCTTCCTGTTTAAAGAATATGGCACATCAGTGCTTTCAGAAGGCATTAAAGTTAAGAGGAATTCACAAACACAGTCACAGCCACTGCCCAGTATTAACAGCTGTGATAGAGATTACTCCTCAGGCATTTTGGAAGAAAACCCCATCCAGAGCGAAGATGGGAGGCCCAGACAAAATTAGTTCTGACATGGTGACTAGATCAGTCTGCATGAAGCTGGATTTCATTTGGAATAGCCCAGGCGCTGGATCCCGGAGTGCCGTTAGCAAGGGATGGAAGATGCACACAATAACCTAATCCTCTTTGGCTGGCTTTTGCTGTGTCCCAGTAACTTTATTATTATGGCAAATGGAAAACATCAGCTGTGTCCATCAGGTGTGATTGCTCCTTTAGCAAAGAAGACATTGACAGCAATTATGCTTTTTAAAAAAATGAATCTGTGGAATTTGAGGGAGAGAGCTTCACTGCACTGTAGGGATTTAGCATTCAAACAATCTTCTGGTTCTCAAATTATCTGTGGTAAAGGACACTTTTTTAAAAATTCCATCCTAATGCAATTCTGTTATAAAATGCAATAAATGCAAATTATTGTTCAAGCTGAAATATTTTTTAAAAAAAACAAATAGATGCAAAACAAAACTCCTACATTTTTATTATTAGATTCATTTTTTTCAGATTAGATTCAATTTTTTGTTAGTAGATTAATTGAACTAGAACAGGGGTGTCAAATTGCCAGCCTGCAGGTCGGTTGCATCATTTGGAGGCCGTGCCTACCGCAGCTCCGGCAATGCAAAAAAAAATTGCAATATGTCACAACACGTCATGTGACATGGCAAGTTTGACACCCTTGAACTAGAATGTATGTTTATTCTGACAAACATAATGTAAGAAATAAGAAATTAACTAAAAAATTAACTAAATAAAATGTGAGGGAAATAGCAGTTCTCCATATTGAACAAACATGATAAATGTAAATATTTATAAAGTTTTTTAATGCAACAAAAGCCTATTTCTTGCTTTTTAATTTAGGTAAAAATTTAATCCATAACGGTAAATAAAATATATCTAAGTATATCCATTATAGAGAAACTAAACCTACAGAGATGTTGACAGGAACAGAAGAGATTTTTAAAACAACTTCAGCAAGTTCATTTTCAACTTTTATCAAAATGGATGTCCAATTTACATCTTCAAAAAGTTGGGGCCTAATTGGTTTCTTATCTTTCAGAAATACTGAGTTTGTTCTGTAATTCAAAGATAAATGTTCCTCTCCAGTTGTACCTCAGCATGCAATAGATTGTTTATGATCAGCTTCCAAATTATCACATAAACAAGGAAAATAATCTCAAATTTAGTGCACTTGCCTTCACATAATTAACAATTATATCACTAAACACACTGTTCAGTTCAGTTCACTTTTTTCTTTTTCATAGCAAGGCTTTCCCAATTAAAGAAGAAATGTGTTGATTTACATTCTGCTGCAACTTCCTTAATCTGGGTAACTATTCCGGAATGTTTTCCTGTCATTGCAGCTGTGCCAACGGAACATGCTCCTACATAAAATTTAAAGCTCCAAACCACATTTGTTGACAAAGGTAATCCTTCATATTTTTATGCAATTCAAAACCAGTTGTGTTTGCTGGCAATGAACCAGGAAAAAGCTATTTTTTCCCTACAATCATCATATTCAAATCCCACATATGCTAAATGAATTGTCAGGTTAGCAATATCTATGCATTTGTCCACTTGTAATGAAATATACTTGGTTAGTTTTATTTGTTCTGTGAGTTGGTTTTTCTTGTTGTTAGCCACTTCTGATTACATTGAGCTACGGTGTCTGCAATGATTTTTCAGTTACCTTCTTTGCCATAGATTCATCCAACATTTCCAAGCACACATCTTTAATTCAGTCTTTCAATAATGTCATGGCAACGGTATATGATTTTCTAGTCTTTAAAACCCAAAGTGCCCTTTTATAAGAGGCCCATAAAGCACTAATGTTTATTTGTGAGCTACTGAACATCTGTTTCCATTTTAAGTCTATGCTGTTTCTTTGAAATAATTATTTTGATTTTGAACTTATTGATTTATGTTTTGTATTGTAAAGGCTGCCTACAGTTTGATGGTTTTATTGCCTCATTAGTTAGAACAGCTCTACAAATAACACACAGCAGTTTTAGCACTTCACTATCAATTATGGATCCAAACCAAACTCAACAAATGAGGGATCAAACTTCCACATAAACCTAAGTATGATCACCTTGAGTCTCACATTTCTTCAAAATTACCTCCATTGTCATTATTTTTCATTACTACCACTGCTGCATTCAGAGATGTGTCTATTCTTGACTAAAAAAATTCTGGTGAACCTTATTTTTCCATCTATAAATTAAAGTTATTTCTTTTAAAAATGAAAATTTTACTCCTTTAATTCAGTTAACGATATTAAGATATGTATAAAAAATGTTTCCTTTTTTGTCAGATTTTTATATTCTTTTGGATTATAGTTGACAAACTAATCTTATACATCACATGTTGTAAAATAATCTTATTGCACATATCTACCGTAGTACACTTATGATTCTCCATGGATGTTTGGTAACACCTGAACTGGTCTATATCCTGTTCAACGAGACAAGTCTAGTGATTATTCTATTTCTATTTATTTCTATTTATTTAATTTCTATGCCGCCCTATTCCGGAGAACTCAGGGCGGCTCACAACATGATAGAAATTACATTAAATACATAAATATATATATAAAAAACCTAAGTTAAAAAAGAAACCAATCATTCCACAAACATACACTGGCTAGGGGCAAGGTTTTAGCTGCCCCAGGCCTGCCGGCAAAAGTGTGTTTTAAGCAATTTACGAAAGGCGGAGAGGGTGGACTTAGATGTCATGGCAATGATAGGTTTCTAAATACTTTCAACATTTCTACATATATTATTGTGGACTGGTGACACACTTTGCAAATTGACACAGATCTGCATCTTATACTTTGAACAGCAGTGCTCAAAAACAATTAATCTTACTTACATCAGAATATATTATTATTTCAATTTATTTGTTAATAAAAAGGAAAAGAGATCTATAAATTCATAAATGCAGTACACATTACTACATGATTCTTTAAGTGGGTCTCCCAGCAGTAATGCCATCAATCAGAATAGAGCTGGAATGGATCTTGGAGGTCTTCAAGTCCAAACCCCTGCTGAAGCAGGAGACCCTATACATTTCAGTCAAGTGGCTGTCCATTCTTTTCTAAAAACCTCCAGTGATGAAGCACCTACAACTTCTGAAAGCAAGCTGTTCCACTGGTTAATTGTCCTCATTGTTAGGAAGTTTCTCCTTAATTCCAGGTTGCTTCTCTCCTTGATTAGCTTTCATCCATTGTTTCTTGTTTTGCCCTCTGGTGCTTTGGAAAATAACTTATCTTCTTTGTGGCAGCCCCTGAAATACTGGTAGGTGGTTATTGTGTAACCCCTAGTCATTCTTTTCCCCAAACTGGCCATATCCAATTCTTTTAGCTTTCTTCATGTTTCTGTCTCCAGACCCTTGATCATTTTAGTTGCTCTTCTTTGTACTTTTTCCAAAGTCTCAACATCTTTTTTGTAATGTGGTGACCAAAATTGGATGCAGTATTCCAGGTATGGTCTTACTAAGGCTTTATAAAGGGATATTAATACTTCATGTGATTTTTATTATATGCCTCTGTTTATACAACCCAGGATTGTATTAGCTTTTTTTGGCTACTGCTGCACACTGCTGGATGATGTTTAAGTGGTTGTCCACTAGGACTCCAAGGTCCCTCTCACAGTTAATGTTTTTGAGCCAGGTTTCACTTAATCTGTACTTGTAACTTTGGGTTTTCATGCTTAGGTGTAAAACTTACTTTTCTCCACATTAAATTTCATGTTGTTGGATAGGACCCATTCTTCAAGTCCATCAAAATCTTTTTGGACCCTGAGCTTATCTTCTGGGTTGTGGGTTATTCCTGCCAGCTTAGTATCATCTGCAAATTTGATGAGTTCCCCTTCTATTCCCTCATCTAAGTAATTTATGAAGATATTGAAGAATACCAGGCCTAAGATGGAATCTTGTGGTACCCCACTGCTTACTTCCCTTCATGTAGATGTAGTACCATTAAGCATGACTCACTGAGTATGGTTTGCCAGCCAGTTACAAATCCATTTGGTGGTGATGCTGTCTATCCCACATTTTCTAGTTTACAAGAAATAGGTTGTGGTCTACTTTGTCAAATACCTTGCTGAAGTCTAAATAGACTATGTCCACAGCATTTCACTGGTCTACTAATTTAGTCACTTTGTCAAAGAATGAATTAAGATTGGTTTGGCGTAATCTGTTTTTAACAAACTCATGTGGTTACTAGCCTTGCTGAAATCTAAGTATACTACATCCACAGCATTTTAGTGATCTACTAATTTAGTCACTTTGTCAAAGAATGAATTAAGATTAATTTGATGTGAACTGTTTTTAATAAACCTGTGCAGCTACTAGTTATAACTTTATTTGTTTCTAGATCTTCACAGATCTGTTTTTTGTTTATTTGTTTCCAGTATCTTCTCAGGTATTGATGTTAGGCTGATTGGTCTGTAGTCTCCTGGGTCTGTTTTTTCTCCCTTTTTTGAAGATGGAAACCACATCAGCTCTTTTCCAATCCTCTGATAGTTCCCTGGTGCTCCAGGATTTTTAAAAATATATGGTACAATAGTTTTGAAATAATATCTGCCAGCTCCTTCAGAACTCTCAAGTGTAATCCATCAGGTCCCTGCAATTTATATTTATCAATATCAGACAGGTGCTCTCTTACCATTTTCCTGCTTATTTTAATTTTTATTTCTAGTCTGTCTTTTACAGTTATGTTTTTAGTTTCTTTTTGCGTGAAGGCTGATGCAAAGAATGAGTTAAAGTTCTCTTTACTGCTTGTTACATCCTTGCCATCTTCTATCTTTTAGTGGACCAACTGTTTCCTTGACCTTTTTCTTGTTATTTATATATTGAGAGAAACTTTTAAAATGATCTTTGACTTTTGTTGCAAGTCTTTATTCATTCTGAACCATTGCTTTCCTGACTTCATTTCTGCAAATTCAGGCTATTTGCTGATATTCTACCTTACTTACATGTCCCTCTTTCCATTTTTTGTATTTATTCTTTTGTCTTTCAGTTTATCACAAAGATCTTTGTGCAACCACGCTGGTTTCTTCTTGGATTTCTTGTTTTTCTTTTTCAGTGGTATTCTGCTGGACTGGGCTTTTATGATAATATTTTTCAGAGTTTCTCATGCTTCTTTAGTTGTTTTCCCCTTTAGGATTTTTATCTATGGAATTTTTCTTAGGTTCTCACTGAGTGTGTTAAAATCAGCTCTTTTAAAGTTTAAGACACTATTTGGATTATATTCTATTGCTTGTGTTTGTATTATATTGAATTCCAATATGACATGGTCATTTTCGCCCAAGATTCCAGGAATTTCAACTCCCTCTATCACTTTTTCTCCATTACTAAGAATTAGATCCAGTATAGCTTTTCCTGTAATTCCCTCCTCTACAGTGGTGGGATTCAAATATATGAACAACAGGTTCTCTGTATGGATGCTGCTTCCGGAAGTCCATTCTGGGCCTGGGCAACAAAAAATTAGCTACCGGTTCTGCTGAAGTGGTGTGAACTGGCTGAATCTCACCACTGTTCCTCTACCTTTTGGATGACAAAGGTGTCAGCTAAGTTGGTTAGGGTTAGGGCAGGGGTAGGCAACCTTAGCTCTTTTATGACTTGAGGACTTCAACTCCCAGAATTCCTGAGCCAGCATAGCTGGCTCAGGAATTCTGGGAGTTGAAGTCCACGAGTCATAAAATAGCCAAGGTTGCCTACCCCTGGGTTAGAGTTACTGCCTGTTGCCATCTTCTGTTAGCATTTCTGTTCGATCTGCCACTTGTTACAGATTGTTTCCCAGTTGATATCAGCATAGTTAAAGTCTCTCCTTACTCCTGTGGTATGTTTCCTACATATATTTATTAACTGATTAGCAAAGAGTTCATCTATTTCTTCTGCTTGGTTGGTGGCCTGTAATATATGCCTACAGCAGTGTCATTCTTTTTTCCTTTTATATTGACCTATAAAAATTCTAGGAGGTTTTCATCCTTGGTTTTGTCTATTGTAGAGATGCAATGATCGTTTATACAGGTCCTCTTTTGTTAGGTCTGTTTTTTTTAATAGTTTGTATCCTTCCATCAGTACATTCCAGTCATGAGTTTTATCCTACCAAGTTTGGAATATTACAATATTCCAAATTTCCAAACTGAGGAATACAATTATATATAAAAGAATTCAAACATCTCCAAAAACAGTAACTATTCTGGAACAAAATTAAAATTATTTCTGTACAAAAGAGAACATTATGAACCATTGTACATGAACCATATGAGCAGCAGTCCATAATAGTTCATTCTACTCTAGAATTCCTTCTTTAAAAGATTTAAGCTACTTGTGTTGTATTTTTATTTTTTATTTATAAAATACAATAATTTAAAATTGATTTTTGATGAATTCATGGATAAATGTGGATAACAGATTTTTAAAAGTCTAAGGGAATGTTTTGTTTTTGGTAGTAAAAAGGAATTGAGGGTAAGCAGAGAATTTGCATATCTATTTTGAGCATCCCATTATATGTTACATATCCAACAAAATGCCTACACCCTACTGCTAGAAAGCACAATTTGGTTTAGAATTTAATGCACATTTAATGTCTGTATTTGCACTTCTGAAGCAATACATCAAACACGTAATCAGTTAAACTTCAAAATTCTTGTTTTTCCATTTTTGCCTTAAGTTTTTCCATGCATAAACACATTAACACTATAAAATAACATACAGAAGAAGAAGATATTTGAAGGAGCAAAAGAATGCAATCAACAAAAGTCAAATTGGGCAAATCCATGCCTGAAAGCGTGAATTGGGGGAAAATACATACCAAAAATGAATACATATTTTAAAATAACCATTTGAAAAAAAATGTCAAATTGATATGGAAATCAGACAAATTGTATGTTCCTTTTGGGAGTTCCAAAGGGTAACGTGAAATTAAATGGTTTCCAAAAAGGAAACGTTTCTCTCGCCCCAGTTCAATGCCTAGTAAATAAGATTATCTCTTCAATGGTTCCACTATTATCATGGCTGCCTCTTTATTATTCTTCCCTTCCACCTTCTCCCCACCCCCGCAGATCTCCTCTCTCTGAACTACCAGAAAAAGTTAGAGATAAACCAGGTTTATCTGTCTTCGAAAGATAGAAATGCATTCAGTGGATGCTTTTACTTAGAACAGGGGTTCTCAACCTTGGCAACTTTAAGACTTGTGGACTTCAACTCCCAGAATTCCTCAGCCAGCTTTGCTGGCTGAGGAATTCTGGGAGTTGAAGTCCACAAGTCTTAAAGTTGCCAAGGTTGAGAACCTCTGACTTAGAACTATTATAGGGTAGTTCTAGAATATTCTCCAAATTAGCTTTCTGTGATGATTAAAGTCTTGACTGATGTTTATTTTCCTAGTTCTTTTCAGGTGATTTATGCTTTCCAAGGACACATTATAACTACCCCTTTGTCAGAGCATCCCCTGACATCATAAGGGGGAGTGCTGAGCCAGAATCTTATCCACATTTGAATTATAGTGGCTTTATTAGTTCTGAGAGTCAATTTAATGCACAAGCAAGTAGCCGAAACTCAGGATTGTAAGATTTTAGATGATCATTGCTGAACCACATTTAATAGTCCAATCTGTGAAAGTCATTTTCTATGTTTTACATTATTGTTCAAAAGATTAGGACTATAGAACAAATTTACAATGGTGGTTATATTTCTATTTTATGGGAGCACAACAAGGAAGTAAAGATTTTTCACTAGGCAATTGGCTTTCTTTGTTTTCTACCAGGAAAGCCGTGGACTGTATATCAAATGTTTTTCAGTTATTTGTTTCAACATTTCTGTTACAATATTGAAAAAATAATCCGTCAAGCCAGGTTTTCCTCTGTTTTTCATTTGGTTGACCTTATTTTTTCCCCCTCATCTCTCTCACTTTACATTTTTTTTCAGAAAGCATACATTTAAATGTATGTTTTCTAAAAAATGGTATTTCTCTCAAAATTCATACTGTATTCACTTTTTCACAATCAGTGAATTTTGCAATTATACATCTCTCTCTCTCTCTCTGCTGCTTTCCTAATGCTGCTTTCTGATATGTTCCTAATATAATGTGTTTGTATATGTTGCTTTCTTTTTAAATCACATTTAGGTACCATATTACTTGCATTTTTGTATATATTTGTAAAATAAATTGATAAACTATATGGTAAAGTACAGAGTACCAGTAATTTAAAGTATAGTTGTATTTCAGTTTACCTCTGAATTGGACAGATTTGCACTGAAATATAATTGAAACATTTTCCCCATCCTTCATTTGTTAAAACCAATATACAGTCAGGATTAAACCAGAGGTATCTGCAAGGCAACAGCCACAGAGGTCCAATGGGAAAAAAATGGTGCACCAAATAATAGTTCCACCCCTTTTGCTTGTGGGGCATGAATATCATATCCACATACAGAAAAGATGGACATTGCTGTACAACACCATTCTCATCATTTTGGTAAAAATTCTAGGTCCTATGGATGGCTTTGTACTAGAACAGAGAAATCTACTGGCTATAGAAAATCTTACAGACAAAATCTACCATTTGAATTTTTCACCTATGAATGAAACAATGCATTTCATATAATATCTCTCTCTCTCTCTCTCTCTCTCTCTCTCTCTCTCTCTCTCTCTCTCTCTCTCTCTCTCTCTCTCTCTCTCATTCTCTCTCTCTCTCTCTCTCTCTCTCTCTCCCTCCCTCCCCCCCTCCCCCTCCCTCCCCCCTCCCCCCTCCCTCCCTCTCTCTCTCTCTCTCTCTCTCTCTCTCTTTCTCTCTCTCTCTCTCTCTCATATGAATGTATTTTGGTTCCTTTTATCTTTAATGACAATCAAAGAGTAATAGATGAAACTTTTATACTACAAACACAAATTATGGAATACTTTTTGCTACTTAAATTTTACTTTACCTCTTAAAGTGTAGAACCAGGGCCAAAAAGTACAGATGGCAACCCAAGGTCATAATACTTGACTTTTCAACTATTGTTTCAACCTCAACTTACAACCAGTCATTTAGCAACCATATAAAGTTACAGCAGCACTGAAAAAAAATAACTTATAGCTGGTCCTCACACTTTTGATTGTCACAGCAGCTCCATAGTCACATGATCAAAATTTGGCAATTGGCATTTGTTTACAATATTAGTCATATGAAGTCAATTGGGAACATAGGATTCACTTAATGACAACATGATTGACTCAATAGCTGCAGTGATTCACTTAATAACTGTGACTAAAAACGTTGTAAAATCATGCACAGCTCACTTAGCAACATCTTGCTTAACAATGGATGTGGTCATAAATCGAGGACTATTTTGTGTCTAATTAGAACAGGGGTTCTCAACCTTGGCAACTTTAAGACTTGTGGTAAAGTTGCCAAGGTTGAGAACCCCTGAATTAGAAGCAAGACAATTGACTTAGTGCTTGGGAAGTAAATACAGAATTGTAGTTATAGAGAATTATCTGGATATTATATTAGTTGAGTTCTAGAAGGATCAGAAAGTACATTCATTTTTAATGTTGGAGATATAATTCTTGAAATGTGACTATAGCTATATTTGTTGATAGTGTCAAGAAAACACGTTCAAATGAAACAATCGGTAATATCCATGGTGTGTGTAGGGAGAGGGGGGGATGTGTATATGGCAAAAATAGTAGGTGCTGTGTTGGAACTAAAGTGCCACCTGTGAGAACATCCCTAAATATTTTGCAATGTTTATTCTTAAAAGCACTTTCTATTACCCTTTGCAATGAATTCATTTTTCCTTTCATTGAAATCTCAAGGACAAAGCTGTCCTAACCAACGCCATCAGGCATAAACATAGCAAGTAAGTGGGCAGCGTTTACATTTTTCTGCTATACATTTTTTCCATACTTCCGTGTCACTTGATTCTAGCAGCAAAGCATCACTCCTTGACAGAAGATGTTTGCAGGCCTGCAGGCTTTATTTGAACCTGGCATAGTTCTGTCACTTATCTGTCAAGGAGTTATGTGTAAATCTGTACACAAAATCTGGGTGACAGAGAAAAGCAAACTAACTAAAATTGCAGCCAGGCTTTGCCTCCTAACTCATTACTTTTGTGACTCTAATGGTTTGACTAAAAGAACCAGAACAGGCAAAATGTTGTAGACTGCTCCGTGTTGAGTTTCACTTTTGATCCAGTATCTTTGGTTAACAATTTTTATCATTCCAACTGGCAGGGTTCAAGGACAAGGGAACTGCAGTGAGCACCAGCCATGAATTTCAATCCTGTGTTTGTACATAGTGCCCATGGAGAGATTAGTTTTCTCCTATTTGACAAACATTGGGAACAGACAGTGTTTTTAAACAAATTGGCAAAGTCTATTTTCTCTCTCCCCCTCTTGTGCTGTTCAAAATCAAAGTTAATTGTTTTAGAGCTTGGTAGATTTTGTTTTAAGAATTTCATGGCAACCCTTTTTTATTTGTCACAGGTCTTTGAATGCTTTCCTCCAGAAATACTGTTATAGCTGCAGCATGTTGTGTTACTGGAAAGAAAAATATAAGGCACAATGTACAGTATTTTTTGAAAATGAATGACACAGCCAAATTAGGCCAGTGCCTTCCTGCACATAGGCTGGGAGGAAATGAGTTTGCACTTGGCTACACTACATAAACTTATCCTTCAGTCCCATGAATCTTACTGCTATTTCAACTTGTAAGGGAGGAAAATATGAACATATCATTCTTTTATGACAATACAACCTGCTGTAGAATCAGCCATACATAACATGACTGTTACATGACCTTGATTTTAATATCTGGATTTTTTTTTACTGGTTTCAATGCAAATCAAAATCATGTTTCAGTTTGAGCTGTCCAAACAGTCACTAATTTGAGAAAATTATGTCAAGCAACATTAAGGAATAGAAAACATTTTCTATTTTTAATTATTTGGTTTTAATTTAATGTATTTTTGTAAAATTTGCAGGAATTAACATAAGCAGATGCATTTTACTGAGAAATTAACTGAAATGTTTTAATGAATAGGATACTAGTGTACTCAGCTGTGAATGAAAAACAGTTACGTACACTTTAATGTTCAAATTTATTTATAGCTAGGGTGGAAGTCACAAAGCTGATGCTACACTGTCCCATTTTAGTATAATATAGTATCACCTGTTCACTTTACTCACATCATCTGGCACCATCGGTGCTTTTTGTTTCATCAGAAAGGAACAACTCCCTCTGACTACCTATACTACATTATTTAAGCTCTGTTCTCTGTTCTATTAACAGGCAGAATACAAGGTCCTATGCAGTGCAATACGATGTCATATATGTGGACATATCAGGTTATTTATCATACTAACATTTGAATGCATTAAAACTTCCTTCAGGAGCTCAACATTTGAAAGTGTTAGGGCAATCAGTCCTTCTAGGACCCTTCCATATTTACTGGTGAGATTTGAAATGACAAGGCCACTGTGTTTAGATTAATACAATTCTAGCCTGCCTTATTGTCAAGAACATAAACGACAAAGTTCCCAACTCTGCATAGCTCTGAATCCAATTCATTTGAATTCTTACATTAAACAGGTTCTGAGATTCCTATGGGCATTCACAGTGCCAGGACTGTGTTGAATAATGTGATTAGCATGGTTATTGAATTATGTCATTTTCTATGTTGTGACTGGCTTTTTAAAAGTACCCAATTTTAGCACATGGTCTTTAACAATAATGTGTGCTGTGTGAACACAACCTATGATAATCTCAGCTCTTTAAGATCAGCAGGGGCAAGAAAGTGAATATCCATGGGAATCTCAGACCCTGTTTAGTGTTCAGGAACACTATCACAGTAGAATCTATCTCATAACCAAAAGAAAAAGAAAAAAAATCAAGTGGGATTATTTTGTGTTTCTTTCTCGTGCTTTTCATTTTCAGGAATTGAATTATCTTTTATTCCTTTTTAACGATTGAATAATGCTCCCCT
This sequence comes from Bothrops alternatus, assembly GCA_034064705.1. Taxonomy (NCBI): domain Eukaryota; kingdom Metazoa; phylum Chordata; class Lepidosauria; order Squamata; family Viperidae; genus Bothrops; species Bothrops alternatus. The sequence continues at coordinate 12,934,520 of JARGCV010000003.1, read as the reverse complement.
CATACTTATCCTTTCTCAAGGCCAAATCTACAATTTACAGAATGGTTAATATTTTTCCTTCATGCCCTCTGGATAAATATGTCTGAAGAGAGAGCTATAGAAAATGTCATAGCTTCCCTTCATGCTTCAAATTTTTCAACACCTTAAAGACACTTACCAACTTTTCACATATTAGCGTTATGCTACAATGTTTAAGAAATAATGTATCCCACAATCAACAAAAGTGTGAGAGGACTACATAAACTCTTGATTTCTCACTGTAGTTTCTTTTCTCTCTCTCTCCCTTTTCCTTTTCTCTAATCCTAGTAAAAGATTTTGTACCTCCACACATTCTATACAAGCTTTCAGGCTGCCATATATTAAAACTTCTACCTAAATCACATCTAAAGAATTAAATTTACACTGCCTTGATATAAAGCTTGAACAATTCAACTTTAGTCAGCAATGTTATAATGGCTTTTCATTGAGGCATTTAATTACAGATCTTTGAGTCAAGTGTTGGAGTTGATTTAGGAATTAAAGAAGCAGGTAAATGGAAGCTCTAAGCAATTATTTCTGACACATAGCTAAAACAAGGAACAAAGGATTGTCATGAACCCAGAATCTGGTAGCTTGTTATGGTTAAAGCATCAAATCATCAGTATGAGACAACATTTGCTGCTCTGAATGTGCCTCTAGAAAGTATTAATGAAGCATTAAGTGAACAATACATGGTACATTTATGTTGGTAAACTTGATGCTTTAACTTTGACAGTTTTTTATGGTAACCCTGTAGAAAACAATGTCCTTAGAAAATACATCAGGTATGACCTGATTTCAGTGCTTTGAAGGAGAAAACTTCCACCACATATTTTATGGTAAATTGAATAGTAACTGAGTTGAGCAAGCAGCCGTAATCCATTTTAGCATCTTAATTTACTTAGGTTTCCAATTATGTAATAGTATCTACTCTTAGTACAAAGCTAGGGAAACAGAATATGAAAAATAATTTGTCACTGCAGCCAACATAAAAAAGAAAAGTGGTGGCACTGTAGAAAGGTTTCATGGTCAGTTGTCAACAGTGATTAAATTCCAATGCTTTTATTCAAGAACTTAAATGGAACCTATTGAAACAGTAAATCTATCCACATCTGAAAGCCTGAGAAAAAGGAACCTAAACTAGAAAACATAGAAATGTTGAAAAGGGCATTAGTTGTTCCTTGTGTTACACTCTCTTTGTGTTCTTTTCACAATATATAAATAATTATAATTTGGAACAGCCATCAATCATAGCCTTCAGCTTTCATCCATACTGAATCCCAACAGAAATAAAACAGGCAATGCTATATTATTTTTCTTTGTGTTCTTCAGATATTTCAAGTATGGTCAAATCTTCCAACTTTAGAACAATCATTTCAAATTAGAATTCACAGTGGACTCTTTAAAAAGCTAATTAGTAACAGCCATTAGCATTGGCTTATTCCTCTGCATTAAGCAGTAAATGAGTACCATGGTTTGCAAAGTAAATACCCATCACAGCTCTCAGGATGCTAAGCATGTTGGTTGCTTACTTTTCCTGTCAGTTCCTATAAGTTTCCTATTGAGCAGAAAGATTAGTATGCTGTTTTCCATGCAGACATCATGCATTCTTGATTTCTCTTGGCCAGCCTCACACAGCTTATTATAATGCCAAGGGCTAAACATGATAATGATTAATTATCTACTGTGACAGTGTTCAATTAGACTACTATTCTCTCAATGCAGAACAGCTTTGAAACACATATGAAGACAAACATTCTTAAAAGCAGACATTTAGCTGCTACTAAAACCATTGCAGGCTGACTTGACTAGGAATGAGGAGATGATAGATAGAAGACAGATTATATAGCCATAGTTAGGACACAGATCTGCTGATCATCACACCACTTAATTATCCATAAGAAGCACCCTCTTTACTTACTGTCAAGGCTTGACATTCCAGCCACTTTTGTTTTTTATCACTTCTCCTTTTTCTTTCAACTTCAAAACTTGGAGGGAGGAGAGGAAATGTAGTGGCCTGACCAAATGAAGGTCAGAGCATCATAGGCTGTTAGGGGGGGGGTAAGAGTCTTCTGTGTTTCTTTTGTGATGTCAAGTGTGCTCATTGGAAATGAAAAAGGAAAGTGGAAAAATACAGATCCTATTGTTCAGGTGGTTCTACTTGGTGGCCATTCTAGCACTCCACCCTGATGTTCACTAGACCACCGAGCTGCAAAAGAACACAGATCTTGCACAAAACATTAGATTGTGGCTTATTTATTTATTTACTTTAGCTGAAGATGCATTCCAGTTCCAAATTTCTAGAAAAAGAATGCTGGGGAAAAAAACACGTAAGGTATACTTACATATAGCATTTATGGCTCTGTATTATGGCCTAAATCTGATCCGATTTCTGTATTTTAATAATATGCTACTCCAAACTATGATATGATTTAGTAAATCAGTAAACGTTGCGTTTATTGATTTAGTAGATCAGTGAATGTGATTATATAGGTAGGGATATGCAGATAGTCTAATGGTCACAAGTATAACATGCACATACAAACACACACATTTAGATATGCATGTGTGTATGTGTATAAAACAAACATTGTATGTAAGATAAATTTTCCCAGTGCATGCATTTTGTATAGCTTTTTTCAATAAATATACATTTGTATACATATACTGTAGGCTAGTAAATGCTAAATTACCTTGTCATTTGCATCAGTATTCCATATAATTTCTTTTGAAAAGAAATATATGACAAGTTTATTATACATTTTATGCATCTCATGAAAGGCTGGTTCTAAAATCTAAGCTCTGATTGCCATCCAGAAGAGTCCCAGAGATGTTGTAGGCTCTCTGTTGTTATATCTGACTAAGAAAAAGATAAAGATAATTCCAACCATATTTAAACTGACACATATTTAAGTAGTTTGTATCTCTAGGTTTAATAGCTAGAGGTTAGCACAAGTTTCTATAAAGGTAAGAGTCTGTATGCCTAATTGTCAGAGAAATGTAGTATATAAGACTAATATCTTTATTGTTTCTCTTCCAACTTCTTACTGTATGCATTCTTTGAGACATAAAGGTGTCATTGTGATACCTTGAAAATAATTACATTTTAAAATTGTTACTCAGCTATAAAGCATATTTTTAAAAATCCCGTATTTTTCTTTTTTGCCTCTCCAGTAAGAAAAGGTGAATAAATTCTTGCACTGATAAAGCTGGATAAAGAGCCCCTTCTGTATTAAAACTGATACATTCATAAATTAGAATAAATTTGTCAGGCATTTGTAGTTGGGAAATGGACCCCAGTCTGAAGAAAAGTTTTTTGATAGTCCATTCTGTGACTGTATGGAGCAATTCTGATTGCAAGAAGGAATAAAAAGCTTATTAAAGGGACCCAGGTGTGAGCTTTCAAAACTAAGGCTGTGCAGATATTTTTCTCCATTCTTTCAGCCCTGCTGATTGCTGGGCTAAGTAAATCAGTATTAGATATAGCAAATGGATAAGGTAATGTTTCCATAGCCATAACTTTTCTTTTGTCAGAATCAATAGATATATTCTCTTCAATGATTCATTGACTCTTCTTGGAATCTCTTTTGATAGCAGAAAGGAGGTTAGAAATCCTTCTCAATACCATCAACTATTGGAGATTAATTTGTTCAGCCTAGGTGGAAAGCCATTAAGCTCTCTAGGTTACCAGACCCAAACAGTTCCTCAATTTTTGTCTTTTTCTGATTCTTTTTTTATTAGTCTTGACTAGGTCTTTTGTCCCCCATTTTTGTCTCCCATTTTTCTCAAGTTGCACTACCTGGATTCATAATACATTAGCATAGAAAGTGGAAATCTTTGCTAGCTGAGGAATTCTGAGAGTTGAAGTCCACATGTCTCAAAGTTGCCAAAGTTGAGAACCCCTGTCCTAAAGGAAAACTCAACTTTTCTTTCTCTTTTTCTTCTACATCAAAGTCAGTCAGGAGAACTGCAGAATCAGCCAGCTGCCTCAGAGCTTTTCCATTACTCGCCAGCCTTTTGTTGGTATCAAAAGAGAGAAAGTGTCTTTGAACCTCATGAAACCATAGACTCCTCACAGACTAGACTTGAATCCAGTTAGTATGACTTTCAAACAGAGGTCTCTCGAGATCCTCCACAGAATTAAACCTGTAGCACAGTGGGGCTGGGCTTCAGAGAAACTGAAATACAGTTTTTTGTTTTGGGTTGGTTTTTTTTAAATTTGGAAATGGCACTTGTCCTGGAGCAACCCAGCTGAGTTGGTTCACAAAATGTATATGAATATAGTTTAGATTTTCACAGAAGTCTCCTTGAAAGTGTTTGATAGGGTTTTCTCTTCAAAGATATCTATCCTTCTCCTGCCTTATTTTTAAATGCAATAAATGCCTCCCAATCTTGATTGATTAGATGCCTGCCTATGATTTTGTTGTTTCGTTCCCTAAATGCTAAAATTGCAAGTTTTTGACTTTTATCTTGATCTTAGTATTGACCATTTATTTCACAAGATTTTGGGTTTATCACTGCCTTTACCATCTTTACCATCTACATCTGTTCCAAAGATAAAGTACAAGTAGTCCTTTACTCACAACTATTCATTTAGCAACTATTCAAAGTTACAGCAGTCCTCAATGAATAGTGGTTACAACTAGTCCTTGGAATTCTGGTAGTCCCAGTACACCCACATTCACATGATCACACCCTTGGCAACCAGCTTGCACTTATGACTGCCTGCAGTTCCTTGCAATTGTGTCATTGTGATTTACAAACATCCTTGCTGGTTTTCTCAGAGAGTCAATGGAGAATCCAGCAAAGAAGATTTTAAGTCACTGGGGAAGTCTCCAACATCTGCATACCCTCCCTGAGTCTCTGCATACCCTCCCTGAGACAGCCATGGCTGTCTCTCACCCCTGTGAACCATCACTCATCCTCCTCAAGCCTTGCTGCATTTCCCTTATACTCTTATCCTTGTGCACATCTCCCTCAACTTTGTTGTGCCTCTCTCGGACCTTCACACATTTCCTCATGCCTTCCTTCAACCGTCAGCAACCACTTACTTGCTTGCTGGCCTGTTTGCAAGCTACCTGGGACTTTCAAGTTCCTGCTGCTTTCCCCACTGACTTGATGTGGGAAACCAGTGGGAACCGTGACATTTGGACAATTGGTGCTGTCATATAAGCAATGTAATCCTGCTTTCCAATCACATTGCTTAATGACAGAAATGTTGGTTCCCATTTGTCATTGTAAGTCAAAGACTGCCTATACTACCATAGATGTATTGCATGCAGAACAGCTAAACTATATAAACTTCATAGTGTTGGTATGGAGTAAAGGGCACTGGAGTAAGTGCCAGAAATATGATTACTTATCAGATTATTAGGGGGGAATTGCCAAGTCTTGGAAAAATTAAACAATGCTTATAATATATTAATTATATGATCACCCCCAAATGAAATTAATTCAGCAAATACACCCTTGTGCTTGCTAAGAAACTTGTAATTCCCTGCAACACATCCATAAAAATATTAAGATATATATTTATTAAACTTAAACTGGAATATTCATTTTGCAATTAGTGAAATGAAAATAAATGCACAATGTTTTTAAAATGTTAAATATATCTCTAGAACAGCCACAGAAATGGCCTAGCCATTCTTTAATCTTGTATATCAAGTTCTACTTGGACTTCTACAGAATAGTTTAAGGCAGAGGTGCCCAAAAGGGACTAGTTCCATAGAGAGAGGTTTTTTGGCAGACTGGACGATGCATGATTTTGTGTACTTCCTGCATCTAGCGGATAGGGCTTTGCTTGTTTGTGTGGACCAGTTGCTGGCATACTGCGACCCAGTATTGGTCCATGGACCAGGGGTTGGAGACCTCTGGTTTAAGGTAAAATGCACAGAGATCTGTCAAGCATGAATGCTGGTCACAGACTGACCCTCTGTTGATTTTTAAGGAGATTGTGTAGAAGCAGATTGTGTTTCCACAAGCAGTCTGAACATATTAAAGATTTTGTGCATCAGTCAGAGGTGGCAATGATAGTTGTTCCTCATGTAGAATATTTTGCTATTACAAACGAACAAGACATCTGCTATTATAACAGGTGTCTAAGGCATCAAAGTCAAAATAGGGTTCACAAATGTATGTAGAAGGGTCAGGGGTTGTTTGTGTAATCATGAATGCCACCATAGGTCCCTCTCATGCCTTTGGCCATCAGGCATCAAAGGCTGTTTCATAGCATCTAGGAATTATCTGTTACAGTGGTCTCCAACCTTTCTGGCTCCATGGACCTGCAGCAGCAGGGGGGAATGGATAGTTTTGCATCTGCAAACTATAGATGTCACACTTGCATAAATGAAGCTTCACACACTCACCCACCGCTTCCACAACCTGGTTCCCAGCATACCACAAACTGGTATCGGTCTGTGGCCTGGGTGTCAGGGACCCCTGATTTGTTATGAAAACTGTAACTCCATCTCATAATAGAAGAATTGTTCTGAATAATAGTAAAAATAGCTTTCTTCCTCCTGAGAGGCTTAATAAACAGTTTGATTTTCTTATCTGCACAATTTAAATAATGTATCATTTCCATCCATTTAAAAAATATATAGTACTTTCTCTAGTTAATTTTGTTTTCCCAAATGCTATTGATCCTAAACTGGCTGGAGTGTTTTCATGGAAATTATACAAATGATAGGGAATTATAAGCAAAGATCACTTTATTTTTTCCATTCTAGTCCGAAACGTTTGCTTATAAGTCATTAATTGAATTCCAAAGTGAAGTGTTTTATTTAGGTATTGTTCAGTAGAAAATAAAAACAAGCATTCTTTTTTATGAATTATTTACTATTTCTCCTCTCTGACAATTTGAAAGCTGTGCTAAACTCACATGGAAGATTCTGGTCAGGATTTACTGCAGGCTTTTTTAATGCAATTATTAAAATATAATAACTTGGCTGGCTGAATTCTGGCTTTTTCTTTCAGTATCATCTGTACTACCTAAATAATTTCTGTTAAAATCAATAATCCTTCTTCCAAGGCACATCTCTGCAAGTACTTATAGAGGATAATTTCATTGATGGTGGAAGGAGCTGCTGGGAAGTAAAGAAGAATGTTTTCATTATTGCTATAAGCTTTCATCCTGTTGTCTTGAGGGGAGATAGCAGAGTAAAGGGCTTCTATGGATAATAGTCCTGGAGGCAATGATTTGATCATTGTTGAAATCAGTAATTCTATTCTGGCTGAGGCAGATCCAGCGAACCTCCAAGATCTTTTCCTGCTCCCCTGAATAGATTCTGAAGTTCACCCACTGAATCCCAAGCAGAGATAATGCTGTAAAGATACATCAGCACAGTTCCATAGGTCAGATATACTGACCAAGAAGTTGGGTAACGGTAGAGTAATGAATAATATCCCTCAGCTGTTATTTATTTATTGGCCTCAATCTTTGAGAAAAACAACTGAGAACAACTTTTAGACCCTCTGTTGCATCATGGTTACCTTGTTATACCATGCTTTGAACTCTGGATTCCACTTTGTCTCCTATCTTTTTATCATATACCTGATCTTGACCTGTGCCAAGCCTGAGACTACATATACATTTGCCATCTAAGATACTGGTAAAATAGATTATTGACTTTTAAAAAGTTGTGCCTGAGTTTGCATATCTCTAGATCAGGGATCCCCAACCCCTGTGCTGTGGCCCACTACCAGGCTGTGACCTGTTTGGAACTGGGCTGCATGAGTGGCTGGCCAGTGCATATGCACACACAGTTCAAATTGTGGGAGTGGCTGGTTGGCAAATGCGCCCAGCTCAACTTGCAGGAGCGGTGGGCCAGCGCGCTTGAAGCTTGGTGGCCCTCTGCTTGCACAGGGCAGTCCCCCTCTCCTTCCCACCCGCTGGGCCACCAACCCATAAAGTTTGGGGACTGCTGTTCTAGACTACAGCTGATATCCTGCTTACTTTCTTGTTGGCTGACAGCCAACTGTACTAACATAGAAAAACTGGCGAACAGCCTGATGACCAATAACCTCAGTCTTCAAACCAGGTTTGAAATCATCTGGAAGTAAGTGAAGAAGAAATTAACTGTCCCTTCATGATGTACCTTGTTTTAAATGATTGAATTCTGTACCAAGAAAAAAAAGGTGGTACCTGTAAGGAGAGATAGGTGGGAATGGTATTGATATCACACAAAAATATCAATGGTTATTTAGCATGACAAATGGAATACCTCCAGAATTGGGAATGCTACCCTTGTGCATATTGATTCCCAAGCAACTCTGATGAGTAACATTGTCTTCTTGCTGCTTTTAAGTTTCCTCTGGTTGGTTCCCTGTGGAACCAAAGACTGGCTGAAAATTATTGTTGATCTGAATCAGAAAGTGTTTATATGTTCTTAATTTTCTTTACTTATACATGCTTTAACTGGTGGACATTGCTTTTCCTTCTCAAGCAAAGCATCAGAAAAAGAGGAATAAAATAATAATGTCATTCACTTTCTCTCAAACACAGGTATGATTTAGCACGTAGTTACTGGCATTATGCTATTGTCCACTAGAAAACAAGAGGCTTCATTTATCAACCACACTTCTTCAAGACTGCCCTATTGCAGATTATGTGGGTGATTTTCACAGAAATATTAGAGTGAAGTGATGGAAGGGGAGCCTGGGCGGTGCAATGAAAAGACATGCGTTAGACAAGAAATAATGCTGCAGTTTTAATCTTTCCACCTACACTCCTTATGGTGCTGCAATGTGGCTCTTTTTATTATTGCTCGCTTATCTGTCTTCCTAGTAACTGAATCATTTAAAAGTTTGAAATTATGAAATAAATTGCAAAAATGAAAACAAGAAAATTAAAAAAAATCTCCACTTTGGATAGAATTTGCTTCTGGGGTTAGGATTGTTTGTTTGGAAGTATATTCGATGCGACCTTGTTCTCAGTAAAAATGGTATGACTAAACTAGAGTATACCATCCAATGTGACTGTTTATTCTCAATTATGTGTAGAACTGTAGAGCTACAGTCACAAGTTGTAATCATTAAAACGAATTATAAGTAGACTCCCCATGGCAAATTGTGAAATCTAAGCCTGCACTTAAGCCTTTTATGTGTTTCACAGCCAAAGTATTTTTTTCAAGCTCTGCATTATTGAAGAGTAGAAAGATCTGAAGATACAAGGCCTCTGCCTTGGAGATTAGCACTCTTCCTTTCTTGTCACAGTTGACATAGTTCATGGGGGAGGGGTAGATACATCATTGAGCAGATGTCACTAACTTGGTGATCTTTAGCCTATTTGATAATACTAGAACATTAAAGCATATCTATGTCTAATGTCCAGCCACCTCACCAAGATATCTTAAATATAATCCAAGCTTGATGCTAAATGGGTCCTTGGTACAGATAACAGCAAATAGCCCCTTGTGCTGAAATATAATGATTGTGAACAACACATCCTCAGTTGGCTTGGCATCAGGAAACCTCTAGGGATATCTATTTCAACCAATACTTATCCATCAAAGAAGATTTTCTAGAAATTAAATGGCACCTTGGGTAATGGTCTTCTAGAAACCCATTACTCATCTTTCAGAGAGTATTTGGGATGTGAACTTTAGCTATCATAATTTGTTCTTTATTATGACTTATTTCCTATTTTTGTAGGCTTAATATTTTAGATGCATTCTGGTGTGGAATAAATTTTTCATTTGTTAATTTCCTGCCTTTTCTTATTTTGGAGGTTTTATTTAGTTTTTTTGTTTTGTTTTCTTACAATAGATATTTTACTTTATTTTGTTATAAATTGCCAGGAGCCAGAATTATTCAGCAACATGAGTTTAATTTATTAATTAATATAATTAAGCACTGACAAATTATGCTGGGAGAATTATTCACTGTTCAACTGAATGTTCTATTTTAGTAGCTAAAGTTCACATTATTCACATTGTTCATCCCATTTACCTTAAGGACAGGTTAAAATGTTATTTTGATACTGCTCTGAAGGATGTTATGTCCAGATTAAGTTGTCCCCTTGTAAAATGAAATCAAGGAATATATAGTCTTTATGCATTACATGTCTTTGTTATACATTGTCATTGTTTGTCATCCAGAGCTCTGCAATTACTGTGGCTTAAATATCAACAACCTAAGATATGTATATGATACCATTCTAATGGCAAGAGGAACTAAAAAGCCTCTTGATGCGAGAGAAGAAGGAGAGTGCAAAAGTTGGCTTGAAACTCAACATTAAGAAAACCAAGATCATGACATTCCTGGCAAATAGATGGGGAAGAAATGGAGGTAGTGACAGATTTTATCTTCCTGGGCTCCAAGATCACCACAGATGGGGACTGCAGACAAGAAATTAGGGAAGGAAAGCTATGGCAAATTTAAACAGCATACTAAAAAGCAGAGACATCACCCTGCCAACAAAAGTACGTATAGTCAAGGCCATGATTTTCCCAGTTGCAATGTGAAAGTTGGACCATAAGAAAGGCTGAGCACAAAAGAATTGAAGCCTTTGAACTATGGTGCTGGAGAAGACTCCTGTGAGTCCCCTGGACTGCAAGGTGATCAAACCGGTCAGCCCTAGAGGAGATCAACCCTGATTGCTCTTTAGAAGGCCAGATCCTGAAGTTGAAACTCAAGTACTCTGGCCACTTAATGAGAAGGAAGGACTCACTGGAGAAGAGCCTAATGCTGGGAAAGATTGAGGGCAATAGAAGAAGGGGACGACAGAGAATGAGGTGGCTGGATGGAGTCACTGAAGCAGTAGGTGTGAGCTTAAATGGACTCCAGAAGATAGTAGAGAACAGGAAGGCTTGGAGGAACGTTGTCCATGGGGTCGTGATGGGTCGGACACGACTTCACAACTAACAACAACAACAAAAATATTTGCATTTTTATATCTGATTCTAATACTATTATACAATTCTGATGGCATAAGTATGTCAAAAGGATTAGATAGGTAACACATGGTGAGAAATACCCCTGGTTTAGATGCTAATAAAGAGACAAATTTTCAAATTAATCAACTTGTCTAGCTTGAAGCCATTTGTTCTGAACTGGAAAACCTGTTCAGGTAACCTATGTATATATGAATATTTATTTAGTATTTCTCAGCTCCAATGTAAGAAAACATTGCTTCTTTTATGTAGCAGGACTACCAAACTTTATGAGATTACGAGTATTTTGAATCCATCTATCTAACATGACCCAGAAAACTGCTGATATACCTATAACTAATGTATCTACAAAATGGATAAAGGGTTCATGCATAGATATAAAGGCACATATTTTGGGTGGGCATATCTAATCACCCCGCAAATTGATTACACATTTTTGGAGATACCTCGAGTGCAGGATTCCAGCACTCTGAACTTCATCCTGCATGCTGAGCTAAATGAGTTAAGTGGTGAGGCAACGTTTCTCAACTTGTGACCAACTACAACTGGGGCTGGAATTTCCATCAGTAAGTTACGGGGTCATTAAGCAAGTCATATCTAATTTGATTACATTTTTTTTGCTGTGGTCATTAGCAAATCATATACTTGTTAAACAAATCTGGCATCCCTCATTACCTTGCTTGTTGGAAGGCCCCTAGGAAGGTTGCAAACAGCGATCAAGTGACCCCTGGAAACTGCAACCATCATAAATACATGCTGGTTGCCAAGTGCCCAAATTGTGATCATGTGACCATGGGGATGCTGCAATGATTGTAAATGTAAGGATCAGTCAAAAATCATTTTATTCAACAATACTGCAACTTTGATCATTAAATCAATGGCTGTAAGTCACGGATTATCTGAAGGATTCTTGTTTGCATTCTTATTCATTATCATCAAAAATTATAAACATTTTCAGGTTAATTGTTTGGACTTATCCTGTGCAATGACTGAATGTGAGAACTATGATACATCATTGTCCAAAAACTGGACTTTGTTTTTTCTTGAAGACAATTTGCTTCTCATCCAAGAAGCTTCTTCAGTTCTGACTGAGTGGTAGAGGATGGAAGGATTTATACATCATTGGGTGGATGATTCCAATGGGCTACACTTTTCATCTTTTCCCATCATTGGCCATGTTGGCTAGAGCTGCTGAGAAATTTAATGCACCACAGTCTGTATATGCCGTTTCATGTTTACTCAGAAGTGAGCCCGATGTTTTAAATTAAACTTGTTTCCTGGAATGAACATACCATTGCAATTTTAATTACATAATTATGTTGTCTTTGATTCCTGCCTCTAATTACATTCCAAAAGGTCTTGACTTTTAATATAGTTGCTCTTTCAGGTGATTCTTTTTTAGTTAAGATAAAAAAGCCCTTTCATGTTTTCTTCTAAACATCACAGTCTGAATGATTAATAAGAGCATCTGTTTTGAGCTGGAATTATGAAGATTTAGGCAGACAATATAAATAAAGTGAATATGAAAATGATACACAAGGAAATAGCATTTTTTTTTCTAAAACTCTGTGGGGGGGGAAATTAGCATACAAAACATAAGTAAAATTAGACATAGAAAACCAAATTATCAGGCTTAAGAGGTTTTAAGAAATAAATAAAGGTGAAGCGGACTTCTCAGAAGAGGAATTTAAAACAATAATTACAACAAGTGATTCTTTAAAAAATTCCTGTTGCTCCTTATTCATTGTAACATTTTATCCTTTTTTCATATAATGCAGAATAAAGGTCATTAGGGGAAAGTGTATTACAACTGATGCTCTGACAAAGTTTTTCATATTACTCAAGTCCCTCTTATTATAATTCAGGTGATGTTGGAATACTATTAAGCATGTTGTTTTCTGTGCTATTAATTTGCTTTTTATTGAACCATCTGCAGAATTTTCATTCAGAATGCCTTGTTCAATATTGATGATTACAAAAATTTATGCTGTAGCTCTATAGCTCTTGGCACTTTAGTCTTGAAGATACATCACAAAACATCAAATGGCACTGGAGGAAGTATGCAGGATGCATATTGGTTCATTGTAAAAAAAGATCCTATAATTGTATGGCTTAATAAGGGACTTTTTTTGGTAAGTAAGTAAGTAAGTAAGTAAGTAAGTAAGTAAGTAAGTAAGTAAAGAAGGAAGGAAGGAAGGAAGGAAGGAAGGAAGGAAGGAAGGATGGATGGATGGATTTAGAAAATGTAAAGAGTTAGGGTTGATTTACTGATTCATTTGGAAAATTTAGAAAGCAAACCATCTTTTATTATTTATTATTATTATTTTGCGATTTCTATACCGCCCCTCTCCCAAAGGACTCAGGGTGGTGTACAGCCCAAAATTAAAAGCATCAATATACAAAAAGTAAAATGATTAAGAATAGATTAAACATTTTGGCCCTAAATCCATTTAAAACCCAATACATTATATCTTAAAAAGCTCAATCCCCTAAAACAATTATAACCTTGTTGGTACCGGAGTTCCTATCCCAGGCCGGCCTGTCGAAAAAGGTATGTTTTCAATTCTCGACGGAAGGTACGCAAATCCGTCATCGTATGGAGTTCGGGGGGGGAGCTCATCCCAAAGCGTTGGAGCTCCCACAGAGAAGGCTCTCCCACTGGGGGTCGCCAGCCGACATTGTCTGGCCGACGACACCCTGAGGAGACCCTCTCTGTGGGAGCGTACTGGATGGCGGGAGGTATTTGCTGGCAGAAGGCAGTCCTGTAAATATCCGGGTCCGATGCCATGGAGCGCTTTAAAGGTGGTCACTAACACCTTGAAACGCACCCGGAAGGCCACCGGCAACCAGTGCAGCTCGCGCAGGAGCGCTGTTACATGGGAGCGCCATGACGCTCCTGTCACTACCCGTGCGGCTGCATTCTGGGCCAGCTGGAGCCTCCGGGTGCACCTCAAGGGGAGCCCCATGTAGAGAGCATTACAGTAGTCCAGCCTGGAAGTGATGAAGGCATGAGTAACTGTGCGTAGCGAGTCCCGGTCTAGGAAGGGACGCAATTGGCGCACCAGGTGAGCCTGATAGAACATCCTCCCAGCCAAGGTTGGTCACCAGGACCAGAGGTTTACTCTTCCAAGCTTTCAGATTCATGCTGGAGCACATCCTCAGGGAACTTTTCTTTGCCCAGAATGTAATATTTATCTTTATTTGCAAACCATCTTACATATATATGATAACTCTGAGGACTCATAGCAACAACAGCAAAAACATGTTAAATAACTAACCAATATTAAAAAAAGAAACAGTACCCAATACCTTCAAGCAAATCTCCTCGATAACAACAATCACTAGATTCTTGATTCACCCTTTTCCAAAGCTTTGGGAGAAGAGTCAACTTTGTGAGGGCCTGCTGGATCTCAAAGGGCAGGGACTGCTTTTGAAAAGGGATACATCCTAGGTCCTAGATCAGCAGTTCTCAACCTTTTTCTGGCTGCGACCCCGACCTGCACCGTGCATGCACGGTGCGACGACCTGCACCATGCATGCACAGCGCGATGACCTGCGCCGCGCATGTGTGGTGCTGTCCCCTGTGCCATGCATGCGTAGTGCTGCCCCCTGCGCCAGCTGAGGCATTGGCCGCCGCCCATTCGGGGCAGCGGCAGGCAGGCCTAGGTGCTCAGGTGCTCCTGGGCAGCCGTGACGGTAACGGTGCAGGGCGACCACGGCCCAACCCAAGGGAGGTAAGACACCTGCCCAGCCCCACGCGCACCAAAAATCCTCCCCGCTAGCCTTGCCTTCACTGCTGCCCATTTGGGGTGGCGGCAGGCAGGCCCATGCGCTCCTGGGCGGCCGCAGCAGTGACGGCGCAGGGCGACCACGGGCTGGGCCACCAGCTGGCCCAGCCCAAGGGAGCTAAGCCACCCACCGGGCCCCACCCGTGCCAAAAACTTTCCCTGCACCCGCCGCTGCTCCGCTAGCCTTGCCTTCGTTATCGCCCATTTGGGGCTGTGACAGGCAGGCCCAGGTGCTTCTGGGCAGCCGCGGCAGCGACGATGCAGGGTGACCACTGGCTGGGCCACCAGCTGGCCCAGCCCAAGGGAGGTAAGCCACCCGCCAGGCCCCACGCGTGCCAAAAACCCTCCCTGCACCCGCCGGCCTCCCACCTCCTACCCCTGGCCCTCTTTTACTTACAGTTTTAGTAGTTGCTCAGCAGGGAGGGTGGAAACTTCCAGAGAGCTCGCCTTCGCTGCAGACAACTTGCAGCACTGTTTGCAGACTGGGACTTTTGGTGAGCTCAGCAGGGCAGAGACAGCCTGGACAATTCCTATTGGCTTTTGAAAACCAATAGAATTAGACTCTATTCAAGAGAGTCTATTCTATTGGCTTTCAAAAGCCAATAGAATAAGAAGGAGTAGCACAGCTAAGGAAAAGGGAAAAAATGGCGTAGCACAGCTAAGGAAAAGGGGAAAAAATGGTGAAATGGTTGTTCGACCTCAAATGGGGTCGCAACCCACAGGTTGAGAACCGCTGTCCTAGATGATAACCTTTAAAAAAAGAGACCTGGATCATGCCTACTCCATCTGAGCTGGTGGAGTGGGCAGATACCAAGAGAGGTGATGCTGTAAATAATCTGGTCCTGTGAAGTGCAAGGCTTTAAAGTGGTAACCAGTAACCTAAATTGAACCTGGAAAAATATTGCAGACCAGTGCAACTCACATGGCAATGGTGTAAAACTGAAAGGGACTCAAGAAAGCATGTGTGACTGCATTCTGAACCAACTGTAATTGCTGGATCATTTTCAAGGTCAGCCCTATGTAGAGGATGCTGCACTAATCCAACCAGGAAGTGACCAAGGTATGAGAGACTGTGATGGTCCAGGAATGGGTATGATTGACAAACAAGCTTTAGTATACAGATAATCATTGATTTAAAGCCAACTTTAAAAAAAGAGGACTTATGACACCAGTTCAAAGTTCCAATGGTCATTTTTCCTCCATGATCACATGACTAAACTTTGGGACTCAGAAACATGGCCATATTTACAGCCATTTGCATTTTATGAAGGTTTTACTGAAAAGTGACACTTACTTCTGGGTTTTGCCAACCTGCGCCCATAGCCAACCATTACAATTGCCATGTTTGCTAAATGACAACACACATATACATAAAATGTAAAATCAGATTAGTCATGCAACTGACCAATTTTATGACTGTCATGACTTACAATCATAATGGGCAGGCTCCATACAATCATATGTCAAGGACTACCTGTAACACAATTTGGCTATTAGGTGTTAATTAAATTTCTAGTCACCATATCTATTTAATTTCCATGCATATGGTAGTGGTATCACTTGAAAAGCTTTGGAAGGCTGTTTCCAAAGCTGAGTGTCCCCATGTTTGAAAATATGATAGTCACATCTTAAGAAAAGGAAGGCCCTCTTCAAAATCCAGAGAATTTAATTAAAAAGTCAGGTCCTAAGAACACAGTTTAAGCAGTCATCCACTGTTTCAATCAAAGAACCATCCCATTTTAAAAGGGAAATTATTTGAAGCAGTCTTCGGGAGTTCTGATAGTTTTCCACAATTGAAGACAGACAGTTATAAGTCTAGATTTCCAACAAAAAGCTTGGGCAAAAAAGTTTAACATTAAGTGAAAATGGGGCAATAACTGCTAGAGACATTTATTCCTATGTAATGAGTTTTAAGTGAAAGTCACTGAAGAAACGGGGGAGATGAAACTGTCTTGTTTTCCTTCCTGGAGAATTTCATCTTATTTTAGGTGTTGCATTGAAATAATAGCCCTCTCTGAATTCTTTGAGATGTACTATATGTATCACTGTCACAGATAAAGTGGCAGTAACAGAGTAGCATGGTACCAGAGAAAATGTTGTTTCTGACTAGCCACAAAACATGTTTTTCTGCTTTCTTTCAATGGGAAAAACTCACAGAGTTGAGACTCAGTAATTCACTCTCTCTGCATTTTTTTTGCAATCTACCTATAGAATTCACTATGTGGAATTAATCTACAAAAAAGTGAAATTCAGGGTTAGCTACTGAAATTCTTTTGCATATTTACTAATCCAATATGTATATTCCTCAAATTCAGAAATGAAAACTTTTCAATTCAATGGCCTCTTTGGTCATTGTATGTTGTTCTGTCCATATTTGAATGTTCACAGTTCTGTGAAAATTATTTTCCATGCAAAAGTTACCTGCAAAGTAAGTTAACAATTAACATATTGTTGGTTCCTTCCACATGGTACAATATCATAATTTGTGGAGAATATCCACAGTACTTTTGTGGATAATATAAGAATATTTCCCCAATAAAGATATACTGGATTACAACTTCCACAATTCTCAAGTAGCCCAGTCATTTACCATAGGAAATATTGGAATTGTATTTCAATGTATTTGGAGGGTACAAGCTGGTAATATACCCTAGTGAGATAAAACAGTTCAAAGACCTTTTTTTGTGCCTTCTAATCAGTGTTGACCTCTGGTGATTGCCTGAATGAATCTCTGTAGTTTTCTTGGCAAGATTTTCAGAAGAGTTTTGCCGTTGTCTCTTTCCTGGATCTTGAAACCAACAGGGTGATATTGGGCCAGGATCTCTCTCTAAGTCCTAGGAAGGAGGCAATGGCAAAACTGGAAGACCATGACCACTACTTCTGTACTGATTCATTGTTCTTGTACTTTAGCTGCAGTGTAATCTATACTTTTCTGAGAACTTTACAGGTAACTGAATCTTAATAAAAACACAATCCCATTTTCATATCTTATTGCACTTGTCTGCATGATATTAAAGTGTTCACTGACCGATTCCACTGCATAGAAGATTCTTTATATTAGCATATCTTAATATCTTTCACACAACAATTTCTATATAATTTTTTTCTGGTTGATTTTTTTTTTTGAAAAAAATACTGTAAGAAAAACCAGTCTATTTCTCCCATCTGTTGTAGACTATTGTAACTTATTTAGCATTAAAAAGAACATGTTGAATTTCAGGAATGTATATTTTCGTTGATTTTTGGTATATCCAGCCTAGAGATTGTTAAAGAAACAAATAAACAAAGTAATGCCAATATCTAAAAGCAAGATACATGAATTAAAACAGTGTTCTTAATTTTGGCAATGCTAAGATATGTGGACTTCAGCACCCAGAATTCCTCAGCCAGCATGCCAAGGTTGAGAAGTGCTAAGCTAAAGTGAACTCTGCTTTCACTGTATTTGAACATCACTTTTAAATGTTCGATTTTCCTAGATTTTGTAGTATTTGTGGGGTATCATTATATTGACATCAATAGTCAAATGTATTAGAAACAGCTTAGACAGTATAATACAGCACTAATTTGTTGGTGAGTTCAGTGTCCTCTGATGGGGCAATTTTATTTAAGGTAGATCTTACCTACCTAGGTTAGTCTAGCAGTAGAGTGTTTTATAACATCTGCATTTTAAGCAGAAATAAATGCACTTATTTTTTTCAGAAGCACAGTTTGCAAAGATTGAAGATTTCAGGTGAAATAGCCCAGGAATATTCAGAAACAAAATTTATCTTGCTGATTTGCCACTAGAGAATGTCCATCAAATGGTGATAATATTCTCCTAGATGGATCCCCAATTGTGAATGTTCTGTTTTAAAACATGTTCCAAATATAATTTTATATTGAAGTTTTGGCACTCTTCATTTATCTGCACATTTGTGAGGATTGTGTTGTGATGTTTGCTGTTGGATCTATGGTGCATGGTTCATTACTTTCATTTTTATTTTATTGTTTGGTTGCTTAAATCTTTCATTCACTCTGCAGTGATTTTCCATAGCTCACTCAAGAGCTGACTTGCAAGCCAAGAGGAATGCTAGTACAATAGAGTTATACCACTAATTACCACTAGAGCACTATTGCAATATAATATAATGTTATGAGGGAATGGCTTTGGGAATGGGTGGGGAAGATGTTGCCTAGGGAACAGTCAGTGAAGAGAGGGCTTAGCCTGCAGCTGCATAATGGGCTGAGAAAAAGGCTCAAAAGCAACCTTCATTAGCTTTTCAGGCAACAAAAGAGACAACAGGAGATTTGTACTTTCAGACTTGCAAGCTTATGTTAATGTAGCCTTACAATAAAATACAATTAGCTTATCCGATCATGCTTTCTGGGAAGGCTAACATAATACTACAGTGGTGCTGTAAAACGGTCCAACAAGCCCAGCAGCTTTTTATAAAACTATTTGAGGAACTGCAGGGTATGCTGACAATGGGAGAAAGAGACAAATTTCCATATGTATAAATGATATATGTATATTCACATACAGGTATGTACATATGGATAACATGAGGAGAAGCAAGACCACTGCTTCCTCTGTCTAGTGGCAACAACCTCCATTGCCGTAGTTATATCAACTGAGGAAAAAAAAATGATTGTAAGGACAAAGTTGTTTTCTGTTTGATATTAGCCAATGGACCAAAAAGCCTTGCATTTCTTTCTTTCTTTCTTTCTTTCTTTCTTTCTTTCTTTCTTTCTTTCTTTCTTTCTTTCTTTCTTTCTTTCTTTCTTTCTTTCTTTCTTTCTTTCCTTCCTTCCTTCCTTCCTTCTTTCTTTCTTTCTTTCTTTCTATAATGGAAAGGTCAACAAACTTTTTTTTAAAAAAAAAAAAAGCTTTCAGATTTTAATTTTCAACTGAATGATGTCAAATGCACAAGCACACTAGGACTTTGTGAATGGACATGGTCTGCCAAATTTGAGACACATTGTCGTAGTTGTAAGATGACAATTTTAATTTTTAAAAAAGCAAAATGGTATCTACTTTGATTTTCTGCAAATAAAAAGAACAGAACTAAACACTATTTCTTGGAAGAACTAGAACATTTGATCTTTGTGAGACAACACAGTTCATCAATGAAGGTTTTATTTTTTTAGGATCTTGCATTGTGCATATGTAGTACAATTTGTATGAAAATAACATGTAGCATAAAAGAGACCTGGAATAACATTTGCATAATTTCAGAAGAATGCACAGACTTTTGTGCAAATGGAATTGTTAATGTTTCAGTCATGCTTTAGAGGTTATTTGATGTTTGCTTGTAAATGTGTCTGAAAGTAGCAAATGTCAGAGAGATGCCTTTGGTAATATACATGGGGAAAAAATCAAATAAAAAGATGCAGAAGTTAAATAATTGTAATTACTGAAAAGCATTTAACTTTTGTTTTTGATTTTCTGCTTGGTGTACAAGAAAGTAACAGAAACTTAATTTGCTTCATCATTGATTGAATGGATGAACAATAGTTTACTAAGAGAATGCATTAAGGTATATTTTGTAGAGCCTGTGCACATTGTCTGGTACAAGTAGAGAAAATTAACATTTGATATGCCCTTTTGTGGGTCATTTGTTTTGTTCTTTATTGGTTGCAGAATCATCACACACACATACAGCATTAGGTCACTGCTTGGTGCAACGGTACAATTTCTCTCTTCCCCTTCCCTGGCTCATATTCTTTCAGGCACAAAAGGAACATCTTTCTTTCTGATGGTTGGCTTGTTTTGTTTGCAGACTAAGATGCTCAGGTCATTGCTGGGCTTTAATATCAGCAACAGTAGGGGCAAAAGTTTGGTTCCTTCCCTCATCAGTTACTCGTTCTGCTCCATTATCAGATTCTGTAGGCATTTTGAGCAAGAAGAAATGCTAGAATTGGGTATGTCTAGTTTAATAAAGAGAAGGATGAGGAGGGACATGATAGTAGTCTTCCAATATCTCAGGGGCTGCCACAAAGAAGAGGGAGTCAAGCTATTGTCCAAAACACCTGAAGGCAAGACAAGAAGCAATGGGTGGAAACTAACCAAAGAGAGAAGCAACCTAGAACTAAGGAGAAATTTCCTGACAGAACAATTAATCAGTGGAACAACTTGCCTCCAGAAATTGTGAATGCTCCAACACTGGAAGTTTTTAAGAAGAGACTGGACAGCCATTTGTCCGAAATGGTATAGGCCTGAGCAGGGGGTTGGAAGACCTCCAAGGTCCCTTCCAACTCTGTTTATTCTATTTATTCTACTCTGTTCTATTCTGTTCTGTTCTGTTCCGTTCCGTTCCGTTCTGTTCTAAACATGCTCTGTACTCTGGCATATCATAAAGCTAGGATGAAACTGGAAATGGTATGTCAAGATCAGGTAAATCTTAGAGGAATACCTTGAGAAAATCCCTCAGTGCCTGGATGGCAAGGTTTGAGTCCCATCTTCTACTTGAACAAGGCACAGATCTCTAAAAAATTAAGAGTCTGCAGAGGCTTGGTCAGCACACAAGCAAGATTTATATAGTCAGTTTCACACATTACTTTTCATTTTTTTGTAATATATTTTATTGATTTAGAAAAAACATAAATCACTTAATAATTGGTGAACACTGTGTTGTCTGGGTCACATCTGTAAAACAATCATTAACAACTTATTTCTATAATCCATAATCCACATAATGGTTTTAGTTGATTTCCTCTTTTCCCAAAATATCCTCTTTTGCAAACATTGAGTTAACACAATTCTTATTGTTTTGATAGATAACAATTAAATATATAATTTTTCCCAATATTCCTAAAATAACAATCACATCAATATAATATTTCTTTTCTATCCAATCATTCTGGTTGCCTTATCATAGATCCTGTTACAGTCCTTATTTTAATTTGTTTCTCCCACCAAATTCTAGGTATTCTTACTGGTTAAGATTTTCTCAAAAATTAATTACATTTAAAAATTTAACTCTGTTTTTCCATATGAACCATCTCACACTTTTACATTTCTTAAGGAATAGATAAAACAATGAAAAAGAAATGAGAGTAAGAGTAAAGAAACATAAAAAATAACATACTACTTAAAATATATATCCCTCCTAAGCTAATATATATTTATTTCCTTAATTTCTTATTCTTTTTAACCATAATTAAAAATATGTTTAATCTTTAAACATTCCATTTAATACATCTAGTCATCTAGTCCTTTAATTCTTATTCAAAACATTTTTATCCATTATAATTTTCTTAAATTCAATCACATTTCAGTATCTAAAACATTTCCTTTATCTAAGTCATTTCAACTTTTTTATATTACTCATATCAAGAAAGAGAACAAAAAAGGGAAAAAAGCATACTATATTATGTAGGGAATTCATCCCTCTTAGAATGACATATATATTCCAAAACTTTTCTATTTCTTTAACCATATTCAAACAAACGTTTTTTTTTAAGTATTCTCTCTGATAAGTCCCATCATCTATTTTCTTGGTTTCCACTTTAGTCTTTTTCCTTTGCCCAGTATCTTTCTTAATCAATGTATTTTGCTGAATCAAAAAAGTTTTTTCATATGTTCGTAAATGTTGCTGTAGATATAAAAAGTAAATCAGGTGAAGTGTCTTTGTACGGGACTTCTGCCTTTCCACATTTGTTGAAAATCTTTTTCTTTTTCTTTCTCTCCACTTCTCTTATCATTTCCTTTCTCTCCAATGTTCCTGACATCTCTACAGTCCATTTTATCCAATCTGTTTTCTTGTACTCAGATTTATTTTGTAGTCTTAAGGGATAAGTTGTTTTTTCCAATTCTTGTGAATTTTTTTCCACTAGGATTAAATCATGTCTCTTTGTTTTGTTAAGTTCCATCTTTAAGTTTATATTCTCAATTCTATATACATTTATCTGTTTTATCTGCTCCTTCTCTGTTGTTGTTTTCTGGTAATTTTTTGTTGTAGAGTTAACTTAGAAATAGATTGATTTATATTTTCAATGTTATTTTGGATATCTTTGAGGTTTAAAGTCATTGTTGTTTGAATTAGTTGCAGTATACTATATATCTCCTTCTGTGAAGTATTTATGTTTTCTTGATATATTCTTTCTACGTGATTCTGATCCATGATGACCAAGAATTTGAGTTTTTCTCTTCCTTTCTTTTGTCTGCAAATAGCTTTAGAGTCCCAATTAAATAGATATTTGTAATTCAAATAGTTCAAAAAAAAATTTTCTGAAATTTATAATTCTCTCTTTGTCTACAGCCCAGATTATTGTCTTTTTTTGTCACAGCTGTTCTTTGTTGTTAAAACTTTGAAGGTCACAAACACAGATTAGCTTTTCCCAGGTTTTTCCAAGTCATATTAAAGTCATAGCTGTCATAGTCTTCATCCACCACTAGGTGTCAGCAACTATTTGTTTTTCAATTTCCAAAATAAACAATTATCTTTAAAATGTGAGTCTTAACCATTCAAACAATTTTAAATTTATCCAGATTTAAGTTTTAAATTTCAGGTTTTATATTTATTTCACTTTCATGTATTTTGATCCTCCATAAAAAGATTAATTTGCTGCTTCCATTAGTATAAGGGTGGGGCAGAAATCACCCTCCTTCCCTTTCGGAGGAAGTTTGCTTCTTGGGGATCTTTTCCAGGAAATTAAATGTAGAATAGAAAAGTGAAGATCGAATTCCTCACCCAGTTTCAAGCATGCTGTTCACAGTTGTGCTGGTTAGTGCTTTTGTACTTCGGTTGCTAGTAGCTTGGGCTGGTCAATGCTATATGGTCAGCCTTTCTCCTGTCAGGTTAGAAGGTTTTCCCAAGTCAAATGGAATGGCCGCTGCCATTCCAGAATCTCTGGAGCACCGTTCTTTCTTCATCACCTCTCCTTCGGAGAGGAGCAGCATATAAGTCCGAAAAATTAAATTAAATTAAATTAAATTTAGGGTCCCCAGGCAGGGCAAAATTGTCTGCTGGGGTGCGGACAATCTGCAAGCCCATAACCTGTCACTACTGCATAAAACCGAAAGCCCTCACACATGACTTTTCAAATGGAGCAGGCCCAATGGTAACTCACCTTTAGTCATTTATTCTGGGCAAGTGGAAATTTATCTTGACATATGCAAATCATAGTGGCATTTCAAATAGCAACCTATTGTGAGGCTTGTCTTAATAGATGTAACAACTGTTTTGCAGAGTGGCGCACAGTTCCATCCGGTGGTATAAATGTTTAAGAACTGGTTCTGCTGACCTGTTGCTGCCTCTGTGCCATGTCGCCAGCCACAGATCAACTAATTGGTGTGCTAAGTAATGAGATTCTCCTCTGCTGCTGAACAGCTTGCAAAAGTCCAGAAAAGTTAGCAAACACCTCTTGTGAGCCAGTGTAAACTGGCTGTAGCATAACACAGGTTCCACCACACCCAAACTTCAGCCTTCAATTTGGATAAGATTAGTGACATTTGCTTATCTATTCTGTACTGTTTTAACAAACTTGACATCCTAATGATAAAATTTGTTGTTATAGTCACAAATCCTTAATATTTTATTAGCAACATATTTTCTGGGTTTCAATATTTAGCTTACTAATACATGTTAAACTTCTTTCTACCTCATTCTTCTAGCCATTCAGAAAAATGTATCTCATGTTCTAAAGTATTCTGAATCTTCTTTCTCTTTCATTTTCAGTGTCAGTCTGTCCATTTCTGCACAATCTAAAATTTTCTTAATTATCTCTTCCTCCTCCAGTAATTCTTTGTCTTTCCAATGTTGAGCAAATACAATTCTCACTGCAGTTAACACATGTAAGATTAAGTATACACATTCCTTCTCATAATTTCCTACAATTATACCTTACAAAAATAATTCTGGCTTAAAATCTATGTATTTTTTAGTCATTTTCCCTAACCATATATGTATTCTTGATCAAAGTCTTTTGGCTTTGGGGCATGTCCACCAAAGATGATAATAAGTGCCTGGTTTTTGTCTACATTTCCAACAATTACTAGACATATTTTTAAACATTTTCGCTAAACTCAGAAAACCTATTTCTAATGTGTTCATATCCTTATTGAATTGTCAGTCACAAAATTCCAATTTTGTTCCATATCACTATCCTAATGTACCATTTTCTTATAAGGATTGGGGAGAGGTTTGTGCACATGCATATGTATATTTTGTAGTTCTAGGATCTCTTTGGAAAGAGATGGAAGACTCCCAGATTCATTTCACCTCTATATTCATCAAGAACTTTCCAAATTCAGATAGTGATTGTGGATAATGCCTTGATTCTTTCTCTGTGAAAGAGATTTTTATTTTTATTTTATTTTACTTAATCTCTGGAATGTCTTTCTTCTTCTAGGGAGTATGCTCGGTCTTCCCAAACTGTGGAGGCTTGATAGGGAGGGTACCTCTGGCATGCAGATGGAAACAAAGAGATTGTGGAGTCCGTAGTGCTCTCTGAGCTCGGTTATTTTCTTGCAGACATTTTATTAACCAAATAGGTAACATCTTCCATGCTAGAAGGGATTGGGGTTTGCTCTTTGTCTATATATGGCAGCTTGCCCTGTCAGTGTTGATGGGAGTGTTGTTTTCTTCTTGATTAGCTTATTGTTTACTGTTTGTTTGAGTCAGTATTGTTCACTTCTTGATTGTTGGGCAGGTGCATCCATGAGCACCAACTAGCAGCCAGAATACATGATGAAAACTCCTTAATTTAACAACACAGAGATCAACTTAACCATAGCTTCAAATGAGAAATTGTGAGCATCATATATTCTGGCTGCTAGTTGGTGCTCATGGATGCACCTGCTTATCTTTGTCCTAAATCAGGGTTCTTCAAACTTGGCCCTTTTATGACTTGTGGACTTCAACTCCCAGAATTCCTCAGCCAGGAATAAATAAATAGTGGTTGTTAGAGTCCTTATATTGTATCTTGTATATGACTTCTGTTTCTTCTCTTGGCCTACTGGATCTTTTGATTTATTTAGGACAGACATGTCAAACACAAGGCCTGGGGGCCGGATGCAGCCTGCGAAATAGTTTCATGTGGCCCATGAAGCCATTCTGGAAACAGTGAGAGAATGGCCCCCCTCTGCCTTGGCCCTGGCCCAGGCCATCCGGGAGCCAATGTACAATTTTGTGGTGGCCATCTATGCTGAAATGCATTCAGTCTTAGCTCCATAAGCCCCCCCCCCGCATGGCCTGAGAGGAACAGTGAGGCTCCTCCAGTGGACCATGCCTTGGCACTTGCCCTGGTCCCACCCCCTTCTGCTAGATACCTTCAGATCTATCCCACTCCTGCCCAGGCCCCCACAGGGCCCCTTGACACGAACGATGTAGAGCTGACCACACCCACCTAGTAGGCCACACCCACTCCATCCACACCCACCCAGTAGGCTGCACCCACCCTGAGGGCAACCGCAATGCTGATGCGGCCCTCAATGAAATTGGGTTTGACACCCCTGATTTAGGATGTTTTAGAGGGCTTTAGTTGACTTCTGTGCTCCTGTGATCCCATGTAGTTGCAATAGTCTGTTGGTTGATTCTCATACATTTTTGATATGTTATCATTTTCATACTTTGAGGTAATTGTGCTGTAGTATGCTGAGTGATCAGGCACTTTTTGATAAAGTTGGATAGGTATTCATTTTGTTGTAAGATGTTGCATAGATCATCTGTTTCTTTTTTTCTGATGTTTAGTATTGTTTCAGCAACATCTTCAAACAAAATGCTATGAAAAAGATAACAATGCCATACATCAAAAATATCTCATCTTTTATTTTCATCTTATGGGGGGGAGCAGAGGAGGACTGCTGATTCATTTGCAATAAATCTAAAACTTCCAAGCTAGATAAATCTGAATTTTTACATATACTGACTGTAGGACATTGATGGCCATAAATCAAAAGATATTCTCCACTTGTAAAGCCTCTGTTTCAGATATGTAGAAGAAACTTTATTTTCTAACAAAAGTTTTATATTTTGATATTCATAGTAGATTGTTTGCTATGTATTAATCTACGGGTGTTCCTCCTGGAAGCCACTTATGTAAGTCACCATTAAACTTTAAAGCAATAAGTTTAATAGTCTTTTATGTAAAGAAACACTTTTTTTTTTGCAAATGATGGAAATGTGAAATGTTCTTTTATAATATGCACTGTTGGTCAAGAAATGAAATAATGAAGTGAATTTGTCTCTTTCTTCTTGAAAAACATCCACCACAGAAAAGGGTTGAGTCACAAAACCGTCCTTGAAAAATAACTTTGCTGTGATTCATAGCTGAATGAGTGGACTATTTGATTAAAAGGCTCCAGAAATGCAACAAAAATCATATCTAACTACATCATCTATATCTATATTTATATCTGTATTTGTGTCTGTATTTTGAAAGCATCTGTAGAATTTGAGCATGAATATTTTACAGTGAGGTATGATCCTCTGTGCTGAATTTATTTAAAAAAGGGGGGGAAAGGAAAAAGAAAAAGAAAAAAAATAAGCTTTTTTTCCACCTCAGGCTTTGTTAGTTATTCAACATAGGCAATTCTCCAGAAGACACTAGTTAATAACTACTTTGTTTCTAAGTCTGAAAAAGTCACATTCTGTAGAGGCTTAATGATGAGATGGCTAAGGTAAAAACAACATACCTCTATAGGAGACAGGTGTCTGGAGATGGCATTTAAATGCATATTTATTATTCATTTGTAGACCCATCACAATGATTTGAGAATCAAAGTCCTGATGTTCTGCTAAAGGAACTCAAAATTGTTATTTCTTTTTCCTGATCAACATGTTAGCTCCTAGATGCTATTTATTTATTGGATTTGTATGCCACTAATTCCAAACAGACTCATGGTGGCTTACAGAATAACACTGAAACTTAATGTAAGATTTTAGATAACCATATAAAATCATAAAACACCCACTATATCTGTTCTGTCTAGCCCCTCTCAGCTGCCAAGAATCCCCTTAACGAGGTCGTTAAGAGTGCACACGAAGTCAGTTCAAAACACACGGCTTTATTTAACAGTTTCCACAAGCACACTAAGAACACCAGTTATAAACTCACTGTGAAATCTCTCAGGTCTCTTCTTGAGCACAACGTTGCTCGTGACTAAAACAGAGGCTTCCGTTTCCCTGTTAATATAGCCTCCCAGGTCACGTTCATCATCCACCCAACCGACCCCTACGCCTATCAGCCCGTCGGTATCGTGGATCGAGCCAATTAGTTTCCTGGCCCACATCTGAGTCATCCTCCTCTGACTCAGCATGCATACCAATCTCCGTGGTATCTGGCTCAGCTGCCGGGAGGAGAACACACCCAGAAGGGCCTGCCGGTGCTGAGTCATAATCATCATCGGACAAGTATCTAGCCTGGCCAGAGACACTCACAACAATATCTATATATCTATATCTATATCTGTGTTAAATTTGGATTGCTAAAGTTAAAGGGAAGCTGGTATATCTATTTCAAGCTCTTTAGCTCTCATCAGCCAGCTACACCCTTATGAGATTCAAACCTGGGCTGCTTGCACATTAGGCAGCTGTGATGACCTCTAAGCCACAAGCTCTTTCTCACTCTGTCAGTTGTGTCAGGGAGGGAAAAGCCCAGGGGATGAGATATGTCTTAAGTGGTTTTTTCTTCTTCCCATATTTGGGCCGATTGGGTGCATCATAAAAAACACTTAAGACATATCTATATCTATATATCTCTATCTCTATCTTTATATCTATCTATCTATCTATCTATATTTATCTATCTATCTGTCTATCTATCTCTATCTCTATCTCTATCTCTATCTCTATCTCTATCTCTATCTCTATCTCTATCTCTATCTCTATCTCTATCTCTATCTCTATCTCTATCTCTATCTCTATCTCTATCTCCATCTCCATCTCCATCTCCATCTCCATCTCCATCTCCATCTCCATCTCCATCTCCATCTCCATCTATATCTATATCTATATCTATATCTATATCTATATCCATCTATAGATATAGATATAGATAATGTTATTAGTTGTGATCCATCACGACCCCATGGGCAATGTTGCTCCAGGTCTTCCTGTACTCTATCATTTTCTGGAGTCCATTTAAGCTCACTCCTTCTGCTTCAGTGACTCCATCCAGCCAACCCATTCTCTGCCCTTCTGTTCTTCTATTGCCCTCAATCTTTCCCAGCATTAGGCTCTTCTCCAGTGAGTCCTTCCTTCTCATTAGGTGGCACAAAGTACTTGAGTTTCAACTTCAGAGATATAGATAGATATAGAGATAGATATAGATAGATATAGAGATAGATATAGAGATAGATATAGATATAGATATAGATAGAGATAGAGATAGAGATAGAGATAGAGATAGAGATAGAGATAGAGATAGAGATAGAGATAGAGATAGAGATAGAGATAGAGATAGAGATAGAGATAGAGATAGAGATAGAGATAGAGATATTACTAATATCATTAAAAACACAAATCCTGGGTATAGTCATATTATAAAAACAAACAAACACGAACACCAGGAAAGATTTAAAACTAAAAATGTTTAATCTAGTGCCAAGCTTTTGTCGGCCAACTGCCAACATCATCAGGGCTTAAAACCGGTCGATGGGAGTCTCCTTTATAGTGCTAGTCAGTTTATGCACACGGCTCCTGGACCTCGTCATCAGTCCTACTTGATTGGGCTGTGTGTTGGTTATATTCTTGATGTTGATTGATGCTACCACTCCATTACTTGCTCTGCTTCCTCCACTCTCCTTGTTTGTGCATGTGTTGTTATCTATCTCTTCACTACAGGCTCTTGAGTTCAGCATACTCCTTCCCCCCCTTTTTTGGCCGTTCGTTTCCTCCGTGTTTTCTCAGTTGCTCCTTCTTGCTCCAAAGATGAGAGGAGAATACCCAGCGCACAGCCCAATGGAGCAATAAGGAGCAACTGGGAAAACACAGAAGAAACGAACGGCCATAAAAGGGGGGGAGTATGCCGAACTCAGGAGCCTGTAGTGAGGCGATAGATAACAACACACGCACAAACAAGGAGAGTGGAGGAAGCAGAGCAAGTAACGGAGTGGCAGCATCAATCAACATCAAGAATATAACCAACACGCAGCCCAATCAAGTAGGACCGATGACGAGGTCCAGGAGCCGTGTGCATAAACTGACTAGCACTATAAAGGAGACTCCCATCGACCGGTTGTAAGCCCTGATGATGTCGGCAGTTGGCCGACGAAAGCTTGGCACTAGATTAAACGTTTTTAGTTTTAAATCTTTCCTGTTGTTCGTGTTTGTTTGTTTTTATAATAGATATAAATATAGATATAGATATAGAATCCACATTAAATGTGGATAAAAACAATCAATACTGACAGTTGAAACCCACAATAAATCTCCAGTACAGCTATTAACTAATACTATTAAATAATCTTTAAACAATCCTGTGCTAATACTAATATTTATTACTAATGAGGGGGTGATTGGGAGGCCGAAGAAACAAAGGGCATTGCTGGGTCTCCCATATGATATTTATGAAGTAGAACTCATCATTTACTTCATACTAATATACTCATGTTGAATGTATTTCTAATTAAGCAAATCCTGTTTAATTAGTTAAAACGTCAGTCAAAACTGATTCTAAGTTCTCCCCCCTTTGCAACAAAGGATAAAACACTATCAAATACATATGTAAGAAAATTAATGAAATTGCCACTACAGACTCATTTAGATTTGATTTCCTAAAGTGACTCTTTTTCTAGATTCTGTAAGAATTTCGGGGTACTGTAATTATGGGGGTTGGATGTGGAATATTATTTTATGGGAGACAGCAAATGTGAAGGTCTGATTACAGCCCTTATAATGACACTCTCTTAGAGTAAGTTGTCAAAGAGAGCTCTCCCTTTCTGATATCACTGGACAGGCAGGTGATGCTGTGAACAGTTGCTCCCACAGATAACCAGATCTTAAACTATGTGGGACTTTAAAAGTGTCAGGTCAGTACTCTGAATGCCAGTGGGAAATCCATTGATAATCAGTGCAGCTTTTTAATAAGTGGTGTTCTGTATAGGCAAAATCAGGACTATTATAACTCCTCAAAGTGCTTGGCTAGTTTAGTGGCTAAATTATCCATAACAACAGACCCACTAAGAGTGCATTGCAATAATTGAGGCTGGAAGTGTTCAAGCTATGAGTGACTATGCATAAAACCTCTTGATTCAGGAAGAGTGACAACTGACACACAAGATGGTTTTGTGAATGCTTTCTTTTTTCATAAAAGTTTTTATTAATTTCTAAAAATTACAGTCTTTAGTGCTTAGTAAACAACATGTTGTCTTGGTTCAAATATTTAACATTGATTTTTTTCAATATAAATCTGTTCAATACTACACAATCCAGTATTTTTTCCCTGATCCTTTCTTCCCAATATTTTTTTCCATTTTCCCTTCATTACACCACTACAATTTTTGGTACTGTTAAGGTATGCAAAGTTAGATATAAGCATCTTCATCATATTTTACTACTATCATGCAAATAACAATAATATCAATTCATAAATCAATAATGTCAATTCATTAATCAATATCCTGTTTTTCATGCTCTTGATTTCCCATCAGCATTTGAACTATCCTTATCAAATATGATTTTCTCAATATTAATTACATTTTTATAGCTGAAAGTTTTATTCAAACCAATCCTCCACTTATCTTCATATGTCCCATATGAAAAAGATGCTATCTTAATTCTAAACCATATTTTTCATTGAAAAAGTATAATTATATCTAAAAGTCTTCCATTCTTTTAATCTTATTTTAAAAAAAGTATTTAAATATATAATGCCCATTCTAGAAGGTCAAGTTTTCTGTTTTTTTAAATCTGACTCTCTTTCTTTCTTTGCCAAGTTACTTTCCAAGCCAGGGCAATTAGATCACCCAGTAATTTTCTTTCTATTTTTGTGAAAATGGTTTGGCATGAGGAAAATAGTTTGGGTAGGGTATTTTGGGGGGCGGGAATTCTGCCCAATTGTATTCCTTAAACAACTGCCAATTCCTTTCTCCCTCCATTTCTCTTTTAATTTCCTGTCTCTCAAGTTGTGACATTTCCTTTAACAGCTTTATATTCCTTTTTAAAATCTTATTCTTTGCCATCAGATATATTTTGCAAACCTAAGGGGTAAAAGGTCTTTTGCATTTTCATCTTGCAGTTGTTTTATCTCTTCCATCTCTAAATCCATTTCTTCTGTTTCATCTTCTGATTTCTGGATTATTTGTTCATACTTTGTGGTCATTATCTGGGAGCTTTCTAGCTGTAAATTTAATTTGGAGATTTACTTGTTTATATTGTCTAAATTGTTCTTATTCTCATTATGATTTCTTTTTATATCCTCTTTGCATTCAACAATTATTTGGTGATTAGTTGTAGCATAGAATATATTTCTTTCTGGAAGGTGTTTGTTTTTTTCTTGAAGCATCATTCTGGAGATTAGTTTTCTGATCTTTACATGTATCCTTTATAATCCAATCTATATTCCCAAGTATAGATTCAGTTCTGAAAGTAATATTTTATAGTAATCCCTTGCCTCAAGTATCCCAAAAATTGTCAGTCAGGCAAGGTTGTAATCCACAATATTCAAAGTGTTCCAAATGTTCAACCTCTCTGAAAACAGCTCAAAGGTGTCTCCCAGCCAGGCATAGTCAAAAGTCATTTTTTTCTTTCTCGCCCACTAGCTCTTGAAGTTAAAAGTCCAAGCTCAGTAGGTATTTATAAACCAAGAAGGTCAGGATGATAGGTATGAAAAAATATTATTTTCCTTTATTTCCAGCTGTTCTCCCAGGGTAGGAATCACCAAGCAAAGCAAATTATATACTATACACAAATCCACCACTAGATGTCATTCAAAGTCCATTTTCCATTCTTAAAAACAAAGGATTGATTTCTTATATTTCCCCTCAATGTATTTTTCTTTTTTCAAAGAGAAAATCTTAACACTTATCCCAGTTGTCAAATTTATCAAAACTGTATCTTTATGTTACTTCCACTTCAATATTATATGTTTCTGTCCTCCCAAAAATTAAAACACTGCTTAAGTTTACATTCAGAGGTTTTTCGCTTCTTGAGAGCCTTTCCCAAGAAATTCAGTTGTATAATAGTAAAGAAAGGATCAATATTCTCACCCAGTTCCAGACATGCTGTTTATGATGTATTAAGTAGTTAATGGCCAGCCACAGGAATATAGCCAGTCTTTTCCCTGCTGGTTTGGAGGGCTTTCCTTTGATAGAATGGAAAGACTGCCATCTCTCTGTGATTGACAAGGCACCTCTCCTCTTCATTGTCTCTTCGGGGCAATTTTAGGCCCTTTATAGGGCCCCCAGCAGAGCAAAATCAGGCACGGAAGGCAGAACCCTGCCTTCCTGCGTCCCGTCTTGCCATGACGCAAACTGGAAGTGAAGGCTTTCTTGATCATATCTGCAATACCATACCACTTTGTATTATATTACATCCATTTTACTCATGCTTCCCATTACTGTGTTAAAAAGAGTATAATGTGATGTAAACATGACTTCACTTTCTACACCCATTTTTCATTGATATAATAGATATTGGCTGTTGCTACTGCTGCTGGTGGTGGGACTCTCGAAACTGATACGAGATGAGAAACATGAAAGGTTCTAATAGAAAACCTTTATATTCTATATTTAACAACCACAATCTGTTTCAGCAACTTGTCCTTAAGCAAAATGATCACTGGAAGAGAGGGAGACAGAGAGACAGACAGAGGCTATGAAGTGGTTGCTGTTGTCTCACTCAGATAAAAGTCTCTTGCACAACTACACCAGAATTACTCTCACCTCAGCTTGTATTGTTGTCAGGCACAGAACTGTGGTTATATGTATTCACTCTTACATTTTCCTCTGAAAATATGTCCCCCCCCTGAAATGTATAGTATTTAGGATGGATTTAAATCTGGGAAAACATTTTATATCTCAGACCACCAGATCTGTCATTTTAAAATGAGAGGATAGGAATCTGATTACAGATGGCCTGCAACTGTTGATGCTTAGAAACTGTTTCACCAAGTTTATGTTTCTATTTCTCCAACTACACTTTCCTCAACTTTTCAACTTCTTAAAATTTCCATAATGGCAACTGTTTGAGCTGGAGACTGATTTTTGGAGACCGATTGGAGACTGATTTTTCAGTCTCAAAATTTTACAAGCTTCATTTCTGATTAATTGCTGATCTGCTGTCTCCTATTTAAAGTCATGGGAGTTATGGAAAGGTATGCAGCATTATGCAGTTCAGCAGAAAAAGACATTCCTGTAGGTCCTGCTTTTTTGACCCTAAAACATTGTCCTTTTTAGCAGAGCAAATGTAAACTAGGTTTTCCTAGTTCTGAGATTCAGCATTCCCAGAAAGCAGAACATAGACTTGAATGCTGACCTGTCTTCCAGTTATGTCAAAGTTCAGACTTTTAAAAATAATCATGGCTCAGTGTTTCTTCAAGGCGAAAGCATTATTTAAAAATCCATTTCATATTTCATATCGCTGAAGTGCCTGCTTCAGAGAGCTGGATCCTGTTGCCTGTAGCAACGCCAAACTGTGGTTAGAGCTCAACAATGCAATATTCTCAAATGATGTGGCCTGCTAGGAAGAAAAGGGGATTCCCAAAAAGCACTTTAAATAAATAATATAATTATATTTCAATAACATAATTACAAATCAAAACATTTCAATAGCTAAAACAAAGTGCAGAAATCAATAGTGTGGTTTGTTAGTTTGGCTAGTAACTTAGGAACAGATGGCAACAAAACAAATATTTTTTTTTAGAAAAAAAAACCTTCTTCCTCTTTTTTCCTGCTCTGGTATGCAGGAACTGACTCATATTTCCATGAAATCAACAATGGGAAGATTATCATTTCTTAAAGAACAACATATTTTTTTAAAAAAGAAACTTATTAGAAGACATGTTAAAATATTACCAGATAAGATTGAAATTATTGTTGTCTTTCTGAAGCATCTCAGTAAAATGACATGCAAAAAATAGGATTAATTGTTTTTATTATCAATAATGCCATTTTTAACATAATCAGATACACATTTTACCATTTTGGTATCTCTGCCAGGGGCCTTTGTCAAGCAAGATTCTAGCCCAGTTCTGATATAGTCTGAAGACTGAATTTTATTCAATAAGACTGGATGAACAGACATCATGATCCATGGCAGACATCATCATCATCAACCTGGACAATTAATGGTCAGATCCCAGATGAAGTAAATGATTTCAAAGGCCAGGAATAGATGTTATGGCCTAAGAAAAGACGATAGCTAGGTTTGGGAATGAGTAGTTAAAAGAATATTTATTTAGGTAGTGGTGGATCAGCTTACCATATATAACTAATAATAAAGTCTGAAAGGCAGTGCTTGCCAATCAGCTGGATTTTTGCAGGTGGAATGCAGAAGGAAAAAGGAAATAGAGATGTCCTGAATGCTCTAAAGAAGTGTTTCTCAAACTTGGCAACTTTAAGATGTGTGGACTTCAGTTTAGTTGCCAAGTTTGAGAAATCCTACTCTAGACTGAAGTAAAAGCACATGAGCAGATATATCACCTCCCAGCTTAACGAAAGTGAAGAGCTACACATTTTATCTTGGAAAATTAGACAGAATATCTACTTTCCATCCAAGGCACAGTCTCATTTTAACTGATGATCCCCATCAATGGGTTCATTTCTGTGTATCACATGATGTAGTCTGAAGTGTTTAATATATGGTACAGCCAATCTATTCATGCATCATTCACCCCACATTCTGAAAAGATTTCCAGCCTTACTAACATGGATCCAGTTATAACTATTTACACTTTTTAAATATGATTCTTCATAGTTTTGGTTGCATATTTATTTGTTGAACAAATTTATATGGATGCCCATGTTTGGGCAGCATACAATCAAGAATTAAAAACAATGTCACAAGTGTTAAAATGCTCTAAAGAATCAATAAAAGCAGTCAGACAGTTTGTCTCTGACCTTGCCAGAATTAGTTCTCGCTACTTCTCCATCTCCACTATAATTTAATTCCAGTTTTCATTTTTAAAAAAGTGCTGATGGTATCATGAATAATGTTTTCCCAATAGGATTAAGCATTGCTTTCCGAATATTTGCTCTCTTAAATTGTATGTGCATGTGCTAACTAAAATCCAATTTAGGTTTTGTTTAAGTAAATTTAGCCAAGAAAGTATGAATACATCTGTTAAATGAAGGACAGAAATATTTCTAATTATTCATGTCCTGTTTCAACTTTGGTATGATCATACTGACCTCAGTGGAAATGTTCTGCTGTTGGAAGGAACAGCTCCAACTTCATGAAGATAATAACTTCAGCCTTGAAATAAACAACTAAACAACCACCAGGATGTCTCATTTTGTCTTTAAAGCTTTGTGCATTATTCTGTTTTGTTTTGTTTTTTGTAATATCATGCTCTCATTTTATCTGGTCTGTGGTAAAATTATTTGCGTAATTAAGATTAATAAAATAATCAGGACAGCCTAAGAAATTGCATTTTGTGAAATCATTATTTTAGGAGTCTCTGAGATTAATTGCAGAACAGAATTAACTGTTTGCTGTATTTTTCAATTCTTCTCATCTTGTAATAGGGAATTCTCATAGCATTTGAGAATGGCATTTCTCTTTCAGCCTGATGAAAGAGAATTTGCTTTTGATATTTCTTTAAAAAAAAAAGAAGAAGATAATTTTAACAAACTCACATGGCAGGAGAATAATGTTTTGGTGATTTGTTAGTTACAAGGTGGCTAAGAGATGTGGGTGAATGTTCTACTTATGTACAATCTGCTGTCTATAATCTTCAGATCTGGCTTTCTGGATTTAAATGAATTGGCAGGAGAAGACATCGTAAGGGAATTCTTCCCTTAGGTATTCCTCAGAGTAGAAGAATAGACAACCCCAGACTTCGGAGGGAAAGAAAGATGTCTAATAAAATGTAATATTTGATCAGTAGCATCCTTCCAGAAAAACTGATAAAAAGAAATTCTAAGTATGTCCAGACAAGAATTAAAAGAAAAACAGAGAGTTCTTTTTCAGAAGAAGACTTTGAGAAATGATACTATATTATGAAACAATATTAGCTTAATCCCCACTTTGCGGGTCCCAGTTTGTTTATATCAATTTAATATAAAGGTAAAGATAAAGGTTTCCCCTGTCCAGTAGTGTCTGACTTTATGGAGCAGTGTTCATCTCCATTTCTTAGCTGACATGTATTTGAATTGCATCCATAGATTTCCACCTGGTGGTCCAGTTCAGAACTGACCAGACCATTCTAGGGAAAGATATGCAGGACAACATTCCTTCAGGCACACCAGATCAATTTATGGGTTTTCTAGTGGATAAAATTGTTTATATCTACTTTGGGCTGGTTGGTTGTTGAAACCAGAGGAAGGAAGGGTTGAGAGAGATGAAACGCCGGAAAAGACGCCTAGAGAGCAGTTGGAGATCGAGCCGTGCCGAATCTGACCGAACATTGGTAAGAGACCATATTAGGTCCTACCTAATGGCGATAAGAGCAGAGAAGTGTTCCTACCTCACTGCTCTTATTGCGTCATCAGATAACCGCCCAGCCTCCTTGTTTAG
Organism: Bothrops alternatus; assembly: GCA_034064705.1. Classification (NCBI taxonomy): domain Eukaryota; kingdom Metazoa; phylum Chordata; class Lepidosauria; order Squamata; family Viperidae; genus Bothrops; species Bothrops alternatus. The sequence goes on along the minus strand of JARGCV010000003.1, from coordinate 12,897,221 downwards.
GGTGACCCGCTCCCTCCTTCATCAGGAGGTGAGGGGAGACCCCTTAGAGGGTAGAGCTGAGGATTTCGGAAAATATCTGTATGATAAAATCGCTCAGATACGGGAAGGCTTCGACTTCAACTGGGTATGTCCAATGGGAGAGGCGGAGGCTGGTCTTGAGACTGTTACCTGGGTTGAGTTTGACCCCGTGACCCCCGAGGACGTGGACAGGTTGCTGGGGGGACTTAGGGCGACCACATGTTTACTGGACCCGTGCCCCTCCTGGTTGGTGCTGGCCTCCCGGGAGGTGGTACGAGGCTGGTTCCGAGCAATTATCAACGCTTCCTTGAGTGAGGGTGTCTTTCCCGCTGCCTTGAAAGAGGCAGTGGTGAGACCCCTCCTCAAGAAGCCTGCCCTGGATCCAGCCGTTTTATCAAACTACCGTCCCGTCTCCAACCTTCGCTTTCTTGCGAAGGTTGTTGAGAGTGTGGTTGCCCGACAGTTCCCGCAGCACCTGGAGGAATCGTCATATCTCGATCCGTTCCAGTCGGGCTTCAGGCCTGGCTACAGCACGGAAACAGCATTGGTCGCGTTGGTGGATGATCTCTGGCGGGCCCAAGACAGGGGTTGCTCCTCTGTTCTGGTGCTATTGGACCTCTCGGCGGCTTTTGATACCATCGATCATGGTATCATGCTGCAACAGTTGGAGGGGCTGGGCATAGGAGGCACTGTCTTGCAGTGGTTCTCCTCCTTCCTCTCTGGCCGGATGCAGTCTGTGTTGACAGGGGGCCAGAGGTCGACCCCGAGACCCCTCGTATGTGGGGTACCTCAGGGGTCGGTCCTCTCGCCTCTACTGTTCAACATTTATGTAAAGCCGCTGGGTGAGATCATCCGTGGTTTTGGCGTGGAGTACCACCAGTACGCTGATGATACCCAGCTGTACATTTCCACGCCAAACCACCCCAACGATGCCCTTGCCGTGCTGACCCAGTGCCTGGAGGCCGTGCGGGTATGGATGGGGAGAAACGGACTCAAGCTCAACCCCTCCAAGACCGAGTGGCTGTGGTTACCGTCGTCCCGGTACAGCCAGCTGATTCCATCGCTGTGTATTGGGGGCGAAACAGTGGCTCCCACAGGAAGGGTTCGCAACTTGGGAATCCTCCTGGACTCACGGCTGTCCTTAGAGGACCATCTGACGGCCGTGGCCGGGAGGATGTTCCACCAGGTTCGCCTGGTGCGCCAGTTGCGTCCCTTCCTAGACCGGGACTCGCTACGCACAGTCACTCATGCCCTCGTGACCTCCAGGCTGGACTACTGTAATGCTCTCTACATGGGGCTCCCCTTGAGGTGCATCCGGAAGCTCCAACTTGCCCAGAATGCAGCCGCGCGGGTAGTGATGGGAGCGTCGTGGCGCTCCCACGTAACACCGCTCCTGCGTGAGTTGCACTGGTTGCCGGTGGTCTTTCGGGTGCGGTTCAAGGTGTTAGTGACCACTTTTAAAGCGCTCCATGGCATCGGACCCGGATACTTACAGGACCGTCTACTGCCAGCAAATACCTCCCGCCGTCCGGTACGCTCCCACAGAGAGGGCCTCCTCAGGGAGCCGTCGGCCAGACAGTGCCGGCTGGCGACCCCCAGGGGGAGAGCCTTCTCTGTGGGAGCTCCCACGTTATGGAACGAGCTCCCCCCCGAACTCCGTATAATAACAGATTTACGCACCTTCCGTCGGGAACTAAAAACATTCCTTTTCCGACAGGCCGGCCTGGCATAGAAGCTTCTGAGTATTTTTTAAGATTTTAAATTTTGTATGTTTTGGGTTTTAGGATTTTGGCCAAATGATTTAATTTATTTTTAATTATTTTAAATTTTGTATATTTATATGTTTTTTAAAGTTTAGGCTGTACACCGCCCCGAGTCCTTCGGGAGAGGGGCGGTATAGAAATTTAATAAAATAAATAAATAATAAATAATAAATATAATTCTCTGTCTGTAGATTCAGGTTTGCCTTCCCCACCTCCAATGGAGTTGATCTATATGTATTTTGGCTCCTTAGGTGACCAGGCAGAGTATAGAATGGTTGGATCCAGGAAACAGTCAATACTCCTCTTGAAAACTGTGTATTGCTATCAATCTTACTAGGTAGACCATCTAGGAAACATCGCTAGATAAATGAATTCCTATTTATTAGAAAGCTATATTAACTGAATCTTGAAAGCCAAAATAAAAATCAATAAAATTAAATCTGAAAATATAATTCTCCCACAGTCCAAGAAACTAGGAAAGATCCCTTCTAAGCCTCTTGCTCTGCCCAGGTGAAGGTTATGCTTTCTCTTATCTGCCCCTTTTCTAGGCAGCATCTCTTCACCTTGTTTCTCAAGGTATTTCTCATATACTATTACAATTGTTATCTGCCTTGAAGGGGAGAGTAGTGCATCTTCTGAAGAAGAAGGTGTTTATTGACCTGAATATATTTACAGTAATAGATTTTCTCAGTCTCCAACCTACTGTTCTTAAGAAAAATTGTAGAGAAGGTAATGATAAATTAGTTACAGAGCATCATAAAGGAAGCAGATTATCTAGATGAGTCATGGGACAGAAATGAAACAGCCTGGAACAAAGAGCCTTTAAGACTGCAGAAGGCTTAGGTCAGGAGTCTTCAAACTTGGCCCTTTTATGATTTGTGGACTTCAACTCCCAGAGTTCCTCAGCCAAGCATGCCTGGTTGAGGAACTCTGGGAGTTGAAGTCCACAAGTCATAAAAGGGCCAAGTTTGAGGACCTCTGGCTTAGGTGATCACCAACATCTTAGCAAGCATCAAATGGGCAGGGAGAGGCTCCCAGCCTTCTTCAAAAATTGCAAAGTCCACTAGCTGATTAGAGCCCACGTTATGTTATGTGAATATGTGTAAGGCAAATGAGTAGCTCATAGAAAAATGAAAATATTAGAATGAACTAGGAATCAAAATGTGGCACATTCCCTGCTAGAAGGCAGGCAGACAGATATATTTCATTTCACTTGGTTGGAAAAGTATCTGCTGAAATGCAATTACAACCTAAGTTCTAGTCTAACAGACCCTTCTGTGTGAGTACTCTGTCCCTTCATAAGTTCAGATAGGTTTGATGTTTTTTCTTCATTTCTAAGGCCTGCAAACTTTAATAGTAATCTGAAACTGTGCTTCAGTGTTAGATACTTTATACTTTTTTAAAAAGTATCTTCCATCCTTAGCAGCACTTTAGAAGAGAACTTTAATATTGCCTTTGATGTTGCAGATTGTTAGGTGATTGAAAGCTGCCCCCTTCAAAGATTTCTTGTGTATTTTCCATCAGAGAAGCCTGCAGACTCTAATAGCATTCTGAGGATCAGGCTGTGCTTGCATGTTAGATATTTTCTATTTCTTTTTTTATGTACCCTGGAAAATCCTTGAAAAACGAACTTTAGTTTTTCTTTGAAGCTATAGATCGTTGGGTTTCTGAAAATTGCCCTTCTTCAAAGTTTTCTACTATGCTTTCCATTTGATACTAATGCTGGATGGTAACAACTGAGTTTGATCTTTGATGAAAGAAAGCCATTTTGTGTCCCCGGGTATAATTTTATCAATATCTTTATATGCTACATGCACATACACACACTTAAGCTCCCCTAACCTCTAACTTTGTTCACTTGGTTCATTTCTTGATGTCAGATTGCAGTGAGATGCCTATCAACTCAGATTAATTTTATAACTTCAGGTGCTTCAGATTGATGAGACAATCAATTAAAGCTGTTCCAATTAGGAATGGAAAAACTATTAGCTTTACTTCATGTGGGCTGGGCATGACTTTGGTTTTGCATAATGCAGAACAGCTTTGTTCTCCTTCAGTAATATCAAGATGGTTGTGTCTCAAATACTGCTCAAACAATTATACAAATAGGAGTCTGCACAAACCAGCTTTTTCCTCTTTGCTGTATTACTTCCCTTCAACCGGTGAGAGCGCACAGGGTCGACCTCCTCCGGGTCCCGTCAGCGAAACAATGCCATCTGGCGGGTCCTAGGGGAGGGCCTTCTCTGTTGTGGCGCCCACCCTCTGGAACCAACTGCCCCCCGAAGTCCGCGTTTCCCCCACTCTCCCGGCCTTCCGGAAAAATCTAAAAACCTATTTATGCCGGCAGGCCTGGGGATGACTGTGATTGTGTGTGAATGATGAATGTGTTTGGGGTCTTTTTAAATGCTTTTTAACTTTGGTTTTAGTTTTGAAATGTTGAAATGTTGTTTTATTTATGCTGTTAGCAGCTCTGAGTCTTCGGAGAGGAGCGGCATAAAAATTTAATTAATAAATAATAATAAATTAATTAATTAATAATTGTCTATCTTGGTCTGAACGAGAACTGTTGGTACAGATAACTTTTTGAAAAGCAGCATCTGAGTGGTGTGGATAAAAAATGGGTGGATGATTTATCCAAATTTCTTCAGAAGAAAAGAAAGTGTTCCAACAGCTCTTAATACCTATTAGTATGAATTGAAAGATTGAAGGACAGGAAGGATACTATCTATTGGAAATAATATTGTGTATTGAAATACAGAAAACTATTAGGCGTTATTTATCCAAATTGAGAATAAATAAATAGAAGAATATAAATAAATACAAGAATAAATAAATACAAGAACACATTCCATGAAAAAGATTTTTGTCTCTATTGAAATAATTTTCAGAGCAAATTTTCTTTCATCCAGCTGAATGAGAAACTGAGGATCCTTCATGCTCTCTGAGCTTGCTTGTTTTCTTGCAAACATTTTATTACCCTAACTAAGTAACATCATCAGTGCTAATATGAATGAGAAACTGCTAAGAAAAAAAAATGCAGGATAATTTCATCAAAGGATACGGTTTGGAAATAATCTCAGAGGTCATCTGGTCCAACTCTTTGCTCAACACCCAGGATAGTTATCCAACCTCTGCCTGAACACCTCAATGAACAATAATAATATGCAACACATGAGATGACTACATCACTGGGTGAAAACCTTTACCATCAAGAAAGTTCCCCTAATGTCTAAGTCAAACCTATGTTTTCTTTAATTTCAGCACATTTGCTCTGGTCCTGCCTATTAGGGCAACAGAGAACAAGTTAGCTCCCTCCTTTATATGACCATCCTTTAAATATCTGAACATTGCTGTCACATATCCCCCCCTCCACTCAGTCTTTTCCACAGGCTAAACATAGAGTTCTTTTAATTATTCCTCATAGGATTTCGATTCCATATTGGTAGCCCTCTTTCGAACTCATTGACATTGAATTTGTATTGCAGACTTGGTTTCAAAGATATTTTTTTACTAGTAGGGAGAATTCTGTGTATTGTGGGCTATATTTCTTTGGTAATGAGGCAATGAGAATACAGGAGGTATTTTGTGGAGAATACAGGAGGATATTTTGTGGTTTGTTAATTTGGGGATTAACAAATTTTGCACAAATCATATTGCAGTTGTGTAGACATTATTTCTGATACATAGAATGTATTTCAACCTGGATTTTATTTAAAAGAACCTGCATTCCATTTGGTGGCTTTCTTGAAAGATATTATTTGCCACATTAATCCTGCTGGTATCAAGCAATATAGCTTAACAAAAGAAACATAGAGCTGGGAAAGGCCATTGAATCACACCTTGTTTGCTGTAGGAATCCAAATTAAAGCTTTGCAGACAGATGACTGTGTATGATCCCACAATCTCTCTGAGTAATTGGTTCCAATACTGCACTGTCTGAAACTTCCCCTTACCCCTTAATGTTCAACCAGAATCTGTTTTCCTGTAACTTAAATCCATTTTTCCATTATACCTGCACTTTTGGAATGAGAGATAACTGTTCTTAACCTTTTTTTAAAAAAAGAGTACAGACCTGGACACAGTATTCAAGGTAGAACCTTGAATACAAAGCAGAAGAAAATAGTTCTCCCAATTTTGAAATTATATTTCTGTCAATGGAGCCCAAACTACATTTTCTTCTTTTGAGTCACATTGCATGGCTGGTCCATAAATTCAAATCCCTAACCGAACAGTTACTGGTGAGTTAATTTCATCCTTCAAGGCTTTCTGAAATCATTCGGTTTTTGGCAGCTTGTGGAACAACCTAGGAGACAGCCAAATTTCTAGGAGGATCTTCATGTTTGTATATCTGCTGTAAAGCATACTACATTTATAGTATTCCCATTATTTAAGTAAGATGTTAGATTTAAAAAAAAGATAAGATGAGATGAGATGACCTTTATTGTCATTTGTTTATGTGGGCATAACGGCACACATCAAAACAATGAAATTTAATTGCCCGCTCTCAAAGTGAAACACATACATGACACACACCTAAACATACTATATACAACATATGTATAGACCCACACCCCTATATATATGAAACAAATAAATATTAAATACTGTCCATCTTGAATATATAATGGAAGGAGGAAGCTTGAGAGTCACAAGGTTAACGCTGTATGGAATGAAACTATGGCTGAATCTGGATGTTCTGCTGCGGATACCACGAAGTCTCTTCCCAGAAGGTAACAAGGAAAACAGATAGTGAAGAGGATGTGTAGTGTCCCAGATAATCTTGACCCTGCTCAAGCAATGTTTCTGTGCTATGTCCTGGATGGGAGGGAGGGGACTGCCAGTGATCTTGTCAGCCATCCTCACCACTCTCTGCACTGCCTTCCTGTCTGAAGCAGTGATGCTTCCAAACCAGACTGTGATGCTGTATGACAGGATGCTCTCAATTGTCCCCCTGTAGAAAGTGATTTTTCTAGTTTGATTAGTTCTTGATGGTTTGTTCATGCTGCATTCAAATAATTGTGTCATTGGTTGCCAAGTAGTTTCAGATCAATCTCTTTATGATCTGCTTTAAAATCTGCCCGTCTACTATATACAGAAATCATTTTTTTGGATAAACATCCATAGAATTCAGCTTTTAAGCTTATTTTCCCTTCTTTTAAGGTACATGGCCAGAAATACTTCCTCCTTCTCCTCCCTTGAATTTTCTTTGCTGAATAATAGCCTTCAAATTTGCATGCCTTGTGAATTGAGTTTGCTTTATGATTAAAATTTTGTTATTAAATGTACTTTCCTCTAACTTTTTCTAATCATATACAAATGACTAAGCTAAATTGGTTTTTTAAAGCATATCCATTACTTCAGACCTTTCATAAGCTTCTTGAGAATTGTGCTTTATCAGCTGTTTGACGATGGATAATTATGAAAAAGAGCAAGTTGTTAC